>CM075490.1:7974166-9388333 GCA_037950665.1 Hypophthalmichthys nobilis
TTATAGTAATAAAGTCTCATATTGATTGAAATATTTGTGGTAACCACACTGTAAAAAATTATTTTCATGATTTATCACAAAATTTTTTCTTTTGTCAAATCAACTTCGATAAATAATGTAGTTCAGATAACATAATATTTTGAGTTTCTGTTGATTAAATCAATCGCCTTCATTGTATTAACTCAAATTTTTCATTTTAATGAACTCAAAATTTTAAGGTAACTTACTTTTTTTAAGTTAAAACAATTCTTTTTTACAGTGTTATGGTAATGTAAAATTATTAAAAATTTGAAATAAAGCAGAAATTAAATTAAAATACAAATATCAGATGAAAACCCTAAAAAATTAAACAAACATTAACTGAAATAAAGTACTAAAATTACAAAAACTCAATTGAAAATAAAGCTAAATAGAAATAACTAAAATATAACCCAATTCAAAATATTATAAACACTTTTTAAAGGGTTAGTTCACCCAAAAATGAAAATAATGTCATTTATTACTCACCCTCATGCCGTTCCACACCCAGTGGTTCAATATTAATATTATAAAGCGACGAGAATATTTTTGGTGCGCCAAAAAAACTAAATAACGACTTATATAGTGATGGCCGATTTCAAAACACTGCTTCAGCGTGTCGAATCAGCGGTTCGGAGCGCCAAAGTCACGTGATTTCAGCAGTTTGGCGGTTTGACACGTGATCCGAATCATGATTCGACACGCTGATTCATAACGCTCCGAAGCTTCATGAAGCAGTGTTTTGAAATCGGCCATCACTATATAAGTCGTTGTTTGTTTTTTTGGCGCACCAAAAAATATTCTCGTTGCTTTATAATATTAATATTGAACCACTGTACTCACATGAACTGATTTAAATATGTTTTTAGTACATTAATGGATCTTGAGAGAGGAAATGTCATTGCTGGCTATGCAGGCCTCACTGAGCCATCGGATTTCAACAAAAATATCTTAATTTGAGTTCCAAGATGAACGAAGGTCTTACGGGTGTGGAACGACATGAGGGTGAGTAATAAATTACATTATTTTCATTTTTGGGTGAACTAACCCTTTAATAGTATAAATAATACTGGTTGCAACTCTCTTCTCAACCTATTTTCTTCTCAAATATCCCTGATGTATTGATACATTGATCTCATCTTGGTCCTTGGGGGGTCATTCTGTCACTGGTTAACAATTACTTTTACGGTACATAAAGTCAGTACATTTCCAGCTTGAGTAGGTTTAACCTTTTAGATCCATAATGTAAAATCAAAGACACCTTCCTGTAGACATGAGTTAAAGTTCTACAACACACACGAGTGTTTTAAATTAACCTGGTAGTATTTAAATTAAATTAATCCAAGATCACGTGATCCTGAAACTGTACAGTGGATGGTAATCAAGATTTCTTCTTCTTCTTCTTTTTAAATAGCCTACATCTTTTCCTGGAAGTCGTGCATGGCACTTAAGGGAAGGAACAGAAATGTGGAAAATAAATAAATAATCTAAACTATACCTTTGTCTTGTGGAAAGAAAGAATTGAGCCAGCAAAAAAAGGTCTATTTAAACAGCTGTACTCAAGAACTTCCTCCTTCTACGAAAATAACCGTTCATTTTCACACCGATTGTGTCTGGAACTCTGAGGTAAGTGTCTATTTGTGCCGAAGGATTTTTTTTTGTCCAAGCATAAACAAGGCTGTAGTAAAGGGTGAGCAGGGAGGCTGTGATTTGATTTACTGAAGGGCCACAAAAAGTCTTCGGCTTATGTATTAGATCCAAAACATTAAGAAATGTCATTGTGTGCTGCGTGCTTTAATGAAGTCCTTGGTGGGTGGACCTCAGCCTCTGGTTTGCTGATTACATACATTTATCTTCATGTGGCCCTGAGGTGAAGCAGGATATTTCAGCTGTACGTGAGAAACCACACAACCTCACGGTACCCATCACAGGTCCCTCACTTCCTTATCCTCACGTTCACATCAGCTGGCCCATTGTGCTGGCTGAGTACGTACATTTCAAAGCGGGCTTACTAAGGATAAAAAATAGCATAGGCTACAAACTAAACGATTCTAACTAAAATCCTCTTTTGTAAAAATGCAGTCGTGTTTTGTTGTATAAACATTAGATGTCCGATCATTGTAAAACATATTATGCAAGATTATCTTAAAAGACTAACTGCATTAAAGTTGCAAAGTTAACATTTTTCTCACATATCACTTTTTAAGCCTATATATGTGTGTGTGTGTGTGTTGTTTTATATATATATATATATAGTAAATGTGGTATAACTCAAAACCGTACTCATTTAAATTTTTTTTTTTTTTAATTATTGCGGTTTTATTTATTTATCTACTTATCATTATTTATCTACTTATACATATATATATATATAGTAAATGTGGTATAACTCAAAACCGTACTCATTTAAAAATTTTTTTTTTTTTTAATTATTGCGGTTTTATTTATTTATCTACTTATCATGCGCTGGCTATTGCCTTGACTTTTATTGTTGTAACTGCAGGAAATATGAAAAATGACAGTATGACAGTAGTATGATGAAGAAGTTACCTCCCCAGATGTAGACGTAGTGAGGAAAACATCATGTTTAATGTAACCACGAAAACCAATCAGGAGTGCGCCTCTTTTTTTTCACAGCGCGTGTCACTGTCACTGTGAAAGCGCGCGCACTTGTCTCTGGCCACCACACAACTCTACGGAGCGTTGAGGGAAGCTGCTACTCGCCTTTTCTTCGATCAAATGTTCAGATTAGTCTGCAAGTGTACTTTGTCAGGGTAAGGAAAACGTGTGGAATGTACGTACATTCAGCAGTTTTGCGGCTGGACTTTCAGAAGAGATGAGATGCCAGCGGAGAAACCTACAACTCAGGTGCGCGGCGGAAACGCGCTTGTACACAGCCAATGTGAGTAACGGAACGAAAGTGTTTTTACCATGTAAACAGTTTATAAATTTATTTGTTTACTAATAATGTTTGATATCTAACTGAAAGTAGTGACTTTGGATTTAGATTAAGTGACTTTGTCAGTTTTGGAGACAAAGTGACACTTGTATTCTATGTATTCCTTATTTTTGATAACATCACGTATTTTGATAATAACGTCACGATTGTTTTCCTCATTTTTTCTACTTTTTTTCTCAAGACAAGGAGTAACAGTACTCTACTTTTGCAATTAGTTATCACAACTTAAAATTCAACATTAGAATAACTAATGTTTTTGACATAAAACAACTTAAAACAGTAAGTGTAGGTGTTGCCTTAAAATTTTAAGTTTAATCAACTTGGATTTTTGAGTTATCACACCAAAAAAAGTTGTGGTAACTAATTGCGACAGTCATTTTTTTACAGTGTACAGTCAGTGTGACAAGTTACTGTGCTAAAAACTACTCTTAATAGCATTTTTTTCCTATTTTCTTTTATCTTTTACAAGTATTATGCCATGCATACACATTTTATGACCTCATATGGGCCTATTTAATCGTTTATTTTTTTAATCGTTTGTCACACCTCATGGCCATAAAAGCTGATTAAAGGGACAAAAAAATTAACACTTTAACTTTTAGATTATAATTAACACGATTCTTAATGATTTCAAGTAAGATTTTAAAGCTAAAATGTTAAAAAAGTTCCTGTCATTTGCCAGCTATGTATGGGATGATTTACAGAAAAGTAGTTCCCAAACCCTCAGCATCATTTCCTCTCACGCCATACACACTTGCTGAGCATCTGTTACAGTACTGAATACTGTACAATATTTCCACATTCCCACCCCTTTTTTAAATAAAGACGTGCATGACGTGACTCATGAGGGACCTGGTACATTCTTTTCAGTCCAGACATCATGTGCTTAATATTAAGATACTTCATAACAGTTCAACAAGTTTAGGAAAGTACCTCATCTTAATGCACAGGAAGCGTTTTGTATAACGGTGCTTGCTGAGGTAAAAGTTGTTAAAACGCAACGTCATTCTAGACCTGTGCATTGGAAACACTTTTTCACTTGAGAGAATCAGCCATACCTCAGTCACACTGTGCTATAAAAAGTAAACCACAACACTCACGTAGATTGACTGTGACTTTAATCATAGCATTTTTGTGCCTTATCAAACAGAGCTAAAAGATAAGAAATCTCTAAAAAAATAAAAAGATAACGTGGTCTACCTTGGAAGGAATGCTGCAATTACTCAATGCTTTCTAGATAGGTCTACACAAAACCACAATAAAAAAAAACAAAAGAGTTAAAGGATAGCTAGAATGATTTAATTACACATAGAAACGGAAATTTTTAGATGAATATACTGTATTTGAACAACTCAGACAATGCTCAGATTGAGCATTATCAGATACTAAAGAAGTAGAGCTGAAACTTACACTATCGTTCAAAAGTTCGGGGCCAGTAAGATTTTTTTAAACAAATGAATAGTTTTATTCAGCAAGGATGTGTTAAATTGATCAAAAGTGACTGTAAAGACATTTATGTTACAAAAAAATCTATTTCATATAAATAATTCTAGTAGTTCTTTCATCAATGGTATCCTATTCATCCTGGAAAAAAATATATCACTGTTTCCACAAAAATATTAAGCAGCACAACTGTTGTTAACATTGATACTAATAAGAAATGTTTCTTGAGCAGCAAATCAGCATATTAGAATGATTTCTGAAGGATCATGTGACACTGAAGACTGGAGTAATGATGCTGAAATTTAGCTTTGCCATCACAGGAATATATTACATTTTAAAATATATTAAAATAGAAATTACTGTATTTTTAATCAAATAAATGCAACCTGGGTACACTGTAAAAAATATATTTTCGTGATTTAACACATTTTTTTTCTTTTGTCAAATCAACTTCAATTATTAATGTGGTTCAGATAACATAATATTTTGAGTTTCTGTCGATTAAACCAATCGCCTTCATTGTATTAACTCAAAATTTTAATTGCAATGAACTCAAAATTTTAAGGCAACTTACTTTTTTAAGTTAAACCAACAATTCTTTTTTACATTGTGAGCATAAGAGGCTTATTTCAAAAACACTTCAAAAATCTTACCGACCCCAAACTTTTGAATGTACGTTTGATTATGATATAAAAGAAATTACTACCAATAATTACCATTTATTCATTTAATAAAGGTGAAACTGTTGCATTTCTAGTAGAAAGCCCATGTAACATGAAAGCAGAATCACATGAATGGGTACAAAAGAATACTTGTTCACGATTCTAAGCCAGTAATAGCAAAGGCATTGCAAAGTTCAACTGTACACATCCTAGAAACTAATGGAGGAAGTGCCGACCGGGTCTTGTGATAAATAGAAGGCATGCACAAATATTTCATTCGTTCTTGTGGAGTCTTTCTTAAAATAAAAGCTTATTGTTGGATTTGGTCTGTCTTCTTTTGCTGGCGACCTCCTGTTTGAGAGATGGATTGCTTTTGTGACCCAGAGATGTTGATCTTTTATTTTGTGATGTGATTGTTCTTTCTACAGGGTAAGAAGTCCCATTGAAGGTCTACCGGAGCTGCTTCATTCAATCTAGCATCTGTTTCCTTTCAATGAAAGGCTGAAGTGAGCTGGACCTAAGGGACAGGCTGGTGAACGGGTAAATCAAGATTTATGGAGGGGTGTCTCTGTTGACCCTGCAGTTACCACAGTGACCCCCAAAGTGGCTTAGCAGCTGATACTAGGTTCTTCCTATCCCCTCTTTCCCTTCAAAAAGAGAGATATTTGGTTAGAGCAATGGTCGGATTGGCTCGTCCTCACACCTACTGCAGGAGCCATTGAGTGGCAGAGTCCCACTGAGCAATTATCGGGAGCACAACTATGTGTGTCCCTGAGGATGTCCTTTCATATTGGTTGATGGAACCATGTCTTCTCTCGTCTACATTGTTCTTGAGCTGCTGATTGCGGTTTTGGCCGTGGCAGGGAACGTTCTGGTTTGCTGGGCCGTCTGCCTCAACAGCAATCTCCAGAGCATCACCAACTTCTTCGTGGTATCACTGGCCGTGGCGGACATTGCAGTGGGACTCCTGGCCATTCCGTTTGCCGTCACCATCAGCACGGGCTTTTGCAGCCATTTTCATGGATGCCTCTTCATCGCCTGCTTTGTGCTGGTCCTCACGCAGAGCTCCATCTTCAGTTTGTTGGCCATTGCTGTGGATCGGTACATTGCCATCAAGATCCCATTGAGGTGAGTGAACGGTTGTGTCGTGAATTTCAAGTATGAGTTGAAGGGAAACTTTTAGTAAGAACAAGATTACTGATCACATGGTTGCTTGAAAGAGTCGCCCCATAGCAAGAACATAGACAAAGTTTCCTCTTTCACATTACCAGTACATTCATAATTGTTTATTATTAATGGTAAAAATTGATCAAAACTTGTGTTAAAGACCAAACGTAATTGCAATCTTGTCTGTTTGTCCAAATAATGGCAAATGGGGGCAGGGTTATTATAGTTAACCAAAACTAAAACTGAAACTAACACCATTTAAAAAAAAAAAAAAAAAAAAATCATTACTTGAAATAAAATAAGTGTTATAATAAACAAACTAAAAAAATAAATATAGATAAATTAAACAAAGTAGTTAACAAGGAAAAATTTCTCATTTTAATTTAGTTTCACATCATGTACTACAATAACTAAAACTAAAATAAGAATTAATAAAAACTATAGACATTTAAAAACATTGAACATGGAAATTATGGAAGATTGTATAAAAAAAGATTGTAATAAAAGATAAAACCTCACAATGCGAGAAATAAATTGAATTGCGAGTTTACATGTCGCAATTCTGACTTCTTTTCTCAGAATTGCAAGATATGAACTACTTTATAAAAAATAAAGTCAGAATTGCTTATTTTCTGAGATATAAACTCGCAATTGTGAGTTATAAACTGATTTTTTTTTCTCAGAATTGCGAGTTAATATCTCACAATTCTGACTTTATAACTCACAATTGCATGTTATAAAGTCAGAATTGCGATATAAACTCGCAATTCTGAGAAAGAAAGAAAGACAGAATTGTGAGATAAAAAGTCACAGTTACCTTTTTTGTTTTTTATTCAGTGGCGGAAACAAGCTTCCATATGAAAGATATTTAAAAAATAAAATAAAAAAACATTGACAAAAACCCAATTAAATTACTAAAACTTTAACTAAACTTTAAATGAAAACTGAAAATATAAATATTAAAAATATTAATAAAAACTATAAAGGTGTCTCAAAGATACTAAAATAACACTGGATAGGGATACAGTCCTTTTTTATATACTGGTTGGGAATGCAGACATACACACAACCCAAAATAATTATATATATTTTCACTTAAAAATGAAAAGTCTGTCATCATGTACTCATGGCATTGGGGCATAAAATATATTGAAAAATGTCTATTCTAAATATCTCGTTTTGCATTCCACAGAGGAAAGATGGTTCATACAGGTTTAGAATGACATGAGAGGCATTGTGTGTTTGTGTGAGTGTTTACATGTGTATTTAATAAAACGTGTTTGCAGATATGTAATCTTATGTAATCTTTATTTATGTGTATTTTGCAAATGTTTTGATATGAGGTTAAAGGCTCCTAGACTGAGTGCCTTTCTCCTGATAATGACTTGATAATGGGCACAACATGCACTGTAATTCCCTCAGATACATGTAATTTCCCTTTTAATCACTCTTTCTCTACTTGCAATGATTTTTGCAGTAAATAGGAGTCATGCAGCTTTACGCTGTTGACAAATGTTTCAAGAATAGTTCATTTCAGTAGAGCCAAATCAATAATCAATACTTAATCTGGCACCATGTTGTAACATAGTGACATACAAAGGAGGAGCAAACAAGTCAAACCCCACAGGAAGTAGAATCAATCAATCTATCTATCTATCTATCTATCTATCTATCACTTGTTTCAAAACTTTCAAACAGCTACAAACATTCAAAGACAAACGTTGCTTCTTTTTTTCAAAATCAATTCAGTTTGGTTCTTTTTACACTCAAATTCGAATTGAAATTCTGCATCCTGTTTGCTACCTCCGTTCAAATTCCGGAATTGATTTGTAATTCAAAAGCCACTCTCAAATCAATTCTAAATGGCACACAACCCTGGTTGCTAGATGCTTTTTTTTTAACAGGCCCAAGTCTCTAGATGTGACTCAGGTCCCTCCTTCAGTGTAAGCCTAGGGGATTTTTCAGCCGTTTTATTGTCCGTTAGGTGTAAATCATAGGTCTGATCCTTTACAGAAATAATAGCACACGTCTACTCCACAAGCCACATGATTTGTTGTATCATTCATTGTATGTAGCACAAACAGTGAGGGAGTTTAATACTGAGGTTAAGGGTTTCTCGGAAGAAATAGTGTATGTACACCCTTTAATTAGTGATTAAAGTAGTTATCATAAAGAGTTATACTTATCCTAGTATTTTTTACTACTAATTATATCTTGGTCCAATGATATAAACTTAATTTACTGAAGATGTAAAAGTGTCTGGTATTAAACCTGGGACATTTTGCACTCCAGTTGAACATCGTAATTATTATTCTTAAACCCTCTGGCCCAGCAGTTCTCAGCAGCACTTTTCGGAAGCTGAAAGGTGTGGGACTTTACCACCTGCCTGCATACAGGGTGTGATGCACATTTCTGCTCATGGTGTAGATTGAGCTGCCCAAAGCATTGTAAGAGAACAGCAGTGACAGCAAAAGCCCGGGCAAGTGTTGATTACATAAGGTCTGCCGGGTTCCAGTCTCTGTGGGTGTGTGAATGAGGTACCAGTAGTACTGGAGCCCAGTAAGTCCTCTGGGTTTAATGAAACAGCCACTGTTGTTCTCGATGGGCCTGATATAAGCCCAAGGATTTTTGGAACAATTGACATTTGACCACCATTTCCAACTGGTGCCCTTGGCAAAGGAAACATGTAGCAGGGCTGTCTGTGTGACGGGATGTTTGAAATGCGTAGCGGCGATGGATTTTGCACAGCTGTATTCCAAACTGTTTGTAAACTGATGCTTATACGGTTGCTGACATGCTTTGTATAATTTATTTTAGTATCAGGTTTTTCAACCAGGGGTCTCTGGGGTCTCAATATAGTAGCATTCTTAATAAAACATGTGTTATTGTGTAACAAAGTAAAAAAGAATACAAAACCAAATGACGTTTGATTGCATTAACAGTTTTCACATGCATACTTCTGCCTAAGAGGACAAAACACGGAACCGATTAAATAGTCTAACCTGACAGAGTTCCCTCCCTGCAATAAGTCCCCGCAAAACTGCTATTAAATCTACAACACAACTAGTGAAGTCCAACTCTCGAACGAATGACTCTCATGAGCTGGTTCTTTTCAGTGAATCAAACAAACAACCAAACAAACAGTGCAACCAGCCCAACTCATGAACAAATTACTCTTATAACCCAGTTTCTTTTAGTGAATCAAAAACATACAGTGTATACTCAAACCAGTGTATAGTCTGACTCTTGAATGAATCTCATGTGATCTGGTTCATTTTAGTAAAAAAAAACAAACAGTGCAACCAGTGTAAACCAACTCTTGAAAGAATGACTCTTGCGAGCTGGTTCTTTTTAGTGAATAAAAAGCATACAGCACAACCAGAGTAGTGGGACTCGCGAACGAATGACTCTTACAAGTCGTTTCTTTTTAGAATCAAAAATATACAGCGCAAACACATGCAGGTTAGAAGTTAAAGTGATGGTTCACCCAAAAATGAATATTTCCCCATGATTTACTCACCTTCAAGCCATCCAAGTTGTATATGACAGTCGGAGATATATTTAAATATATCCTGTCTCTTCCAAGCTATATAATAGCAGTGAATGGTGGGCCTGTTTTGAAGCCAAAAAAAGTGCATCCATCCATCATAAAAGTACTCCACAAGGCTCCAGGGGGTTAATAAAGGCCTGAAGTGAAGCGATGGGTTTTTGTAAGAAAAATATCCACATTTAAAACTTTATAAACTAAAATACTAGCTTCTGGCAGACGACCGCATACTGTGCAGGTCGACTTGCGCAACAAGAGTAACCCCTGATGTGATGTATGACGCAGGATGTAGGAGTATCGTAAGCTTCCGGTAGACGGAAGCTAGTTATTATAGTTAATAAAGTTTTAAATATGGATATTTTTTACAAAAACCCATCGCTTCGCTTCAGAAGGCCTTTATTAATTCCCTGGAGTTGTGTGGAGTACTTTTACGATGGATGGATGCACTTTTTTTTGCTTCAAAATTGGGCCCCCATTCACTGCCATTATAAAGCTTGGAAGAGCCAGGATATTTTTTAAATATATCTCCGATTGTGTTTGTCTGAAAGAAGATACACCTAGGATGGCTTGAGGGTGAGTAAATCATGGGATCATTTTCATTTTTCATTTTTTCAAAGTACTGTGAAAAGTTTTTAATAATCTTTTGTAGTTGAAACCCCCTGATTTAATTGAAAAATTTAAGTCTTATTGTTTTCTAATTATATCACTGAAAAGATTAAGTTTTCAGCCTCATTGAAAGTTGTACAAAAACAAAGCCTCTAAGTATTTATTTTAAGGCACAATACAGGTGAAATATATGCTTCTTATTAGCACATATCCTGGTATTTTCCACTTTGGCAGCAAATACCAGGACTTAACACCTAAACAATAGACATTTCCCAGGAGCAAAGTCAGTGCATGCTTGTGTGGATTTGGGAAAAAAAATGCCATACCCTTTTCCAGCCCTGACAGTGAACAATACAGAACAATACAGCCCACTTCAGGATGGGCTACAGGAAACATCAACATATTGTTTGAGGCAGATAGAGTTGTAATATGATCAAATTTGGCATGCTTATCACCATAGTGCTTCATAGCATACTTCCTTCCAAACTGCTGTTTCATGCCTGTTTTTGTTTTGTTTCACCTAGGTACAACAGCCTTGTCACAGGCCAAAGAGCCAAAGGCATCATTGCGGTATGCTGGATACTTTCAGTGGTCATCGGCTTGACCCCCATGCTGGGCTGGAACAGTGGCATCGCCGCAGACACCAACAGCTCCTGTCCTCAAGGTATGACGGAGTGCCTGTTCGAGAAGGTGGTCACCATGGGTTACATGGTTTACTTTAACTTTTTCGGCTGCGTCTTGATTCCGCTATTTGCTATGCTGGCCATCTACGCAAGGATCTTCATGGCTGCCCGTCACCAACTCAGACAGATGGAGCAGAAGCTAGTGCACATGCACGGACATACCAACGGGGAGGGATCCTCATCCCGGTCCACACTGCAAAGGGAGGTCCACGCCGCCAAATCCTTGGCTATCATCGTGGGCCTCTTTGCTATTTGTTGGCTCCCGTTGCACATCATTAACTGCTTCACATTGTTCTGCCCTCAGTGTGATCGACCTCAGGACTGGGTCATGTACCTGGCCATCATGCTTTCGCATGCTAATTCAGTAGTGAACCCGTTTATATACGCCTACCGAATACGTGACTTCAGGCACACCTTCCGAAGGATCATCCGTCAACACTTCCTGTGGCATGAAAACAGACTGGCCATTGGTAACAGCAATGGAGGTATGGCTGCTTCTTCTGCTGCGGTCAGTGTGATTGAGAGTTCTTGTACGATGTCCAATGGCTTTGTGCTGGATCCCAATCCCATTCGAGGCATGATTTCTTGCGATGAATTTACAAAGCAAATGCCAGCAAAAATCAGGCCAAAAACGGAATTCCAAGACTTAGGATACAGTTTAAATGGAGCTTTAAATGGAGCCAGTTCGACACAGATTTTTTCATTACATACCACGGAGGAAGTTTCCTCCATCAGAGACCATGTAGAAATCATGACGGTAAAAGACTGCAGTGCTATTACTAATGTGCATGTCAGATGTCTGGTGCCCATAAGGACAAGCAACTCATCCGATCTTGCAGAAGTGTCATGACACACACTTCCATTACGCAACAAGAGTTAAATACCCAAATGAGGCTTGTTTCGTTCTTCACTAAACAATCACTGATTTGAGTTATTGTGCAAGTGAGGGTGACTTCATTTACAGTACTATCCAGGCCAGGGTCAGGAAAGATAAAGCTATGAGAGGATCACATAGCTCCTGTGTGAACCCTCACTGCACAAATTCCAGGAATTTTTACTTGTCTTTGCAGTCAAACACCCCTGATGGTGTTTCCAGATTTTCTGACCTCATAAAGAACAAGTTTGCTGACATTGTAGAGCATATTCAAAGCGATTCTAAGGAGCTTTATTTAAAGAGCATTGTTCCCAGCCAAAGTGGGAGAGGCCAAATGGATTAAATCAACATTCTGGGGAATTCAGATAAACCGGTTATGATCGTGCCATAAAATACCTTGATGTGTGGCACATTTTAAAGAAGTATCATGTTTCTGTGCTTTATAAGTAGGAATATGTCCAAACTGAGAACATGTACTATTAATACACTTTCCAGAACCTCTGTAGCGCTTTAAAGCATAGGGCTGCATGATTTTGGGAAACAAATCTAATTGCAATTTTTCTGATAAAAAATTATGATTGCGATTTGAAATGTGATTTGAAAAAAGCTCCCGGTTTGCTGTGTGTGCTTGTTTGTAGGGCTGCACAATTTGTCCAGAAATGTTTTGATTATATATTAATATGACTATAAAATAATTTATCATTATTATTACTTAAATTAAAAAATAAGAAATTGTACTATTATTATATTTTATTGTAAAATAAAAAAATCAAGTATTTAAGAAAAATGATGTAATAATAATAATTCCAAATGCACGTTATTTTTTTACTGTGAACCGAGCCACTCTGAGACACTGAAAACACCACATCATGAGCTGTTAGCTTGTAAAAGAACACAGCGCTGCTCTTCACTCTGAAACATGCAGCACACATTTGTCAATAAAGGTCCAGTGTGTAATATTTAGGAGGATCTATTCACAGAAATGCAATATAATATACATAACTATGTTTTCAGTGGTGTATAAAGACCTTACATAATAAACCGTTATGTTTTTATTTCCTTAGAATTAGGGCTGCACGATTAATCGCAATTAAACTGCATGCGATTTGGCAAAGGCTGCGATTATTTTATGCTCAGCTTGTCAGAGCTGTACGGCTCAGTGATCAGTAGTAAATGCTACTCCATCTGAAAGCCAGAGGGTGCTCTTGCGCAGAAACTCCCAAATATGCCCTGTGCAGAAGTAGATAACGTCATTCCAGGAAATCCCTATGGGCATCATACTATCCCTGTAGCTGAACAAACAGAAGATTGAAACTAATAAACACACGATTGCCTTATTCTGTGTAAGAAGCCACATCCTTTCACAGAAGGATGCTCAACTGTCGTTATGAAGTGAGTTTGGAGTAAAGACGTTATTAAATGTTGTCTTTTGTTGGACAAGATGTACATAAATGCTTCTCATGTCTGGAAAGATGTTTGACGCGTGTTGCTTTTTCAAATAAGTGACTCAAACTCGCAGTGCTTTCAGATGGATTAGCATTTAAAGCCATACTTCATTGACAAGCTGCGCATAAAAAAAATAATCGCAGCCTTTGCGAAATCATAATTGCACTAAGAATCACGTTTAAGCGTGATTTCAGTGTTATTTTTTCTAATCGTGCAATTAATCGTGCAGCCCTTCTTAGAATGAGCCATTTCTATCTACATACACCGCGGGTCCCCTTCCATCGAATACGCAATTTTGCACCGGCGTGTTTCTACAGTAGCCCTAAACGGACAAACTGCTCTAAAGAGCGCATTTGCTTGCCTGTGTCCTGTGTCCTGTGTTGGCCACCGTAGCTTCTCTATGTGTTTCGAAAGGGAGGGTAATAGTGGTGGACTGAGCCGTTGGTTGCAGTTCACAACCTCACCACTAGATGCCACAAAAATTTACACGCTGAACCTTTAAATTGCAGCCTTTGTGATTTGATAATTGTGATTTCTGTTCAATTTCTATTAATTGTGCAGCCCTATTAAAACATGACCAAACTGAATTATACTGTACTGATTGTAAGCATGTGTTAATATTTAAGGAAATGTACTAAATAAAACAAAGCTATAACAAAATTTGCACAAATAGAGTGTTATGTATGATGTACACTCTCAGAAAAAAAGGTACAAAAGGTGTACCCAGATACAAAAAGTGCAAAAGCTAAAAGGTATGCCTTTTGTATCGTAATTAAGTAAATAAGGTACCTTAAAGGTACATATTAGTACCTAAATGATACACATTAGTACCTTTTGAAAGGGTATTGCCCTAGTGACATCTGTTGCACCTTAGGGTTCAACCCCAGTGACAACCTATTTTTACTGAGAGTGCATAAAACCTTGTGTGTTGATTAGAATCAAATGCAGACATTCATTATAAGAGTTTAAGCCATATACTGTCTGTGCACCATCAAGTGGACTTCTTGGTGCTTAATAAAGTGGACTTTGATTCTAAATTTCCCAGAAAAATTCAAGTATAAACACTAGTGATTCACAAATAGTATATTAAATGAGCAATCATCTGTAATAGATTTATTTATTCTTCAACACAACGTAATGATTAGGGATCATAAAATTCTCAGAGGAAGTAGGACAGTGGTGTATAATCCTCTCTTGCGACACACATATACAAACACAATCGTGGACTCCTAAACAGACCAGCTATGATTGTATTTACAGAGAGACTGCTGACGCCAGCGGCTGGCTTAATGCAATGGAAATCAAATGAAGGGGCATTTGATGATCCCTTAAAATGTACCATTACACTTCCCTTTTCCTCATTAAAATGCTCTAGAGTGGGAAAGATCTGCACTACATGATACATGTGTTTGGCACATGGGAGTTGACATTTTTAGGTGTTGTGGTGTGTAACGGTCCATTTATAGGAGCGAGTATAGAGTGACCATTCATAAAAATGGAACAAGTGAGCTAGACTTTCCAGAATTTAAAAAAATTTTTTAATTATAACTTTGATCAATATTGCCTCTCATAGACATGGGTAGTCATAGACATGGGTAGTCAATACATTTACATTTGTTATAAATCAGCAGACATATTTTCAAATATCACAGGGGAAAAAAATTACATATGTATGTATATGCACATACATATATACATATTTATTTTTTCTATTTTAATATATTAAAATAAAAATAAAAATTTCCTGTGATGGCAAAATTTTATATTTGGTGAGTGAATAATAATAATATTATTAATAAAAATTTGTATTATTAATAAGTAAATACTTTATATATAAATATATATTTATATTTAAGTATTTACTTATTAATTATATATATATAACATTAATATATTAAAATATATTATATTAATATAATATATTATAAATATATGGTACTTTACAATAATTATTATCAATAGAACAGTTCTATTTTTATTAACTAACATTAACAAAGATGAATAAATACTGTAACAAATATATTGTTAGTTAATACATTAACTAGTGATAAAAAAGTAGACCTTATTGTAGTGTTACCAAATATATGTAGCCTATATATACATATATATTTTTCTTATTATGAAAATGAGGTTATTGAAGCTGTGCACATACAAATTGTATTATTATATATATTATTTTAATGGCAACTACCCAATTATACTAATTATAATCATTATAACAATAAAAAGCAAAAGTTAAGAAAAGGATAGAAGCTCTTTCCATTGTTCAGTTCTGTCCATTTGCTCTGTAAAGGCGATGTGTCCAGCACTCGGTCAGAGTATATCAGTTCAGATCTACCGGTTTGTTGATTCTAGCTGAGAAATGTGAGTCAGCGCAGCATGGTTTGACTTTGTTTTGAAAGCACTATTTTTTAATAAGACAGATGTCCTTTACAAAAACTAATCTCCAGACTTACGCAGTAATTTATCTTGTTCCATCATGGATGTTTGTTGTGTAAATCAGATCGGAGTGAAGCTAACAGACTGTCAGCATGTCACATAGATCAGTAGCAGCTGGCAGGTTCATTCTGCTGGTAAAATGAGGTTTGAAGACATTGCTGAGTTACTGTGTAGTCAACAAACATGTCCACACCTCTTCTACTGTCACTGGTTGTAACTGGCTGAATTGAGTTTTTTTCTCTCTCTCTCTCTCTCTCTCTCTTTTGAGGATCCAATGCAGGTGAAATTTTTCAGAATGTCAGGTTCAAGCTCATGGGGGCAGTTTCAGGTCACAGAAAGAGACTGTTGTTTTTATTTTATAAACACATTTTCCTGTTAATGCTTTCAAAGAAAGGTATTTTTTCATTTTCTTACCTCTTACCATTGACTAAATTCCTTAGATAACATCTGATAACATCAAAATAAAAGAATAGGTTAATAAATGCCTATATTAGGAGGGGAGTTTCGATGTTGCAACATTATGTGGTAAAATTAAATAAACCAATTGTTTAATGTTCTGCACTTTGACAAACAATATTTCATCCCGTTATTAGATTTTACTGATTGCATTTATTTCTGGAAAACAGGAACATTCAATTGATAAAAAATAATCAGCAGACGTAATGGTTTTACTTCCTTCTTGGCTCAGTTCAGCCCATTTTGAACATAACATCTCTTGTTCTGCAGTGATTTACAGACAAAAAGGAAAAGACTAAGAATAGACACAGAATCAGTCTATCAAGCAGCAGGATGACAGAACACATTTAGACTCTATATTGCTGCCTTACACAATTCCTGAGAGTACAGCAATGAATCTTGATGATGCCAAAACCAGACAAATGACTTCTCCAAGCGTCTTCCATTGTTTAACAATCTTTTGACCTTTATTGTTTTATATGTGCCATATACTGTATACAAAAGTAATAGTTTAAAAGTAAATATATAAAAGTAATCATTTATAAGTCTGTGTCAAAGATGGATTTCATGGACAATAAATATATAGTAAGATTAATTTTTTTTTTTTTTAAATAATTAATAACAAATAAATTATAACCAACAAGCAGAAGTAAATGCTGAATGAAAATATCAAAGAGACACCTATTGTAACATTTTTTAAAAAAATTAATTGATAACTGTGACATTAAATTGAAAGGCTAAACTGAACGACAATGTTTTTAATCATATCCACAATTCAATACCGCCCTCTTCTGTAAATCTGAAGTGTCTTCCACTTGTTCGCACTGACCTGACTTTTACATATTAAAAGGACTTCAATTCCCAAGATGCAACAGGGTTTCAGGAAAAGGCGTGGCTTCTGCTTTCAGCTGCATTGTGGGAGCGGGAAAACGCCGCAAATACTCACGTTGTTCAGTAGTGGAGATTTCAACGAAGCCGTCGACTCAAGGTACTGTATTACTTAATGGCAAAAATCTACTACTTGTAGTTTGTTACTTGGTCTTTCACTAAAATATACAGTCGTGTTTGATCTGTTTGATTCTTTAGCGGAGAAACGTCCATTTTAGACAGTCATTGTTTGCTTGGTTTATTCATGCGACTCGTTCGAGACCACTCTAGATATTTATTGTGAATTTGTTAGTTTAGTTACTGAAGTCAGTATAAGCTAACTTTACTAAATGCCAGAGCTGAATGATTTTCATGATGTTGGTTTTACACCGTAGATTGTGTCCTCCAATATGCACAGAACGATTCCCGAACTAATGATTCTTATGAGCCGGTTCTTTTTAGTGAATCACAACTATAGAGCGTGACCAGTGTCGTCCGATATCCGAACGAATCGTTCTAATGAGTCGGCTCTTGTTCTAATGAGTCGGAACTGTGACACATTCTCACTGTACTGCTGTCCGCTAGTTATTACTTTTGTCATGTCTGAGTCGAAAATAGCCTACATTTATTTGCTGTTAATTAACTTGTTTTTCTCTCCCAGATTAAAACATGTCTATTGGTGTTCCCATCAAAGTCCTGCATGAAGCAGAGGGTCACATCGTGACCTGCGAGACCAACACGGGTGAAGTGTACAGAGGCAAACTGATTGAAGCAGAGGATAACATGAACTGCCAGGTACTTCTGAAAATGAGTTGATCCCACAAAAATCACAATTCCTTCTTGAAACGTTGTCTCTGTTACCCAAACCATTTACATAAATTTGTATTTGCAACGAGTCGTGAATAATGCAACTAACTATACTTATGTTGTGTGAATCAGATGTCCAACATTACAGTGACCTATCGAGATGGCAGGGTGTCCCAGCTGGAGCAGGTGTACATTCGCGGCAGCAAAATACGCTTTCTCATTCTGCCTGACATGTTGAAAAACGCCCCTATGTTGAAAAGCATGAAAAACAAAAACCAAGGGGCAGGAGCTGGAAGAGGCAAAGCTGCTATTCTCAAAGCACAAGGTTAGTCAACAAACATCCTTTATATGTTGACTTCATAAGGTAGCTGCATATGTTTTATTCAGTGGTTGCAATATCAAGTGCTTTATAGCCACATAAATTATTTGTATGGTCCCAAATGTTTTTGCTGGGAATATAGTACATTTTACTTGTACCATTAGCAATTTAAGTTGTTGCATTCTAATATAAATGCTACATTTAAAATATTGCAATTCTCAAAAAAGAAATAAGAAAGATAATGGCTCTGAGCACTATTGGTCATTTAAAACATTATCAAGTGGCTGAACAAGTTAACGCTTTTCATGGGAAAAAGCACAAGATGAAACCACTGTTTATTTTTCTCTTGCAGTCGCAGCAAGGGGCAGAGGTCGAGGAGGACCAGGAGGAAGGGGAAATATTTTCCAGAAAAGGCGATAATGTGAATCCTGTTTCAGTCACAATATCATTTTGTACAGTTTTATTTTTCTTTTGAGGAATTGTGCTTTTTTTTTTTTTTTTTTTTTTTGATTGTTAAAATTGGTGATCTTGTTGTTTTGTTTTTTTGCAGTAGTTTTTCACTTTTCTCATGTAATAAAGCTGTTTAATTACATAAAGTGTTTTATTCATTTGGTGAAGGACTGATTTAGCAGCATGTCATCCCATTTATTAACAATCAAATATCTAAACACCTCAGCGCGCACTTAAAGTTTGCACCAAATTATTGCTTTAATAGAAAAGAACCTGTTTAATCAGAGTTTTCTCAGTGTCCTGATTATGTAATGTGTTTTTAATGTTTTAGGTTCCATGGTCCCTAAATATGATTATCCTCATGCGAGGGATCCCAATACTTAAAAAAAAAAAAAAATACTATAAATCTGGAAGATATTTAGTTTCTATTGCGTTTCCTTTACACTCAGTATAGTACTGTACTGTTAGATGTATTTTTGTTTATATTAGGTTATCTAAATAAATTTATTATTTTTATTCATTTAAAATTAATTTTAAATCAAACCCACTGCTCTAGAACACACTGGATGTTTAATTTAAACCTGTTTAATAATTTGTCCACCTTCAGCTAGTTTCTTTAGGTATAAATCCATTTTTATTACTTTTTTTTATATATATAATTTTTTTTAAATCAACCCCCCTGCTCTAGAACACACTAGATGTTTAATTTAAACCTGTTTAATAATTTGTCCACCTTCAGCAAATTTCTTTAGGTCCAATATTGTGTGTACAAGAATAAATGCCCATAGATGTGTGTCCAAATACAATTTGCACTGAAATTCAATGTCACTGGCTGTGAAAGTCCAGCCAGGTGCATCATTGTATTGGCTTGTAAGATCAATAAAATGGCATTTTGAGGCTTTACATAAAAAGTCAAAAGTTTAATTTGTGACGTAAAAAAACAAATTAAGTAAGAGTGCGGGTATTCGAGTGAAGTACAGCAATGAAGTTCAATTAATCAAACCCCTGCGTGTCAGTTCAGCATTAGATGCAGTTCACCTTGTGGCCGTTAGATGTCGCCACTCCTCACATTCACTCACAGCAGAAGCACCTCCGTCCCCCGCTGCCTGCACATCATACCATATCATAAACCGCTACCATTACTGCCAGCGAGCTAACAACATACCCTTCAAAAACAGGATCTTATAAACGGCCAAGGTAAGGGCATAACACTGAACTAACGATTTGTATTATACCTCTATATAGCGACATGCGTGAACATACTTGATCACAATCATTTTATTAATCCTCGGCTGGATTTTCCAAACATCTGTTTCGTAAGAGATGCGTTAGCCAGCTTTAGCAAAATAACAACCTGCCTTAAAATTATTCTTCAAACGGCATCGTCTCTTCGAGCCAGTGTCAGTGTTTACATGACGCTTTTACAGATAATATGCACGAAATTGCGTTGCATGTCAACTGTAAAGCAGGAGTGATCAAAGCCTATACACATCTAAATATTCACATAAGATGAGAAGTTGGGTTATTCTACGAAAAATGCGCATTTTCCAGTTTGATAAGGTGATTTACAAAAGTTACATTTTGTAAGATTCTTTACGTTCAATGAGATAATTAATGTTTTAAGTGTTAATGAATTGCACTGTGGCATCTCAAGTGAAATTAATACATTTTAATGTATGATAGGACAGTAACGGGGTTAACAGTTTTTTTTTAGTTCAAGTTGATATTACAAGGTCGTGAAACTAGGAAGTGCTTATTAGGAGGAGAAATTAATACTGGTATTTCAACATATATATACATATTTAAATTCTGAAGTATTTACATGTTCAGGTAAACAGGATTGACATTTAAGAATTAACTGACAAAGTTGGCAAAAAAAGATAGTTTTTAGTTTTTTTTCCTCAGATATTATTATTTTTTTTTTTTAAATTTATATTTATTTAAATATTTATTTTAGATTTGATTTTATTCTAATATATAGCAAGAAGTTAAACAGACAAGTGTGGGGATAGGCCAAAAATGACTCATCTTCATGAAGAAAGAAAAAAGCAAAAAATAAACTTGCTGTATTTTTATTGCTGTGTTTAAAGTTGGCATGGCATCATCTATTGATTGTTAAAGTCATTTTTTCCACAGACAAAAATGGCACCTGTTTTGTACAGTGACCCAGTTACCAAAGAATATAGCATCCTTAATTCATTTTCATCCTGTCTGTTTGACAGCTGACAAGTGAAACCCGTAAAATCACTGGCTGTGTATCAGTGTCTTGTGAGCTGCCTGCCTAGACAGTATTTTTGGGCATGAAAAGCACATTTGAAAGGTTCACATGTCCAAAAATTCTCTTAGTTTGATAGCTCGCTAGGTTTTGACAGCTATTGTGTGATGCTTTAATCCGTATAATATAATGAAAGGAGAAGCATGCATGCAAGTACCTTAGATGTCAGTTGTGCTGTATTATTAACGAATGATATTTTGTATCCAGTGATTTGTGTTTTCATGTTGCTTGGGTGTTTGGGTCTAAAATAGTTTGCCTTGTTTGGAGAGGGTGACATAAGAAGGTCCCTGGAGGGCTTTTCCCTGTGGAATGAGCCATTTGGGTATGATTTGAAATGTAGCTTTGGATGAGCTGGATAAAGTTGTTTATTTGTCATGCTTCAAGTGCCAAAAAGTATGATTGAGGTTGCCGTAATTACTTTTCATTTCTTCTTTCATTTCTTCATTTTCTAGTTTATGGAACCTGATCAGATGCAACCAGACATGGCCTTTTTTGTTTTTAAACTGCTTCCAAATTCAATATAATCTATTACAAGAAAAAATAATTCAGATTAGTCCCTGAGTTTGTAAAAACAAATTACGTTTTCAGTAATGCGCTTGCAAGGCATTGCGCTAGGAAAAATGTTAAAATACATTAGTTCAAATAAAATATAATTCTGTACAGAAGTTTCAATATAAGCACGAGAATACGAGCTGCACGTTTCTGCTTTTTAAACCCTACTGAATATTTTAAACTGAGTAAAGAAACAAATTCATCTGTGGTGATTGACAGCATGTCACAAATGTCCTCATGGGAAGTTCGTATTTACAAGGTGGGAAGTGGTGTTTACGACGGAGTAAGATGGCGGTGTACCTTCTCTTAATTAACTAACTACACAAAAATACAGCAAGGTTTTTAACTCTACACTTCTAGAAAATGAAGAACAAAGAATGTGCATCAGGTGTGTTTGTCTTTTTTATGTTTTAAATTAATTTATGAAGCAACTGTAAACTTTATCGTTACGTATTATATTGTTATATTACAATGCTATGATATTTTATGCAGGCAATTAGCTTACCTCGTTGTAAATAGAAAAGCCTGACAATATCATTGCTAATAGGCTAAGTATTGTGGTATTCCACCATGTTTCTATGGGGTCAGAATTGTTGCATTATTCCAAATAAAGATTCCAAATTCACTGACCAATCGTAGCATGTTCTTGCTACAACCAATCACGTTTGGCTTTACAATCAGGGTAGTCTTGCCCTGAAATAACTTTGCTCATTCATTTACAGTATTATATTTTATGAGCCTTTGAAAATGTCGGAGAATTTGGAATAATGCAACAATTCTAACACCATATATATCTCACTGACACGCCCTAACTTGTAAACTCTGGGCTTAAAGAAATTCCCAAACTTCCCACTCATATTAACAGGTTCAACTCGTAAATACCATCTTTCCGACATGACTTGAACGCACCATTAATTTGTTTTAAACCCAGAACTTGTGTTTAAATTGTTAGGTATAACAAGGTAGTTTAACGTTAAATCGCACTTAAAAAAATCTGTGAAATTTACAAAAAAACAAACAAAAAAAAAACAGATTTATTACAATGAAAACCCATCAAATGTAAAGTGTCACACAGGGAATTCTCGGAAAGTCAATTTACAGTTTTCAGTGAAAATTTTAAGATTTAAATAAGGCTTGTTCATTTTTACTTCCAAAAACTCTTTCCAAAAAAGATTTATCACAGTTTTTTCCACTATAGTAAAGATAACTTACTGTTAACCAGGTTTTTATAGTAACAGTCTTTTACTATAAAAATGACAAAAAAAATATTTTTACACTTAGATTATTCCTGATTATTCTCTTGTCATCCTTGCTCTTGACCACAGATTAGTACTTTTTTTTCCCTGTTAAAGCGAATGTTTCAAAGAATGCTAGGCTGCAGATTGTCCCATACGGTCAATCCTCTGACCCTTTTCCCTGTGGACGCCCCATGTATCTCACCATAATAAAAACAACCAGGGAGTGGAAAGTGTGTGTTAAACTCAGAGTCATCTGGTGTAAGGCTGCATCTGTTTGTTTCTAGGGTAAGATTGGTTTCTTCCAGGAGGTCATCTTGGGTAAGGGCTTGATTGAATGCGATGGATCTTTTTATGCGTTTGATGTTGTACTTTGTAGAAGCCCTTTAATGTAGACCCTGTTTGTTATACATGTGGTCAGTGGGAGTCCAGTCCCCAGGGATTGTTTGCTTGTGAGTCCGAGTCTACATAACAAATGAGGTTTGGATGTGTTTGGAAGGTTGAGCACATGGAGGAGAAGCACTTGGTTTGCAATCCATCAAAGATCGAAGTAGGTCACAGAGAATGTGAAAACTGCTCTCAGATTAAAATAGCTCAGCCTACCATTGCAGTCAGGCCACATCTTGCCCGCATGTACCGTGTGTTTCCTCTTCTTGAAAAGAGGGCGTGATACTCTGCATTTTTTGTAAACGCTTGCAAGGTACTCGCAATTCTGCTGCATGCGTTTTAAAGTTGCTTGAGGCTCGGACTGGATAATGGCACATCAGTCCCTCTGACTTTCTGCACACTTTCATCATCCTACCATCGGCACCTCATCTGACAAATGGGTCGGACATGCCTGGCCGCTCTGTGCTCAGCTGGGCTGCCTCTTTGTCATCGAGGTTGAGAGATGTGAGGAGGGGAAGTCACAAACGACGCCCACACCAGGGACGGGCCAGTGATTAAAATCTGATCTGACATTAAAAGGGTCTCATTTTGGGTTATCATGAAATTGGCCTCTTCTGCTCTGATGTCTTCAAATAGCTGATTCATTTTGTTGTGTGCTACTTTATTAGCCAACATGTACTAATAATAATTTACAAGAAAGTTAACCATTAGTGCTTTGGTGGTGCTATGGTATAATGGCATCAGATGTCAATACTATGATACTTTGATATGACACTGAATGATTATCATCAGAGATAATCAATTCTATTTATTTTTTTTACCAGTAGTTACACTTTTCAACACAATCAGTTTCTTTAATATTTAATAATGTTTTTGAGATAAGTCTTTTATACCAACCAGGGCTGCGTTTATTTGATTAAAAATACAGTAAAAACAGTAATATTGTGAAATATTATTACAAGTTTAAAATTTTTTAAAACAAGTTTTTTTTTTTTTTTAAATATATATTTAAATATTTTGGTGCTGAAGAAACATTTCTTACTTAATAACATTCAAATACCACAAAATAAATATCAGGGAGTTTTAAATATGGCTTGTAAATGTCATGAGAATTAATTTTTTTTTTCTTGCAATTACGCTCAAAATATATTTGCATAATATTTATAGAATATTTAAAAAATTATTTATGACTATTAAAATGTAATTGTTAAATAAAAGAATTATATATATATATATATATATATATATATATATAAAAGTGCTGTCAAATCAATTAATCACATTTAACAAAACTTTGTTTATACCTATATATATATATATATATATATATATATATATATATATATATATATTTTATTACACACACACACACATATATATATATATATATATATATATATATATTTACAAACGTTTATGCTAAATGTGGTTAATTGCGATATATCTATATATAGATTAATCACAATTAACATAATATATTAATAATCACACTAATATATATATGATATATAAGCTGTCCATTATGAAATATTGGGGGGTGCTCTTTGCGATCTCTATTTTAGGGTTGGGAATATATCAGTGTTGCTTAATATTTTTGTGGAAACTTATTTTAATTAATTTAATGGATCCTTGCTAAATAAAAGTATTAAGTTCTTTCAACAACAACAAAAAATCTTACTGACCCCAAATATTTGAATGGTAGTGTAAAATGTTTAAAGTAAATGTAAAATTTACATTTATAATTTAAATCTTACATTTTATATTTTATTAAAATGTTTATATTATTTATATTATTAAAATGTTTATAGTTTAATGAGGATAAAGGTACTTTTGTCTGCTTGACTGATGATTCATGATGTATGTTTTAAAATGTTTAGCCTATAACACAGAATGCTGCAAATATCATGTTGTGTGACGTTATAATCACTTGGCTGTCGCTTCTTGTCTTATTGATGTCATGAAGAATCCATCATTCATTCTCCTGCTGGCAGAATTTCTCAGTAGGTGATGGATGGAGAGAGAGAGAAGCAGTTTTATAAATAATATAAACTACATTTGGTGCTTGCTTAATACAGAGGTTGACACGTTGTGTTCTGGGTGGTTCTAGAATGCTGCTATGTGGTTGCTAGATGGTCACTCGGGTGTTCTAGGTGATTAGAAAGTGGTTTAAATTAAGAGTCTGTCCCCAAGTTTCTATGGTATTCTGGTCTCTGGATATGGCTTCACAATTAGTCCTTTCAACCACACGCACACAGTATCGTTATTTCTGTCTTACAATAATTCAAATTATCACAGAAGTAATTACTGGGATAAAAGTTTATAGTTCAGATATAAACACTGATGTCTACAGTTACGATCAAAATAGAGCAAATCACCTTTTGAAAGTAACATGGCGCTTCAAATAACGATGGTATCAATTACATTGTTGTTACGCCACTAGCCCCTAGGTGATGACAAGTGCTAAAATATATTTGTCATTGAATCATTCATTCAAGTGGTTCGTTTAAAAACGCTGATTCATTCAGTAATGAGACAAATAAAGTATTTATGAGTGAGTCATTGAATCATTCATTCAAGTGATTCGTTCAAAAATGCTGATTAATCCAGTAATGAAACAAGTGCCCTCGATTTCAGTTTTTTTTCTTAGGCACGTTTATAAAAGCTATTGAACTAAGGCCTAATCCTGGCTTAGTCTAAGCCCTGTCTGTGAAACTGGGCCGTGAAGTCTTTGTGAGCGAGTCATTAAATCATTCATTCAAACCAATTTTCAATTATTTTTAAAAAAATATTCATTCTATTAAACATTTTAATTAGACTGCAGCAATTAATTTTTTTGTAATTCACGTTATTTTATTTAGTTGTCTGTTCAGAATCGTGAGAGAATCATGATCTCTATTTGAAAAAAAAAACAAAAAAAACAAAACACATGATTCTCAATTAATCCAGAATCGTGCAGCAACTACAGGCTACTGTTTGTAGAGGTTGTTTCCAGTATGACTGACATTTTTAGCTAGAAAAGCTCATCAGTGTGTTCTGATTTAGAGTGAAAATGAGTGTCAGGGATGTAATAACTTGAGAAATGGATGCGGGAGGGGTCAAAGATGAACGCTGAAAAAAATATGCTTTTTTCCCTGCACCGTGTTCTCGAAAGTGGGAGAGAGAACACCATCTTCCAGCTGTGTGGGTGTTTTGACAGGAGAATGCATGGAGGCCAGGGCCCCAAGATGATATTACAGCAAAAACATAAGAAGAGATTCGATCGCAGATGAAGAAATGACAGAGAACGAAACAGAGACGGAGAAGAAAAACTAAGCTGCATTGAATCTCTGTAAATGTTAGAGATAGAAATGAGGACGCACAGAGGGGGTGGGCCAGCCCACACAAGTTCTCCATTCTGAACCCCTCAGAGTAATGAATGTCTTTTTATTGTACCTGCTTATATTTCTCTCATTCTGTGAGACCCACACCTCTCCCACACATACACACAGAGAGAGTCTCTAATGTTCAGAAAATCTGCTTTCCAAAGAAACTACAGCTCTAGTTTGCATGTAAATCAAGGCCATAAGAAACGGAGGCTTAGAGCAGAATGGAGATATGTAATCTTTTTCGAGCAGGCTTTACTTGAGTAATGTTTGAAGTGACTGAATACAGCTTATTAGCTGTATTCTGTCATTTAATCTGTATAGGTAAACCATTTTTCGATGTAATATAATTTTATAACAATGAGTTGACTTAAGGACAAGCCTCATACAAAAATGGAGGTCAAGTATATGTGGGGCAAAGGTTTTTGAGTCGATTCTCATACATACATATATATATATATATATATATATATATATATATATATATACACTACCAGTGTATAAAGAAGTTTCGTCTGCTCACCAAGGCTGCATTTATTTAATTCAAAATACAGTAAAAACAGTAATATTGTGAAATATTATTACAATTTAAAATAACTGTTTTCTGTTTGAATATATTTTATAAAGTAATTTATTCCTGTGATCAAAGCTGAATTTTCAGCATCATTACTCCAGTCTTCAGTGTCACATGATCCTTCAGAAATCATTCTAATATGCTGATCTGCTGCTCAAGAAACATTTATATTTGTGTACAATATTTTTTTTTCAGGATTCTTTGATGAATAGAAAGTTTAAAAGAACAGCATTTTTTTAAAATATAATCTTTTGTAACATTATAAATGTCTATACTGTCACTTTTGATCGATTTAATGCATCCTTGCTGAATAAAAGTATTAATTTCTTTAATTTCTTTAAAAAAAAATTAAAATAAAAATTCTTACTGACCCCAAAATTTTGAACGGTAGTGTATAATGTTACAAAAGCTTTGTATTTCAGATAAATGCTGTTCTTTTTGACTTTCTATTCATCAGGGAATCCTGAAAAAAAAGTACACAACTGTTTTCAACATTGATAATAATCATAAATGTTTCTTGAGCAGCAAATCAGCATATTAGAATGATTTCTGAAGGATCATGTGACACTGAAGACTGGAGTAATGATGCTGAAAATTCAGCTTCGATCACAGGAATAAATTACTTTATAAAATATATTCAAACAGAAAACAGTTATTTTAAATTGTAATAATATTTCATAATATTACTGTTTTTACTGTATTTTTAATTAAATAAATGCAGCCTTGGTGAGCAGACGAAACTTCTTTTAAAAACATTAAAAATCTTACTGATTCCAAACTTTTGACCGGTAGTGTATATATATTATAAAATGTACTTTACTATATATATATGTATATATATACATATATAATTATTAATTTCAGTAAATTATTTATTATATATAAATAATAAATATTTATATAGAAATTGCTCTTTGTGATCTCCATATAGAAGTTGCAATTTTAGAAAAAAATAATCATGATATTCATAAATACATTAATACTGTATATGTCACAATAATAAATATAAAGTCATGGAGATGATAAATGCAGTTAAAAAATTTAAAACAGCAAACCTTAAAATTTTACCATTTTTTTAACAAAAATGTATTTGTAAATTATTTACATAATATTTAATATTATAAATTAAGACCAATTAATTAAAATTTAAATGTTAAATATAAGTATTAAATATTTATACAATAAATATTAAAAATATATGATGTATAAATTGTATATTATAAAATATTGGTGGTTTAAATTGGTCTTTGTGATCTCTATATTAGGGGTGTGCAATATCAAGAAAAAAACATGAAAAAAACAAAACAGAAAATATAATGAAATGTCCTTTTGACTTGACTTTTCCTTCACTCAGAATGTAAATTGATCATACCGCCCGTTCCCAAATACTACTCAAAGTCAAAGAAATTAATTGGTCAAAAAGCTGTGTCCTACATTTACCAAATCTGTTTTTCTTGCAAGGTGTTGATGGAGGGGCTACTGAGAGGTGTTTGGGAAGGACACTATGTTTCCCTGTGTCTCCTCCTGGCCCTCTTCTGATCCCCCTGCCGCTCTCGGCCATGCTCCGCCCATTCCCTCGATACAGCCGCCCAATCAGCCACTGCCTGACCTGCTGCGGAGCTGCGTTGTGCTCCCTTCCCCATCCACGCGCCTGAGCCCTTGCACCAACGAGATGGAGTCCATGATTGTGGTGACGGAATATGAGCCTAGTGGTGGCTCAGGGCAGGAGGGCGGAGAGGAGGAGGAGGTGGAGGACATGGACAGCTCGGAAACGCCAGAACCGGCGTCGTCAGGTCCGGTACCGCCCTTCCGTATGGCCTCCTGTGATCTTTTATCCCACACGGTGGCCCGCCCAGAGGCGCTCTTCCCAGAACCGCAGGAGCACAGAGGTAGACTCAGCCTCTCCGACAGGAAGCTGTCACTACAGGAACGCTCACATACACTTTCATCGCCCTGTGGTTCGCCGGGGCTGAACGGACGCTATATTTACCCATCGCTGCCCTACTCGCCAATCACCTCCCCTCACTCGTCTCCACGCCTCCCTCGAAGACCAACCGTGGAGTCTCATCGTGTGTCCATCACAGACCTGCAGGTAGGTGGCCAAAGTTAACCCCAAGTGTTTTTGGAATTGTTTGGAAGTCCCTTACAAAAAACCCAGCTGTCTGAACAACACAATCATGCCTAACGATTATGCACTACCGGTCAAAAGTTTGGAATAATTCAAATTAAATTTTTAAAGGAGTTATGTTCACCAAAGCAACATTTATTTGATCAAAAATACACAAAAAAACAGTAATATTGTGAAGTATTATTACACATTTTAAAAATCTGTTTTCTATTTTAATATATTATAAAATGCATCAGTCTTCAGAGTCACATGATCCTTCAGAAATCATTCTAATATGCTGATTTGCTGCTTAAGAAACATTTATTATTATCAATGTTGAAAACTATTGTTTTTGCTACTTAATATTTTTGTGGAAAACATGATATATTTTTTCAGGATTCTTTGATTAATTGAAAGTTCATTAGAGCGTTTGTAACATTATAAATGATTTTACTGTCACTTTATAAAGCAGCACAACTGTTTTCAATATTGATAATTATAAGAAATGTTTCTTGAGCAGCAAATATTAGAATGATTTCTGAAGGATCATGTGACACTGGAGAATGTGTCACCACAATCCAGCTTTGCCATCACAGGAAAAAAATACATTTTAAAATATATTCACATAAAAAACAGTTCTTTTAAATTCTTTTCAATATTTCACAATGTTAGTGTTTTTACTGCTTAATCAAATAACTGCAGCTGTGCTGAGCATAAGAGGCTATTTTCCTAAACATTAAAAAATCTTAATAATTCCGAACTTTTGACCAATAGTGCAAGATTATATAATTGTACCACCAAAAACGAGACACTCCGATGCTGTGGCCTGAGATTTGAGTTGCTTGTGTGAGAACTGATGTTGTATTTGAGAAGAACATTTCCTTTTCTTCATTCTCTGCACTGGCTTCAAGTCTGCAAAGTCAAGGTTGAGAAGGTGTGTAAGGTAAGGTTACTGATAGGAGCAATTATCTGCCTCTTAATGGTGCTTGTCAACAGAAAGTTCCCCAATAGATGCTTCTGCTTTTCCATTAGGACATGAAATCAGCAAGAAATGTGTGTAGCTTTAGCTCTTGTGCCTTTCTCGACTCAAGTACTCCCTGTAGTACTTCTGGTGCTAATGCTTTTGATTCTTTGAACCTGGAATGTTGCAAGCATCATTCCTGATGAGAGAATCAAGTTTGCGTTTGCTGTGATCTTTGGCCACACTGGCTGAAGTAGTTGTCCTTCAGTAACTAAAACTCCCTAAAGAAGACCTCAATTTCATTTATCAATGTAATTTGTTTCTTTATTTCAAAAGGACTGCGTGCAGCTCAACCAGTACAAGCTGAAAGATGAGATCGGAAAGGTATGTTTATTTTTCATTTATTATTTATGCATTCCTCCTAGTATAATAGTAATTGCGCTGTTGTTCTTATTTAAGAACAAACAAATATCTCACATATTTGGTATAGTAAATAAAAAATGCAAATCATTTCTGACACTGGAGTAATGGCTGCTGAAAATTAAGTGTTGCCATTACAGAAATAAAAAAAAAATCTTTAAAATAATCTTTAAAGTAAGAATTTAAAATTGTAATAATATTTCACAATTTTACTGTTCTTATAGTACAAATAAATGCAGCCATGGTGAGCATAAGCAAAGTCCCTTTAAGACAAGTCATTTCACTCAGCGGCCATCTTTGAATCGCCTCTCGGGCATCCTAGTGCAGCTCTTATCTCTTTGAATGGGGAAACATCAAATTCTCCAAAGCTGTTCACCAAGTTTTCGATTAAATTTCATATTTTAAATCACCAATGAAATCTGACAACAACTGTCTCAAAAATGTTGTTTCTAAATGCTCAAATCATGACAAAAAACAGTATTTTTCAGGCTGGATCAAGCTAATGTGCATGCACAGTCCTAATGGTGCGTCTCTATAGGAAGCGCGCATCTGTTTCTATAGGAACCAGAGCCTGTAACGGCCACTGCAGTGACACACGCGATGACTTTACCAATCGGCCATTGGCTCTTTTTTAGAAGGCGGGATTTATTCTGCCATATTGCGTTTTGCACTTTTCTCCCATTCAAAATAATACGAGTGCACCGTCTTTCTGTATATAAAGTCTTTGGCATAAGTGACTTCTTTCAAAAGCATTAAAAAATCGGACCGATTACAAACATTTGAACGGTAGTGTATGTATAAAATCTTAAAAAAAAGACCACATATTGACACTATTGATCATTCAGAATCAAATATTTCACAGAGACTTGCATAGAAAATTATAATTTTTTTAACATGCTTTTATGGAATAGAATAGAATAGAGAATACATTTTGTAACAGTTTGTTCAATGTTGTACAGAAATAATTTAATTAGTATTTGAGTAGAATTTTTGCTTTTTTCCAGTGTAATTTTTAACATTCTCAAAACAAGGGAAATTTACTTTTTGGCACAATTGCCTAATATATTAAAATTAATTAATGTTTTTTATGAACATGCTACTATGGTAATGCCATAGTGTTTAAAGTATCTTGGAATACCATAGAATATAATACAATACAATATAATACAAAAACAAAAAGTACCATGTTTTACCACGTATTATTGTTTGTTTGTTTTTAGGGGATATGGCATCATGGTAATGTCCTGTTATTCTTTGAAGAATTCAGATTACTATGGAATATGAATAGGGTGATTATAAAGTACCTTGGTATTCCCATCTGATGCCATCAGTAAACCATAATTCCACCACAGTACTTTATTCTAAGAAGCATAGAGTAGGATAAGAGCATGTAATAAATTTACTACAGTATTTATAGTAATACAGTAATACAATTAAAAGGAGCAGTGAGGTGTTTTCACTGTTGCTATTCCACTAAGCTTCATCTTGATATGAGGGCATGGAAAACTGTCAGCTTGGATGGGGAGATTCCTGCTCTGCTCTCATCTCTGTGTCTGAGGGTTGGATTCCCTGCTGGAACGGCAATCTGCTCTCCCAGCTGGGACCTGTGTGTGTGTGTGTAGGTTTGAGAGAGATAGAGACAGAACAGAAGTGGAATTATGCCTGTCTGTGGAGTTCATCATGACACCGGCTGTTGCCTATTGGCTCGGTTTGGTTTACATGTTCTCCAGTTAATCAAACGGCACAAATGCTTGGACACTTTAGCTTCCTGTTTCCCTCAGTTATTGCATGTTGCTGAGTGTGTTTGCACTGCAGTTTGATCCATTTACAAGTTGTCATGACTGACACACCTTGTTTTCCTGATAAAGGGCTCCTATGGAGTTGTCAAGCTGGCGTATAATGAAGACGACAACACATACTATGTGAGTGATGCAACATGGTCTCTGTACAATCTCGCACACATATTTACACACTTCATCTCAGTTTTATTTAGGAGACAAGGAGAGTAAAGAGCTAACATCCTAGTGTTATCAGCAATCATTGAATTATGATTGCCTAGTTGAGGTCACCTTCAGCAGCCAAAAATGGTCCTGTAGACGCTGTCACAGGCAGCCTTCCTCTCGGGAAGTTGCTCCTTAAAGGGATAGTTCACACAAAAATTTAAATTATCCCATGATTTACTCACCCTCAAGCCATCCTAGGTGTATATCTACAGTATATCTCCTTTCAGATGAACACAAATCTGAAATATATTTAAAAATATCCTGCTTCTACTAAGCTTTATAATGGTAGTGTTTTGAATCAATCCATCATAAGTATAAACCATACGGCTCCAGTGGGTTAATAAAGGCCTTCTGAAGCGAAGCGATGGGTTTTTGTAAGAAAAATATACATATTTAAAACTTTATCAAGTATAATAACTAGCTTCCGACAGATGGCATATGCATCGATTTGCAGCGGAAGAGTAACCTCTGACCCGACGCATGACGCAATGATGAATGCAGAAGCTCAGAGGATAGAGCAAAACAATGGATGGATGCATTTTTTGGGGCTTCAAAACAGGCCCACATTCACTACCATTTTAAAGCTTGGAAGAGCCAGGATATTTTTAAATATATCTCCGATTGTGTTCGTCTGAAAGAAGATAGTCATATTTGACTATATTTGGATAATGGATAATTTTCATTCTTTTTTGGGTGAACTATCCCTTTAAGGGTTCCATTCATTCATTCATATATATATATATATATATATATATATTATAATTTCTCCTCTTTCTCCTCTTCTCTATTAATTTTTGTGGTTAATATATATATATATATATTTCATATTCTTGCCACTCTGTATTGTTGAGATTTGATAAATAGTTTAATTTTAATTTGAGATAGAATATCCTTATCTTGATGATTATTGTATTCTTCTTTTTATTATTACTACAGCATGTTAATAATAATAATAATATGTTGTAATATTTTAATATTAATTTAAATTTGCTAGTTAGTTATTATTATTTTTTATCCTATTTTTTTTTTTTTTTTTTTTGTGGTGTAGTTGTAGTTCTCACACAGTGCTGGTTGTAGAATGGGGCATATGTCACCCAGCACCAGTAATGACACTGGATATCTGCTCTCACTCTCTCATTCTCACTGCTCTCCACAGGCCATGAAAGTGCTGTCCAAGAAACGACTGATGAGGCAGGCTGGGTTCCCGCGTAAGTGTCTGCTTTAAAGCAGATGGAACGCACAGCGGGGTTTATGATTGAGTGTATGTGTGAGTGTATGTGTGTGAGGTTGGGGGCGCACTTTCATCAGCTAACAGAATGCCTAATACTTCAACCTTTCACATGATTTCCTCTTGTGCTGGTTTAAACAGGCAGACCTCCTCCTCGTGGGGCAAAATCTGCCCCTGAAGGCCCCCCTCAGCCCAAAGGGCCGCTGGAGCGTGTTTACCAGGAGATAGCCATCCTCAAGAAGCTTGATCACCCTAATGTGGTTAAGCTTGTGGAGGTGGGTGCTTCTATTCTCAGTATGCAGCCGTTCAATATGCAGTATTCTTACAGTGTGAAGTGTGTAATTTATGCCCCACTAACGGAAGTGGAATTTAAAAAATAATGAACAGGTTTCCCAAACACTTCCACCGTTAGACAAACAGAAAATGCAGTTTATTAAACTGGGATGGGGAAAGTATTTTAACCTTGTAAAAAAATGAATTAAAAACGAGATTTAAACAATAAGACTTACTGTGTTGAGCTATATAACAATGATTCGTTTTCTGTCAATGAATGTATCCAAACAGCTGCTTACCTGACTAATAAAACACATAATATATTAAAGAGTCTTTGGTGTTTCCATGGTTTCTACAAAATAAAACTGGAAATCGAGGGTAACGCAGGTATGATGTCATTCATAGGCGACACACGGACACGTCCGTGTCCTGATTAAAATTGTTTATTTCTCTGGATTTAAACATTCTTGGTTTTTGGATGTTTTAATCCAAAAATGTACATGTTGTGCCTTTAAATTTGACATGAATGAATGCAAAACAGTGAGGGATAGATAAACAGTTTGTTGAAAGTTATACACTACAAAATACATTTTGTAATCAGAACCTTTGCTTAGTTTTCCAGTAAAAATGCATAAACATTTCTTAAAACAAGATAAATGTACTTTTAAGAAAAATTGCATAAAATATTCAAATTAGAAATTAATCAAAAGTCATTCAATTTTAAGTATAAATCTAACAATATGTAATGAGGTTAATGCTTAAAGCAAAAATAATAAGAAGAAGATGAAGAAACTGTTTGTTTTTATGATGAAAATATTTTACTGGAAAATTAATTAATTTGCAATGTACTGTACAACTGTCTTTAGTCAATAAAACACTAAAAGTAAGCCTTTCCACGAATTTCCAGTGGGGAAAAAAGTCAGGAAAACTGGATTGTCATAATTAGACGTGACATGAAACGTTAATGCAGTCCGTTATATTGAATTAACTGAAGCCTTGTTTTTATTTGCATCAAATTAAATGTGGCATAATATAAGTTCTATGCTGACTGGTTTCATTCTCTTTCTAAACAGCTTTGGGTTGTTGTTTTTTTTTTGTGCAGGTGCTGGATGATCCAAGTGAGGACCATCTGTACATGGGTAAGTCTGGCTAGATACTCATCTTCTTGGCAGATGCTACACACATGCACATGCACAATGTATTCTAAAATTTTCAGTGGTAAATGTAAGTGAAGTCAGAGAATGTTATGCACAACACCTTAACTCTGCTTCCTCTGTGCTTTCACAGTATTCGAGCTTGTCAAACGAGGGTGAGTAAGCATGTTATTTCTGATCGTAGCGCCGGCCCATGCTGTGCTAGTGTCACTCTGCTAGAGAAACTGTGTCTTTCCCCATGTGTTTGCAGAGCAGTGATGGAGGTTCCTACTGATAAGCCCCTGGATGAGGACCAGGCACGCTTCTACTTCCAGGACTTGTTGAGAGGAATCGAATATTGTGAGTGTGGGAATTTAGCTATTGCTTTGCACTGTCATCAGTACTCATGATTGGTACTAGTACATCCAGCTAAAAGGGCATGGTACCTTGCAATTGACTAGGCTCTGATTAGTCTCAAAGAGCCTAACTTTTAGATTTAGACTATTAGTGTTGTCCACAAAGCTTGTTCTGGCCAACAACAACCCACTTAGTAGTGTTATTTTAACATTATTTATATACTATTATAGTAGTTATTTTTATATCTTCAGTTTTTTATTTAATTTTTTTTCTTTCAGTTTTTTATTTATTTTTTTAAGTTTGTGATTTTGTCATGTGGTTTTGACATTTTTATGTTTTTTATAAAAAAATTATATTTTTTATAATAATTTATAGCTTTATTTTTATATACTCTATTATAGTATTTATTAATATTTTGCATTAGCCATTCAATTATTCAGTTATATATTCAGTTTTTTTTTTTATTTTATGTTTACGTTTTAGTCACTTTGTCATGTTTTTCTCATTTTCATTTTATTCTGGTATTTTTACATATCTTTAATTTTTTATACTATTATAGCATTTATTAATATTTCGACTTAGCCTTTTTTAAATACGCTTTTTTTTCAAGTTTGTCATTTTGTCATGTTCTTTTGTCATTTTACTATATTTTTAATATTTATATATTAAAAATAAAAATATATATTTTTATATATTTCTGAATATTTTAATAGTTTTAGTCATTTTAATTCTTAATCTTATATTTTAGTTAGTTACCAATATAAGGTTGCCAATACATTTTTTTTTTTATTTAATTTTTTTTATCTAATACTTATATTTTATTTCCGCTTTATTTTAATTATCAAAAACATTTTTTAATAGTTTTAGTTAACGATAACAGCACTGCCACTTATAAATGAAGAAGCCATCTAACTGACATTTAAATGACAGTAAATCTGGGTACCAATAGCATTAAAGCTTTGGTTTTCAGAAAGTTCTTGACATTTTTTTCTGAAATATGCATCAAATAGCGAGACTAGATACAGTTCTTGTTGCTAGTCTTCAGAATGCATTAAATAATGATCAAAAGTGATGATAGCTACTCCTCCTCAACAGTACATTATCAGAAAATCATCCATCGGGACATCAAGCCTTCTAACCTGCTGGTGGGAGAAGATGGCCACGTTAAGATTGCCGACTTTGGGGTCAGTAACCAGTTTGAGGGAGCGGACGCCCTGCTGACCAGCACAGTGGGAACGCCAGCATTTCTTGCCCCAGAGACCCTTTCAGAGACACGCAAGAACTTCTCTGGAAAGGTTAAATGCTCTTTTTTAAGCTAGTTTCTCTAATAGCCGGTCCATATTGCTGTCAATTTAATTAAGTTAACATCATGTTTCTATAGGCTCTGGATGTGTGGGCAATGGGAGTCACCTTGTATTGTTTCATCTTTGGAGTGGTATGCCTTGTTTTGACCTTCATATTTCTCATTAAATATGCAGTGTTAAAAATAATCCAAAATTCAATTCAGAAAAATGTGTATGTTGCCTTTGACTTTACTTCCTCTCTCCACAGTGTCCTTTTATGGATGAGCGTATTTTGAGCCTCCATCAGAAGATCAAGACCCAACCAGTGGAGCTTCCCGAGAAGTGAGTATTTCTCCTGAGCCTGAAAGACCTTCTCCTCATCCCACCGTTTTGACATTGATAGTGTTTTTCTACCACTTAACAGTGCGGACATATCAGATGACTTAAAGGACCTTCTTTTTAAAATGTTGGACAAGAATCCCGAAACCAGAATTACCGTCCCACAAATCAAGGTCAGTATGACTCTTTTCTTCACCAAGGACGTCCCCTTCAAGTTCATCATAGGTGAAAAGTGTAATTTCAGAACCACAAACGACACCAGTAATGTTTCCTGAATGCTAGCCCTCATCTGTGATTGGTCAGAAAAACAAGCTGTCTCACCCCAGAATCACTCTATTGGTTGATGTTTTGCTTTTTCACTTATACACACTACCGTTCAAAAGTTTGGGTTGGTAAGATTTTTTTTTTTTTTAATGTTTTTGAAAGAAGTCTCTTATTCTTACCAAGGTATTTATGAATTTATTTACAAAAATACAGTAAAATAGTAATATTGTGAAATATGATTGCAGTTTAAATAACAGTTTTTTATTTGAATAATTTTAAAGTGCAATTTGATGGCAAAGCTGAATTTTCAGCATCATTACTCCAGTCTTCAGTGTCACATGATCCTTGATCCCTGATTTGGTGTGCAAGAAACATTTCTTATTTTTATCAATATTGAATACACTTGTGCTAGTCTTAATAAGTCTTATAAGTTTTACAATAATAATGTTTTTTACTTTAATTTTTGATTAATTTAATGTATCAGTGCTGAAAAAAAGTATTAATTTCTTTATTTAAAAAAAAGTTTTTGTACACGGTAGTGTCGTTTTTCTTATGATGTTATATTTAGCCTCCGTACTTCAATTGAACCAAAAATAAAACCCTTCCTTATTCTTAAAAGATGATTTCAAAGCACTTCCTGTGTGAATATAGGACACTCCAGCAGCCTTGAGTTAATTAATGATATCAAAGCAGGATTTTTGTTCCGTTGTTGTTGTAGGTGCACCCATGGGTGACGCGGCACGGCGCTGAGCCCCTCCCCCCTGAGGACGACAACTGCTGCAGCCTGATAGAAGTGACAGAGGAGGAGGTGGAAAACTCTGTCAAGCACATCCCCAGCCTGGCCACCGTGGTGAGTTCACAAGCCCCTGGTGGCCTATTTAGACAACCTTAATTCTGTTTTATGAATACACATAATGTATTCAATGCTAATGACCACATCAAATGAATAAAGAGATTAATGACCCACAAAGATTACAACCCAATGCTTGTTTTTGGAGTTACTTATACTTGCTGCATGCTCTCTGCTACAGATCTTGGTTAGGACTATGTTGCGCAAGCGTTCTTTTGGAAACCCTTTCGATTGGGGCCGCAGGGAAGACAGAAGTCCCGCCGCACCAGGGCACGTGCTATCGTAAGTCTTCCTCATTAGGGATGGGCTATAACTGGAACACACGTCCTGAACATAGACTTGGATTTCTGCAGTGGTTTCAGTGATCATTGAAATGGTTTGTGTAGCTGGTTTGACAGTAATTTAATTGAACCTACTAGTATAGCTGTACTTTAAACAATGCTATGTCACTACACTAGGTCCTACTGTAACAGTAGGTAAAGCGTAAATTTATTTTTTAAATAGAGTTTAATGTCTATGCACAGCATTTCCACAGAAAATAATTTTGACTACTTTCTCAATTCCTTAAATACAATCGAAAAATGCGTTTATAGTAATGCACCTAAAATGTAAGCCTATCCTTTAAAATATTTTTATTCAGCAAGGATGCATTTAACTTGATCAAAAGTCACAGTAAAGACATTTTACAATGTTACGAAATATTTCTATTTCCATTTCAAATAAATGCTGTTTTTTTTTACTTACTATTCATAAAAGAATTCTGGGAAAAAAGTATCAAAAATATGAAGCAGCACAACTGTTTTCAACATTGATGATAATAATAAGAAATGATTCTCTATCACAAAATCAACATATTAGAATGATTTCTGAAGGATCATGTGATTTCTGGAGTAGTGGCTGCTGAAACATCAGCTTTGCATCACAGGAATTAATTTCATTTTAAAATGAATTAATAAATCTCAATTAATAAATTAATGGCTCTCAAATCATACGTCACAAATCATATGTTACATTTTGAAACCAAAGCTACATTAAAGGCACAATATGTAAGATTTTTGGATTAAAATATCCAAAAACCACTAGAACAATGTTATATATTTTGTTGACTTGTGTACTTACATTATCCCAAATGTTTCCAAGAATGTTTAAATCCAGAGAAATGAGCAATTTTTTACCAGGAGACGGACGGTGTCCGTGCGTCGCCTATCAATGACATCATATCCTTGTTACCCTCGATTTCCAATTTTTTTTTAGAAACCATGGAAACACCAAAGACGCTATTCATTGTTATATAGCTCAACACAGTAAGTCTTATTGTTTAAATCTCGTTTTCTTGATTTACCACGAGTACCATGTTTTACCATGCCTAATATCGATCTAGCTTACTGCAGTGTGCAACAAGTGTCTCATAGTAGCCGCTGAGCGAACGCACAGAGTAGCATTATAACAACACAAATGTATCTAATATGATAAAACAGCGCTGCATTACCCCACATACGCATGACCAAAAGAAGCGGAAGTGGTCGTCTGCGACATGATAAAAGCTCCACTGCTCTCGAACCATGTGTCGCGCTCGTTTCTCATTAGCAATCGCTCCAGCGGCCTCTTTCTGCTCCAACGGCTTTGAGCCACACCCTTTTTCATATTACAGTAATATTACTAAATCTTTAATACATTAACTCATCCATGAATATGATTTCTGCCCAAATGTCGTCAGATTCTTTTCCACCGGCTGTAGATGTAAAGACAACACCTCCCATGATTCCACAAAATCTAAGCGTCATCAAGCTACGCCTTTGTTTTGAATAAGCAAACTCTAGCGGCGAAAAACTACATTTTGTGCCTTTAAAACACTTTTATTGTACTTTCCGTTAGCTTACTGATTAGCCTGCTAAGCTAAAATGCTTCAAATACATTTTCTCAAGTACATTCTGTATGTGTGTAGTATGAATGGAATCCAGACATACTACATCCGCCATGTTGCCATTGTCATGTGAGTTACAGCATCAGTTGTGTTACGTCACTGCCACTCACAAAGGCCTCATGGGATAATAAAGTGCCCGTTGGATGCGCATGTCAGAATCTCACCAGAAGTAGTAGCTCATCTGGTTACTTTTCACCTACTGTTTTATGAATACTGTGAATTTGGATATACTACTTTTTTCACCTATTATATATAGTAGGGAAGTATGCATTTTAGGTCACAGCTATATAGTCACCATTATGTAATTTTTTTTAACTCATGAGCGCCCCCTTTGCAGAGTATGAGGTCTTTGCGGAACAAAAGTGGGCGTTTCTGTATTTGTGGGTGTTTTCAAACTGGTGGGTGTTTATATATCATGCAATGAAAATGATCCCCTTCACCCGACCCCACCCCTAAACCCTACCCACACTCTGACGTGGGCAAATCAGGTAACGCTCTCAAAAACGCCCCTCTGTTTATGGCCTCGCCCATCAGTCATTAATGTCCTGCAGAGACCTGTACTTGCCTTCGCAGCAGTGCACACTGTGTCAATGCTATGCTAGGTTAATTACTACTCGTTACTTTACCCACATTTTTTGTTGGTTTTCAAAACCCTAGGAGCAAGTATAAATTATTTTCTGTGGTAATCACTAGCATGTTCGAGTAATATTTAACATGAAGTATTCTTTTAAGCCTTTTGTTTAGTCGTGTTTTCAGGAATATTTGATAGATACACTCCGATTTAAGAATTCTCATATATCCGCATCTCTCCTACCGTCTAGAAAAGGGAGAGCAGGGAGTTTGAAATACTGCCGCAATCTCTGTACCCCCAGGTAAAGCTCCGCTAGCCTGTTAGCGCTCCACCTATGTCCTGTTCACTCTCCTCCACCTGTATTATATGTATATGTAAGAGATAACGGTCATGCCCATATTGAATGATCTGCACTTAAAATGAATGACATGGTGTTTTTAGCATGCTATTAAGATCAAAACAATTAGCATTCAGATGGCTTAAAGAATAACAAGCTTTTCTGCTTGTTTTTCTACCTAATAAACAGCTTTTTATGCATGTAATATCTAAAATATTCATGATATTCCCTCCTCTTGTAAAAACCTATTGTATGTATTTAACTGTACAAGCTACTTTTAATAATAGTACATCAAGCATTTGCATGTAATGTTTTAACAGATAAATATAAGTTCATGGGCAGTTCAGGATGATGTTTTCCAGGTCCTTCTATATATCTGCATGCCCCTCATGCGTTATCTCAGCACCGAAAAGAAAAGAGCATCCTGATTTGCCACCCAGCCATTGTATTTTTATTTTTTTACGAGGACTCTAATTGGTTTATTGGACTGGGTGCATTTGCATGTGGCGCCACAGTCCTGGCCTCCCCGGTACAACCCTTCGCAAAAACATGGTAGTCAGTCACTCTCATGTGCCTCCATCTGACCCCTAGCATATGATTGATGCGATGCCATGTGCTCCCCCTCGCGCTGACTTAATTTCCCCTCTGCCTAACAATTCTAGCAACACTTAACAACAGTCTGCATTGCTGCAGACAGTTTGACGCGCCTGGAATGTGCGGTTATTTTAAACCTCCACATTTGTCTGTTTCCTAGGAAACAAGAGAGCGAGGAAGGCATGCGGAGCATGGAGCTGCCCTTCGTGGGCGAGGATGAAGTTCTTTCCTGATAATTGTGGGCGTCTTATTTGGAGGAAATGCATCAGGATGGGGCTGTTGTGGCTTCCGGAAGGCCAGGATATGGACCTGGGGCTGGGGCGTGGACAGAAGGAAGTTGTTGATGTGGAGGGTGCCCACCCGCTCATGCATGCATTTGTACAGTCCACAGCAGCATGCACCGTATCTGTCCGCCCAGGTCTCTGCCGTCTCTCAGGACCTGTTTTCTGTGTGCGCGTGTTTCTACTCTCCTCTCCAGCACGGAGACTCTACTTTACTCCTCTACTTCAGCTAGGGGGCGCCACTGAAGGCTAAATGGATAATAACCTTTAAGAATTTTTTAGAAGAAATTTATGACTTCAGTCATTAATTAGAGAGACATTCTGCTTGATTTCAGTTTTGCAAGTGAATTTGAAAATAATTCATTTCATTTTGAAAATCTCCTCAAAAAACAGGTTTAACAAAATTAAGATTAAATAATATACTGTGTGTATATATATATATATATATATATTAAAGGCAAATAAAATAATAAATGGCCTTTAATGATTAAAATTCCTCAAATTTGTGCACAATATTCACTAATAAGTTTTTAGAAGAAATGTATGATTTCTTAGGTTTGTCCATCATTCATCAGTTGTTAGAGAGACATGCTGCTTGATTGCAGTTTTACAGATCTCATAAGATTTTTAGAACTGAATTTGAAAATAAAAGTAAAATAGCTCAGACTTTCATCAGAAATTAATTTCAAATCTTCTGAAAAATCAGGTTTGTTTGAATAAAGTATGATAAAATTTGAACATAATAATAAAAAATGAATTTAAGTGAGTTTTTAAGAATTCAAATTCTTCAAATTTTGCAGCCAGAAAATGTGTATAAATATAGTAAGGAGACACTTCAGGGTGCGTTTTAAGGAAAATACAGATATGTTTGTATGTGTGTGTTTGTTCATATATCAAATCACACAGCTTTGTGTTTGTATTATAATGTCTGCGCTGTAGATGGTAAACAGGACCAGACCTGGAAACTATCTGTAAACTTCCTTTTTAATACAACAAAGTCCAAATCCAAGAGATCAGAGTATTATGCATAGCATGTTTTTGAATAGTAGTTCAGTTATTTAGGGCACAACGAACATCTAGGGAATGCCACTATAGGCATTGTGACCATTCTTCTCCTTGTATGTAACGTGACCCTTTTAATCATGAAGGTAACAGTCTCTTACTGTAATTTCGCTTCCTTTCCCTGTGTAGAATTACCAAAATGCCATGTAGTAGTGCATTTCCGACTTCGTCATGATCAGAGTGAATTACTTATCGCCATTTCTATAACGGACACATACTTTAACGTTCTTGAGGAAATACAATAACTTTGTGCAATCTATGCATGACTTTTCACTTAAGGAATCAATGTTTGTCAGTCTGTTTTGACACAAATGTATGCCTTACATTTTCATACTCATAAGTGTAGCATAGATCATCAGTACATGTGTAGAGTTTTTTGGTACAATAGAATTGTAGATAAAGTAGAATTTGGGATTTTAAATAAGCTGTTCTAGACAGTGTAGAAATAAAGTAACTTGCTTAAGCTCAGTTTTAAAGTTAGCAAAAATAGTCCAAAGCCCTGTTGAGATTTTCTCAATGTGCACTATGGTCATGTATCTCCTGTGTTGATTATTTTTCTATGATTGTTTTAGCTGTAGTTTCAAAATGTCTGAGTGATGGTGCTTTTCCACCACTGATTTATAACATAGTTCATGCTTCCATGTATCAGGGGTCTTTTCTGCACAAGTAGGTTGAATGTATGTTGTCGGTTTACCTTGTAGCTAAAGTCAGTTTTCTTTAACTTTTTTTCCCCTGCATGTTAAACTTTGCTGTATTTTACAGTACTTGTTTTTTGTGACTTTTTTTCTCTCTCTTTTAGAGATTTATTTTTGTGTAGGTACTATTACTATGCATAAGAAATCTCACATTGTGGTGCAGTTCTGGACTTTGTAAGTCAGACGGTTGGTCCTTTATGTTTGTTCTATTGGATGTTGATTATTGAAAATTGACGCAAACTTGTAATTTTAACTCAAATATGCATGTGCACCGACAAACCGAAGCTGGTTATACAATGTCACTACATGTAAGTGGACATTTTAATGATTTGCTGAACAGTTTTTGATGACCTTTAAAGGTGCTGTATGTCATTTTTTGACCATACTAAAGCATAAAAATACCTGCAGAGATTCTAAGTTCAAACACTTGTTTCTCTGAAAAACAAACAGTGCGTTCCGTGTCGGAATGTATATTTTTGTTTTGGTCCGTGTGATCCCGCCCACTGCCGCTTTACCCAATAATATTTCAACATCCCAGTTTGCCATTTGGTGGAAAACACAGTGAATTGCAGCCATGGACAGTGTTGCCAAGTCCTGTTGCCGCAGGTTGTTTTTCATGTCCGCGGGTTGAAGCAACCCCAAAATAACATGATATTTAGCCCCTGAAAACCCTCCAGAACGTGTTGTGTTGTGAAAATCTGGCAACCCTGCTGAAAAATCCAGCTAAAACCAGCCTAAGCTGGTTGGCTGGTCTTAGCTGGTTTAAGCTGGTTTTAGCTGGTCTCCCAGCCTGGCTTAGCTGGTGTTCAGCTGGTTTAAGCTGGTCTCCCAGTCTCCTAGCTAACCAAAACCCCTCTAAAACCAGTTATGACCAGACTGGGAGACCAGCTAAAACCAGCCTGACCAGCTTAGGCTGGTTTTAGCTGGATTTTTCAGCAGGGACCTTTGCCATGGAAACCAGCAAACGAACTGGAGATCGCAGATTCTACCCGACTAAAAAAGCAATAAAATATTGCAAACGTATATAAATACTAGCTGATCAACTTGCAGTGTAAGACTGTCAATATAACATACTGCACCTTTAAATAATATATTCAGGACCAGAGAAGCACCGTTTTTTTGAGTAAATATTTATAGAGAAAATCTAAATATATATATGGAGATTTATCTTTGCACATTGGAATGGTTAGCAGAATTCAAAAGATGCATGTTTATTAACTTTAAATGAAGGATGAGGTCTCTGTAACCATGTTTTATTCTTCTGTACGATCAAAACTAGGAGCAAAATTCACCAGCTGAAATCAAAGACAGCATTTTTCAGTTTCTTAAGTTTAACCACTTTCTCAAATACTGACCATGCGAACGGTAGTTTGAAATGATTGATTGTAGAGGTACATTGAAAGGGAACGCTGTACTGTATATTTCTAACTTCTCAATATCATTCCTCACTGTATCTGCCCAGTATTTCCTGAAGGGCTAGGGTAAATGTTTGCATCCATATCACAAAAGCGATTGCGTTTTGAGCACTGTTCAGAGGGCTGTTTACATGTTACATAAATGCATGCCGTCACAATCACGCTATTTCATTCAGCATGTTTTCGAAGCATGTTTGAGCTCTTTACAGCATCCTCTGATCTCATTACTGATCATTCTATATATTGTATCCAGTTGATTATTTGAATAAATTGAAGTTGCCTTTAGTCTTGCTTTTTTCTTCTTATTCTTTTTTTAAACATATTTTTCATAATATTTGCTTTAAAAAAGAAAAAGAATCAGGCAGTTTTTAAACAATAGGCCTACATAGTATAGTAATAATGTAGATTTAAAGGAATAGTTCACACAAATTATTGATTTTTACAGTAGGTAGAATACCATTTAGGTTTGGTAAAGCATGAGGGTGAGTAAATGATAGAATTTTGAATTTTATTTTTCTTTCTTAATTTTCTTTCCCTCGAGTTTACGGTTCTTTTCAGGAAAGAATATTCCTTTAAATTCCACTAGAGGGCGTCAGAAGACAGTGGTCTCGTGAGAGATTGTTCATTCTGCAAACAAAAATATCAGTAGACTCAGAATATTTAAAAAACATTTTTTAATAAGACTGAAAAATATTTTCATAGATTAAAAAATAAATCAGACTGGGATTAAGACACGCATTTATATAAGTAATTTGGTATTTCGTCTAACGTGACACCTATGAGGATATAAAACACGAAATTGTAGAACGTAATTCACACATTCGACACAAAAATACGATAGAAACTGCGAGATATTTTGCCTGCAAATGAAAAAAAAAAATCTATCGCGTGTGAGAAGGGCCATAAATTTGCACTCTTAGAGAACTGTATGCGCAGATAAGTGGAGCCTATGATCAGCATGAAGGCTTCGTCTCGCAGGTTCCTATGGCAACTGATCAAACGTGTATTGACTTGAGCTGTGCGCGCGTTTTGTTGTTGTGAACGGCGGAACGCAGTAGCGCGCAGATCAGCGGGAATGCGCACTGAACTGCGCATCTGTCCGAGAAGGAAGCCTTCATAACAGTGTGGATTCACGATTTAATCTGCCATTAGTATCTAAGAAACATTTTCGCTGGAAGGTGCCAGAAAGAATTTTGAGAGAGGCAGGTGGTTTTGTAAGTATATATTTTCCTGTCTTGTAATCAAAGTAGAGATGCTATTGAGATGCTACCGTTTTGATAACTGTGTTTGTTTGTTTACTGAATATTAGGAACTATTTAGATATTTTTTTATTTATTATATAGGCTTATTTTAATATTAAATATCTCACGCATGGTGATTAATTGAATAATATATATATACATACATACATATATATATTTTCATTTTAGGGTTTTCTGTTTGTTTCAATTTAAAACCTAAAATAATCTAATATCTGAATATTAGGAACTATTTAGATATTTTTTTATTTATTATATAGGCTTATTTTAATATTAAATATCTCACGCATGGTGATTAATTGAATAATATATATATACATACATACATATATATATTTTCATTTTAGGGTTTTCTGTTTGTTTCAATTTAAAACCTAAAATAATCTGTTATCTTGCAAGTTTAGTTAAGAATACTTATCTAATGCTGTTACTTTATCTTTAGAAGAATAGACAAGATCTAGCTTTACAAAAAAAAAAAAAAAAAAAAAAGAAGAAGAAGAAGAAGAAGAGAGTGTGGAGAGAAGAAATAAACCCTGTCTAGTCAATCACCACTTCATCTCTGAGAATGTGTTGTTTTCTATGAGACTGTAATGCATATTTTGGTATCATTTGCTCCACAAGTATTTCACACTTATGTGGTCTCTCCTAGAAGCAGTCACAGGAAGCTGACCATCAACATCTTCTCATGATGCATATGAACAGCTTATTGAACCGATGGAGTAAGTAGCCTATTTATAGTTTTACTTGTAAAAATGCTTTCCTTCTCTTTTTGTAAGAAAGGACCATGCAGAATTTATTTTGCTACATTTATGTGCAGGCTATATGTCGATGTCTCCGATATTTTGTATGGACTGAGATGGATATCACCCTTAAAATTAGTTGCATGTTAGTTCAGAAGTTTGGATTGTATTGCAGCGGAAAATACCGGTCTGCCCAGCTGTTACTGAATGACATTTGAAATTTTACTGCAGTTGGCAAATATTCAATTACAAATGCTAATGAATATAAATATACTGTCAGGTGTTGGTAGATGCTGTGTTTTATGTCACTGGCTGTTCAAACCATGTGTGTGTGTGTGACTTTCTCTCTAATTTATTGCTTATATCTGTCAAGAGGATTTAGATTATATTTTGTGACATTGTTTTACAGATTACGTAAGTTTGAGAGGTTAGAGAGTACGAATGGAAATGTACTGTAGGTGATAAATCAGATATTTATATCTACCAAGGTAACAGACCGCAGGGTGTCTACCAGCACTGTCAATTTAGCAAAAACAGAAACATTGCAAAGGATAAAAACACAGACATTTCAAGAAAAATGTCATTTGCAGTCTAAGCATTATGTGCAGGATGTAGGAAACGACTTTTATGAGGTTCACACTAAAATCTGTTAAAAAAAAATGTTTTTTTATTTGCTCTGCTATTAGTTGCTTTACAGGAAGCAAAACGATGAGTGATTTCCCCATAGACTTCTATTGTAAGCGCATTTGTCAATGCATTTTTTGTTTCTTTTTTACAAACTGAGAGACAAACTGAAATTAGTTTCTGTGCTCACATGCCACAGAAGTTGTCGAACAGGAGTCTCTTATGCTTACCAAGGCTGCATTTATTTGATTAAAAAAAACACACACAGTAATACTGTGAATATTATTATGTTTTAAATTTCTTTAATTTCTTTCTTTGATGGCAAAGTTAAATGTTCAACAGCTTTTACTTCAGTCTTCAGGGTCACAAAATGTCTTATTATACCGCCAGCCATATTGTTGCTTATGGGTTTTCCCAAACTAGATACATCTCAGACCTGAGATCAATTACCTTTCTGACAGTTCTGTGATGTTATCCAAGAATGATGAATGATTTGGACATCATGTTCATCAGTTAGTTCAACTTGAAAGTTGTCGGAATCACCGTTGACTGTCCCGGTTGTAGTGGAACGTCTCAATAGAAGGTTAAAGGTCATCTATGCAGGCTAAACAAAGAACAAGGGCTTTGATTCATTATGACTGCTGTAGTTGGGCAAATCAGCAGCACGCAACCTGCTAATGATCTCAGGCTGTAGCTAATCTCCCTTTTTCTTGATGTAATCAGAATAAATTTCCTCTGTGGAAAATCAGATGACCTTTTCCCTCACGTTTTGTATATTACCGGACGGAGCTGGTAAGTTTTAAAGAGTTGGTTGGAGCTGCGTGTGCTAGCTGGTAGATCTGTCCGTACACGTGCAAATGGAGATCAAGTGTCTTGAAACCCTTGTAGAACGGAAAAGAGTCTTGTTTTCATAGGTGTCACTGACTTTGCAGGATAGCCTAAGATTTTCCAATTGTATCAGTTCTTTAGGCCACACTTGTGGATGTTGCATTTCTGGGATTTGATCTGAATTTGGATTATGTAGTTCTCTAAGGCTTTATTTGGTGTGTGTCTAGTCTTGATGTTGATTTCTAGGCTGGTAAGACTAGCAGATATGTGCTTTTTGTCTCATGTCAGTTGCTATAGAATCCTCACAAGTGTGGAATTTCACAGAATGGTGTCTTGGTATGAACCGCACCCTGTGTGTGTGTGTGTGTGTGTGTGTATGGTTTGGGTAAACCCTACGTTATGGGGACAAAAGGTCCTCAACAAAGATGGCAATATCTGAAATCCTTGTCCTTGTGGGGACATTTTTTGGTCCCCATGAGGAAAACAGCTTATAAATCATACTAAGTGTTGTTTTTTGAAAATGCAGAAGTTTTCTGTGATGGGTTAGTTTAGGGGAAGGGGACAGAATATACAGTTTTTACAGTATAAAATGTATTATGTCTGTGGAATATCCACAGAAAACATGGAAACCCAACATGCAGTTTGAAATACAAAGAACTGCATTTTTTTTTTCTGCAACTTTTTTGCAAAGTTTTTACTGAAACTTTTAATCGAAAAAATGCATCCTGATGTTTTTTTTTAATTTCGTTCTTACTGAGCCCAAACTTTTGAAGGGTATATGTACATGGCTTTCTATCACTGTACTCAAATGCCTGACCTCTCTGACTTCACTGTACCAGCTTTTTCCAGTGTTTTCCTGAGCTAAGCTATCCATGTCCTGCAGGCTGACTCCTTTACTCTGTTTCTTTTTAATGAAACCGATAACCTGTGATTAGACCCTGAAGGCGTCTGTTTGCTGTAAAACAATCAGTTGTTGGACCCTGTATAGTTTTGACATTAATTGATGCTTACACTTGACAACATTCGAAAGACGTACAAATTATTCCATGAACGTTTTCTACAGAAACATTTCCAAGCCACTCCAACAATACCTTTTCTGTATTCAGTTTGACTCACACAGTCATAGTGAAGTATTAAGGACAAAGTGGGATAGAAACAATTAATCCTAAACACCAAAAGAAGAAGTAACTATGACTACAGTACAGTTTGTATATAACTAGCATTAAGTAAGATACTCTGCCAAATGTTTTTTTATGTCTTGCTGTGAGACTGCACATACAGCTCTGCATAATGTCTGGAAAGAAAATTTATTTTCAACAATGTTTCTGATCACGTCCAACTTTAACTGTTGCAACACATTTCAGTGTTGATAGTTGTATGAATCTGTCAGAATGTAATGCAGGCCTTGCAAAGAGTTTATGTAAATGCAAGGTGCAGTGTCAACTATATAATTCATTTTAATAATCAATTTGCATGCAAAGTGCTAATTTACATATATAGTATCTACGTAAAGGCACAGAAGCCGAAAAGAAAGCATGTTTCTAAAGCAATTCTAATCATCAGAGAGGCTTGAAAATGGTCACGGTAAATAAAATTACTGCTGTTTTAAGTGCAATAAATTTTATTAGCATGAAAATGTATGACTGGACCCCTTTAAACAGTCTAGAAAAATAAAAAAGCATATCATTTTTGTTAACAAACTGAATCAAACCAGATTATTTTGACTGATATAAATATGGCAACACTTTAGTTTAGGGTCCAATTCTCACTATTAACTAGTTGCTTATTAGCATGCATATTACTAGGATATTGGCTGTCTATTAGTACTTATTAATGCCTTATTCTGCATGACCATATTCTACATTCTTAATCCTACCCAATGCCTAAGCTTAACAACTACCTTACTAACTATTAATAAGCAGTAATTAGGAGTTTATTGAGGCAAAAGTCGTAGTTAATAGTTAATAGTGAGAAGTGGACCCTAATCTGAAGTGTGACCTAAATATGACTACTTTGCAGTCTGGTTTAATGTTCATTAGCTATACTGATATTTGACCTGCATTTATAGGAGTGTCTCTGTCTGGAATGCATTTGAATACTCATCACACCCGTCCTGTATGTGTAAATTATGCATGTGCCGTCTGCATTACCTATGATGACTAAGACCTGCTTAACCCATGCTTGACTTCAGGGTTATTATCGGCCAAATCAAAGCACTTAGAGATGGGTACCGATGTGAAATGACAGATTTTCACAGCTTGTGTTTTCAGTAACCATCTGTGAGACGACATTGCACTGAATATTCTAACATAATATGAAGCTTTGGGATGAATGTAGCCAAACTGTAATCTTCATCACTTCTTTCGGGTTTTTTTTTTTTTTTCTCACTCTTTCTGTCTCATTCACACGCTCCGGAGCTCACGTCATAGAAAGCAGAGGGGATGTGACCCAGGGAGCTTCAGTTGGCACACAGACAGAAGGAAACTCAATAGATCTCTAAAGGAGAGCGTCCAAAGAGACTCACATGAGAGTTCTCGCCTTACACTGAATTATTTACTGTGGATATGGCTTGTTTTAATCCTTCAGCACAAGCCCATGATTTTTAGTTTCTTTTTCCTCTGTGGGCTTTGAAGAGTTTTATCACAGTGAAAGCTACCTGAATGACTTATAGGTTGTGTGCCCACCAAAGTGTTTCCATATGGTAGCATATTTTTTCAATTGTTTACAAAGGGAGCGCCAAATGCCAGGAGCGTGATGAGGCACTGAGTGTTTATTTCACACTGAGTGCTGTACTTTTGATGTTGTTTTTCTTGTCGCAGAGAGTAAAAAGTTGAGAATGTTTTGGTGGACAATAAATGCTAAAGACTATCTGATTTCGCAGATAGTCTGTTTCTGAATATAAGGCCTGGTTTCACAGACAGGCCTTAGAATAAAGGGTTAGTTCACCCAAAAGTGAAAATGATCCCATAATTTACTCACCCTCACGTCATCCTAGGTGTATATGACTTTCTTCTTTCAGTCAAACACAATAAGAGTTATATTAAAAAATATTCCAAGCTTTATAATGGTAATGAATAGTAACCATGATTTTGAAGCCCAAAAAAGCACATCTATCCATCATAAAAGTAATCCATACAGCTCCAGAGGGTTAATAAAGGCGATGCGATTTTGTAAGAAAAATATTAATATTTATATCTTTATAGACTAGCTTCCGGTATTGTCTGTCCGCACGTTCACGAGAGAGTCGAGTTCCGGCATATGACGTAGGATATAAGAGAAGCGTAAGCTTTGGTGAGAGTGAACGCCTCCGGTTCAAACAAATAGGGCTGGGCAATAAACTCAAGCTCCTCCGACATTTCTCTTTAAAAATTCTTGTTTTAGACTTCTAATTTGTTACGCCAATACGTCATATGTGTCAGGTCAAAGTTCACTCTTCCGCCGGAATCAAAAATGCATCGCTTCACTTCAGAAGGCCTTTATTAATACCCTGGAGCTGTGTGGATTATTTTTATAATGGATGGATCCACGTTTTTGTGCTTCAAAGCTTGCCCCCCATCTTCACTGCCATTATAAAGCTTGGAAGAGCCAAGATATTTTTAAATATATCTCCATTGTGTTCGTCTGAAAGAAGAAAGTCACATACACCTAGGATGGCTTCAGGGTGAGTAAATCATGGGATAATTTTCATTTTTGGGTGAACTATCCCTTTAAGCCTTGTTTGTGAAACCGTGGGTCGAAATGTCAACACAATGTAAAGTACTTGCTCTGGACCTTATTTTGGATGAGGAGATGGCTGAACCATATAGAAAGTTGTCCTTGTACAAGTAGGATGTCATGGTTGGTCGGTGTGGTATTAGTCCCGCCTCTCCTCCACTGTGATTGGACGGCTGAGTAAAAAGTGCCAGTGATGAGTGTTGCGTTTCACTCAAAGTTAAAAAAATGTTCAACTCTCTGCAACAAGAAAAAAAAACACTCCATTGAAAAAAAATAAATATATATATATGCTGGCCTTAGGAAAAAACACTTTGGTGGACACAGAGTATCATGCTGTAGAATAAATCACTCTAAACCACATTTTTACAATCTCCACAACGTTTGCTTTACTTTTCTTCAGAGTCACACCCTAAGTGGATGAAGCTGTGCTGTTCACCATTTCAGTAGGAGCCTTGTGTTAAGACTGACTAATTTCTTCCTCTCTTTCCAAGGTACAGATCAAGCAAGTGCTTTGCGTCACACCACATCTGAATCCATTCTACACTTGTTTGAACTGTTTGTTCTTTCCAAGTCTCATTTACATTATCATACCTACATTCAGTGAAAGAGACACCCTGGGTTGCTAAACCCCCTCAAAGACCACGTCAGTCGATCCTATGTTCACCATTGTCATGTGCATGTGAGAGAGACTAGGTACGTCTGGCGAAGCAGGTTTCAAGTGTCACGCATAACGACAATGACATTCGAGGATGGCGTTAAGAGTCAGTGCATCTGTGTGCGTGCATGTGCATGGGTTTGTGCGTGATAGTACGAGATATCAAATATCAGTGAGTTATGCATTGACAGTAATCACACTCTCTCTCTCTCTCTTATCGTACAGGATTAGTGAGTCTTATCTCTTGTGTCAGCTTTAATGGTTAGGTGACCTGTCTATCTTTGAGTGCTGTTTACTTTAGATAATTCTGGTAATGATCCCTTTAGATGATAACAGAAAATCAAGATTTAGACCCCGATGGATCTTATTACATCTTACGTACATATGCCACCATAGAGGAAGTTTTTGTAAAAATGTTTTTGTTTGTTCACACATGCAACCACTCACGAATGCAATGCGGCAGCATTTAAAATTATCCAAGCGTGAAAAAGGAACGTTTCAATCAACACCTTTTGTTAGCATATGTGCGCTCAACATATGCCATGTTTTTCCACAAATCATCCTTACATGCAGTATTGTGGTGGTACTGTGAAGCAGTAATGGTATCAGATGGAAATACCATGGTATTTTGTTTAACAATATTAGAAAGTTGTGGCTCATTCTTTATTGTTACTATTTTGCACATTTAGAATAATAGTAAAGTTATCAAAACTATTAAATAACTTAAATGAAAGTATGGAGAATATGTAGTGACCAAATATGTGAGGGAAAGTGTTGGGGGTAATGCATTACAAGAAACTTGAGTTACGTAATCAGATTACTAGTAAAGTAACACATTACTTTTTCAATTTACAACAAAATATCTAAGCTACTTTTTTAAAATAAGTAACTTATATAAGTTACTTATTCACATTTATTGCCTGACAGCTCTCCTGTCTCCATGTTGAGATAAATAAAGTGCAGAGGTGTTGTGTGTGCTGTGTGAACATGATGGTTATTGTAGACTAAATGTGAACATGCATTACTCATCTCACTTGCACGAAAACATTCAGAAATTCCTCAAAATGAATAAAAACAGTGAAATGCAATCTCAGAATTTTATGCAAACCTGTAATTATTAACTATATTAAATTATACAAATATACTTTATGTATTTAATCTCACTTTATTAACTAGTGTCTTTGCTGCTGACGTTCAATTATCTAATTCAACCACACTAATAAGCAAAAATTACTTTAGATTAGATTTAGAAATAAGAGTTTTGAACTTCCTTCTCCTGTATCCTATTCTTCTTTAATTCAGAATGGCAGCACAGCTGAAAGGTTTGTTTGAGCTGCGCCCTCTACTGTACAGGCGTAAGTATGCTTGTCCGTCAGCCTGAGGTTTATTTATTTCACTTTTAGTATGAAAGGGCCATAACATTTGCCCAAAATAGAACTTTTTTTGTTGTTATTTAAAAACAAACAAGCAAGCCCAGCCTGTAACGCATTACTTTTCATAAAAAAGTAATGCAATTAGTTACTTTTTTATGGAGTAACGCAATATTGTAATGCATTACTTTTAAAAGTAACTTTCCCTAACACTGGTGAGGGATGTATATAGTGACAAAAAATGTTAAACATATTTAAACTATCTTATATTTGAACATCTTCTTCTTTTTCTGATATTTTATATATTACATAATATTACAAATTACATATAAGAGGTTAGATAAAGTGATTTATTTTTGTAAATGCGTTAGAATGCAGCCACAATTTATATTTTTCTAAAACACTATAGTATTGAATAATTACCATATTCATATACAATGGTATACATAAACATGTTACTCAAAAAGAATCCCATGGTATTTCCATTGTCCAAAAAAACAAAGTAATCCTGATGTTTTGTTGGTTAGTGCATTGTAATTTGTAAAACTCAAATGACAACAAGCAATAACAAGCACAAAAACAAGGTCAAAACAATGTTAATAGGCAGCTACAGTTAAAAAAAAAAAAAAAAACTTGTCCAAAACATGTTGATGGACTAAATTGTGTATCTTGTAGACAAACATCAGAGCAGTGATATAACCCATGCAGTTATTTTGTCTCTTTCTGCAAATCCCTTCTCTAATGATTATAGCCTATTCTCCATATGTGCGGCCAGTTAGTTATCTTATCGCTGTTTATGCTGAGGTAACACTAATATTAAATGGATTCTACTTTCCAGATCTTTCCAGTGCAGCAGCAATGCGTCATCACCTGTGGGATTATTGCAACTGGTACAGAGCTTTGAATATCTAAGCAAACACATGTCTAGTACAGTGCGAGGGGTGTGTTGGTGTCAGTAGCCTGGGGTCATAGGCTGGTGTGTTGGTGGCAGCTGATGGATAGAGGTTCCGATCATCACTGAGAAACACTGTAGGATGTTGCGTGTGAAAGCCAGTAATCATGTTATTGGGCAGTTAGGACACCCAGTGCTCTGGGCACCAAAGATGACGCGGTTTCAGTCGAGCAATGATGTCATCTCCAGCTGACACGCTAATACGCAACTCAATAAAATGTCCAGACTTATCTACACTATGCACACATGTACATGTTGAGTTTTTATTTGCAATTTATGGTCTTTATAGATCTCATTGTCAGACACAAGTTTGTGCTAGTGTAGCACATAAAGGCTTGCATAGTGCATGGCATTATCTACACCGAGCATCAGGAGAGACATAAATATACATAAACTTTGGCTGGCCCCTTTTTATTTAGACCAAAGTCTACATTTTGACCTCATGTTGTGAGTTCATCCTGTGAAGTCATTAAGAATCTCTTAGGAGATGGTTATGTCATGTCTTCATGGCCTAAATAAAGCCAAACCATCTTTAAAGTCGCAGACTGCATCCAAAATCACATACTTCCCTACTATATAGTAGGCAAAAAAAAAAAAGAGTAGTAAAAGAGTAGTATGTCTGAACAAAAAGTACCTGGATGAACTACTACTTCCAGCAAGATTCTAAAGTGTGCATACTATGGACACTTTACTATTTGTAAAGGATTTGTGAATGGCAATGAAGCGACGCAACTGACTCTGGTCATGTAATAATGACAACATGGCGACTGCACACATTCATACAACATATAACATACTTTTTTGGCGGTTGTGAAGTAATTACTTATTACCCTATTGTAATTGGTCTGTCAATTCTTCTTCGAAGAAATGAATCAAGGCCTTTTGAGGGCCTAAACATGCTCGAAAACTCATGAAACTTTTCACACGCGTCAGAAATGGTGAAAATTGAAAGTCTGTTATGGGTCTCAGAATTTGGTGTGGCAAAATGGCTCAATAGCGCCACCTACAAAATTTCAATTAAGCACCCTTCGCGCTACGTTTCACGTACAGGTATGAAATTCAGTAGACACGTGTAACAGCCAAATACCTACAAAAAAATCTGAAAACCCAACAGAAAGTGATATATTTTTAATTTTCTTTGCAAAATTGTTGCCGTTTTTGCCATTTCAAGACGTTGTACTTTAACAAAATCCTCCTACAGCTTTAATCAGATCAACATAATATTTGGTCGTGTTCGTGGCGGCCTGACAAAATTCGATGTTTCGCCGTGAAACAGGAAGTTGTTGTAACTCAGGCATACAATGTCCGATCTGCCCAAAACTTCACGTTTTATTAGAGTCCTGGCCTGAAGACATATACATGCCAATATTCAGTTAGTCATAGTGCCACCGGTTGGCAACTGTAATTCAAGGCATGCTTTACACTGTAATTCACTCCCAGAAACACATTTAAATATGCCACGAAGTACGAAACATGCTAGAAACATGTTAAATCATGCAACACTTGGCTAAGCGCTAATGTATGCAATTAACGCCACAAAACAGGAAGTTGTTGTAACTCAGGCATACTATGTTCAATCCCTGAACACATCTACATGACAATATTCAGTTATAGTAATAGCACCACCCACTGGTAACAGGAATTGACGTGTTTAACACTGTGACGCACTACTAGCAACATACTAAAATACGCAATTGTGTGCTAAACATACTACAAACATTCTAAAACATGCTAGCAACACTTAGCTGACTGCTAAAGCATGCTATTATCATCATGAAACAGGAAGTTGTTGTAACTCAAGCATACAGTGTCCAACTTCACGTTGAATAAGTGCCCTGGCCTGAAGACATCTACATGCCAAAATTTAGTTATAGTCATATCGCCACCAGCTGGTTGCAGGAAGTGTGGCAAATACAAATGACTGACGTTGTCCTCCTATATTTATATACTTAAATGCATATTGCCCACTGTGCTGTTTTCCTAAAGCCTCCGGCTGGCGGTGACACGAGTGCGAGGGCCCTTTCATCGCTGCTTGCAGCTTTAAATAAAAATAAGTACTTACTGAGAGAGTGTGATTTCGGACACAGCCCCAATTCAAGGATTGCTTGCATAGCCAGAACTTTAACTACTGGTGGACTTTGCAGCTTATTTAGGCCAAAAGCTTCCAGCTTAGATAGGAAGACATCTGGCCAAGATCCAGAGTGACCAAACACAGGTTCTTTTCGAGTTGGGTAAATTTGAAATTGGATATAACTCCGACAACAAAGGAGAATATGCAGGTGTGCTCAAGGGTATCTCCTTTACTTGTTTCTCAAACAAATCTGAGTATGGTTTAAAGATTTTGTCATCGCAAACTTATTGAACTGTATCAACCTGCTGTCTTGTAAATACAACTTGCATGCAGTAAATTATGACTATAGTAGAGGTGGACGATATAAACAAAACTTTTTTGTATTATGATATTCTTGATTGATAACTATAGATTATATATGTTGAATGAAATGTTATTAAAAATACTCTAAGTACTGAGTACTGAAAAAATAAAGTACTGAAAATAAAGTACTGAAATGAAGTACTGAAAAATTAATGGAAAATTTGTCAAAGTAATGGTATACCTATATCAAAAATTATGAATTTAAATTTATATTTTCTATAGTCATAAACACTGCAACAGCGAAATAAATATATTACGCAATGCAAATGCATGGTTAAACAGTAAAAACTTTTTGTTGTGAATCTGCAGGTTTTGTTAAGTGTGTAGTATGATAAAGATTTTTGTAAAGGATTTGCAAATATGCACATATTTTATATAGAACCATTTTTATTTGAGGTTACATCTGGAGAAAAGAAATGGCAGTCATTTTTCATCTTTTTTTTTTGGATTATCCTCTGTATAGATGCAGAGTTGGGCATTAGGATTGATCCTAAACAATGCTGGCTTTACTACAAAACTGGTCTTACGTCATATGATTAGGGTTAGGGTTGTATATGATGAATTGTTGGTGAATTTTATTTATTTATTTTGTATTACAAAGCAGATTATTTCATGTCCTACAAATAAATCTTGGTTGCTTTGATTGCTCTAGATCCACTTCTGCAGTTTAAAACTAAGCTTTATCTCTCTTGCTTCTGCTTTTTCCATTGCAGATGAGATCTCTAAGATGTGTGAGGTAGATGAGAGTCCGGAACCGGTCAGTCCCACGCTGCTCAGTGAATCCACAGACACCTACTGCCAGTCCGACTGCTGGCTCCCACTCCGCACCACCGTCCGCAAGCTGGAATTCTGGGATGACTTCAGTGCAGAGCTTATCGGAACCGGCTTCTTCTCAAAGGTCTACAAGGTAAGGGTTTCCTCTCAATAATGGAGGAGCAAAAACAAATGACAGTTTGGAGATGGAAAGTTTGCTTGGATGTAATAATGTATCGCTGATATTGAACAGCACAGAATCTGATTAGATAATCTGCCCTTTAGCAAAAGTGCACTGATTTAATCAAAGCTGTGAAAATGAGGCACATCAAGATCTCAGGCGCTCAAGGCCTTCAAAGTTTTCGTTCCACCACTTGCTGCCTTCAAAGAGCAAAGGTTTTGTTCCATACCAAATTTTGTTGCCAAAATGTTAAAGGATTAGTTCACTTTCAAATGAAAATTACCCAAAGCTTTACTCACCCTCAAGCTATCCTAGGTGTACATGACTTTCTTCTTTCTGACGAACACAATCTTAGAAATATTAATAAATATCCTGAGGCATCCGAGCTTTATAATGGCAGTATGCGTTACCAAACGAGTATGAGCTGAAGAAAGTGTCTCCATCCACATCCATCCAATATGAACATAATCCACACGGCTCCGGAGGGTTAATAAAGGCCTTCTGAAGCGAAGCGATGCATTTGTGTAAAAAAATATCCATATTAAACAAGTTATGAAGTAATATATCTAGCTTCCGCCAGACCGCTTTCCGTATTTAAATTACGGAAAATCGGAACTGGTGTTGCATCAATTCCGTAAGTTGTATAGGGAAGGTGTAGAACGTACAGCGTAAGCTTTTTGAAGAATATGGAAGGCGATCTGGCGGAAGCCGGATATATTACTTCGTAACTTGTTTAATATGGATATATTTTACACAAACGCATCGCTTCACTTCAGAAGGCCTTTATTAACCCTCCAGAGCCGTGTGGAATATGTTCATGATGGATGGATGTAGATGGAGACACTTTCTTCAGCTCATACTCGGTTTGGTAACGCATACTGCCATTATAAAGCTCGGATGCCACAGGATATTTATTAATATTTTGATGATTGTGTTCGTCAGAAAGAAGAAGGTCATATAAAGAGTAAAGCTTGGGGCAATCTTGGGGTAATTTTCATTTGAAAGTGAACTAATCCTTTAAATAATCCTCAAATCATTTTGTCTGGAAGTCACGGCCCTGTTAGTCCTTACAACAGAAATGTACAGACATGGCGTGTCTTTAGTCTCCCAAAAACAAGCTACATCCTGCAGACGGTTTTTAACCCAACAAAGAAATACATGTTTAACGTCACATACCGTCACCACCCAGTCAAGCTTAAATGGTCTTGAAAGCCTTCACAAACAAGAAAATAACAATATGTTTTTGAAAAAATTTGTTTACATGCCATGCTTACTTTACCTTCATAACTCAAGTTGAAAGAATATAAAGGGCATTTTGTTACAAGTAGACCTCACAAAAATGTCAATGTGTGAAACTCTTAGTGCTTGATATTATCTTGAGTGATTGACTTTGGTGAGGACTCGGCTCACAACAGAGCTTTACAATAGCAGAGTGATGGAACGTAGATAACGTGTTTAATATCAGTGCACACAGAACATGAAAAACTGTGCCACATGCCTCCACTGTGACCATTCTCACACCATGGGCCAAGAAATGACGAATTTACATTTTATGTAAAGAACATTGTGTACTAAAGGAGACGTGTGCTGTAAAGTAATAGGAGTACCTCAGGGGAAAATGAGAGAGATGCTTCTTTTTGTTGTGAATGTGTTTAGAGAATCTCAGTGAAGGAAATCCCTCCTGTTGAAACTCCCACTCTAGTCAATGTGATGTTGTTCTCTACCACTCAGGTGATGCACAGCACTACAAAAAAGGTGATGGTGGTGAAGATCTATAAGAATGACGTGGATCAGAACAGCATTGTGAGGGAGATCAGTCTACTTCAGAAACTCTCCCACCCGAACATTGTGAGGTGAGCTGCCTCTGCACACGCGATTAATCACTTCCATCAATCCCACGCCGGCCTGATGCTCATAGCGCCCACTCAGAACATGAGAAGAAAACAACTCTGACTCTGTTTGCCTAATACTGAATAAAATATTTCCTGACCTTGAACAAAAGTAACTAGTGATTGGCTACAATTTAAAAGATATTCTGATATTAAAAGCATCAGACTGTAATGCCTACACACAGCCCTTGTTTTGTTTGCTAAAATAAGCATAATTATTAGTACTGCTTGTAAGGATTCATATCTACACCATATTAGTTTTCAGCCAGTATTAGAGATTTTTAGTTCATTGGAATCGGTCATTATTTGAAATTTAATTTGTGCATGTTAAATTCTAATATGAGTTAGATCTTCAAATCTTGAGGCCCGTTCACACCAAGAACGATAACTATAACGATAACTATATTTGCGTCCACACCAACGAACAATAGCGGTCTGTTTATTCTAAACTCACGCACTGCAGTTTCAAAGTGTGTACATACATGTCATTCGTTGAACATGTTTTTGCCGTTCTTGTTGCATTTACATGGCTTCAACCAGCAGATGTCCTCAGCATGCAATGTTTCGAGTGAATAGCTAGTGTAATCGATCTAATCTAACAGTGAATTTAGCTGACGAAGTCAATATAGTGGAATAAAAACAACCCCTAATCTTTTTCACTGCAACTTCAAAGGAAGCAAGGCTATGTTGTCGAAAGAAGCACTGGATACCTGAGGTCATTTTATGTTACGCTGTTTGCTAGCCTGACATAATGATCTCATTGTTAATACTTATCACCATTTTTTCCGAGGTATGATTGTACAATGTTGTGATACATAAATTCGGTAACACTTTATTTTAGGGTCTTTTAACTAATTGCTTATTTGCATGCATATTACTAGAATATTGGCTGTTTATTAGTAATTATTAAGCACATATTAATGCATTATTCTGCATGACCTTATTCTACATTCTTAATCCTACCCAATACCTAAACTTAACAACTAACTTACTAACTATTAATAAGCAGTAAATTGGGAGTTTATTGAGGGAAAAGTCGTAAATAATAGTGAATACATGTTCCCTATACTAAAGTGTTACCATAAATTCTTTTGTAGAATTTGAAACAATTGACTTACCATCAGACATTTATTAGTTATCATTCGTAACATGAAAATAATGATTGATTAATGTCTCTATTTGCTCATAATTAGGGAAAGAGTAAACATTTGACCTTTTGTATTCAGGCCATAGCATCATAGGCTATGTTCACACTATCAGTCCAAATCCGATTATTGGTGTATCCAATTGGAATCCATTGTGTATCGCAACTGTTCAGATCAGATTTGTGTGTCCATGCCACTCTTTCGTTTTCCAGAATATTTGCATTGGTTTCTTTGGCAATGACACTGCATTGGTAGGTATACGCCAAAAACAACAACAACAGCAGCAACATAGAGGGGTTTGCAATACAGATGTTGTCTTATTTACAACATGACAATGTGTAGCCGCCGCGCTGGACTACCGCGTCTTCTGAGGCAGCTGCAGAAATGTAGGAGGCTGTTATGCGTGGCTTTATTCCATGCTGTCATCTCCGCCAGTTTCAAAACATGTCTCTGTTATATTGTTATTCTGCTCGTCCGGCACTTTGCAACAGCTTGTTTCTGAAGCACTTTCAGCATGTTTCCTATAACAACGATTACGTTTTACGTGACGTGAGAAAGTCACATAAACCATGCAAAATCCGATCTGGGGTGCGTTTTCCGAAAGCATCGTTGGTGAACTATGGTCTTAAGTCCAGTTGAACTTTATTGCTAACAACGGAACTTGCGACCATAGTTCGCTTTGGGAAACGCACCCCAGATCGGATTTTGCGTAGATGGAGAGTTGGGGTGGCCTCATTTTTGTCTACCCTAGTAAGACCCTAGCAACCACCCAGAACACCCTAGGAACCCAATAGCAACTAAAAACTACTAGTACTTAGTATCTGCATAGCAATGTCCTGGTAAACACCTGCATTAAGGCAGTGAACTTTGCATAGGCACTCACATTTGGTTGAAAATGTAAAAATTTGCACTTCTGAAATGCTTGAAATTAAGTTTTATTTTAAATAGAGTTTCAAGAGTTTACACAGATGTATAAAGGTCACAGGTGCTGATTGGATGATTTCTCAATCTCGTCATTGCCAATAAATGTTCTAAACTTTGCATAATTCCTCATTTCTCAGACGGATAAAGTAAATTATTCTGATTTTCTTGTTGTAGGTACATGGGGATCTGTGTCAAGGAGAACAAGCTGTACCCAATTCTCGAGGTGGGTGGCAACTTTTAGGATTTAGTATTCACAATTCACTGTATCCAGTACAAGCAACCTTTGCTTTCTCAACGGGCTGCCCGGTAAATCCCATGACACAAACCAGTGACTCACCATCATGTTCTTCTAATGTGTCAAGAGTATATCATTTTCTACAAAGCAAAAGTTTTCCTGACTTAACATGCTGTAAAAGTGAGTTGTGTTTTCACTGTATAAATCCCGTCAGGATTGGAAGCGTTTCATAATCTCATGTCCTTCCCTCCTCCACCTAGTATGTTAGCGGAGGCTGTCTGGAGGAGCTGCTGGCCAGGGATGACGTCAGCCTCTGCTGGAGGGAGAAGATCGAACTGGGCTGTGATATCAGCCGAGGAATGACTTATCTCCACTACAAGAACATCTACCACAGAGACCTCAACTCGAAGGTGTGTTGGCAGCCTTTAGGGATCAAAGTTGAGCATTTATGGCAAAGATATATTATGAAATATCACCTTGCAGCGTTCAACCTTGATTTGAAGGCATGTGTCAAGACCACGCCTTGCATTTATAGATAATTACAGACATTTCTAATGTCACTCCAATGAAATATGCGCTAATGTTTTTTAGCTCTAATGTTCTATTAACTTGCCTGACTTGACCTGAGTCATGTTTTGAAGAAAATGATTCAGTGAAACCACGTTTAAGTGGTAGTTAGTACGCTTTACTTGTGTCCATTTCCTCCTTTCCCATATAATATAGCTGGATGTCGCACAGACTTTTTTTTATTGCTTTGGCAAAGTTTAGTTTCTGATATTAGTTATGAGATAACCATAATATTATCTCATATAATCTTACTCAAAATCAAAGTGAAGATTGGCATACCAAAGTTGTCTGGATGCTTAAGTCACACTTAAAATCTATTAAAATAAAATGATTTTAAATAAGAATTAATTGCATTGCATTGAATATATCAAAGTGATATCTGCAAACTATTGCTAGACATTTTCTCAGAACTCAGAACTTTTTACAAACTTTTAACCAACTGAAGTTAGTTCTGGGAAAAGATCTAGCATTATTTCCTTACAGATGCTGCTTGGTTTAAAATCTAAATTTTGCAATGAATTGAATGCAGTGAAGTGTGGTATATAGGCTCCTATTTGCTTTTGGATTCTTTTAATTTACAGTTGAAACTATAAAAAAAAAAAAATGAAAGGCATTTTGTATCAAATATTTTTCAATGTGTGATAATATCTTGAGTGAAAGGCTTTGGTTAGGTGGAAAGTCATATCTGAGATTTACTACGGTTATGGTTTCCATTTGTCCATTATGAACACAGTAGCAGAGTGATGGAACGTAGATGCCAAAACACATGCGACCATTCTCACACCATGTGCCAAGGTATTTCAACATTTTTTGGTAAAGAACATTGTGTCCTAAAGAAGACGTGTGCTGTAAAGGAACAGGATTAACCCAGGGGAAAATAAGAGTGATGGTTCTTTCTGTTTTTCTTTTGAATGTGATTACAGAATACCATATACAGGTGCAGTGAAGGAAAAACACATCAGGAAACCCTTCATGTTGAAACTCCTTCTGTAAAGAAGGCCGTGCAAAATTTACCGGGCTGTGCAAAAGTTTTTTTTGTTGTTGTTTTTTGAAAGAAGTCTCTTATGCTCACCAAAGCTGCATTTATTTGATCAAAACATTAAAGGGTTAGTTCACCCAAAAATGAAAATTCTGTCAGTAATTACTCACCCTCATGTCGTTCCAAACTCGTAAGACTTTTGTTCAACTTTCTGTCCCTCCATTGACAGCCTATGCAACTACCACTTTCAAGCTCCAGAAGGGTACATCATTAAAGTAATCCATGTGACTCCAGTGGTTTAACCTCAGTTTTATGAAGTGACACGAGTGCTTCGTTTGTTCAAAAAAACTTAATATACCACTTTATTTATAAAATATTAATCTCCAACGTGTGTTCACAAGAGCACCACGGCATTGTGTTGACGCGGAAGCAGACATTGTTGCGTGAACGCAACAATTTTTGCACAAACAGAGCACTCGCATCACTTCATAAAATTGAGGTTAAACCACTGGAGTCACATGGATTGCTTTAATGATGTATTTACTACCTTTCTGGAGCTTGAAAGTGGTAGTTGCGTAGGCTGTCTATGGAGGGACAGAACGCTCTCAGATTTCATTAAAAAGTTCTTCACTTGTTCCAAAGATGAACAAAGGTATTACGGATTTGGAACGACATGAGGGTGAGTAAATGATGACAGAATTTTAAATTTTGGGTGAACTAACCCCTCAAAAACAGAAACAAACGAATATTGCAAAATAGTTTTATAATTTAAAATAACAGTTTCCTTTTGAAATATATTTTAAAATGTAATTTATTCCTGTGATGGCAAAGATGAATATTCAGCAGCCAGTATTCTTCAGACAGTGTCACATGATCCTTCAGAAATCATTCTAGTTTGCTGATTTGGTGCTCAAGTGTTCAATGTTATTGTGGAAAACATGATATATTTTTTCAGGATGATTAATAGAAAGTATAAAAGAACAGCATTTATTTGAAATAGAAATCTTTTCATTTAATTTGTCGCTTTTGATCAATTTAATTCATCCTTGCTGAATAAAAAAAAGAAAAACTTATTGACCCCATACATTTGAATGGTAGTGTATATGACGCCATCACTAATATTGTTAGTGAATTAGACAAAAATTTTGCTGTTTGGGAAGGGATCCTGCACTCCTATATAGTTCTAAGCCGTGAAAAACAGTCCTGGTTTTGACAGATTTAACTGTCAGTTGCCAGGCTGCAGTGCGCAGTGAGCACAGGACTGTGTGTTTGAACAGAGATGAGGAGGTCAGACCTTTATTATGCTAATGCTGTACCCAACATTCACCATTCCAAAAACACCAGACCTGAGGCTGCTTTTCACCTCTTTATTCTCTTCCTTTCTTCTCGCTCACTATATATAAAATGACCTGCTGACTCCTGTCAACTTTCAAGCTTTTATCATCTCACCCTGCTCACACGCACACAACTTTACTAAAAACAGACAAAGCCTTAGCCTTGTTATTTTTAAAGAGTTTAATATTAGATTTGAAATAATTAGATTTCGCATACTAGAATGTGAGTGCTTGTCCATATTATAGTAACTTACTGCCACAATGTTTGGGGTTGCTAGGGTGTTGCTATGTGCTTACTAAAGGGTTCTTTATGTTGTTATCACATTGCTACATGGTGGCTAAAGTGTTCTGGATGGTTGCTAGGGCCCCAGCTAACAAAAATGTTCTAAGAAAGTTTTGCTAACATTACTATTAAGGCCCCGTTTACACTAGTGCATTTTCGTTTTAAAACGTATAAGTTTTGCTACGGTTACGGCTGTCGTTTACACATACGGCATTTTCGTACCTCGAACACAGAGACTTTCGAAAATGCTGCAGACCCCGTTTTAGTTTGAAAACGCTGGGGTTGCGTTTCAGTATAAGCGGACCAAAATGGAGACTTTTGAAAATGATGGCGTGGCTGCCCACATTCGCTCTGCGTATCCTTGACGACCGTGTAAACAATAACATGAAGACTGAACTGCAAACTTTGCTGGCTTTGTTGTCATTTTTAGCAACCATTGTGCAGTTAAACTCTGCATTTTTGAAATACTGCGGCTGGCTACCAGGGTTGCCAGGTTTTCACAACAAAACCCGCCCAATTGTTCCTCAAAACTAGCCCAATCGCATTTCAGGGGGGTCCCATGGTAAAAATCGCTTTTTTGGCGGGGCTCCTCTGGTAAAATTTGCATTCCAGGGACTAAATATCATGTTATTTTGGGTCGATTCAACCCGCGGACATAAAAAACAACCCGTGGCAGCAGTGTAAAACTAAAGTAGCCCAATTCCGCGGGAAAATCACGGACTTGGCAACACTGCTGCCTACATGCGCAAGAGGCAACTGTTTACACTTGTACGCGCATGAACAGTCATGTGACGTGTTTTCGGTCGTGTAGTGTAGACGGAGATCATTTCTGAAACGCTGCGGAAACGCCAGTGTAGATGAGGAACGGGCCTAAGTTACGAAAACTTTATTTCTGAATGTTCTCTGAACTTTGAAAACATTTTTTTATTTTAATGTTTTAAATACATTTTTCTTGATTATGTGAACGTTCGAGAAAACATTAAGTGGATGTTAAATTTGATCATTTTGCAAACAGTATGGGAATGTTATGTTTGAATGTTCTCTGTGTAACAAACGTAGGCTAGTAAGAGCTGTGAATGTAAACCTCACTCCCCCGAACTCAAGAGTTGCTCTAGCGAGTGATGCTAGAGACTGCCGTCTTTAGCCTCCTTGTTAGAGCACCCGCTTCCCATGCCAGTGTACCCGGGTTCGAGTCCTGCTTGTAGCGGAGGGTTTGAACAGGAGGGGTTATATCTGAACCATCTGACTTTGAGAACCTTTCAAGAATGTGGGCCAAAGTTCTGAGAATGTTCCCTGTTAGATGGGGCATAGCTAGGGGGTTGTTTACTGGCACAATGTAAGGGATTTTTCTTTTCTTTTTTTTTTCTTTGGCTTTTTATCATCTGCCAAGAAAAAACATGAATCTGATTAATTAGAGAAGTAGTAGCACTCTTGAACAAGCCACATGATTTGTGATATTTAAATCCATAGTGCAAAGATTACTGCTATAGTTTACTACAGATTCAGAGTCTAACCCCTCATTTTTAATTTTTTAAATCAGTACACAGCATTACTTATGTTTGCTTTTATCATGATGGGTACATTTCCATTGACCATTGAGCTAATTATATTATTATACGTGATTTTATTTTATTATTATTATTAATAATATTAATTACACTTATATTTTCTATCTCCTGCTTAAACCTATTCCTAACCATGAGCACACTCAGACACACACAACCTCTCCCTACCACGCAATCACCCACCTCAGTGTTGTTTTCTTCCACTTTTCTGTTACCTAAGTGCATTAATTGAAGCAAAGATGCCATTATCAGTGTGGGGTTGAAGCATTAGTGGCTTGCTTATATAACGACAAGTTCAAGTTTCTTCCTGGAGGTGAAGTGTGGTTGTATAGCTGCCTTTTGTCAGTGGGTGTATTTAAAATACAGGGCTACTGTTACTGTTACTGCAACACATGAAACCTCAGAGCATGATACCACGCTCGCAACTGCATTGCACATTCTCATTGATGTCTTATTGATGTATAGCTCTACCTGATGTTCTGCTGAAAGTTTACTGTGTGAAGTCAGAGAGAAGAGGTTGGTCACTTGTGGGTGCCTCTCTTGTTTACTCTCACCATTCAGCATTATATTATTTTTCATTAATGTATAATTAATATTATTAATATAATAATTATATATTTAATTATTACTAAATTCAAATATTATATTTTATCTTATATATTATTATTAGTAGTATTAGATGTGCTGGCCAGGTGATGACTGTATCTTTCTTCATGCTCTCATTTAGGGGATATGTGAAAGAGAAGCAGAGTGAAGGAGTGCTCAATCCTCCTATAGAGCAATACTGCCATCTTGTGGTGTAATACTGTGCTTTGTGGTTCTTTTTTGCTCATCAGCCAACTCTGTTCTGCATATCGTTTTGGTAATCTGAGATGGAGAGAAATCTTCCTTATTGTTTTATGCTTTACTAATTTCCTTCTGCTTTCTTTCCTCATACCGCAGTGAAAGACGTGAGATAAAGATCTCAAACTGTGACTCATGCATCATACTTTTTTTGTTTATGCAGAACTGTCTCATCCGCGTGACCTCGCGTGGCAGGGAGGCCGTGGTCACTGACTTCGGGCTGGCCAGAGAGGTGGGAGAGCTGCCCGCAAGTGACCCAGACAGGAAGTTGTCTCTGGTGGGATCGGCCTTCTGGATGGCCCCTGAAATGCTTAGAGGAGAGCCGTATGATCGCAAGGTACTAAGAATCAAATACAAATGACGACTTTGAAAATGGACGTGTAGGAAAATTAAATTAGTATTGATTTACTGACAGATTTCACATTAACCCACATAACCTTTTGCAGTTGCTTCTTAATTAAAATGTAACCTTCTGATTTGATGCCAAACTTAATAGGTCAGGGCAAAGGAACAGATTTGGAAAGTCATTTCTAATGAGTAACAGATACAGTAAACTGTGTCTTCCTCACTGTCAGAGATGAAGAGAGAGCCAGCAGTGCTGGTGCTGAAGTGATTAGAGACTGAACCTCTGCTGACTGGCCGTTTTTCCCTGTTTAATCATAGGTTGATGTCTTTTCTTTCGGGATCATGTTGTGTGAGATCTTAGCAAGAATCCCTGCCGACCCAGAGGTGCTGCCCAGGACACAGGTAAACACTCAAACCCATCAACCTTCTATCGCATACATTATGAAAGCAATGCTAAAAACAAAACATATAGTTCACTTTTCTTGTATAAAATGGCCAAAGATAAAATCAAAAACAAATTTTTGTGGCATTTCATTGATGTCAGAATACTGAAAAACAGCAAAGAACAATGCTATTAACCTTTTTTCTTTTTTTTCTTTTTTTAATGAAACATTAGCTGACCAAACGTTCACTGCTCCTGGCTTAATGTTTTACTTAAATTTTATTGTTTAAAAATGTTAAGTAAATACTTTAATAATGGATAATGCAAAAATTATTAATAAAAATATGATGTAGTAGATATGCTGCATCCATATCCACTGCATTCATATCCATCCCACTGTCGTACAGTGTTGCTTCTGGGCAAAAAACAATTTTAAGCATAACATACAAATAATTTATGATGATAAATATTTTAAAGTGAAGTTTATTCGCCAAGACATATAGATCATATTTTTGATGCATGAAAAATCTATAGAAAATGCTTTTACAAGGTTATTCTCCAGATCACAAAAATATGATTTATTTTAAAAGATTTGACCATAAATTTGTTCATTTACATTAAATCATTACACTGAATGCATAATTTAGCACTTGCATGAGCTCTGGGATGGTTACATATAACCCTTAAGAGAGGCTTGTTATGTGGCATGAATTAATATGGTTGTTCCCTGCACTGGAGATGAAAGGAAGGTCAGATGGTGTATTTGCCCTCTGGTGTACAGCAGTGTGGTCATTTATGCTTCATTAATGTTGATGGACAACCGATGATGTCTGGAGGGGAGAGAACAGATAGATCAGATCTAGGTCAAGGGAACCATCGCACGGACATTTAGATTCTTTAGTATGGAATTATTCATCGCGTTCTTCTATCACATCAAGGATAATGATTTTCTGGTCTATCTACTTTTTCACTGTAGTTGTTAATATGTATGGGGCTAAACCATTTGGCATATACACCTCCAGTCAAAAGTTTGGAATAATTAAGATTTTTTTTTATGTTTTGGATAAATTATTTTATGCTCACCAAAGCTACATTTATTTGATCAAAAATGCAACCTTTTACTGTATTTTTCATCAAATAAATGCAGCCTTGGTGAGCATAAGAGACTTTTTTTTTTTTTTTTTTTTAAATAAAAAATCATAATTATTTCTAACTTTTAACTGGTAGCGTACAAATTATGTACCAGGATTGTACTGACACTAATTATAAATGTTGTGTAATGTTTATAAAGACCAATTTATAATTAGATTTCTCTGGTGAAATAAAGTTTGTTAGTAAAGTTTGCCTTGACCTTAATTTATGACTTGTTAGTTTGTAAGGTTTGTCTTGTATGTTTGTTTAAAGTTTGTCTTGCAGTCTTCAGGTGAAATATAATTTGTTTGTAAAGTGTTTCTTACAGTTTTCTGGTGAAATATAGTTTGTAAAATTTGTCTTACAATTTTTTGCTGAGATATAGTTTGTAAAGTTAGCCTTACAATTTTCTGGTGAAATATAATTTGTTTGTAAAGTTTGTCCTGCCATCTTTTGGTGAAATATAGTTTGTTTGTAAAGTGTTTCTTAACATTTTCTGGTGAAATATAGTTTGTGAAGTTTTTCTTGCAATCTTCTGGTGAAATAATATAGTTTGTTTGTAAAGCATGTCATACTTTTTCTAGCGAGAAACAGTTTTTGGATCTTTCTGATGAGATGCATTTTGTTGGTAGAGTTTGTCTTACAATTTTCTGACAAGTTTGTCTTGCAATCTTCGGGTAAAATATAGTTTGTTTGTAAAGTTTGTAAACTAAAATATAATTTGTAATTTTTGTCTTGCAATCTTCTAATGAGTTATAGTTTGTTGGTACAGTTTATCTTGCAATCTTCTGGTAAAATATAGTTTGTAAAGTGTTTTTTACAATCTAGTTTGTTGGTGAAGTTTGTCCTACAGTTTTCTGGTAAGATAGGGTTTGTAAAGTTTGTCTTAGACTCCTCTGACTACGGCACATCTTTTAGTATGAAACATTTCCATGTTCTTTCAAAGGAAAGAGTGAAAGAAAATTGACATCATTGTGTGATCTGTCCACAGGACTATGGGCTAGATGTGAAATCGTTCAGAGAGCTGGTACACGGCTGCCCGGAGCGGGTTCTGGAGCTGTCGGCCAGCTGTTGCCAGGTATGAAGTGGTGTGTTTAATATGGAGTGACTGTAAATAGCAATAACACCTTCCAAGTGAGAGATTTCACCTTCAGCATTCACAATGTGGCAGCCTAAATCACCTGGTTAACTGTTTTGAAGATGTGTATAGATTCAATGGAACACCAAAGCCTATCCTGTTTCTTTCTTTCTCTCAGATGGATGCATTCCGAAGACCTTCCTTCTCTGAGCTGCTGGATGAACTGGAGGACATTGCCGAGACCCTAGAGCCACCAGACAACAACCTAACCACAGGGTGATTTTCACAAATCCCTCCTAACAAACCCCTGGACTGAAGGATTTAAGGGACTTTACTGCATAAGAGTCTGCAGCGGTGGACCATGACTGGCACTCTGTTCTCCCAAGAGTAGGACATACAGGGGAATGTCTGGTAATTGAGGACAAAACCACTCAACTGAATGTTCACTCAATATCCAGTTCTGGACGCCCTGCCTGCAGAGTGACACTGAACGATTGCAAGAGGCTGAATTTTGCCTTTTTTGTTTTTTTTTATTTCAGATAGATGAAAGTAATATGATTCTTTAGGGACCAACTTGTCATCTTTTTTTAAAAAAAATAAGACCAAATTCACCATGGACCAACCCCTTGATTCCTTTATTGAAGGTTCCAGGAAAATACAATATGAGCTTACTTTTTTATACAGTTTAATATAAGTATATAGCAAAGGTTGCACAAAACTGGAACAAACCAAAATAGAGAAATTAAGGTGTGCTAGATTAAAAAAAAAAAAAAAAAAAAAAAGCATATCCCATCAGTACATTTACAAGTACCAAGTAATTCCTTAGTTGATGTCACCTGTTTTTTGCCTTGTTGCACCTTCCATGTCACTCATTTTCCCAGTGTTAGCATCTGTCAGATTGATGGAGCTCTAAAATATCCAATTAAACTCAACATTGTGGTCGTAGAATATGCATAGAGATCCATTGCTTACACATAAATACATAATGTATTTCTGAATAAAAATTCAGTTCATTTAGGCGTAAGAGCTGAACAATCATACTTAAAACAACAGTACCAGAGCTGTTTGTTAATGTACTTTAGTAAGGGCTGTGGATCACTATTTTCTCAGGTCACACAGGGGCTTTAAATATGTAAATATTCTCATATTAGTGGTGTCTTGTACTTTGTCCTTGTAGATATGTTTGTATAGCCCTTTAACTAGTGTTTCTAAACCAGAATCTATTTTGTTTACTGAATCTAATTGAGCTGTTTGTATTATTCCTGACTATATTTGTGTATATGGTGTTTGGTTACATTCAAATATGTGTTCAGTTATATTTCTAGTTTATTAGTCACACCAATAAAAGTATATTGATTAGTTTTTAAGTCTTTTGACATTCATGAAAACAATTGGTTGAGATCCATCAAAAAAAAAAAAATCAATATGTCCTTTTTAAACTCCTTTAGACCACAAAAAGATCTATTAAAATCAAATCACGACAATAAATCAATATGATAAGTACTTGGACAAATCTGATTTGTGTGAATGGAGCATTGCTTATTTTTGTCATTAGTATTCAGGTACAGTTTAGGGGTCCTGCTTGGTTTCTCCGATACAGGCGTCTGCATTACTGCCCTGTACTCCTCTCTGTAATTGAGGTGACTTGGAGGCCATGGATTTACCGTTCTGACAATGGTGTGTGTGCTCGATAGTTTGATCCTCGTTGGGCCAATCCTGTAAGAGACATGGCCTGTGTGATGTTAATTTATGATCAGGGAAAATCCATTTGGAGGCCACCAGCGGTGTGAAATGAGAGCACTTGGTGGTGGTAAACAGCATATATGATTTGTGACGGAAGCGTTTACAGCCAGAGGAATACTTGACAGGGCTCCCTGCGAGGAAATGTATGTGGGTGACGGTAAGTGGGTGTCATTTCTGCTGGGAAATATGTTCCTATGGTGGTTGTAAATGATCCTGGTGTAAATGAACGTGGCAAATATATGGACGCAGGCCTCATTATATGGGAAACGCAATCAGTGTCTCTCAGTACAAGGCTGTCATTCAAGTGATTCATTGAAACACATGCTGAGCACACTTTTATTATACTAAGACATTTAAAAATAATATCAAACCTTAATACACTGATAAAAATTAATCTGTGAGGCTGCAAGTGTAATATATAAAAATGCATGAATCATGAAACAGCTGTCTCTGATTATCAAACCTTAAGTCATGATGTTGCTACAGGGATACATTTATGAATTTATGATCTAAAAATGTATTTATGAGATAAAAATGTTTTTAACCGCTATTTTTATGACTGCCCCTCCCCCATCCTGTGGGACATTTATAACTATAATATCTTAGTCTAAACCTAAAGTAATCTTGACAAACTATCATTTGAAAGCTTTCAGACTCTAGTTTTCATATTTGGTGACTGATTTTTGAAATAAATGACAGAGCAATAGATAAATAGCGATAGATTCTTCATTTGTGATGTGGTGCCAAACTGTAACACACTCCCTAGTTCTTTCTGTGTTTTTTTATGTGGGTTTTAGAGATTGAATTCAAAACAAATATTAACATAACAGCCCAAACTACTTCTGAATAGGATGTCTACTTCATAAATATCATGAAAATTATGGAAGTATATGGTTCAGATCACTCAAATCATGTATGAAAATCGAAGAGTCCTTATATGGTCACCAGTGGAGCATGGATGTCATCTAGTGAAAAAGTTTGATACTGCACACACACACACAAAAAAAATCTTACTGAAAGTTCCTTTTTTTTTAGATATCAACCTAAAATTTGGCACAGAGCTAGTTCAGATATTTAGTTTTGATTTTCTTGAAGTTTTAGAGTTGAACATGTTTTGTGAAATACATATTTTATATAAAATATAAAAATATATTTTAAATTTTCATGAACTTAAACATCTATAACTTTTTTAAAACTTTACTTTTACAACTTCTTTTTACTTCTACAATAATCTGAGACGTTTCGTTAAGTCTGTGCTCTGAAGTATTCAAGATGATTAACAATTTAAGTGGGAAAAGTCATTTTCATAACTATGCTCAAAACGGACAGACAGTTAACAGGTAAAACAACTTTATATTTTCACAAACAAAAAGTTGTTAAACTCAGCAAGACACTGGCACTTCAGGACTAGAATTGAGGAGTTCTAACATACAACAAAAAAGTGTTTTGTATTTTGGGTCTGTACAGTTACTCTTGAATAGCTGCGTCAAATTGACCCACGAACAGTAAGATTGTATAAGATTTCTGTGTGAACATTTCAAAACACATCAGCGTGTTGAAACTTTGCATGCATGTTCATGACCCTAAATGAGAGAAAGTCACAAAATTTCAAGAAAAACAATGTAGGTTAGAAAGTATTTCAGATAGCTTGAAAAAAGAAATGATAGCTAATTTTTACCATCTGTGGCTGACAAAATATTTTTCAGTATTGAAATAAGTAGAACATCACAAATGTAACAGTAATTTTGTGTGTATATACCATGTACAGAATTAATAGGCAAGTTGATTTTCTGATCAAGCAGATTTTACCAATTCCAAACCACATAAATCTTAATTACCACTATTAATTTTGTATTTAATCATTTATAAGTGATATATAATTTTTCATTAGGGCTGGAAATGAAAAGCGCCTTATATTCAGATGTACAGAATTATTAGGCAGGTTTTCTTTTACAAGCAAAATGAGCCAAAAAAGAGATTTAACTCAGACTGAAAAGTAAAAAAATTATTAAATGCCCATGAGAAGGATGCAATACTAATGCAGTACTAGAAATTGCAAAGTTAAGGCATGACCATTGAACAGTGAAATGCTCATTGGGTCAGCAGGGACAGACAAAAAGAAGAACAGAAGAAAAGACATGTTAACTGCAAAAGAATTAAGAATTAAGGTGAAGAATTAAGTGTGAAACCATCAAGAACCCTTTAGTCTCCAGCGCCACCATTTTCCAGAACTGCTGCAACCTACCTGGAGTCTCCAGAAGTGCAAGGTGTCAGGATCTCAGAGACTTAGGATAGGTAAAGAATCCTAAAAAATGACCCCCACTTAATAAGAATCACAAGCTGAAGTGTTGTAAAATACATGAAGACTGATTTTTTTATAGGCTTTAGATTGATAGTGACTCAGCACCACATCCTCTTGTACACTGTTTGAGGAATTTATCTTCCAGAATCTGGCAGTATATGTTTTGGAAGATCATTTTTATTCCATATCTGCAATACAGACTTTTCAGGAGATGGACTAAAAATGAACTCCCACACCTTACTGCCAAAAGAAGAAGAAGATAAAAAAAAAAAAAAAAAAACAGGTTAGTACGTTTATAGCCTGCATTTAGCTTTTAAATTCTGGCGATTGTATTTAGACTGTTCATTTGTGAAGATTATCATGATGTGTAATGTGTAAGAATCATAAACTTCACAGATATTATTTTCTGCAATAATCCAAAAAGCAAATGGAAAAATCCTATTAGGATTTGTTGAGGGAATCAAAGTTATGCTAACGCCAGGTTTCTGGGTTGGCTTTCAAAAAAAAAAAAAAATGTCATCACTGCAGCACTCTATTAGCAAGATCTTAATTAGCTTGTTCAGGTGTGTTTGTTGGAGCCAAGCTTCGCATGAAATGAGGAAATGAGACTGAGCACTGATGTGGTGATTCATCTATTTATTTATTTCCCTCTTGTGTTGCTTTCAGTGATAAATGACGTGCACTGTTTAACTATCCAGCAGAATTAATATTAGTGTGCTTTAACAGTTTACTACTAAATAAAACTATGAATAACTCTGACCTATCAGCAGTTTTTATTTATCTAAATCTGTTGATAACTGAGCTGTTTCCTGCTTAAAAATAATTTACCTTAACTATAGGGGTTTCTAGGCTACTCAAACAGTAACACTACTAGAGCTATGCAGTTATGTTCAACTGTTGCACATTAAGTCAGCTAAAACGTGTTTAGGACATTTGTTAGGTTTTGCAGTTTACAAAACTGTTTATTATCATAAAAATATTCGAATATGGCCATCATTCAATATCATGGAATACTGCTTGTCAAATTACCATATTACATATAGTCACAGTACTTTTTTGTAAGAACATGATACTTGTATGATTTCTTGGTAGCTTAAAAGTTTTTTTCTCCTTGAAGCTGGCATCATCTCAAGATGCTATAGAACATCTGCACAATTTTCACCCATCATCTTGTCAAAACTATCTAATACAGTATATGCTTCATTTATTAGGAATTAAAAAACAGAGAATCAGAGCATATATATATACTTGCAGGTTGGCCTTCACAAGCACTGCTCAGGGGTAAAGAATGTGGGGTTTAAGAGTCAGCAAAATCATTTCATTCTCTCCGGTCAGCATGTTTCAGGCAGAAAGAGTAATGGCCTTTTGTTACAGATTATCTAGAAAGGTGAAACATCTAAAATTATACACGACCTGAGTCACTGTGGAATTCACTGTGCACACATCAAAACTGAATCTGTCATTATTTTGTTGATGCAGCCGTGTTTGTTAACATGCATCATTTGCTAATGTACTGTAATGTCTTACCTCAATTACATACATTGCTATGCTAAGAGCTTTAAGAAAATGCCACAGTTGTGGGAACAGACATCATAGTCTCGGCTCGCTCGCCAAGAAAGTGACATTAAAAGCTCTTGTTCAAAGGCCCATGTGAGGCAAGTTGAACCCAGCGGCACATGTGGGGTTCAGATCCTTGAGTCAGCACACAAGATTTGCTTATTCCTGGGAAGGTTTGTATCCAGACGCCATGTTTAATTGTTTACTCAGAGAACAGGTGCAGCAACAAACAGCTCCAAACTCCATAATGAAGGATTATCGTCAGCATTCTACAACTGCAGGTGCAAGGCCGCGTTTTGTAACTTTGTTGTTTTCAGAGTTCCCTTGTGTTCAATCACTCCTATTCTGGTCTGACTCAGCAAAAGGACAGAACAAAGAAAAGGACAAATTTGGTTCCAAAAAAGGCTTTTGCAATATTTGTGCTGATGTTATTTCACACTAAAATATTGCTTTATTATCCCTTAACTCTATTGTTATTGTTAATTTTCCCACATTAAAGGAACAGTTTGCCCCAATGAAAATTGTCGGCACAAAACGGAAATTGCACTAGTCTTTCTTTCCGAAGGTTTACGTTAAGTGAAACGGCTTCTTGAACAAGAAAAAATGTAAGGCAGGACTTGATATTGTCCATTGGGAATTGTTTGTAATGTTGTTGGACGGTTGTGGTGGTGTGTTCGATCTCATTTGAGTGACAGGTTTTCCCGCTCTCGCGCCAGTAAACACGTCATCAAAGAGATGTTGTTGCAAGATGGAGGGGAAATTATTTTGGGGAAACATCAAATTCTCTAAAGCCGTTAGTCAAGCTTTCGATTACATTTCATATTTGAAATCACCAATGAAATCTGACAACAACTGTCTCATACATTTTTTTTCTAAATGCTCGAATCATGACAAAAAACTGTATTTTTCAGGCTGGATCAAACTAATGCGCATGCGCAGTCCTAAATGTGCGTCTCTTTTGCCAGAGATTGTGTATTATAGGGAAATTAGAGGGTCTGTATCTCTTACCATTGAAGAAAGCGTAACGGCTAACTTAATCACGTGCGGCACCTCTCAGCCTATCGTGTAATGGCAGTGACATCAGTTGCAACATTCCCTAGTCTGCCTACTCTTAAAAAAAATACATTTTTATCAAGCTAAAATCTACATATAGTTCCCAACAAAAGTAAAGTTTAGTGTAAAACATGCTGAATATTAGCGAACAGGCTGTCGATTAATTCAATGATTTGCTATTTCCCCACAAAAGCTGTTTAATCAGCATAGTGAAGCCTCTCATCCATTGACATCCATTTAAAAAACAGCCTCTGGTCTCCTTCACTGCGTACCGCCAGAGGCGGAGCGTTAGCATTAGCCGTTACGCTTTTTGGCTAAAGGTTGCAGTCTTGCCTTCCAGTGGTTGTCTTGTGCCTCATTTCGGAGGCGAGCGTCTGACTGTTTCTATAGAAACCGGAGCTTCTAACGGCCGCTGCAGTGACGCGATGACTTTGCCAATCAGCGATTGGCTCTTATTTGGAAGGCGGGGCTTGTTCCGCCATATTGCGCGTTGCGCTTCCTCACATTCATAATAATACGAGTGATGCGTCTTGTGTTACTGTGTCTTTGTTAAAGATTACAAGGGCACGTGGATTAAAAAATGATGGTGTGCACAGATAAATAATTTATAATAAATACTGAAATTGTTCATAAAAAATAAGAATGTCCAATTATTTCATCGTGAATTTAGGTTGATTGGCAGTCGCCTGGACACTTTTTCCAAGTAATTGCAATGGCAAAAAGTGTCCCAATCACCCTTAACTCACCCTACATATTAGGGAAATTATCTAAAGTCCCAAACAATTTCTTTATAGTTTTATTGTTTTATGATTGTGCTCATATTTTATCACAGCTAATATATCCTGGTTATTAGTTGGTTATGATTGTTAAAAAATGAGCACAATCATAAAATAATTATAATTTTAAAAATAACAACAAAAACACCCTCAAAATATATTCATTTCACCGGAGCCTAGGCTATAGCCTATGTGACCTTGAACTGGAAACAGGTGAAATATGACAAGAAAATAAGCCTATTTTAAAAAATTGAGAATTATTATTAAAAAATGTTTGTTTTAAATGCCTGATTGAATTATTTTCTTCATTTTAAACTAATTAAAATAGGGTGAAAAAATTAAATTAGCGCGTTTTCTCCATAGACTGTGGTTTTCTCTCATTGTGTCGTACTCAGCCTGTCCTCTGGGTGGCGTTCGAGTCGAGCCTTCCGTCAGACGGATTAGCTCTCGGATCTATAGAAGAGAAAATGTCTCATCCAGGTCCGTGGATGATGGAAGAGAAAACATACATTACCACTACTGTCACAGCTGAAGGTTTCCTGGCATATATGGCTGTATGGATTGATGTTCTCTGCGCAAGGCCAGTCTGTCCACTGCATCATTCTCAAGGCCCATGTGCTTTCACATAAACGCAGGCCTTTCCACACAACTTTACAGTTATGTAAACTTGTTCTTATTGTATAGGCCTTGGCTAGTTGTCACCGTTTTTTAAGGAATATTTCTCAGACTATATTTATTTATTTTATGTATCTTTAAAGTTTTGGCATTGACCCAAACAGTGAACGTGATTTTACAAAGTAGCTAAACTACAACATGTTCCTGGATCAACATCTTTGTGAATCCTCGAACACCATTAAAATCAACCAATCAGATATGAGGGACTGGGTTACAGTTTATGTCAAGTTTACAAACAGGGTTAGGTGCTTGTTGTTCACCTATCATTTCCCTCTGATTTTAGGGATAACTTATGGGTAGGGTTAGGTTTAAACCTTATTAGGACTAAATATTCAGACAGGAATGTTGTTCCAGGATCAACAAAATTGTGTTGATCCACGAACATGTTTCACTTGGCAAAATCATGGTGTCCATCACACAAATGTTGGCACATATAACCAGCCTAAAGAAAACTATAAAGGGATAGTTCACCTAAAAAAATGAAAAGTCAGTCATTATTTACCATGGTGTTGTTCCAATACCCCTTCTTTCTTTTTTGGACCACACTCAAACTCGTCCATATGGCAGTGAATCACAACCAGGCTCAAACTTAAAAAAAAGAAATACAATGTATTATTTAGTCAAAATATTAATAATACATAACCTTTCTCTTTCTGACTGAATTTTCATTTTTGGGTGAACTATTCCTTTAAATAGTACAATTATGAACTGCTAAACAATGTAACAGTATTTTGTGATTCGGTGTTCACACAATTAGTCAGTACAAAAAAATCAGTTTTTAGGCTAAACTCACAACACTGGCTGCTATGGACATTATATATATAAAAATATATGGACATATATAAATATTTACGAGCTATGAGAACCTAATTGATATTGCTGCTTTTGTTTTTGATGCTCAATAAACACTTGAGTCTAGCCTCATTAGAAATAAATAATGAGTGTATTATACTACTCTTACATAATGCCACCAAAACAAATATTTCATCGTTTTGATGCAAGTTAAACCACAGGTGCTCATTTAGGTGAATGAATAAAGTAGGCTATAAAGAGGGAGAAAGGAGAGTCCACTGGTCCAAACCTCTCGCGGTCTGCTGCCCATGAAAGTCAACAGACACACAGTATAAATGATAAATCTCTGCAGCTCAAGCCTGGAGGGCTGCAAGACGCATGTTGTGCTCTGACAAGCCATCAGCGTCCTCACTGCAGCCTTGAGCTCAGCAAGGTCACTAGATCACGACACGGCCCCCTCTTCTCATGATTGCTCCTGTCCGCTCTCACCTCGCCTGTCCAGATGGCCTTCTGGGCAAGAGTGAAACATGGTGCACTGTATATCTTGTTTTTAATAAAAAGAAAAGATTTTCTTTCTGAGAAAATTTTTAATTATCCCAACACTAACAGGGACTAACACGCTCAGAACTCAGGTTAACGTTGTGGCAAGGTCCTCTCAAAGTTATAAACAACAGTTCTTCCAGCAACATATGTTCAAAGTTATCTAGTCTTTAAAGGGTTAGTTCACCCAAAAATCAAAATTATTCCATGATTTACTCACCCTCAAGCCATCCTAGGTGTATATGACTTTCTTCTTGAAGACGAACACAGTCGGAGATATATTTAAAAATATCCTTAGTCCTCCAAGGTTTATAATGGTTGTGAATGGCAGCCCAAATTTTGAAGACAAAAAAAAAATGCATCCATCCATAAAAAAATTAATCCATTCGACTCCAGGGGATTAATAAAGGCCTTCTGAAGCAAATTGATTCAACATGTCGAATCGGCTGAAAAAAAGCCAGCGAGGACCAACTTCAGCCGACGGTGCAGAACACACTAACAAAAACTGCAAAAACTGTGTTCCGGGCTTGAGACAAATATCCTTATTTAAAACTTTATAAAGTAATAGCTACTTTATAAAGTAAAAGCTATAACACGTAGTACGTCATGTCATGGTGTACTACGTCGCAAAAGTTAACGCTTTTCGGACGCATGTCAAATGGCTGTCGCGCCGGAAGCTTGTTATTTTACTTTATAAAGTTTTAAATATTAAGTACACTTGTCTTACACAAACGCATCGATTCACTTCAGAAGGCTTTTATTAACCCCCTGGAGTTGTATGGATTCATTTTTTTATGGATGCATTTTTTTGTCTTCAAAATTTGGGCTACCATTCACAACCATTATAAACCTTGGAGGACTAAGGACATTTTTAAATATATCTCAGATAGTGTTCGTCTGAAAGAAGATAGTCATATACACCTAGGATGGCTTGAGGGTGAGTAAATCATGGGATAATATTCATTTTTGGGTGAACTATCCCTTTAATAATGTTCTCAAAATGTTAGCACGGAAATGTTTCTTTTTCTGAAACGTTTTAATTAGACGTTCATATACAATTTTATTTTTTTTTTAATGTTACTACGAGAATGTTCAGAGTAATGTTTTTGAAATGATAAAATGGAAGGTTCTCTTTATGTTTGCAAAAAAAAAAATTTTTTTTTGACTGGATGTTTTTGAACATTCAGGGAGCATTCAGAAATAATGTTTTCACAACTTAATGGGAACATTAACGTTCTTAGAACATATTCTTATTAGCTGGGATACTACATTAATCTTTCAGGGTACGTTTACACGACAACAATGTACTAAAAACGGAAAGGTTTTTCATGTACAGACAACAATGTCAAAACGATCCCCATTCTCACGGATCTGCGAAAATGACTAAAAACACTGTATTCTGCTGCCAGGCCAGTAGTTGGCGATGTTACTTTGTAAAGAAACACTACGCACCTATAGACTGAACACGTAATAGGCATGTGCGTGACGTCACCATTTCACAAATTTGCATTTTTATAGTTTACACAGAGACTTGCACTTTAAAACACGTTTTGAAAAGTTTGCATTTTCAGGACCCACATTGTCATGTAAATGAATGGCCAAAACGCCTAAAAAGTTTTCTGTTTGTATTTGAAAACGGTGTCGTGTAAACAGCCCCTGAGTTTCTTCTTTTAATATCTGTTGTTCACATCCAACAATTCCTGTTTCCACATATCAAAATATTAAGTCTTTAAAATATTTTTCAATCAAGAATAATCAAGGTTTTAAATTCAACATGAAATTAAAACATACAGTATTAGCTACATGTTACAAACATAATACATATTCATATTCTTATTGTGATTCATCAGTGCACAGTACTACAAAGAATAATAAAATGTAGTAACTTGCTGTTTTTCTGAAATGACTTTCCTTTTCCACAGATGTCACATACAGGCCATGAAAGCTATTACCCAGATAGCACATGTACGTCTGCAAGATGTCTGTTAAAGATCACTTCATCTGGAAAGCATCTGCTGTTTACAGACATCTGATAGACATCTTTAAGAAGTCAGTTTTACAAACATTCTAAATCATAAACATCTTAAAGACATTTTCTAATTGACATCTGACAGGAAATGTCCTATAGACGTATGGCAGATGAGCGAACACAAAATGACATCTTCCAGACGAAACACGCACATCAAATAGACGTCTCCGAGATGTACATGTGCTATCAGGGTAGTTGTGTTAGAAAATGATTTTCATTTTAGGAAACACTGTGCATTTAATGAATTAATTAACTATAAAAATGATATTTGTAATATTAATAATATTGAGTAAAATTAACTATGAATTTTTTAATTAATTTTAGTATTTTTTTTATGATGCAAAGGAGATGTTACCATGACAATACCATGGTAACTCCATTATACGTGGTGCCTAACGATGCCCTTTAGCTGTGATATTCTCCTACTTTATTGCTTAAGCAAATACACATACAATAATAAACCTTTATCTTTAGCCTGCATTGCAAAATGCAATTAAATTTTCAAATGTAACGTGACAGGTATGAATAGCATTTGTAAAGAAAACAGTTCAGGAACAATTTGAAAGGGTCCACAAAGGATGGTCGAAACAACATTTTATTAGAAAAGAAAAGCATAGAAACACTTTGCACCCGTTCAGTGCCAGCATGTTGGAATATCTTGTATTTAAGATGCTGCGGGTCCAGCGACCGCATGAGTTAATCTCCAGCACAATGATTCAGTTACACCATGAAATGCACAAGACACAAATCTGCAGATGTACTGTAGATATCTCAATGACATAATCAACACCAGATATATCTGTTATGTAATTCATATCTACAATATCTACCTCATTAAAACAATAGCATGTCATCATTATTCATGGGTGCATCAAAAAATAAATAAAAAAATCAAATATCATCGATGGTACACACTCTCCACCTCTCAAGTGGCACAGAAAACATTTTCATTCTCTTCACTGAATAACAGACAATAAAGGATGTATTTTTGTTGAATATTCATACTCTTTAATAAAACACAATCTCATATGACATGAAGAGGGTTGGAGTGTAATGCTCTGAAAACCAAACCATCCATCAAGTCTCTCATAAAGCTAATGAGCTCTGGCGCACCTGCGCTTCTGCTAATCTTCCAGCACACATGAATGGGACATGGTGAGATGGGCAGGAAGGAAGAACATGAACGTTTTTGGAGAGTTTGTAAGATATTTATTCTATTCAAGAGCATTTTGAGGGAAATGAACGGCCGGTCTGTAACTGCTCCCTCACTTGAAATTAATTCGGTACATTCTCAACCAGAGAACCATTAAACTGCGTTAACAAGCATATTGCATGATCACAAAGGGTTGAAATCTATGCACGAGATAAAAAATGATACTGTTTATACCGTATCTCACAATACACCAATGATTTTCATTTTTCTTTGTGCTCTCAACTGGAAGCACCAGCTTGATTTGGCCACTGTAGCTGACCATTGCAAGATTTATGTGTGTAAATACTGTACTGAAGAGGTTAAGGTTCAGCTAGTTGGCATGACCAGGTTAATTCCAGATGGTAGATCCCATTTCATCAGAGCTATAGCATGTAATGAACGTTTTTTAAATCACATACTTCCGCACAAGTGCAGTTGCGATGAATGGAAATGCTAACAGACAGAGACTTCCTTGACTGTAATGCCTAATTAAGGCTACTAAAATTGTGAATATGGACAACGGTATGTTGGTATTTTTTTTAAAGTCTCATAAAAATACCTTGTATGTTTGAATAAATAAATTATTTATATAAAAAAATTACAGCACCGCTCCTTTAATACATTTTTTTTTTTTTACACATAATTAGTTTAGGCCCAACAACAAAGGGAATACATTAGATGGCTAAACACTGTTAAAGCTGAGGCAATCTTCTGATCATGTACAGTGACGGCAGAAACCGCCCATTCAACACATCAAATAATGTCCACGAACAATGCCAATTTAAACATATGCAGGGGTTCTGTTGGTTATCTGGTTTAGAATCATCCTCTACCACCAAATTTTTAGGGGTTAGGGGTTGGGTTGACATTTTAGGTGGGAGTTTTTCTTGTCAGCCTTCTATCAACCATCTCTATTTACATCAAATACAAGCAAGCTGTCATTAAAGGGTTAGTTCAAGAAAAGTTCTAAGAAAAATATCTTAATTTGTGTTCCGAAGATGAACTGAAGGTCTTACGGGTGTGGAACGACATGAGGGTGAGTAATAAATGACAAATTTCTTTTCTGAGTGAACTAACCCTTTAAGTGTGATCAGTAACACTTCACAATAAGGCTTAATTTATTAACATTACTGTAGTTAATGTATAGGGTACCATAAACTAACAATGAACAATACAAATGTTAATTTCTACATACTTGTATATAAGTAGAAATGTCATATGATTGCATAATACTTTCATGTTCCACAGGGTATTTCAGTTTTTCCTAGTGATAAAGTATGTTTACAAGCTGCTTAATTCATTATATTTTAATTAAAAATGAATTAAAATGAATACAATTAAGCTAGATTAATAACAGTGTTGTTAATGTTATCTAAAGCTATTAAAATCATTTTCATTAACTGAAATAAATTTGAAAAAAAAAAATAGATATGTTGCTTTGGCAAAAAACTGAAATAAGGACCTTAAAGGATTAGTTCACCCAAAAATGAAAATTCTGTCATTTATTACTCACCCTCATGTCGTTCTACACCCGTAAGACCTTCATTCATCTTCAGAACACAAACTAGGATATTTTTGATGAAATCCGATGGTTCAGTGAGGCCTGCATTGCCAGCAATAACACTCAGTGCCAGAAAGCTACTAAAGACGTATTTAAAACAGTTTATGTACTACAGTGGTTCAACCTTAACATTATAAAGCGACGAGAATACTTTTTGTGCGGCAAAAATAACAAAATAGAAACTTTATTCCACAATATCTAGTGATGGGCGATTTCAAAACACTGCTTCATGAAGCTTAACGTATCCTTTGTTTCGAATCAGTGGTTCAGAGCGTGAATCAAACTGCCAAAGTCACATGAACTATTGAAGTTTCAAAACACTTACGACGTAACGAAGCCTTGTTTACTGAAATCATGTGATTTTGGCGCTCTGAACCACTGATTCGAAACAAATGATTCGTAATCTTCTAAGCTTCGTTAAGCAGTGTTTTGAAATCGGCCGTCACTAGATATTGTGGAATAAAGTCACTATTTTGTTATATTTGGCACACAAAAAGTATTCTCGTCGCTTTATAATATTAAAGTTGAACCACTGTAGTCACATGAACTGTTTTAAATATGTTTTTAGCTGCTTTCCGGACATTGAAAGAGTGTTATTGCTGGCGATGCAGGCCTCACTGAGCCATCAGATTTTATCAAAAATATCTTAATTTGAGTTCCGAAGATGAAGGTCTTACGGGTGTGGAACGACATGAGGGTGAGTAATTAATGACAGAATTTTCATTTTTGGGTGAACTAACCCTTTAAATGACAAAAACTAAAATGGAAAACAAAACAAAATGAACAAAATCTTAAAGTAAAATGAAAACTTAAAATATAAAAATAAATGCTAATTCAAAATATTAATAAATACTACAATAAAATGTAAATAATACTGAAATAATACAGATTAATAAATGCTGAAAAAAATGTTTATTGTGCGTATTGCATTAACTAATGTTAACAAATTGACCCTTATAATAAAGTGTTACTTGTAGGTAATTTTTGAGACTAATGATACAAAGATCAATTTAAAGACATTGCCAAAGCTTTGTGTACAGAAGAAGCTGAGATTCTTCCATAATTAAAAGAATGCTTTGCACAAACAGCTATTACTGTCCAGCACAAGTACAAAATAAATAGCATAAATATATAATAAATTAGTAAAAAGATCAAAACATTAACATTTACATCATAGAGGAGGAGTTACATATATTGCTACATCGACATACAGCTTTAAAACACCATTCATTAAAAAGTAAATGAATAAATGTGCAAACATTCTTACAGGACGGTGGTTATAAGTGATATCAGTGATATATGTGATATGACTGCCCTCCATTCGATGCATTCTGTTCAAATTGGACATCCCAAGATGACATTCACTCTCGCCACCCAATGTTCCCGCTAACGTGATGTTTCCGTCTGTAGAATAGTGAATGTGGATTCTCTCTTGTTCCCTCTGACATGCCAGGCTCTCTGACACCTACTGCGAGTCACAGATGGCCCCATAATGACTGAAATTGCTAGAAGATCAGTCCAATTCATTTGCAGCCTATTTTCTGGCTGGGGTGCAGCCCTTTAGGGGAAGTGGTGTGCTCATCTGACTGCACCGACCACCGGCAACATCCCCTGTGATAAGACAACCCTACTGTATTCTATATCCAGACACACTCCAGTGGAACTGGATACTTTGTAGACTATTTAAAGGTTTATTCACTAGCTTTTATGTATTGGATTACTTTATATACCTTTAAAGCAAGGGCATGACCGGATAATATATCTTGATAGCACATGTACGTTGCCAAGATGTTCATTCAATGTGTGGATTTTCATCTATGGGTACATTTACACGACAACCATGTACTACACTCGTACTACAAATAATGCTGGGTTGTTTCAACCCATTTGACCCAAACATTGGTTGAAACAACCCAGCATTTTTAGAGTGTAAAAACAGAAAAGTTTTTTCCTTTGTATTTTTTGCGTAGATGACAACGTTGTCAAAATGTTCCCCGTTCACACGGATCCGCGAAAATGACTAAAAGCGCTGTATTCTGCTGCCAGGCCAGTAGTTGGCGATGTTACTTTGTAAAGAAACACTACACGCCTATAGACAGAACAATACGTATGCGCATGACATCACCGTTTTAAGAAATTCGTGTTTTTGTAGTTTACACGGAGACAATAAGAGTATCGTTTTCAAAAACTTTCAATTTGAAACCCGTTTTTGCATTTTCAGGCCCCCAAAACGCTGTTGTCGTGTCAATGAATGGCCAAAATACATATAAAGTTTTCCATTTATCACATAAAGTCGTGTTAAGGCCCCTTAGATGCATACTAAATGTTTTAACATTTAAATTTAATGGCCAAAAGTATGTCAACAACCCTTTCTAAATAACTTGTTTAGCCAGGCCCAAACAGACTAGTCCCACCCCCAACTCAAGCCATTGGCTGAACCACAGTCTTTACACTTTTCTGGGAAATAAACCTTATTTTTAGTTCTGTCATCACAATAAATGATAGTAAAAGAAAGCATTTTAACATTAAACACCTTTAAATCACCAGATGATGCACATCTTGGCACGGTAACGTTCTAATAGCATGTTGTTGGAGTTTCTTTCCTTTCATTCTTATATCCAAGACCGTTTCATACAGCGTACTGACTGCTTCACTTATTTCCATGGGGCAAGACCTCATTCTGTCTATCAATTAAGTTAAAGATTGCCTGAACAACACTAAAGGAGTAGCCAATTAGCATTGTGGATGCATAAAAAAGCAAGACAAGAGAAGATTCCATCATTCAACCAGCTGGAAGTTCATCATGAGTGCCTGAAGCCATCCACATCAAAGAGCCATCAGTCTGAGCAGCTTGCTAAAGAGTGTATGGCTTATTAGCTGAGTACAATAGAACATTCATAAAGATACACATGAAAATCAACTCCAAAGTTGCTCAAAACCTTTGAAAGCTACTAATGGAAGAAGAATGCATAGAGTTTACACCTGCAAGCTGCCGTAAAATGGTCTAAATCCTTCTATTATCCACATCTGGCCATCAAATACCATTCCGCCCCATAAGGCAATAGTGACCTTCAGAATAATGCCTGTTCATGACCCACAACACCAATTGCTTCAAAAATGGAGAGAAAAAATAAGGCTGTTTTCACACTAGAGCCGATGATGTGAACCCAAAACCATTTGTTTGGAAATTTGAATTAGTTTCTGACATCATGAAAACACACCCAAGTCAAAAAACAGCGGTCTGGGGTTCATGTGGAGTCGAGTGTGATTCACAATTGCTCTAAAAGCAAGCCAGCCTCATTTGTGGATGTGCTATTTTTTTTACATATTATTTAGTATGCATACACTACCATTCAAAACTTTGGGGTCAGTACGATTCTTTAATGTACTTGAAAGATATTCATTTGGTGCTCAAGAAACATTTCTTATTATTATCAATGTTGAAAACAGTTGTGCTGCTTTTTTATCATTTTTTTTTTGTCTTTACTGTCACTTTTGATTCATTTAAAGCATCCTTGCTAAATAGTGTTAATTTCTTTCAAATAAAAAATCTTACTGACCCAAAATTTTTGAACAGTAGTATATATTTAGTACAAAAGGAAGTGCCACAAAATATTGAGTACTAAAACCAAAACGTGTAAAAAAGTGAACTAGACATCAAATTTCCTTTTTTGACAGCTACCGCATGTACTGTACTCATGGAGGTACACACGATGAAGGCTTAAATATACTGCCATTTGGAGCCAAATAATATGTTTAAAGACTGACAGGTTCAGACTAAGCAATCAAACCGAGCATGAAAACATCATAATTGTTATGAACACATTGACACAAGCGCTTATTTTAGCAATTCTGTAACATCTCCCTGCAATGCTATTTTCCTGCTGACACTTCAGGTGCACCTGTGTAGATGCCTGGCTATATTGAGGTCAGTGTTTCTATTATTATATGACTGGAAGTCATGATTTCCCAGTTTGGAGACTGTGTATGATTGGTGTTTTGCAATGAGTCTATATTTTCAATGGAGGAACAAATACTGGCATATAATGAGAAGACACAAGTTATGTCGAAAACGGAAAGTGATAAAAGATTCATAAACCTCTGAAACAAGCACATATAAATACACTGGCAGAATGCACATTCTTTCCACCTAAATGACTTCCACACATCTGGATAGGGGAGTAATTAACATATTTGTAAAGGCTAAAACCTGAGTTATTCAAAATAGTTCATTAGAAAGACCACAACAATAAACACTGAAAAAGTAATTTGTGTACCATTGACATATAGATTATTTGCATGACTATAGCTACTCTATATACTCATGAGATGTAGATCCTGTATGTATACCAATATATTAGTTATTTCATATATGACCATTTGTGTGTGTTCTGGTAGGTAAGTTTCGGCGCGGCTTGATATTGCACGCAGGACTCTGTCATAAGCACAACTGTCTAGGCTAGTGATCGAAAGCGCTCAGCGATATGTTAGTTTAAAAAAGAAAACAGTCGACAACTTGTTTGTCAACCAGAGAAACACCCTCACTTTTCTCCATTAGAGAACCGAAACATCCACGTATCCGGATTTCTCTTGCATTTTGAACCATTTGCTTTTTGTTTTTGTCCCTTGTGTGTTACCGTTCGGAGGTGGTTGAAGTCCGCAGAGACGAGCTGAAATAAACAATACTCGAGACGCAGCGAGGTGGCTGTGTCGGTCTCCACTCGTTTTCCTCTTCCTCCTGTTCTCCGAAATGAAAGCTGGTAGAATGGAGTTTTACAGTGGGACGTCCTGCCCGCAATGCTACACGCTGACCCGCGCGGGGTCACAAGAGATCTTCGTAGTCGAGGAGTTTTGAGTGCTGCCGGGTTTTCCAAAGTCGAAACAGACGGAAATCGAAGTACATCTCAATCATTTCTTTGCCTAAAGGAGAGGGGAATAGAGAGGGAGATATGATTCTGGAATACATTTGATGAATTCAATGTGAGCATGTGTCTCTATGATGAACAGACACTTCCATATAGATTCTCTCAGGCGGTAATTGGAAAACAGCATGCACTGAGAGACAATATAGATAAAGAGAGATGACAGAGAAGTGATAGAGAATGAAGAGAGGAAATTGAGAGTCGGTGAAAGAGAGGGGCGGGGTGGGTTGGTCGGCTGGCTCAGGACAGGTAAAAGAAAAAATAACTGAAGAAAAAGAACTGTAAACTTGAATTAAATGGTTTACTATGAAAGTAATTTCAGTAAAGCAGTGAGAATTTTTATGGACAAAAACAAAAAAATAATGACTTTATTGTGTTTACTGTGTTTACAATGTGAACAGCATAGGAGACTGACAGGGAAGAAAAGAAATTGTTCAATAAAGTCGTTATTTTTGTTTGTTTTTTTGCGCACAAAAAGTACTTTTGTCGCTTCATAACATTAAGGAGCGTACAGAGCGTACACTGTAGTCACATTGACTATTTTAATTTTGTCTTTACTACCTTTCAGGGCCTTGAAATTTGTTATGACATTGCTGTCTATAGGGAGGTCAGAAACCTCTCGGATTTCATCAAAAATATCTTAATTTGTGTTCTGAAGATGAAAGAAGGTCTTACGGGTTTGGAATGAGGGTGAGCACTTAATGACAGAAATTTCATTTTTGGGTGAAATAACCCTTTAAATACATAGTTCACCCAAAATGTGAAGATCTGTCATCATACTCACCCTTATACCATTCCAAACCTCTCATACTGGTATGGTACAACATGAGGGTGAGTAAATGCAAAATAGCTATTGGTATGAAAAAAAACAACTGTACAAGTTTGGAATGACATGAAGGTAAGTAAATGTCAGAATTCACATTTTTTGGCTGAAAATCCCTTTAAATTACATGCAGTGTATGTATATCAGTATGCCCGTACATTTTCTCCATTAACAACTACTAAGGCCCTGTTTACACCTGGTATTAAGCCTTTTTGTCAATCCAATCACAAGTGGATCCAAATGGGGTCTAAGACATTTTAAGCTTGTCCACTTTCGACCACTTCCAGAGATAGTCAAAAACACATTCAACCAGATTGGTTTCTAGGGCTGGGACAGTACATCGAATCTCGATTCGCAATATGAAGAATCTAGAGCGATTCTGACATTTTCCGATGTATCGCGATTCTCTCTCAAATCGATTCTCAGCTTAGTTTTTAAACAGCAGATGGCACTACTATACGTGCTTTAGAAACACTTGTACACTGCCTGCTTCCAGTTCCTTTACACATACCACTTAAACCTAAAATAATCATTCATAAAGTTTGAAAAGGTTGAAGCTAATTACAAATCTCGCGTCATAAAAGCATTCTGAGCCGAGGTGCAAGTATATTTAACCACTTACATGACTCAGCCGAATGCACGAGCGCTGTCTAACAATCTTCTTCGTGAGTGTTTGAGAGTGTGTGGTTAAATACTAGCCAAGAGCGCCATCTGCTGTTAAAACTAAGCTCAGAATCGATTAGAGAGAGAAAATATCAGGATCGATCCAGATTCATTGTATCGATCGAGAATCGATGTATTGTCCCAGCCCTATTGTTTTCATAGTGTAGACGCTTATGTGGTCGAATGCGTTCGAACAACCACAGAAGACCACCACCTACTCTCCGCCTACTGACCTAATGCGTAAACATTATGGGAAGCACACTAGCCAGATGGATTTAAACTTTGTTGACTGGAGACCCAAGTTTGGTTTGAAGATGAAAAAAATGTACCAAGCACAATGTTCTCTCACCATTCCTGATTTCTAACATGCACTCACTACATTCGTCATGGTCTTGCGGCAGAAATGAAAGCTGATGCTCTCCGTATGTTTTTCCATCATCTCCTGGCACGTGCATATGTAAATTGCGGGAGGTTATTTTGTCCATTAGATCGAAAGATCTGAAAAAGCCCATACAAATGCCCATAGACCCTCTCCTTGAAGAAATCAGGACAGAAGTGATTGAAAGTGGACAAAAGAGACGGATTAAAACACCAGGTGTAAATGGGTATGTGTCCCCCTCGTATATTTTAATAACAGGTGTAAACAGGGCCTAGATTTCAAATCATTCAAGACAAAGTCTGTGCGTGTTTATATGTGTGTAGGAGTGTGAGCATAAGCACATTTCAGCAGTTTATTGCAGGCGGTCTCACCCTGAGCAGAGAGCTCCAGCGGTGACTCAAATGTGACAGAATAAGGCCTCATCAGGTTCTTCAGTTTCTGGAACAGCTGTTGGCACATGATAAGCCAAGACATTAATAATCCCCTTTTTTTTCTCCCCCCTCACACTGCTCTCATACTCTCTCCTTCACTCACTCTTTGACTCAAGGAGGTTAGTTAGGGATAATGGCAGTCTCTCTCTTTGTGGCTCAGGGTAAATCTCACACGGGAGACTGGAAGGGCAAACGGGAACCTTCAAAAGAACCCAGTTAAGATCTTAACATCCATGCACCACTCCGAGAGGCTTCAAACCCAGACAGAGATTAAAGATGAATTTACAGACACATATTTTCTATTCCAGCTCACCCTGTGAAGGAAACCAGTGCCTTACAGAGCGAATAAAGATGAGAACGTGACCACAACGGTAAGGAGGATACCACAAACAAATGCTGCAAGATTCCTAGAGCTCTACTTTGAGATCAACATACATAGATATGCTCTTGTGAAGGCAAATTTTTGTCTGCAGATAACCCAGCATGCGTTCACAAACTCACACAAGTCAGTCATCCGTGTGTCGATCACAAGCATGCACGTAAACGCAATTCTCAGGAACGGTAGCACCTCTTGGGCAATGACGCATGGCGAATGAGATTTACGTCGAAATCCGTCTCCATAGAAACACATTTGTACATTAGGTTCCAAGAACGCCATGAATGTGTCCTTGGGGCGTAATCTCGGGGCTCCCGTCATATAACACTTGTCAGGCTACCAAACAGACGGAATGAGCTGAAAGTCAAGGCCGATCCTAAAGGACAGACGCAGATGTCACAAGTCCAACAATTAGAGAGTTTCAGATCAGATGTTAATGATCACAGAAACTAGTCTGGGTGTTACATACATAACTGTTTAAAAGTTTGGGGTTAGTGAGATATTATAATGTTTTTGAAAAAAGTCTCCTATGCTCATCAAGACTGCACTTAATTAATCTAACATACAGTAGAAAAAACAGTAATATTGTGACATATTATTACAATTTAAGATAACTGTTAACTATTTTAATATATTTTAAAATGATATTTAATGCTGTGTTGGCATAGTTGAATTTTCAGCATCATTACTCCAGTGTCACATGATCCTTCAGAAATAATTCTAATAAACTGATTTACTGCTCAAGAAACATTTATTATTATTATCAATGTTATTTTAGTATCATTACATACCATTACAGTTTTTATTAATATTTTGAATTGTTTTTATTTTGTATATTTTCCTGTTTTCATTTGAATTTTAATTAAAGTTTTAGTTATATTTATTAGTTTTTTTTGTTTGTTTTTTTGTTTTTTTAAAAATATGTATAGTTCTTATTCATTTTTGTTTTAGTTATTTTAATTTAGAAAATGAGAAATGATGGCTTGGCAACTAGCTGAAATAAAAGTTTTATTAAAAAATATATTACAGTTAACGCTTATTTAATGAAACAAATTTTTTTATGGTTTTAGTTTTAATTTTAGTTATCAATACTAACCCTGATTTTTAATAATGTTGAAAACAGGTTAATAACATTTTGCAATATTATTAAAGTCTTTACTGTCACTTTTGACCAATTTAATAGGTCCTTACTGAATAAAGTTAATAAAGGGGACCTATAATGCCCCTTTCACAAGATGTAATATAAGTCTCTGGTGTCCCCAGAATGTGTCTGTGAAGGTTCAGCTCAAAATACCCCACAATCATTTATTATAGCTTGTCAAATTTGCATCTATTTGGGTGTGAGCAAAAACACGCTGTTTTTGAGTGTCCCTTTAAATGCAAATGAGCTGCTGCGGCCCCCTTTCCAGAAGAGAGCGGAGCTTTAACAGCTTGCGCTTCGGTTGCTCAACAACAACAAAGCTGGAGAATCTCACGCAGCCAAAATGTCAGAAACTGTCAGTAACGGTGTTCAGCCTTACATTGTTCAAAACGGAGTCGGACACTGATGGAGAGACTCAGGAAGAAGTTACAACTTTTACAAGGCAACTGGATATTTCTAAATGGTTAGTGGATAAATTTATGTAGTTGCTGTGGAGTGTTGACTTGATTCAACTCATCAACTAGCATGTACCGTCATGTTAATCTTTTGTGCAAATCCAGCATCGAACTGACCCTTGTTTGTGAAGCAGTTCGGCGTAAAATGATTTGCGCAAATATACACTAAAAAAAAGGAGTGGCTGGATTTTTAGCATTATAAGCTGGTTGTTTACACACACTGTGACCACACATCTGTGTTCAAACACCGTATAAAAGTGAATTTTGCATAGTAGGTACCCTTTAAATTCTTTATACAGTGCTGGACAGGAAAGAGTTATTTTAAGTTACATAACTGAGGCAAAAATGCTGTCAGGCATGATGGTGACAGACGGAGAGGTGTTATATAGAAAAACGGAGAGATGGAGTTGGTGCATGTGTGTCTTAAGAGATGAGAGCTGAACAAGGCCACAGCAGGCCCCAGAGGGACCATTTCTAAATATAATGCAGAAACTCAAGGTACAAGCATTACGTGAATTTAACGTACAGTACCTTCTCTCCATTCGGATTGCCAAGGACATAGCAGCCCATGATGTGGATCAGGTTTGGCTCAGGATTCACTTTACTCATAAACCGGCTCAGTCGTTTCCAAAACCTGCATGTACACCACAAACACACAAGCATATCCCTCTGACAATAGCTCTCTCTTTGAAGGAAGGAAGTTCTCTTGCATTGAAGGAATATTGTGACATAAACAACAGTGTGGATCTCACTAACTGGCTCATGTCTTCTTCTTTCTCAACCTTGGCAAAAGTGGCAACTTTATTCTTCAGCAGGTACAGGTGTCCTGGGCCACCCTGAGACAGAAAATGACACATTTAAAACCTTACATAACATCAAACTCAAAGAAACAGGAGATCAGTACTGCCCTCTGAACTGAGAGAGAGAAATATGTGAACTCCTGTCCATCTGAACACATAACCATTACACAACATCAAACCCAAATCATCAAACTGAAGAGACAGTAGTGCAGATTAGTCCTACAGACACTGCTGATTCACCCTGGTGCACTTACAGTCTCATTTCTTGTCATTATGTGTGTGTTTGTTGGCCTTGTTTTTCTCTTACCTGACAGAAAATCAGCATGCGCCAGATCTTGGAGCCCTTCCTGTAGGCTGTCAATCTCTTCTCAATCTCCTCTGCATAAAAAACAAACACAGTGTCAGGATGACCAGCACTGCTAGTCACATTGTACGCATTTACATGCACAGTCTTACTCTGATCATGCATACATTGACATTGTCAAAGTCCTTAAAAATGTTCTTTTATTGGGGAAAGATCATGGCAATTTAAACGAAACCAGATCGAAACCTAGGATTCAACTATTACCCTGGTTTTACTATAAATGTAAAAGTCTAATCACCGTTCTGTCAGCTTATTCAATATATAACAGCTTAGACATCAAGATTGAAGAAAATTTGCAAAATCTCAAGTAACCACAGTTTTCTTGCATTGATTTTCATGCAAACCCTTAAAATAATATTACTTTAATTGCTTTATTTACTTTAATTTATTTTATTCCTGAGGTTCACCTTTTTATATTATATTATATTATATTATAAGCCCTTTCATCTTAAATATTAGTTTACAATAAGGTTCCATTTGTTAACAAGAGTTAACATGAACTTATAATGAAAAATATTTCTAAAGCATTTATTAATCTAAGTTCATTTAAATTTCAACATTTATAAATACATTATTAAAATCAAAAGTTGTGTCTTAATAATATTAAATGGACCTAAACAAACATGAACTAACAATAAACAGTATTTTTATTCATTAATATTAACAAACATTAATAAATACTGTAACAAATGTATCGCTCGTTGTTAGTTATTTTTAGTCAATGCATTAAATGACGTTAACTATTGGGGCCTTATTCTAAAGTGTTACCAGTTTTTTTAAATAATGAGCTCATTTTTGGTAGTTATATGTTGTATGCACAAACAAATGGACAAAGATCAACAATATAATTACCATAATTACATTAATTTATGATTTATTATGTGACTTTAACACAAACTGAATAAAAGTTGATCCCTACAGATTTTAAACAGTCACTATTGTAAAACAGTCACTAAAAAATATTGGCGCTTCTCTGATCCAGAGTCATTTATCAGAAATCCAATTGTTTTTGTGTTTCTCATGCTGGCTGGTGCAAAAATCAATACAGGGCCCACCGTCATTCCACAATGAAACAACCAGGCAAGGAGTAAAGTGCCCAAATACACAAAAAAGCACACTGCAAACACACAACAAACAATACACACATGAAGCTACATACCCAGAATATCATCAAACGTGGCATGCTCATGATCCTGGAGATAAAAAAATAATAAAAGCTATCAATACAAACACAAAGATTAGGCTTAATGACATTGCAGGACTAATTCTGAAGGGAAAATGTTCTTTGTATAATGCTTAATCTCCATAATCTCTAATATGCACTCGTCCGGTTCAGATAACATCACTGGCTCCTGCTTTTCTTTGTGCTGTTGAGGACGTGTTGTCATTTACTATTGTGTTTGCTATCAGTTTTATTATCACTCGTCTGTCTAAAGCTCTGGACAGTATTTTGCGACGTGTCCAGCAGTATCTCATCCTATACAGTGCCTTGGCTCTATTCCACAGGGCATTATCCATGTGTTTCAAGTGTCTATGAAAATCCTTAATCTTTAAATCGATATCCAGTGTTTGACATAAAATCTTGATATGTTATCTGTAATATTTGGATGATGTGTCACGTCATACTAAGTGATGCAGAGTAAAACAGGTCTGACTTACATAGAGTATGGGGATAATAGAAGGATCATCCTTTCGAATAATATTGGGAACATATTCTGCTTTGGGGACTTTAGATGAAATCAGCTAAAAGATACAAAAACACAGAGATAAAAATAATCAGTTACATGAAAGATTTTTAATTAAATGTAATTAAAGGAATAGTTCAGACAAAAATGAAAATTTCTAGATTATTTACTCACACCAAGGCCATCCAAGATGTATATGACTTTCTTTCCTCAGCCAAAGAGAAATTAAGGTTTTGAAGGAAAACATCCCAGGATTTTCTCGATCTAATGAAAGTGAATGGTGCTCAACGTAGACAATTTTTGACAGTCCAAAATCCATATTTAGGCAGCTTCAAAGGGCTCCACACGGCCCCAGCGACGAATAAGGGTAGCGAAACGTGTTTACAGTGTTGCGGAAAGTTACTTTTAAAAGTAGTGTTACAATTTTGTGGTACTTCCTAAAAACAGTAACTAATTGTGCTACTTAGTTAATTTTTATGGAAAGTAATACATTACATTACTTTCCCAATACTTTTTCTTACCTGGGCTAAGCTTGCTCGTTTGTTTTTTAATAGCAAAAAAAAAAAAAAAATCTATTTTTGGCAAATGTAATGGCCCTTTCAGACCAAAAGTGAAATGAATAAGCCTCAGGTTGAACAAAATGCAAATTCGTGCCTGTACAGTAGAGGGAGCAGCTCAAAAGACCTTTCAGTGTTGCTGCTATTCTGGATTGAAGAAGAACGTGCAGGAGAAAGTTCAAGATTCATACTTCAGCAATAAGAAAAATTAAACACAAATGTGATGTTTATCTAATAAAGTGAGATTAAATACATAGTACATTATCTTTTAGTGTTAACATTTAATTATTGTAGGTTTGCATAATTTTTTGCATTTCACTTTTTTTTATTCATTTTGAGGAATACTGAATCTGTTTTTGTGCAAGTGAGGGGAGTTACTTAAAAAAGTAATCTGATTACTCCCAACACTGGGCATTTTCAGAAAAAAATATAAATTATATACTTTTTAACTACAAATGCTCACCTTGGTACAGCTATGCAAAGCGCGTTCATGAGACAGTTGAGTTCACGACCTCTTACGTGATGTATGCACGTGTGGAAGGTTACGAGTAACGTAGGCGGCAAGAACCGCCCATTGTTTGCAAGAGACAATTACATCCAGGATACACACAAGAAAGGACCATTTTTAACAATAAAACGAAACAAGTACTAATATACAGCAACGATTCTGGACAGAGCTCCTTCTCCACACTTGTAAACAATTCTTCCTGCCTACATCACGAGTGACCTTCCCAACTTGCATACAACAAGTTAACGTGCTTTTTTCTGAAAACGACTGATTGTTTCGCTAGAGAAAACCCTTATTCGGCTGGGGTCATGTGGAGCCCTTTGAAGCTGCCTAGATATGGTTCTTGGACCATTCACTTACATTAGAAGGAGAAAAATCCTAGAATATTTTCCTCCAAACCCTTAATTTCTCTTCGGCTGAGGAAAGAAAGTCATATACACCTTGGATGACCTTGGGGTGAGTAAATAATCGGGAAATTTAGATTTTTGGATGAACTATTCCCTTTAGTTAAATTAAGTAAAAAAATAAATAAATAAACTATTAAATGAAAACTAAATGAAAAATGAAAATTGAATAAACAAAAAATGTACCATAATTTTAGGAGGGATAAAGTCATCCCCTTCACATGCCAGTCTCTCCATCTCTCTCTCCTCCTCCCAGTCCATGTCTTCACATCCGCCCTCGTCTGGAGTACAGCAGGTCGTCTGCAGATCCCCACCTATGGCACCAGACATCACAGCAGAGATAAACAGTTCAATGATGGACACGAACAAAGCAGAATAAAGACAAAGAGCAGAAAGGAACAAAGAGACAAGGCAGAAATGAGAAGACAAAAATGGTGGTGGAGAAAGAGAAAGGTTCAGATAAGGAGATAATGGAACAAAGATAGTCAATATTTTTTACATGGACTGCAGTAATTCAGCTGTGAACTTTAACTCTTAGTTTTGTTTCAATGTTAGAAATCATATCCTGATAAAAGGAGAAGTTCACCCAAAAATGTTATTCCAAACCTTTATGATGTTATATTTTAATGTGGAACATAAAAACAGAATTTTTGAGGAAATTCCACAGAAGGCTCCAAAATACATCAAAAACAAACTCCACAAAAAGCATCATAAAAGTAGCTCATGTGACTTTATCTACATTTCATATTACTTGGAATTTCAATTGAAGTCATCTGCAGTGTTATCGTTGTTAACTAAAATTAATTATTGAAAATCATTTTTGCTAAATAAAATAAAATTAGACATACATAATAGATGAAAAACTTGAAATGTTGCCTTGGCAACTGACTTAAACATAAGAAGTTTACATTTAAGTACTAAAATGACTAAAATTAAACTATGTATAAATAAAAATGTACTGAAAAAAATATATGTAGAAATGAATTAAAACCAAACAAAAATATTAAAAAAATACAAAGAAATTACTAAAACAATTTAATTTAAAATGAAAACTGAAAACATAAAAATAAAATCTTATTTAATATATTGATAAATACTATAATAGTAAATAATACTAAAATAACACTGGTCTATGATCATATGTTAACTTTGTGTGAACAGACCAAAATTCCTTTATTTTCCACTGAAAAAAAATAACAGGCTGTGGGTTTGGAATTACATGAGGGTGAGAAAATGATGATAGTATTTTCATTTTTGGGTGAACTAATCCTTTAACGGCCAAAAATGCAAAAAAGTAAGATACGTTTCATGAATTTACTGTGAAGGCCTCTTCACACCAAGTATGATGTAACTATACAACACGAAATTGTAATCCTAAATATACAGTACACCTAACTAGAGTTACAAATATAAAACTGTAAATGAGAGACTGTCGTATCTGTAGTATGAAAGAGAGTAAAAGGGAGAGAAAAACTCCATTAGAAAATCAGCACCACAGAAAACCAGGCAGCTAAAGAGAGAGAAAACAGACAGAGAAAAGCAAACATACAAATATTACAACTGTAAGTCAAACGTTCACAATCGTTCATCAGGCTCCCCAAAGACACAGGTGTAAAGAATAAATGTGATGACAAAAATAAGTCCAAAGACAAACTACATACAGAGTTAACATGCTGACACAGTAGTGCACACACACATACACACACATACGTCTCCAGAGTCCAGACGCTCCAGGCGGGACAGATACTCACAGAGAGAGAAAGAGAGGAGCACATATTCGGGACAGAACCACGCTCAGAGGAAGACAGACAAACAGGATCAGCATCAAGAGCAGAAGAGGCACGTCACTGTGAGACTGTCTATGTGAGTCTACTGTATGTGTGGGTTATAGAGGTGTTCCACAGGGTCTTCAGGAAGGCTTCTGATTGTTATGTAATGATTTTATGTACACTAAAATTCAAAAGTTTGGTGTCAGTAAGAATTTTTTGTAACACTTTGCATTAAGGTCTCATTTGTTAACAGTAGTTAATGTATTAAAGGCACAATATGTAATTTTTCACTGCTAGAGGTCGCCTATTCAAAACAAAGGTGTAGCTTGATGACGCTGAGTTTGAGCACGGAATCATGGGAGGTGTTGTCTTCACCTCACAGCCAGGGGAAAAGAATTCGACGGGACTCGAGCAGAAATCTTGTTCATGGATGAGATTATTAACGTTACTGTAGTATGAAGCAGAGCCGGAGCGATTGCTAATGAGAGACGAGTGACACATGCCTCAAGAGCAGCGGAACTTTTAATATGCCGCAGTCGCCGCTTCCGCTTCTTCAGGTCAAGCGCATGTGGGGTAATGCAGCGCTCTTTATCATAGTAGATACATTTGAGTGTATTGAAAATTATTGTTATGACGTTACTCTGTGCGTTTGCTCGACAGCTGCTATGAGAAACTTGTTGCACACTGCAGTAAGCTAGATCGAAATTAGAATATCATATTAACAAATGCTAGATGGCTTGTGTTGTTAAATGGCATGCAATTTAACAACAGTAATACAGTATTTTCAATGGCATGAAAATACTGTATTACTGTTACTAAAAATAAAGCTGTATCTGATTATGCTATGTTAGCTACTTGACAAAATAGTGTTTTTGTTTGAGGCATTGTAAAAACATGGTATTCGCGGAAAATCAAGAAAACGAGATTCAAACAATAAGACTAAACGTGTTGTGCTATATAACAATGATTCGTTTTCTGTCTATAAATATATCCAAACAGTTGTTCCCTTGTCTAATAAAACATGTAATATATTAAAGTGTCTTTGGTGTTTCCAAGGATTCTACAAAATAAAACCGGAAATCGAGGGTAACGCAGGTACGCTGGTTGAAACTGCTTATTTCTCTGGATTTAAACATTCTTGGAAACATCTGGGATAACCTAAGTACACAAGTCAACAAAATATATAACATTGTTCTAGTGGTTTTTGGATATTTTAATCCAAACATCTTACATATTGTGCCTTTAATGTTACTTAATAAAAATACGACTGGTCATTATTCATGTTAGTTCACAAAGCATTAACTAATGTTAACAAATACAATTTTTGATTTTAATAATGTATTAGTAAATGTTGAAATTAACATGGACTAAGATTAATAAATGCTGTAGAAGTATTGTTCATTCTTAGTTCATGTAGTTAACTAATGTTAACTAATGAAACCTTATTGTAAAGTGTTACCGATTTTTTATTGTAAAGTGTTACAGATTTTTTAAAGTAATAATACTTTTATTCATCAAGTACGCATTTAATTTAATCAAAAGTGACAGTAAAGACATTTGCATTGTAACAAATATATATTTCAAATAATTGCTGTTCTTTTGAACTTTCTATTCATCTAAAAATCCAGAAAATTATCATGGTTTCCACAAAAATATTAAGCAGCATGACCATTTTCAACATCGATAATAATAAGAAATGCTTCCTGAGCAGCAGATCAGCATATTAGAATGATTTCTGAAGGATCATGTGACACTGAAGACTGGAGTAATTATGCTGAAAATTCAGCTTTGCCATCACAGAAATAAAGTACATTTTAAAATATAATAACAGAAAACAGTTATATAAAATTGTAGTAATATGTTAGAATATTAGTATTTATTTATACTGTACTTTTGATCAAATAAATGTAGCCTTTGTGAGCACAAGAGACTTCTTTCAAAAACATTTAAAAATAAATCGTACTGACCCCTAACTTCTGAACGGTAGTGTAAATAAGAAACTTGTTGTTTCAATCATTTCATATAGTGATCTATGGGAATGTTAAGTGTGTCAACGTGGCATGTAGTTGACCGTGTGTGTGTGTGTGTGTACAGGTGGACTCACTGTCTTTTGAGTCGGTTAGGGAGTCTTGTTTGACAGGGGTCGGATCGCTCCAGGATCGGTTGAAACTCTTCGCCCTGCGCTCTGCAAATGCTAGTGAAGTGGAGAGTTGGTCACACGCACGCACACGCACGCAACGCCCCATGATCCTCACAGACTGTGGGCCGCAGCACATACAGTACACTCAAACACACCAACAACCACAACACCATCTACACACACACATTTCTCATATGCTTCAATGTCCATTTCCTCCACCAGCCTTTGCTACACTTGAAACACACACAGAAGCAAAATCGACCAATCCTAAATCGTTTTATTGGTTACAATGACACAAAACTGTCAATCATCCTCCATACAAACACACAAACATTCCCAGTATACACATGCACATGCTAACCTACATTCACAAAGCAATGGATCACATGCACAAACAAAAACACATGAAAGAAACACAAATGGAGCTGTGCAATCAATTATACAGTATATTCACACATAGACTCACTTTGTGCTTTCATTCTTCTGCTGCCCACCATTCTTAAATGCTTCCGGAAATTCCTAGAAATTAGTCGAAGACAAAAAAGAGTGGAAGAAGAAGTGAGAGGATAAATCAGGTCGTCAAGACATTTATTTTATTTTTTAGATAAAAAGACAAGAAAACAGCTTGTGGGTGACATTACACCAAAAACCCTTTATTAACCAGTTAATAAATCATATCATATCCATGCTTGAAGATGTGAAGAAATTTCCCTAGGGTTATTCAAAAGAGCAAACATATTTTGAAGGCCATATGAAACCCAAGCGCTTCGCTAAATATTTGTACCACGTAAGCCGTCAGAGACACGAGCAGACGTCCTTGCTTGTGTGCACTCCTGTTTAATATTGAACCAGCAAGTGTGTACTTTCTTTGAGCTGTTTGGCATCTCTCCAGCTGACTGAGAAAGCAGACAGAGAAAAATGCCACTGCAGTAGAGTCTGTCCCACACATCCAACACGACTCTTACTCTACGCATATCCATGACAACTGTACACTTAATTATAATGGATGAAACTCTAGTAAGAGGTGAACAAAGGTGACAGAGACAACAACAGATGAGAACAACAAATGAGAAGACAGAAGCGTTCTTAGGTCAGAAACATACTCTATGCAAGTGTACAGATGCGAATTCTAGGCTAACACATTACAAGCATGCTGTCCTGTTGTACATACTGTACATGCAGCGTGTTCTTGTGTTACTGTGGCGAATTTTATGCACTTGAGACTCATATACAGCTCTTGCCGCAGGATTTAATTTACTAAAAACATTCAAAAATGTGTCTTAATGTGCCAAGACAGTGATATTAAGATCAAATTCAGTAAACAAATAATAATACTATACACAGGCAAGCAGATGAGCCTTTGAACGCAATATGCCATTTGCACTGCGTTCATTATCTGAGTTCATCTACTCACCTGTACATAGTATGTTTTATTAATAAACTGAATTTGGTCCTGCAATATCATTGTGGTAAGCATTTTCTTTATGGTTTTCTATCCTAAAATGCTTAATATGCAAATTATGCACCATTAGTAAGGTGTATACTGAAAGTGATATTTTAATACGGTAGTAGTTAGTACAAACCTGGTAAAAAATAACTGCCTGTATTGTAAACCCGAATAAGTTGGCAAAACCCAAATTTGAGGCAATCAGTTGCCTCAAAATTTTTAAGTTAAGAAATTCAAAGTTTAAAGTAAGCAGAACTGGCAGATTTTTTATTTTGTACTCATACATTTGAATTGTTCTTAACTTGAAATATTTGAGTACACTAAGTCATACATTTAACTTAAAATTTTCATGTAACCTCAATGTGAGCATAAACATAGCTAGCTATAACAAGCTAATTCAGAAAATGTTAACTTGCTAATTTGCCAACATGTTAACAATAGCAAGGTATAGCACTTGCTGAATGAGTGCAGCAATATAAAGCATTTACCATACGTGCTCTTTAAACCAAGCCGCATGCACCACTTGTCACGATGATGGTAACTCTCCAAAAACCCACATTAACAGAAACTCTTCTAAATTAGCATAACACAACATTAATCACTACTAGATCTACTTAACATTAATCTTGCACAAAAAACCATAACGCTTAATTTTAGCATTTACTTCCCCTTTCAAGAGCCATGGGAAAACATGCTGGGAAATACTGCCAGTTTCAGTTAAACTTAAGTTCGTCTAAATTAAAAGAAATAAGTTCATAAAACTCAAATCAATGAAACTGTTCAGTTTACTTAAAATATATCAGTTCTGTGGACTTGAAAGAAAAAGAAAGTTCTAAATACTCATAAAAGTTAATTTGACTGATTGTTTAATTTAAGTTTGTCCTATTCAAACCAATTAATTATTTTGAGAGTTAGGGTTTACAGTGGAAAAGCCTTCTTTTGCCCTCCAAGTGGGAATTCCTGTAAGGATGTGATGTCACGTGAAAACTATGAATTGTAGGACTGAATAGCATACTACTTTTACTAGTTCTGCCATATGGTAGAATTACTAGTGATATGCTACTACACTATTCCGAATTCAGCCAACTTTCATTCACAAACACTGCATCCGAATACGCCTACTTCCTTAATATATAGTGTGCGAACGTCAGCACAGACACGACAATGCCGACATACCAGATGTAGCATATCTAGACTGTATTCATACTTACACACACATGCATACTTTATAGAATATTCTTTTTTAACTGTCACTATATGATCTAACAGAATGCAACATTAGATACACTGTATGTTCCTTTAGAGCAACTTTACTCCTGAATTTGTTAGCAACAAATTTGAATTTCATGAGAATTCTGCTGAATGTTTATCTACTAAACAACAACCTGAATGAGTAGACTGACTGTAAAGACAGTTTATGCTAATGCACACTTATAGCACCCAATTTGGCAATGCTGAGATTGTAATGCATACTTGCATTATAAACTGCCTTCGAACACATTTCAGAAAATTTCCATCTACACTTGAAATCATGCATTTGCGTTCATTGCGTACTTATGCATTATTCTAAGCCATTTTGTAGTATAAACAGTAAAAGCAATGTGTTTACACTGAACATTTTAACAAGAAAATGTGCACTTTATACTGGTTGATGCACTTATTTAACTGAAAAAATAAAGTGTGGAATGTTGTACACCATATGCACTCAACAGTCGCAGCTTTACTTAGGTAGCCAAATGGGAGAGGCTATCTATCAGACTCTGATGGATGACAAAATAACATTTAATACCTCATATATAAGTGCATAGTACATCATTTGGGAATGCAACTTATAATCTGGGCCTTATAGTCCTTGTTCAAACAAAAACAAACCCTTGGCAGAAATGCAGTGCTACACATGGCTAGCACACTGGGGAAGCATATCCTCATTAGCCAGTGCACTGTGTATGAAAATTTAATTTCGTAATTTTATCAAGTCTGTTTCAAGGTTTTTCCTCCAAGTGTCCTGTTTTGTGACATAATTACATTGTTGATCATGACTAATTGGAAGCGAAGTAATGAGAAGACAGAAAGAGTGAGGCAGAAACAGGAGAGGAAGAGAGAAAAAAAGCTCTGTTTACACATGTGACAGAGCTGTGCCCACCTGTGAGAGGAGGGAGATATGGAGAAATCTCCTTTTTCTGTCTGTCTTACGGCTTATTTACACCCACGTGCATTAGAGAGAGAGAGAGAGAGAGAAACCTCCTTCGCCCCCGCAGCTGAGGATGAGTCAGAGCCTTTCTTCTCCATTGTCTCTTTTCATTCTCTCACTCTCTATGTCCCATGTCTGCAATCACTGCTCCTCTATTAGCTCTTTAATTTCATCACCACCTCTCTTAGGCTGTTAAATAATTCTATTTCCTCAATCATGCCCCTTTCCTTTTTTAAAAGTAATATTTCACTAAGAATGAAAATTCTGTTATCATTTCCTTACCCTCAAGTTGTTCCAAACCCATATGGCTTTCTTTATTTTGATTTATTTTGATTTTAGCTTGACGTCCAGCTCCCCCTTCCTTGATGTAATGGGTGGAGCTAAATGGTCCAACCACACCCTAACCCTACCCATAACCCTATCGCTACACACAACTCCACCCATTAAGTTCAGAGAGGAGGGAGCTGGACATCATTTGGATCTGCAGTGAGCACCACTTGTTATTTTGTGGATCACAGAAGGGTTAGGATTTATTGAAATACATTTAAATTTATTATATTATCATTATCTTGGATGCTCTTCTACATACTCTATAATGAAAGTGAACAGTGACTGGAGCGTTTGCACTTCAAAAATCATGAAAAGCACCATAAAAGCATCGTATAAAGTTGTCCTCTAGTGTAAAATATATTTAAGAATCGAAATATAGTGAGCAATTTGTATGAGTTAACTTTTTAGTGCTTTCCATGCCTGTTTTGGAGCTTGACAGCTCCAGTCTCCATTCACTTTTATAGTGTGAAAAAGAGCAGCTTGGACATTCTGCAAAGTATCTTTATTTACGTTCTACGGAAGAAAGTCATACAGGTTTCGAACCACATGAGGACTTAAGGTTATTGATGACAAATTTCTATTTCAGGTGAACGACCCCTTTAAGTGGAAGGTCAGTAGGGTCGGACTATGTGTTATTTCAGGTCACCTCAGCTTTCAGCAAATACTCAGGTGTTTTTCCATACCATATTGTCTTTCCCCTACAGCAGCTGTGCACTGTGGGAGACATCTGGCTGGCTGCTCCAGAGACTGCTGTCCAATATGACCTCTCCAGCTCCCATTCGTCCCCACAAACAAGAGCAACTCTGATTATGTAATTGTCTGCTTGCCTTGTCTTCTTCCACTCATTCAGATTCTCACTCTCCTCCTTTCATCTCTCTCTTTTATTATCTCTCTGTCCTTCCCTCCTTCTCCTGAATGCATGATTGCACTGTATCATCAGTCTCATAGGGTTGACTTTCCAGAGACGCATCACACCACCCCTGTCCAACAATACACTCCTGAATCATCCGTTACTGTGCTGCTGTGACCATCTGGTCCTGTTTCAATTATCCCTGTTCCTTAGAGAGGACTTTGAATGAAACATACTGGCTAAAAAACAAAGGCCAAACAATCTATATATAAAAAAACAACAACTTTATTGATTATATGAAGAAAATGCTAATAGATCAGGTCAATATGCTTTATGAAATATCTGTACTATTATGCAATATATGCAACCCTTTTTCCTTTTTTTCCCCTGTGGCTTTCCAGAGGCTTAGAAATGATAAAATATGTGTGTGGAGGGAATTATAACTCTTATCAGTATGACTCATGAATATTAATTAGGTGACGTAATGCTCATCCAGTAGTCATAACCGATTTGCTGAAAATCAGGTAACTAGCCAAATTAGGATTACTGCTTACTGATTCAATCAAATGCTGATATAACCGGCTGGCAGAAGCTGCACTATTATGGTGTAATTTGAAAAGCACAGATTTAAAAAAATATATTTATTTGTTATTTCTTAAACCTTAAACATCATTTATCAAAAAAAATGTTTTGTACATTTATTTGCATTTTAACACATTTATTTAAATTCAAATCCACTTGTTTTACTGAATTAATCTGAACATTAGTGACATTGTTTAGTGTTGTTGGGAATGTCTATAATATCTCTTGTGGTCATGTTTACATCGGTTTGGTCATTTCCAATCTGTTGAGGTTATAAACAATTGCATTTTTCTTTCAACTTGCATTGTTCAGTCAACACAAAGAAAGTTGGTTTGTGACTGCGAAACAAAAAGCAATGTTAAGGTTTGCTGTAACCGTGGAGATGAGACATCACATCTCAACCCAACTGCACAGAAAATTAGGAGGTAAACTGCTTAAGGTAGTTCTTGCCAAAGAATAATAGAGATGGATGAATGAATGGATGGCTGTACTGCCAAAGCTCTTTCTCTGTCTGACAGGAATAAAGGCAGCGATAAATGACAGGCCTGCAACAAAGTACCTCTGGATGACGGCGACTGACTCCACCTCACTCTTTCTCCTCTTTCTCTCTGCTAGACTCCGGAAAACCCTGCCAGGAGGTGACACAACTTTAATGGCAGAGAGGGCAAGGCTCAATTGAGTGCGGTTAGAGGTTAGAGCCATGCTCATGAAGAGGCAGTGTTAGCCTGGGGTTAAGCAGGAAGAGCTCCTTCTGGGCAAATAAAGGTTTAGACACGAGCAGAGCCCTGAACTGTATAAATGAACGGGGCTCTTGCCAAAACAGACTTGTGCAGGAAATAAAAAGACTGTTTCTTTATTGTTGATGTGTTCTTTTGCATTGATAAGAGAATATCTTTACCTTCCTGATAACAACCAACTGCATCACCTACGGATTGAAATTCAATCCCAAGACTTAATTTCTCCTTACAATTAAATAAAAGCTTAAATTTTAAGCTACAGTCCGTAAGTTTTGCCTCTTTGTCGCCATCTCTGTTTGAAACCTGCAATTGCAGTTAGTTGTGGAATTATCATTTTACATGGGTTGTGCATCGGCACGGCTCCTCAGCGCGGATGAATCTAATGTTTTGAGGAATGTAGGCTGTCAGTCAAAGCACTGGTGTGGATACTGTACTTCGGAATAACAGATACTACGTCTTGGAAGTACAACCAAAATAATACGTTTTACCGGAAAATGTAATCTGAATAAATAAATAACATGTCTGCCACTTTTGTTCTGACCAACTGAAAAAAAAAAAAAGAGTTCTACAATAAATCTAATGGTGATTAAATCTAATTGGATCACGTCAAACCGTGCAACTTAATTTTATTATTGTTATACTTTGTTCTCAAATTGTTAATGTTAACATCAGCATTGCGTAACTACGTGTATTTAGTGTGTATTATGTACGTTGTCAGAGAAGCTTACAAATAGAAGCGGCAAATAGGTAACGACTTTTGTTGCAACATGACTGCATTCCTATGGAAGTTGAAAACGCTCGCTCTTCTCCGATTGCTCCATGCCAGTTTTTTAACCTGAGGGAGGGGTTCTAGCGGACCTATCACAGCGCTTGCGGTCCGCGTAGAATTGACGCGTTGTTACATTTTTGAAGAGGTGCACGTCAGGCTACGTCGTAGGCTACGCTGCTACGGTGTACACTTGACGCAGAAGTATAAATCAGCCTTTACAATCCGCAATCAAAATGACAAGCTTAATTATTACAACTGCTGTAAAAGAGCCTTTAAATGATCCTCCACCTGCAGCGTTCGGGACTTGCGCAATAATTGATTTTGGACCATTTTTAACCAAAAACAGTTACAGACTGCAGCTTTAAATAAATAAATAAAAGCTTAAAAAAGAAATTTCGGTTGCACTTTATTTTACAGTATGTGCACTTTCAATGTACTTACAGTGTACTTAGTACTGAGCTGTGTAAGGAACTACATGTGTTAAGTTAAGGTTTAGGGGTAGGTTCAGGGTACCTAGTTATTACTACAATAAGTACATAGTATGTACATGAGAAACAGGACTGCAAAATAAAGTGCTACAGAAATTTCACACACCTGCAATCCAACATGCTTTTTTATGACTCACAAAACCATACCAAATTATCCCATGGGGTATTTAACATTTCTAGATTATCAACTCAAGTCAAAAGATGATCGGCATCAGCATCTGTCAGCATTTCTAAACCATCCAAGACAACTACATCTCTGTCTCTGGCTGAGGTAATCAAATTTTCCAGACCAGCCTATCAAATGTTTCTCTAAGCTATTTCCTGAATCAAAAGGCATCGCTGCATTACACACCACTAAAGCAACATCATCAATCTTTCCCTCAGGTTTTCAAACCAAGCGCAATGTGATTCTTTTATACATCAAGGTAAAAAATCATTTTACTTCAGTTTCATCATCTTAATGGTGGTGAAATGACAGTTTCCTCTGTAACTTCAAACACACAAGCCCTATTTGAATGAGACCAGTGACCCTGAGAAGATTCAATAAATGTTTGTTTCATAGACGTTAACGTGTGATTTTAAACAGGTTTGTGTTTTTCACACACAATGTGAAACTACAAAGCAATTACAGAAAAAAACACCTCAGAGATCCTTAAAAAAATATAATCCTGTCCAGATAGAAACATCTGTGATAGCATATTATTTTTCTCCTTCACTTCTTTTCATTTATTTCAAACACTGAATATTGTAAATAAAGCTGAAGTGGTGGGACTGGAGGGATGGTGGGGTGGGCCGTGGTGCAGAAGCTAGCGTTTGACATCACACTGTTATTTTGTGACATTTAAAGGGTACAAAAGGGATACTCACGAAATCCTGTAGAGCAGAGAGGCAAGGCAGACAAAAAGGAGAGAGAAAGATAGACAGAATGCTTAGATAACAACCACATTTGAAGAAAGTGTGTGTGGTCATCGTGTACTTGTCAGCTCTCTGAGTCAGTTTGACAGTAAATGACACTAAATGAATGTGTGTTAGTGGCGAGACACCTGTTGTGCCATCTGTACTTGAGGTCAATATAGGCTTCAAACTTCACTGTGTGTGTATGTGTGTGTGTGTGTGTGTGTGCGTGTGTGTGTGTGTGTGTGTGTGTGCGTGTGTGTGTGTGTGATGAAGTGAGTACTCACGCCTGCATGGTCGTGGTAGCAGTCTGAAAGCTGAACATGTTCTCTTTAGGGAACCAACTGTTATCGTCTGGTTAGAAACAGACATATAGGGACCACATTAGTATGGTTGAAATGATGCATCTGAATGTATGAATTGTGTCAAACTGAACAAACATATCCAGTGGCCCCAAAAAGTTTTTGGATGTGTAAGCCACACTCAGTAGGAATGTAGGAATTTCACTGCACTAGACAACACAATATCAAAGCAAATTAGCACCCAAATTACTATTGTTGGCTATTTTTGCTATTTCTATTTCTATTACTACTGCTATTTTATAATAAAAGCAAAAAACTGTTTATGTTACATATATGCCTATCTGCTGATTCAAGACTACTGGAAAACTACCTGCTTAACTTGATGCTGAAAGGTTCTAACTAAGATTCCATAACACAGCATTTAAGAATTACAATGGCTGTACTTAAAGGGTTAGTTCACCCAAAAGTGAAAATAATGTCATTTATTACTCACCCTCATGTCGTTCTACACCCGTAAGACCTTCGTTTATCTTCGGAACACAAATTAAGATATTTTTGATGAAATCCGATGGCTCAGTGAGGTCTCTATTGCCAGCAATGTTACCGAACCTCTCAAGATCCAGAAAGGTACTAAAAACATATTTGAAACAGTTCATGTGAGTACAGTGGTTCTACCTTAATATTATAAAGAAACGAGAATACTTCCTGTGTGCCAAAAAAACAAAATAACGACTTTTCAACAATATCTAGTGATGGCCAATTTCAAATACACTGCTTCATGAAGTCACGTGATTTCAGCAGTTTGGCAGTTTGATATGCAATCTGAATCACTGATTCAAAACAAAAGATTCGTAAAGCTTCAAAGCAGTTTTTTTAAATCGGCCGTCACTAGATATTGTTGAAAAGTCATTATTTAAATTTTTTTTTTTTTTTTTGGTGCACAAAAAGTATTCTCGTCGCTTTATAATATTAAGGTAGAACCACTGTACTTACATGAACTCTTTTAAATATGTTTTGAGTACCTTTCTGGATCTTGAGAGGTTCGGTGACATTGCTGGCAATAGAGGCTTCACTGAGCCATTGAATTTCATCAAAAATATCTTAATTTGTTTTCCGAAGATGAACAAAGGTCTTACGGGTGTGGAACGACATGAGGGTGAGTAATAAATTACATTATTTTAATTTTTGGGTGAACTAACCCTTTAATACTTAGGTATTTTTCTGAGGTGTATATAATAAAGGATGTGAAATAATTGCCTAATATTAACTCTACTTTGGTGCTGCAAGGATATTGCACAATGCAACGATAACCGACCTTCTTATCCAAGCTGCCTCAGCAATTAAATAGCGCTCATCAATGTCAAAATGTTTGAGATGACCAATCAAATCAAATTAGACGGGCTTTATGTTAACAGAAGCTGCAGTGCTGAGTGCAAATTCCAGCACAATGATTCATTTAACAGTCATAAAGTGTGAGATAAGATGCAAGTATAGCTAAAACATATATTTGACAGCTTTTTTTACTATTGAAATGTTAAACGACCAACAGAAATAATCAGGAATGCAAACTAATAAACTTGTAATTTTGCCATTTTGAATTTAAAACATACAAAGTTCTGGCATGAAACTCTAGATGGCACAGGCTGATAGGTTCTTAACTCATTTGGTAGCGATAATATCATTATCTACATAGCGCAGCTGATTGGTTGCTGTGGTATCAGTGGCCAATGAGCTTGCTGCACAACATTGAAATACTTGGCATTGTTCGCTGTTAGCAGTCTGCAGCTAGCTTTCAGAAACCCTCCACCTTCCCCAGCTCCACCTGTATAGATCTGCTACGGGTTTATTTAATGTACGTTATATGTGCAGCAGCAGCAGCATGTCTTACATTCTCACAGCAATGTCTGTCATGATAGAAATATAATTTACGTGATTCATGTAATTTAATTCGTAACTGTCAATGTGACGAGACAAGAAAGTTAACGAAGCCATTTTTATCACATTAGGCGTTAGATTAATAATGAATGTGCATGAATGAATTTAATAAACATAGTTACCTAGCTTTCCTGGTAGCCTCATTGTCTAAGAAAATGATTCATAAAACATATGAATATCAGACCCAATGTTTACTTTCTTCACTGACACGGATGAAAATATTTCAATCAAAGCTCAGCTTTGGGAAGGGAAGAGACACAGGGAAAGATGAGGGAAACTGAGAGAAAAAAGAAAGACAGAAGGTGATGGAGATGAGAGAGGAAGAGCAGGTATTGACAAAAAAATTATGCTACTGCTCACTAACATGGTTTTAAAGCTATTGTTATCCAATTTTTTGGCCTTCAAACGTCTTAAAATGTAGGTAGCATGCCCCCGAACCCCCCATCAAGCTCAATTTTGGGACCTCTGTATTTATAAAACCCCGCATTCAAACATTAATTTAAGTGTAGTTTAGCGTCCAAATACTTTTTGGGGCCACTGTGTGCACATTCACCAGCAACAACACACACATGGTCCACTCCACAGAGGGAGAGAGCACAAAAGAGACACACAGGAGAGAAGAAAGAGACAAAGGAGAGCGGGAAAAATACAGACCACGGCACATCGAACACATCAACGCCCCCCGTTGTTGGCTGAACCCCACCCCTTCCCCTCGGCCAGAACCTCTCTCTCTTTCTCTCTCTTGCCGCTCTCCCCCTCTCACCTCGCTCCAGCCCAGTCATGCGGTCCACACTGCACATCCGCTCTAGTGGTGGCCGGCGCTGCTTGCCTGCCTCTCTGGTGCTGCTTTCCAGGTCCAGGGAGCCCTGGCTGCGTGATGGAGCCCCAGAACAGGAGTCACACGCCAGGCCACATTCCTTTCCCTCCCCCCAGCCACGAATGTTGTGTGCGCTGACTGAGCTCTGCAGAGGCTGGGAAAGGTGGTGGTGTGCCCCATGCTGATGGTGCGACGTTCCAGCACTAGCGATGTGCTGATGGGGGTTGGTTCCGCCATTTCCGCCTCCACTGATGTTGCCATGATGGTGGTTACCATGATGGTGGTTGCCGTGATGGTGGTTGCCGCTCCCGCTCCCACTCCCGCTCCCGCTTCGCTTCGCTTCCATGGTGGTGGTGGTGCTGAGTCGGAGAAGACGAGTTGGAGGATGTAGAGGGCTGGGCATGACACGCCTCCCGTCCCCCTTTCAAGACCTCGAGCTCCAGGTTCTCTTTGCTTCCCCGGCTGGTTCCCAGCATGCCGCTCTCTCCAGTGATGGTATAGACCCGAGCAGGCTGCAGGGCACACTCCACACACTTCTGCTGGTCCTCCTCTGCTGAGAAGCTGCGCTCTAGGGACAGCCGGCTCTTGGAGGAAGTTGTCGGAGGTGGTGGTTCCAGGAGGCCCACAGCGGGGTTAATCAAGCTGGGGTCGGCGCCGACGGCGATGCAGCTGTGAAAGTTGTTGTTCTGAGCACACAGGCTGTCTGGGGAATCAGAGTCGTGGCCAACGAGGGTGTCAGACAGTAAGTGATCTTCAAATCAAACATTAGGACAGATGCCGAGAGAAAGAAAGAGGAACAAGTGAGAAACAGCAAGAGATGCACAGAGAAAAAGACAGATGAGGCAACACACGTTACATTAAGAAGTGGCACAGTTTCTCATGAAACATGAACACGCCTGGACTCTGAGAACATCACAGGGTCTAAATGGACCAGAAAAAAAGAGAAGCAGAGAGAAACTGCAGAAAGAAAGAGGAATGGAGATATCTGACCTGATCCGTGGTTCTCAGGATGGGTGTGAAGGTACTCTCCAAATGCACGAGCTGCTCTGCAAAGAAACACACACGCATTGGTCATTGGCAGGTCCAGATTGTGAATACAGTCACAGCTGAAGGATGGTGTTAGGCATGACGTGCTGTGAAGTCACGAGCAAATGACTCGGTTCTATTAATGAATCGTTCAAAAAGACTCCAAAACGAAGTACAGGATTAAATCAGTCTGATGAATCTTTCAGCAAATGAACTCACTAATTCAGACAGAACAGTTTTGAGTACTTGTAGTATTTTTTTACCTACTATGGAAGTCATTGGCTACCATCAACTGTTTGATTACCAACATTCTTTAAAATATCTTCTTTTGTGTTCAACAGAAGAAAGAAACTCATACAGGTTTGGAACAACATGACGTGAGGGTGAGTAAATGATGACAGAATTTTCCTTTTTGGGTGAACTGTCCCTTTAAGGTTTCTGAAACCTGAAGACCTTCGTTCATCTTCGGAACACAAATTAATATATTTTTGATAAAATCCGATGGCTCAGTGAGGCCTGCATTGCCAGCAAGATAATGAACACTTTCAGATGCCCAGAAAGCTACTAAAGACATATTTAAAAATGTTTATGTGACTACAGAGGGTCAACCTTAATGTTATGAAATGACGAGAATACTTTTTGTGCGGCAAAAACCAAAATAGCGACTTTGTTCAACAATATCTAGTGATGGGCGATTTCAAAACACTGCTTCATGAAGCTCGGAGCACGTATCAAACTGCCAAAGTCATGTGATTTCAGTAAACGAGGCTTTGTTACGTCATAAGTGTCTGGAGACGTTTCGAAATTTCAATGGTTCACCACTGGGGGGGCGTGATTTTGGCAGTTTAATACATGCTCCGAACCACTGATTCAAAACAAAAGATTCGTAAAGCTTCAAAGCTTCATGAAGCAGTGTTTTGAAATCGCCCATTGTTGAATAGTCGTTATTTTGTTTTTTTGGCGCACAAAAAGTATTCTCGTCGCTTCATAACATTAAGGTTGAACCACTGTAGTCACATGAACTGTTTTAAATATGTCTTTAGTAGCTTTCTGGTCATTTGAAAGTGTTAATTATCTTGCTGGCAATGGAGGCATCACTGAGCCATCGGATTTTATCAAAAATATCTTAATTTGTGTTCCGAAGATGAACGAAGGTCTTACAGGTGTAGAACGACATGAGGATGAGTAATAAATGACAGAATTTTCATTTTTGGGTGAACTAACCCTTTAATTAGTATCATTACTGACTGATAGCTCATATGACAATGTATAGGTAGAAATACACATTTGGAAGAAAAAAAATTTATAACAAAAAGTAGAAAATTCTACTACTCTCATCTCTATTTAACAGATTTCACCATATGAAATCCATTCTGGAGAATTCCAAGATTTTCTCCAAAATCAGCTTAGTCATCGGGCTACAAAACCACTGAAGCATCACGCAGTGTAATCCAGCACAGCATAAGCCATTGACCCTGTCAGCAGCTGATCATATTTAACATTTACTGCAATCCTTTCATTACATAAATCCTATTTAAATGAATTGAGCCCATCGTGATGCCTTTTATGAAAGAACTTCAAAGCATACAAGCAAGCAATAAAGTCAACTTGCACTTTAAAACATCCATACAGCTGCAAATCCTACATGTAAAAATTATATCACAATATTTATCACTTTATTTTTATTTATTATTTTAATCATGATTTTTGTCTTAAAACAATCATAATTTAGTTTTTCATGACCATGAGAGGCACTCACACTGACACTAATGAGAGTTTACTTGCTGCTGTGCCTTTAAGACTTATATGTAAATATCCTTTTCACATGTGACTGCACTTTAAACTCAGTTATGTACAAAAGATCAAGTAAATTAGATTACTGATGATATGGCCCCCTTTAAATACACAGTTTTGTGTGAAAGCCCTTCTAGATAAAGTCTAGATGACGGTTACTTATGTGTCGTAACCCCTCCTGCTTCCGGATCCGGCTGTCAGTTTCTCTTGCTTTCTTTTTCAATTTGAGAAATGACAGGCCCAGTGCGGACTACTCTTAGCCTCTTAATGTCACCTGCTAAGCTGACACCAGCCTTGGGTATAAAGGGCTTTCATAGGGATATGAGTAATGCTCTGAATGCGGCAGCTGTCTGCGTCGGGAGGTTTGAAAGCTGGACTCCTCAAACTTGAGAATGTGGCTCTGCTTCTGCAGTGTGAAGGCTGAAATGAGGGGCAGGCATGTGGAAACGCATGTGACTGTGAAAAAGAGGGCATGTGGCAGAAAGAAAGGTGGGAAAACAAGAGTGGAGGAGAGGAAGGGAGAAAGAGAGAGGAGGAGGAAGAACAGAGACACATGCTCTGTGTAAATGTAATTGGTTGCTTTGTATTTCAGTGCCGCCCACAGATTCAGATGTAGAGTTTTTTTATCTTTCCAGTCCAAGAGGAAGGATGTGGGAGAATGATGGATTTAAGGGTGAAAAAGGGACAAACAGAGACATGGAGACAAATAGAAATATGAAATGAAGACGGAAAAAGATTAATGAGAAATGCACAACAGTAAAGACAAAGACAAAAAGAAAAATAGATTTTATAGTATTTGATAGATGCTATTCATTATAAATTCTATCAGCATGACAATTGTGAAAATTGTCATGCTGACAGTGAAATTGAAAAAAAAAAAACATGACTGGTCAGCATTACTTTTACCATTTTTAATCACTTTTTATAGTATTGAGGCCATACAAATAATAAAACTATAATAAAATAATTATAAAAAGTAAAATTGTTTAAAATTAGTATAGCATGTCACGCTGCATGTCATAACTACCCCGGTCTGCATGTGTTTTTATTAAATATAATGGAAATGATCCCCATTAGTATATGAAAACAGCTTATCAGCTCGATAACCTCAAGAGATGTTCAAAATCTCATTCATACCACACCATCAAAGTAAGCACTAATTTGAAACTTAATTCACAGGCGGCTATAAAGAGAGCGAGCGAGAAGTCGGATAAAAACTGCAAAATGAACATCATGACACTTCCCACAGGAAATATTTGTCACCACTGGTCCATTGTAAACAGCAGGAATTCAAAGAGACAGAAAGAGAAACACTAATTAGTTTGGGCCTGAGGGGGTATCATCAGTAACAATCGATAACACCAACTGAGAATCATGGGAAATGATTTAACCAATCAGAACAGGTTCACTTTTCATAAGCACATATTGACGCCTTGATAATAAATGAACAACAGCTTATTCTGTTTCGCATACGGTGGCTTTGGCACTCGCGACTGTGTAAATCTCAGAGTGAGTCATTGCTTCTCGGGAAGCTGATTCAGTCTTGTAGGAGACATGACAGATGAGTCCTTAATACGCTGCGGCTGAACCCGTTTTCGCCACACAGACAAATATTTGCAGTCACCAACACATGCATTCATACCTTTAATGTATCTAATGAACCTGTTCTGCACAATATACGGCCCACACATAATTACATACATTCCCCACGCATGGAAAACCCACTCCGATCTCAATATTGCAACCTCCTCCACAGAAGCTGTCACACGCCCTGGAATCATTCCACAGGAATCCCTGGTGGATTGCAGTCGCCCTCAGCTTTCTGACGTAACATACAACAACATGACACTTGTGACAGCACTTTAAATTATTCAGTTTCACCATTAACAGGTTATGTTGAACCGGGTCATTCTCACCCGTTCCGTAACAAGCATCCTCCAATAAGAGAGGGTTAATTGGAGTGCCAGTTCAGTCTGAAGAGCCACATACTTGACCTGAAGAGTGGGGGGATACAGAAACAAGCAAGGGCAGATGATACTTTACCTGATGGCGTATAAAAAGCTAACGACATAGTGCTTCTGTCATAACAAATGCCCCTGCTTTAAACTTGCTTTAGATGCATATCATTATAGTACAGCTCTTTTTTGAAACCTATAACAAGCATAGTGCCTACATAGGCCACTTACTACTTAGGCAGCATCCTAACCAGTTTTGGGGAAAGTTACTTTTAAAAGTAACATATTACAATATTGCGTTACTCCCTTAAAAAAGTAACTAATTGCGTTACTTAGTTACTTTTTATGGAAAGAAATGCATTACGTTTTCTCATCTGGGCTGGTCTGTTTGTTTGTTTTTATAACAACAAAAAGTTATATTTTTGGCAAATGTAAAGGCCTTTTCAAAAGTGAAACGAATAAGCCTCAGGCTGAAGAAAATGCAAATTCATGCCTGTACAGTAGAGGGCGCAGCTCAAACAAACAAGCCTTTCAGCTGTGCTGCCATTCTGGAATACAGAAGAATAAAACACAGGAGAAGTAAATGAGTAAATGTATGCTCACATTTAGTCTAGAATTTGTCTAGAATAACCATCATGTTCACACAACACACACAACACCTCTGCACTCCAGATTTCTCTCAACATGGGGACAGGAGTGTCAGTCAATAAATGGGAAAACAAAGTAACTCACATTACTTATTTTATTTGAAAAAGTAACTCAGATATTTAGTTGTAAATTTAAAAGTAATGCGTTACAATAAATAACATTAAAATAATATCTGTTCTTGCGCACTAAATTTTTACACTGCTTCTTTTTTCTGTTAGGACTTTGATTAACATCAGCTTGATATCCCAAGCTGAGGGAATTATCATATTAATAAAATATCAGAAGAAATACAAGAAGATAAGAAGGAAGGAAGGGGAGCAAAAAAGAGTGAGGGGAAGAAAATGGGTAATGGGTAATGTAAGAAAGAGAAAAGAGAGAGAGAGAGAGAAAAAAGAGGAGCCACTAAGTGAAGATGAAATAATAAAAGGAAGTCAGCATGCTTCCAGACATGTGACTGAATAAGAGTGAAGGTGAGCAAGAAGACGAAAAAATGTAAATGTGTGTGTTTTGAGGCTGGAGTGTAGGAATGCATCGTGTGAGTCCAAGGGGATGGAAAAACAAGGTAGGGAAAAAAAGGGAGATCTGAGAGAAACATTAAACATGAAAGCGTATGAAATGCGGATGAAGGAAACTGGTGGAATTCAATATGCCAGAAATGCACCTTCTTTTAACCAATTAAAAAACCATGCTTAATAAAACCAAGATTAACAAAATACATTACTGTAATGCATCCAGATGTCTGTAATTCTCATTACTCTCAATAGTAATTCCATATAGATTCTCATTACTCTAATATATCTCCTATTTTTTCACTACAGTAATGATTTTTAGAAGGGAGGGGGTGACAGTAAAAACATTTCTGTCAGACCACTATCGTCAAAGACTATAAATGATAACAAAGAACGTTAGCAATAATACAACGATAGTAATATGCAATAGCGATAGCAATTTAAGGTTGGCGGTATGGAACTGTTCTGGGCAAAACTCCCCGCTCATTCAAGCAGCCATGCCTGGACAGAGCAGGGAGCGTAGCGATACATTTCCCCATTACCAGAACAGTTTAGCAAAATAATAGAACAGAGACATCTCACAGAAAAATACATGTGAACATCACCTGAAAGAGAAATAAACAGACATGAGGAATTAATAACAACAACAACCTGGATTACATGAGTAGAGGTGCGGAACTGAGCCACGGGTGCAGTCACGTATTGGAGGAGTAGGGGATGGAGGCGGGTATAGCGAGTGCAGCGCAGCGATCAAGCAGCATCTGAATGCTAGAAGGTGTATTTGAAAGACCCGGTCTAATCTGAAATGTATCCCTATTGGATGGTATGGATCAGCTGAATGTCAGCTGATGCGAGCTTGACTGACGTGTCTGCCAGAACTGACGCTATACGCTTGATTTGTGAAGACATTCACATTAAATTTCTATTTTAAACAAATGCTGTTTGAAACTATTTATCAAATAATTATTAAATAAATGTATCACGGTTTCCACAAAAATATTAGACAGCACAATTCTTGAGCACCAAATCAGCATAATATAATGATTTCTGAATGATCATGTGACACTGACGACTGGAAAATTGACGACTGAAAATTCAGCTTTGCCATCACTGGAATAAATGACATTAAAAATATTAAAATAGAAAACAGTTATTTTAAATTATAATAATACATTACAAAATTATTTTTACTGTATTTTTGACTAATTAAACATAAGAAACATAAAAAACTTCTTTCAAAAATATTTAAAAAATCATACCGACCAAAACTTTTGAACAGTATTCTACAGTATTTTTCTTTTCATACATTCCAAACCTGTTTTTGTCTATGAAATTAAAATCACTGGGTTTCAAAACAACATTTAACCCAAAGTACTTTCATTCTATGCCAAAAAAGAAAGTAAGTCATAAAGGTTTGGTACAACAGGATCCTTTAGAGCAGTGTTACTCTACAAAAGCAGCACATAAAAGCATGCACACCGTAGGAGGGAACAAAATCCATGACACTGTACTCACACATTTCCACACAGCAGGCATTCATGCATGAAACATACACACACTAGAAAATTCACACTCAAAGACATTCTCAAACACAGCGCCATCATAATGCAGTAAACTACTGTACAAGTGATGTTAAATGCAGTAAATGCCATGTGATTAATTTAAACTAAGCTGCATTTTTTGTTTACACAAAATGCAACATAGTTTAAATTAATCACATGGCATTTATGGCATTTAACATCAGTTGTTTAGAATTGAGCGTGCAGGTTTCAAATCATCCACGTCAACCAACTCCCATTGAGATGAAAGCTAATAGATTGCTTTCTCCAGGTAATAATATATATTATAATTAAATTTGAAATGATTTAGGTAAACTGATTGTCTAGACTGCAACATCTTCTTTTTAAGACACTTCTCCATGGCAAACACTTCACTGGCATTTTTCCCAGAGATCCTAATGCATTTAATTCAGGCAGGTCCTTGAGAACTATTATAAGGTGAGTGGATAACATGCATTTAATATGAGCCCGGGGACAACCGAACAATCAAGCATTGCTAATTCCTCTGACTTGTCTCTGACATTTTCCTCTGTTATATTCTGAGCTAGTAAAAACAGCAGCACGGCTAATGGCATGTTCTTGTAGTGCATGTTTGCGCTGCATATGGGACCTGCGCTTCAGCACAGACCACAGATTAAAATGTCACCCTCCTCCCTCTTCCACGGTTTGAGAGCCGGGCTTAATGATGCCTGGAACCCTCCTTCGCCCAGAGCGTACCCTCTCTTCAACTCTCGCTCTACCCTCTTCTCTCTCTCTTGCATAACAGCAGAGACAACAATGTCAAAGGCGTAATCGCAGAGTGTCAGAGTCATCCTGAGAACTGCATTATCTCAAACGGTCAGACTAATTACAGGACACGGTCTTATCTCCGCTACCAGATAATAAATAGAGCAGGAAGTGAAGGGGGAGATGCAGCATGTACCAACTGACTTAATGTATATAAGAAGTGGAGTCTCCTCAAAAAGATGTACAATTAATGATGTTAAAACTGTAAGGCAGACGATTTAATGGTTTTGCATATTGGGAGGTATTATCTAGGATTTGTTCTTCTGGCATTTGGATTCAATTGGATTAGTTAAGTTTTACCAACTGAAAAAAGGAATAGTTCAACCACAAACAAAAAAAAATCTATCATTATTTACTCACCCTTATGTTGTTCCAAATCCATACGCTGTTATTTTTTCTGTGAAACACAAAATGAGAAATTTTGTGACAGGGATAGTTGCAGGTCATAATGGGTCGTAATGTACACAATGCTACAACAGAAATTAACCCCACATCCTAATAGGCAGCTTTAGAGACCAATTGTAAGAGACAGGGATAGCTGCAGGTCGGAGTAATGGGTGTGCCGAAAGGAGGCATGTCGAAAGGTGAATTGCTACAACAGAAACTAAACCCTAAACCTACCCCATACCCTGACAGACAGCTTTCGCGACCAATGATAAAGAACTTCATCCACGCTCAACCTTCCATCATGCCCATTACTCCAACCAGCAGATACCCACACTTGAATTGTAAAGACCTTTCGACACGCCCCAACCTTTCGTCACGCCCATTACTCCAACCAGCAGATACCCACACTTGAATTGTAAAGACCTTTCGACACACCCCAACCTTTCGTCACGCCCATTACTCCAACCTGCAGATACCCACAGTTGAATTGTAAAGACCTTTCGACACGCTCCAACCTTTCGTCACGCCCATTACTCCAACCTGCAGATACCCACAGTTGAATTGTAAAAACGTTTCGACACACCCCAACCTTTCGTCATGCCCATTACTCCAACCTGCAGATACCCACACTTGAAATGTAAAGATCTTTCGACACGCCCCAACCTTTTGTCACTCCCATTATTCCGTTACTCCAACCTGCAGATACCCACACTTGAATTGTAAAGACCTTTCGACACACCCCAACCTTTCGTCACGCCCATTACTCCAACCTGCAGATACCCACAGTTGAATTGTAAAAACGTTTCGACACGCTCCAACCTTTCGTCATGCCCATTACTCCAACCTGCAGATACCCACACTTGAATTGTAAAGACCTTTCGACACGCCCCAACCTTTCGTCACATCCATCAGCCCATTACTCCAACCTGCAGATACCCACAGTTGAATTGTAAAAGACCTTTCGACACGCTCAACCTTTCACATGCCCATTACTCCAACCTGCAGATACCCACACTTGAATTGTAAAAACCTTTCGACAGACCCCAACCTTTCGTCATGCCCATTACTCCAACCTGCAGATACCCACACTTGAATTGTAAAAACGTTTCGACACGCCTCAACCTTTCGTCATGCCCATTACTCCAACCTGCAGATACCAACACTTGAATTGTAAAGACCTTTCGACACGCCCCAACCTTTCGTCATGCCCATTACTCCAACCTGCAGATACCAACACTTGAATTGTAAAGACCTTTCGACACGCCCCAACCTTTCGTCATGCCCATTACTCCAACCTGCAGATACCCACACTTGAATTGTAAAGACCTTCCGACACGCCCCAACCTTTCGTCACACCCATTACTGCGTTACTCCAACCTGCAGATACCCACACTTGAATTGTAAAGATCTGAGCTGAGATGTTTAAGATGTTCACTAGCTGATCCAAATTAGCTGGTCTAGGCTGGTGTTTCAGCAGGGTTTAAAAATGATTTAAATGTCGACCCAATGTCTCATTTGGCTGGTGCCACAAAAATATCCCTAAAGCTATATATGAAAATCTTTATAAATTCCCTGCTTTGATATTTAATATGAATATACAAGCTATTTTTAATATGCTGAAAGGAGGGTGACAACAGGGTTACGGCTCTAGATCTTTGCTGGAAAACTATAAGTATATCTGAAATGCCAGCATTCGGCAGATTTATCCAAGGCCCAAAGATCAATGAGTCAGATCTCATCAGCCTGCAGTGTGCTGACCCCTAACACACTGAAAAGAGCCCCACTTCCCACTCGATATCTCAGACTAGGCTTAAAGAAAGGCAGTCTCACTTCAGATACTGCAGGCATGAGAGAATATCTGGGATGCTTCCTTAAAAGGTCCCACACAGACCCATGAATTTCTGTGTCTGTTTTAAGTGCCACAGTGATTATGCTGCACTGGACTTACAAAGCTACAACTGACAGCAGCCTCAAGGCTGTCAAAGAGGTCAAAGAGGTCAAATGCAACATTTCTCATTGAAAGTTTCTTTTGAAAACTGAATAGCCTTTTTTTCTGTCTAAGACAAGGCCTGACAAGCACCGATTCAACATGTTCAATCATTGAAAACAAGGTTCGACAGACGCCGATAGAGGTAACACACTGATCCGACAAAACCCAACAAAGTGTCTGTTGCCATCAGTCGTGCAGTGTAAACTGGCTTTTACAGTGTGGATGTTTTAAAAAGTTCACACCACACTGCAGTGGGTCAATCATCCGAACTCATAATAGCGTTACATCTCATTGAATGCTCAACCACTACACAACATTCAGTTTGGCAGTGATTTTGAGACATGTCTGACTGCATATCCCTTAATAACATATTCATCTAATTCTGATATCCCAATTTTCCATCTTGATGCAGTCACACACTATAAACAGCAAAGGATTAACAACTTGATCTCTGCATGTTGTGGTCTGCATTTTTGAACGTATAAAAAAGACAAATTCAAACCTTAACTAAAACTAAGATTCACAAAATAGAAATATGTATGTATTTGTCGAGATGAGACGGCATGATAGCCAATGACTCAGCCTCTCAGCTCATAAATCAGAGTGGATGAGCATCAAGTGGAACTCTGCAGATCACTCATGAGTAGCATACAAACACTGTACAGACCAGGCTCTCCATGCTGACCCACTGGCCCTGCAAGCATTCAGTCTAAAAATGACTCAGACAAAGTAAAAAAAAAAAAAAATGAATTAAAGACCAACAGGAAGAACCCATTACATAAGCCATATGAAGTGATCTTGAGCAGAAAAAAAATATTTATTGCTACACAACTAGGGCCATTAGTTCAAACCTGAGTAAGCCAGAGAAAACCACTACAAATGCATGATGTGGCCAAGCTAAGAAGAATTTTAGAGTAGTGCAGGTTGAGAGCAGGAGTACTTCCTGTTCTTTAGCGTGTTGGAGTGGGCTGGGGGGCTATTGATCCTGTGCGTACTCACAGATCATGGTCCACCTACAGATTTTGGTTTTGAACAGCTCAGTGGTCATGACCCAGTGTCTGGAGAAAGAGCAGATTATCAGAGACTGCCTTCACAAGGAGCAATAGTCCCCCGGACAATGACGAATCCAGGGGCTGAAAAGGATGTTCGATAGTAAGTCAGCACAAAGCGTGCACGTTATTCCAGTCTGTGTTGAGAATGACTAGCTATTTCTCTAACAGACGTCTAATCCTAACGTGACAGTGTTTTAAATTTGGCTTGGCCTGACAATTACTCTACAGCACAACACCTCTTTGCTCAAAATCACTATAATTTACAGCCTATAATAACAGTAACAACTGCCCCAGGCCAATGACTAATTCCTTTGCAAATGAGCGGTTTCTTCCAGCAGGGCACAGGTTCCACATCTGAAGTCTAAACACGGTCTGATTATGCTTTGATTTTCATTCAAGGCCCCTTTATTTCGATAGAGACCCCCAGCTCCTCATTTTTGAATGGTTTACACTTTTTCTTTTTATTGCATGTATTACATGACTCTTCTAGTTTGTAACTACTCAATATGGAGCCCCACACATAACATGCAGGAACAAATATGTATATCATGGCCACACATTAACAATTCACTCCGATGACTTAAATACGTTAGCACGTTTTACTAATTCATTCCCTTGTTTTAAGTAAATTTTGCACACAATATAATCATTCGTTTCCATTATTTTACCAAAATGTGTGCACAATATAATAATTTGTTCCCTCGTTTTACTAATCATAGCCACATTGTAATAATTTTTCCATTGTTTTAGTTAAATCAAAACAATGGAACAAATTAGTACAACATGTGAACAAATTAAGTTGTGGGAACTAATTCTTAATTCATGGCCACAGTCTTACTAAAACAGGGGGATGAATTAGTAAATCATGGCCACAATATATATATATATACGTCCATATGTCATGTCATGTGCAGTGCTCCATACTACGAACAATTTCTACCTGATAAAATATTATAGAGCCTGCCAAAATGTATACATTTGTTTATATGTTTATACAGTCATGATTTAAAAATTAAATGACTTTTGATTGTATTAATTCCAAAAACTTTCCAAGGTCTAGAAAACACACTTTTAAAATTGCCTCGTTCAGTATATCCAAGATCATGAGAACCTTCATACTGTAAATAAAAATATCAGTTCTTAAGAGAACTAATTAAAATAAGAAATATGATTTCAGCTTACACTTTGATTGTTGTTTTAAACCGAGTTTTGTCTTATTTAAAGTTATTTTGTCATCTTGCGGCCCCCTTAGAAGTGTGCTGAGGCCCCCTAGTGGGTCCCAGGCCCTCTGGTTGAGAACCACTGGTCTAGAGCTAATCACCTAGAGTCTTTCACCAATTAATTGATCATAATTAATCACAAAAGATTTGTATGTTCAGCATACAGCATGTAGATTACTCGTGCATTAAAATGAATATTATTAATTTTGGATAACTCAAAACTGTATCTATTCATGCCGTTAACATGTTGCGTCTTAGGATGCTGTCTATCGTTCTCTGATACATCGGTCATTTCTACTCAGCATGCAAAGCCGTTTGCACAGATATACCTGCCCTGCATACTGAACAGCCACTCGTTCAGGATTATGACACACACACGTTAAAGCAGCGAAGTAAAGGAATGCCATCCCATTTATCACATCAATCCGTGTCTGAATGCTGTACGTCTACAGCAGGCTTTAGTCGACAAGGTCATTTTAATGACCTCTATCTACAAGGAATGACAGTGCCAGAGTTTATCTGTTCGAATGCAACAATCACAATCCATTCTGTATGTGAACATTATGGATGCAATGACTCACGGCATCCCTGAGGCACCAGGCCCAGACATTAGGGTTAGAAGGTGAACCACCTGCCAACTTATGAATTATGACAGACGTGATACACATGAGAGCTAAACAGAGACTAGTTATGTAAGAATATAGGCAAGAATAGTGATCAATCAATATGGGTTTTTCATGAATAATAATGAAAACATGCTGCTATGTTGTCTTAAAGTAACATGTTGATTTAATGCTTGTGGTGACTATATCATTCTCTTGGTTACAATGCTGCAAGTCAGTTTTCCTATGACAATATAATTCACTGTGACACAGAAACACCAGGCGCAGCACAAGTCAGTCAAGGATGATTGACAGATCGAGTCAGTCTCGTGCACACTTGCCTGTTGTAAGCGGTGAAGGACGCTGTCAACGCTTTGATCTACATTCGAGACAGATGAGAAGATGACTTTTTAGGCAGCCCTGCTGGAAAATCCATCTTAAGCTGTTAGCTGGTCCAACATGGTCTATGCTGATCATTAGCATTGGCTAGACCAATAAAACAGCTGGTCAAGCAGACATTTGGAAGTTTAAAATGGATTCTGCAACAGCATTCTCACATCTATTCATAATTATTAGACTTCATTTAGGAAATAAAGTTTACTCTGGGTGTAACCGTTTTTCTACAGTTAAGAGTAAATAATAAAATGAATTCATGAACAAATATATTAATTAAGTTGTGGGACCCTTTACTTAAAGGGATAGTTCACCCCAAAAAAAAAAAAACTTAATGTTTTTTTATCCGCTGAATACAAAACGATACATTTTAAAGATTTTTTTTTTGTATTTGTTACTGAACATGTCAAGGATGCAAAAGCACCATAATAGTATCATCAAAATACTATTAAAAAAAAAAAGTCACTATAAATATTCACCTGATAACTGAAGCAGCGAGATGTATACTTGAGAGCCATATGATTCAATGAAAAGATTCGACACAAACGAATCTTTAACGAATCGGACATTCCGAATTCTGTCATGTACTCTGATTAAAAATATATATAAATAAATAAATAAAGATTTACTTCCCTTCACACAATCGGTATCGTATTGCTCTAAAAGACTTTTATGATACTTTTATCATGATGTTTTCATCAGGCTTGACATTTTCAGTCACCAGCCTTTGCATATAAAATACATAGCCTCCTTTCCCACCCGTGAAATACAGCCATACAGGTTTGAGGGAAAGTAAATAATAACAGAACTGGCATTTGGGGTGAATTATCATTGAATATTCACACGCCACAGATAAACGAAATGGTAACTTTAAAAAATACCACGTATTTGTAACATCTATCTTCAAAATGACCCGTCTGCGCAACCAAATATCAAGACTGACCTTTCTTTTCGCACATGAATGAGAGTTAAGATCCCTGTTTTGTAACTTCAGTGGCAGCGTGCGCAGAGCTCTGAAGCCACACGTACGAATGCAGAGCTGAGGTGATGGGCTTCATGCAGTGAATGACCCAAAACGAGTTGATAAAAGCAGACACTCACCTAACTTTGGCTGCCACCGAAGAAATCGCATCATTTCTCAGATTCTTCCTTTTGGATACTGCAGTTCCCATGCTGGCATGGAAACAACGCTTGCAAGAAAACAGCACATTCCAGATGTCAAAGCATTGAAGAAAACGCGTGAGGAAAAGGATGGGACAGGTTGCTTTTAGAATGCGCGTCCTTTGGCGTTCACATGAAGGACTGTTTATGTCATAACGCAAAATTTGAAGGTGATGCGGGACAGAGGATGCTGCCGTCTCCTCTTGCTAGTGTCAACTAGTTGAAGAAAAAGCACACGCACGAGCAGTTCCCTCCCCTCCTCTGTCTCTCTCTCTTCATTGAGATGAGAAAGACTCGATGGCTTGAACGAAGAGTGTTTATGGTAGTGTGTGAGGGTCCAAACAGGAAACCCAGTGGGACCATATATGGAGCGACCAGTGACCACTCCCCCAATTCCACCCACTCGTTCAGCGGTAATGCCAGGTACAGAATGAGCTGGAGTGACCGGAACACATGCATAAATACCGCACTCCTCATTACCAGAGTCATAATGCTTTAAGGGCATTGTATAGTTCAATAATTGTGCAATACTTACTGTGCATAATGTTTATCTATGGAACAATATTTCTATCTATCTATGTATCATGTCATACAACCCTGCTTCATGTGCTTGAATCTAGAACAAAATGCAACCTGGTTACACCAAATCAGGTAGAAATAGCCCACTGACCTATCCAATTCTTTAAATAAAAATCCTCACCTCATATTTCCATATTTGCATATGTATGCATACCTTATCAGGGTTTGAGACACAATGAACCATAGGGCACCATAGGGCTGGGTATTGACACAAATTTCAAAATTCGATTCGATTTCGATTCACAAGCTTGCAATTCGATTCGATTTCGATTAAATTCGATTCGATTCAATATAGATTATTTTGTATATATATATATAAGGAACAGTACATGGCAAATTTTCTCAAGGAAAAAAAATCTCTCAACTAATTAGGCGGTAAACTATACATGGGAATCAGTTCTACATTACTATAATATTGAAGGTTAAAATTAACTGATTTGTATACAAACACTTCAATTAGTGGAAGTTAAGGAAGTTTTTATAATAATAAAGTTAAAATACTAACTTTACAATTATGTAATTATATTTCTACTCCAATTCGTTTTTTGAAATACATTATTTAAATGGTGGCTGTTATAAAAACTTGACAGATTTATTCAAAGCATTAAATATTGAAGAACATTATAAATTATAACGAATGTGTAATATGGTGCATATATTTAGCAAAATGCTATTCTCTAGAGTTCAGTTTTATAGCTGACTAACGTTATGGTCACTGAATGGTTTTTCTGAGGTAAATGTGACGTTACGTAACATTGCTTACAAGCTGTTTTATTGACGTCTTTCGCGTTTGAAACACTGATTGAGCTATTCCATGAGACAGGATACGGATTTCGGTAAGGTGTACTGTGTCTTTCAACATACCTTTGGGTGTTCATTCATGTTTTTATCGCGCTGTAACTGATGATCAGTTATCACGCGCGCTTCGCGTTGCCGCCTCTCTTGATCTGAGGCTACAGCCATCTGTCACGCCACATTAAACAGCGCCAAAACGGTTATTTTTGGAATTTCGAAATAAAATGGACAGAATTTGAAATCTGAGATTTTTTTTTAATATAAAAAGTAACAAAGCACAAAGCTTATTACCATTTATTGGATAGGAAAATCGCTACTATGTTCTATTCATTCACCAACGGAAAACAGACTAGACTAATCGATTCTTGGGATTTAAGAATAGATATCGGTTCGTAAAAATGAGAATCGATTAAAATCTATTTTTTACCCAGCCCTTCTGCACCACCATGCACGCACACGTCTGGAGAACAGCAGTGTGCCCTCGCTCCACAACAGCCTGTTAACTGTCTGCTGTTGCCTCACTGAAGCAGACGGACAACAGACAAATCGTCCCTCTGGTGCAGGATTGCTAGACAAACAAGTGCATAAAAACAGGGGCTTTAGTGTTGCAGCATCAGTAGAATGCAGATCCAAACAAAATATGCATTAGTGACACTCCTGTATGTACTCGGTCAAATCATCTGAAGAGGTCACAAACCTGATTCTTATCTTTATTCTGTGTTTCATGCTTCTGTAAACACATGGGGTATCTGTGTCATACAGGGAGACAGATGGATAGAAACAGAAGTCAGCTGGATTGAAGAACATATATTACAGAGCTTCTGTTTTTTTTTTTTTTTTCTGTGGCCAATGCCGTTTTTTAAAGTAAATAATCCGTAGCTCTGGGCTGCGAGTGTGCGTGGTGGGACTGCTGATGAAGAGAGGAAAAGCAGGAATGAAAGAATGACAAAACGCCCTTTCTTTAACACAGCACTAAGAAGTGCAGCACTGTGTATGTACAACATGTTCTGGTGATAAAGCTGATAGAATTTGTTAATTATCCCCACACAGACTGCAGTGGATGTTCACATCATGCACAGCTAAGCATTACAGATTATTTATTTAGAAAATGTATCAAAAACATTCCCCACCTTTGCATAATAGACTTGTTTTCCAACTGATTAAAATATCTTGTTTATTATTGGCAACATTGTGAAGTTTTGGCAAGAAATGTCCTCTGAGAAGACAAATGTTAAAGGGGACCTATAATGCCCCTTTTACAAGATGTAATATAAGTCTCTGGTGTCCCCAGAATGTGTCTGTGGAGTTTCAGCTCAAAATACCCCACAGATCATTTATTATAGCTTGTCAAATTTGCCCCTATTTGGGTGTGAGCAAAAACAGGCTGTTTTTGTGTGTGTGTCCCTTTAAATGCAAATGAGCTGCTGCCCCCCGCCTGCTTTCCAAAAGAGGGTGGAGCTTTAAGAGCTCGCACTTCGGTTGCTCAACAACAACAAAGCTGGAGAATCTCACGCAGCCAAAATGATGATTGCCAGTAATGGTGTTCAGCCTTACATTGTTCAAACTGGAGTCGGACACTGATAGAGACTTAAGAAGAAGTTACAACTTCTAGAATGCATCTGGACGTTTCTGAATGGTTAGTTGATTCAACTTATCGACTAGCATGTGCCGTCATATTAATCTTTTGTGCAAATCCAGCGTTGAACTGATCCTCGTTTGTGAAGCAGTCCGACGTAAAATGACGACATGGCAACAACACTCTACTACAACAACTCTTCCTCTTCTCTAAAGCAGCCCAACATGGCCACGCCCCCTTTGTTGCATATTCTGGGGGGCAGGGTTTATGTAAATTTTAGGGTTAGTGATGTCACCAACCCAGGAAGAAGCTCGCTGTAGTCCCTACCAGCCGTTTGTTGTAGTCCTTAAACAGAATTCTTTAAAAGAAAATATCTCCCTTTGCATTGAACTTTGAGCGTTGTAACTTTGCAGATGTTGTTTATGCTCAAACAGCAACATTACACACTAACTAAAGTTAAAAAAAGTGAAATCATAATCAACCACCCCTTTAAATGAAGTGTAAAAAAATCCCTCATCACCTAATACACACACAAAATGAGTTTGACATTGCATTTGTGCTTTTGTGTCTCATTGTTTTTAGATGATGATGATTAAGAGGGAATAGTGAAGCACTGTGTTCCCTTCGGAGAGGATGCCCTCATCCGTTTGTGCTCTGGACAAAGTCTCTCTTTTTCTCTCGGGGACACACACCTGGATCATTTCTGTAGAGGGGCACTGCTGTTCCCATCACTCACTGTCTTTTCCAACACAAATAACCTAACAAGGTCAGCCAAAACACTCGTATCCCATTACTCCACTGGCTCATTGTGTGCCAGAGCTCCTGCCACTGCTACATCACATTTGGGTTTTGACAGTCGCTAATAATGGCATGTGAAATCTCATAAACTCCCACTGATACAAGCAAGGAGAGCCATCCTTAAAACCCACTGAGATAATTACAACAGAGAGATCCCTATCTTTTCCAATTTGCATAATTTGAAACTGAATTTTAATAATGCAATAATTGGTAATCATGTAGGTACAACAGGCAAGTGATTCAGATTATCATAGTGTCTGTTTCAACAAATGTCCTAGAGAAATAAGAACATATTTGATGGAATTATTTAATTTCTGTTCATTAGATTAGTTCCACGTAGTATACAATTTTTGTTTGCTCGTGAATGCCCCCTTTGCGGTCGATATGCGCCATTGATGCACAATTTTGCCGAGCTGCACTGAAGCGAACTCCGCAGCAGACTTCTACCGGACAGTCAAAGCGGCATAACGTCACAAAAGTGCGGACTTGTAGGAAGACAATGAGAGTGCTATTTGGACCTTGGACTTACAAATTGGGCCTGCAATAGTATGGAGAAACAATTAAACTGATAAGTCTGGGTAGCAACGTAGGTCAGCTTACATTGCTTTAGATTCAATATTACTCCTAGCCCTGCCAGTAATGATGTAGAAGATTTTTTTAAACAAATCCTTTTACTGTAAAGTAAGTGATTATTTTATGACAGGAAAAGTCACACATACTGTTTCATCCTCCAGATGACACCACTGTGAGGAGGCAGCGGTGTTGATTTATTTAGAAACCCAGGATGTACACATCATTAAACAGATAATTACAGCGCAGATTCCCCGGATACCTTTTGAGTCATACGCAGACACCCCCAGACTCTCCACCTCTCCTCTGAAACCTGTCACTACAGACCATCTTCAGTCACAGAGGGATGACGACAACGGAAGGACCACAAATTTTAACATCATCCTCCCATGGCTTAGCAAACATTTTAATGGACAATTACAACATTGTTGTTATTTATGGTTTAGTGTTGTTCGCTTGTAGTTATTTTAATCCTATTAAAAGTAATGTAAAAGTAAAGTAAAGACCCCAAAATAAAACTTTTGTCATCATTAACTGCTGTTCCTACCTTGTATTATTTTTTCTCATCCATGAAACACAAAAGTTAGGCAAAATGTCAAAGCTGCTTTTGTCCATTCATTTAAAAACTGAATGATGATTATGTTCAATTCAATTAAATTTCAATTCACATTTATTTGTATAGCACTTTTCACAATACATATCGTTTCAAAGCAGCTTTACAGAGAATGCATGTCAACATTACAATTTAGAGAATCTGGTATCGGAGGTGACTGTCCAATGTATGTGGTTTCAGAAATGTACATATAATCATGCAGTTAGCTAACAATGTAATAATTTAGGCAATTTAATTTAGAATCACTGTTAGCAGATTAACTGAAGGTAGAAACAATGAGCTCGTGGAAGTAATGATTACATGATAACAAAAATTAGGATATATAGAAATTTGGGAATGTGCATGTTGATCCAAAGTTTGCGTCATCTGAAGTCCTCGCAGGAGCTGGTGCCGTCTCTTCAAAGGTGTTGGTCATCTGAAGTCTTCATAAGAGGCTGGGTCCAAACTGAAGCAGATGCAGTCTCTAGTTACCTCGGGACAGGCGTCCCGAGATAAAACAGAAAAGCAAATGGAGAATAATTAGCATAGCTGCTGTTCATAACATTAAGCAAAGATAGTCATGTGCAATTGATCTGATATGAGATGCATTATGTGAATGCTTGGCTAAAGAGATGCGTCTTTAATCTTGATTTAAACTGGGTGAGCGAGTCTGAGCCCTGAACATTATCAGGAAGGCTATTCCAGAGCCAAATGTGAAAACGCTCTCCCCCCTTTAGTGGACTTAGATATCCTAGGTACAACCAGAAGTCTAGAGTTTTGTGATCTTAAAGAGCGTGAAGGATTGTAGGGCGATAGAAGATCGGTTAAGTACATGCAGGAGCTAAACCATTTAGAGCCTTATAGGTCAGTAGCAATACTTTATAATCGATATGGAACTTAACCAGTATAGAGACGATAAAATTGGTGTTATATGATCATATTTTCTTGACCTGCAGCTGCATTTTGTACTAATTGTAGCTTGTTTATTGAGGAAGCAGGACAACCAGCTAGTAATGCATTACAGTAATCTAGTCTAGACGTCATGCATGCATGAACTAATTTTTCTGCATCAGAAACAGATAACATGTTCCAAAGCTTAGCAATGTCTCTGAGGTGGAAGAGGCTGTTTTTGTAACATATGAAATATGATTTTCGAAGGACAAATTGCTGTCTAATATGTTCACTGCTCAGCTCCTTAAAAAAGAAAAAGAAAAAAGTACCTTAATACTAGTCCACATGCCATAGATTTATGTAAGAAACAGAATGCAAGTTATATGCTGAAAATTATCCCTCCACTACAGCTCTGAATTCTTATTCCATTACTAAAACTTTTCTAAGTAATTAGACTAATGATTTTTGCCTGATGGATTATTAAAAGAAGTGAAAAATAAAATCATATACGCTTATACTGAAAAAGCAACCTAAGCTATATCTACAGACATAAATATCACTTGATATATATCAAGACTTGAGGGTGGGCTCTTTTGATAAAGTAGCAACCATGTAAAAATGACCAAGGACAATGCAAATATAAAGCATATACATTTACATTTTTTTCGAAAATGACCGATTGTTTTGCTAGATAAGACCCTTATTCCTTGTCTGGTATCGTTTAAAGCCCTGTGAAGCCTCACTGAAAGTGTAATTTGACCTTCAACCGTTTGGAGGCCATTGAAGTCCACTATAAGGAGAATAATCCTGGAATGTTTTCATCAAAAACCTTAATTTCTTTTCGACCGAAGAAAGAAGGACATGGACATCCTGGATGACATGGGTCAGGTAAATCAGGTCAGGTAAATTATCAGGAAAATTTTATTTTAAAGTGAACTAATCCTTTAATTTAGGCTTTTATTCACATATAAACATTGATCAGCCAACATATACAGAAGCTCAACCGTACATGATTGACGTGCAATAACAAACTTCTTCCGGAAGCTCAAACATGCTGCGCAACATGAGAATGAACCTCATTGCTTCTCACGCGTCAAGCAAACATGCTTGAGCTTCAGTTTACCAAAACAGATGTGTGAGTTGATGAATGTTTATATGTGAATATAAGCTTAAATTCAACCTGTTCATCATATAAAGCGATCGTGTCTCTTCAGAAAATTTGGACTAAACCACTCAATTCAATTTGAAGTGTCAAAGTGTCAGTTGCGTAGCTGTCTAGGAGGGACAGAAAGCTCTCAGTTTTCATCAAAAAGATCTTCATTTGTGTTCCGAAGATGAACGAATGTCTTACAGGTGTGGAACAACATGAGGGAGAGTAATTAATAACAGAATTTTCATTTTTGGGTGAACTAACCCTTTAATATGGACAAGCAATCACTTGCATTTTCCTAAGGAAATGTGAAAATAGAAGATTTAAAATCTTTTTTTTTCAAGCGTAGTAAACAGGTGACCATTTATATAGCTTTACCATAATGCCTCCATGCCCTTTTGCTAAGTAGTGAGCTGCATGGAGAACGAAAACAAAGAGCCCTTCAGACAGCAGTACAATGACTACTTCAGAGAAGGTCAAACGCTCACATTTACTAAACTCTACCAGGCTGATTCAGACTGACAAACGGACAAAAGGCAAATCACGGAAATGCACACATACCCCAGCTACAACAGCCCCATCCAGTCAATGTCATCAAGATTATTACCACAGTTATGGGGATTTTCAGTACAGGTCAGAGCAGCTAAATGACTAAATCTAAATCTCAATCAAATTGCCAAAGTCATTCTCCCTGGCCACAGGGTGCGAATATTACTTCTCTGTAGGCATGCCATTGTTTCTTTTTTCTTTCAGAACACACTTATAGTGGCCCCAAAAAGTATTTTAACACTTTAGTCAAACTTAAAATCTATGAACATATAAAATGTTTCAGGTGAAGTTAGCTGCCTTGCAGCATTTGTTTTTCAGATTCAGCTTGGTTTGATATTTTGCATCTAAGGCAATGACATCCAAAGAAGTGACCCAAGTGTCCAATTACTTTATGGCACTAGGTCTACGCAAGTGCATCAATTTGAAGCTGAACCTGCTCTATAACTGAGACTATGTGCCCTGAGCTGACCAGCCTTGCCTGATACTGTCAAATAATAATACTGAGTCTTAAATCAATGTCTCACAGGCTCTAACTAAAAAAAATGAAGAAGTCCTGTCAGGCTTAGGTGAAAGTCTAACAACTTTACTATAGTGATTGGCATGAGAAGTGACAACAATAATCAATTCTGAAAACAAAAATGAAATCCAGTCCACAATCAACAATTCACAAAACTGCAAAAATGCCTCGTTTTTCATTTCCATGATTGGTTATAGTATAAGTACCTTGCAGTCAGATCCCACTACCCAGTACCCAAATTCGTCAAACACCAATTTATGTCAACACTAGCCCTGTTTCAAATGGCACCCTCAGCCCTCATAGTCCGCCTCCAAAACTAGACATTGAGGCAATGAATTTTGAATAGGATCAGCAAAAAGGTGCATAAAATGACTACATTCTTGTGGACTGAGCAATGGCTGATGACAACGGCAACACTTTCCAAAATAATGTCTGCATTCTTCTTTTCAAAAACAGGTAGACAGGGTACAACTGAACTGCCCCACACAGTTCTTACAATAACTATTTCCATCATGCCGAAGATATCATTACCAAACATGTCCAGTATGTGTTCATCTCCACAAGTATCTGAAGCTCATGGCCTTTTCTGAACAACTCAAGCAATGTCATCAGTGCTGCAGCACCGGGACGGGCACCATTAGTGCCTGCCGGATTTTCCTGCCAGTGAGAGGGAGCCCTCGCACCGTACGTGAGACTCATGCCTATCAGCTCCTTGTTTCACCTTGGCACATACTGCAGTAGCTGAGCACTATAGTAGTGTAACGAACAGTGTCATGATTTGTGTGTTTGATTCATATGTGAATATTCACACTGCTGCTGCCTGTATCTCACACTGACATGAGGCTGTAGGAAAATGATGCATGTTGCAGGGAGATTATTGCTTTACACTCTCTCACCCCAGCCTGCTGTTGGCTGCGACCACGTGGCCTGATTCCTACCATAGAGGGAGGGAAATGGGAAGGAACAGCTGGGAGGGAGAGAGGGAACAATAGAACTGAGGTAGGGAGCAGTGGATACATGAAAGTATGTGGGAAACAGATGGAGAGGGGTACAGGCAAGGTGTTCAATACTAATGTACATGTATTGTAATTGCATGCAGTTTTATGAATTATGCATTCTCTGCTGTAATAATTATATGAAAAGCCACCAGTTAATAATAATGGGACTAATGACTAATTGGCTCATTCTCAGAAGTCCACATACTCATGGTCCGACTGATAAATAGTGGCATGGTAACAGGTGCACTTCACATTACGCACTTCAGAGGAAGATATAGTTGCTTGATTTGACAAGTTTGCAAGGTCCGTGGCTTCAAATCTTTTAAAGATATTTAAACGTTTTGAGATAACGGCAAGTAAACAAAATATCCTGGAAAACAACTATATTCTGCTATGTCTGATTTGATAGTTACCCGGAGCTGAATCATGGACCACCAGCGTAATTAGTGCCCTGGAGGCTTGGATTGCCAGGGGCCTCCGAAACCTCGGGGCGCAGGAGATTTTTAGACCTCCAAAATAAGGTGGATACCAGGATTCCTGGCACATCCACTTTCAGGATCTCCAAAAACGTGTACCCAATGGTCTTGTATAACCATGATTTTGTCCTGGAAAAGAAGGAAAATTGTGATTGGTCAATGTACATGTCAGTCAGATGGTTATTAGGGGTTCAAGTGCGTAGGGCTGAAACCCTATTGTAATTGTTGAATTCTCAAAGAACAGCACTCCCCTAAAAGTGATCAGGCAGACCAAATCGTAAGTTGAAATTTTAAGGGGTTGTTGGTACTCACACCGCCTACGTCATCACCAAGGCTCGCCCCGATCAACCTGATGGGGGCGCTACAGCGGTCAAAAGTACTAAATGGCTCATAACTCCAGAACTGTTAGTCCTAGGCTCAAGTGTCTTATATATCATTGGAATCCTTGAAATTTTCAGGTATTTTTTTGAAAAGCGTACTTTAGGTTTTTGACCCAATCAGAACCAAACCAGTACAGCAACATTCTCTGAAGTCTGATTGTCAAAAGTTATCAAAAAAAAGGTTGAAATTTCGATTCACGGTCCCTAAGGGCCACCAAAATGTTCGAAGTGGCTGGAGCCACTTTTACTAAAATGGCTATAACTCGTGAACGAAATGAGATATTTTCACCAAGCTCAGCACACCTATGTAAGAGCTCATTCTGTGGTCGTGCGCAAAAGGACGTGGCGACTGGCCACTTGGTGGTGCTATAACAGCAAAAACCATGAAAATGGCTGTAACTACTTCACCGTTAGTCCGATCGACTTGATAATTAGCATGCAGTGTCTTTGTCCACGGTGCCATGATTGTCTATGAGGACACTGACATATCCCGAAAAACGTGTCATCGGCCAATGAATTTTGAGCAGCTATCGGATAAGGTTAACGGAGGCCGATCGGAATGAAACTTGCTGGGCCTGTTTGACTCACGGCCCTATAGAGGCCTGTGAGAAATTCGAAAGAAATCAGCCACCAGGCGGCACCTTTGCATTTTTCACAACGATTGTGTATTGCGCAATTTTTTTGCACACGCCCACAAAACTCCTCATTCTGAGCAACTTTTGCCTCTAGGACCACTGCTGTCCATCGAATCGTTTGTTAAATATTGGAGATTACTTCAAAAACCAACTTTGGCGAACTAGTCTTAGGTTTTTGGCTCAACCTTGATAACTGTTAAAAAGCTTTATAAATCATACATTTCCTATGGTAATTTGCCTGTAAAAATGGTCTTTTCCATGTATGATCAAGATGGTTACAGGCTTGCTAAGTAAAACAAAAAATCTTTTTATGCATGTGCTTAAAGGCCTCAAAACGCTTGAACCCTGTTAATGCAAAAATTGTAGTACAACAGCTTGTCACTGGGTCAGTGCCCATAAGGGCGATTTACCTCCAACCTTAAACATACCTGAACCTGCTACTCAAGGTCTTCAGAATTACTAGGCATGTTGTAAGAACTGACATACTTGCTCTAGAGCAGGGGTAGCAAACCCTTGCCCTACAGGGCTACCAGTATCTAGAACATGTGGCTATTCTGGAGTTTGACCTCTCTGTCCTTTAAAGTTTACCATGTCTCTCTAACTCATCTTCAGTCACTGTCTGCCTCATCTCTCGTTTTGCATTTCCCCATTAGAGCTCTGGAATGGACTGGCGCTCTTTTGTCTAAATGTGACTTTGTGAGGTGAGGTAGGGCCAGAAGATGAGCATGCTGCCTCAGCCGAGCCCTGGGAGTGAATGAAAGCCTGGCAGCTCTCCCATATGCTGACAGATGAATTATTGAGCCCTGTTTACCCAAACGAGAAGCCTTGGTGTGCTCATTCAGGCTGGAGGGGACTGGAGGAAAGCAAAAAAAAAAACATGCCTCAGAGCAAACAGCTGGATTCATTGTGATACCTTCATTAATGATTGTCATGAAGGCTTTGTCTCACTTGTTATGCTTTTTCACATATACAAAGGCCCCAGAAAGTATCTGGACACTTAAAGCACCCTTAAAAATAAATTGTGTTACAAACCCCTAAAGTCTGACAAACGCTATTAATGCTAATAATAAATGCTATTTGGTTTGACATTGTATCTTGTTATGTAATGCTGTGACATTAATTTTAAAGGGCAGCTTAAGTGTCCAAATGCTGTTTGGGGCCACTGTATGTGGGTATTACACCTACAGACATCTAAGTAAGTGAACATCTATTCTAGTTTTCCTGCTCACACATACACATGAAACACACAAGCTTTGATGCACACAGAGCCAGCTGGGATCATAGTGTTCTTTTCATGTCCAGTTGTGTGGGTGTCTGTACTGTATGTGCAGAGGGGACTGTTCTCTTATTAAGAACAGTAGGTTGTGTTTTATGTCCCATGCAGTCTACTGAGAAAGCAAACATTGTGCATCCATGATGACCCACATGCCTGTTAAGACACCAGAGCAAGTGGAGGGACAAGACACAAGACAAAGGCCATGATAATCAGAGTACATCTGAACTCATGACTCTTCTCTCAGCCAAAAAGGCAAAACTTACACCACAACTACTTTCTTTATCCAGCCTCTCTGTTCTTTAATACGAATGTGACATCACAGGAGACATGTTTCATATCACGTTTCAAAATTAAATGTCTAGTGAGTAGCATAAAGTCGCATTTGAAAATAGTGCAGCACCTACACTAAATCCTACCTAAAACCTAACAGATGGTGTTAACAAAAGCAAACGCAAATTAAAAATGCATTTGTAGAAGCCACCATGCTATTGTAGCTTGCTTGTGTTTCATGGGACTCGCACTCTGCATCAAAAGTGCAATGCTGTAGCCGGTGAGCTACCAAGCAAATTTAATACATCAGAAAAACCATACATATGGAGCTGGTTATGTGACGCAAAAGACAATATTTATTAGTTTTCAAAGCACGCACCATGGTAAAATTGTTCTGAGGTCATAACATAGTAAGGAACAGAATGAAGAATGAAAGTTATTGGTGTTTTACTGCCACTAGTGGTCATTTTAGCTGCAAAGTGCAGTGTTTGTATGAACAGTATATATATATATATATATACACACACAAGACTGAATTTGAAAAAAAAGCTGAATTCATTAAAATAACCCCGTTCAAAAGTTTGGGAACCACTGATTCTTAATACTGCGTGTGGTTACCTGGATGATCTACGACTGTTTTTTGTTTTTTTGTGAAGGTTGTTCACGAGTCTCTTGTTTGTTCTGAGCAGTTAAACTGCCCAATGTTCTTCAGAAAAATCTTCCAGGTCTTGCAGATTCTTCAGTTTTCAAGGATTTGTTGCATATTTGAACCCTTTCCAGCAGTGACTGTATGATTTTGAGATCCGTCTTTTCACACCGAGGACAATTTAGGGACTCAAACACAACTATTAAAAAAGGTTCAAACATTCCGGGGGGTGAAAACTTTTGAACAGGATGAAAATGTCCAAATTTTTCTTATTTTGTTGAAATATCTTCTCTTTTTTTTCATTTAGTACTGCCTTTCGGAAGCAACAGAAGATACTTGCATGTTTCCCAGAAGACAAATTAAGTACAATTTACCTTGATCTTCAAATTCAAAAAGTTTTCACTCCCCGGCTCTTAATGCATCGTGTTTCTTTCTGGAGCATCAGTGAATGTTTGAACCTTTTTTAATTGTTGTGTTTGAGTCCCTCAGTTGTCCTCAGTGTGAAAAGATGGATCTTAAAATCATACAGTCACTGCTAGAAAGGGTTCAAATATGCAAAAGATGCTGGAAAACTGAAGAATTTTTTTGTTCACAAAACAAACAGTCGTAGATCATCCAGGTAATGACACACAGTATTAAGAACCAATGGTTCCCAAACTTTTGAATGGGGCCATTTTAATAAATTCAGCTATTTTTTTTCTTGACGATTATATGTAAACATCTTTTATGTAAAATATCTTACTCAGGACAGTACTGAATAAAAAATAACATGCATTTTGTATGATCGCTCTTATCTTGTTAAAATTATTCACATTTTCACAGATTCTGCAAGTGGTTCCCATACTTTTTCATGCAACTGTATATAGCTTCTGTGTATATGTGTATATATAAGGCGTGATTTTTTTTCCCCCAAACAAGTTCAGCGGAAATCCCACCCTGAAGCCAATTCTAAACATTTCATTGGCCATGTCAATCACAATAACGATTGCCTACACCCAACCCTGATCCCGTCACTGTATTCTGAGCTAATGAAATTGGTTGCAGGGCGGGGATTTCCGCTGAACTGTTTGGGGGAAAAAATAAATTACGCGTATAAGTACACACATAAAAGAAAGCTGAAAACAAGGATTGCACAACCAACACCTTTTTTTCCCCAAGTAGTCATTCAGCAGACATTGTTTCAAGCAAATTATAGTACTCTGAGTAGTACTCTTATGGCATTATAAATTATTTGTTGTATCTAATGTTGTGATGTTATTTCACCAGGTGGTCAAGATCTTGTATTGACAATGGGTTAAAGTCAGGACTCAGAAGTGTCAATTCATGTGTGAAAATGATTCTTTGTGCTCTCTGAACCATTTTTTCACAGTTTTAACCCTGATGAATATTGGTATTGTCATCCTGCAATATGGTCATGATACATATTCCAACATGGTTGTTTAAGAAATGAAAACCCCATCTTTTTACACAACTGTTGCCAAACATAAAACATGCTGGAAACATAATAATCACTGTAATTATGATCCCTTCATAGATTCTTAAGTATTTGCCTATTAAAATCCAAACAGCGACCTTTTCTTTTTTGGCCGGGCAGTGTACACTGTCAATAGCTTTATTAGTAATATGCAAACGTGGCTTAGTGGTTAAAAATTTGGGCTGGTATAACCAAACATTTGCAGGATGCAACTCCAACAGGAGAAATTTATGAGCTATCACTGTTACGCCCTTGAGGAAGGCATTTAAACTTAGGTTAGTTCAGGGCAATTGCCCCTATTGTAGGTCGCTTAGGATAAAACAATCCCTAAATGGGGTTTTGAATGGTGCTTTGTTCTTAATGTCGCAAAATATGCAGTGCAATGATGACAACATCAGTTCTGCAAGGTGATTTTTTTCATACGCAACAAATATAATTAACATGCAGTCAAATCTGATGACACCATTTGTGCTGATTAGCACATAATTCACAGAAAGCAGCAGCTCTGACGTGTCCATAGAAACCATCTAATGATGCAAAACGAAGTAGACACAAAAAAGTGCAGTCAATTTAAATGTCCAAGAACAGCATGTTTAGTCTGTGACAGAACAACCTCACACATTGATTTTATCTATCTGCCTTGAGGGCTTCGGGCTCCTGACGTCACCGCACTTCAATAAACTGGAGCGAGAGATGCATCCTCAATGCTACAGATCAGCAAATAAAGGTTTTTTAGTGCAAACCCAGAGTAGCAGAGGATTGGGGGTAATAAATTGCTGCCTCTTTCTGAACAAGTTCAGGCATGGCACATCCACTTCAGTATGCCACAGGGAGATTGACAGAGAAAGATCCGGCCACCGCAGAGGTAGGAAGACAATGTGATGGGAAAACAACCTCAAGAAATAGATAGAGGTTTAGAGAGAGAAACAGAGACCGCAAAAAAAACAAAATCAAACAGGTGGTAATAAATGTTCAATCAATACCGTAAAAGGGTCTTAAAGAGGTCATATCATACACATACATATAACACCAGGGCCCATAGGCCCCTCTAATAAGCTTTACATAAAGAGGTTTGGCTCTCACCTCTGAACTGCTGTTTGAGAAAAACCTAGGGAAGATAAAATGGTTCTCAGCTTTTAAAGAGAATTTTTTGTTCTGGTGAAAATACTGCATTATGTCTTGACTAAATAATACGGCCCCATTCTATCACTTCATGCTCATATCTGCACAGGAAGAGGAGGGAACATCCTAAAACACATGGGACCATCATCCTGTCCGGCTTAGCGTTAGTTCCAGATTGGAATGATAGCATCTTGATCTTCTTCTTTTGATGAATAACTGAATCTACTTCACTGCACTGGGATTCACATTTCTGAGACACTAGAGAAAAATTATTAATTACATTTTTTAATAATACATTTTTTAACTGTAATTTATATTATGAGCATAACAACATTTGAGTGAAATGTTGATTTGAAAGTTGTTTTGAGAAGTCGTGAATATTATTCAAATAGTTTGTTTTAAATTTGTAAAAAAAAAAAAAAAAAAAAAAACTTTATTCTGTGAAATTAACTAAAATTTAATAAATTAAATAAATATTATTTAACTTACTAGACAGAAAATAAATAAACAAATAAATAGATAAATCAATCAATCAACAAATACATCAATCAATAAACAAATCAATCAATCAATCAAATCAATCAATCAATCAACTGTGTCACACAGGGGATTCTGGGAATGTCAGTTTACAGTTTTTTACTGTAAATTATAATTTGATTCGCTTTTTTTACTTCTAAAAACATACAGTATTTTATTTTATTTACTTACAGTATTTTACTGTAAAAATTACATTAAATGCCTGGTTAGATCTTTTACAGTTTTTCCTTGTATATAGTACAGGAACTTACTGTTAGCAGTTTTTTTTTTCTCGTAGCAATATTTTACAGGTAAAATTACACTTTTTTTTTTTTTTTACAGTGATACATACAGTACATATAAGTATAGCTTGTAGCTTGTACCTTTCAATGTTGTAGTATTGTATTTGGATAAAAGTGCCTGCAGTGGTTTTGGGAATGACACAACAAAAGAGACAGATTTATAAATGCGAGTGCTAGCAATGAAGAGAGGTGGCAAAATTGCAAGGAAAAGAAATCGGTAACAATTTCAGAATATTACCCAATATGTAGGCAAACTGTGTTTACTCACATAATAATAAATCACTCATAATCACATATGTCACAACTCCCACTAAGGACCTGGCTTCTTCACTCCCTCTCCTAAACTGCAGCTATGGAAAAGATGAGCAAGCTGGACAGATGAATGTTAATGTAATGAAAATGACGGACAAATGACAAATCAGATGAATGCATAAACCTGTGCCAGAATCGAACTTAGCATTTCAGATTGAAACAAAATTAATAAGGAATACTTTATATTGTCATAAAAGACAATGGTTATAAAATGTGTGCTAACAATGAAGCCTGCACCATTTTTGTCTAAGAAAAGATCTGGTTTGGTATTTTTGTACTTAAAAATAGCAGTTTACCTCATCTCACATGGTGTGTGGAGTGCGTTGTGTGTGACTGTCTGCGTTAGTGGCCACGTGTGTAGTGGATCTGTTTTTAGAAGCTGAATGCGCAGGGTGACGCACTTTCACAAGGGTTGAGTTCCCACCTTTCACAGCACACAAAAATAGTCCCAAACCTGCAAAAATAGAGCAACCGGCTGATTTAATCTGCAGATGTGCAAAGACCTGCCGCTGCTCCAACCTTTAGAGAGAGATCAATCAACTCCATTTCTCTCTTCGCCCCTGGACACACACACACACACACAGTCGTGACTAGACACTCAGAGGAGAGCAGCAGCGATAAACAGAAGCAGAGAAAGAGAGATGAAGAGCAGAACTCAAAATCCCTGCCTCAAACAACGTACGGATCAGTGCAACCCCAAGGGGTCTAAAAGATTTCTGAAAATGCTACCATTTTTTATTAAAGCAAACGTTTCTGCAGCTGCATTTGGTATGTCTGCCTCAATTTTAAGGTATGATTTATAATGACATTTCATGTACAAAAAAAAAAGTACTGTGGTGGCATGGTATTAGATTGCAATACTATGGTATTTTGATATATATACTGAATGATTACCATATTCACAATGGTACTCCAAGATAATTCAGAGAATACTGTATTAACTTGGTGCATGCCCAAAAATATGCTAGTACATTGGTATCTCATTCAAAAACAAAACAAAAAATATGGTAATACCATGGTACATTGTGATAAGTGCTGAAAGGCTGCATTTTGCAAAACAATGTAAATATTTGCAAAGCAGTGTAATTATTATTTATAGTACTAATATTTTAAATCTTTTATTTTATATTTTAAGTTACTTTTTCATTTTAATTAGTTGAAAATGCCCCATTACGCTTTTTTAAAAGTTCCTACTTTTGTTTTGGAGTCTCCTACAACAGGTTTACATGCATCCAAGGTCAAAAAAACACTAATTTTCTCATAATATACATTGCACATCACCTGATTTCTCAAAGAGTCTGAAAACAGTCTCTCTAAACCCCTCCTTTCTGAGAGCCTACTCTGCTCTGATTGGTCAGATAGCCCAGTCTGATGTAACTGGTCTAACACTTACAGCACGTCTGAAACAAAACGCCTATTCCCATATCTGAATTTCAGCACTGATACACAGTGATACGAACAAAAACGGGTTTTAATTTCTTATCTCCATATAAATATATCTAGCAGTAAAGCAAATGCAAGGCCTAGAAATCCATTGAAGGATTAGTTCACTTTCAAATGAAAATTACCCAAAGCTTTACTCACCCTCAAGCCATCCTAGGTGTATATGACTTTCTTCTTTCTGATAAACACAATCGTAGAAATATTAATAAATATCCTTACACATCAGAGCTTTATAATGGCAGTATGCGTTACCAAACGAGTATGAGATGAAGAAAGTGTCTCCATCCATCATAAATGTACTCCACACGGCTCCGGGGGTTTAATAAAGGCCTTCTGAAGTGAAGCGATGTGTTTGTGTAAAAAAAAAAAAAAAAAAAAAAAAAAATCCATATTTAACAAGTTACGAAGTAAAATATCTAACTTCTGCCAGACCGCCTTCCGTATTCTTCAAAAAGCTTACGCTGTACGTCCTACGCCTTCCCTATTGAAATTACTGAAAAAATGGAACTGGCGTTGCGTCAGTTTCGTAAGGTGAATTTGGAAGGCGGTCTGGCAGAAGCTAGATATTTTTCTTCATAACTTGTTAAATATGGATTTTCTTTTTACACAAACACATCACTTCGCTTTGCTTCAGAAGACCTTTATTAACCCTCCGGAGCCGTGCGGAGTATGTTTATGATGGATGAATGTGGATGGAGACACTTTCTTAAGCTCATACTCGTTTGGTAACGCATACTGCCATTATAAACCTTGGATGAGTCAGGATATTTATTCATATTTCTACGATTGTGTTCATCATAAAGAAGAAATTCATATACACCTAGGATGGCTTGAGGGTGAAGCTTGGGGTAATTTTCATTCGAAAGTGAACTAATCCTTTTATACTTTGCTGATACTTCCTCGTCATCATGGAGAACGCGGTTCATGGTTGTATAGCAACGACAGACGCCACAGGAGCGCAAGCGCATTGGAAAGGAGGAGAAAGCGGTGACATGGAGGGTGGACCCGCGGTGTATGTTGATATAAATGCCTCATTCTAAGGTGATAAAAACTGTTCATTATGTAAAGTCAATACACCACTGAAAACATAGTTATGTGTATTATATTGCATTTTTGTCAATATATCCTCCCAAATTTTACACATTGCACCTTTAAGCTAGAATGTTTTACAAACAAATTCCACAGATATTCGTTCAACTCATTACTTAGATACACACGTCTGCAGCAATTTTCTGTCAATTTGAATTTGTCAGTCTCGACACTGGGGAGTAAGGAGACGCATTATCCTTTTTATTAATTTAATTATAATTTACCTCAATTAACACAGCCTGAAGCTGCAACAGGACTGGACATGTTCTGCTCAAACCAAGAGAGCTGGATAATGACTCATCAGAGGCTGTCACTCTTAAAGCAAAAGGTCATGTGACAACAACACTTAACTAGTTTTCAAATTAGAGGAACGAATATAAGATTGTGGGCTTGCTGGTTGATGCAAACTACAGGTCATTAAAATATGAAGATAAAAGGAACAGCCATATTTAGACCTGGTATGAACATCAGTTTTTGATCACAAGCAATCAAAGCTAATGTAAACACAGGTGTAAATGGAGTCCAATGCGTTTGGTGATCTGATTGTTAAATGCACTTAAAAACCACATTCGGACACATTTTGAAAAGCATGTGTAAATCCTAGTGTTGAACTCAATTGTAAGACTGTCATTTCCTATTTTTATTATTATCATTATTTAATTATTAGGTAACACTTTATTTGGTTACACTTTATATTAAGATGATCTTGTTACAGTGTAATTATACATTTAAGTATGAGTAATAATAATTGACTGCATGCAGGGTTAGGATTAGGGTGTGGTTTTTAGGGTTAACTGCATGTAATTATGCACAATTTATAATAATTACTATAGTAACTACATGTAACGTGTAACAAGGACTAAAATATTTTACAGTGCCTTTGTTACACATTCTATGTAGTTACTAACTCTAACCCTACATGCAGTCAATTATTATTACTCAGTACTTAAACGTATAATTACACTGTAACAAAGACACCTTAAAATATTGTAACCAATTATTATTATTATTTAATTATATAGTAATAATAACATTATTGTATACACATTGAATACATAACATTTTTTAAGCTTACTTTTTGTATAATATTGTAAATTATTGTCTCTCTAAAGAACATCAGATCAAGGTCTTTAATTTGTCCCGAGCACAAATAACCAAAAGCCACTGAATCAGAAAAACCAACAGCCCTAACCAAATGAATATTAAAGGTCAATAATAAATTGAGATAAATCAGACTTGGTAGTGAAAGAGAACACATTACAAAAGTCCATAAATGTAAGAAGAAAAAGGAAAATTGTTATGTCCATGGGCCTCTGGTACAAAAGAAACCTTTATGTAGCTGTCACCAGTCCCTACTTTCCAACAATATTTAATTACTGTAATTTACCTATAGAGATGAGCAAGCAATTAATAGAGCAGAAATAAGAATAGAAATGTGTGCTTGTGTGTTTGACTATGGGAGAAAGACCGAGCTTATAATGACATAACGCATGGCCCCAACTGCCCCATTTTAGTAACAAACAATTTTGCATACAAAGTGTCCAATCTAGCACTAAATCCCATCAGGGGTGCGAGAGCCCCTACAGTGACGCCATTTCTAAAAGACGAAGAAAAGCCATGATATCAACAACAGTGCAGAAGGCTAATCTGGAACAGTACGATTAACTGGATTTACTGTGGAACCAATGAGGCAAAAACCAGGGCAGTGTGACCATGACAGTTCAGTTCAAAACAGTCCATTAGCCACTAGTTCAATTACTCTGAACTGAAGGTTAATTTGTATTCTCACCAACAGCATTTATGATGCTCTCAGGAAAATCTTTGATTACTTTACACAAATCAGTGAATCTATGAAGCGTGTCATCTCCGCATCACTATATGGTCATTAAATTGAACTGCATTAGGCAGTTGTGGCCTAATGTTAGAGAATCAGACTAGTAACCTGAAGGTCGCAGGTTCGAGTCTTAGAACCAGCAGGAAATGTAGGTGGAGGGAGTGAATGAACTGAGAGGCCCTTACGCAACGCACCTAACCCCCAATCACTCCCTGGGCGCCGCAGCAAAAATGGCTGCCCACTGCTCCGGGTGTGTGTTCAATACTCACTATGTGTGGGAACACTTGGATGGGTGAAAAGCAGAGCACAAATTCTGAGTATGGGACACCATAATTGGCTACACTTCTCTAAAATATTTTTCAAAATATTAAATTGAATCGTTAAATCACAATTATTTATGACAATTAATTATCAGCATGATTCATGATTGTACCAGGCCTACCTTCAAATGAAAAATGCATTATAAAAATCGCAAATATCTAACAAATCATGCAAAAATACAATTGTGGTGTAGAAGTGTAAGTAAATGACTAGTAGATTTAAAGCTGTGGTGTAAAGGTGCATTCACACCATATCGTAATTACTGTAACTACACAATTCTGGCACGTAAAAAGCGTTCACGTCCTCGTAGAGCTCGTAATTACAGTTTGTAAGCTGGGAGTTTTCTGAAAGTGATAGTTTTCTGATAGTGGTGCCATATAAACGCATAATTCCAGTCCGAGGACGTGAACAACTCTGAATGTAACGCACGTGTTGTCATCTCAAGATTACGGTAATTGCATGGTGGTGTGAATGCGGCATATCATTTCTGTGCCAAACACTTCTCTCCCTTCTATTGGTTGACCAAACCTATAGCCCCGCCCCAAATGTTTGCATTTACATTTACATATCCAAAGCAACCTACAAATGAGGAAAACAACAAAGCGATTCATCCTAAACAAAGCAATTAATCCTAAATGACAACCAAGCGATTCAACAATGCGATCTTAAAGCAATTCATCCTTATGTCATTGATTAGTAAGAGTCAATGTTGCTGGTCAGGAAGCTCAGACAAACAGTTGTTTTAATATGACAGAAATATGTTAGATTTGACAAGCGTGTCTCTTAGTATCGAGCAGCATCCATTGATCCAGCAGATGTTGACACAAAGATCTGAGCAATTGACTGATGCTAAGAGAATTCGATGTGACAAAGAGGGGAGATTCAGGTCAAGGCAATTTCCATTGTTTAGTCTGTTCTCTTCTAATAGAGGTTAGTAAGGCAAGGCTTCACATCCACATAAAACATGCATGCAAATATGAACAAACATCGGTACAGCTTGTAAATAAATATATTTATCAGAACACAGGAAGACCTGAAGACATGAGTGGAAACAAAGGCTGAGCACACACACTGGGTTTTCTTGTTTATGGGGACTTTCCATAGACATTTTTATACTGTACAAACTGTATATTATATCCTCTATACCTACTGTACGAATCACAGAAAACTCTCTGCATGTTTGGATTTTCAAAAACATTGCTTAGTATGATTAATACACAGTTTTCCTTATGGGGACCAAAAAAAAGTAGGGACATTTTTGTGGGGACCTTTTGTCCCCATAACATAGACAACACCTGAACCACACACACACACACACACACACACACACACACACACACACAAAGCATAACTAAGACATTAGTCACACATTTCATTAAGCACTCCAAGCAAACTCTGAATTGGTCTAATAATGAACAAAAATAAATAAATTGCAAAAGAGAGCAACAAGAACATTTACACAGAAGAACATTGATTTAAACATTTCCACTCACTCATGTCAAAGCTTTAAATGAAACCGTCTAATGATGCACTGCCTCCAAAATTAAATGAGTTCCTTGATAATCTGGAAGCCAGAAGGGAAAGAAAAATTATAGCACATTTTCACCTAGATTGCTTTTAGCCAGCGGAGGTTATTTTCCAGTTTTTGTTAATTCACTTCTCAATGAGTGTGCTTGGGGGCTAAACTAACACCATGAGATCTTCTGTCCTACTGTTCACCATTAACACATTGTCAATGTTCCTCTCCTTGCTCCACCCAGCGTTCCACACTCTTAGAAGAAAAGGTTCTATATAGAATCTAAAGGGTTCTTTCAGGTGCTTCATGGCATCAATTTATGGATTTAGTTTTAACTCGTTTTGAATTAATTTTATGAATTAAACAGCTCAAACATCATCAAAACATGGTGAGTTCTATTTGACAAATTCTGTCGACTGCCGAAGATAAAAATTTACATTTGTCTGCAGTTTGTAAAAATAAACAAAAATGCACTTACCATGGAAGTCAATAGGGCAAGACATTCTGCACACTTTAAAGGGGACCTACTATGCCCCTTTTCACAAGATGTGATTTAAGTCTGGTGTCCCCAGAATATGTCTGTGAAGTTTCAGTTCAAAATACCCCACAGATCATTTATTAAAGCTTGTCAAATTTGCCCCTATTTGGGTGTGTCCCTTTAAATGCAAATGAGCTGCTGCTCCCCGCCCACTTTCCAAAAGAGGGCGGCGCTTTAACAGCTCACGCTTTGGTTGCTCAACAACAACAAAGCTGGAGAATATCACACAGTAATTAAAGAAAGTAATACTTTTATTCAGCAAGGATGCATTGAATTAATCAAAAGTGACAATTTACAGAATCCTGAAAAACATTAAGAAGAATTAAATTAAAATAATTTAAAAATATTAAGCAACACAACTGTTTTCAACATTGATAATAAGAAATGTTTGAGCACCAAATCATATTAGAATCATCATGACACTGAAGGCACTGCCATCACAGAAATAAATTACATTTGAAAATATATTAAAATTGAAAATTTCACAATATTACTGTTTTACTGTATTTTTGATAAAATAATTGCAGCCTTGGTGAACACAAGAGACTCCTTTCAAAATCTATAACGGACATGGACTAAAATGCTACAAAGCAGAGCAAAGTCAGACAGTCCTATGAGACCCAGATAAAATTTTCAAATGGGAAACGGGGACAGATTAACTTTGAAAGAGGGCCTGAAAATCTAATGAAGCACAATGGCTTGTTTGTATTAAATAAATGCATAAAACCAAAATAAATAGTTTTGCGTAAATGGTCTGTGCAGTGAGCTCAGCACTCACAGAGGAGACTCATTATCTGGGGAAATAAGAGGTCATTAGTTAACACAGAAAAATCCGCTCCCCATTCAGAAACGCTGTTCTTACCGCGGTCAGCAATCACATGTTCTCTTTTCACACTGCCTACTCAAAGTCATCAGACGCCAGAGAGTTTTGTTGTTTCTAAGAGAGTTTGTGCTCCCATGGGGCCCACTGATCAAAGCGTAGGAGACTGATTGTACATGTGCGTCAGAGCAGGAGGGAGATCCGACTTCTGCGGCGCAGTGACCCATTTACCTGTAGTAACCCAAATCGCTTTTTAAAGACAGGAGATGAATGGGGACTGCGAACGAGAGAGAGAGAGATAGAGCACAAGACAGAAACGACATGTCAGATTGGCAGAAAGGAAATTACAGTTAAATGTACTGCAAAGCGTTACATTTGTCCACTTGTGCATGATCGTGTTCTCTGCAAGAGCCAAAAACTGCAGCATTGTTCTCTTTGTATTATGCATTCTTTGCTTTAATCTACACCAAAAACTTTTATGATCTACCCAAACCTGTTGGACCGTTCTGTCCCACTCACATCGAACAATATAATGATACAAGCACACATACAAGTGGAATAGTTCAATGAAAATCTGTCAACAATTACTCACCCTCATGTCGTTCCAGACTTTCTTTCCTCTGGAACACAAAGGTGAATTTCTGAAGAATATCCAGGCCATTCTTTTCAATGAGGACTGGGCCTGTCAAGCTTTAAAAAGACACAAAAAATCTTCTGAAGCCACGCAACAGACTCAAATTTACGTTATTATTCACTGAAAGTAGTTCTGTTGTGAACGAAGGGAACTAGAGTGAATATGATTGTTCTTCATACAAAACTGTCAAAGGCTTCATAAGATTTGGAATATTGAGCACAAGTCACATGGAACACTTTTATGATACTTTTATTGTGCTTTTCTGTCATTTTGGAACTTGACAGTTCTCATTCGCTTTCATTATATTGAATAGAGTGGCCTGGATTCACCTTTTGAGTTCCAAAGAAGAAAGAAAGTCATACAGGTTTGAAAAAATATTTGAGTAAATAAACGATGACAGAATTGTCATTTTTAGGTGAATATTCCTTTAAACGCTCACTTTCTCAGAGACTATGACCCATATTTCTCCTCACCAACTCATTAATTAGTGGTGACGTTTCTGCCTATTCTTGGGGGACAAACAAGACAATGAATTAACAAGGCTGGCAAAAAATAAGTCTGCTCCGGCGGAGCAGAAAGGTCACAGCGGCACCTCGTATGTCATTCTGACAGGAGCTAAACAACGAGTAAATAACATAAGACTGTAAAAAAATAAATAAATAAATAACCGTCCTTTACCTGCTCCTAATCGCCACACGAGGAAGTCATTACATGGAGGTGGGCGACAACGCGACGCCACCTAGTGGCAGATGCAGGAAGTGACCAGCATTGCAGTTTTGCAGAGTCATTTCTGCAGTGTCGTTTATGGACAACAGACTAAGATATAAATGAATCAGAGATTATTTCATAATAATACATTAGACTACTACTAATAATAATAATAATTACATATTTCATATTAGAGAGAACTAGATTTGCATTTCCTGAAGAAAAATAACAGCGCTTTTAATGCAGCAAAAGAATTTTGTTAAAAATTCTGTGAAAAGCAGAAAAAAGTCACCAGCAGCGAATTTTTTCTGCTTTTTATTCATGTTTTTTGGTCGAGCACCCATCTTTGTGATGTGCGTGCTTTTGTTCTGATTTTGCGGAGTTTGAAATTCTGTGCAAATGAATAAAGAAAGAACGAACAATCACAAATTAATGCAAATATATGCAAGAAGAAGAAGACTAATCGTGACATCATCGTTGTTGGTTAGATTTTGAATGCTGAACATTGTAACAATTGGAGTCAGTGGGTGGTTTTTAAAATGCAGTCATAAATCTATTCAGAATTTAGGCTAAAATTATCAACAAAAAGTCTTTAAGTCTATATGTTAAGTGGTTCAGGCTGAATTAATTGCAGCAAATTGTGAGCAAGATAAAAGATACAAAAATGGTAAATGCAAATAATTTTTTTTCCTGTTTCATACACTTAAGACTGCATAATTACCACACTGTCATTGTCGGTGCACTGAACCTTCCCAGAGTTTTGACAGTTTATATAAAGACCAGCTTTAATGGCTTCTCTCTCCTACCACACATTCCTCACCTTTCACCAAAACTTTGCCATCTCACATTATCTTATTAGCACTTCTGCAAGCTCATATCTGCTCAGCCAGGGTGACAGACACAGCCTCCTGGATTTCTAAAGGGGCCTGTAGTGATGAGAAGAAACTTGTTTGTCTTTAGATCAGGTAGTGCAGTGGTCTCAATCAAACTCAGGGGCCATTTACACCACAACACTGTTTTCAACTAAAAACTAAACACTTTTTTTTTTTGTGTGTTTTGGCCGTGTATTCACACGAAAACGGTGTTTTAGGGGTCTGACCCTAGTAACCCTGAAGACCTTGATTAGCTTGTTCAGGTTCAGTTTAATTAGGGTTGGAGCTAACCTCAGTAGGGTTGTGTCTGTGGCCCTCCAGGAACTGAGTTTGAGACCGTTGAGTTGCATTATAAATAATGAGTATTTGAGGAAAATTTAGACTTGTCTAATTAATTTAAAGCATTTATCATAAAATATAACTGAAAGCAAGATGAACTATTTAGCATGCATTGAAATGTAAAACTAAAAGAAGCTAAGTTTATTCACCAAGAAATCTGCAATGGGTGTTTGGACTCGCTCGTTAATCAATTCATTATTTCCATGCTGTTCTGGAAGGCATTATAATATCCCATTTGTCTACAGCACACCTGGTGAGAAGTGGACAACAGGTGACAAAAATACATGTTACCTGAAAGGATTTAATGAATCATACCATCTTTAAACAACAGACTGCTACAACAGCGCTGCCATTCCAGAGAGCATTTCTCCATGACAACGACAAGGTAGAGAACAGGTGATTTTGAGCTAGAAAACAGGTCTAGAAGAAACAAAGAAAAGAAGAGGATGCAAAGTAATAAAACATGGCTTCAAACTCAAATTCTTCAACTGTATTTAGATGCCATCCAATTCAAAAGTTTAGGGTTGGTGAATTTTTTAAAAAGTCTCTTATGCTCACCAAGGCTGCATTTGATCATTTGATTTTAAAAATACTTTTCTATTTTAGTATATTTTCAAATGTAATTTTACTGCAGTCTTCAGAAATCATTCTAATATGATGATTTCCTGCTCATTTCTGCTTAATATTTGTGTGGAAACTGATACATATTTTTTTCAAGATTCTTTGATAAATGTTTAAAAGAACAGCATTTATTTAAACCTTTGTAATCAATAATATTTTGATCAATATTATAAAGTATTAATAATATTGATTTTACATAATAATATTGATTTTTGCATTTGTATTAATAGCACACCTATAATAAAATTAATGCAACATTAGAAAATGTCCAGAATTTTCATAGGGTCAAATGGTTCCTAAAGTAGTAAAACACATCGTATACAGCTTTATATACCGCGCCACAAATTCTTACAAACAGGTTCTCCAATATCTATAAACTAGCAAACCACTTGACTAACCCCACATCCAGTGAAGTCGCACACCTCAGTCCATGTGATGCATAAGTCGTCTGTGCATCATATGCAATTATCTCCTAGTTCTCACTTCACAAAGCTCATTTGGATGTGTTTTGTCTTCATTACATGTCTGAGTGCATTAAATCTCACGTGCAGAGGCCTGCTGAGGCTGTTTTGCTCAGAGTTGGCACAGAGCAATGATGGAAGACGGCAGAGTTTCAGTTAGGCAGAAAAACCATGGACTTACAGCCGAATCTCATAATTCATCGTCATAATTACCGCCGGGCACACATGGCTCCTGGAGTGCAGCAGACAGGGTAAACGTGAGCCTCCCTGCATTATGCAACATATGCAAATAAACAAATATTTCAAAAGCTTCAGCAGTCCTTGAACACTAGAACTCAAGACAAAAGCAAAATGCAGTTTATTAGAAATCAGCATTTTAAGGCGTTTGCAAAATGACAACAGATTCTCCTGAACAATTGCATATTCTCGTTTGGATTTTCAGATGTCCATACTGAGGATTTTCTAACTTTGGAAACAAACTGACCCTAAACAACAAAAGTGCGTTCTTTGTAGCTTTAGCACAACAATAAACTATTGGCACAAAGCATTAGGATTCACCACAAATCTCTAAATTAATGTCAGTCATGGCAACATAATCAAAACACAAACATTACCTCATACGTGTATATTAATCAATACTGGCATTATGATTAGACTGTTAATACATTTTTGGACTCATTACCCATTACCATTGTCTTGTATGGCTGCTATTAAGGTTAAAAGGCACTACAGGTATCACACAGGTTTTTTTTTTTTTTTTACAACAAAAACAAAAAATATAAAAAAATATTGCATTGATAGGCTTGCTTTTTTGCTTGTGTTTGATCACATGCAGCTAGAGGTATGATTAACTCATCAGACATATTCGGTATGATCTACGACGCTGGTTAGTTTAAAATCGATCACTCAACTGTTCACAGATCAGGTACCCCTCAGAGTCGTTGACCTGCATGAAACAGCCTAGCTGTGGGACAAATCGACTTGTCAAATGGTTTTGAGAGGTTTAAATGAAAGAAAAAGTCAACATCAGTCATCTGAGCTTATAAATAGTGAATAGTGAACAGTCTATATTCTTCTTTTTTCTCTCTAAATCATCAATTCACTGTTTTCTGCTACCTTCATTGACAGTAGAAAGAATCCGTACATGCAATCTAATCTAACTGTTTGTAAAAGCAATGTTGTAGCTGATTGTCTTACTCGTGGAATTTCTTCTGTTATTGACTAACTGGTCATTCAAGATGGACTAAACTTCAGACTTGGCAATCAAAAGAGTTCACAGTCAGCATGAAACTTCACAGAAACTCTGGGATGCTCTTGAGTTACCGCTGAGATGCAAGGACTCGTATCATTTCAACCCCATGCCGTGTTACCCAGTGCAACAATACAGAAAAAGATGTTTTCTTAGGATTTTTTTGCACAAGAGGAGGGAGGAAAGGCTTGTGTAAATACACAAAATACTCATTTTTTTGCTCCTCAAGGTCTGGATGTACTTGGTTGGAGTGTGACTGGAATGTGTAGACAGGGCCAAACCCCAAATCATAGGAGTGTCAGTGTTTGTACACTGCCATGCTGACATCTGGGTCAGTGGTCAGGATGGAGGGATTTCTGTCCGTGTGCTTTTCTGGTGTGGAGGGTGGGAGGGCTGTTAGGGCTGGAAGTTTGCGGCGTTTTGGAGGACACAGGCCCCAGGTTTTCCACATCAGAACGTACACGCTGTCTGCGAGTCCTCTCGAATTCTTCATCCTGGGCATAAGGATCAATACAACTTTGTTGTTGTTGATGTCGTTTTTTCTCTTTTTTTTTTTTTTTTTACATTTTATTAATGTGACAACAGTCATGAATCCTTAAAGACTTAAGTGTCACATCCTTCAGAAATCATTCTAATATGCTGATTTGGTGCTCAAGAAACAGTTCTTATTATTATCAAATTATTATTATTATGAAAACAGTTGTGCTGCTTAATATATATATATATATATATATATATATATTATTTGATGAACAGAAAGTTGCATGTATTTGAAATGGAAATCTTTTGGACATGAAGCAAAAACAAGTAATTCATAAATTGTCATGTGACTGGTGGTGATGGTGACATCACAACCATGCATACATTAACATACGGCCACCATATTTACATTTTAACGTCTTAAAGGTACAGTAGAAGTTTGGTTGTAAGGGTCAGAGAAATGGTAGAAATTTTCCTGTGGTCCAAGATACTAACTTACATTAAAACTTACATTAGATCTAAAGTAAATAACATGATGTATAAGTATAAATGTATAAATTAAATAATGGTGTCTTGTTCACCTTAAAGGGTTAGTTCACCCCAAAATGAAAATTCTGTCATTATTACTCACCCTCATGTCGTTGCAAACTCGCAAGACTTTCGTAACTTCTTCCGGGAAGCTCAAACGTGCTGCGTAACCAATGAGGTTCATTCTCGTGTGTTACGCAGCAAGTTTGAGCTTCCGGAAGAGGCTTGTTCTTGTGCGTCATCAAAGTTAGGTTGAGCTTCTGCTCATGTTCGCTGAACAATGTTTATATGCGAGTAAAAGCCTAAATTAAATCTGTTCATCATAACAAGCGATCAGGCGACTAAACCACTTGATTCATTTGGATTAATTTTCCAAACTCTTTATGAAGCGTCAAGGTTTCAGTTGCGAAGGCAGTCACTGAAAGCATTCTGTCATCAAAAAGATCTTCATTTGTGTTCCGAAGATGAACGGAAGTCTTACGGGTTTGGAACGACATGAGAGTGAGTAATTAATGACAGAAATTTCATTTTGGGGGGAACTAACCCTTTAAGAACCACAGCTGCACAACTTATTGTAAGGGAGAAAAATGATCATGTGCACTTAAATTAGAACTGATGGTGCAAGAAAAAGTTGACATGAAGGACAAGAATAAACTGCTACAAAAGTTGAATGACCCATTAAATCTGTGTGTGTATGCAAGACTCACAGTGTCTGCGGTCAATTCCTCTTCTGTGTGCTCACTGTATTGGTTGTAAAGCTCCATGTCTGATAGAGCGCTCTCTGCCATCTCCTCTTCATAGTCCGTGTGATAGTCAGATTCATCTGAGGGAGAGATGGCAATATTTCCGACCCATTAGCCTAATGAGGTTTGTACACAAATCACACAACACTAAATGACATCCAACTAAGAAGCAGCCAAAGAAAGATCAATATGCTGGGAACCGAAGCCAAAAATCCCTGAGACAGACTGCCATATGTTCTCTTAAAAAGGTAAATTTACAAGAGGTGTAGCATTGATTTACCATCCACATGAGCTGGTTTGACTGGCTCAATCCGTGAGACGATCTCAGCCAGATCAGTGAAGGAAGCATTGGGACAGGTCACCACCTGCTGAACAACAAATTGAAGTGAGGAAATGTCTTAACACAAATTGCATCTAAAAAGTCTTTAAGGTGATCTATGGCTTACACTGTTGCTCTGTGTTTTGTGGAATTCTTCCTGATGTCTGTCCTTCATCATCTTTTCTACCACGCCACTCCTGCACCACACATCAAACACTGTCTTCCCATGCTGGTACCCCACTTCCTATATGTGCACACAGCCACACACATGTGGCAAACCAAAACAAACCCAAAAAGTATAAGTGCAGGAGAGACTGAATATTTAGAAGGTAAAAAAGTAGAAATAAAACTCACACTGATCTCATCGAACTTGCCAAACTCGAGTGTGCGGTATCTGTCGATGGGAGGTCTGATATATTCACAGTAGTCGCTGTTTTTAACAGATTCAAGTTGTCTCACTGAGCACACATAAGCCAGCCGGGCCTGGATCTCTGTCATGTTCAACACCTGAAATTGTCACACACTCAAAATTCCGAATCCATAACAATCTTACTAAAGAAGCTAGATTTTACTTTTTTTTTTTTTGCTCAAGTGTTCTGGTAGGTTTCCATGACATTGCTGTGTGGTTGCTAATGTGTTCTGTGTTTTTTTTTTTTTAGCTTTTTTAGCTTAAAAAAAAAAAAAAAAATGTAAATTCAATTGCTTAATGTGATAGCATACTTAATCTCAATTTACACAAGCTGCAGTTTCATTCTTTTGATGGTGAGGGTTTAATAATCGCAACAGTTGACACTTAAAGTGAGGTCACATAAGAGAAATTTAACTTTTCTGCCAAAAAAGGTCCATTTGTCTATTGTCACTAGTGTTGTGATATATGATGCACAGCTCAGTTACTTTCAAACCAAGCAGCTTCCTGTTGTCATTCACATGGATTGCTATTGAAATGTTTTTTGCAGAACAACAGTAAATGTGTCCAGACCTTAAAGGTATAGTTCACCAAAAACTGAAAATTATCCCATGATTTACTCACCCTCAAGCCGTCCTAGGTGTATATGACTATCTTCTTTCAGACGAACACAGTCAGAGTTATATTATAAAATATCTTGGCTCTTCCAAGCTTTATAATGGTAGTGAATGGGCGGCGAGATTTTATAGCCCAAAAAAGTGCATCCATCCATCATAAAAGTAATACACACAGCTCCAGGGGATTAATAAAGGCCTTCTGAAGCTAAGCGACAAGTTTTTGTAAGAAAAATATCCATTTTTAAAACTTTATATACTATAAAACTAGCTTCCAGCAGTTTCGAGGTACGGGCGAAAGAGTAATCTCTGACCCGACACAAACAAAACACCGGTCACAAATTATTATATTTTTAAAGAGAAATGACAGAGGATTTCGATATAAGAGAAGAGAAGCTTGTTGCTATTTGTTTGAACCCCGAGAGGCGTCTAAGCTTACGCTACTCCTACATCCTACGTCATACATCACGTCAGAAGTTACACTTTTGCCGCAAGTCAACTTGCGTAAGGTCGTCTGCTGGAAGGTAGTAATTATAGTATATAAAGTTAAAAATATGTATATTTGTAAAAACCCATCGCTTCGCTTCAGAAAGCCTTTATTAACCCCCTGGAGCCGTATGGATAACTTTTGTGATGGATGGATGCACTTTTTGGGCTTCAAAATACAACGCCTAATTCACTACCATTATTAAAATTGGAAGACCCAGAATATTTTTTTAATATAACTCTGATTGCGTTTGTCTGAAAGAAGATAGTCATATACACCTAGAATGGCTTGAAGGTGAGTAAATCATGGATTAATTTTCAATTTTGGGTGAACTATCCCTTTAACAAGTATGAGTTATATTAATAGTCACGCTTGCCTTAGAAAACACAACCAATTAAGTAAACACTGCACTTGGCTAATGTCTCCCTCACCTTGACTTTCTCAGCCAGTGGGTTGAGCCGTTTCCATAGCAGCCACCAGCCAGAAAGGGCGTCCCCGTAGTTAGTGAGGTTGGTTTCATCTTGGCTTCCCACATCAATGGCAATAACCACCTTGGCACCCATGGAGCGTGCCACATCCGCTGAAATAAGGACAGAAGACAACACCCTCACCAACAATTAACCACTATCATTAACAAGACCAAAACTGCCAAATTCAGATCTGATAAAATGTAGTAGTCTCAGCCATAGACAACACACTCAGTCTTCCCACAGTCCGTTCACTGAATGCAAATTGCACACAAAAATAGCTAGTTTTATGAAAGTTATATTATTGGCGTTTTGACTATTTCAGAACCCTCCCCCAGACAGATCTTTCCTGTCTAAGTAGGCGGTTTTTGGCCAGAATAAGCCACAAAGTGGTCCAGACTTTATGCCAAACAGTTAAAAGTCTAGCATTGTTGAACTATTTTAGTAGCTTTGCATCCATGAAAAACTGTGACATTTTGGGATTTCGTCAAGACCTAAAGAGGTTTTACTGCAGGAAGCTAATGTCTCACTACACACCTGGCAGGTTGTTGATGTAGCCTCCGTCCATGAGCAGGTGTCCATCTTTTGGATCACACAGTGGTGGCAGATAACCAGAAAGAGACATGCTGGAACGCACATACCTCCACAGGGAGCCTGAAATGGAGGGACAGGAAGCATCAGACATTTATCCTGGTTAAGGAGAGGCTCATAAACGCAAGTGGAGTATGTGACAGTACCTACCGTCAGTGTGCAATCTCATAGTGGAGGCGGTGATGTCCGTGGTGATGTTGAAATATGGGATCCAGAGATCCTGTAAACAAGCCAAACACATTTAAGCTGCTGAATTTGGCAGATTGTGATCCCGTGTAGGATTTCTTGGGCCAAAAAAGAACCAGTTTCCTACCTCTATCTGTTTGTCCTTGAAGACACCATTAATGCTAGAGTTAAACGAAGCTCCGGAAAACATAGAAGTGATAGGGTAGGTCAGGTCTAGCATTTTCTTAAACACTGATGTCATTTCCTGCAGAGGAGGAAAGGGGAACAAAGTTAGCTTTTTGGTGTCCAATTTAAATGTCACTTTAATTAGATCCAATGGAAGAAAAATAAAAGAACAGAAATGAAAAAGAAAAGGGATAAGAAGGGGGAAAAAAAAACAGGAAAAGGAACAAGAAAAGGAATAGGAAAAAGAAATGAAAACGAGTCGAAAAAGAATAGGAAACGGGAAAGGAAAAATGACATGAAAAAAAATGAAACATGAAAAATTTAAAAAGAAGAAATGAATAGAAAAAAAAACAGAATTAAAAAATAGGAATGAAGAGAAGAAAAGTAAGGAAAAATAATTAAAAAAAAAAAAGTAAATGAGCAGAAAACAATAAAACAAGAAAGGAAAAGGACATGAAAAGGGAAGTTAAATGAAAAGGCAAAACAAAGAATAAGAAAAAGGAAAAAAATATGAAAAGGTAAAGGAAAGAGAACGGGGGGAAAAAAAGAAAGGAAAAGAAAAAAGATAAGAAAAGGAAAGGGTTCAGTGTACTTGGTTAATATTTTTTTGATGAGCCCTGTGGTGCATTTTAAAGTAGCACAGATTTTTGAGTGTTTAACATTACAGTGGTCTCTCACCATGGCCCACTCTCTGGCTCTGATCTTCATCCTGCTGTAACTACGGTCTTCTGCATACAGCGCGCCCATCATGGAACCAATAGAGGTGCCGCCCACCAGATCAATAGGGATCCCCGCTTCACTCAATGCTCGAATGATGCCCACCTGAGAACAACCCCTGAAAGAAGGAAGAAGGGATGAAAAGAGGCATGAGGGGGGCAAATAAACCCAGTAATATGAGGCCAATCAATACATAACCTTTCTTTTAGGTTCTGCTCTATCTGTCCAAAAAAATGATGATGCCCAAATATGACTGTCCTACCCTAAAGGAGACTAGGCAGATTTAATACTGAACACAGAATCAATCACAGGTTATTACTATACACAGAAATCAAGGGAGAAAATAGCAACCAACCTTTAAACACCTCCTGCCAACCACGTAAAAGACAGAATAGACAAACAGAGGCTGTCAGAAAAAATTAAATTGACAGGAAGACAGCAACAGAGGCAAGAGGTCAAACAAAGACTGAGAGGGGGTGGTAAAGAGCTTTTAAAGGAAAAAAGCCACAGTAGTGTCAACAAGAGTGGGAGTGTGGAAATGCATTCAAAACAGTGGAGGTGTTTTTCTTCTCTTTTACAGTTTTTCAAAAGGTAACAAGTGATTACCTGGCTCCTCCGCCCCCCAGCACCAGAGCGATGGTGTTGCCTGTCAGGACACGGGCCAGGCGTGAGAAATCAGAGTGGCGATCGGCAGGTTTCTGGAACACACGCTGGTACATCTCTCTCTGAAAACACAAATGACACAGGAAGTTAAATCAAAGCTATACCAGAAATCAGTTATGATTGGCAATGACCATCACATATGAAATTTCTCTCACATCAGACATGCTCATTAAAACAGCTGCCAACCCAACTCGCTGTGATGGCCACTACTGTAAACCCTTTTATTAAGAACTTAAGTTAGAACCATATAATTTTATTGGTAACACTGTTTTGTTGCCATTCACAAAACATTAAAATTGCCTTTACTCCAATCCAGGCTATGAAGCAGATCAGAAAGTAGCCAGTTTAATTTCTTTAAGATTTTTGTAAAAAATGATCTGTAATTAATTCTATGTGGTTTCTTTTCTGTCTGTATCCTGAAAGAGACAAAGATCTGCCATGACATAACACAAATTCAGTGGAGCTTAAGGACATACCAGCAGCAGCCTGGAAAACTTGACAGGAATATCAACAGAATATCAAATATCAAAATGAATAATTTAAAATGTGGCAATCCATTTTTTCCCTTCACTCAAAGGGAATGCTAGGGGGTCTGTGGAAAAATGTAGAGAAAAATTGTGTATTTATATGAAAAATAAATAGTGTATATAAATAGTGTATAAATAAATAAATATTATATATTTTATATTATAAAATATATAAAATGGGGCTGTCGTGATATCAGATTTTTAACACCACGGTTATTGTGGCCAAAAGAATTCACAATATCGATATATCGCGATATCTATAGAAACCTTCAATCCAATGAATCACACCATTGCATACAACAACTACACTTAAGTTCAGTTCCAGTGCAATGCAAGTGATCGCGCCGGCGCCTCCATTATATTGTCTGCTATATTTGCTTCTTATGTATTAAATCCAGGCAATTGTTTGATGAAACATTGATTCAAATTAAGATACAATTTATACAAAATGAAAATCACTTTAACAAAAGGCTTTCTACAAAACAAAACTTAATGAAGTGGTCAAAATCATGTCTGACCCACTCCATCTCTCCCGATATATTGCGCATCTTATGATGTAGCTATCCTATCTTACTCGTGCTGTTCACTTTTCATAATCAACATAGATGAAATAAAAAAAAAAATAACGTTATAATATTTAAAGATAAATATAAAACTAAAAACGTTTTCGCTCACATGCTCTGCTATGTAGAGAATCTCCTTCGTCTTATCAGACGACATGATTTTGCACGGCAGTAGCAGCTGCGCGCGCTGCATGTTCTTCTGTTTTATGTCAGATGGCAGCGTTAAGATGAAATACCGCCACCTATTGTACTTTGGGATGTCAACCAGGTACTGGCGTTGGATTATTTACGTGTCATATTAAAATGTCTATTATTCATTTTAAATATTTCGGTTATCACGATATATTATCACACCCTTAATTAACACGATATCGATTTTTCATGTTTTGAATATCACGGCTATTGTCAATACCGGGCTAGGGCTACCGAATGCTAAGGGGTCTGTGGAAAACTGTAGAGAAAAAATTTATATTTATATATATTTATAAATATTCCTTTTGTATTTTTTTATAACTTTTATTTATTTATTTTATATAATCAAACGTATAATTATATAATAAGTTTAAATAAATAAAAAATAAAATATTATATAAAATAAATAAAAAAGGGAACTCTTGCATCATATTTTGGGGTCTGTGGCATTAAAATTTTGAAAACCCCTGAGCTACACCATTACATGACTTTCAAAATGTCAGTTATTTCAGTGAAACCATGATGTAATATTGAGTGTTGTACCAATTTTGGCAGGCTCCTCTTGGAGAAGACTCTGCGAGGGCAGGACAGGTGAAGGTGCCTGGAGATCCAGCTCCGCATGTTCAGCCATTCAGCTGTTCCTTTGGGAGGAGGGCCATCCTCACGGTGCAACAATACCAGCTGTTTCTGTGCTCTTACCGCACTCCCCTCTAACATGCGTTCCAGCTGAGAGACAATGAGACAGACAAAGAGGGCTGAATATCATCCCTAGACAACTAGACAAAACTAGACAACACTCCATCCAAATGCATTAAGATAATAAAATAATTTTCTTTAATGGAACGCACTGAATGCAGAACTAATCCATTAATATAACAGAAATATATCCATTTCTTTCACAAGGTCACTTCATTTAGAAGAATAATTATCGATTGGGACGGGCTGGTGTGCGTTTAAAAAAATCTACGTCCTCTCTCATTTCTTTTCCTGTGAATACAATTATCTTTTTCAGACTTGTTTAAAACATCTGAGCTTTGAATCCCTGATTCAAAGAGCAGCGCTATAGTGGCCATCCCCTTTTAAGCCTGCAGGATATACACGATCAATAGAGATGTTGCTCTACCCCAGACCTCTGATCCAACTTCAAACACAGGCCTGACTGCCCAAACCCCTGGATATCTAAAACGGCTCTCCCTGCCGCACTTAAATGATGAATCTCTCGCTCTCTAGGAAAAGAACCGAGTAAGTCCTCCAGTTCAACTGAAGTCCCGTCAACATGGTTGAATACTGCCTGTGATCAGAGTAGTTCAGCAGTGTCTTACAGTACAGAAGTATAACACAGCACGTTGAGTAGGTCTGTTATGGTTCAAACAACTTAATATTATTTGGGCTCAACCTATAAAAGTACCCACTATCCAGAGCAAATGATAAATTACAAGCACTGAAACCCATTTCATTTGAGTCTGTTCAACTGAAGAGTTTTTATATTAAAGACTCTTCTATTTCCAGTGAAAGTAGCAAAGGTGGTGTAGCTCAGAATCTTGGTACATAAAATTTACAGTAGCACCAGTTCATTTAAGTGTTTTTCACTCTGTGATGATGTAACACCATCATACCTCTCCCACGGCTGGGTCCTGCTCTCCCAGTCCCACGATTATGATGCAATCAGCCTGTCTGATGCAGCGCTGAGTCCATGGGGTGAGTGACACATCTGTCTGATACAGGACTATGCGGTGGATGTCTTCCTGCTGACCCAGCCAACTTGACAACCTGTACTCATGCACACTGGAGTAGAGAAAGACTACTTTCAGTTACTTTTTAATAACTTGATTTGCTCACTGCATTGTAGGTTATTTCTAAAAATGTAGCTAATCAAATTATTACAATTTTATAAACAAATAAACATGTCAAAGTCAAATTGAAATAAATCAAATTGGAAGTCAGTTAAAACACTGAGTATTCAAATGACTATGGTTGTTAATTTACGAAACTTGTGAACCGATGCAGGGGTCCCACACCTTTTGACCAATAAATATCCATGACATATAGGGTACTCAGTGCCTGCCCACTTTTTCAGATTTTTTTTTTTATTCATTTCTCCCATAAAGATTTCAAAAATGTATTTGTTAAAGCATTATAAACCATGAACCAAGCCAACCAGCTATGAGGTGAATCATAACATTACAAACTTTTATTTGAAGAAAAAAAAATTAAAAATCTGACAAAAATACACAGGTACAAGACAGTGTACTTAATGGCTTTAGTGAAGGAAAGAACTACAATCGCTGCGAACAGCAAAATTAAATTAAAAATGATGGAGAAATATAAAACTACTCATTTAAAAATGTTGATTATATATATAAAACATAAGTTTTTGCAAAATATGCATTTAAATATTTAAGTATTTTGAGAGCGTAGGGAGACTCGATTATGTCATTTACAGTGTTTCATGGGAGTGGGCGGAGCTAGAGTTATTTTGGCACATTTTGCTTGTTTCGATTCTCTTATCGGTGGAATTTTACAGCATCATGGGTAATGTAGTTTTTCACCACAAATTCCACTGTTAAAAGTTGAAATAATGCAGGCTAATGGCTTTAACAGAAGCAAATACTATCGATTAACAACCTTGTAGCTCACAGTAAGGCTATCTTTAAATGTTTATAAGTTATCGTTAAAAATCAATTTTCCTATTAAGAAAATTAATGGAATTTTTACCTCCGGAACCTAACTGTTGCACTCTATTGTGACTACTGGATAAAGATTTTTAAAACATTTCAAGTTGATGCATTCAAAAGTTAAATTTAGCTGATTAAATAATTTAAAGATATGCATAACTAGAAAATAATTATATAAACTATATTAATTTATGACATTTCTAGATTTTTTTTTGTATTACAGTGACTTTGTCAACTTTACAGTGAACTGTAAAATAATTCTCAGTGTTTCCTTGATTTTCCTCGATGAATTTTGATGGCCTATTGTAGTTCTATAAGGTCCATTGAGAAATGCATCAAATATTAAAAACCAGACAATACACAACAGTAGACAATATTCCTGTGCATAGTTACTTTTAAGGGAGGGTCTAATGCCATTTTATGCATTCTGACTTATTTACACTGTTAAAGAGTTGGATTCTCTTGCTAAACATGGCCAAAGTTTCAAAAAACGAGTTGGATGTATGACTGAGCAGTTCTGTGCCAAATACACTCCTTCAGATTTCCTATGTTTCAGAGAGTTTTTTTCCAGTATGGCCCTGTATTACGTATAAAGGGCGGAATTCCTTGTATGGGCACTTCTCAGGGAAGAGCGCGCACACATTAACCAGAGCGAGAGAGGAAGAGCACGCCCATCAATATGACTTCCATAACCCGAACGAAGCATCGGCAGCGCTACACAGGACTTGCTCGAGAAAGATTTATCACTTTGTTTTTTGACCACGAAATCAACAATGTCACCAAAGAAGTGTGTTTTTGCTTGTGAGGGAAAGATAACCTTGCTTCCCAAAGAACCCAGCGTTAAGTGGAGCTGTGAGATTTGTGCTCACGCATTACATTGATGTGCTCTCGACACTTGTCATTAAAATAACCATAGAAACCGCTTTAAATTCAAAATATCAAAATAAGGATAAAGTCGTGTCTGAAAGTTGCAATCACTTTTTTTATTGGTTAAAATGAATGGAGAATATCTCTTGTTTTCCGTGGCTGCTCGAGCCCTCAGGATCGGCGCTTATGGTTTTATAAACAAGGCCCAGTTCGACGCTGGATTTACAGATCATTTGAAACTGAAAGATGGAGTGGTCACAGCGGTAAAAGGTCATGAGTCAGAACCGTAGGTGGCCCCAAAATGTTTCAACAAAAAAAAAAAATTATCTTCTTTTTGAAAGAAATTAATACTTTTATTCAGTGAGGATGCATTATATTGACCAAATCTGTCAGTAAAGACATTTATATTTCAAAAGATTTCTGTTTCAAATAAATAATGGCCACTGAAAATCCAGCTTTGCCATCACAGGAATAAATTACATTTTAAAATATATTAAAACAGAAGACAGTTATTTTAAATTGTAATAATATTTCACAATATCTGTCATTATTTTTGTTATACTCGCCAAAGCTGCATTTATTTGATAAAGAATAAGAGAAAAAAAATTCTTACCGACCCCAAACTTTTGAATTGTAGTGTATGGAGTATACGTGCATGTCGTAGTGTAGTGTATGTCATGCACTCAAAAAAATGTAACCCCATATAAAATTTAACAAAGACATTCCTACAAACTTTGAGTTTATAATGAGGAATAGATTTTATATTGTCACTACATTACATTACTAAGGTCCTGTTCTATCTAGTTTGATGAATGTGTGTCGGACTCGGATACTTGTCTCTGAGGATCTATTGATGTTAAACTGCCCAATAAACATGTGATGGATGAGAGCTTGTCAATAATCTCGACAGAAACCAGGCCAGTATTGGCACTTAAAAGTTTTCTAAATTAAATCTAAACAGAAAACACCGAACTCGGTCCACAACTGAGACAAGCATCAGCAACAAGGAGAAAGGAAGATCTCATGCTGGGTTAGAGGGACAGGACTCATTCAGACTGTTTATTTATGGGGTTAATTGTGTAGTTCATTTACATATCACAAAACAGCTTTCATCTCGCTCATCAAACGACTACTTTAATGTGTAAAATTTAATTTGTTGTTGTTTTTCAGGCAGCTGAAACACTTGTGCTGAAAATCTGCATGCATTAACAATGAATTTGCATATTTTGATAGATGGAGTGGGCACACCATATTATATAAACTAATATTTGATGCCATATAAACATTGCAATCTTTTATCTAATGACACTTTGATGCCGTACCTGTCTAATGCAGCAGAGCCGAGGCGCTGTTTGATGATGTCACTAGTCAAGAGAAGAGTGGGACCTGGAAGACATACATTTGACTCAAGCTTCCTCTCCAATTGTAAACCTTCTCATCTTTTTCATATAAAATCTATATAATATAGCAGTCCTCACCGATAGCTAAGAGTGCATGCTGAAGTTCCAGGGTGAATGCGGTCAGAGGAACCTCCTCTGATACTGGGAGCACAGTGACGGTGGAAAGGTTTGAGGCAGGGTTTCCTGCGTCCCATTTACTGCCGGGTGTGTGTAGAGCTGGACTGCGAGCTGGACGTTAAAATAAAGATACAAAGCATTTATCATACATTAATGGGAGTCTAGAAACATTTGCCTTTAATGCAGGAGATGGAACACTGATAGTTTTACACACAAACCTGTCAAAGGTCCATTAACTTGCTGGAGGATCTTCTGTCCGAGCAGGTGAATAAGCCTTGTGACTACCTAATGAGATCAAATAGAGAGAACAAAACTGATATTATACAGACACAGAGAGGCCATAGAAACTCTCATCACAGCAGTTTCTGGCTATAATGCAAATGCAGTGTGGCTGACATGCCTGTGGGAATTTTCTCTTGATGGAACTAAGAGCACCCTCGGGTAGTTTAGCCAGTTCTGAGTCCCGAACAGCATGAACAGTAGTTGCTCTGTTCTGATGGGTCAGAGCTTCCACCTGCATTCACACACACACAAACACACACACACATTCACAAAATAATGCATTCATTGACTTTGAAGCTATCTTTGGTACAATTTACATCAGAAAGACATCATTAATTGCATGAAAAGGGTAATTTTAATATTCTTTTAAGATAAATTTTGCTGTTAACCTCAAAAATAGAAAGACTGCATCAAAGGGATAATTGGTCCAAATAACTCCAGTGTTTTTGTTAACTAATACTATGACTATTAAAAATTGTTTTCGGTAAGTGAAATAAGCCTCAAATAATCAGAAATATGAATTTAAACTTAAAACTTTAAAATAAGTGAATTAATTAAAGCTATATAGAAACACATAACAAAATTACCAAAACGAAAACTGAAAATATAAAAATAAAAGTGAATTCAAAATATTAATGAACATGATACAATAGTATATAATACTAAAATAACACTGTATATATCCTTTATATAGTCCTGCATTAGAGGGTGAACCGCTAATATTTGATGTAACGGTGGAATAATATTTACATTGTCATTTGCGGTGTGGGTGGGGAATCAATAGGCACGGGCGGACTGCGGGTCCAATAGTCAAGACTATTTAAAATCAATTTGGTACCCACTGATAGGCAGCAGCTGCTTTCAATCAGTCCTGTGCTTATTTGTGTCCACACTCTGTAGTCTAAAGAACATCAAAAGTTTCTAAATTACAACGTGATCTGCAGCACTGAACACACCGTTTGCACGCTGCAACTGAAGTGATTGACAGCTTCAGCCATTAAGGGAGCGCTCTTCGTATATAATCTATTCGCAATTTGAATAAAAGTTTTATTTTTCATGCCGATAAGAGGACCAACGGCCATGTACACTACCAGTCAAAAGTTTGGACACGGTAAGATTTTTAATGTTTTAAAAAGAAGTTTCGTCTGCTCACCAAGGCTGCATTTATTTAATTAAAAATACAGAAAAAAACAGTAATATTGTGAAATATTATTACAATTTAAAATAACTGTGTTCTATTTGAAAATATTTTAAAATGCAATTTATTCTTGTGATGGCAAAGCTGAATTTTCAGCATCATTACTCCAGTCTTCAGTGTCACATGATCCTTCAGAAATCATTCTAATATGCTGATCTGCTGCTCAAGGAACATTTATTGTGTACAATTATACAAAATATTTGTGTACAATATTTCTTTTTTAGGATTCTTTGATGAATAGAAAGTTCAAAAGAACAGCGTTTATTTGATATATAATCTTTTGTAACATTATAAATGTCTTTACTGTCACTTTCGATCGATTTAATGCATCCTTGCTGAAAAAAAAAATTTCTTTCATTTCTTTTCAAAAAAATAAAAATAAAAATTCTTACTGACCCCAAACTTTTAAAAGATAGTGTATAATGTTACAAAAGCTTTGTATTTCAGATAAATGCTGTTCTTTTGAACTTTCTATTCGTCAAAGAATCCTGAAAAAGAAATATTGTACACAAATATTTTGTACAATTGTACACAATAAATGTTTCTTGAGCATCAAATCATCATATTAGAATGATTTCTGAAGAATCATGTGACACTGAAGACTGCAGTAATGATGCTGAAAATTCAGCTTTGATCACAGGAATAAATTACATTTTAAAATATTTTCAAACAGAAAACAGTTATTTTAAATTGTAATAATATTTCACATTATTACTGTTTTTACTGTATTTTTAATTAAATAAATGCAGCCTTGGTGAGCAGACGAAACTTCTTTTTAAAACATTAAAAATCTTACTGTGTCCAAACTTTTGACTGGTAGTGTATACACTGCAGAGTTTCAGGAGAGAAAACCACATTTAAATGCACAGTGAATCTGCTAAAATATCCCTGATATTATATGAAAGTAAAGGCTCATATTTGGCTATATGTTCTTTTAATTTATGGAGACCTCTAAGCGTCTGTATAGCCTATGGTGTGATTTGAACAAATGTGCATAATTATGGGCAGACTGATGCACGCTCTCATCTTTTTTTTTTTTCTTTTTTTTTTTAATAATTACCATGTTGGGCTGCATGACTATTTTTCTTAGTTGCATCAAATCAGAATGTATAATGTTGGTTTGATTGCTTGTGTTACATGAGAAAATATATATATATTTTTTTTTGTCTACCTGATGTAGTAGATTTAATGCTTGTGCTGTTTGGGACGCAGTCTTTATGTCAAACTGGTCAGGTATGGAATTAAATTAGTGCTGCTGTCGGATAACGGATTGGGTGTTCTGTTAAGTACTGCGGGTGCGGGTTTACCAAACAGGACCCATGCAGGACTCTGCTTTATATTCCAACTGCTTTTTTTATAGTCCAACTGCTTTAAGCAAGGAACAGAGTGAAATTTATTATTCACTAAAAAAAGTAAATCAAACACGTTTCATGATTAGTGCAAAGGTCAGCAGCCACAAAACTATATCTAGAAATACAAATGGAGTCAGTCTGTGACGTAGATTGAGACTAAATTTGGATCTTTGGAGCAAATCAGGCCTCACATCACTCACATCCATGGACAATGAAACACTGTTCTCCAGGCAATGTAACCATGGCATCGACATGGACAGGTATTCTTAGCAGCATAAGCGTCACTACTGAGACGTCAGCCAGTCACAATAAAACATTATAAATAACGAGACGGTGGGATCTCCTGGGAGATACCGAGTTGGTTTTCTCTGATGTTCACCTGATCAGGTGGCACATATTCACTGAATACATCAACGCCAGTAAATAAATGTCACCAAAACTATTTTGGGAGATACTGCAAGTATAATAGGCCGACTTTCAATATAGTACATATACAGCATTATTTAACATGGAACAATATGTGATGAGTCATCTTAGCACAAAATCAAGTTATAAAAGGTTATGAATCCAGGGAAACTCTGGGCAAGGTACAATTACTGGTTGCTAGCACAGTTTTCAACCATTACACCACACCACCCTATGATATCTATAAAACTGATCTAGTGTTGTCAAAACTCTGGTACCAAGTCCGCTCTGAAATTTTAAAACTGTGACAATACCAGCATTTCCCCTTAGCATTTTGAGCACTGTTGAGCGGATTCTTAAACACCTCTGATTGGATATGTCCGTGATATGTCTGTGATTGGCTACAATGATCAGCGCTTGTTTGATGTGTATCATATATTTTTTCACATTTTTGAGAATGCAATACACACAAACACACACACACAACTATCTTCATAAATCTAATTTTGACTGTTAAAGTTTTTTAATTTGACCCAATTCAAAAATGTAACTATACCTGCTCAAAAGCATTTTTTTTAATTCATGATTAACACTGCATTACATAATGTGTGCTTATACAAACTGACAACCACAAGTGAATTGCATTCAATTATTTAATATGAACTAAAATAATTTTTTTGTTTGCAATTTTCAAGTAGGCTATATTCGTTTAAACGGGTTTTGTAATGACAACTAGTCTAAAATTAAGAAACCCTTAGAAAACAGTAAAAAACATTAAAAAAACATAAACTCATTGAGTTTACATGTGATTCATTTAAAATACCTAATTTATTATTTCAATATCCAAATATGATACTAAATCCCACAGAAAAAAAAAGGGTTTCTATTTGTAAGGTGTTGTCTTTGAATTTGATCATTGCACATTATAACCAAGACAAGCTTTAGCTGAATAAACGTTAGCCAATACAAACATATTTATAGAAAACAGTTGACAATGAATAGACAGGACCAATAAGAGCAAAACGAATCGAGTATTCAAGAATATCAAGTAGCCTATAATTTAGCTGAGTCCAACATATAACGAGGGGTTGTGTTAGGCCTAACTGTAGCGTCTGTCATTTAACGAATCTTAATAACACAGGTGGATAATTCAAAATGCTTTCTGATATTTTGACGGAAAAGAAAACAACAACACAAGCAAGAACAAATTTTAAACCTAGCACGTCAATTTTCATTTTACAATGATCTTCCCTCTCTCTGTGTGCGCGTGCATTTGTGTATATTAGAGCTCGTGCAGCACTGAGACAACGGTACTTTTAAATCCATAGATAACTAACATGCTAGTTTTCATACAAAATAATTAGGCTATGTAACATAATTAGGTACTTTAGTTATTATTAACACAGTAACGCAACGTTTCTCAACACTGATAATAAAAAAATTATCACCTGTTTCGCTCTTGTCAGTCATCCACAATCACAGCACTTTCATAATCACTAAGCCATATAGCGATTTCAATTTTATTTAGATTTGGAAGGAGGCAGATTGAGCGGGATTTTGTGTTGCTGTCGATTTGCAGTCTCTTTTTAATGATAGGCCTTACGCATTTGTCAATTATACCCTCTTGCTATTTGGTGAAATTAACCCAGTGCTATGATTGGTCGAACTGTTTTTCTTTTGCTTCATTTGAGTACTACGCGTGCACACAGCCAGGTTTTTGCGTAGTTTAGAATGACAAATCGTACCAGCGTACTTTGAGGTCAAAATGCGTACTTGCTACGCAAAATGCATACGTGTTGGCAGGTCTGCAGACATATCTGTTGAGCGTGTGAACACAATGGCCAATCAGAGGTGTTTGCGAATCCACTCAACAGTGCTCAAAATGCTAGGGGAAATGCTGGTATCATCACATTTTTAAAATTTCAGTACCAACTTGGTTTTATTTTTACTTTGCTTTACTTTTACTTTAACACTAAACTGATCTTGGTCTGGGTCTAGTCTGATTGGCAACTATACAGTTCTCTAGTACCATATTGCTTAAATATAAATGCTTTTATGGTTCAATAGGAGAGAGATAGGAAAAAAAGTTTGCTATGATACAAAGACAGTATATGTTGTGCAAGTGGAAAAGCTCACCACTCCAATGAGATCTCCTCGGCCATACTCTCCAGTCAGCTCCTTTTTCCCATCCTCCTTCATGATGACGGAACGCAGGCGGCCACTGAGCACTATAAAAGTACTGTCAGACTTATCGCCCTGCCTGAGAGAGAAAGAGAGAGAGAAAGGATGAGGTCATTTATCATAGAAGATTTATGAAATGCTGAGAAAGCTTATCTGTCTCAGCCAGAGGGGCTGAAGAGAAGAAGAAATCATCAAGTTTATTAGATTGTATTCTGTCCAAAGCTCTTACTGAGAAGGCATAGGAAAAGAGGAGAGAAAAAAAGATCATAACAATAGAGCGTTTTGGCTCTCCTGAGAGGAGCCCCCAGATAAATTGATAAGGAATACATTTATTAATATATAGACTACATAGCCAAAACTATGTGGACATACAAACATCACACTTACAGATGCTTATCGAAAGTACACTACTTTTTTAAAAAAAGTTTGAGGTCAGTAAAAAGTTGTAATGTTCTTAAAAGTCTCTTATGCCCAAGGCTGAATTTATTTGATCAAAAATACAGTAAAATTAGTAATGGTGTGAAATATTATACCAACTTAAAATAACTCTTTTCTATTTTAGTATATTCTAAAATGTAATATTAAGTGCTGCTTAATATTTTTGTGGAAACCATGATGCATTTTTTTCCAGGATTCTTTTATTAATAGAAAGTTAATAATTATAATAAATCTTTTGTAGCATTATAAATGTTAACAATTTAATGCATCCATGCTAAATAAAAGTATTAATTTCTTTCCAAATAAAAAAAAAAAAAAACCCCATTTTGGGGAAAAAAAAAAAAAAAGGGGCAGTGTACTATTTTTCAAAACCAAGGGCATTAATAAGGAGTTTGTCCTCCTGTCGCATAATTGTTCGTCTTTACCCATAATAACACAATGTTTGTTTACCCACACTAAAAATGTTTGTCTAAGGATATTGTATGGTTTTGTGCAACTGGATGTAGCTGATGAAACAGTAAAACAGTAACACCTGTTAATTAGAAGGTTACTTTTGGCCAAGTAGTGCACTTAATGGTACTTATTTACACTAATAAAAAAGGTAGAAACAAAATAAATAGGGTGAAAGGAGAAGAAAAAATGCAAACAGTAAATATGAGGAAATGAAGTGGACCTGTAGACAGCTCTGCCCGCCTCCACAGCCATCCAGTCAAGGGCAAAGTCAATCTGTCTGACGAAAGATGACATCCTTCTTACAACTGTATGAGCCACATTCAGCACCACCGTGGGCTCAGCTCGCATGATCCTGACAACACACAAATATGGGAGCAAATCAACGTGTCAGTTGAAAAACCATTAAAACCAGCAACCAGAGTGAGTTAATGTTCATTATTTACAAGCCAATGTCAACAAGAAGTTACATATAACTTCACATAAGACATACTAAGAATTTATTTGCCAATTATAAAGATTTACACGTTTATTTATTTACTTATTTGATGCCATATCAGCAGCAATGGCTATATTCACAGCAAAATCAACAGTATTTCAATGTAAAAAAAAACATTATGATTACCATTTCATTTTAATAGATTGTTTAGAGGTATAGATAGAGGTAAAATTCATTACTTGTGGCCAGAAAGAAATTATGATTAAATTTCTGCTAATTTCTTCTGTGCTTTCTGTAGAGCAGTCATGGATGACACTGTTTTTCCATAACAACCTATTATGGTCGTATCAATTGATGGATCATTTTAAATTAGTCAGACAGGCTGTTTTTGGCCACAATAACCAGAAAAGTGGACCAGACTTTATGCTGATAGCTGAATGCCTGGCTACAGTAACATTCAAAAGTTTTCAGGTCAGTAAGATTTTTTAAATGTTTTTGAATTAAGTCTCTTATGTTCACCAAGGCTGCATTTATTTGATCAAAAATACAGTAAAAACAGTTATATTGTGAAATTTTACTACAATTTAAATGTTTTTTTTCTAAATTAATATATTTTAAAATGTAAATTATTTCTATCATGGCAAAGCTGAATTTTCAGCACCATTACTCCAGTCTTCAGTGTCACATGATCCAGAAATCATTCTAATATACTGATTTTGTGCTCAAAAAAACATTTCTTATTATTAGAAAATTGTTGTGGTGTTTAATATTTTTTGAGTTCTAAAAAAAACTTTTTTTTGAAAGGTCTTTACTATCACTTTTTATCAATTTAATGCATCCTTGGTGAATAAAAGCATTATTTCTTTCACAAGAAAAAGAAAAAAGCTATTGACCACAAACACTTTAATGGTAGTGTATATTGGATTAGAGTGATTGTGGTGGAATATGGTCATCATGGTGGGAAAAAAAAAACTGATATAGACTGATATATTAGAAGTGAACTGAAAACCTACTCATAGAAATGCGTTTTAGAAATAGACAGGAAGCTGCAGTCCCGATGTGCCCGTACGGTGAAGATAAGTGGCTCCCCCGTCAGTACAGCCAGCTGACCCACCAGCTCTCCTGGGTGAGCCACAAACAGACACGTGTCCTCTTCTCGGTCAATCATCCGCTGGTACACATGCAATGTGCCAGAAATCACAAACTGTACACTTACTTCCTGAGGGACAGACAGAACATAAAAAGTCAAGCAAATCATTTGGACAGGGTAACACATTAGAAATTCATAGACATCCTGTCTAGATATTCTAACTGGCTATGTTTCAAAACCTTGTGAGTTGCCTACTTACTTGGACAGAATTTTTGGGCATCAAAAGTTCACTTAAAAGTGACTAGTAAAATTAAACGTTTAGTTCACCCAAAAAAGACATTTCTGTCATTAAGCACTCACCCTCATGTCGTTCCAAACCCGTAAGACCTTCGTTCATCTACTACCTTACTACCTTGCTGGACCTTGAAAGGTGGAATGACGTTGCTGCCTATGGGTCATTCAGAAACATTTCGGATTTCATCAAAAATGTCTTAATTTGTGTTCCGAAGATGAACGAAGGTCTTACGGGTTTTGAACAACATGAGTTTAAGTACTTAATGACAGAAATTTCATTTTTGGATGAACTAACCCTTTAAGCCTCTTCTGAAATAGCTAATTTTATGAGCAATCCTTGCATAATTCTATGTCTATGTTAACTACGCCCATGTAGTTAGCAGATAGCCATTCAGCTCAATAGATTTTGACTCACAGCGGTTTCATATGCATTTACTGTGATGTCTGACCTGATCTCCTTGGCGAGCTACAATAGATCCAGCTTTAACTTGATGGAGCGTTACCCTGCCCTCCAGCAAGCTGGGGTCCTGGACACACACACACACAGCACCAATAAAAATATTGAACAAACAAATAAATCCATCTAAACATCCATAAACCATGAACCCATTTCCCACTAATGGAGATGTATTTCAACCTGCAGCGGAATAATCCCCAGCAGGTCCTTCTTGGCGGCCTGGAATATGGCGCCCACTTTACTAGGGGGCACGTCAGAATGTGGTGCATTGTCTGTGTAGTGAATCACAGCGGACGGGGCATGCTGCATGGTCACACTCTTCTTCAAAATGGACTGAAGAACATAAAAAAACAAACAAAAAAAAAAAAACAATCTCAATGATGTTTTAATATATACAGATATTTAGGATGAGAGAAAGATGAGATGGAGGAAGAAAAAACCTTGTGAATAACAGAAGTGGATGGAGGATCGTCTATGGTGACTCGGGCCCGTTCATAGGCCATGTTCAGGTCATTTCCTGCCACTCCTGCACAAAAACACATAGAAACCAGATCTAGTTTGTGGAGTTCAGTACTAGAGGTCTCATTTGTGTGCAAAAGCAAGTCTGTGTGGACTGAATAAGAGTGGATAGGCAGATGGTAGATGAAATGTTACCTGAACTCTCTACAGGCATCGAGACCGAGCGAGACCTCCGTGCAACTAGCGACGTGTTTTCATATGAACCAGCTTGCCCTCCATCTAAGTGATGAGACATTTATATCACTCTTAAAACAGACATGTACAATATTATCGTAAATCTGGGTTTTATGTCTTTAGACGAAAGCAAAATATGACAAAATGCCAAAAGCAAGCACATTCATATATATATAAAGTCAATACTGCAAATGCAAAAAGTTATTTTACTTAGGGTAAAGCTCAGTCTGTAATAATTAAAGGGATCTTATCCTGAATTGTGAGATGGTAAGATTTTTTGATGTTTTTGAAAGAAGTCTCTTAAAGTGCCCCTATTATGGCATTTGAAAGGTTCCTATTTTTATTTTGGGAGTCCCCAACAACAGGTTTACATGCATGCCAGGTCAAAAAACCCTTTCATTGTCTTATAATATGCATTTATTTTTACCTTATATGCTCAAAGACTCCCAAACGATTCGCTCAATGCTTCATTTTTCCAAACCCCTCCTTTGCGTGACACTAATCTGCGGTGATTGGTCAGATCACCAGATTGGAGTTTATCAACTCCAAGTAATAACAACGACAAACATTTGACACATTTCTAGACAATTGCGAGCGAACACATTTTGCTGTTAGCTGGTTAACCGGAGACCTACAAGCTGCACGGAGCTTACACAACTAAATACGTATTGTGCATGCTACAGAGAACATAACAGCAACAATTATTAATCATACTTACAGGATGTGATTCGGATATACATATACAGGTGCTGGTCATATAATTAGAATATCATCAAAAAGTTGATTTATTTCACTAATTCCATTCAAAAAGTGAAACTGGTATATTGTATTCATTCATTACACACAGACTGATATATTTCAAATGTTTATTTCTTTTAATTTTGATGATTATAACTGACAACTAAGGAAAATTCCAAATTCAGTATCTCAGAAAATTAGAATATTACTTAAGACCAATACAAAGAAAGGATTTTTAGAAATCTTGGCCAACTGAAAAGTATGAACATGAAAAGTATGAGCATGTACAGCACTCAATACTTAGTTGGGGCTCCTTTTGCCTGAATTACTGCAGCAATGCGGCGTGGCATGGAGTCGATCAGTCTGTGGCACTGCTCAGGTGTTATAAGAGCCCAGGTTGCTCTGATAGTGGCCTTCAGCTCTTCTGCATTGTTGGGTCTGGCATATCGCATCTTCCTCTTCACAATACCCCACAGATTTTCTATGGGGTTAAGGTCAGGCGAGTTTGCTGGCCAATTAAGAACAGGGATACCATGGTCCTTAAACCAGTCACTGGTAGCTTTGGCACTGTGTGCAGGTGCCAAGTCCTGTTGGAACATGAAATCTGCATCTCCATAAAGTTGGACAGTAGCAGGAAGCATGAAGTGCTCTAAAACTTCCTGGTATACGGCTGCGTTGACCTTGGACCTCAGAAAAGACAGTGGACCAACACCAGTAGATGACATGGCACCCCAAACCATCACTGACTGTGAAACTTTACACTGGACCTCAAGCAACATGGATTGTGTGCCTCTCCTCTCTTCCTCCAGACTCTGGGACCCTGATTTCCAAAGGAAATGCAAAATTTACTTTCATCAGGGAACATAACTTTGGACCACTCAGCAGCAGTCCAGTCCTTTTGTCTTTAGCCCAGGCGAGACGCTTCTGACGCTGTATGTTGTTCAAGAGTGGCTTGACACAAGGAATGCGAACCCATGTCTTGCATACGTCTGTGCGTAGTGGTTCTTGAAGCACTGACTCCAGCTGCAGTCCACTCTTTGTGAATCTCCCTCACATTTTTGAATGGGTTTTGTTTCACAATCCTCTCCAGGGTGCGGTTATCCCTATTGCTTGTACACTTTTTTCTACCACATCTTTTCCTTCCCTTCGCCTCTCTATTAATGTGCTTGGACACAGAGCTCTGTGAACAGCCAGCCTCTTTTGCAATGACCTTTTGTGTCTTGCCCTCCTTGTGCAAGGTGTCAATGGTCGTCTTTTGGACAACTGTCAAGTCAGCAGTCTTCCCCATGATTGTGTAGCCTACAGAACTAGACTGAGAGACCATTTAAAGGCCTTTGCAGGTGTTTTGAGTTAATTAGGTGATTAGAGTGTGGCACCAGGTGTCTTCAATATTGAACCTTTTCACAATATTCTAATTTTCTGAGATACTGAATTTGGGATTTTCCTTAGTTGTCAGTTATAATCATCAAAATTAAAAGAAATAAACATTTGAAATATATCAGTCTGTGTGTAATGAATGAATATAATATACAAGTTTCACTTTTTGAATGGAATTAGTGAAATAAATCAACTTTTTGATGATATTCTAATTATATGACCAGCACCTGTATATATATATATATATATATATATATATATATATATATATATATATATATATATGTGTTCTTCTAAATGAGCATTTTTTTTTTTTTTTTTTTTTTTACCAGGCTCCTATATTTAGGTTCAGTAATTTTACTTTAATGGCAATGAAAATGTTATAAGTCAGTTATTAAAATGCCTTATTTAAAAAAAAAAAAAAAGACAATTCATTGGTATTTGACAAATTTGACTGTCTTTTGCTGCAAAATCATGTCTGTTTTTTTTTGTTTGTTTGTTTTTTTTTTTTTGCCACTTCTTTGGACAACAAGACATAATCAAATGTCTGTTTCTGTCAGTTTTACAGCAGCAAAAGGAACACTGTTGTGTTCACTTGCTACTTGCAAAATTCTGTCACTGTAACAATGGACAAAACATGATAAAAACTTTCAGCTTTGCAATTGAAAGCCAGCTCATACACACACCGTCATTCATCTTGAGATCATATGATTTGATTAGCGTCTTCCGATTGGTTCTTCTGTTTTGCTGACAAAGGGAAGTGGCATTTAGCGGCTTCTGCCAATGAACCAGTATTTCTGAATAGGCTGATGCTGGGATTTAGCGGATTTGAAGCAAAAATATTTGATGAATGATGAAATACTATGTGCGGAGAGCATTTACTCAATATCAATATCTCATTTTGACGGAGGTGGCGTTTAGAGGCTTTTGCATCTGAATTCTTCATATATTTATTTAATAAATCCAAATTTAGATCAGTTCACAAAAAAAAAAAATCTAGCTGGACTGATTCATTGAAAAGAACAAACACAAAAGAATAATTCACTCACATTACAGAAAAATGTTTACCTGAGTCTGTCAATTGCTCTCCGGAGCTCAGCAGGTGCTCGTCTTCTGGTTGTGTCTGGAAGTGGGGTCTGCGTGGGATTCTGCCAGGACTCCCCTCAGTGAGCACACTGTTGACCGTGAACAGCGGCACTGCTTGTCTCTCCTACACACAAATACAGTTCAGATAGACACTTGCACGCATCAGGCACACATAAAACAATTTTATTGGCCTGTTGTAACAGCCATTGACTCTTTGAGGTCTATCTCCAAAGAAAGATCAGTTCCATAAACAACTTTTATTATGTACAAAATTACTAAAAAGTACTATAAAGTATCATTAAATTAGTTTAAATTACTTTGGCATTATGTTTCAAGTTTTCGAAAGCCATACAACAGCTTGACTGAATATGCTAAAAAGTTTTTTTTTTTTTTTTTTAATGGTATGAAACATACAGGAACACAAATATGATATTTCAAAGAAACTTTGAAGTAGATTTTTCCTTTTCAACATCCTTGTTTTCCATTGAACCTTATTTTTACACTTAAACTCATCACTTGCTTTTTTTCATCTCAAAATAAGCGTCAGAAATGCACTTGAGTTTATGCTGTGTTGTCACGTAACCTAGCCTGCTGACAGGACTAAATTGTATTTATAGCCGATGGGAGAGCACTCAAATTCACAGAGCAAGCTAAAAGTACTTCTTAAATCAAAACGGAAAACAACTCCCTCGGCCTGCCCGCACTGAGGGGAGAGGAGAGCTATGTGTGTGTAAGGTTGTGCTGTGACATGCAGTGATGGCTGATGGGAGATTTTCACCCAGAGGGTGTTAAAGTCAGTGTCCTTTAAATGAAAGCCGAGGTCTTATGATCCATGTTATTCAATCTAGCTGAGTTTTAAGGCTCCAACGCAGGAGTGATTATGCCGACGGAGGTTAACGTAGCATGAAATAACACAGTGTGTGTGTGTGAGAAAGCACATATTTTAGAAGTGATAGAAAGTGTGAGTAATCTTAAAAGTAATAATGCTGAGATGTACGTGTGTACATCCTCTCAAACCTGATTGAAAAGCTCGGTCGTCAGTCCTAGGTAGTTGTGAAGTGCCAGGAAAGTGACTCTCTGCAGGCGCACCATGATTATCTAAACAGACAGAAATAAGCCACAAATTAACGCTGTGGTTTTTTGTAAATTACTATGATTACACCAGTAAATAACAGTTTAAAATCTTGCAAATAAGACACCACTGTCTATGCGGTTAAATGGGCCTTAAGAGGGGAAAAATGCTTTTCTTTGCTTTTAGGAAATAAAAGATATTTGATGTGAAATTTAGACATAGTCTAACTTTTCACATTATCATGTTCCATGCCCAGTCTAAACAATTTATGAAGACTGAACTGCAAAAACAAAAACATTCAGAAAAAGTCATTTTATTTAGTGCTGTCAAACGATTAATCCCATCCAAAACAAAAGTTTGTGTGTACTGTGTATAATTATATATAAATACACACATACATGTATATATTTTTAAAAAAAAAATTAAATTTATAAAATAATTATATTTATATATAATATAAATTATATTGGATGTAAATAAACGTGATTAATCGTTTGACAGCCGTAATTTTATTTAACTGTACTATCAGTATTATTAAAAGTTTTTGTTCAACATTACATATTACATTTTTTTATTTTATTTACTGTATCAGCCAATATTGGATATTTAATTGTATTAATTTGCTTCATTTTAACATTTACATTTCCTTCTCCATCATCTAATGTTCCCTTAAACTTAATCTTTAAAAACACTAGTAATTGTTTAACAGTGTTAAATGTAATTTTTAGCAAATCTCAATTAATATCCAATTATAATTTATAATGACTGATTTTGGTTTTTAGAGTTTTGATTAGTTTATTTGTATAGATTTTTAATAGTTATAATTACTAGTATTTATTTTTATTTAGTAGTACAGAATTTTAATATTGGCCATTTAATTAGGTCATAATATGAAAATAATTAATGGCTAATCGATATCCACCATAATTTTCATATTTGTGCATCCCTAGTATTTAGCTTCTTGGTCACCCTGAGGAACTACAGTGTGTCCTGTGCTGTCAAATGTAAGTCATTTACATACAGATCTATAAAGAAGGTATATTACCAAAAAAAAAAAAAAAGAGAGAAACCTTGGCGAACATTACAGGCCCAGATAAACTTCAAGCGAAATCAAAGAACCAACTAGTATGACGTCCTTTCGAACAAAATCAGGCCAAAACTACCATATTATTTTTTTCCCTACTATAGCAGTCAATGTGGGGCAAGATCTGCTTGGTTACAAACATTCTTCAAAATATCTTCCTTTGTGTTCAGCAGAACAAAGAAATTTATACAGGTTTGGAACAACCTGAGGGGGAGTAAATGATGACAGAATTTTCATTTTTGGGTGAACTATCCCTTTAAAAGTGGACTTTATAAAAAGAATTTAAAAAAAAAGGTGGGAAAATGGCCTGTTATTACAGTGTGGTTGAGACAGATGTTCAGTAAGACAGGTCACATGAGTTCAAGCCTGTACCTGTATGACTCTCACTAGTGTCTCTGGGTATTTCTCAAACACTGACTGGAAAGCTGAGGCAGGCAAACGCAATATGGTAGACCTGACCGCCGCACGAGCAGACACGGTCTTATAAGGAGCAGGGTAACCCTGGAGAGAAAAGAAAGATCCAAAATTAATCTCGGTGCACTGGAGCTGGATAAGTCGTCAGGAAGGCAGACAGAGAACTTACTGTAATGATGTCTAGAATGCTGAGCAGACTGTGAACGCTGTCCCCGGGCAAAACGTCCTTCACCACAGGCTCTGTGCCATCCTGAAAGACACACACACACCGAAGGAGAATATAACAACATTAGGGGGCACTAAGTTTAATATTCATTTGTCATTTAGCTGATACTTCTTATCCAAAGTGACCTACAGGGAATTTATTGCAGGGACAGACCCCCCAGACTAACCAGAGGTTAAGTATCTTAATCAAGGAAATTATGGTAATTGTTCATGAATCAATTGCTGTGGGCTTCGAGCCTATAACATTTCAGTTAGAAGACCAGATCTTTAATAAAGTTACAGAACCCAGTTAAACACCATTTTATTAATTGTATTTTCACACTTGAAATTGTACACCCATAGCCATTTAAAACCGGGGTTTAGTGCTTGTCCATCTGTTGAAACCGTCAAAACTGAACATGAGCACATAAATACTTAAAATAAATATTTTATATAAATAGACAATAAATACATGTTTTAAAAATGTATAAAATACAATTAATACATATTATTATAATTTATAATAATAATAAAGCATCATTTTAGGTATTTTTATATATAACAATATCTAATATAGGTATGATTGGTTGCTGGGGCTGAGCAACTTTTTCCACACTTTATAAAATGCATCATATATAATTATATATATTTTTGTTGTTGTTTGATATAAATATATATAATTAAAATAATTTAGAATAATAATAATAATATAGTATAATTATAAATGCATATAAACAGACCTCATAGTTAAATGAGGTTGATGACCAAGTTAACTGACATTCCCTAAACCAGTGCTCTAATGAATTTTGTGAATTTTAAAAAGGTACTTCTATGGCTTATTCTTACAAACTCATGAATGCAAAGCTCAAGCCTTCCATCCTGAACCACATAAATGCTGTCATCATCATCCCCTGGCTTGAACAGCCCCTCTCCCTCCTGCAGCTCCACAAACACCATGTGCCGACACAGCTCCAAAAACAAGGGCTTCTCAAAATGACCAAGCACCCTGAAATGGATCAACATTCAACTTTAGATGAACACCAGACATTCCATTAGGCTGAAAAAGTATCATGTGATATGCATGCAGTTCAGAGTCAGAGTGGTTCACCTGACGTTCTTGAGCATGTAGAGCACCTCTGAGGGCAGGTTTGAGTTCTGCACATCAAATTCAGTGAGATCTGCTTCCAAGAGTGAGGGAGGAGGTTCTTTGGGCTGCAAAGTGGGTGGCTCTTTCCTGATCCGCAGGATCCTGCATGACATCATAGCAGGATTCAAACCAGAAGCACTGATTAGACAGCTTCTGACTTAAACCGTGTGGGTGATAAAACGAGATGGCATGTGTTTCCGTAAAAATTAGGTATATGAGAACCTAAACATACCTGCGTGCTATACTTAGAACTTTAGGCCTCTTCCGGGAGCGCTGCTTAGACACTGAAGTGGAGGTTGGTGTCGAGGACAAGGTCTGGACCTGAAAGATAGAAATAGAAAAACCAAGTGGAGGATGGAGAGTAAACAAATATATCAGGCTGTTAGTCATACAGGTTGTGCATTGTGGCACATGTTCAGGATACTTGACTTCGCACATTCTATGCTGCCCTCTAATGGAAGAAGACTAAACTTTCAGCTGATGATGTAAATGTTAATTATACCTATAAAGGAGTAATTGTGGATTAAGTCTCTGCAGAGTCAGAGTCTGAACTCTCAGCTATTTATCTCGGAGCACAAAAAGACTACTGTGAATGTGACTATTAATCACCAGCTAAAACAGGGTGCAAATCACAGGTGAACAAATGGGTTTCAGCAAGATGTGACTCACCTTTCTCATGATTTTCCTGCCATAAAAGAGCACTTTATCTCTTTTTCTAAAGCGATAGCGTGGAACACCAGCCTGTTGACCTTAAAATACACACAAGCAAATGCATAATGAGATTCCAGCAAACTGCTCTACACATACACTGCCGTTCAAAAGTTTGGGGTCAGGGAGATTGTTGTTTTTGTTTTTTGTTTTTTTAAAGGACTTGATACTTTTGCTCAGCATAGATGCATTAAATCAATCAAAAGTGACAGTAAGGACATTTATAATGTTACAAATAAAACTTTAAATTAAACTTTCTATTCATCAAAGAATCCGTTAAAAAATGCATCACAAATACAGAAAAAATAAATTTTTTAATGGAATATTGCGGTATGTATTATAAATGAATTATCCATGCACATACATTTTTTTATTATTCATGGGGGTATCATTGAACAGAGTAGCATTGAGATCCCCCTATCTATGGGACAGAATTATATAGGGCCTTGAAGATGAAGATTTCAAAAGGAAAGTTGATAGAGAATCTAGATGGATATTAAAATATCTTGAATACTTTTAGAGTTACAGGCATACAAACTTTGGAAAAGGAATATTTATGGCACTCAGACAGGTATGTTCTATGCAACTGAGATGATAGAAAAACACAAGATATATTTCTAGTTTCAACATTATTTGTTCTTCAGATTTTCCTCTAAAAGAAAAAGTCTCAGCTGTATGCAAAGTGACCCATATTTGGTTTTTGACCACTAAAAATGTGTACAATTTACCAATTTACTCATGGAGCCACATTAAGATCTGGGACTTAACCATTGAGGGCCTTTAAAATGAAGATACCAAAAGAAAAGTTTGTTAAGAATCAGAATCTAACAGGGATATTAAGATATCTTTAATACTTCTTGAGTTACAGGCATGCAAACTTGAGGCAAAAAACACAAAAAGTGTTTTTTGCCATTTTTAAACTGTCACCGTTGGAGTATAATCAAACCAACATTGCTGAAGGCAACAGATTTTACTAATAGACCTACCAATCTCTGTGTAAAAATAAAATAATGATGCTGCCATCTTTCTAAAGTCATTTTTACCCCCTTCTAAATTAGCTCCAAATCTAAGGTGAAAACTGTCATTTTAATCCTCTCTACAAAATAGTGGATTACTCAGTAAATATACATCTGTGACATTTAATATTTTGGCTTTCATCACTATTTATGTTTGTCTTTCTACAGAAAAAATATTAACAAAATCAAAAATTTGAGCCGGGGAAGTTTCCGAAATTTGTTTTATTCGACACGGAATGACCCTGGTGTAAAGATGCTGAAAATTCAGCTTTGCCATCACAGGAATAAACTACATTTTAAAATATATTCAAATAGAAAACAGTTATTTTAAATTGTAATAATACTTCACAATATTCCTATTTTTACTGTATTTTTGATCAAATAAATGCAGCTGATGAGCACCTCCATCATATCAAACTCAAACTTTTTAAACCACAAAACACTTATTCAAGAATCAGAGCTGAGCAACACGCTGAAAACAACACAATATGGACACAGAAGGGAAACGCACTCGCCAGTTTATATCTGCGGTAGAGGAGAAGCACAGTGATTCCTATCAGACACACAGCCACCACAGCACCGATCAAAACACCCGTCAGCTGGAACAGACAACAGTCACAGAAATGTAAGATTTTTTATCTGATATTACAGGAAAACTGAAAGATAAAAAAAAAATATCATCATCTGCAACTGGACTTGACAAAACAAAACATGATGTCAGTAATAGAGCAAATAATACTGGCAAAAATGCTGCAAGAAATTATAATCTGATTCAATTGGGTGTAACCGCTCAACCCAAACATGACAAACCAATGTATTTTAAATGTCTGCCACTTGTTACATAATCTGTACAGTTGATCTGAGCCAGTTCATTGTCTTTCTGTTCACATGGGAAAGTAATAAGGGAAAAGACAGCTTTCCAGAGAAAACATTTCTGTACCATGGTGGTCTGCATCCTCTCCTCCACAAACTGCTGCAGGCGGGAACGAATTTCACTCCCAATAGCCTGAGGAAATACACAACAATATACAAACAGTCAGACACACTCACAGGGTTTTGGTTTGAAAAATAAAAACCCTTTGGATAAAAAACTTTTTTGTATATGCATTTATAATTTATTTAGGTTTATTCCACAAAACAATATAATTAAAAAAAAACAGCTCATGTGGGATTTCTTTGAACTCATGTTTATTTTTTTAATCCATACCAAACTGCTGAGCTCAAATGAGACTCACATAGGCCAGTGCTTGTTCAGCTCCTTCCTGTCTTGCACAAAAGAGTACTTCCCCTTGCAAAAATAAAGGGATCTATCTGCTCAACACCCAATCCAGCATTTATCTTTTCAAAGGGATAGTTCACCAAAAGTGAAAATATTGTAATTTCTTACTCAATCTCATGTCATTCCAAACCTGTTTGCTGTTATTTATCTACTCTACATTTCATACTGTACATTTTTTGAAAACAAGGAGCAGACAAACAATTAACAAATCACATGAGCATTTTTTTATATACACTACCAGTCAAAAGTTTGGACACGGTAAGATTTTTAATGTTTTAAAAAAGAAGTTTCGTCTGCTCACCAAGGCTGCATTTATTTAATTAAAAATACAGTAAAAACAGTAATATTGTGAAATATTATTACAATTAACTGTGTTCTATTTGAAAATATTTTAAAATGTAATTTATTCTTGTGTTGGCAAAGCTGAATTTTCAGCATCATTACTCCAGTCTTCAGTGTCACATGATCCTTCAGAAATCATTCTAATATGCTGATTTGCTGCTCAAGAAACATTTATTGTGTACAATTGTACAAAATATTTGTGTACAATATTTCTTTTTCAGGATTCCTTGATGAATAGAAAGTTCAAAAGAACAGCATTTATCTGAAATACAAAGCTTTTGAAACATTATACACTACCGTTCAAAAGTTTGGGGTCAGTAAGAATTTTTATTTTTATTTTTTTGAATAGAAATTAAAGAAATAAATTATTTTTTTCAGCAAGGATGCATTCAATCAATCAAAAGTGACAGTAAAGACATTTATAATGTTACAAAAGATTATATTTAAAAAAAATGCTGTTCTTTTGAACTTTCTATTCATCAAAGAATCCTGAAAAAGAAATATTGTACACAATAATACACAATAAATGTTTCTTGAGCATCAAATCATCATATTAGAATGATTTCTGAAGGATCATGTGACACTGAAGACTGGACTAATGATGCTGAAAATTCAGCTTTGCCATCACAAGAATAAATTACATTTTAAAATATTTTCAAATAGAACACAGTTATTTTAAATTGTAATAATATTTCACAATATTACTGTTTTTACTGTATTTTTAATTAAATAAATGCAGCCTTGGTGAGTAGACGAAACTTCTTTCATAAACATTAAAAATCTTACCGTGTCCAAACTTTTGACTGGTAGTGTATATAGTTTGTATATTTAGACATTTATTTATTATATTCTTTTTTTTATGTTTTTGTTCTTTTTTATGACAGAAATTATTATGAAACATATTCTTAACTATAAAAATGATACGCAGAACCCATTTCCCATCCCGACAAATCCCTTTTGAACAAAATATATCTTACTCTTTGAATTAAAGCCATTATGCACGTAAGTAAGCAGATGGTGTTATACTGTATTATACTTATTTACACTTTTGTTGTTGTCTTCCATTTTTATATGTAGTATTTAATTATATGTAATTTCACACTTTAGGGTCCAATTCTCATTATTAACTAACTATTTACTACGACTTTTGCCTCAATAAACTTCTAGTTACTGCTTATTAATAGTAAGATAAGTTTAGGCATTGGGTAGTAGGACTAAGGGATGTAGAATATTGTCATGCAGAATAAGGCATTAATATGTGCTTTATAAGTACTAATAAATACCTAACTAGTTAATAGTGTTACCATAATACTTTACTTGATCTATATTTGTGTTACTCTCCTGTCTATCTGTTTATCATGTTTGTTCTCTTGTTTTGTGTTTTTCAGAATAAAAAAAAAACTACATGAACTGATTATGTTCTATTCACATTCATAACAAACCAAGTGCAACAAAAATGACATTTGAGATGTTGAGATCCATGATACTTACAGGATACATGCACTGAGCATCTTCATTCTCTCCCATTTCTAAAAAGACAAAGTCACTCAATTTATGGAGAATGCATTTAGTTGTATTTAATACTTGTTCTCAAGCTGTCATTCATTCAAGTCAAAAAGTCTGAACTGCAGCTGCTTTGGAAGTAAACATTTGTTTTAGATGAACTTAACACACCTTTGCAAACCATATTAAGCAATAATCTGATGGAAAAATAAGCATGCCAGCTGAATATGATGCAGTGTTTCTGCTGTCATTGGAGCAGTGATGACAACATGTTATGGGTATTACAGCTATTTAAAGTGTAAACAACCACGCCAACTTATAGAAACAGATGAATTCTGTTTTAGGTTTAGACCAGTTGCACAAAAATACCAATAAAACACGCATATCTTACAAAAACGCCTTTTTAGCAGGTGGTTTATACGTGACAGAGTAATATGCTAATTAGCTAGCAAACAGTAGCTTACTTACTAAAGACAGCGAAATTGAAGACCAGTGCTGAAATAATCCTTTTATTTATATCGCAGCTGCTGACTGGGCCACTTTCTCGTCATCTTCACACAAATTTCACTCCTTTTTAAACTTTGGCAGCTTCTTTTTACGCCCCATGAAATCAAATCTCTGCTGTTGCCTTGACAGTCCTTCACGTGGCAGTGACATGCAATGTCATTGGCTACAATTAACATGAAGGGTCCAATCGTAACCGCTGTTGTTTAACTTTTCGTTTTTTTTTAATTATCATATGCAAAACAACATACACAATGCCGTGATCACACCAATAATTATGCAGGTCATAAAATAAAAATGGGGAAAGTTGTGGAGTATAATAAAATATAAAACAAATGTCATTTAACTATTAATGTCACATAATAGCATTATATTCTCTTAGCTAGCGTTGTTTTCTTTTATAAACATTATAAAATATCTGCATGACAAGCATAAAATGCAATTAATAAAAATGATTTGGGACCAGGCCATTTTATGCACATAGAACTTCCCCAATAATGTTAGGCTACTTACTGTATAATAGCCTATCCCCGGTTTCACAGACAAGGGTTAAAGGGTTAGTTCACCCAAAAATGAAAATAATGTCATTTATTACTCACCCTCATGTCGTTCTACACCCGTAAGACCTTCTTTCATCTTCAGAACACAAATTAAGATATTTTTGATGAAATCCGATGGCTCAGTGAGGCCTGCATTGCCAGCAATGGCTACTTCCTCTCTCAAGATCCATAAAGGTACTAAAAACATATTTAAATCGATTCATGTGAGTACGGTGGTTCTACCTTAATATTATAAAGTGACGAGAATATTTTTTTGTGCGCCAAAAAAAAAACATAATAAATTTTTAACAATATCTAGTGATGGCCGATTTCAAAACACTGCTTCGTTCCGAATCTTTTGTGTCGAATCAGTGATTCGGATCACATATCAAACCGCCAAACTGCTGAAATCATGTGACTTTGGCGGTCCGAACCACTGATTCAATTCGTAAAGATACGAAGCTTCATGAAGCAGTGTTTTGAAATCGGCCATCGGATTTCATCAAAAATATCTTAATTTGTGTTCCGAAGATGAACAAAGGTCTTACGGGTGTAGAACGACATGAGGGTGAGTAATAAATGACATTATTTTCATTTTTGGGTGAACTACCTCTTAGTGGCAGACTAAAATGCATGTTTGAGCTGTTTTAACTGAAAGCAACTTGTACTGACATGTCTTTTAAAATATGTCAGTGCCATTGTTTTGTCTCAAGATGCACACCAGTAATGTTTTTTTTCCCAGGGTATATTTATAAAAGCTACTTAAATGCCCTAAATGAACTTAGGCCTAATCCTGGCTTAGGCCAAGACCTGTCTATAAAAACCGGGCCTTCATGTTTTTGTCTTGCTGACAGTAGGAAAAGTGTGAGACAATTCAGTGTACATTTATGTTTCTATCAGCTGATAGCTCAACCAAATGCAATCAAATAGAGCACTGTTCTTCCATAAGAATTTTATTTGTTTGCAAGCCATTTTATACACACTGGACGTTCCTTACAAACATTAATGTTTGAGATCAATAACATCATTGTAGAAGTTGTCTAGTGCTTTGTCTTCTTTTTTTCTCATGGGGTAGAATTTCAGACCAATTACATGTCTCATTTCACATGGCCTTCAAAAACAACATTCACAGATGTTTCTAAATGAGTGCAAAAATCAAACAAAAGTAATCCATCAAAACCACACACAAAAGTGACATTTAAATACAAAAACAAAATGGCAGGAACAAGCAAGGCAGGCATCTGATATTCACAATTGTGGTTTTTAAATGAAAAATGAACGAAAACAACCTCCACCAATATATTCGGATTATTAAAATTCCCATTAAGAATACAATTATGATAAAGGCAGTTTTGGGGCATTTCATATATATAAAAATTTTTACAATAAATTCCACACAATCTTTTGTCCTCTTCCCCTTTTGAAGTCCAGTTCTACTTGTTGAGATATTTGGCCACTGAATGGTAGGCAAGCAGGATCTCCTTGTCTTTGGGGCAGGTGAGGTGGAACACATCTTCCTTGTATGCTTTGTCCAAGTACTTTGTCAGGCCTTTTAGCTCTCTAGGGATCTCAAAACCACGGTACTTCTTGCAAACTACCTACAAAGTGAACACATTATTTAGATTTAAACTAGATGAAGTTTAATTGAAGACTGTCAGTGTAGAGGAAGTGATTCCACTTACAGTAAATATCAGTACACTGTATTATATCAGTAATGAGAAAAATAGTGACCTTGACAATATGCAATTTTGGAAGCAGGTTGCAGTCAGCAAGAGAAAGTGAATTTCCATCCAAGTAATGCCTTGTGGATTGGGCTGAATCTGGATTCTGGTCCAGTTCATGAGGAAGGGGAGTCAACAGGTACTGATCCAACTTCATTAAACTCCTTAGAAATTTCTTCTCCAGCACTGAAATGTACACAACCATTAAGATGTTGATATTCAAATGCAAATATTCAATGTTGATATCTATCTATCTATCTATCTATCCATCCATCAACCATTCCATCCATCAACCATTCCATCCATCCATCCATCCAATCTATCTATCCATCCATCCATCAACCAATCCATCCATCCATCCATCCATCTGTCCATCCATCCGTTCATCTATCTATGCCATGTACTAATTCGAGCAACAAGTTTTCCCAAATGCTTTTGAAGTGACAGCTCCCATATTTCAAACACAAAATGACTTCAAGCCTCGAAGCTAATTTCTGAGCTTCACTGCCTTCTGATCAGATACAGACTTCACTGTTCACTGGCCAAAATACTTCAGAGAAGGGTGACCCTTACTGTCATTGAGTCCAGGATTGGGATTTTTAATGTAAGCCGAGAATTTGTGAAAAATGTCATCTCCAGCCGTGTTAGACTCCTTATAGCGGCAGCATAACTTGGGATAGCTGCAATGCAAAAATGGTGCAAATGTTTACTGGGTGATTCTAACTTTATATTTCATGTCGTAAAGGATTGAATTTGTAGTGAAACAAATTGTGGCATTTTGTAAAAAGAGTAAGATACATTTCCTTTCAGGAATTCTTGTATATTTTTGTAGGAGATTTGATAAGAAAATACTTAAAATCTTTGGATTGGTGGTATGAATGTATACTCACTGTGGGGGAGCAAGGGTCTCTTCCAGAAACTCTTCGATCTTGTTGGTGTCAGTACGGACCTCTCCATTATAGATGAGGAAAGGGGGCTGAGAACCTGGAGCCAGGTCCTTTAGTACCTCTGGAGCTCTAGAAAGAAAGAAATCATAAATAAAGAATCAGATTGTGTTATACATTAATGTAACATTTTCAGGTATTAGACTATTGAATGTGCTAAGCCATAAATTCTAGTGTATTTCCCAAAGCAAAAGCCGTTTTACAAGATAATAGAATGTATCCTGACTAGAAAAGCTGAGCCATATGAAATTTTATAAGTATAATATTAACCTAGAAGACCTAGATGTTATTCATCAGAGGTTGCTTTTTCATAGCTCGCAAGGTCTATTTGAATACTCACTCATGTTTTGGTTGTACTATACACTTTGATAACAGTGCAGATAATTTGGTTTTGGAATAACCAAATTTTATATTTCTGACTTTTGCATAACTGAGCAGAGTTTAATACATTGTTGAGATCTCTTCTAAGATGAGTGATATTACTGGGGTGTACTTCTTCAAAGAAAAAATCTTCAATTTGCACTCCATTTAATCTTGTTGTCTAGAAGAAACCTAAGAAGAACTGATATCCTGATGTTGGCATCTCTCACCTCTTCATGTCCACTGTGGTGAGGGTGAAATTGACCCCCTTCAGCCAGAGTATCATGAAGAGTCGCTGACAAAAAGGGCAGTTACCAACACTTTCACCATCATCGCTTGCCTGAAAACAACATTCAGTAAGTAAAGTGTTAAAACTCCTAAGATGGAAATGATTTAATGTACATAAAACGATACATGGAACTACTTCCTGAAAAAGTACTGAAACATTTTTGTTAAAGTAATTTCACCCTTGTTCAGACATATTTTTAGAGATCCTATCTTTAGTACTAAATTCAGCAAGACCAGTGTGAGGCCACAGATATTGTTTTCAAACAATTGACTGGGTTATGTCATAGGAATGATTGGAAGTACAAACATTTTGAGCAAGGGTTAGATTGCAAGATTTAGACTTTTAGATCTTATATCTTGAGGAAATAACAACAGTCATCATTTAGAACATTTGACAGATTTTGAACTGTGCAATTAAGCTCTGACCTTGACAAAAAGTTCAATCTTTGCTGCTTCAGCCATCTCTGGTCCTCCTCTACCTCCTCCTCTTTCTGCGGTGTCTTAGTTGCCCAGGATCTCTCGCTGGTTCAGGAGAATGAGGTCAGTTTACATCAGTCCACCTCAGAGTCTACTTATAGAATCCACTTCACCTCACCAGTTCACACTTGGATGTATCTGTCTCCTCCTTTGATCTCTGAAAAATTAAACTGTATCGAAGGCACTAACTACAGCACCTTTCCTTCTTCCTCTCCCAACCGCAGTTTCTATCATTTCCTTTTAGAACCCAAACTCCTACCACACCCCACTGGTCTTGAGTGTTCAGAATACCAGCCCACTGGCCGAACCTGTCCAACCTGTATCTTCCCTCATTCTCTGCTGCTTTTGTCATTGTGAGTTTCTCTCTAAACTGCTCAGTGCTGTCCTACTCCCATGATTCTTCACTCCCAGTTCAGTCTATTTTCACAAAAATAAAAATTCTGTTATCGTTTACACACCGTCATGTTTTTCCAAACACACATGATTTTGTTTTTCTTTAACAGACCACAGAAGAAGATGTTTCTGTCAAGCTTAAAGGGTTAGTTCACCCAAAAATGAAAATAATGTCATTTATTACTCACCCTCATGCCGTTCCACACCCGTAAGACCTTCGTTAATCTTCGGAACACAAATTAAGATATTTTTGTTGAAATCCGATGGCTCAGTGAGGCCTGCATAGCCAGCAATGGTACTTCCTCTCTCAAGATCCAATAATGTACTAAAAACATATTTAAATCAGTTCATGTGAGTACAGTGGTTCAATATTAATATTATAAAGCGACGAGAATATTTTTGGTGCGCCAAAAAAACAAAATAACGACTTATATAGTGATGGCTGATTTAAAAACACTGCTTCATGAAGCTTCGGAGCGTTATGAATCTTTTGTTGAATCAGCGGTTCGGAGCGTCAAAGTCACGTAATTTCAGCAGTTTGGCGGTTTGACACGCGATCCGAATCATGATTCGACACAAAAGATTCATAACACTCCGAAGCTTAACGAAGCAGTGTTTTGAAATCGGCCATGCAGGCCTCACTGAGCCATCGGATATATATAAAAATATCTTAATTTGTGTTAAGAAGATGAACGAAGGTCTTACGGGTGAGGGTGAGTAATAAATGACATTATTTTCATTTTTGGGTGAACTAACCCTTTAAAAAAAATGACAAAACAACACCATAAAGATAAAATTATAAAAAATTATTCAATCAACTCTATATGCACTATATCTCTGAGTTTCCCTAAAGCTGTACAATAGTTTTGTGTGATAAAAAGACTGAAATTTAAGATATGGAAAAGAGCAGCGCTAACATTCTGATAAAAGTTGTGTAAAAAATCAGTAAGAAAACAGATTTTCATTTTTGGATTGGACTATTATGAAAATGTATGGGCATCATGCACAATATGGTTTATTTTAGGGATATGGTTATATGATAACCATTTTGTATCATGAAAACTGTAACAGTACTATAATTTCCTGTAGCACTGATCAGTGCTGAAGTACTTTGACCCTGTGGAATTTGTGTGAAAATAAAGATACTGAGGAGAGAGTGATTTACTACAGGTATGATGAGGTGTAACATCTAAACTAGATTTTTAGGCTCTCTGTCACCCTGTTTTTGTCTCAAGTTTTGCTTCTGTGTGAGACCCTATTTCCAGTAATTGTTTAGGTGACTTGCCCCTGTATACGTGATTTTTAACACCAAGCTCGAAGAACTGATATCCTGCTTTTTGTATCAGTATAAATATCCTCTGTTTTCCTGTATTAAACTGAGAATCAACTGAGCAGTAATCTGGTCTCTGTCTCTCTTATTTGACTCCCCAATACATAGTAAAAGGGCTTCACAAGATCTTGAGGTGAATTACAGAAGACTGTAAATAACTGAACAAAATGATCTAACACCTATGTATGACAAATCATTAATTTAAATGCCTACTGTTACAATTTGTACTGTATGTTGTAACCACGCCAAAATGTTTAAAAAATACTTTACAAAAGAAACATGGCGACTCTTTCAAATTGCACATAAATATGTCGTTGAATGCCAGCATCCGATGGGTTATTATTTATTTATTTGTCATTTTCAATCTGTGGAATTCTGCTGAATTTAAATATGATGAGGGACCTACACTCTTATTGGTAGCTGAAAGAATCATTAAATTAACCAAAATACTTGACTAATAAACACTCAAGGGGCAGAGGGGGTTTAGACCTTTGTGAATGATGGGCGTACCAAACAAACCTAGTACATGTTAATACAGAGAATGAATGTACTGAGTCACCACACTGCCTTTGTTAAAAAAAGTCTGAGTCATTAAACTTTTAATTATGAATTCAAATGAACCAGTTTTAATCTGGAAAAATAATGTATCATCAGGGTAATTATAGATGCCAAAACATTAGAATCATGTTGTCACAATAAAACAGTGGCAACTTAGTATCAGTCACCAACGTCATTGACAAAAATATAAATAATAATATAATAAAATGAATGCTTCTTATAGTGTTTGAAGATCTTGAATTAATATATTACAGTTTTACAGTAGTAACAAAAAAGTATGTAGTAACTGTGGTATTTACTGGAAAAAGCTTTTTCATGGTATAATATTCACAAAATTACAGGGATTTGCATATTCTTCTCAAGACATCATAGTATCGCAACATAGTAGGGGTTGCACCGACTAATTGACTAGTCGACTTTAATGCTCTGCCATGACTCTTTAGGCATGACGTCGACTGGTTAAGTTAATCGCCAATCTAACCTGCGCTCCTACATTACACACACAGACAGTGGCACACAGATCGCGTGTGTACAGAATCATTAAAGGTGGGATCATTGAAAGACACTGTTGTTGAACACTGTTGATATTTGAAATCAACCCAAACAAACCCACCCCTCTCTTCATTGCTCCGCCTCCAAAACTCACCCTCCAATCCTATCCACCCTGCTCCGAGTCATTCTCGAACTCCGGCGAGAGAACTCAGGCGAGTGCACTATCAATGATGCTAAACACCACATTCTCTAGCGGTCGTCAGTGTGCAGTAGTTTAACTGCAAAACTCTCACTATCTGGCCACTGTTACACACACAATGCGAGTGGATGTCTGTTTATCACAGCTGACGCGCAACAAAAGACAACTGGTTTGAACTTGAGCACCGCGTTTTTAGAACACTGTGTCATGCGGCGAGACACTGCAAAAGACGCAAGACACAAGCTCAGCGGTCATGTCTGTCTATCACGTTTACATAATAAAACAATAGAAAAGTATCGCATTGGAATGGAAAAACGCGTTCTGTGTGAACAGCCCCTTATTTGATCATTAATGACGTCATCATCGACTAGTCCAATCGAATTTAATCACATAAATGTCGACTTTAAAGAATCTGAAGTCGTTCAACGGGCTAATGATCAAAATTTTTAAAAGCTCAAACACACACAGTTTTAAAATTGGTTTTCCTCTTGGGGACCAAAAAATTTACCTACAAGTACAAAGATTTCAGATATTGCCATCTTTGTGGGGACATTTTGTCCCAGTAATGTAGGGTTTACCTGAACCACACACACACACACACACACACACACATTCTTGTATATCTTTGTTAGCACAATCATTGACACAATCAAAGCCCCTTTAAGACAAGTCATTTCACTCGGCGGCCATCTTTGAAACGCCTCTCGGGCATCCAAGTGCAGCTCCTATCTCTTTGAATGGGGAAATATCAAATTCTCTAAAGCTGTTTGCCAAGCTTTCGATTAAATTTCATATTTGAAATCACCAATGAAATCTGACAACAACTGCCTCATAAATGTTGTTTCTAAACGCTCGAATCATGACAAAAAAACGGTATTTTTCAACCTAATGCGCATGCGCAGTCCTAAATGCGCGTCTCTTGTGCCTCATTTCAGAGGCGAGCGTCTGACTGTTTCTATAGAAACCGGAGCTTCTAACGGCCGCTGCAGTGACGCGATGACTTTACCAATCGGTGATTGGCTCTTATTTAGAAGGCGGGTTTTATTCCGCCATATTGCGCGTTGCACTTTCTCCCATTCATGATAATATGAGTGACGCATCTTGTCTTTATTCTATAGTCTTTGACACAATGCAATCTCTAGCTCCTTACCGCTACCCATCACAAGTAACTGCCTAACCCAAAACCTTACCCATAACCTTATCCCTAAAACCAAGTCTTGACCCTCAAACAGGCCTTTAAATGGTCTCAGAAAGTGAGGACAGGCCAAAATGTTCTCACTTTACGCTCTTTGTCCTCACTCCGATGGTCTCACACTCAGTCCTCGCAAAGATATTTGTACAAGACACACACACACAGAGAGAGAGAGAGAGAGAGTTCAGTGATAACTTCATTTCTGTAACTCTCTTATGTCAAAAAAAAACGAAAAAAAAAAACCTGTTTATTGTTTAAAAAAAAAAACTAAACGTGCAGTAGCACGTCTGTGTCTGTGCATTTTGTTTTGTGATTTCAATGGAACGAATAGCGAGTTTCCACAACGGTTAGTTTGAAGCGCTCATCTGTGCACGAGCCACAGCCAGAGCGGCAACGAGCACTCGGCATGATTTAAAAAAGAACGCATTCCAGCACCATTTAACACAAATGAACTAAATGAATACTCTGCTAATCAGCTAGAGATGTTTCATTTGTATTAGATACATCTAATGTTTCAAAAAGTAGTGGGGACAATATCGACCCTGGCAAAAAGTGAACATGTCCCATCCGCAAATTAAGCCTATGCCTGGAATCAACCTACAGATTACTTAATTATACACTGTCAGAAAAAATGTGCAAAATTTGTACCTTTAGGGGTCCAACGGCTTGTCACTGGGGCAGTACCCTCAAGAGTACACCTGCTGTTGTACCCTTTATAATGGGTACATATTGGTACCCTTAGAGTTTGTACCTTTCAAAGGCAAATATGTACCTTTGGTGACCAAATTTTACCTTGTACTGCTATGGTACCATAATGTACCCCTAAAAATGGTACAAATTTGTCCTTTTAAGGGTACTGCCCCAGTGACAAGCCCTTTGTACCTCATGATGGCACGTTTGTACCCCACACAACATAATAAAAAGGCCATAATGCTGTTTTACCGCATTTATTAAATAACATTAAAAATATTACAATCTCACAATTTCATGCACAGATTTCAAAGGAAAAACATTTTAAACATTGTATCACAACATGTCATCAATATTGCAGGATGCATTTACATATTGATCAATTTCACATTTCCAAAAACAGTACACACATTACCTGTAACTCTTTAAAACATTAAACAGTACTTCACATTTCATTTTAACTGTACATTTTAAACATTCTTGTGAATCACAGTTTATCATAGACATAGTATGTTATGTTTCAAGGGTCCGAAAGTCCATCTTTTGCCCTGGTTAAATAATACTCCATTCAGGTATGCATGGAAGTGTGAAGCATGAGACATTGGGTTTAAAAGCTCGCCACACAGAAGTCAAAAGTGTTTGAAAACCAAGGTGTTTGGTTGCATCTTATGAATATCCATTCACATGACCTTCAATCGAGGATGCATCCTGACCAACGACTGCAAACTCCTGTTGGAGACAAATTAGAAATTAGTACAACCTCAAATGCTCAATTAAATTTGTTAACCTTACATTTTTGTAACCACAATAGGATAGAAATTTAAATCAAGGCTAATTCACACCAAGAACAATAACTACAACCATAACATTTTTAATTCTCAATTTCATTCTTAGACAATAGTGATAACTGTACCATAACTGTAACAATTATGACACAAGAGTAACAATCATTGGAATCACTTTTGGGGGAACTTTTTTCCCAACTGATGAACAAAAACATTGGAAGCCAATCAGAAATAAAGAGCTCAAGCATTTAAAGCAACAGATGATTTAGCTGCAGCACTTGCTTAAAGGGTTAGTGTCGAATCAGCAGTTCGGATAGCGTGTCAAACCGCCAAACTGCTGAAATCACGTGACTTTGGCGCTAAGAACCGCTGATTCGACACAAAAGATTCATAACGTTCGGAAACTTCCTGAAGCAGTGATTGGAAATCGGCCATCACTATATAAGTCGTTATTTTGTTTTTTTGGCACACCAAAAATATTCTCGTTGCTTTATAATATTAATATTGAACCACTGTACTCACATGAACTGGTTTAAATATGTTTTTAGTACATGAATGGATCTTGAGAGAGGAAATGTCATTGCTGGCTATGCAGGCCTCACCGAGCCATCGGATTTCAACAAAAATATCTCAATTTGTGTTGAAGATGGGTGTGGAACAGCATGAGGGTGAGTAATAAATGACATCATTTTCATTTTTGGGTGAACTAACCCTTTAAAACAGAGAACATTATCTTCCCTTTCCTGCAAATGCTAAAATAGTTATTACTAGGGGTGGTGGGTGAGGGTTGGTCAGGACAGTTTGTAGCAACAGTGTTGAAAGAAGAAAATTCTGTCATTTACTCACAGTCATGTTGTTCCATACCCATAAGACTTTTGTTCATCTTTATATATTTGAAAATATTTTTAATAAAATCTAAGCAATTTCTGTCCCTCCATAGACAGCTACAGAACTACCACTTTGACGCTTCAAAAACTTCATAAAGAGATCGTAAATCTATTCCGTATGAATTGAGGGGTTTAGTCCAAATTTACTGAAGAGACTCAATTGATATGATGAACAGATTTTATTTAGGCTTTTAATTTTATAAACATTGATCAGCAAACATAAACAAGCTCAAACGAACCTGCTTGACGCACAAGAACATCTTGACTTGACTTGAACTTGATGTGTAACACACGAGAATGAACCTCATTGGTTCTCGCACGTCAAACAAACATGCTTGAGCTTCTGTTTAACACTGATGTGTGTGTTGATGAGTGTTTATATGTGGAAAATCTGTTCATCATATAAAGTGATCAAGTCTCTTCAGAAAATTTGGACTAAACTGCTAGATTCATATGGATTATTTTTACGATCTCTTTATGAACATTTTGAAGCATGAAAGTGGTAGTTGCATAACTGTCAATGAAGAGCATCAAATCAGATCAAAAGGTAAACATACATTATATATTTTTTTTTAATGTATATAATCAGGATCCATCAACTTCTGTACATTAGAACTTATGAGATGTCCTCTATACACTGTTCTGGACTTTTCACATAATCTAAAGTCTGTACAAGTAACTTACATTGCCATCTTCCAGATCCTTATGGAAAGGGTATCTGAAAGAATAAAAGGAAAGGATACCTGAAAGTTGAATTAAAACAGTTGACCCTAAGAAACTCCTGAGATGTAAAACAAAATATATAATTTACTTTTTTTAATTTATAAAGCACCATAAATACTTTAAATGTACTGTACATAGGTGGTGAACAGATTACACATTATGGAACATAACTGACTTACACTGTAACCTAGAAGGATTTCTGACATGTTTCTTTGTTGAGTCTGGTCTGAAGATCTCTGTGAAATGAGGAATGACAACAACAGCAGGCAGTGACATATTCATATTGTTACCAATGTACATATTAAGACAAAATACTTAATATTATACTTACATTTCTGTAGTCAAAGGCTGCTGATAGCATTCGTGGCGCTGCTTCTATAGTTTACACCACCATGTCGCTTTAAGTTGATCCGGTTTGATCATTTTCTCTTCATCCTCATCCACCTCATGGTCTGAAAGCAGCCAAGGACAGATCAGTGTGCGTTCGAGGCTAGATTTCATCAACACTAAAATGACGTTCTATCACTTAATAACAATACAAATAAAAAAATCAAACAGATTAACGTTATGTGACGCGTACCATCACGCGTGAAATCTACGCGTGATGCGGCTCTCTTAGATTAAGGCCAATTCACACCGCACCAACAAACGCCAACAAACTCGTCTGTTGGAGTTTGTTGGATAGGTGTGATACCCCTGTTGGCGTTGGTCGGAATCTGTTTTCACCCGACTGAACATGTTTAATCGGCGTTTGTTGGGTCGTGGAATGTCTGAGCAGTGTGAACAGTTTTCCAACAAACGGCAACAAACTCTGAAGTAATCTGACCTGGCCACGAACCGTTGCCATGACGATGAGGCAAGTCCCCTGCAAAGACAGCTTGTTTGATCGCGCCCGCGCCTCACGCACACACAACAAAGCACTGGAAACGTGACATCGCAGCTTGTTCATTATAAAAAAATAAAATACAGTTAAAAAAAATACATATAAAAGGTACAATAGTCCGTAGTGCAATCCGTGCCATTCAGCAAGAGCACTGCTCCACTTCACCGAGAGAGGTATAACCACCATGAGAGCAACGCAGGTTTACCTTCAGTTTCGTTTTAAATTAATTCGTTTTGGCTTGTTTAGCTACATGGTTGTATAGGCCTATGGGTCACATAAATAAAAAGGGTTGCGCTAAAAAAAAAAAAAGTTTAAAAACCGGTGTACCAACCGCAACGCAATAGGTTGCGATCAGATCAATGGCTACAGCACTTCGGATTTCAGGTTAGTATTTTTGTTTTGCCTCAATACTTTAATACAACGAAAATATATATGATACTATATTATTAATATAATAAACTTGCCTGGCAATATTGTTAACATGGTTACACGTATGTAGTTGTGGAATTTTCCCAGTCAGACTTGTCGACTTTCTGTACTCGTTTGTTGGGGCAGTGTGAACATGACAGTTTTTTCTCATAGAATTCTAAATCCAACGGCCAACTTGTTCGTTGGTGTTTGTTGGCGTTTGTCGGTGCAGTGTGAATTGGCCTTTAGTTGAAAAGTCTGGTTTTATAAGTCTGTTTCACAGTCGATACTCAAGTTTCGTTAATATAAGGGCCAGTTCGCACAAAATGCCACGAGGCTGAATCCAGCTTCTTATTCGCAGCTTCTTATTGACGCTATCCGGTCCACCTTAAAAGACGCGACGCTTCCGCGTTTGTAGCTTCTTATTCACGCTCACTTTAGGGACAGTGCGTTTTTTCTCTTTTTCGCGCTTTTTTAAGGTATTGTGTTGCTTTTTGTGTCTATTTTCAGAATTAAAGGAAAATAGACTATTTTGAAATGCAAATAACACTGATATATCAGCGAAAATAGGCTGCAAAAATATTTATTGGCCCAATTGGAGGCGCTATATCTCAGCTACCTTTGAGGGTGCATTAAAAGTTGCACTGGAGCCTCATATCCAATGCACTTGACTGTCACCATGCAAAATTATGGACAGTTTTGCAGTAGAATTATGAAGTTATGGATCTATGAATTTGACAGATGTGACAAAGGAACAGGACAAATTGCATCATTGGCCCAATTGGAGGCGCTATATCTAAGCTGCCTTTACATTTATGCATTTGGCAGACGCTTTTATCCAAAGCGACTTACATTGCATTATACTATACATTTGTATCGGAGTATGTGCAATCCCTGGGATCGAACCCATGACCTTGGCATTGCTAGTGCCATGCTCTAACTACTGAGCTACAGGAGAGCAGTGAGGGTGTGTTAAAAGTTTCATGGGAGCCTTATTCCCAATGCACTTGAATGGCACTATTCAAATTTTCAGACATTTTTACTGTGGCATTACAAAGTTATGGACCCATGAATTTGACAAATGTGACAATACAGTTACAGGAGAAATTGCATTATTGGCCCAGTTGGAGGCGCTGTATCTCAGCTGCCTTTGAGGGTGCGTTAAAAGTTGCACTAAAGCCATATTCCCAATGCACTTGACTGTCACCTTGCACATTTTTAGACATTTTTACTGTAGCATTATGAAGTTACGGAGCCATGAATTTGACAAATGTGACAATACAGTTAAAGGAGAAATTGCATTATTGACCCAATTGGAGGCGCTATATCTCAGGTATCTTTGAGGGTGCGTTAAAAGTTGCACCGGGGCCTTATTCTCAATATACTTGACTTTCACCTTGCAAAATTATGGACAATTTTACAGTAGAATTATGAAGTTATGGATCTATGAATTTGACAGATGTGACAATACAGTTACAGGAGAAATTGCATTATTGGCCAAATTGGAGGCGCTATATCTCAGCTACCTTTGAGGGTGCGTTAAAAGTTGCACTGGAGCCTTATATCCAATGCACTTGACTGTCACCATGCAAAATTATGGACTATTTTACAGTAGCATTATGAAGTTATGGATCTATGAATTTGACAGATGTGACAAAGGAACAGGACAAATTGCATCATTGGCCCAATTGGAGGCGCTATATCTAAGCTACCTTTAACGCCCAGTGCAACTTTTAACGCACCCTCAAAGGTAGCGGAGATATAGCGCCTCCAATTGGGCCAATAATGCAATTTCTCCTGTAACTGTATTGTCACATTTGTCAAATTCATGGGTCCATAACTTCATATTGCTACAGCAAAATTGTCCATAATTTTGCATGGTGACAGTCAAGTGCATTGGGAATAAGGCCCCGGTGCAACTTTTAACACACCCTCAAAGGTAGCTGAGATATAGCGCCTCCAATTGGTTTATTTTCCTTTAATTCTGAAAATAGACACAAAAAGCAACATAATACCTTAAAAGCACGAAAAAGAGAAAAACCGCACTGTCCCTAAAGTGAGCGTGAATAAGAAGCTACAAACGCGGTTGCGTCGCGTCTTTTAAGGTGGACCGGATAGCGTCAATAAGAAGCTGGATTCAGCCTCGTCAAAATGCCCTGGTTTTTCCCCTATGAAAATATATTATAGATGAACATCTTTCGTTCAGTCGAGTCTGACTGCCTTCTATACGGTCGAGCGGCGCGTTAAGACAGAAGTATAGCTAGAGTTAACTTTAGGCCTATAAGTTGAAACTATAAGCTAACCCCAAACAATTCTTCTCTAATAACATTAACAATCTTAAATAGGCAAACCATACGTTGGTTTTATTACCAAGTAATGTATTTTTTGGCGGGAGGACACGACAAAGTTGGGCAAATACACAATCGCGGGGTGTTTCATACAAATATAAATAACAACTGATTTAACAAGAATTACATACCTCTCAATTTCTGTGCTTCTTCATTTTCGGTGAATTATATCCCCAGCTTCTTTCATCTTTAGGAGAAGCTCTTCCGTCGTCAGTGTCTGATCTCAGAAACCATCGGGCCGTCCAACCGTCGTCTGTGCTGCTCGCGCGGGCTACATTTGAATTTAAGAGGCTGACTGCGTGTAATATTTAAAAAAAAAAAAAAAAAAAAATCGCCCACGTTTTCTTGCGTAAAGAGATTATTATATAAACATTTGTCTAGCTTGAAATAATGCTCAGGTGCACAAATTTAATGCACTTGCATGGTTTGGCAGTCTTGAACCACCCACCCCCTGTCAACATTTCAGTCACACAAGTGATTGTACCTTTGTTTGTTGATAAAATGGTACAAACATGGACCCTTTGACAGTTAGAAACAAATGTGTACCTTATTTCCCCAAAAATGGTACATATTAGTTCCTTAAGGTGTAAATATGACCCATTGAGGGTTAGGGTTAGGGTTACTTTTTTCTGACAGTGTAGCTGTCTATGCATATTAAGATATGAAATTTAAACATAGCACACACAATACCTTTTAACAGCTGTAAATGAATACAGCTCAATCCAATGATGAGAGTTCTTCAAGGGTCATTTTTGGGTAAAGACTAGAAGGGATACAGCTACGGCCACTGGACATTTTAATATTTATTTATTTTATTTAATAACTGCATTTGCAGTATTGTAAGAGTAGGTTTAGGGTTGGGGGTCGTTAATCGTTAATAACATTTTCTTTGAAAAAGAAACACTGCCATCTAGTGTTAAGTTACACAACAGCTAAAAACAAAATGAAAACAAATGTCGTTCCAAACCTAAATGATATTCTTTCTTATGTGGAGCAAAAAGATATTTTGAAAAAAGTTTCAGCTGTTTTTGCACATGTAATCAAAGTCAGTGGGGTCCAAAACAACATTTGACTCTCATTGATGGACAAAAAAAAGACACTTTCGTGTTCCACAGAAGAAACAATTTCATAGAGGTGTGCAATGAGGCTAAGTGAATGACGACGCAATTTTTGTGTGGACAATATTGCGAGACCGCATTGGTCAACCACATTGTGTTGGTCAACCAACATCTGCAGTTCTTGAAAGTTATGCTGGGCTCAACTAGTATTTCTCAACAGGTCTATAATGCAATGCTTAGTTAAAGCAAGGATCAAAATAAGTAATTATAGATTCTGAAAACACACTATTTAATAATGACATGAGAGTTGAGAGTTGCTTTTACTTTGTCTTTCTCTCTTTCCATGTTCTAGAAAGACTCTTTTAGCCACACACATAAAAACATTATATGATTTTACAAAGAGTAGACAAATATTAAATGTATTATTACCTACTATATATAACAGGGGATATTTCAACATTTCTTTTCTTGGGGGACATATAGTCACAGTTTTGCAACAGTCTATGTATCATTTTCACTTCTCTATTTAAAAGAAAGGTACATGTGCCAACAAGGAGATGATAAATGTGCTATAAAAACTCTCACTTCCTTTTCCTGTAGCCTAGTTTCAGTGCCCTCAGAAGCTACAACCACACAACCGACACTGATACATACACTGATACAAGCACTGATACATGCCGAGTTGCCAAAAGTAAATGCACCACATTCCACATTCATCTTGCTCTTGTAGCCACAGTTTATGGTGAAATCAATGCGCATTATTTAAAGGACATTAAAGATTCTGTCAGATAGTGAACATCAACTTAGCATGTTGCAATAAAAGGCAACAAATCACATTCTTCATTGACCCAATAGTTACATTTGGCATGTTAAAGTTACATGCTGTAATGATTAAGGACAGGGAGGGGAAGACACGTAAAAGGGTGGAAGAACATATAAGAGTGATCTCAACAGGAAGCTCTTGTTTCCTACAAGACTGAGTCATTTCGCAAATCTCTCCATCTTTTAATGACAGCACAGCCCTTTACCAAACCTCCATATCACTTTGTTTCTCAAGGGACATGGCAGCTGCGGTCTTCCTCACAAGCCACGATCCACAAAGACACAGGTAAGATTTCTGCCATTTCTTTGATCTTTAAACATGCCTATGTTTTTCTTTAGATCTATCTCTTGAAAGAAATTTACTGAAAAGCATCATCTCAATATCTCAGTAGAAATGGTCTTGTTCTCCTTTGCTGGAATGTGATGCATCATCTTTTACTGTCCAGTCACAGCTAAATGTTTATTAAAAATGAACATTTTTTTTTTTTAAATTATATAAAAGGAAGAGTTTTCTTTTTTTGTAGGTGCAGTATTTGCAGAATTACACAAAAGGCTTTCAGTTATACCATTGCAGAAGTACAATATTTGCATTCATAATTAATTTGCGCAAGCAAAAGTGTCTAATGACGGGAATGATCAAGATAAAGCAGGAAATATTTGGCTGGTCATGTGACCTTAGAACAGCAGGTTAATAATGTTAATGATTTAGGACATATTTCATTTGTTGTTACCGTTAAATCATCCTAAAACAAAATATTCAAAACTAATTAAAATAAAAAATTAAATATAAATATTAAATAAACTCGTAAAATAACTAAAATTTATAAAACTGAAATAAAAATAAATAAAGCTAAATAGAAATATAAAAACTAATAAAATTCAGAAAAGCACATACAAAATAATTAAAACTTAAAATGAAAGCTAAAAAAAGCCGATTTAAAATATGATACTATACAATAAGGTTCATTAGTTAACATGAACTAATAATGAACTGCACTTACACAGCATTTATTAATTTTTGTTAATGTTAATTTCAATACATTATTAAAATCTTGTTAACATTAGTTAATGCACTGTGAACTAACATGAACAGCTGTATTTTCATTAACTAATGTTAACGAAGATTAGTAAATACAGTAACAAATGTATTAGTTCATGTTAGTTAATACATTAACTAATGTTTAACTAATGAACCTTATTGTAAAGTGTTACCCAAAATATAAATGCTATATCAGTGTATAAATAATATTAAAATAACAATGATTCAAGCACTTTTTATTTCTTTATGCATTCAGTTTATTTTTTCTGTTCGAAACCTAGTTGGCAAAAGCTATTCTCAGCTTTTCTAGCTCCGCCCACCACTGCTTTGATATTTTAGCTTCAATACAAATAGCACCTATCACTGTGTATACTTAAATGCTATTTATTGCTATTTATACATGGTGCAATCAGTGTCTACCACTATTTACACTCTGTGTAAATAGCATATCTTTTTAACACTGAGTGTAAATATCCACTGCCTATTTTTTAATAAGTGCATTTTTTCCTCACAGATGCCACTTCAGTAGGCTTTTAGCAGAAAAAGAACGTGTTATTTCCTGAAGTGCAGGTGTTACTTTAACAGCACTTGCATGGCATAACTTTCTTCACTGAAAGTCAGGGAAAGCAAGACAGAGAGCCAGGGATTCTGCTTGAGTTAAGAGTCACTCCCTCTACTGGTCACTCCTCTTGTCATCTTCAGGAAGGAAGAAAATGACATGGATCTTGACTTTGACAAAACCACAAGTTGTAGACTAAGTTATTGCATGACGTCCAGCAAAACAACAAACTAACGCCCAGTTCATCTACTTCCACAGCATGCTTATGGGCTCCAGCATAAGATGTACAGGAAAGTGGATAAAGAGGCATCTTCAACCCCCCAAGACTCTCCTTGTTTTATTCCTGACCATCAGCTTCATCTTCAGTTGGTTGTTAATGGTTGATGAACAACATCTTGATGGCAGCAATGAGTCACTCACAAACAATATCACCATCCTGTTGTGGCACTGGCCGTTCCGCACCCGGTACAACCTTACGGGGAACGTGTGTCTGAGGGACTACGGCATCTCTGGATGTGTGCTAGTGGACAGTCGCATTCTCTATGAGAGCGCCGATCTAGTAGTCTTTCATAACTTTGAGCTGAAGCTGCATAGAGAACACCTTCCAGTGCATCTCCATCGTCCCCCCAAACAGAAGTGGGTGTGGCTTTCGTTAGAAGCATTAGAAAACAATGGCAACTTGTCATCATACAACAACCTTTTCAACCTCACCATGTCATATCACCCTCATGCTGACATCACTGTGCCTTACGGGAAGCTGTTAGAGAAGAAAAAAACAGGTCTAGATTTTGTTATCCCAATAAACAAGAGTTATGAAGCATGCTGGGTGGTAAGTAACTACCAGAAATGGCACAAGAGGAGCGATGTGTTCCTGGAGCTGAACAAGAACCTCAACGTGCAGCTGTATGGCCATTTCGCCAAAAAACCACTACCGAAGGAGGCTCTGCTCCCAACAATTTCCCGCTGTTATTTCTACCTAGCCTTTGAAAACACAATATCTCCGCACTATATCACAGAGAAGCTGTGGAGAAACGCCTTCCAGGCCGGGACCGTGCCTGTGGTGCTGGGGCCGCCTCGCAGAGACTACGAAGCCGTGGCGCCTTCGAAATCCTTCATCCATGTGGATGATTTTAAATCTATTAAAGCCCTGGCTGAATATCTGAGAGCCCTAACCAAAGATCCAGAGAAGTATAATGAATACTTTAGGTGGAGACAAAACTATATGGTCAAACTATATACAGACTGGAGAGAGAGACTGTGCAATATCTGCCCCAAATACAGACAATTACCAGCTCAAAAGATTTATGAGGATCTGAGAGCTTGGGCAAAAAGGTAACGTAACAGGACACAGAACATGTTTTTGCGTTTAAAAACGCAAAAGCCAGGGCAGAAGAATGAAAAAAAAAAGAAAAAAAAAAAAGTATGGTCTACAGCTGTAGATTTAACAATGTTTGACTTGAGGTCTGCGCTTTTAGAACACTATGTTGTTCACAAAACTCTGCAAAAGATGCAAAACGTGAGCACAACGGTCCAAGATGTCCGTCTAGTGAATGTTTACATAGAAAGACAATTGAAAAGTAGTGAAGTGGAAAGTAAAAAATGCACAAAAACGCTGGAGTGGAATAGCCTAAAAAATAAAATAAATAAAAACAAGGTCTAGACTTTAAAGCCCGTTTATAGCTGCACGGGTCCGACGAAAAAATGGCCACGCTTCATACAGATGTCTTTTGTTATTTTATTTGCTTTCTCTCTCTCTGCAGACACTGTGAAAACTACAAAAAATAAAAACATAATTTTCAAATATGCATTTCTCAAGTTTCTTATGATAATGTCCACTGGTATGTAATTGAATGACGCAACAGAAATACAACAATCCAACGACCAGTAATAAAACGTTACATTTTTCGTGTAGAGTGACACAAAACAACACAATATGCAATAAATACAAAGTCAATTACTGTGTGCACCTCCCAGACCACATGCAGATTAACAAACTATCTTGAGGCTTTATGTCCCGCAGTCTCTCTGCATCTGCTCCCAACTCAATGGTCATGTGATGCATTACGCTACTTAAAGAACCCTTTACGCTAAACATTTCAAGGGAGTACCATTACCCATACATGTGTCACATTTGTTTTAAACACTGAATGAAATAACACTTGAAATGAATTTATAAAAAAGTTTGAAAATATACATTTTAATGAAAACCAAGTCTGTTGACAGTTACACTCCCACCAAATTACTAATTTATGATTAACTTTTTGTAAATGTTTAAATAAATTTAGTAATTTCAAAAACCAAATTTCAGAGACAAATAGTCTGTTCTCTGACTCTTGAAGTAATACTAATTGTCAAACTCTTGACACAACTCTCAATGTTGGCTCTATTGCATGAGATTTAAATGTTCTCTACAAGCACCACTAGCTTATGAATAGGACGTTCAAGAATGGATGGAACTTTCTATTTCCTATTTGTATTGTGGCTTTTCGCACCAGGCCATCTTCATCTTCACAAACATCAAGCATTCGTCCAAGTTTCCATTCACTGCGGGGAATCCCGTCCTCCTTAACAATGACGATATCTCCAACCTTCACATTGCGTTTTGGAGTGTGCCACCGTTGTCTGAGAGTGATGTTTGCCAGATATTCCTTTCTCCATCTACTCCAAAATTGTCAGATATTGAACTCTGTGCCACCCTTTTCTCGCGCACAGGTCTTCTTGCACAAATTTCCCTGGTGGAGGCAGCGGAACAGAGGATTTCATGGTGAGTAAATGGTTTGGGGTAAGAGGCTCTAGCCCTTTGGGATCATTGATGGTATCTGTGGTGAGTGGGCGGCTATTTATGATTGACATGGCTTCATAGAAGAAAGTTCTCAAGGAAGCATCATCCAGTCTTCCTGAGCTCTGAAAAAGGACCCAGCTTAGAACGCTCCTAACTGTTCTGATCTGCCTTTCCCAAACCCCTCCCATGTGACTGGCATCAGGTACGTTCATAATGAAGTCACATTGCCTCTTTGTTTTGGGTTTGTATCGCTAAAGTCTGATTCTAGGGCTCTGATGACAGCAGCAGGAGTCAGTACTGGAAGTTCCTTAACGGATATACGATGACACAGACCTGTGACTTCTGTCAACTTTGCAACCTGTGGTGAACTACCAACAATACTCCAACCCAGATCCGTCCTGATGGCATACGGCTGATAATCACCTCCTGTGATGACTTGTCGTGGTGCTAAAGCTCTTGAGCAATTGTAACCTATCAGAAGTCCAACCTTACAGTCTAACAGCTCTGGTATCTCCTGTGCTATTTTATTCAGATGTATCCACCTTCTGGCGGTTTCAGAGCTAGGAATGTGGGAACGTTCAAGTGGGATGAAATCTCTGGTATAGGCAGGTGGCAAATTAATTGGGCCATGAGAGGCAAACCCTCTAACTCTGAGCCCACTAACTCTTTCACTTTGAATGACAGAATCCTTTCCCATCATTGTAATAAGCTTTAATTTGACAGGCTCTGAAACTACCCCCATCCTCTCACATACCTCTTGGTCTACAAAGGTGTTGCTACTCTGAGTATCCTGTAGGGCATAAACTAAGGTCTTTCTCTCAGGATTGGTGATTGAAGAAATCCATACAGGCACTATCATTGATGTACTCCCACCATCGCCGCTGTCTCCGCAACAGGAAAGGGAAGATGTGTTTTCTTCTGCTTGCATAGCATGAAAAAATGTGACTGCTGCAGAAGAAGGGCGCTCTTCATGAAGTGATGTTGGATGATGTTTCTTGCATATGCTACAAGTGGCTTTACCCTTGCAATCCTTTGAAATGTGTCCTTTTCTAAGACAGCCAAAGCACAGGTTATTGTCAAATATGAACTTTCTTTTGTTCTCCACAGACTTACTGGCAAACGTTTGACATTTGTGGATGGAATGGCTTTCCCCACAACACCAGCAAGTGACTGGGTTTGAACATGAAGGTGCTGCACTTACTTTTTTGGGTCTGTTTGAATCAACTGAGTTGCTTCCCCCAACACTGTATGTTTTAGGCACTGTATTTGATTTGTCTGATGGTTTCACATTTGTGATGAATGCATTAGCCTTTGAGCGCTTAACTTCTCTAGACGGCCTTTCTTCAGTAAGCTTCAAGGCGTGAAAGGATGTTACAGGGTTGCATGCTATTTCTGCTTCTTGTGCCAGAAATTCAGCAAACTCCTTGAAATTTGGGTACTCCTCTGATTGTCTCAACTGCAGTGTAACATGACGATTCCAACGAGATGTTACCCAATCAGGGAGTTTTTGTAGCATGTTTCGATTCTCTTCACAGTCATTTAACACCTGAAGCCCTTTGATGTGTGGCATGGCATTGCTGCAAGCTGTCAGAAAGTCACTGAACCGTCTCAATTTAACTGACTCTCTTGAACCAATCTTTGGCCAGTTATTCAGTTTTTCTCTAATGGCACGCTGGATTACAAATGGATGGCCGTAACGAGAATTCAATGCTTCCCATGCTTGATCATAGGCTTCATCGTCCTTTCTGTAAAAGCTTCCTTCCAATACAGATCGTGCCTTACCATTAACATATTTTTTCAGGCAGAACTTATCAGCTGGATTTGTGCATCGCCGTTCTATCAATGCCTTGAAACTTGTTCTCCACTCTAAGAAAATAAGGGGGTCCCCTGAGAAAACTGAGGGCTCAGGTGCGGGAAGTCTGCTGAGAGCCATTGTGTCATGTAGGGCTTGAACTACTGAGGCTTCCCAATCAGTATGGGCTGTTCGTTCCTCTTTAATGTTCTTAGAAGTCTGTTCCTTTTTAATTTTCCTAGTAGATACTGAAAGACGATTGGCTACCTCACTGCACGCCGTTCTACATTCATTACTGGACTCGCCTGAGTCAGCTTCAGAGTATGCTTTGAGCTTTGCAACTGTTACTTGAAAATCTCTTTCATTTTCCAATCTTTTAAGTTCTTTTCTTTGAGCAGCAATAGCATCCTCCATCTTTATCTCTGCTTGCTTTGCAGCCAACTGTGCTGCACACTCTGCTCTTTTTGAGGAGATGCTTTGCTGTTCTGATGAGCAGCTTGAACGGTGACCACGGATAGCAGACTTGGAGACTTTTCAGCATCATCAGGTTGAGATCTTAACTGTTCAGTTAAGCTAGTCAATTCTTCCTGAAGTGACTCAATTTGCTCACTTGATTCACCACATTGTGATTTTTCTCCATGAAAGGACATTGTAAATGTTTTAGCAAAACACTTTAGTGCATGGTTACTTAAGTACTACTCTCAGATCAAAACCCTTGTAACGATTCAACACTGTCAATAGTAAGCATACACAACAATTAATCTGTAAATTCAAACAATATATACACACTTTTTCTTCTTTTTTTCACAAGTCCATAAAGACGTAAAGCACAGTCTAACCTGCTGTTAATTGCAGAGCAGCAATCTTCTGCTTGAAACAGCGATGGAATAAACAAACACTGTTCTCTGAAGCCTGTAGAGAGGATACTTGCAAAGCTGTAGTCTACGCGGCTAAATGTCGCACTCTTTTGGACGCTTCGCGGTACTTGCTTGATGGTGACAGCTGCATAACGGCAATCCTCGACTCTGACGCCTTCTCTCTCCACGCGATAGCCCCGCAATCGTGCTTCGTTTTTGTCTTCGTATCCGACGTCTCTTATTTACGCGATGCACCCGCGATCTTATTTCCTCTTCTCATCCGACCGATGCCGATCCACTCTTTAAGCTAGTCGGCTTTGCTGCGTCACGTTTTCACTATAGCTGCCCGGGTCCGACGAAAAAATGGCCACGCTTCATACAGATGTCTTTTGTTATTTTATTTGCTCTCTCTCTCTCTCTCTCTCTGCAGACACCGTGAAAACTACAAGAAATAAAAACATAATTTTCAAATATGCATTTCTCAAGTTTCTCATGATAATGTCCACTGGTATGTAATTGAATGACGCAACAGAAATACAACAATCCAACGACCAGTAATAGCTATAACGATAGGCTACCTATATTTGCGTCCACACCAACGAATGATAAAGATAACTAGGCTATATTTGCGTTTACACCAAGAACAATAACTAAAGATAGCTATAACGATAACTATATTTGCGTCCACACCAACGAACGCCAATGTTTTTGCTGTTCTTGTTGCATTTACACGGCTTTAACCAGCAGATGTCCTCAGCACGCTATGTTTCGAGTGAATAGCTAGTGCAATCGATTTAGCTGACGAATCAACGCCTAGTCTTTTCCACGGCAACTTCAAAGGAAGCAAACTAGTGCTGGATACCTGAGGTAATTTTATGTCACACTGTTTGCTAGCCTGGCATTATGATATAATTTTTTGATATGTAAAACAGTGGCTTTTTCTGGACCTGGGCGATTAACTTCTCCACCATTTTAAATGCGCGAGCCCTTGAATTAGAATGGATTCTGATTGGCTGTCAGTGTTTTTTCGTTCAACAGCTGAAAAAAAAAATCGTTCTGAAAGTGATCTTTTATATTTAGAACTATTTTTAAAACTATATCTTTATAGTTATCGTTCTTGGTGAACGGGCCTTTAGAGACATGCTTTTAAAAGTTTAACTTCTTTTAACTTGAGGGCTTTTAGAACACTGTCGGTGACGCTGCAAAAGACGCAAGACGTGAACATCTGTCTAGACATCTGTCTACCACGTTTAGAATCGCAAAGTGGAAGTAAAAACGTGCACAATGCAGGTTAGTGGAATGAAAAAATATGCAAGGTCTAGAGAGAACTACTTGAGAGCTGTTTTTTTTTTAAAGCGGTGTCATGCGCGAAACGTTGAAAAAGATGTGAGCGCATTGGTTGTCTAGATCGTTTACATTGAAAAACAATGTAAAAACAGCACACTGGAATGCACAAGACATACAGTAGTCACAGTTGCCAACTCTCGCGAGACAAATAAGCAACCGCAGTTTCAAAAACAAGCCCAATATTATTAATTATTATCATCAATATTATTTATTATCAATAAATGAGCCTGCAACGTATTAAACTGAAGCCACTCAGAGTTTGAAAAGCAAAAACACATGTTATTTTACAAAAATCATCAAATTACAATGAAGCAGGAGGGTACGCACTATATCCTCCGATCAGCTGTGAACAGAATAGGTTTGGAGATGGAAAAGAAAAAGTAACCCAGTCGGAATTTGTCATCTGCATTTAATCCCTCGAAGTTAGTGCACACACATTAGGAGCAGTGAGTAGTGAACACACACACACTGCAAACCGTGAAAAAGACAAGCACTAAGGGAGCGCTGTAATATATATATATATATATATATATATACATACATATATACATATATATTTACATATACATACATATATATATACACACACACACACACATATATATATATATATATATATATATACATACAACCTGTAATGATAAATACATTATACACATATTGTTTTGTACCATGTTTCCTCTCCATCTCTGTTGGTGCTGACATTGTTTGTGAAAATGTAACGTTACATGCGTCTATTTACGTCTACTATCATTACTTGCATTTACAACGTCACATACCTGCATGTTGAACGATATTTTTCTCCATTGAGAGGGAGAAGGAGGCGGGATGTGGGAGGACGAATTACAGCGCTTGTATTATTGCACTGAACAAAGTTGCTTATCATATTTTCCTAACAAGCAACCACATTTTTAAAAAATAAGCCCAAACAAAACGCAACCCGCGACCCGTGATTTTTTAACGCGACTTGCCAAAAAAAGAAGCCCAAAGTCGCGTACTATAAGCGGACTTGGCAACTATGAGAGTAGTGAAAGGGAAAAATACGGAAGGTCAAAAGACCATTTTTAGAATGCAGCGCAGTGGAACGCAAAAACGCGTTCTTACACACAACAAATTTTTTACGTTTAAAAATGGGAAACAGAGCAGTGGAATGGCAACGTCATTTTTTTAGAAGCTGAAGTTTTTAGAGCACTGTGTCATGCATGAGACTCTGCCTGAGGCAGTAGTGTATTTGAATTCACATTGGCAGCAGCACCATTTATGCACAGAGTGTCGGCGTGCACCTGCCTGTGCATAAAACACAGAAGTTCAATTGTGGTCTGCGCTGCTGAGGCCATGGTGCCAAACTAAAACCACAAGCCTGCTTCCTCTGCTGTCAACATGCTTATATCCTCTGTTCAAGGATTCTTGAAGAATGAAACAAATGTTTGCAAGCAAACTAGCAAATAACCTTGCTTTAAAAAGTAGTGGGTCTTCACCAAGTACATGTTCCTGGATCAACATCTTTATTGATCCTGGAACAACTTTCCATTCAACCAATCAGATTTGAGAGGCAAGATTATAGTTTATGTCATGTTTAGACTTACAACCAGCACTCTAAAAAATGCTGGGTTAAAAACAACCCAAGTTGGGTTGAAAATAGACAAACCCAGCGGTTAGGTTAAATGTTGCCCAATGTGTTGGGCAGTTTTCTTTAACCCAACTATGGTTAAAAATGTAATGTATGGCTGGCTTAAAATGAACCCAAAATAGGGTGGAAATTAAAAATCAGACACATAATTACTGGTGAACATTTATTAATAAGCAATTTAATAAATGTTATTATTAATTAATAAATGTTCATTTCCAACATACATTGGGTTCTTTTTAAGGAAAAAATACAGTAATTTTTAAACAATAGTTGAGTTAAATAAAACTACCCATGCAGGTTGGGCAAACAATTAACACAACCTCTGGGTTAAAACAACCCATTTTCAATTTTTGTCCATTTTCAACCCAACTTGGGTTGTTTTTAACCCACCATTTTTTTTTTTTAGAGTGAGGGTTTGGTGTTCACCAAGGTTTGTTATTCATTTATTATCATTTCCCTCTGACTTTAGGGATAAGTTATGGGAAGGGTTAGGTTTAGCGGTAAGGACTAAATTTTCAAATAGAAATGTTCCTTGATCAACAAAATGTGTTAACCCAGGAACGCATCTAACTCAGCAAAATCAGGTCATGCCATAAATCTTTTTTTAGTCTTTAGACTTTTGTTGACAAAAGCTGTGCCCAACAAATAGTCTAAGAAACCAGAGAATAAACATGGATTTTTGACCACAGTGATGTTTTTTCAGTGAATTATTGGCTTGAATTAATATATTACTTTAAGGACATTGTAAAGATTATAAAAAAAAAAAAAAAAAAAAAAGTTCTGTGCTGGATCAGCACTTGAAGCAACAGCTGGGTCCTAAAGCAAAACCAGTTCTTTGTAAGACAATAAGACACTATCAAGATATTTTTTAAAAAAAAAAAAAGTAACTGTTCCCAAAAGTAACTAGAAATGAGTGACCGTTAATGGAAATGGTTTAATTGCTACCCAAAAGATATTGTGTTGACTGAAAAGCAGAGTTTCAATAAATTATCAGATATGGTTTTCATTTACATTGCACCGGGATGAGCATGCATGATACAAACACCAAAAGATAAGGCACATGACCTCCACACAGAGGCTTTCAAACTGGCAGCAAATTTCATTTATAATCACCCTGATAAAAAGATACTACACAATTATTTTCAACTGGAGATGGGAGAGTGCAAATATTTAGAGCAAAAGAACAGTGACTAATGTTCTTTGTGGACCATCTGAAAAAGGTCTCCTCCAAATTGTAATAAAAATCCATCTCTTTAAAAAGTAAAGCAATTAGTCAAAATACAAGCTCATCAAGTCATGAATTTGCTGCCCGTTCACATAGAAAGGTGATGAGAAAAACTACAAAGTATGGAGACGTATGGAAATATACTTTAGAAATCACCAACTATTGAACAATAAAAGACAAACGTAAGTACATAAAAACTGATACAGGAGCAAAGTCATAAAAACCAACTATAAAAATCATCTGAACCTATGACTCCATGTGCAAACGCATTCAACAAAGCACCAATAATACAAAGATCCATCAGGCTGCAAGTGTGCATGGTCAAGTCTAAACCAGACACTATACAATTAGAGTGTCCATGTACGGAATTTATGGGAAGAACCAAATAAACAGATGCAATGTTTGCATAAAATAATCGTATGACTGATTTGATCCATAGCTTGGAGCATTTATATAAACTTTTAGCAGGCATCTGTAGCCGGTTAGCTGGTGAGGTGACCCACCAGTCCAGGATGTAGGGTGTTTTTAAAGACATCTGGTCGGTGGAGGGATGGCATGTATAGGGCAGGGGCTCCTCCAGGATGGCCTGGTCCAGGATAGCCTTGCCCTGGGAGGGCTGTACCACCCATGTGGGGCGGAGGTGGTGGACTCTGCTCATAATACTGTACTTCGGCACATTCGTCATCAAAGGGCAATGCTAGGCGCTTTCCCTTTTGTCTGCGGTTGCAGAACCACACACGTACTACCTAGAGAGAGGGGGAAAATAAAAAAAAAAAAAAAAAAAAAAATTAGTCAGGTCAAAAGGGTTTTAGAAGCACTGACTAAAATATGAAGGTCTAAAGGCCTTGAGGAACGCTTACATCTCTCTCCAGGCCTAGGTCGTCGGATATGTGTGTGATCTCAAGAGTGTTGGGTTTGGGGCACTTCACAAAGTACGACTCCAGAGCAGAACGGACCGTGCCTTCCAAACTGGTTCTTCGCTTTCTTTTTCTGGTGTCAACAAACACCCGTTCAATTTTGTACATCTGGAAGACAATAAAATGAGCAAGTTAGAAGTTTACATCACAGTCACTGTATTGAAAGGTCAAATTGTGTATAATGACATTTAAAACCTGTAATATTGTTGCACCTAGGCAGATATTCTACAGTGTACTGGACAATTTCTTAGCGGAAGATGTAAATAAATCTACAAGTGAGAAAACCGACAAGTCAACATTGTCTTTTATGGCCATGAATTTATTTCATACACAGCCACATATCAAGCAGTTGCCGATTCAATGTAGTACAACTTTAAAGGGTTAGTCTAACCAAAAAATAAAAATAATGTCATTTATTACTCACCCTCATGCCGTTCCACACCCGTAAGACCTTCGTTCATCTTCGGAACACAAATCAAGATATTTTTGTTGAAATCCAATGACTCAGTGAGGCCTGCATAGCCAGCAATGACACTTCCTCTCTCAAGATCCATTAATGTACTAAAAACATATTTAAATCAGTTCATGTGAGTACAGTGGTTCAATATTATTATAAAGCGACGAGAATATTTTTGGTGCGCCAAAAACAAAACGACTTATATTGATGGCTGATTTCAAAACACTGCTTCATGAAGCTTCGGAGCATTAGGAATCTTTTGTGTCGAATCATGATTCGGATCACGTGTCAAACCGCCAAACTGCTGAAATCACATGACTTTGGCGCTCCAAACCACTGATTCAACAAAAGATTCCTAACACTCCGAAGCTTCATGAAGCAGTGTTTTGAAATCGGCCATCACTATATAAGTCGTTTTTTTTGTTTGGTTTTTTTTTTTTTGGTGCACAAAAAAAAAAAAAAAAAAAAAAAAAAAAATTCTTGTCACTTTATAATATTAATATTGAACCACTGTACTCACATGAACTGATTTAAATATGTTTTTAGTACATTTATGGATCTTGATAGAGGAAGTGTCAGGCCTCACTGAGCCATCGGATTAACAAAAATATCTTAATTTGTGTTCCGAAGATTAACGAAGGTCTTATGGGTGTGGAACGGCATGAGGGTGAGTAATAAATGACAGTTTCATTTTTGGGTGAACTAATCCTTTAAAGTCGCAGTGTTACTGAAGCGGAGGCAGATCTTAATACAAGCTTTCAGCCAATTGTAATAAAGGGGTGGGACTGATGCAGAAGTAACGATTGGAGAAGTCCAGCATACATCAGAGATGTTTGTTGAAAATCGAGTTTACAAACTATAAGGTTAAAAAAAAAAAAAAAAAAAAATTATAGCGCTCTTCCCATTACATATAGTTTCAAAGCAGAAAACATGTAGAAACATCAATTTATCAGAGTCGACTGTCAAAAGTAGTACAGTTCTAAGATAATACAAATCATGCAGTTAGCTAAAATGTATTATTTAGACAGAAACAGAGCTCACTAAATCAATTACTTCAAGTTGTGATCATAATGAGGCAGTTGTGTAATTCATTCAAGATCAACGCCTACATTTAGAAAATAGATCAGGTCATTTTACATTTCATGCCAACTTTATTTACATTATACCTCATTTTAATGGTAAACTTAAAAACAGACTGAAAACGCAAAATAACCTATAATTTTAATAAAATCAAACATGCAGTATATGATAAAGTCGTGTGAGAATGTAACACGCCGGGAAAGTGCGAAATTACATTGTAAACTAGACTATGTACTGTTTCACATGCCAAAAAGAAACGCTAGTATTCTATTCAAAACACAGCCGTGTTGTAAACAGGTGACTGAGGTAAACTACCCTCAAGTTTAGTGACAGAAGTAGCCGGTTTTGAGCGCCCCTAGTGTAATGTATTGTACTTACATCCTGAGGGTTTTCGGAATTCTCGGCCTCGTTCAACCACCTCTGCAGCAGCGGCTTCAGTTTACACATGTTTTTGAAACTAAGTTGGAGAGCCTCAAAGCGGCAGATAGTTGTCTGACTGAACATTTTGCCTAGACAAAAATACAAATGTTAAATAAATCCACCATTTTACGTATGTATTTACAATAGTTAGAGACCTCAAACTCACCATACAAATTTCCGAGCGCGAGTCCCACGTCTGCCTGCGTGAAGCCCAGAGTGATGCGCTTGTGTTTGAGCTCTTTAGCAAACTGCTCCAAGTCTTCCGTGGTCAGATTCTCCTAAAAGGCATTTTAAAAGCAAAACAATCAAGTTATACTCACAAAACAACAGTGCTATATATTAAATCAAACTAATTTTAAATTCAAAAACCTCACCTCCTCCTCAGAATCACTGCAGCCTCCACTTGAGGACCCGCTGCTCCTGGCTGCGCTTTGCGCCTGACCCGAGGAGATGTTTGGCGCGGAGCCTCCGTTGAAAAATCCCGGGCTTCCGAACCCATTTCCGGGTGGAGAAGGAGACAGAGAGGGAGATGATGCAGAGGGAGTCGGGGGAGCTTGAGAAATATTAGCGGAGGCCGTGATATGAGACAGTCCAGGCCAAAACGAAGGGTTCCAGGGTGTGTAATAATTCACCCCGGTGGGCACAGATGATGTCCCGGGAGTGAGATGGTATTGTGACGACGGCTTGTTTTCTTCATTGCCGTATTCATCAACCTCTTTCTCGGTTTTTACCTCAGATGGCATCTTGATTTGTTCCCTGGTTTCAGCGATAGGTGGGCTGATGTTGGCCGGTTGAGTTGCTGCCGTCGCCCCCGCCACCTGCCCGGTGAACTCGGGGGCAGCAAACGGATACCAGTGTTTGGGTTGCGCAAAGTCACTACCTTGCAAATCGTTCGTTTTAAAATCGCCAGAAAATGGGAAGAAGGCTTGGTGTGTCGCTGGGCTGATTCCGTTGAAATGGGCTTTGTTAAAAAGCAGGCTTGGATCCTGAAGCATGCCGTGCGCGAACTGCAAGGACGCACCGCCAAGTCCATCCAGGCCCGGGGCTTGAGGATACATGGCCCTGTTGACCTCGTAGGGCCTGCAGTCTGCTCCTGTCGGGCTCTGCGGTCTCTCCGTCATCTTCCCACAAAAAAGTTCTTTAGATTTCAAACAAGAAAGCGTTGAGACTGCTGGTTTGGTAATCAATAACCGGCGACCAGTAGCTCCATGCCAGGATGTTCTTGTAAAAATGAGCAAAGCCAAAGTAGATCTCTCAGCTTCAGATTGCGCGTCCCAACATCAGCCTGTGCTGAAATGTGCGCAGTTCTTGTGTGATTGCCATCAATTAGGCCTTTAGAATGAGCTAGAAACTCACCAACTCTTCCCAATCTCAACTCTGATCCTGTCCCACACAGGTTTTCCTAATCAATCGGAGTTGGAGGCTGGGGTCTTAACCATCTCCTCTCCTATTGGTCACTTGAGACAATAAGCCACAGCTGACTTTGTGAATGAACTTGGTTTTCTCATTGGGTGAGAACATGAGGTGTATCTGTACATATGCGCATTTTCCAAAAGTGAACAAAATATAAATAAAATCTTTAATTTAAATTGAACTCGAACCTTTAAAAAAAATCCATAAGATAAATGCATAATCTATAATTTGTTTAAATGTAACATCCAGTAACATTAGCTCATGCGTGTTGAGTATTTACAATGCAAATATATTCATGTGTTTTATATTCATGCCACATTAAGTAAACTTTGTTTCAGTAATACGCACTTAATGAGTTGTACTTGATACTGAAATTCTTAACATCCGTGGGAAAATACACTTTATTGTGCAAAATTGTGTAAAGTGAACGGCAAGTTTTATGCGGTATTTTATAGCTTATATTTATAACAACGTTTACCAGATTTTATATATATATTTATATAAATCAGTTAATATATTGTAAACAAAATGGATAATAAAACTGTATAACCGATAAAAATGCATTCACGTATATTTTTTTCTTCTGTTTGGTCAAGACCGACAAATAAAAGGTGAAATGTTTGTCTGTTGCTGATAAGCAATTGGATTACAAGCGTCACATCTCCCACCTTCACGCTGCTTGTCGAAGCACAGATAGAAGCCGTAACAATAACATATCATTTTAGTTTAATTTCAATATTATCCCATAAGAAATGGACTCGGAAAAAAATCTAATAATTTTATCAGATGCACAAAACAATGAAATGTTATTTAAACGAGAGCGAGAGAAAGAGAGAGACTAAACAAGTTAACAGCAGTCAATGAACAAATGAACCCATCATGCAAATAAATATATATAGCCAAAAATCATTCAGACGTTTTTGATATTTTTCATATATTTTTACTAGTGGGTGCAGGACACTATAGTTCATTTATGTAAGTGAGGATAGCAAAATAAAGTAAACTGTGACATATTATACCCCAAAATTCTTCAATTTCTTCAATTTTACTGCCAGTAAAATTGATTAAAATATGGAACCAAAAATTATTCAGACACTTTGACCTGAGCATGTTTTGCTTAAGTGTTATCTGACAATTTTTCTGACACAGTTTAACTCTGAGATCTTGTCATATTTTATTACCATTTTTTTTAAACTATTGTGAATAAACTGTATTAATGATTGAAATGTTCAAGATGTCTGAATAAATGTTGGTTTGACTAATATTAAATGGATTGTCTCAGATCATGGTGTGAAATCATAAAATTATGACATCTCATAATAAATTATGACATGATCTTATGTTTAAAACAGCAGAAGTGTTCTCCCATATCACTTTTCATTCTCATAATTACTCCTTCAAATCTACATAAATTCCAGATACATTAAAAACCTGTTTTCTCCTTGATTTTAACACCTCTTTAAAACATAATGTATTATATAGGCCTTGGGAAATTAAAAAAAAAAAAAAAAGCTTATTTATTCGATCTACTGAATCATATTCATTTGTTATATATAGGAGAAATGGGCGACAAACCTAAAAAACAGTTTAAAGATGTTGTTTATATATATATATATATATATAAATATTTATATATATATATATATATATATATATATACTTATGATATCTGATAAATGAAAATTAACTTAAATTGCCTCTAACTTCTTTGCGTTATTAATTCTTTAAATATATATTTATTTATAAAGGCCTAATAATTATAGCGCAAGCTTCGTTCACGCACTTAAGGCATAATAGCGAGATTGCTTGTCGTTTAATTAAACGTTGTTTACAGTTTGGAAAAGCTCTACAGACGCATCGATACAGCTGTGCACCCCCGACCGAGCCGATCGGTGCAGATTGCGGCAGGAAGACGCGCCGCAGGAAAGTGGATGGGGGAGGCATTGTGCCAGAAGAGCCCGAGGCCCCCCGCCGCTTCCAGATCCAGAGTTGCGATGGCCGGCCATTAGCTGCCTTTCAGCACTGAACAATAAGTCTCAACCCTTTGATTATTCCCCTACCCCCTCCTCTGAAACAAACACCCGTCAAAGTTTCACCGATGCACTAGTCCAAAGTCTTTTTCCAGCATAAACATGCACTCCTATATATCGGAGTCTGAATGCAAGGTAGATCTATATGTTAAGGAATTAAAGTATCACCTGGGTATCATGCACACATATAACTGCTTTGATTCCCAGTCTAATCCCTCTGATGCTTCGCCACCCACCCAGGGCATCACACACACACACCAGCACCATCAGTACAAGCACAGCCAACACAAATCTACAACAATCAACCCCCTGCCATCAAACACACTCTTGCAGACCAGGAGCTATAGGTCACAACTGAGCTGTCCATCTCTCCTGGTCACAAAGCCGAGGAAAGGACACACAGGAGGCCTCCGGGGCCAGTCAAAGCTTTTAAAAGACATCAAACCACTGCTGCAGGCATTGTGCTGGCCCATGGACTTGGGTGGGGATTGTTATGTAAAGTGCAGACAGAGGAGGAGAAAGTGGAAAGAGATGACACAGGTCCGTGGGGTGTGCAGTGAGGGACGGCGGAACCAGGATTAGGCCGCAAAACACTCCCAGGTGGCTCTTTTTGGCCAGCCGTGTCTATTTAGATGGCTTGTGTACTGTAAAATTTATACTCAGCAAAACTTTTTTTCTTGAGATAACTTCAGCAGAGGAAATATTACCTTGATCTACAGAGATACAACAGGTATTCAACATGCACTGAGCAGTTTTGCTTATTAATATGTTGCAAAAGCATCACCCCACCCTTGTTTACTAATGCATTCTGGAACATATCAGAATCTGCATCTGCTTCTTTAGAATTACATAGATGTGGGAACCAAGTGCTACTTATAAAAGGGCGTATATATTGTGGTAAAGGCTGAGATAAAATGGTTTGAAGATTAAAATCTGGAGGAGGGGAAAAAAAAAGAAAAAAAAAAATCAAACAAGAAGCTCTCACATGCATCTATACAAAAATACCATATATCAAAATGTTTGGGAAGATAAGCTAAATCAAAATGACTGTTTTAGACCTCAACGTTATTTTATAAACAATATATTTTATTTCAGCTAGTTACCAAAACCAGCATTTTCCATTTTCATTTAGTTTAACTTACTAAACGTACTAAAATTAAAGTTAAAACTGAAATAAAATAAATAAAAACTATATACATATTTAAAACAGTAACAAAAATGACAAAAACTAAATCTAACTAAAAATAACACTAATTCAAATTATAAAAATAAAACACTATCCCCAGACAGCAACATAGTGTGGCCCAGATCTGGCCCACATCTGGTACATGTGGATTACACGCGGATCAGATGTGGGCCGACGCTAATTTCTATTAAAATAAAATTGGAAGTTGAATTTGCTTTATGAGGTGGCTAAAAATAAAAAAAAAAAAAAACTGTAAAATATCATTTCCATTGAAACAGTAATATACCGTAAAAACAATGCATTCTGGGTAATATTATTAAACAGTATTTTACTGTGTAAATTTCTTTCATTTTTTAGTTATTTTTTAGAGTATACTTTTAGCTAAATCATATGTATTTTACGAGTTGCCAAATTCGTATGTATTCTTATGAATGACCTACCCTTAACCCCGCCCCTAAACCTACCCGTCACTGGGGTTTAGCCACCTCGTAAAATCCATGAGATAGTGTTGGAAATTGTTGTTGACTGTATTCTTCTGAATTATAATGACAGCAGCAATATCTACACAAATATAGGTAGTATATTTTATACAATATAGAATATTTTAAACAAATATAACTTCTTACATGCCCAAGTCATACTCTAGAAATCATTTGTCATATTAAAGGTCATTTTAATGTCTTTTTTTCCCCTAACGTATATAAAAAACTGATCCTGAAGTTTTAGTATCTGATAAACAGGTATGTGACCTCTCATCCCTCTGCCCCATTCACTTATACAACCTGTCCGATGGCCTTTTGATTGCTTTTGACACCCTGCTGACGACTACTGCCTCTCTCCCCACATATCTTGATCGGGCGGCCTATGGCTGCCTTCCTCACCATTCACAGTTACAATGGCCTTTAATGGCTCTCCCCCCATAGACACCTCAATGAGGCTGGATCTGTGATGGGCTCCTCTGAACCACACCTTATGGGGCAGTTAAGTGGCCCATTGCAGAAAAGAGCCTGTATTGGGGGAGGTTGTGTGTCCACGTTCTGTTTGGATGCTTGAGCTGGAGAGGACAAACAGTTACTTTCAGAGAACAAGCGTTTTTCAGCTCCAACCTAAAACAAATATGTACAACAGAAATGAAACACTGACAGATGTTTCATAACAATCAAAGATTTGAGGTCAATCATACACTTTTGACAATGAAAGACCTTGATATTCACATAGTTGATGCAACACTATCCATACAATCCTACTTCATTTATGGAACAGATGCCCTAGTGCACTAATGTGATGTCATTTACGTTAATGTGACACAATACATTACGGTTTGATGAGAGGCTTTATGTAAATATATAATACAAAATAAAAAGTCAAACAAATAAGTAAATGTATTAACTTTTTAATAACCAAACCAATACCCACTTGAAATATTTCCTTTATGTGCCATGTACCATCTTAATCATTTTGAATATCGTTTAATACAATACCACTCAAAAGTTTGGGGTCAGTATTTTTTTTTTTTTTTGAAGAAATTAATAACTTTTATTTAGCAAGGATGCATTAAACTGTTAAAAAGTGACAGTACAGACATCTATAATATTCTTTTGAACTTTATATTAATCAAGAAATTCTGTTTCACAGTTGTCACAAAAATATACTGTTTTCCACATTGATAATAATAATAATAATAAATGTTTTTTGAGCAGCAAATCAGCATATTAGAATGATTTCTGAAGGATCATGTGACACTGAAGAGTAATGATGCTGAAAACAGTTATTTTAAATAGTAATAATATTTCACTATATTAGTTTTTACTGTGTTTTTGATCAAATAAATGCAACTTTTTCATAAAGCTTCTTTCATAAACATTCAAAAAAATCTTACTGACCTCAAACTTTTGAACAGTAGAGAGTATGGATTATATTGCAAAAAATTAAGTTAAAAAAAGGAAATAATAATAATAATTCAATTCTAATCCAAACATAACAGTATTAATAGTATTATAACAGCAAATCTTGAATTATAACATTCATCAAAGCTGTGAGGTTATGAAAGACTGTGATTGTTTTATAGCTCATATGCAATAATATCATTATCACCCATACACTTCAAGGAAATACAATATAATACATATATTTAAGTTTATTTATTTATTTATTTACACTAAAGTGACTTGAGCACAGGAACCTCAACATCTCTTTTTCAGTCTGACTAGTATTTAATTCCCTGACACAGTCATTATATCATTAGATAAAATGCATTTGATTTTTTACTGAGGGATACAAAGGAAAAAAAAAAAAAAAAAAGAGATAAGAGTGGGATAAAGAGACTTCGCACTTCATTGAAGAACATACAGAGGAAAAATTACTAAAGTGACAAAAATGAAACAGAACTCTTCTTAATTAAAAAAGAGAATATATTATGTTGTTTTAGATCAGCATTGATAAAGACAAGCAAATGTTGACAATAAGAAAATAATATTCAGATAAGGAGAGGTAAATTACAATGTATGAGAGACCACTGTGCATTTCTTATACACAAATAATAAGAAAAGGGGCTTCTGGAGGCAGCTTTGCCCAAAAAGATGAACACTGCTTTAAAAAAATTACATCTAGCCGAAAGAGACGCTTATAAAGATCCCTATCGTGACCCTAAAGAGGAATGGTTTTAAAAGGGAGGAGACAAAAAGCTAGAGAGGAAACAAACACCAGACTTAAAGAATAAAGGTGTGGTGTAAAGAAACCGCATTAAAAGGCCGGTTTCAGCTTCCACTGAGAGTTTGTGGCGCAAGAGTTTTTATGTGTGCATCTGAGTATAAGAAAAACCTCTTAACCACTGCTGTCTTTTACTTCATTGCTCGTCTACATACCATACCTTCTTCAGCATCTTTAGAGTTTGGGTATTTTTTCACTTTGTTCTGAGGGGCTTGGCGTCAGCTCAGATGTTCCAGGAAAAACACAGTCATAGTTTTTCTTTCCATGTGTGTATCGATGTCATCATTCGTGTGTGGTGCAACTTCACCCTATGGAGGAATGCTTTTAGGTGTGTTAGGCCTGTTGTAAAAGTATGCAGGGGTGTGTGTGTGTGTGTGTGTGTGTGTGTCCAGGTCACTTGTGATTTCTCTGTGATTGTAAGGTGGAGTCATCAAACAGTGGGTTTTTCACCTCCATCTCTCCAGTCTGCAGAGAAAAAAAAAAAAAAAAACACAGTGGTTATACTCATTTCCAGACAGAACTGCATTATTAGATGTGCATCTTTTGCAGAAGTATATTTTTGTCTTAAGACTGGACCAGGAAAGCACCTCTGACCCACATAGTGTTCTTGTATACATGGTTTATGAGGACACAAATGTGTATAATGACATGGGTATTACAACGTAAACATGTTTTATGAGGACACTTCCTGTGTCCTCGTAAAACAAATGGCTTAAAATACATACTAAATTGTTTTTTTAAATTAAAAAAATGCAGAATGTTTTCTGTGATGGGTAGGTTTAGGTGTAGGGGGATAGAATATACAGTTTGTATAATATAAAAACCATTACGTCTATGGAGAGTCCCCGTAAACCACATATACAAGTGTGTGTGTGTGTGTGTGTATACAAGACAAAATTATACTTCTGCAAAAGATATAGGGAAATGACAATAACACACAGGGCTTGACAATAACACCTGCAAACCCGTCAAATGTGGGTGGATTTCAGCAGTGGCGTGTAACACAGTCACTCTTGATAGCTACTTTGGTGCTGAATTTTATATATAATATATTGTAGTCTTTTAAAAAGGCATCTGAAATAATAAACTAAGTGCAATGTAGTGTTGTCTAAAATATCGATTTTAATACATAGCCTATCGATCCTGAAATATCTGAAATGCTTCCAATACTCATCTTCCACTGAATAGATACACTATACCAGCTGCGCTTTCTTGCTCTCTTTTCTCCGACAGCGAGTTGACACACAAACCCGCCTCCCTTCACTCATTCATTTCATTTGCTCCAGTTGTTGGTGTTACAGTCAGGGCTTGAATTTCGGTGTGGGATTTTGCATATTGCGCATAACTTTTGTCATTCCTGCAGATTTTGTGCTCACACCCAAAGTGCACGCATATAAAGCCACCTCTCAGAACTAAATTGAGTTCTTTTTTGCAGCTTATTATGCTTAAACAGTCAAATACACACAAAATTATGTCAAAATCTTTGTGAGTATTCTCGTAAACACAGTTATGTTTTAAGTGAACATAAACAGTTGAGAAAGAAAACATGTGTAACAGTATAATGGATCCATGTGTTAGATTTTAAAGTGACAGCAGCCTAATATACCTGCTGCCAAATTATGAGATAATATTAAAAATATCTATATGGCAGTTTTTTCCCCATGGTATTGAGGTCAAAATTGTGGCCAGTGAAAATGCTGTGTGGCTAGTAACTTTGGAAAACCATTAGCCACAGTGGCTGGTGAGCAAAAAAATTTAATGTCAAGCCCTGTGTGTGTGTGTATATATAGTAAGGTAAGTGAGGAATATAGATGCTAAAAAGTGTACACACCGGGGCCAGTCCAGGGCACTCATACACAGTGAAATCTCCTTCTTCATTCTCCTCATCTGATGTGGCCCCAGACTCTGAGACTTTAGGTTCTGCTTTATGTCTGTGTTAAAAAAAAAAAGAAGACATTACCACCTATAGCTGATATAATATGGACCGCATTTTATGATACTTTTATGCAAAGTTTAGTAAAGACATCTCTACACAGTGTAATGGCTGCTTCAACTTTGTTATCATGATGTCATAACTTTCACACAATAGCTGCAGGAATAACAGAAAGGGATGTGACATATCAAAATATGTTTCTACATTTTATAACAAGAAGTTCTTCATACATCTATAAAAGTAGTCCAACCTCAAAAAGGATGATTTAGACAACTTCACGTCTCAATCAAAAATGGGTTTTTAATAAATAATGCAGGTAATTATTTAATCATTTTTGGCTTACATATTGGCTTTTCACACTGGCCCAGTTTAAATGCATTTTCATTGTAAATGCATTACTATAAATATGAGTATTTAAAAAAGGGGAGACAAAATAAGTTTTGGTAGTAAATAAAGATACAAATGCCACTTAACCTAACCCAGGATTCTTAAAATTATTCATATCAATATGAAACATGTGCATTAAAGTACAAATGTAATTGTGAAACAAAAAAACGTTTTTTGCAAAAGTATGTTTCCTGGAAATCACCAGGAAAAAGAACCGAGACTAAACGACTCAGCAGATCATGCATTGTGCTTACTTCTCCATTGAGAGCATCTGTTGTTTCTGATGCTGGTAGTGATACATCTGAGCACTGTGAGCCAGTGTTTTATCCCCAGACTAAAACATTGAAAGAAAATGCTTGTAAACAATTAAACATTACAAGAAGAAGTGCTGAAGTGTTTATTGTATTTTTGGATGTATGAACTGCCATTAATTTGAATTCTCTTACAGAAGTATGGTTATGGTCGGGGCCCGCTGCATGAAACGCAGGGTAATCCACCTTCTGAGCCAGATGATTTTCTCTCTGTAACCTGTAAAAAAAAAAAAAAAAAAAAAAAAGAGTTTGCAACAGAAAACACTGAGATTTACACTGACATGTACATTGTTTTAAAGAAGTACACATATAATTTCCTAAAATAATGTGTTCGCTAAAGGTGCACTGTACTGAAAATAGATTTATAAAATGTATTTAATATAAATGAAAAAAAAAACTGCACTAAAAATGCTGAACTACTGCTGAACTGAACTAAAAACTGCACTAAGAATATTTATTTATATATTTATATTTATAGTATTGAAAAAAAATGCACAAAAATACAAAAAGGATATAAATATATTTTATTTAAAATTCAAAACTTAAAAGGCCACACTGACACCAAAATACTAATATTTATATGTATGTATATATATATGTGTATATATATATATATATATATATATATATATATATATATATATATATATATATATATATATATATATATATATATATATATATAGCTTTGTATTTCAGATAAATGCTGTTCTTTTGAACTTTCTATTCATCAAGGAATCCTGAAAAAAAAAAAGTACACAACTGTTTTCAACATTGATAATAATCATAAATGTTTCTTGAGCAGCAGATCAGCATATTAGAATGATTTCTGAAGAATCATGTGACACTGAAGACTGGAGTAATGATGCTGAAAATTCAGCTTTGATCACAGGAATAAATTACTTTATAAAATATATTCAAACAGAAAACAGTTATTTTAAATTGTAATAATATTTCACAATATTACTGTTTTTACTGTTTTTTTTAAATTAAATAAATGCAGCCTTGGTGAGCAGATGAAACTTCTTTTAAAAACATTTTTAAAAAATTTTATTCAGAAAGGCTATCTTCATTAGACTGAACAGGAAGTTTGTTTGAAGCATGATAATGGCTTTGGCTGACAAAACAATCTAATAAATTGTATAACTGATAAATAATAATAATAATAATAATAAAAAAGATTAAATTTACCTGATCCAGCAGACGGTTGCAACAATGAGTGCCATGGCCCCCATAATAATGCATAAAGATATCATCACTGCTCCCAGCGATACAATCACACACAATTATGAAAGAGAGAAACAGAGACAGACAAGAAAAATTATGAGAAGGACTGTCATAAACAGGAGATTTTGCTTCATTAAAATGGGACACACTCAATGGCACTTTAATGAGAGCACAGTGTGTAAATTGATAAATGCCAGAGAGGCAATAACACAATTTCACATAATCCAGAGAGGCTCACAATGTACTAATGTTTGAGGACAAGCCAGTTATAAAAAAAAATACAAAACATCATGTGATGGGCGTGCTGTTAAAATGTCATCTTTGTCAGGGATGTAGGCCAGGCAAATCACAGTAAATTACATTAAAATTTGTGCATTTTGCACTAGATTTCTGTGGAAACTGGGTCAAAGCATGCTGAAATGATTAAAAAAAAAAAAAAAAGAAAAAAAGAAAAAACAACTCATATCAACACATTAATCATACACTCTAAAAAGTAATTCAGGGGACCTGTTACTACAACTTAAATAAATGCATGGTTGCAAGTTAAAATCAACTTAATATAGTTTGTAATTTAAACTCAAATTTCTGTGTTAATTGGCTTTATTTTTTTTATTTTTCTTAAAAAAAATGCTGTAGTAACTTGTAGTAAATTGTCTTGATAACTTAGGCAGTGGATTTCAAGTTCCCAGCATGCTTTGCATAGAACTGGATAAGGAGAATAAATGTTAAATTAAGTGTTAATTTATTTGTTTTTAGTGAAGGGAGAGTCATTTTAATGTTTAATGCTGTTATGTTTGACATTTAAAAGAATTTCTGTAATGTTGAAGTTTTTGTGGTTACCATTGTGCTGAAGAGTAGATACTTGAAGGTGACTCTATAAGCAATGACTGCGCTACTGCCAGTGACAAGTAATATCTTACTTGTTCATTAAATATACATGTTAAATAAGTTATGCTAGCATGTCCTATGATAACTGTTGATTTGAACTGAAATAGATACGATAAAGCCTAACTGGTTCCAGGGCTACAACTCTGGTAGTTGGAGCGACTTAATTTTTTTTGAGTAATCAACTTAAAAATTTGTGTTTATGCTACAAATTAAGTTCCTCAACTCAATGTAGCTTGTTGGTTGAACGTAAATTCACTCAAAGTTGCAAACTGTTGCGTTAATTTTTTTTGTTGAGCCAACACATTATTTTTTTGAGCGTAATTAGACCTTATTAAAAAAACAAAGTCGAAAGACACATACAGACTAGCAGGCTGTCTCTGGAAGTGTGAGGGGAAGCGATTGGCCCATGGCGATTGGACGAGTTTGTGATTGGCTGGGGAGATTTAGGGGTCTGGTGTTGTTGTGTCGACTTGCTGACGGTTGTGGGTTTTACGGTTGTGGGTTCGGGCAGACTCTTCTGCTTCGATTCTGACCGGGATTGTGGAGGAGATTCTAAAGAAGAAAGAGAAAAAGAGAGAAAAAAAAACATTAAAATGATTCTTATATGACTACATTCTTATATGCAGTGTTTTTCCACTGTTAACTAAGCGCAAAGGCCTTGCCAATCCAAACCTGCCGTTATTTGTCATGTGTGAAGCATGCCACATTTAAACTGAAACTCCGCTTATAGTGACAAGCGAGCGAGTTGGAAACTCAGAAGGGTTTTGCTATGACTCATGACCACTATAACCGCTATGCTACCTCACTAACCATAACCACACAGATTTTAAGAGCAGATAGTTCAAACCTGGCTGCTTGACTTCTGACATTTGGTGCTTGGCAGCGAAAGAGGACAGATGGTCGATTTCTTCATCAACGTCATGATAGGAGGCCACTGTGAAAACAAAGTCAGAATTTCATTTCAATGATAAATATACTGCTTGGTACTTCAAAAATACTATGGGATTACCATACATGTCCACGGTTCTGCCATGCAATGTGTACAAAAATCATGGCACCATGTCTTAAAAACAACATACCACATATTTTTCTAGTACATCAAAACTAGGTTCAAACTCAGTTGCATTGGCAGTATAAAATGAAAATTCATAATTATTCATATATACTCTATGAGAGCAGAAGTCTTATGATTGGGCTGTGTTCTGAGAGTGAGAGTGTGCCAGGGTGTTGTTTGTTTGACACGCTCTAAATGGAAAACAAAAGCAGCACATGGTTTAATGGTACGTTTGGCCAGACAGTAAGCTGCATTCCAAGACTATGGAAGATCGTCCCCCCCGGCAACCAGCCTGAGTGTGTATGTGTGTGTGTGGCCAATGCGGGGGGGTTTGTGTGATTCCTCATTAACTCTTAACACCAGAACTCCTAGAACTTTCAGTAAATTGATTCAAAATAACTTATTCACAGAATGGAATCAAAACTCTATTGTCATTTATTTTAAATAATAAATATTAATACGACAAGTTCTCACATTCAACTCTCGAGTTTTGCTACTGATTTACCTTCATAGAATAATATGTTTATAGTGTTTTTAAAGATGAGATTGCATGTCAGAGCTTGTGATTGTTATTTTATTTCAAGCGACAATGGTTTTAGTTAACTATAATAACCCTGGTCTGATCTTGTATATGTAGCACCTGCTGAATCAAAACTTGATTCATTCTGCTTGTTGTACATCAGACTTTAGTAGGCTGTACTGTTTCTGAACACCCCATTTACAGGTCCACTTGTCCCCTCAAAGCAAGTACAGATGGTTTGTCCCGCCTCCTTTGACACCTGCTGTGGAGGACACACAGCCTGGACTGTGGGGGTGTTCAGACAGCGATATGTGTTGCTGTATCACATCAGTCTTGTTCCAGGAGGCAGATGGCCAATCTTCTGTAGACTAAACACACACTTTCATGACAATAAACATTCCCTTTTCCAGTAGTTCTAGCTTGTCAGCACTTTCTGTAATAAAGACTTGATGTTTATTTCAATGTGCAACGTGAATCGAGGATTGCGATGAGGTTTGCTGTATGGAAATATTACTTTTTTTCAGTTTCTCACTGCAGCATATGCAACACCTCACTCAACACCATGGCAGTTATGATCTCTGGTAGTGTGTCAAACCAGGCTGAAACTTTTTTTTTTTTTTTTTTTTTTTAAAGTAACAGCAGACAAAACCAGGGTTCTGCAAACAGTTATGATATATTCAGTATTTTTTATTTGTGATACAAAGGGCTGGGAGATATGCACAAATCTTTTTGATATAGTCTTTATTATATTGTTGCCTATATAAAATTAGCCAACTAGGGCTGGATGATATAATGTATATTTATACTATATTCAATATTATTTTGTTTATTTATAAAAAAAATTAAAAAACAGGGATAGATGACGTAATGTGTAGAAAATATTTCGATTTTTTTTTTTTTTTTTTTTTTTAACAAATAAAATTAGCCACCCAGAGCTTGTTGATGTAATTATTTACAATATCTTCTATATAATGTTTTTATTATATAAAAGTAATCAACTAGGGGTGGTTGATAACAATAATGTTTACAATATATTCTTTTTTTAATTATTTAAAATTAACCAACTTGGACTGGGTGTAATATTTATTATTTAATTTTATGGCATTCTGGCATTTATATATATACCTTATTTTTTTATTTTATTTTATTTTATTTTTTTTTTTTACATAAAATTAACCAACTAGGGCTGGACAATACATATTGAATATTTATTTATTGTTTATTATATATTTAATGTTTATTATTCAGTTTTGCTGCCATCTGGTGGTGGCTTCACTAAGCGCACTGGTAAGCAGATATCAATTTTCAGGTGTTTTTGACCTACAAGTTCTTAAATCTGAATCAATGCAAAGCAATGCCACATCAAATCTAAAAAAGTTCAGTTCTTATATGTGATTCACTGACATCAACCAACTCTGGACAACACCAAAAAACTACTTCCAGTCAGGCTTTTTCAGTCAATGTGATAAATACTTACAGTATTTGACTGTGTTTATTAAATCAGGCAGGTGTTTTTTTTTTTTTTTCCACTAATGTCCTGGGCTGCGTTTAAGTTTTTTAATGCCCTTCCTTCACTAACTTTACTCCCTCTCGTTCATTTGGATGTACGTCCATGTTTATGTTGCACGAGTGCCCACTACTGGCGGAACCCTTGAAATGTGTTTAAATGGAACACTCTCTAAACCCTTAATCACTTGGAATCTGAAATGGAGCTGATTTATTATTTACAGTTTTTCTATATGAATTTGTTTTATGCACCAATCTATAGGCCTGTATGTATGCTTGAGCTGTTAGAGAAATCTAAAAAATTACAAAAACTAAAATGATGATAACAATACAATTAACTATAACTGTGTAAAAAAACAGCTTAAGGTAGCTACAAGTATTATGTGGTTAAATGTCAAAATAACTCCAATTATATCATACACTAGAGTTGTGTGGGGTGGAGGTAAATTAAGCGTGATCTGCTGTGACGTCCAAATCGGGTTGCATTGTGGTCTATGGATCTGCTGGGTCATTCTCACAAAACCATTAAAACACCACAGCACTAATGATTTTAAATATTAAACATGCATTTTAGTAATATATAAAAACATTATAATAAAGACAATATTATTATCTACACTGAACAAAGAATAATTTCAACATATAAAGGAATTATTTTTGTATTTTACAATAGTTTCAGCTGAAACTCTCATTACCGCAATGCATCCAGGTATGTCTGAATGTATGTTTTGTTCTAATTTAAACAGAAAAAAATGAAAATATTCTAAAACAAATTATATACGGATGTTCTAATAGATGTTTTCAAATGACAGAAAAAATATGAATGTATAATATATAATAATAATGAAATAATAGTGGAAAAATTAAGTGTCCATGACTGATACTCTCATCCTCCACAACATTTAAGGACTCTTTACACACACACACAAAATTTAAAAAAAATCTTGATTTTGAAATAAGCAACACGTGTGCTAGAACCTCAAAGACGGCTACCAAGTAGGCAGATCTCTTTATATTTATCCAGTTAAAAGTTAAAAATTCTCTTATCAGACCATGTACACGACATTTTGGTTATCATTACCGTAACAGGAAATTTTCCTCATTTGGAAAAACTTTAAATTAGTAATTTTCTGTGAAAAATGTCTAATAATGTCTAATTATGTAAATTAAATAAAAATTGTCTAAATCATCATGGCTTCTCTGAATTTAATAAGATATGCTAAGGTACCTCATCCTCCGCAACACCATTCACACTTACCGCAACAATTTAAGGCCAGTTGCGGTAGAGAGAACTTCTGTTGCGGTAATGAGATTTTTTAGGACTTGTTTTGGAAATTGTGTTCAAAAAGGTCTTAAATTGTAAGTAAATGTTTTTAAATTTATGTTCACAAATACTCTAGACTTTGTTTCCAATGTCTGGAGAAAAAAAAAATTAAAAAAGTTAATTAAAGCATTTTTTAATTTTCATTTTCGAAGTTTTCGTGAGAATCACCCATATATTGAGTACACTCACTCCCTCGGTCAAAATTGAAGGGTTGAAGGTCCGTCCAAATAAATGTCCCTTGCCCACTAGTTAAATGCACTTGTCGCAAAATGACAGTGGGGATTCCTCTTAGGGGAAATGCTTAGGAAAGTTCGAGAGTGTATGTCTAAAAGTAGAGTTAAAAGTTTTGTTCACCCAAAACTTACAATTCTGTCATTAATGACCCTCATGTCGTTCCAAACACTGATCGCTTTTTATGATGAACAGATTTAATTTAGGCTTTTATTCACATAAACATTGATCAGTGAACATAAACAAAAGCTCAACCGAACCTGAATGTCGTGTAAGAACAAACCTCTTCCGGAAGCTCATAACCAATGAGATTCATTCTCGTGTTTTATGCAGTACGTTTGAGCTTTTGGAAGAGGTTTGTTCTCACACGTCAAAAAGCGATCAAGTCTCTTCAGAAAATTAGGACTAAACCACTCAATTAATATGCAATTGCAAGGCTGTCTATGGAGAAGTCAGGGAGCTCTTGGATTTCATCAAAAAATATTTTAATCTGTTTTCTGAAGATGAATGAAGGTCTTATGGGTTTGGAACGACATGAGGGTGAGTAATTAATGACAGAAATTTCATTTTTGGGTGAACTAACCCTTTAAATGCAGCCATGGTCTCTGGTCTCTCTCTCTGGATTAATTTCCATTCAGTGACGCAAAAATGAGATTGCTGACCTACATAGATGAATGATGATTAGTGGCAGACACTTCGGTTCAGCTGATGGCTGTTAAATGTCAATGTGGCCCAAATTCAAGGGCTGGAAAAATCAGGATTTCAAAAACATTATAGAGTTATAAAAATCCAAATTAAATTTAATTGTACTTTAAAAGTCAAGACCCAGTGTTGTTCACTCATGGCAATATTAAAGCAAAGAGACTCATGACGCAGCACTGTTTGATCAGTAAACTTTTTAACAGCAGGTTCCACCTTGGTCTAACATACACTATCACTTTATTTGTGCTCTTTAGATCTTTAAGACTTTTCTGTAAAGCATTTCAAAAGGTAAAAGGTCTAAAAACTGCTCTAAAATTCAAGATAACATATCCTATCCTATAATAAACACATTCATACGCTTATTTTTGAAGATATTCTTAGTAACAGAAAGCCAGGCTCTGTCTACACAAATTAAATGCTCAAAATGAAAGTAGTCAGCTGTACTCTTCAGCCCTTTATCAGACTCTTCTTCAGTGAACCAGGCCTGTGTTTGCAGAGCTGAATCACTCATTACAGGAAAGATATTGCAGAGTATGAAAAAGAGAGAAGGTGAGGTAGAAAGAAGGTGTATTAGCAGAAGAATTGTGTGTATGTATGCATGTATGTGTGTGTGTGTGTGTGTGTGTGTGTGTGTGTGTGTGTGTGTGTGTGTGTGTGTGTGTGTGTGTATATATTACACACACACTACCAGTCAAAAGTTTGGACACGGTAAGATTTTTAATGTTTTTAAAAGAAGTTTCGTCTGCTCACCAAGGCTGCATTTATTTAATTAAAAATACAGTAAAAACAGTAATATTGTGAAATATTATTACAATTTAAAATAACTGTTTTCTGTTTGAATATATTTCATAAAGTAATTTATTCCTGTGATCAAAGCTGAATTTTCAGCATCATTACTCCAGTCTTCAGTGTGACATGATCCTTCAGAAATCATTCTAATATGATGATCTGCTGCTCAAGAAACATTTATTGTGTACAATTGTACTAAATATTTGTGTACAATATTTTTTTTTTTTTTTTCAGGATTCTTTGATGAATAGAAAGTTCAAAAGAACAGCATTTATCTGAAATATAATCTTGACACTGAAGACTGGAGTAATGATGCAGAAAATTCAGCTTTGATCACAGGAATAAATTACTTTATAAAATATATTCAAACAGAAAACAGTTATTTTAAATTGTAATAATATTTCACAATATTACTGTTTTTACTGTATTTTTAATTAAATAAATGCAGCCTTGGTGAGCAGACGAAACTTCTTTTAAAAACATTAAAAATCTTACCGTGTCCAAACTTTGACTGGTAGTGTGTGTATATATATATATATATATATATATATATACACACACACACACACACACACACACACACACACAAAGTCAAACCAAAATTTATTCAGACATCTTGAACATTTCATTCATTAATACAGTTTATTCACTATAGTTTAAAAAAATGGTAATAAAATATGACAAGATCTCAGAGTTAAACTGTGTAAGAAAAAAATTAATGTTAATTATATCAGATAACACTTAAGCAAAACAGTTCAAAGTGTCTGAATAATTTTTGGTTCCAAATTTTTATCATTTTTACTGGTAGTCCACTGAAGAATTTTTGGTAATAATATGTCACAGTTTACTTTATTTTGCTATCCTCACTTACATAAATGAACTATAGTGTCCTGCGCCCACTAGTAAAAATATATAAAAAATATCAAAAATGTCTGAATAATTTTTGGTTTGACTATATATATAAAAATATTAACAAAAATATAAGTATATAAAAATAAAATTATTATATAATAATTATAATATATCATATTTATAAAATAAAAATTATATAATAATTGCATAATTTAAAATAAAATATTAAGAAAAAATGTATTTTATAATCCATTCTGCTTCCATATATGAAACTACATTATAGTTATCAGAGCCACTCATAACAAAGAGATTCATAATAATTTTCTGAGTGTGATATTTTGTATATTAAGATATGCATATTTTAAATATTTATACTGCATCACATGACTTAAGTCAATTTCATAGTATGTGCGAGTAACCCTTAATTTTTGAAAACTTAGTAGACAGTCTTTTGACAGCTGAAATTGTTAAAATATTTATAAAATTGATTAAGTGTACATAGTTCTTAAGAATGGAAAATGGCTTAGACCACCATTATAATAGTTGCAGAATTTTCAGCTATTATAGCACATTAAAAAACCTAAGAAATTATTAACAAAAAACATTAAAAATATAAATATACACATATTAAAATATATACTATTCATATACTAAAAATATATATTAATAATAAATACTATTATACATCTACAGTGTATGAAAGCATGCGTTGCTAAAGATGACATTTAAAAATTATTTCGTGCAAAAACGAAACTATGACTGCAGTATTGTACTAGATTAAAAAAGAGTGCTTTTTCATTCTGCTAGAGCAGCGCTCACATGGGATTACATTCAAACCAAGGCCGCACAGACATACGCGTGCACGCTTTCAATCCAACTGATTAAATTCAGCCATGTGCCTCTGCCACATGAGGAGAGAGAGAGATTAAGCATTATGCTCACCACAAAACCAACAGAAACCGTGAGAGAGGAGCACAGGTCAGATGATGGGAATATCTGCGGTCTAAACCATTAACATCATCTCCTCTTTCAGGATAACATTAGTCACAGGCCGAGGGTTTGGTTAATGAATGGAGAGCATTTGGCTTGAGAAAACAGTTGCGTGTTGCCTGACTCACAGTTTGTCAGTGCATGAGCACCAAAGCACAAGCCAGATCAGACAATAGGTGCTAAATAAATCATGACATAGTAGCCATTTGGTGGGTGTGTGAAAGCCTTCGTACCGTGGAGGCGGTGCTGGGGATTGTCTTTCCTCTGAGCAACACATTGTCCCGATTCATCTTCCTCCAATGGGGTAAGGCAGGGGCCACAGTGGGAGGAGCCAAGCTCGCAGAAGTGCCGCCCCATCCTGGCACAGTCTATGTGATCGGGGCACTTGTTTGCTGAAAAAAAAATAGAAAAGACATGTTAAAAGATTAAAAAGTATTAGATATAGTCAAATTATATTACCCTGCTTGGTGTAACTTTTCTAGCACCCTGAAGCACTATACATCACATGTCATGTATTTGAATATTAAAGTGCCTTAAAATCATTATGCATTAGTGCACCAGGTGTTAATGGCAGTTGAAAGAAATGTTCCTACAGGTATCATTAAAAGTCATAATTTCCTCTAAAGCCACACCTGCATTTAGTTACCTGTCATGTTTTTATTGGTAATGTTGTTTCTGAAGGTAGGGAATATCAGTATGTCCCTTTTAACATTCATAATAATGCTCCTAAATTTCATAATAAAAGCTCTTGACATCTGTTGTTCATTTAGATTATTCTGAAAAGATCAAAAGTGACAGTTAAGACATTTACATTATAAAAAAATATATATATTTCAAATAAATGCTGTTCTTATCAATTTTCTATTAATCAAAGGAACCTGATTTCCACAAAAGTATTAAGCAGCACAACTGTTTTCAACAATAATATATAAAAAATGTTTCTTGAGCAGCAAATCAACATATTAGAATGATTTTTGAAGGATCATATGACACTGAAGACTGGAAAAATTACATTTTAAAATACATTAAAATAGAAAGCAGTTATTTTAAATAAAAAAATATTTCACTCTATTACTGTTTTCACTTTTATTGATCAAATAAATGCAGCCTTGATGAGCATAAGAAACTTCTTTCAAAGTGTATCCATATATTTCAACTTGTCAGGATCAATTAAAGCCAGCAAACCAACTTACAAGTGGTAACTTTTGCATGATACATGCAAGGATAGAAAAGAAGGATTTGACGTAAAAGTGTCTCGTAGATGCTGTCGATCAGGAACCTGACAATTCCTTGAAGCCTCAAAAATATTGAACGGTAATGGGGAGTGAAGTACCCAATGACATCAATGCTATTGAACTCAATGCATCTCGTACCCTTGACTGACTTCTAATCACTCGAGAAATCAGTCATCGACACAAACGTGCTTGAATGACTCAAATCGGTCCACAGTCGCAATCATAAACTCAGCTCCTTCTCTTCAATGATACTTTTTTTCATGTGCTCCTGTTCTCTACAAATCCCTCCATTTTCTGTCTAATTCTCTCTGTGGGGGAGCTTGGCACTCGGTGGAGGCTACAGAAGGAAACTGGGTCAGCAGCAGGTGTGTGTGTGCTGTGATAGTGCTTGTGGATTTCATTGTGGAGCAATGTTTTAGTTTCATTGATGTACTATACAGAACCCCAACAGACACTCCAAGCAAAATGTCTGTTCATTTTCAGCTGCCATGAATATGTGCTTCAGTGTCTTCTGATGAGTGGATCGCTATCTGTCACTTTGACATCATCTGGCGGACGTCAGTAGGAACTCACCGCTGAGTATCAACCTAATGACACATGTTCCATTCGGAAGAATTTAAATGAGCGTGAAGCATTATCAAACCATCATTCACTCTCTGTTCTGAACGGCTCATTCTTAATGGAGACTGGAGCTCAGCTGGACTGTGAAACTCAACTAATGGTGTGTATCTTATAAGACAAACTTGCGTAATTTGTTCATGTCCACATAACTAGATTCTGAAAGCTTTTCTTTGCTTTTACAGTCACAATTTTATATTCACAGGCCTCCTTGAGGAAGATGTGTTTCCAGGCAACAAAAAAAGAGCTGTTATAAAAGGGTAGAAGAGCCCCGTAAAGGCAAATGCTAACATACGCCACAGCAGGAATGTACATAGAATATATGTGCATCTATGTTCTAATTAGGGTTGCAAAAGGGGTGGAAAATTTCTGGTAAATTTCCAGAAACCTTCAATGGGAAGTTAAGATGGGAATTTTGGAAATATTCCAAGTTGGAAACTTAATGAGAATTTACGGGAATTAATTGGAAATTTGGGGTAATTTAGACAAACTGTATCATATACAAACATAATATAAAGAATTTGTTTGGTCATAAGTAGACATCCATTTAAGACATTTAAGTTCCCTGTTATAGACTAACCTGCAATTTTCGTTAATTCCAATATATTCCTGTTAATTCCCATGGAAAGTTCCCAATTTGGAAAATTCCTGGAATTTTCCAACCCTAGTTCTAACAGACACTTTGGAAAACCTATTAATAGACTATAAGTGATTTTATATCAAGCCCCTGATTTTACATCATACATGAAGTGTCAACCCAACACAAAACCAAAATTATTGACAAAATTATTGAGGTTAGTACGATTTTTAAAATGTTTTTGAAAAAAAGTCTCTTATGCTCACAAGGCTGAATTTATTTAATCAAATATACAGTTAAAAAATATTTAATATAAAAATAAATTGTAATATGAAAAATATTTTTATTTTTATTATTATTATTATGATTTTAAAATCTATTTTTTTCCTGTAATGTCAAAACTGAATTTTCAGCATCATTACTCCAGTCTTCAGTGTCACATGATCCTTCAGAAATCATTCTAATAGACTGATTTGGTAATTATTATTATAGTCACATATGAAAACAGTTGTGCAGCTTAATAATTTTGTAGAAACTGTGATACTTTTTTCCCCTAGGATTCTTTGATAAATAGAAATTTCAAAAGAACAGCATTTATTTGAAATAGAAATCTTTTGTAACATAAGTATGAACTGCACATCTGTCACACAACATGCTGGCATCTGCCTGGTTGGCTAGTTCCGACTGATTTACGCCAAAAGTATCATAAGTACACTCTAAAAAAAAAAAAATGGTGCTATATAGTACTAAAAGTGGTTCTTTGGCCCGTAATCATAGGGGAACCACTTTAAGTGCTGTATAGCACCAAATCGTGGCGCTTCCGTGGTTCTTCACTGGTTCTTTGCGATGACTGAGGTGCTATATAGCACCGCTACTGTATACAGAACCTGTTAAGCCCCTGTATGGTTCTTCAGTGGTTCTTTGGGGTGGTTAAGGTGCTATTTAGTACCACTGCCGTACAAAGAACCTGTTAAGCCCTTTTAAAGGTTCTTTACGAGCCAAAGAACCACAGTTGGTGCTGTTTAGCACCATTTTTGTTGAAGAAATAAAATGCGATATGGCACCTCTTATGGGTTTTACATAGCACCATTTGACAAACGTGCTGAAGAGCACCTTTAAAGATATGGTGCTACATAGCACCAAAAGTGGTTCCCCTATGATTACGAGCCAAGAACCACTTTTAGTGCTATATAGAGTGTAGGGTTTAAATCGACTTACAATGTTTGACATCAACAATAAAAAACGGAAAGTTTTTCTTTCTCCCTATGCATGTTTATATGGTGATCTGCGAATAAAAATCAATATCTTTATCTTCAAATGTGTGCTGGTGATGTGGCGCACCAGTTAACTAACTAGAAGGTGTCTGTATCGATCACTGTAAGGATATTAGCTTTGACCATATCAACATTGTAACCTTTATTAGGTGTTGCTTATCCTCCTGCCGCTAAATATGCATTGATTTCTGCTCATCACTAGTCATAGACATCATCATCCCTCATTAGTCTTCATAAAACACCACCAGATTGCTTTTAAATCTGGACGAGGAGTCATGAGAACTGAGATTAAGTGACTAATGAGGTGCAACTGTATGTGTGCATGTGAGAGATACACATTTCTCTAAACACCCCGCTGGGCCGCCCACCTCCAGCCGGTCATGGACATTAATTTATACAACCAACCACAAGCTCAAGCTGCGCTTGGAAATAAAGAGGTAATTTGGAAGCAACAGGTTTTTGCATCGAATATACTTCTATCCCAGTAACTACTTGACTTCAGTGTCATTAAGCTGAATCTTTTATCCTAAGTTTCTTGCAGTACACTTACTACACAACATCAGTAAACTGAAAAAAAAAAAAAACACTTTCTTTCAAAATATCCGATTTTGTGCAGGTCCCTATTGTTTTAGCTAACAGGGCTCTCTGACTATTCATCTGAAACTGTAGTGTTTCTGGTTGGAGGAGATGCTTTGATCGCCAGATCAGTCAGTCCATCTCCACTCATCCAAACATCAATGACATAACACTGATCAAAGTCAATCCTGACAGACCACTTATAATTATATTTGGACTCTCTGAAGGACCCACTAATAGAAGTGAGATGGGCATTTATGTGTAGTCATCATGTATGACACATGTAAACCTTGAAAAGGAAGGCAAGAGTGAAGCAGTGAATCTAATTGGACACAGAGCTGTTTCTGAAGCAAATTATAGTATAATATAAAATAAAAAATAATACTAAAATTTTTATATAATTGAACCAGTGGTGTGTTTGTTGGGAGCATTGCCCAAAAAATGTACAATGATGAGGAAATATATGTAATAGGATAGATATGCACTATGGATATTGTTATTAATAGCTAAAAAAATGATAACAGTGGAAGGAAGAAGATCCTCCATGCTTGGTTCAATGGACTGAAACAAGGTTATACAATGGGAAAATGACTGCATGCCTACAGATAAAGATGGATGTTTTACAATAAATTTAGATATTTAACTAAGATAGGTTATAAAGAATAGGATGACAAACTAATGTAACCTGCTCCTGTTATTTTTTGTACAAATGCTACTTCCACAAAGAAAGTATTGATTTTTTATTTTTATTTTATTTTAATTATTCTTTTTCTCTCGTGTTTTTAAGGAGTTTGAATGTTGGGGATGGGGAAGTTCTGTAAAAACAAAGGTAAGAAATTTAAATACGTTTTTTTTAAAAAATTGTTATATAATTTAATAAAATTAAATAAACTGTCTGTAGACATGCAAGCTTGACTCATTCAATCAGATGTTTCTGTTACTGTTTTAAGTATATTGTACTCAAGTGTTAACATGTAACTAAATAAACTTTTCACTTAATTCCAAAATAAATAAATAAATAAATAAATGTGATGTTCTATTTGTAAAGTATTTATACTTAAAAATAATAAAAATCATAAATTGAATACTAATACTACTAATAAAATTAGCATTCCAACATGCATATGTAATCTATAAAACATTTCTGGTTTAAATATTCAGTATGATTAACTAAACTGCAGAACATATTGTTATCATGGTATAAAATAAGTTTTTAAAATTATTTATTAATAATTGCTCAATATAGGATATAGGTCTTATCTATGGAAGCATGTGTCCACCGCTGAATAAAAAATAAAAAAGGTAAACGCAACTTTTTATCTCACAATTCTGATATCTTTCTCACAACTGACCCGTGTTATAAAGTCAGAATTGTGAGATATAAACTCTGAGAAATAAGGTCGGTCTTTTTTTCCCTCAGAATTGAACTTTATAACTCTCAATTGCAAGTTTATATCTCACAATTCTGAGAAAGTCAGAATTGCGAGAAAAAAGTCAGAATTGTGAATTTATATCTTGCAATTGTGAAAAAAATCAAAATTGTGAGATAAAATGTTTTTTTTTATTCCATGACGGAAAATAAGCTTCCTTATTTCTCTCACCATTTCACATTTAAACAAGAAAAAATTAAGTCTCATTGGGTGGATTCTTCTTGGGCACTATTGGGTTCCAATCAGGTAACTCAGAAATAAAAAATTTAACTGGTTGTAAACACCTTGTTTTGGTACTTTTGTTTATGAACACATCTGTAATTTTCAAAAAAAAAAAAAACCACCAAAACCTCCAATAGGTATGATCCTCCCAGGAGGCTGTGGATAATCAGATTTTCTCAAAACATCTCTGGTCATTTGCTGTGCCAAGGAAAAGCGCACACAATTATATAAGAAAGATCAGCATATCATAAAGCTAGATTAAAAATGAATATTTCTAACCATCTGCTGCTGGCTCAGAAATCATTAACCAAGCTCTGACTGGGAAGGAAGCCAACATCAGCACAGAACCACAGCACGAGAACAGCGACACACTTACGTGGCAATATTGACAGTTTCCCCTTACTTCGTGAGGTAGGATGTTAATCATAATTGGCCACAAATGTTAAAAAAACCTGTTAAAGTGATAGTTTGCCCAAAAATGAAAATTCTGTCATCATTTACTCACCCTCAAGTTGTTCCAAACCTGTATGAATTACTTTCTTCTGCTGAACACAAAAGAAGGTATTTTGAAAAATGTTGTTAAAGGGGTGGTTCATTGCGATTTTACTTTTTTAACTTTAGTTAGTGTGTAATGTTGCTGCTTGAGCATAAACAACATCTGCAAAGTTACAGCGCTGAAAGTTCAATGCAAAAGGAGATATTGTCTTTTAAAGTTATGGCGGTTTAATGTCTACAAAAACGACCGGTTTGAACTACAACGAGCTTCTTCCCGGGTTGGTGACATCATAAACCCTGCAATTAACATAAATACTACATTGTCTACACTGGATGTGGCGCGGAAGACAGCTTCCAGAATCTACACGAGTTCAATGCTGGATTTGCACCAAGGCTATTACTGTAAGATGAAGCAGTTCCCACTTTAAAAGCAGAAGCTGCTGTTTATGGGCCCTTAACTGTAAGTACGTTTTATTGTTTGTACATGTCTTTTAAATGTATAGTTCTGTTGCTATTTTTTGGTTGCATCAAGGACGTAAACAAAGACCAACGTGTTTTTGCTTCGCTAGCCAGTTAGCTAAATTCTATTGCATACTTCAACAAACACCAACAGTTGTTCATGCTATAAATTAAACAATACCTTTACAAAAATGCTACTACTCAGTCATGTATTCGGCTACAGTAAAGCTTTAATAAGGATAAAACCGTATATTGAAAGCGAACATAAACAGCAGTAACATTTACAAGTCACAGCATAGAAACACTAAAGTAAAGGAAATACTTACCATTCATAAACGTCCTTTAAAAACCGTGCTTGCAGAGGTTCTGCTTGACCCTCTTCATCATTACTGCTATATGGGTCTGATTTGGGTTCTGATTTGGGACACCATTATTCACATTTTCACTGAAGCACATGTAATAACTAATGGCAAGGGGTGTGGCGTTTCTGGACGCTTCAGCGAATCACAAAACACTGGGCCAGCTAACCATCTGAGACCATTGCGTATTTCGGAGGGAGTGGTATCGTAGAATCAGGAAGTCAAACCAGCCGTTCAAATGACAATGGAAACAGCGGTGTAGAAGGTAAAATATATGAAAAATACAGCATTTTTAAAAAAAAAAAAAACAAAGTATTAAGACATGTTAAACTGTGCCCCATAAACACAATCAAGCCTAGAAAAAAAAACAGTGAACCACCCCTTTAAGCAAACAGTTTCTGGTCCCCATTGACTTCCATAGTATTATTATTTTTTTTTTCCATACTATGAGTCAATGGGGCCCATCAATTGTTTGGTTACCCATATTCTTCAAAATACATTCTTCTGTGTTCAGCAGAAGAAAGTAATTCATACAGGTTTGGAACAACTTGAGGGTGAGTAAATAATGACAGAATTTTCATTTACTATCCCTTTAAGAAGGAATAAATTTGAACTTTTTTTTTTTTTTTTCAACTGGATACATTGTGATAGGAGATGCCATGAACAGGAAAGTGTAGATGGATAAGGGAAAAGTCCATTGTGTGGACTTCCTGTTGCTCCACTTAAAGTCAAGCTAAGTGCCAGTTCTTTTGCCTGTTTAAACTGGCTCTCTTCCATGCCTGCAGACACGCTCAGATCTTAATCTCATAAAGTCTATTAATATATTATTAACGTAGACTTTACATTCCTGAAGATCAAATGCATGCAAATGCAAAAGTCGCTGGGTGTTTAGGCACCACTATGCATTTGTTAAGGTGTTCACAATGGTTTTAGTACACTGCTATGTGGTTACTAGGTGTTTTGGGTGGTTGCTTCCTGGTCCAAGTAAAACAAACTCACCGCCAAGTTTTGATGATATTCTGGGATCTCGGTTTGGGTATCTCCTTCAGTGTAAATCTAAGGGATGTTTTCACCAGTTTTTATCACTTTAAACAGCAATACCACATAATGTGTTAAATCAATAAGGTCTGAAGCATTGTGCCTACATATGCCTACATTCTCACACAATATCCTTGATCTAAAAAAAAGACGTTCAGAGATAATCCAAGATATAGGCTATGTGCTCACCTGTTTCCTTCCATTTGTGTCTTTCTCACTCTTGTTACTTATTAACTTCATGGGAATGGGTTAATATCCCTGCTGCTATGGAAAGTACGTTGTCCGGCTAACACCCACTACGTTGCCAGGCACACGTGATTACAACTGGATCACACTGAACGGGTTGGTAACCATGACTAGTTTACGTTTTGCACAAACATGCTGGGACTCTCAAATGCCAAATGTAAATATTATGTACAAGAATGTGATAATCATTAACCATTACAATGGTATATCTCAAAGCACCAAAAACGATTGATCTGATAGCATCACTGTAACATGGTACTAGTCTTGCGTAGCCAGACCTTCAGACTGATGGCAGAAGGTCTGGACTCCATCGCAGCTTTCATTGGCCAAGGGGTAGGGGGTGGTCCGATCTGCCTTTTTCACCTCCGATACCAATACCGATACCTGGGATTGCAGTATCGGCCGATACCGATATTAAAATAATAATTTAAAAAAACAAAAAACTGCTGAATTACCTAATAAACTGTATACCTCACTGTGTGGAAGAGACTGGGATCATTCTTTTGTGAAAGGCATCAGGCTTGACTTAAACATTATTTTCCTAATTTTGTAAAACAATATAGCCTACAGACACAAATGTAGTGAATTATTTATTAAATAATTGTGCACCAGTGCAACAACTGCAAATAAACCAGTAGCTTTAGTAGCTTGGTTGACATTCAAAATAAACAGGAGTCAGGCTGACTCCTTCATTCATGACGCATGATTTTGTCATGTATGACTCATATCTTCATGAAAAACAATATAAAAATATACTATAAAATTAAAAGACATTTCTTTTAAATTTTAAGCGCAGCTTTTTAATGAAGAAGCAACATATGATAAATACGACAGAACAAGAATGGCTATTAATAATATTTCATTGCGCAAAAGTATTATAATATGAAAGGCTCAATACAGAGCGTCACTTATGCGCATCTCGTGCGTAGAATGATGCTCTTGAAGGAACATGGAGTCACAGCGCGCAGAGGCGTATCGCATTGAAAAGTTCAAAGCACAAAGGGACGTTGATGCGTAGTGTAATATAATCTATGGCTATGCAATAGTTTATTGAGCCTTTTCTTTTAACAGTTTTAAATTTCATTTACTGTGCGTGTGAAGAACAATTATAGTGCTCTCTACTCCAGTGTTGTGATCTAACAGACACCCGGGAGAAAGTAACAAGTGAAACAGCAATAAACTCCAGCCAGATAAAGTCCTTTTATGCAAAACCATAGACCTTTATCTACAGATCAAGTATTATAATAGGAACATTGAATCATCTTGGAGAAAGTTTTATTGTGTTGAATGTCGTAACCGAACACAACGCACTTTGAATGCTAAATGGAGAATGAGAGGGAAGCATTCATGAACTTGAATTTAAAAACTTAAATATTGATCTGTACCTCACATTAAACTATGCAATGGCTTCAGAAAACCTGGAATATAGTAAACTGTATGGTGATTTATATTGTTTTTGTGCCTTTTCTGTGTGGTATAACAACAACAAAATAGTATACGCACAAAATATCGGGCCGATACCCGATCCAGCAAAAAATGGCAGTATCAGAGCAATACCGATACTGAATATCGTATTGGTGCACCCCTACCCAGAGGCCGTACGACTGACATTTAAAAGCAACCAATCACAGTTCGTTTTGTTTCAGGTCATGTTAAAGGGGACCAATTATGTCCCTTTTACAAGATTCAAGCTGCGTCTGAAATTGAATACTACTCTACTATATAGTACGCGAAAAACAGAGTAGTATGTCCGAATTCATAGTATTCGAAAAACAATACGTGCAAAGTACCCAGATGACTTACTACTTCCGACAAAATTCTGAAGTGCGCATTCGATGGACACTTTACTATCCCATGAGGCCACGGGAGAGGATTTGTGAATGGAGTTGAAGGGACGTAACTGACGCTGGTAGGTCATGTGATGGTAAAAACATAGCGGATGTAGTACGTCCGAATTCATTCATACTACACGCATTCACTTTTTCAACGGTCGTGAAGTAAATTTAAATTCAAATGTAGTACCTACTCTACAGTACGCGATTTCGGACGCAGCCTAAGTCTCTGGTGTGTCCAGAATGTGTGTGAAGTTTCAGCTCAAAATACTCCACAGATAATTTATTATAGCTTGTCAAATTTGCCCCTATTTGGGTGTGAGCAAAAACACGCTGATTGTGTATGTACCTTTAAATGAAAATGAGCTGCTGCTCCCAGGCGCTTTTCAGAAGAGGGCGGAGCTTTAACAGCTCACGCTTCAGTTGCTCAACAACAACAAAGCTGGAGAATCTCACGCAGCCAAAATGACGATTGTCAGTAACGGTGTTCAGGCTTTCATTGTTCAAACCGGAGTCGGACACTGACGGAGAGACTCAGGATGCATCTGGACGTTTCTGAATGGTTAGTGGATAAATTTATGTTGCTGTGGAGTTGATTCAACTCATCGACTAGCATGTGCGTCATGATAATCTTTTGTGCAAATCCAGCATTGAATTGACCCTCGTTTGTGAAGCAGTCTGGCGTAAACGACGACATGGCAACAACACTACAACAACAACTCTTCCTCTTCTCTAAAGCAGCCCAACATGGCCTCACCACCTTTGTTGCATGTTCCCGGGGGCGGGGTTTATGTACATTTTAGACTTAGTAATGTCACTAACCCGGGAAGAACTTGTTGTAGTCCCTACCAGCCAAAAGCAGTAAGTGTTTTTGTTTTTTTGTCAACAGTTTATTAGGCTGTTGTTCCTTTAAGAACAAATGCACATCCGATTTACTCCAAACTGTTTATGCTCACGTAAACACCGCACCGCATTTGAATACTCTTTAGTGGCTTATTGTGATTAATAACACTAACGTGTCAATAACTTAAATAATACACAAAGTTAAAGAAATGTAACACATAGAAAAACTTTTTTTTAAAATTTGTGAATCGATGCGAATCGCAATTTATGTGTGTATTGATTTTTCTTCTCCCACCTCTAATATTTACCAATAAATTAATTATGTGAATAAATGCGAGTAGAAAAGTGTAGTAGAGTATGCAGGTTTCCACACCTCATTTGCACAGAGTAACTGATAGCGATTGAAGGATCATTTGAATAGTTACATTCAAGAGCAATAAAATATTTGATTGTGGGAATTTCTAGGTACGACACATTCAGCTGGGAAGACTTGTACAGTAAAAGGGACATGTGAATACAGATGGATACTTAGATCATCCAACAAATGACTAGAATTTAACAGCCCTTCACACACAGGCAGACAGACGTCTGGTCGTGGAACCAGAAACCAGCTTTTTCAGTTTTTAAAAATACGCTGCTTTACACATCGTCAGTACTTACGATCCTTACAAAACTATAAAATGAATATGAAAGCAAAACAGAAGTCAACAAATACGTCTGGAAAATTCTCACGGATTATGCACAAAATAGATTGTGTAACATCAGACTGTGCTTCAAGAGTCTGAGGGTCTCTTTTATAGTCTGCCTGGCTCGGATCCTAATTATCATTAACAAAAAAACAATAATGACACACTCTCATTAGTGAGAGAAATGCAGTGAACCACAGGAAATGAGAACCCAGATTTATGTCCACATCTTTCAATAGCCACATTAAGACACAATCACTAACCACCCTTTTAGCCCAGAAATTTTCCATACAGTACAGAACAAAGTGTAAGTCTCAGCTCTAAATGTGCCTTCCGCAACCAAGTTGGCAATCTGTGTGTACTCAATGTGGGAAGACTGAAGGGTGGATGTTTGCTGTGTGTTACTGAACACTCAAGGGTGTGTATGGATTTTATAGTGCATATTTAAACATGTACACCATGTTTGTTTGTGCCTTAGCTGTATAAGAAGTACACATTTTGAGTCTCACTCGTCAGGATACAGATAATATGGCCGCAGCTGCTTCGTTCTCACACGGCGAGGTTTGTAAAGAGCATGTGGCCTTATTCAGGGATCTGCTGCAGAGATAAGCCACTGCTCTCAATGTGCGCTCTGCAAATCATCATTGTGACAGCAACAGGCTGTTTCCAGACCTCTGTAGAGCCTTAGATCCTCACGTTCCCATGAGACAGCAAGAGCAGGGTCCAATTCTGCAGTTACTACAGCAACGCAGCTAACCTTTTCTCAATCCACTCAATCACCTCCGAAGAGAGCAATGCAGCACTCAGACACCTCACACTACCCAAACACATTTTATGTAAGTGCATTATGTAGCGAGCTGTAATGAGAACTGCAGCGTAATGGAAAGAGATTTTGCCCACTATGTGAAACAGCAGGGTCCCTTTTTTATATATCTTTTACCCTGTGCTTTATGAGGAGCAAGGTGGCATTTTAAAGTACAGATTTCAAGTTTGAGTGTCTAACAAAGCACTGAAGTGTTCTTCAGATCAGTACGCTATTGTGCAGAAACTAAAAGGTCTACCACTTAATTATACCAAAGCAGCTTCAAAAGGCAGCAATTAACATAGTTAACATAGTACAACATAGTACAAATGAAAATAAAAAGGACTCAGGACATAGCAGTGTTGTACCTCAAACCTGACACATAAACATTAAACATTTCCGTGTTTTGAGCAAGTTGTATGATCATAGGCCAAGTTCGAATTATAACGAAATTGGGTATAGACTAACCAGGGCCATTTTCTTCAGGAAAAAGATCTCTACAGCACAATGATGGCATGATAACCCCGTCAATGTGTTCAGTTGTCACTGTTAATTAAAACTAGAACTATTAAAAAATTTCAGTAATTGCAATAAAGCTAAATTAGAATAAAACAAAATATAAAATACTAGATGAAAAAATAAACGTGTTGAAAAAAGAGAACTAACTGAAATGAATAAGTTACTTAAAGGGATAGTTATTATCCCATGATTTACTCACCCTCAAGCCATCCTAGTATATATACTTCCTTGTATATCTTCTTTCAGACGAACACAATAAGAGATAATAAAAAATAAAATAAAATATCCTGGCTCTTCCAGGCTTTATAATGGTAGTGAATGGGGGGCGAGATTTTTAAGCCCAAAAAAAATGCATCCATCCATCATAAAAATGGCTCCAGGGGGTAAATAAAGGCCTTCTGAAGCAAAGCAATTGGGTTTTTGTAAGAAAAATATCCATATTTAAAACTTTATTATCTATAATAACTAGCTTCCGGCAGATGGCCGTACACATCGATTCGCGGTGGAAGAGTAACCTCTGACCCGACGCATGATGTAATGACGAACATGGAAGCGCAGAGGATAGAGCAAAACAAAACACCGGTCACGAATTAGAAGTCTAAAACAAGAATTTTTAAAGAAAAATGTTGGAGGATTTCGATATAAGAGAAGAGGAGCTTGAGTTTGTTGCACAGCCAGTTGCAAGCTAGTTATTTTAGTTTATAAAGTTTTAAATATGGATATTTTTCTTATAAAAACCCATCGCTTCGCTTCAGAAGGCGCCTTTATTAACCTTCTGGAGCCGTGTGGATTATTTTTTTATGATGGATGGATGCATTCTTTTGGGCTTCAAAATCTCGCCCCCCATTCACTACCATTATAAAGCCAGGATATTTTTGAATATATCTCAGATTGTGTTCATCTGAAAGAAGATAGACATATACACCTAGGTGAGTAAATCATGGGAAATTTTCATTTTTGGGTGAACTATCCCTTTAAATGACTAAAACTAGAACTGAAATAAAAATAAAGCTAAAGAGAAATATTTTAAAAATGACAAAAGCACATAACAGAATTACTAAAGATTAAACAAATTAAAAATAAAAACTGAAAATATAAAAATAAAGGCTAATTCAAAATATTAATAAATACTATAATAGTAAAAACATCGAATGGAAAAGGAACTTTAATTTGCTTTGGACAAGAAAAATCCCACACAGAACGAGGACTTATAGGACTACTTTCTAGTACTACTAGTTTCAGAAGTCCACTATACCACTGAGATTAGTTAATGATATTCATAAAAGTGCTCCTCAAACAAACAGACCAACTGGGTTGCTTTATTCACCTGCACGAAAGAGGCTTGATTATCTACACATGCTCTGGTCACCATCTGTGAAATTACATGGCTAGAGGCTCTAACCACAGATCTGTCTTTCTCTGTGAAATATGACATGCTGTTCTGTGGCGATCAGATAATCAACAGCCTGGGGGGGTTCACACTAAACGTGGCAGCTCTTTTCAGAAGTCACACGCTAGAGAACAACAAACAATCTACAATGGAAAACATGCATAAACACACATTAACAGCACTAGGAGATGAGATAAGAGAGAGAATAAGAGGAAAAGAGGGACGCAAAATCTCCATTGGTTAGCCTTTGGGCATGTTACGGAACAGTGGAAACCTTTAGAGCAATATGATAGGTAGGATAAAATTAGTGCATATATAAATATAAAGAATTATTTTAATAATTTGTATTTGATATCCAGTTGCTGGATAAAACTATACAAGTAAAGGGTGCTCAGTGTGCAGATGTGTGTCAATCAGAAAGAGATTGTGAGAGAGAGTTGTGCCAGTGTCCAGATGTTGTGATTCCCACAGAGGTGTGAAAAAGAAACTCGATAATCTCTCCTCATGTTCTCCATAATTACTGCACTCACATCCCACATTCCAGCTCACAGTCCACAATGAACCTCTTAGACTATTGCAATGAACATTTGAGAAATCAATCAGACACTGGCTCAATGAGCACAGAACAAACGGAGTGAAAATATATGGATTTCCTTAAAACATATTTCTAATAAAGTGCAAATAGGACACCAGATTCTGAATAAGAGCGCTTTGAATGAAAGCATTTACTAGATAAATGCATACATAAAATCTATTACATGAAAAAGTTAAATAAAGAATGTACGACAACAGCATCTGCTTATGGTACCGGGTTTGACAATTATTGCATGATATAAAACAAATTTTAGCGAAGAAAAAATTAAAATATGCTTTTAAAAAAAATGCAATATTAAGTTAACTTCCACCAAAGCTAAAATTAAGAAGTTAAAGTTCAGCTAAAAGTTACGGTCTCTCCCAAATCAAATTTAATTAAGTAAAATTAAAATGTAATGTACAAATAGATGACTCTGTACATCAAAAATAAATATGTTGGCTTTGGCTTTGCAATGTAAACATCATGTTAAAAGCATGCAAATAAGACCTATACATTAACACATTTATTTTTATGCAATATCAGCTAATCTCACCAAGGGATCCTTGACCTTAAAACAGTTTTTAACAACACTTTAATAGGACAGGATCCAAATAACTGGGAAAAACACAACAAGGAAATTCCATTCCATTTTCCTTTCCTCCTTCATGTTTGTGTTTCTCCACTTGTTTAACCGGATTAGGGTTTATATAGACTGTCTGACTCCTGTTTATTCTACCTGGCATATCTACAACTTCAAAAGTGTAATAAAGAAGAACCCACATGCCTAAACTAAAGCAATTCACGAGTATAAAAAATATTGAAATTCACTATCAGCTTTGGAAATCAAGGATATAGTCTAACATTAAATTAAAATTACACTTTAACCACTTTAAATAGTGTTTTCACATCACATACCATAAATGACATATTAAGTATTAAATATATGAATATATATATCCTATATTAAATAAGAGCATATAAAAGCTGCTGTGCTACTACCCGACAGACAGACACTTACCCGGCATACTCGCACCGACGGCGACGAGGATTACGCAGATCAAGACCCCGGGTAGAAGGAGGGAGGCCCGGGCTTGCCGTGCGCTCCGACTCGGGGAAAACAACATCCTTCACTGCGCTTCTCAAGTCCAGGACAGCAGATAAAAGCTCCGGAGTGTCATCATCTGTGTGTGTCGGATGGACAATTGAGAGATACAAACCGGCCCGAATAAGGATGAAAGCGCCAACTCAAGAACAGCGTTAAGCCGCTGCCCGTGTGGTACAGAGCTAAAGATAGAGGAGAGAGATTGCGGCAGGAGGGAGGAGGAGGAGAAGGAGGACCTCCGCTTATAAACACGCTACAGGAGAGATTAGAACAGCTACATGCAGCAGCGGGAGGATGAATGAGCTCGTGACGCAATGACGCTGACGTTCGTGCTTCTTCTCTCAGGTGAGGGAACACAATGTTAATAACAAAATAAAAGAGGTAGGCTATAAAATGTTATTTGTCACAGTTATTTGTAAATGTTAGTTGTCACAGTGGGAACTTGCTATTAATATGATATTTTCAGTAAAATGTAAACAGTTTTGAAGTAAGTTCTGTTTTAAACACACAAAACCACTACTAGAATAAACAATTTCTTCTAATTGTGTTTTTGAGACCTTCTTCAGCCCAGGACAGGACAATCTTTATGAATCTTTTGTTTCGAATCAGTGATTCGGATCGCGTATCAAACTGCTGAAATCACGTGACTTTGGCGCTCTGAGAACAACTGATTCGAGAGAAAAGATTCGTAAAGCTTCGAAGCAGTGTTTTGAAATCGGCCATCACTAGATATTGTTGAAAAGTCGTTATTTTGTTTTGTTTTTTTGGTGCACAAAAATATTCTCGTCGCTTTATAATATTAAGGTACTGTTTTAAATATGTTTTGAGTACCTTTCTGGATCTTGAGAAGTTCGGTGACATTGCTGGCAATAGAGGCCTCACTGAGCCATCGGATTTCATCAAAAATGTCTTAATTTGTTTTCCGAAGATGAACGAAGGTCTTAACGACATGAGGGTGACTAATAAATGACATTATTTTCATTTTTGGGTGAACTAACCCTTTAACCCTTGTTACAACATCCTCATATGACAACAAGTCAAGCCCCGGCCGCTCTGATAGTGTTTTTCTGACTCAAAGAGTTCAAATTTCTTGCTGCCATTTTAAAATCTTAATATTTAGATTGAGTACAAGTTAAAAATTATTCATGTGCTCTTGTAGTGTTTTGTATTATTACTGTATATTTCTGGTATTTAAAAAATTAACTAGTATACCATAAGTACTAGTATACCAGTAGCTATAAATCCGGTTTATTAACAATTCATAAAAATAACAGATAATAATAATAATAACTTGCATACAATATTGCACATATAGATTTATATATATTTTTTTCTTTTCTTTTTTGTTTTACACAGTACATTTTTATGGAAGCCCTTAAATGTGAAATACCGGTGAAAAAGGAATCATCTATACATCAACAGAAGATGGGAAAAATGCTTTGTCAAACTGTTTCAATAAAACTGAATGTGTGTGAATAATGACAAAATTGCAAAAGAAAAACCAAAAGAAAAACAGTACTAGACTCTAACATTATAAAATATTTTTTCTTTATTGAAAAATCAACAGTTAAGGTGACATGGAAATTCAGATGTCATGCTTGTGGCACCTGATGGCCAAAGTCCGTACATGCAAATTGTTAAGGAGCAATCAATTTTTTTCTCATGTGTTGCCTCTTGAGAAACTCTATATATAATATGAAGGTGAATATAAACACATTTTAAAGAGAAAAAGAAATGACACATTTTTTTCCAGGGAAATAGGCACAAAGTTAGGCAAAATAATAATTTTTTTTTTTTTGGTTTTAATACTTAAATCTTTTCATCTGCACATAGTAATGATCAAAACTGAAGGCGGATGCATTATTTTCTGGCTCCCATTCTGGAGTATCCAGGGCTGTTGCAGACAAATAGCTCAATGTCCTTGCCTGAGTACTGACAAAGATAATAAACAGGTATTAAACACTGTAAATATTTTTATCACCATCATAATCAGAGATCCAAACCTTAAAGACAGGTGAAATCAAATGTAACACTGATAGTGAGACTTTTTTTTGTGTGTGTTTTCAGAAGAATATACCTCAGTTTTGAGGGTCCTGTTCAGATTGCTTGGGTTACAGGTAGACGGTCTGGATAGCGGGAATTTATCCAGAAGAGGAAGAGCTGCTGCAAGTCAAGAGATTTAAGACAATACAGACATGAATTACTAAGGAGGCAATGATAACTATGCTATGATATCTAACAGAGTGAGGTTCAAATCGTATGTAACAGTGCTGAGAGAAGATATGTGGCGCTTACCTCTGGATGTTTTCAGTCTTGGTAGAGAAGGCCAGGTCGGGAGTGCAGGGGAGGCCTGAGGCTTTTCTATAGGGCTTCCTCTGGTCCGTTTTGGTAGTGTCAACTGTAAAAGCATGATGCCAGAACCAAAATAAGTGCTTCAACACTAGACTAACAGGATTGAAAGATTCTAACTCTCACCGTTTTACACCTAAAGTAGGACCTGAAAGTGTTTTGAGAAGTAGATACCTCAGTATTGCTTGGGAAAGATGTTAGCTTTCTGGATGGTGGGAATCTGCCCAAAAGAGGAAGAGCCACTGCAAACCAAAGAGATTCAAGCAAAAAGTAAATTAATTGCCTGATTGCACCAAGTGCAACTCTAAATTGTATAAAGGAGGCACAATTTCCATGAACATGATACGATATCTAACAGTGTGAGGTTAAAATTGAATGTGTTAGTGCTGAGATATATGAAAGGAGAAATGTGGAGCACACTCACCTCTGGATGGATCCAGACTTTGAACAGAAGTTTGAACAGTAGAGTGCGCAGGGGAAGCCTGAGGCTTTGCTAGAGCGCGCCCTCTGTTGATAATTTTTAGTAGTGCCAACTGCTAAAGCACAATGGTTACTTTATTTTAGTCTTAAATTTTATCTGCGATTTTAGTAAATAATTTTGAAGCCCAACTTTTAGCATAACAGAATAAAAGCCATCCTTAGACAATTTATCAGCCCCGCACAGCTTTACCTATGGCTAGGCTAATTTGACAGAGATTTGAGTCTTGTTCAAATACGCAAACATTTTCTTACCGTTTCCTTTGGATCTTTTTTCTCCGCATTAGGCCTTTTGTAAGCTAAATCAATAAAATAATAATGAAAAAGTTTAAAATGTAACATTTGGTCATTAAAAAACAAGAAGAAAAAACCTACCCGAAACTCCCTTGCAAATCATTCCTCTGAAAGTAAAATTTCAAAAAACATTCTGATATAGAGTTTGTACTGAAGTTGTATCTGTATTTGAGTAGAGATGTAGATTATACTACTTTACCTGACGGACTGGTTTGCAAGACTCATCATTCCTCAACGTTTTAACGCTAATTCACGCAAAAAGATATAAAGCTTAAGCCTTAACACTTGAACATTAGTTAAAATGTTCAGAATATTCAGACAAACTGTAACCAAGGCACTCTCTGCAAATGAGTTCTGTATGACGCCACAATAATCGAATAGGATACCTCAGTTAAAAACAAATCTATTCGAAAACACCAGGTAAAATAATAATAATAATAATGTACATAAAAGTATTATAAAATTAAATTATATTATTAAAAATGATATTACAACAATAACGACACACAGTAGGGTCATAACTTCATTTTAATGGCAAGTACTAGCATTTCATCAGTCAATACAAAAACAGCTATTAAAAAGACACTGTAAAAATCTCGTTCTGTCACAGCAACAGAATATATTCATCACTTTGGCCCTCAATAACAAACATCTTCATCTCAAGTATTGTATAGAAAATATCTTAAGAAATAAATATATTCCCATCTGATCTCTATTATGCCCACACAAAGTAAATCATTCATAAGCCCTTTGTGAAACAAGAGGTACACAGGTTGACATCCTTTTGAAAACAGCCGTTGTACAAGTTTTACATTGTAATTAAGACATGAAATGGAAAGGTTTTGGGCTGAACCGTTCTCCACGTGGTATAAAGTGACAAACGTTAAGAGTTTAATACAGTCTAATACTCTTATTTTAATTGACAATGGAGTCTGAGCTACAGTATGGCTGTGTGACAAACTTGCACTGCAATGAACACTTAATGCAAAGTGTTTTTCAATTCAAATATTCTAAGACAAAGTGATATGTAGAAAGCAATAAATCTAGTGTAAGCAGCACCTCCAATGTGATGGTGAAGCTGCACATGGGACAGTGGGGGTTGTCAGAAATGCCAAAATTAAGGACAAATATAAGACCAATTGTCCTTTCTTTCTCCTTGCACAAAAACATGTAAATATCACTATATAATCTGTGTTATGACAGAGGCGTTATGACGCATGTTATCTGGTAGAGGAAAGGCCAGCTCTCTCAAAAATCTTCCTTGACCAGTCACTGCATGTAAGCAAGACCAATGTGTCGGCTGCAAATATGAACACACACATACAAATACACAGATTAAATATTGGCACATGATGAAATGCACACAATCTGTGACATAATGATAAAGGCACTGTACATGCCTTTCACATACACACATGCAAACATGTTCAAGTCAAAGTTAATTGATTTCCCTGATTTTTCTGTATTGAACACATGGTAAACTATGTCATACTGGTTCATTCTCCCTCATTTAAACATCTTCTGCAATAACTACAACACTGTTTTTGGGGGGTTTGGTCATAGGAGCCCTGTGTTATGGATGTCCTGAAGCCACTTTAATGTTGAGGATGAATTAAAAACACACAGGACTGAGAACCTGTGATCTGCTGTGAAAGAAAAAGATAAAGAAAATCATTCAAATCAAGCCTGATCCACATCAATTGGTGTGAGAGAAAGTCTTGTACACCTCTTTAATTCCAAAAGTGATTGCTTTTCAAATGTAGACAATTGAGAAGAATCTATAGCAACTACCACCATATCAGTGAGATTTGCATGTCACGCCATCTCGCTCTGTGCAGATCAATATAGTTCCAACTATGCAAGATAAGACCATCTTAACGGGGAGACTTCTTATCCCCCCCCATGAGGAGATCAGATGGTACAGTCCAGGGTTAGCAGAAACTTTCACCATAGCACAGCCTGCATTTTCTGATCTGAGGTCAGTGACGGAGTAACAGCCCTGCGTTCTCGCAGGGGGGACCATGCTCACGGATGATCCCGCTGTCAGTTCTCCGGGTCTTTCTGCGGAAAGGTGCAAGTCTTCTGGTTGTCTCCAGTCAACAACGCGGCCTCAGTGTCCGTCTCCGTGGCACTCTCGCTTTGCTCCAGCACCAGCTGGATGGTAGTGCTTTCGGTCTCACCCTCAGCAAGCTCTCCTTCCTTAGCAAGACGGAACTTAATATTTAACTTCTCAGGTTTTTCTACAAGGAAATAAGAAAAGAATTCAAAGAAACTTGAAATTGGACTTGAAACTTGAAATTATATAGCAAACGGTTTGTGAAAATAATGGATGAATATAAAAGTAAATAAAAAACAACTTTCCAGATATAGAAATTTTACCAAAAAAAAAAAAAAATAATAATAATAATACAAAAAATTATTTTGTCCTTTGTTATTTGATTAACATTAAAAACACAGAAGGCAGCAAGATTATTAGGACGCTGTCACTTTAAGACCGAATGCATGGATCCACCATATTGATACACATGTGTTATCTTTCTCAAATGTTTGTTTCCTTAAGACATAACTGACTAGCGGAGACAGCATTTTTTTTTTTTTTTTTTTACATAATTTTGTATGATTTTTGGAAATTTGTTCGTTTAAGTGGAAGAAGACGCTAAACGGAGCGTAATTCAGTATTTGCGTGCTGTGTGTGACACGGCTTTTCTGGGCTTCCAACACAGCGCATGAGTAATGCGCTTGAATATTTAAATTGCCTTTCGTTTAAAATTTTAATACTTAAAATTTAATACTTCTATTCATCAAGCCAAGGATACATTAAATTGATCAAAAGTGAATGTTAAAAAAGTTATTTATATATAAGAACCATTGTTAATAATAGAGCCCCAATAATAACTGATATAATTGCAAATCAGCATATTAGAATAATTTGTGAAGGATCATGTGACCATGAAGACTGGAGTAATGATGCTGAAAATTCAGCTTTGCCATCACAGGAATAAATCACATTTTAATATATATTAAAATAAAGTCATTTTAAATTATAATATTATTTCACAATATTTCTGTTTTTAAAATCTAAATTCAAATAAATAAATAAATAAAATCAAGCTAACAAATTTATCACTCACAGCCTCTTTGTTGCTAATAAGTGCCACCAATGACTGCCAGCACTATTTCAGAAGTCAACAAAAAAATGTTCAGTAGTTTTAGTCTGATCAAATACCTTTTCCCAGTTGTTTCTCTTTGGGGAGCAGGAGGACGTCCACGTTGTGATGTTCTTGCAGAGCGGCAGTGAGTGTAGCTCCCTCTTTGCTGAAGAGGAACACCAGGGGAACTGTGATGTCATCTGTAGGTTCTCCATCTCCAACCATCTGGAACAGTGGCGTCTCAACACTGCTGCTCCCCTCTCTGTGATCTGTGAGAACATTCAAAACCTAAGGGTCCACATTCTGAGACAGGGCAGAGAAATCATGTGCGGCAAGTAATATTACACTAGATCTCACCAATGAAGATGACTCCAATGGCTCCTGCTTCCTGCAGGCGCCGAGCTTTAGCAGCAAACATGCAGTCTCCTCTCAATGCTAGTGCTATGTGTCCCTGCAGCTCTACTGCATTCTCAATGGGACCACACGCCATGTAAGGAACACTCTTCACAATACTACCTTTCACCTTTGAGAAAGTCAGAGAGGAGACAATGATTAATTGTGTTAAATGAATGACATAAGGTCAAAAAGTTTCCATACGGTTGCTCACCCCATGCTCTTGTTTGGTAAGGTCCATTCCAAACTTCGCAGGACCAGCCGTAAGGACTGTTCGACCCAAAAATGGAGGGGAAATGAGCTGCACAATCAGTGGCACCACTTCCTCATGCTCAGGGGTTTGGCTCACCTCAGCAACCAGCTTCAACTTGAACACACCCTTCTGAGAGTCCTATGGAAATCACAGATTGTCCAACAGTTGGTCACAGTGTTGTTACTGTTAACTAAAACTATTAAAAATCATTTTACTTAATTGAGATAATGCTGAAATAAAAACAAAATATAAATATTAAATGACAAACAAAATTGGAAATGTTGCCATAGCAAATAACTGAAATAATATATATTATATACATATTATATATATATATATATATATTTTATTTATACACTAAAACATATTATTCCCACTTAGAAATTGCTAGTAAATTTCACAAATAATTACAAAGAAACAAAAAGTAACACATTGAATTAAATGTGAAATTTTGAGGTAGAAAGACTGAAAAGTATTTTCTTGTAAAACATACTCCAAAAATGTCACTTTGAAAATCTTTTTTTACAGTGTACTAAAATGACTAAAACAAAAATTAAAGCTAAATAGAACTTTAAAAAATTATAAAATGTCAACAACAAAAAAAAATGAAATCTGTCAACAAAACAAAATGAAAGCTTTTATTTTTATATTTTCAGTTAATTCAAAACATTAATAAATATTACAATAGTATATAAATAATACTAAAATAACTGATCGGTCTACTGAAACGAATAACTCTTGCAGATTCACCTGAGATGCTGAGCCTTGGCTTGCGGAGATCAGCTCAGTGAGAGGCGTAAGAGAGATGCCCATGCTTTTCAGAAACTCGACTGGCTCCAGGCCAGTGTCATGAAGAGGCAGTTCAATCCCCCTGTGTTGAAGAAAAAGAGGAGTTAGGCCCATTTTCTTGTCCATGTAAACCAGTAGCATACGACCCACCTGACAGATGAGGCCTGCTGGGCTCTTCCCACACCGGTGAGGTATTTATAGCCGTCTCTGATAGTCTTGGCGAAGGTGGGGTTGTTAGGGAACAGGGTTTGAGCACTGGGGCACGAGTATGAAAACAAATCATCTTCATGAGCTTGAGGTTCCTGAAAGATACACAATAATGTTGTGACATATTAGTTACTAACTACGATGGAAACACATTTACCAAATAAACTCCTTGATGTGCCACAAAAAAAAAAAAAACTTTGCTTCATGTGATTGCATACTTGGCCAATCTCAAATGTTGTTTTAGTCATTCTGAAATGCCTGAGCCAAAGTCTGTCGTCAAAATAATTTTGTATAATTACCTCTTAGACCTGTCTCACACGATTGCATTCCCAAACATTAGGCATCTGAAGTTTCGAACGCAAGATAAAATAACAGCATTTGTTGCTGCATTTCGTCTGCACTCTCTGAGGCACAAGTCATTTTACTATGTAGGGAAAAAAGCTCTCTCGGTTGCAACAAATTTCATTTTTATTATTGATATTTTGCACCAGCTTCCTAATGGAAACATAGCTATTGTATACAAAAGAAAAAAAAAAATCATTCACATTGTGGGAATCTTTAAAACCAAAGTCTATGGGCCCGTTTACACCTGGTCACTTAATGCATTTTTATTGATTGGATAGCTATCTGATTTGTTAAAACGGTTCTATTTACACTTGGCCACATAAATGTGTCTCCTCAAAATGGATATGAATCCCATCTTCAATTCCTGCACTATATGAAAATTTAACGTCAATGAAAGCAACAGATATGTGCTGCATTTTATTTATCATCAGCTAATTTCAATATCAAAGACAGCAATAGGAGAGAGAGCGGCATCAGCACTGGTAAAATCATTTAGTCTCACTACTTTTGTGTATTGTGTGTTGTGCATCTGTGACTTTCAGTTTTATTTGTGGCAGTTTGTGCGTTGGCTTGCTAAAGAGATACACAGCTACTCATCTGTGGCGATGTGTGTTGCAGTAGCATTGTCATATCTGCTATAACATTTCAAATAGCCTATAACATACTCTCATCACACATTTATTTTTTTAACATTTTGGGAAGAGTAAAATTGTGGTTTTCACAACCAGATGCATTTACCTATCAGACCGTCACCATTTTGTTTATTTAAACTGGGAAAAATCCAAGATAGCATCAGTAAATTCTGGAGTGCTGCAAGGATCTGTGTTTGTTTTCAATATATATTCTGCCACTTGGTAATATATAAGAAAACACTGAATTAGTTTCCACTGTTATGCCAATGATACTCAGTTATACGTTTCAACATGACCAGATGAAATCTCCAAATTATCCAAGTTGGAAAATAAATTATTGGATGACCTGTAATTTTCTTCTGTTAAATTCAGATAAGACTGAGGTATTACTTAATAGACCAAAAACCTGTACACAGAATCTCTTAGAATACAGTTTGCATTTACAAGAATGTACATCCTCTACAGTTAAAGACCTGGCTGTTATATTAGACAGTAACTTGTCTTTTAAAAATCATATTTCACATGTTACAAAAACAGCCTTCTTCCACCTCAGAAACATCGCTAAGCCATGGAAACTCACAAAACTCTGGGCTTCTGGTTGTACTTAGGATATCTAAAACCCGGGATACACTGTAAGATTTTAGCAATCCTATAAGATCATTACAAATCACACTGTGCGATATGGATCTATTAAACTTGGGTACGACATGCATGTAGACTGTACGATGATGACACCTATTGACTATTGGTTATGATGCAAGTTTCTATAGAAGGATAAAACGCCATCAGCATGTGCTATTGGTAAACAAAAAGATCATGTTGAATCACACTTTGGCAGTTGTAGTTTTTGTGTGCGCTGAAAAAAAAAAGGAAGCGGCAAAAGAAGAAGGGAAAAGAGCTTGAGGTAAGCAGTTTTAAGTTTTAGTGCCATGTTGCATTGATTTCATGTCGCATTTTTATTGGCTGGTCAGTAGACGTAGGTCGTAGCAGCAAACACACTGTGCGTTGATAATGCTGAATTTCTAACACTGTCAGAAAATGACGTTGGCTATCTTTGGTCGCAAGACTGGGAAAACGGCAGTCTTTGAACCTCTCTCACTGTACGACACAGGACCTCCGATTAAGAGCCACGATCACAGAAATCACCACGATTGGTTCACGATGGCAATCTTTCGTCTGGGACAGCCAAAAATCGTGCAGTGTGCCCCGGGCTTAAGTCTACTAAAGGAGGGAGAGCATTTTCACATTTGGCTCCTATACCTTGGAATAGCCTTCCTGATAATGGGAATTGAATTGAATTTACACTTGTCTAGTGTCCTTTGAAATGCATCTCAGACCATGTCCTCAGACCATGTCCATGTCCATAGCTATCGGATCAGAGAAAATGCATGAAGTGACCAGGTGTTAACAGACCCTATGAAACAACAAGAGTCCTTATGGGATTTTTCGGATCCATAAAAACTCTTGTTCCTATGACTGACCCCCAAATGATCTTCTAGACAGAACATCAATTTGCAGTGTCGTTCGTGAAAAAAGTTGAGCTCTTACCGTGTTGTTAGTATGGCAGGAGGGCTGGGTCGTTGATAGAGATACTGGGAGCAAATGAGCCTCAGTAGTGAAAATATAGTCATCAATGTCTATGGGCAACTGACTCTTTTCTGAGAAGAGCAGGTAGAGATACTTAAACATCTCAGCCAGGAAGAAGGAATCCATCCTTGAAATAAACAAACATACAAATAATTGTACTACTACTGATTTACCCTTTAATTAATCTAGATAAAGACGACTAATAGGGCTCCCACCTGTCCTCATGCGTTCCTGTCCTCACATCCTGTACGGCAGCGAAACCACATGGGACCCGAGCGTGAGCATTCAGCTTCTCCACTATGGACTGGCCCACTTTCAAGTAGTACGGATCACCTGTGGCCTAGAAATAAGGCGGAAAATGTTATTTAATAATACTGAAGACAGACAAAATAAATAGTTTGACAAGACAGTCCTTAAGCTCTGTTCACAGTGACAGTGAATAAATCTCTGTACTGTTGGTTGCTTGTAGGCATTCTTATTCACTCATCAGCTGGTACACTTACTTTGTAAAGGAAATATGTGCTCTCAGCAAACTCCGGTCTCAGCGGGTGCTGCCCCCAGTGAACTCTGAACTCGGTGGTAAAGGCCTGTTAGACAATAGATCATTTGTAGGGAAAGACATATGTAGGATTAGTATTGAAAAATACAATAATATTAGTCTGTGATGTCTGTAGATTAAGGATGTTTAGGTTTAAGTGACTTGTAATGCAGTCAATCATTAATTACCTCAGGGAGAAAATTGTGCTGTTTAGTCACTTGGTACAGCATCTCATGTGTCTCTATGGCAGGTTTCAAGTCTCCTCTCAGAACCTGAAAGATATTTTGATATATGTGATTAAAATTTTCACTTTAAAATTAGTTTTTTGTGCTTTTCTCTTTGCAGTGAGTTGTAACCCGAGTCAAAATGTCAGCCAATGGCTTTGTGTTGAGAACATTTACTGAGCATATATATTACAGACGGATCCTGTAAATTCAACAATATCTCTATTTCCTCAGGGAACATGAAATAAAGAGGATGAAAAAGTGAACCTGTAGTCCAGGGAAGAAGGCGAGCAAGGAATCCATCCAGCTGCGCACATTTACGGTGGGGTTGTGCATGTGCACATTGAGCAGCAGAGGAGGCTGGCTGATGTACTTCATAATGGCACTGTAGTGCTGTCACAATAAACAAAGACAAAGTCACATGTGCAGATAATGGATGTAATAAAACAAGCTCTGTTTGACTAATAGAGGTTTGATTATTTCTGAAGAATAAAGAGTCCTTACTGTGTTGAATCTCTCAAGGTACACCTTGTCCCCGAGAAGAATATAAGCTTTCATCAAGTATTCATAATAAGAGTCGATTCCAGCGCCAACACCGCTATCTGTCATGAGAAGCAGAGGAGGTATGGATGTGAAAATCATCTCTATAAGAGTCATAGTAGGATTAGATGTGTTCAAGTGGCTGTGTAGGGTGTTTTACTATGTAAATTAAGTGACAACAATAGAAGTGCCAATGCAAAGCCTTACCCCTGCGGACCCAGTCTCCATTGTGGATGTTGATCACGGTGCCGACAAGGTCGCTTCCTCTTTGCCTCTTTTCCCAGAGAACGTCCATAGCTTTCCTAGCATGTTCCTTCATAGATGCAGGTTGAACAACTTCTTAGCACACACTTCTCACTGTCTGGGTCTTGATCGGTTATTGGTTAAAAAAAAAAAACTGCTGGATGTTTACCTCAAATATTGTGTCCCCAGACAGTCGGCTGAGAGCTGCAAACTCCAAAATCATGGTCCCAGCACAAGCAGTGCAAGTGTCCGACTCAGTGCCTGTACGAGAAAGGGGGTTGACGACACCATAGCGCAAGTTTACCTGAGGAGAAAAATTAAAATGCAAACAAAACAAACAAAAATGTTTAAAAGAAATTTCGGGTCAGGCTATAAAACAATATGGAATCATTCTCATATAGCTTTTGCACATCAATATCAACTGTTGTCAGGAGTTAAAAATGGCAAAGAAGTGACTAATGTAATTGGATCCATCACATTCCATTCCAAAATTAAACAATTTTTTTTTTTTTTTTTAATTTTGCATAGTGGTTAAACATATTCTCCCCAAACCGTACTTCTGCATTTTTGCATTGGACGGTTAAATCAACAGAGTGGTGGCGCCAAAATTAAAGGTGCATTATGAGTATTGAAGTTTTTGGCAAAAGGAAACACCATAGCCCTTTTTCGCTAGTCATGTCCCAAGTAAAAAAAAAAAAAAAAAACCTTTAATAAAAAATACACAAAATAAATGTATTTCAAATACATTTTAGTATATACATATATACATACATACACACACACATATTATATATATTTAAATATAATATGTGTGTGTGAAGCTCACTTTAGAAGCCTCATTTACATTGGCCACACTTCACCACAATGCCATTGAGAACACTCGTTTTATTCACTTCATCATTTCATTTCTCTATATTTATATTTCACTAGGTGGAGCACCGATTTCAAAAACATTTTCACTTTTCTACTACATAGACTTAAGTCAGGTTAGATGCCATATTGAATTTAACACGGTTGAAAACAAGGCTGTGAGGGAGAGACATACAGTCTTAAAACAAGTACAGTCTGTTAAACAACAGTACAATCCAGTGAACGCACTGTATTCTATTCCTCACAGCCTTGTTTTCATTCCTGTCAAAAATTAAATAAGTCACTCTGCTGCCAAAAGAAAGAGAGTTGAAATTATTTCAACATCAGTCAACGGTGGTGGAGTTACCCGAGGATAAGGAAGGCCACTGGTGGTGTTAAAAGCAGGCAGGAGGCGGTAACCCAGTTCTTTGGCCATGTGTAGCAGTTCATCTCTGTACCACTGCATCCTCTCTCCACGCTGCTTAAGAACATCTGCCATCACATGTGCACCCAACAAGCCACTGGAAGAACAGGGAGAGGATTCGTCAATAATTCACTTCAAGATGGGAAGTCTATGAGAGCATGAGAATATAGCCTGAAAACCTTATATTATGTATATATTCCTGATTAACTTTTAAATTATTTGAAAAAAATTATAAAGTGTTATAAATGAGGAAAAAAAAGGATAAACATATTCAAAGCTAGAGAACCATCGTGATCCGTACCCCAGCACACGGATATTGGTTTCAAAGACAGAGACAACTATGTCATTGTCCAGTCTGACATCTCTCACTGTCTTCCTCACAGCCTCCTCAAACTCATCCAGTTTGTTTAACAACTGCTCAAAACACACGAAACAACAGTTTAGAAGCAACCATTAATAAACAGCATTACGTTAATTTTGTTTTACGTCCATCAAATCAGATAAGATTTAACTCACCACAAGGGTATCTAAACTATCTATTAATGTTAGAGAGAACCTGTAAAGAGAGAAAGAGAGGTTATTAAAGTCACCATGAAATCAAAAATCAAAATGGACAAGTCTTGTTTTTGTTTTTTTATTGATTATTACAGTATTTATCATAAATGATTTATCTGTACACATTAGGGGTGTAACGGTACACAGAAGTCACAGTTCGGTACGTACCTCAGTTTTGGGGTCATGGTTCAGTGTGAGTTCAATACAACAGGAAAAAGCAACAAATCCCTAATGCTAGGTAGTGTTGCCAAAAGTACCGACCGTGATACCAAGTCGGTACTGAAATTTTAAAAATGTGACGCTTTGTGCGCTGTTGAGCAAATTCGTAAACACCTCTGATTGGCAATTGTGTTGACACGCTCATCAGATATGTCTGTTATTGGCTACAATGATCACCGCTTCAAAAACATGTTGTAAACAGACAATGACGCTCTTTGTGTACACTCACAATAAAAACGAAACATTGTGCTTTTGTAAAATAAAGAAACCATGCCGCTTTCTGGCATTCCGGTTCCTTTCTAAGAAGTTAGTGGAGTGCGTCACAAAAATTAATCAAAACTTCATAACATATAGGCTACTAGCAAGCTCTTTCGTGCCATCTGAACTCTTGTTTTGGGTTGGTGCATAGATCGTCTCTTCTTCTGCTGCCCTTTTTCCTGTTGTGGTGGTTAGCAAACAGCGTTGCATTATCATGCACACCCCTTTCTGGATTGGAGTGTGGATCACCTGTGACTGACTGTTTTCGTCATCTGACTGCATGCACTGAACAGTGACGGTTCGGGATGAATACATGTACAGTTACACCCCAAGTTCATATCAATATTTTAATCTGTGTGCCCTCATAATCCAAATAACTTCCCCTCCCTCTTGCAGTGACATATCATCTCTTCTCTAATGATGTGTTTACTGCCGTGAGCAGGACAACCCGTCACTCCCATGAGATCACAGCAATAGCATACCACAACCATCCAATCAATTCCCAATGGACAAAATCGAGTCCCGCCCTACATTTTTTCTTTTTCGAGAATATGTTTCAAAAACTATTGCATCTTCCGTTTCTGTTAATATCCCAAGGAATCAACATAGAACTCTTTATTGAAAACTGAACTGAGACGTTTTAGATGTCCCATAAATGTTTATATCAGTCTTTGCAACTAAATATAGTACATATATATAGTTTTCAGTCATATTTTGAGAATCTAAAGTAACATAATTACAAGGTTTATGTGTGGCAAATATGAAATGAAGGTGAATGAAAAATGGACTAAAATAGGTAAGCACTTTGACAGAATCATCATGAGCTTGACTCACTTTCCCAGAGAGTCATCGATGTCCCCTCGATTGGGTTCCAGCCCTCTCACCCTCCCTCTACAGCTGAGGGGCATCAACTCATCTGCTGGGTAGGCATAGTTCTGACACAGAATAGAAGAAAGAATTACACATAGAATATATCATAACCAATAACAGATCTTAACATCTTAACCAATAACAGACTCATTAATTTCCATGACAAACAAATGGAATAGAGGTACACTACAATTTAGGGTTGTCAAAAGTACCGACTTCAGTACCAAGTAAAAAAAAAATTATGATGATGATGATACCAACATTTCCCCCTAGCATTTTGAGCGCTGTTTGGCCATTGTGTTCACGCACTCAACAGATATGTCTGTGATTGGCTACAATGATCAATGCTTCAAAAACATGTTGTAAATAGACATCAATGATGCTCTTCACCGAGCGCTTACACAGATACACACATGAGCGTGTGAAAGCAGGCATCTATCAGGGCAATCACAGACATATCTGTTGAGTGCGTGAACACAATGGCCAATCAGAGATGTTTAAGAAATCAACTCGACAGCGCTCAAAATGCTAGGGGGAAACATTTTTTAAATTTCAGTACTGACTTGGTACCGAAGTCAGTACTTTTGACAACCCTACTGCAGTTAAGATTTATTTAACAACAACTACTTCTAATGCCAATTATTTAGGTCCAATAAATACAAAAGAAAAAAAAATCTGAACTAATTCTGAATTATAGACAGTGGGATCTGGGTATTTACTCACCATGTAACTGTTATAGGCGTGATCAAACATCTCTAGAATTTGGTCCCTAAAACAAACAAACAAAATTGAGTGAGCGGCAGCCCTCTTTTATATCACAGTGGGAAAAAAGCTATAGAAACTCAATTCAACTGCTACGTTAACTGTTGCTAAAGTCACCAAAATTTGTCTTTTAAGATATATCTTCCACATCTACATTAGAAAAAAAAGAAAATCATTATTTCACTGCTGTTGTATGTAATGTGTGCACGTATATAGATAGATATAAATGCATATATAGGTAAATAGTTTGTGGTCAGTAAGGTTTAAAAAAAAATGTATTCAGAAAGGATGCATTAAACTGATCAAAAGTGACAGTAAAGACATTTATATTGTTGCAAAAGATTTCTAAACAATCTACTCATCAAAGAATTCTCAAAAAAAAAATTATCATGATTTCCACAAAAATATTAAGCAGCAACTGTTTTCAACATTAATAATAATAAAAAAAATTCTGGAGCAGCAAAAGAGACTTTTTTAAAAAAAGATTTCAAACATAAAATGTAAATATATGTATTTATATATGGAATATATATATGGAACCCAATAAACATCAAATGTCCTCTACTGACTGTCCACACCCTGTCTCTGTGAAAAAGTATGATATCTTGGTTAAAGACGGTCCGCATCTCAGCGGTTTAAAACATGAATTAGTAGGGCTGGGCGATATGGCCAAAATCTCTGTATTTTTTTGGCTAAATGGCGATATACGGTATACATCTCAGTATTTTCTACATTTTTCTATTTGGATTTAGAAAAAAATAATCTGTATTCACTTTTTAAAAATCTTAATTTAACATCCTGCCTAATGTTGTCCTACAAACAGTGTTTATATTGAAAGCTATTAATACAAATATAGTGATATCATGTAACCATGTAGTCTGGCACACTAATAGGCCTACAGTATCTGCAAAAAAGAGAAAGTTACTTAACATTCTAACATTGTAACATTTCAATCTAAAAGTAAAAGTAATGCTTTTTAAATCAGAAGTTAAATTCACTAGACTAAAAATTAAAATAAAAACCAAAGCACAGACTAATAAGCTATTTATTTATGTATTATATATATTGCTACCATAAAAATACACTTACTTGTAGGTTTAAAGTTCTACATATGGCACATTTATTGTTCAAAAACAAACATTTTATCAAAATGTATATTTTAGTCAGAATTATGGCTATCCCATTCTATTGAGCTCCGTCCGTTTGGCGCGAACGCGCGCGGCGGCGCTCGTTCACGGAAGTCTATGAAGTTGAAAGGAGAATGAGATTCGCTAGCAGAAGGCTCGTCCACTCCTGACAGCAAAATGGAAATATTTGTATGACTTTCTAACATTTACAGATGGAGAATATACCTGTGAAATGTAAGTTATGCGCTTAGGAAAACACCACATCACAAAAGCATTAAACAGCACAAGTGTCTTTGAATCTGTCAGAGCATCTGACAGGGCAAGCCGTTTTAAACGATAGGCCTACGTGTTATCTATATCTTAATCTTACGAGTTATTTTTAAAGCCCTTAATATTAAGCATGTCTCATGTTTAAGCCAAATTGTATTATGCATTTCCCCCACAGCAGCACTCTGATGCGCTCACTTTCATATGCGCTCGTATAAAACTCCTGTATATCGACATAAACGGTATGGCCTCATTCCGTATCGTATATTAAAAATATATCGGTATATCGTACAAACTCGATATACCGCCCAGCCCTATGAATCAGCATGACAACTGAATCATTACACTGAGAAGCCAAACCCTCAAGAGTCAAGAATCAGTTAAGCTGAGTAACCATTTTGTCAACATCTCTGAGCTTTGTGTCTGAAGCAATCTTCTCCCAGTTCAAACAGAGACACAACCACTGAAACAATGAGGTCACGTATGGATTTACAAGAGCAAGAACGAGTAATTGGCGTACTAACATAATTAGTGTCAGACAAAACCAAAATGACATGGAATTAAAGTATAGGTAATGTTTACTATTACATAAAGCATTACAGTGTGTCATCATCCTTAGGCATCACAATTTGAGTATACAGCAATACCAGTGTTTGCCTAATGGGTTTGAATCAGTCAAATATACAATCTTAAATGTACACATACCAATAGTACAATCAACATCTTTATCATATGACCTACTATCAATCATCAAAATAACCATGTAAAATCACGTCATACATGCAGTTAAACTCACCTGATTTTGGACTTTTCCTCTGCTGTCATGGCCTGTCCATCTTGACCAGTGACTCCAATCAAAAGGCAGGAGAAGATCACAGCTGCCAGAGCCATGACAAACCCATTACAACTGTGTGTTTCTCTTCTGGTCCAGTTTACCCCCATTTTAAGAGGTATTTTCTTGACGATCTGCTCTTTTAGCCCTTTTAAAATATATCTAACCTCTCAAGTACAGTAACAACTGCCTGACTCTAGAGGCCTGTCAATCTTTAATCACTTTTTTTATCTTGTCCTATGCAGTTCGTTAACATTAGTTGATTTAACATACCTGCCAAAATGATCGCATTTAGTAATCGTCAGAAAAAAACATGAATCAAGTGAATTACTTTGGATAAAAGCGTCTGACAATTTCTTTATTTATAACAAGCAGATTGTCTACCTGTCGAGCTAACAACGGCTAACTAGCAAACTTCCCCATAAATGTATTTCCCAGCACTGCTTTTGATCTCGTTAGTCCCTCTTGATATTTCTGGACATATATCCTGTCGAACTGACTGCGTCCAGCTCCTAATAATCTCCATCCCATCTTGATTTAGCCCCTCATTTCGCTAAGTTTGATTTAGCCGACTGATCATCAGCCTCATCGGGGCGCGAGCTGATGATTTCATCACCAAGAGCCACCGGACACAGCATTCTGTAAAGGCGGATATATTTTCATTTCACAATGTATTTAAAAACACAATCGATGAATTTGAAGTGATTATAAAGCTTGTCTCGGATTACTTTTACCTTAAACGGGTTAAAAATATTCCTATGAAATATTTAATACAAATACACAAACCATTTGTGTTTGTAAACCCCGTATTTTACATAGCTTTATACATGTTAAATTGCATTTTAAAAGTAATTTAGAGCGATATGTAACTCTAATCGAGTTATTTGGTCATTTCCGCATCGCAAAACAGGCTCGTGAGAGGACTTCAACTCCCAGAATCCTCTGCGGCACACAAATAAACCCTCGTGATGTAACGGCACTCTTTTTGTTTGGGCTCAGTCGGTGCTTCTCAGCTGCTGGGCTGTAACGACAAATAAAAATGTGGCGGATTTGGTTGTTGAGGTGCAGGTGGTAAAGTTGTATCTTTGTTTTAAGGGACGTTTCATCTGTCTAAAATTTCCCTGAACTCATGTTTAGAGGACTACACGCAAGTTCATCATGAATGTAAGTTAGACTCATTGCGTCTATTAATATGTATGTAAGTTCATTGAATTTACGCATGTAGATAGTAAGTTATAATTCCAAATAATGTATGGACTTTTTAATTAAAGTTGTTTAGGTAATATCGCTTTTATTTAATGCTGTCATTTACATATAAATAAATGCATCTGTAAACCAAAACCGTGTTAGTTGGTAAAAAGACTTTTTACTCTATGGACATGATTATTTCATTTTAATATACTAAGAGGTGTGTAATGTTAATAGTTACTTAAAATTGAAATTCCTTCAAAATATGTAAATTACATTTATTCTGTTAGGGACTGACAGCCTCATTCACACATATTGCATATTTTTTCATTAAATAAAAGTGAAGGTGACTGGGGCTGTTTTTTTCTTTTTCTATTACTATTATTATTTTAAAGTTCACCAGGCCACAGCATTTCACAAAGCAAATAATAGATGTATTCATGCAAGAGCTTTCACAGCTGCTCCGAGATAGCACTGGGAAGTTCTTGATACGGCACAAATGTTTCAAAAGCCACTTGTCTCTGTTTGGCCAATGCAAAACTATCAAGAGAACAGAAGATATGCTGTACAGGACACTATGTGTGTAGACTAGAGTTCTCAGCCGGAATTCTCCAGTGCTTGGAATGGATTGGACGGAATTCTCAAATTTTGCTTCTGAAGACAGGACAGCAGATTTACTCTTGATTATAGCAGAACGTGGAATGTTGTTGAACTAGAGCGTAACAGGGACCTCCTTGTCTACTTTTGTTTGATATGCACTTCCTGCAGCACACATTTTGTATGTCTTAATGTGTGTCTTAATGTGCTGTTTCCCATAATGTGACTGTCACGAGTGTAAAGGAGCAGGCTTCCTCTCATACACTTTTATGACGGTTTTTAACACACGCAGAAGTACTGTAAAAAGCCAAGGCTGCACATTCTGATATCATTCCATTCTGATGCCTATCTAGTTCTAAGATACTGTGTGTTGAAACTGACAGAAGTTGGTAATTTAACTAGGGTAAATTAAGCAAATCAAACAAACAAGCTTGATTGCATTGAATTCTTGTGATGTGGATTATGTTAGTAGTTAATCAGACATCCAGGATTGAACATTACAGACTTGCAGGATTATATTACCTGTTTTGACAAGGTAATGGAAGCATTATTAACTTCTGTTCCCATGGGATGGGTTGAAAGTCAACGCTCAGTGGAAACATGTCACTAATTACAAACCTGCTTATTATGTCTTTGTGTTCTGCCTTTTACAGATGCACTTTGAAGGATCCAGCAGCGTCACACTGTTGTTTAATTTCTGGGATGTGCATGGGCCTGCAGGTACATAGGATTTATAAACAAGACTGAACATGATCGTATAAAATGCATGCATGTACAGAAAGACAGTTCTACCAGTTGGATTTAAAAGTTGTTTAACTTGCTTTCTTGTACATTTCCACACATTGAAGAGTAGTTCACGTATATATGATACAACTATCATGTCATTTACTTCAGTGTGTTATTTAAGTATTATTTATTTACAATTATAGTATTTAGTAATATTTTTTTAATTTAATTAAAGTTTTACTAATTTTATGTGCCTTTGTATTGTCTATTTATTTTTTACTTTTAGTCATTTTAGCACTAAAATTACTTTAACTTAATTCTCTCAATTTTTTAGTTTAATTTAATTTAATATTTATATTTTATTTTAATTTACTTGAATTTCAACCTCATGTCATTTTAAATCTGCTTGATTTTATTTATTCTGCAATTGCTTTTCAGACTACAAATAGGTGCAAAAGCACCATGAAATAGGCTAATCATAAAAGATGTCCACATGAGATTTGTTTTATTCTGTGACACTATACTTTAAATCTCAAAACAAATCAGCATGGATGTGTGTGTTTTACTTACAGCACTACAGCCAAATCACAATACAACAGCATACATGGTCATGTGATATTGTTTAATCATCAGATACACAATAAACACTTAATTGTATTTTGAAGATGAGTGAAGATGCACTTTGACTGGTGGTGTGGGCCAGTCAGTTTACAATTTTGACATCAGTCTCTTTGTTATAGAAAGTCTCCATCTTCATAGACAAAAGCGTAGAGTGTACAGTAAATTCTCAGTAGTTCTGTTTTGTGTATGTATGGGATTCCCACAGCATGACTGAATGCACAACACGTTTCTGATTTGGTTTGTTCTGTATCGGTTACACTCTTTTGGAAGGAGGCAAACAGATAACTTGTAGTCATGATATTATATATCGGGATTGGTATGAATTTTCAAAAGGTAGGGACACACCATACCGACGCCAAAGAACTAGCACTGATAAATATATTGACATAAAAGTGACAGATTTATGTTTTCGGTTTAAAATAAATTCTGTTCTTTTCTATTCATCAAGAAATCCTTAAATAATTGGCATTTATATTTATTTAAACTTTTAACTGAACATTTTCATGTAATCATTTTGATCCTCAGCCCCAGTTTCAAAACCCCTGGTTTAACCAGCATTTCACACTTTTAGGCCTGGTTTAACAGACAGGGCTTGGATTAAGCCAGGATTAGTTTAATTAGGACATTTAAGTAGCTTTCATAATTGTGCCTTAGAAAAAACATTACTAGTGTGCATCTTGAGAAAAAAACAATGGCACTGACATATTTTAAGATATAAAACGGTTAGTTCCTGTCCTTGATTCTGATTGGTCAGTAGCTGTGTTTTATTCACGATAAAACACGGCTATGACCGCTTCACCCAACGGTTCTGTGTATCACTATGCAACACCCTTAGCAACCACTATTAGCAACATAAACTCTTTGTTCTCAATTGATATTGTTCATTGAAGCTTACTGTATTATTTAGAAGAGTATTGTGAGAAAGAGATCGATTGAACAAGTTTATTACCTGCATTCAGATTAAGCATTTTCCTTCAGGTCAGTCCTATGTTCATAATAAAAAATGTCTGTAGAATAAAAAAATGTTTAAATGTCCGATGCATTATCCTGTCCTTTTAACAGTTAAGGGGTTTTCCCGTGACTGACAGCGCTAGTCAAAGCATTTGTCAGTTGCGTCTTGTTCCGTGTTAACAGTTCAGTCTTTTCAATGTAAAAGTCTTCGCTACTGACTGACACACTCATAAAGACAGTCTTTGCCGCCATCTAATGGCGTAATAATGTAACTTCTGTTGCTTTTCAAGGTCAGGGATTATTTTTTCAGGCGGAAGGAAGGCTTTAGTGAAAGTTTACTTCATGAAAGTTGCATGGATACATATTTTTGGCTTTAATATTTGTATTGTGTGGTAACCGTTTCATAAAAGCAATAGTGTACTCGAAGCTAGTGCTGTATCTGCTTCGCGTCGTGCCTAACAACACCCTTCAGCCGTGACTTATTCACGATACAGCACAGCCTCTCGTACCTTATTGCTTACATATGTCAGTGCAAGTTGCTTTCAGTTAAAACAGCTCAAACATGCATTTTAGGGCCATATTTGCTAAACCGGGCAAATTAGCGTGAGAGCGCAATCCCATAAAATTGCCGATGGTAGTGGAAAGTTCTGTGCGTGAACTACTGACAATGTGCACATTGAAGAACACAGACGCAGCCGGATAATTTCCATAATGACCAAGTCCATACCAAGCGCTGCGCAAATTAGCGTCTGGTTTAAGACATACTTTTTTTTTTGGGTGGTAAATAATGGCACAAATACCAGTAAATTGACTAGCGCAAACCTTAGTAAATCACCTTGCATGATTCAGTTAAATACTCTCCTCCCATAAATTTCATTGCTTATTTTTCTCTGCATGTCTTTAGTAAATCCTGACAGCAGTTTTTTAATGCCAAAAGAGGGTTTGCACTGGCGCAAGCTGTTGGTAAATCCGGCCCTTAGTCTGGGACTAGGCTTAAGCCTCGTCTGTGAAACCGGGCACACATTTTAAAAGATCAATGTGAAAAGCCCATAATGTCTCTCTCTGTCTTTGTTTCTCTCTCTACAGGGATGGTGCTGTCGGTCTTTGTAGTTCTACTGCTCACGATGCTCTACGAGCTTCTGAAAGTGTGGAAGATTACTATGGGAAAACAGAAGCACTCCTCCGTTACACATCCATCCGCTCCAGTGTCATTCTCTCCTGAACAGTCGTGTTTCGCCCCTGTCATGAGGTGTCAAGAGGGAAGCTCTGCTCTGGCCAGCAGCCCCTCCGAGATCTCATTAGCTCCCACAGAGACTACTACGGCCACTGCTGACACCACCGCTTCTCCTAAGAAGAGGTAACGCTCACAAGAAACCATAATACACAACTGGGAAAGTGTTTTCCAAGAACTGCTATGACCAAAATCTGTCAGGTGGAAAGATAAACAATGAGTTGATTGTTTATACTTTCAGCATGGTAGCTTATTGAATATCTGCCCCCCGACAAATGTACATGTGTCTCTTTCCGTCTTTAGCTGGCTTCTGCACTGCCTCCAGACCGCCATACACATCCTGCAGGTGACGCTAGGCTACATGCTAATGCTTTGCGTCATGTCCTACAATGTGTGGATCTTCCTGGGGGTCATCATGGGATCCGTCTTGGGCTACTTTTTGGCTTTTCCTCTCCTGAATCATATCTGAGAAGGAATGGAAAAAATTCATTTTAATTCACTGAGGACTCTAGATGAAGAGCAATGGGAAACCTTTTCCATTTTACGATGCCGGGATTGTGTGCCCATGATCAGAGTTGTGCATTTTCAACGATAAGACGTGCAAGAAATGTAGATTGAACAAGGATGATTTTAATTTTTTAAGGTTGGATTTTTAAGATCATGCATGATATCTTATTTAACTTCAGTCTGATGATAACCAATTGTAAAATTGGTTAAAAATCATATTGTTAGTGTTTGAGGTTAAATTTTAAACCTCATTGGAAACACTATCTTACACTAAGAACGGTGTTAAATGCATGTGATTTTACATGGTCGTGACCTTGTTCGAACAGTTCGTTTGAGAACGGTGATGTGCATCTGACCGGTTTTAAACTTTCTACAATTACTGATGTAATTAATAAGCTAATTTTCTGTTGCACAAATGAATGTTTAAATTCTGCTCTGTGAGATTTGCTTTAATGTAGCTGGTGGTTTTCTGTTATTTTGGGAAATCTCACTAGTTTTAAACCTTGTGATGAGTCAAAATAAACTTCCTACATGAGTCAAGATCAGGCGTTCTTGTCATGCTAGAAATTACTGCTGAATAGGGAACAAAACCATTGGTTCAAAAGAGAAATGCAAATCATGTGGTCTTAGTTAATGTTCACCAGCAATACAGGACACTGAAACTGATTGAGAGCAGAAATTGGAGACCTACAATCCTCACCGCAATGATTTAAATGTTTTTTTTATTAATGTTTCTCCAGTTGTTCTTTTTGTTTTTGTCTCCATTGCTTAATTGATTTTAAATAAAATTTGTTTTATTGAACCATGTTTAACTATACAGTGAGTCTATACCTTGTCTAATTTCTTTTTCTATGGTAGTTCCTCAAGGAAAATACAAAGTTGCAGCACACAGATTTGGATTTTATATTTTATCCTAAGGCTTTAAAACAAAAGAATACAAGTTATAATTTATTTTTTGGGTTATTGTTTTATGTATAATATAAAATACTTCCAGAATAGAGCATGGACCATTTTAACCCTCTATGGTGTATCGTCATTTATTATTGACTCAAAGAAATTAGCATTTAAAATACAATAACATTCAACAACAACAACCAAAAAAATGTTTATCATCATATGACATCCCCCTTCAGCGAATGAAATTAAAATCCATGTGCTTGACATTTTTAGCAACAAGGAAGTGGTGACATGTTAGGTCACATGCTGTTAAGGAACTATAGTGAGAAAAAATATCATTGTACATCCAAATGTGTTTTCTAAAGTTTTTGGTCATTTTTAATGCACATTTTGTAAAATCAATAACTCAAAGAGCAAAAAAAAAAAATAAAAAATCATCTGTATGCATAGATGTCCTTTTAGGGGATACATTTTTTTTGTGTAGCTGCACTATTGTTCATTACTGGTAGGCAGTATAATATTTTTTTGCCTGTTTCAGGTTGATGTAAGTTTTATAGAAGACAGAGGAAAAGCTGTACCTTTTCTAGAATGTATTGATGATAGGTGACGGCAATGCATCAGAAAATAAGGTCATGGTAAGAAAGGAAGAAGTTGAAGTTCAAGGAGGATAGAAGCAGTGAAGTTGATGGCCGAGATGAAGAGTAAGTCATAGGATAATGTACCAAAATGCCTGATTTCACAACAATATATGCAAGTTTGGAAAATGTCATCCATACTACAACCAGAGGTGAGGAAAGATGCCACTGGCCTCACTACACTGACAAGCAAATGCTCCAAAAATGATGTGAAATTCATATGGAAAGTGTGGGCTACACTGAAAAAGAAGAGCCTTGTTGATTTTCGCTTGAACTACAATTATTGCTTTTGAATTCCAAGAAATAAACAATGTTAAAGTTTTTTAATGTTTTTTTTTTTTTTCAAACACTAAGACATGGTTTCACTATTTTCCAGGCAGCGAAGTTGCATCTGAATTTGTGTCAAGTTTTTACATTTTCACATGTGAGTTAAAAATGAAATATAGCAGCACAAGATGAAGTGGAATTTTAATAAAGCTATTGAAAAAAAAAAGCTGATTTTAATCATAAATATATGTAAAATAGTGATTTTTTCTAGTTGATTTCATAATTAGTCCCATACAGGGTTAATTGGTTCAATTAAATTCAGTTTAGTATATATCTCATTTATTTGTAAAATAAATCTAGTTAGTCTTTGTCACATTTCAACTTAATTCAATTTGATGCATCCTTGCTGAAAGTGTTAATTTTTCCAAAAAAAAATAAAAATAACTTTTGAATGGTGGTGTACATTATATAATTCAATTTTCACAGCATACACACCATTTTAAAACAATAGTAATTTATTTATCCACTGCTGCCTTACAAAAGAAATGGAAGATGTAGAAAATATCACAATGAACACACTTAAAATAAATAACAGAAGAACCAGTGAAATATTTTTGTGGAGCTAAAACACGCTGCTTAGATACAGAGATATCTTCATTGAGATATGCACAGAAAACATTAAAACATAAATATGTGTCCAGTAAAGAATGATTAACTATTTTGTGATTCCAGTAAAAAGAAAATCCCACAGCCAGAGCAGACCTTTGCCCAGCCATCCTGTATGACGTCCCATTACAGAATTCCTCACATACAAGCATTTCAACAACTGCATTGGAGGGTTTCACTCCTTCTAGAAGACATTTCAAGATTGTAAATGACTGTAAAATGTTATATCATAGGTTTATTTCCCCAGTGTTTCCACAAAGCTACTGAACTAAGATGTGAACTGACTTTTCTTTTTCTCCTTTTTCTTTCCATCTGCAACTCCGTAATGGTGTTTCTATCCTCCATAACGTGTAAACAGATGAAGGATGTGCTGTACTAAATGAATCTGGGTCACAGCATGTCTATGAGCACTAAATGCTCATTGTAGTGTTAATGCATTCTATAGAAATAAGGTCACTTTGAATATGTTTTAAACCACAAAGTAATCACTACAAGCATTAAAAAGCAATTTATTTGAATTAATCTGCATAGTTATTGCATAAGTGCTTAATTATGCTGCATTGATACAGGTATTAGTGTTTGAATATATTCCACAGTTAACGGAAAACAACCGCAACAAAAATCTTCAGATGGCCCCAATAAAATTTCACTGTAGTTTTGAGCATCTCGTTTAATTTGCCAGATCACTCAACTGTGCAAATGAGGGACTACATTTGCATTAGTTCTGAGATAATACTAACCTCCTTGCTGACCTCAAGGGGTGAAGGCATGCTGGTTAACATCACCTGCAACTGAACTGCAGTCTAAGAAGCGTGCACAGGAACAGGAAATGGAACCGTTCTTGATACGGAGTCAGTTTTTTTTAAACCTCTACCACATAATTTGTGTGGGAGTCATGAGTTACATAAAAACAAAATTGGCACACTATGTCATAAATCTGTGTATATATGAGAATATTCAATATATATACACACATTTCTCGTTGATAAACATACCCAAAATGTCTAAATTAACTGTAAGAATAGAAAATAAAAACTAAAATAAAATAAAATTAACGCCAACTAGGCTGAAATATCAACCATAAGTGTTGCTGATGGAAAACAAACAAAAGTGCCTCAGCAAACTCTTTCAGTTTATAAAAATGTTTTCATGTAAATCTCACTCAAAGCAAGCATCTATCTGCTGTGGTTTCAATTTCCGTTTTCTTTTCTTTTTCTGCGTCACAAGGAGCTTTGATGTCAAAATCAACGCTAGGAGTTTTCACTCCCTCCACCAGAGTTAACATCACCTGCTCTGCGTCCACCACCTCGTCGCCTGTGATTGGCTGTGGCTCTACTTCTTCTACGTTCTCATTGGCTGGAGACTGAAACCCACTGTCATCATGGTGATGAGGGCTAGAGTTGGTAGAGGTTTGAGCGAATTCCGCATCAGAGTCAATGGCGCCTTCGCTCAGGTGATCGCCGGGGTCTTCCTGAATGGCGATCTCGATCTGTTGAATGGCGGTCTCAATGGCGGACACACACTGTTGCTCTTCTAAAGTCTGTTCGCTTCTCATTGTATCTAATTTTCCGTCAACCTTAGGCACCGTCTCGATTACTGTGGTGATGTGCTTCACCTCATCACCCTCTTCCAAAGGAAACATCCCGTTGGTCAATTGTGAGCTATCTTTTTCAGCAGGGATGGCAACTTCCAGCACAGGGTTTATGAGGTCTCGAATATCATTGATGCTGTCTGGAGAACCTGGTTCTTTCTCGATGGGCACGTGCTCCACTGGGTTCAAAGGCTTTTCTTTTGCAAGATCTTGTTCCATCTGCCCTTCGGTCTCCTCTGGGATGCCATCCACTCCTGGCACTTCCTGGCAGGACTCATAAGGCAAAGGCATGCCGTCCAGGTGGATCATGGAGACTATTTGTTTGCGTTTCCTGTTGGCCATTTCGCCTCCTTGCTTCTCCCCTTTTACTCCTCCGAAATGATCAGCCCAGTCAATGGGGTTCTCTCCTAGCAGGTGCAGGTTGAGGTCACTGTTGGTCAGTACCATGCTGTCTCTGTACAGGTTGTGCCTTCGCTGGACCGCAGCTTCCTTCACAGCTGCAAAATTAAAAGAAATGAATGAAAAGCACATTAAAACACTATTTTAAAGCAGTAAGGTATGGAGGTTGTGCTATATTGTGTATATTGTCAGGGCTGAAGGGGCTGCAGACACTCACCCATCATGATGTCCTTGGAGACTGACTGCAGGACCACTTCCTCAAAGATGTTCTCTACTAGTATGAATCTAGAGAAGTCCTCAAAGATGAGCTCCTTGAACTTGGGCAGATCCTAGACGTCAAATAAAAAAAAAATAAAAATAAAAAAAAAAGTAGCACACCAAAACATGTTTCCCTCTTATATGTGAAATATTTATATTTATCAATTAAAATAGATTCTAAATGATTAGGCTATTATCTATAAAACCTACAGATCAACAATCAACAAACTAATTTTATATAATAACAACAATAATGATGATAATATAATCTGGTTACAAATACTACTACTACTACTACTACTATTAATAATATCATTATTAGTATCAGTAGTAGTAGTAGTAGTAGTATTAGCAATAATAATAAATAATACATTTTAGTAAAAAATAAAAATAAATTAACTGGTTACAAATAATACTATTGCTATTATTATTATTATTATTATTAGCAGTAGTAGTATTAGCAACAAGATAATATTAAATTAATAAATTAGTAAAAAAAAAAAAATTAATAAGTTAACTGGTTACAAATAATAATAAATTATCTGGTTACATATGCATCTTAAACTATATTTATCTTTAGATTATCTTTATTTTATTTATCTTACATAAATTCTGGTTACATATACTACTACGAACAACAAGATAATAAATGAATACATTATAATAGTCAATAATAACAACAGTAAATTAATAATAAATTAACTGGTCACAAAAAAGCAACACTACTACTACTACTACTACTACAAATAATAATATTTAGTCCCAACACTTTTAATTATAATTATTTCATTATATTTCTTTTTTAGTGACATTTTTGACCTGAGCCCATATTAACATCTGACTAATGGCCACTGAAAAATATAAAAATTAGTGTTTGCTCTAATAAAGGGATGTGTAACAAAACATCACAACAACCACCACCACCACCACCACAGAACAATGGCACCCCCAACTGGCACAGAGAGAGGGCAAATCCTTGTACTAACCGTCGAACAGGACGGGGAAAGCTGTTTCAGCATGTATGGTATGATGATTTGAAGCAAAGCCTCTCTGAAGAACTTCTTCCTCACTGTGCTGCTGTCATAGTCAAATTTCTGCAGGTCAGAAACAAACAGAATTAAGATGAAGAAGTAGGTCTTTAAAAAATAAAATAAAATAGTCTAATACAGCAAAGAATCCAGAAGCTGAGCAAGTTTCAGCTTTGCAGGGCAAAACCCAACCAATGAATGCACTTACTTTGAGTACTCTGTCCTGACAGCGCTGGATTGTCTTGCAGAGATCCTCCCCACTGTGGCCGTCTAGACTCTGATGGACCAACTGCTCAAATGTGTGCACTGCATCGTCCATTTGCTACATCAACCAAGAGAGGAATTTTAGGAAGGAGGGCTGACAGATTATGACCAACTTTGATGCTTTATTTGTAAAATTATATAATTCTCAGGGACAATGACTATGTTTGGAATAACATACTACATACTGGAGAAATAGCAAAAGTACCAAGTATACACATTTTCTGCATGCATATAATAGCCAGATGGCCATGGGATACTATATACCAAGATTGGATTTGGATAGAGGGATGGAAGGATTGGGAAGGATTGACTGGGATGGATTGACTGGGATAGATGGACTGGGATGAGATGGATGGAGATGGATTTGAATGGATGGACTGGGATGGATGGTTGAAATGGAGCATGAAAATGAAATGGAACATAATAACATAAGATCAAATAGGTATATGATAAAACATAGCATACTTCTTTGGTATGATCATTGCACATAGCATGTGATCCATGCACATGCTATTTTTAAGTAGCAGCTGGAAAACAGTGTACGCTTGCATTTGTATGTCAGTTAAGTCTCAATTGCCAAAATACCTGCAATAAAAGATATTACCACATGGTGGCACTCATCAACAATAAACTGCATCTTAAATTTCTCTTTAATATTCTTAAGCCATTTTTCTCACTGATTCATGCTCTTGGCTTCCTTACTATATCAGTGTGGATGCTTGTGTTTTATTTTGTTGCTTGGCACCAGAAAAATGAATGCAGGCTATAGAATGATTAATATCAAATCAATTGCTAGTCCCAAGTACTGCAAAACTTCAAGAAGTTTTAGATATTCAAATGGAAGATTTAAAAATGACAAGAACAGCATGGGGCTAAGGAAAGAGACCTGTCTCATGAGGATCTGAGCTCTCTGGATGAACACAGAAGGGCTGGACACGTCACATCTCTGCTGGAGGCCTTCCAGGTTCAACATCTCCATCTTCTCATAACAACTCTGCATCTTCACCGGATGGAAGGCCAACATGGAGATTTTGTCCATATGCTAGGAATGAGCATGGAGAGAGGTTTTTGGGTTAAGTAATCCTTTAAAACACATATGCTAACACCGTTAGTCAATGTTCTGTCTCACCTCTCCCAGTTTCTCCCTGCTGCAATCGTTCATTGAGTTCTTGCTGAGCTCTACCAGCTCACGGAACAGGATGTCCCTCACTTCAGAGAACCCTCTGCTTGTGGGCTCCATGAGGGCCTCCAGGATGGAGTGGATGTAGGGCTGAACCTTGCTCCTCACTAGCTGTTCAACACGGAGCAACACTGATGCTTAAAAGAAAAAAAAAGTAAATGGACAGATATTAGCACACTAGAACTTCCTTTGTGAGGAAAAAACTACATGAAACAAATTTAATGTGTGCGTCTGTTAAATGTGCGTGTTTTTGTTTAATCACATGTGATTCAATGAAAACTGAAGCTTTCAATTTGCATGTGAAATATTTGGTTCACATGTGAAATTCATGCATTTGCTTTATGAGAGACATGCTGACCTGCAAGAGACTTTTAAGCTTAATTATATTATGTCTCTCTTCTCACATGATGTGCCAAAACAAAGAACGCTTTAGAAAAAGCTCAATTATCACAGGTGACTGTGGGAAAGCACCTGTCCTGCATGTCAAAACAAGCTAAGTATTATTATTCAGTAAGAATAAAAGTGGCATTACAAAAACACAAATGGACTCAAAAGTAATTTATAGATCATACAGATTAAGAGAAACTCAAAAACATGCTGTTGAGATCATTCTGCTTATGTTATTTGAAATGTGCTACGGGTGTTTTCTGTGGAACACAGTCCCAGCCACAAATGACACAAGAAAAATGTAGCTCTCTTGCCAAACCTACATTATGGCAGGACGGTCAGGGAATTTTAGGTTAAAGTTGTGAGACTGAATTCCAAAGAAAGAGGGATCATATGGAAGAATTTGAGACTGAAATAGTGCAGCTAAGAAAAGGGCAAGTTAAAATAAATCGTGAAATATTCGTTGTATTAATTTAAAATAAGTGCAGATTTAAAAGTAGTGTTGAGATGCAATACTGACAACTGTAGCATCTTAAAAAGGCCATATTATGCCCTTTTACAAAGTCTTGATTTGCTTTTGGGGTCTACTAGAATAGATTTTCAAGCTTGAATGTTCAAAATTCATTATTTTACATTATTGCAGCATGGGGCCGGATCTAGGCATGGGCTAGGCTGAGCCCACCCAAACATCTGTCTTGCCTACCCAATCAGAATTTTGACAAGGATAGCGTTAATCTGTTTTTTTTTTTTTTTTAACGATTTGTGCATTAATTAAAAGCAATCTAAGGCAGGCTGTGCATTGAGAAGTTTTATGAAGGGCTGTGGAATGCCCCCCAACCAAGGGGTAGCTTGTGTGGTTTGGTTGGCACCGAGCCGGTCGCTTTGGTCGATCACATTTTAGCTTTTTACATATTAACTGCTCTCTTCTCAGTCTGTCAGTAACGTGAATGTGATGTGACATGTAGCCATGTATGGTGTCCCATACTCAGAATTTTGTGCATTTCACCCATCCAAGTGCATACACACAGCAGTGAGTATTGAACACACACACACACACACACACACACACACACACACACACACACACACAGTGAACACACTCCCGGAACAGTGGGCAGCCCTTTTTGCTGCGGCACTCGGGGAGTGATTGGGGGTTAAGTGCCTTGCTCAAGGGCACCTCAGTTAATGGGAGCACTGTTCATTCACTCCCTCCACCTACATTTCCTGCCGGTACTGAGACTAAAACCTGCAACCTTCGTGTTAAAAGTCTCTAACTATTTAACCCATTTAGTTCTGTCTCTATGAAGCCCCTCTTTCCGAAAAGTGCAATATGCTCTGGTCGGCTAGACCAGTGTTGTGATTGGTCAGCCGCTTCAAGCAGAAAATATTGAGCACCTTTCGGAAATGTCAAGCCCCTTACCATAACCACGAGTTTCAACACACTACTAACAACCAGAATTATTTAAATGTGCAATTTTGTGACGTGTACATTCCCGGAAGAAAACTCAAGAAGGGTTCAGGGAGTTCAGAAACAGTGCTTACTGAAATAGAGAGAATAACTCCCTTTGGAGTGGAAATTGTGCTTTGTAACTTTATAAACTTTTTTCATGCTCAAACAGCAATATTACACACTAAATAAAGTTATAAGAAAGCCTAACAGGTCCTCTTGAAGATGTTAACTGTCATGCATCAGGCACTATGTTCCCTCTCATTTTTGCTATTGCTTTTTTGAGAGTTTTTGTGAGAGCAACATGAGAAGTGTGTGGCCTAAGGGGAACACTAGTGATACTGATAGTGATCTATACAGTAGGCTGCTTGGTTCTGCTCTTACCACGGATCTTTCCGGAAACATGCTCTTTGGACGTGATGATTTGGTCCATATCTGTGCGTAAAGCAGCGTCCAGACGGGGGCGCTCCACCTCACATATCTGAACCAGAGCTTCGTGATGAGTTCGTGTTTGTGACAACACCTGTCTGTATATTGCATCTGAGATCTGACAGTATAAACAGATGATTAACAAACCTCATAGAAACTGCAGTAGATATACACATACATGCACAAGTTCTTAATCAAGTGACAAAAGTTATTAAACTGGGGCTCAACAAAGTGGGAAAGTCTCAGGCAAGTGCACTTATTTGTATGCCTTACATTTATTGGTGTATATATTTATTATATCTATATCTATATATATTTTATACACACTAACAGCTTTTTTGGGCCTTTTTGAAATATACTTACTGTTGAACCTCAATGTGAACACTAACAATTTTTGTTCCAATAGTGATACTATTCAGTATACTTCTCTAAAGCCTGAAAATGTGGAATCTAATGTTTTTAAATCTATTAGTTTATAATAGATATAAAATCTATTGCCAAGAAAGTATGATACAATTATGAGAATGCTTTGCATATATTTGTGTAAATGATTATAAGATCTTTTTTTACAGCTTCACAATTTACATATGAGAACAGACCAGCATCCAGTCCTTCTGTCTCTGTTGTAGTTTTCCTTTCAGCCGAGGTACGATCAGATTCCTCAGTTCAGGGTGCAAAGTCTCCATCACCAGGTTAGCAAGAATCTAGATACACAAAGACACAGATGTGAATGAGAAAAAACCTTTGAAAACTAGTGGTTCCACAGCAACTGGAACTATTGTTTACATAATGACGGCATTACAAAATTTGAATATTGCTTAAGAAACCAATCAAACAGCTACAAGGGCATCATTAACTTTATGCTGACAGCTTTGCGATTTTGCATGCATATCTTCGGTAACCATGCCAGGCAGAATATACAATGTCAAATGAATAATTTCTAAAGCAGAATGCTTTATCGCTCATATCCATAACATAGACGCCCATCACAGATGGCTGCTTTGTTCATGCGCACTGCAGTGCATTCGATGACAGACAGAGCAGAAACCATCTTTGATGTAGGGAAACATGTATCTGTGTGAATAAGTCTGCTCTTTTCATGTGTGTTTTTAGGGATGGGACAATTGTTTTATCATAAATGATACGCCACAAACATGACATGTTTACAGTCTAAATATTAGGATTAGCTCACACCTTAATGTAGCCTGATATCAAACAATGTGTTTGTTGGAGATAGAGATAGAGATAGAGATAGAGAGAAATAGAGAGATAGAGAGAGAGAGAGAGCGAGAGAGGGGGCGTCAAGAGGTCAGTGAAAGAGTCTTCTTTATGACCTGTCGGTGATGATGTGGGGCAAATGAGTGACATTTATTAGCTGGTCACCTGTAAAAGCATCCGACCACACCATGCACATAAAATTAAGCACATCTAATATATGTGAGTAATGGCTATATGTGAGTAACTGAACTTAAATGCAACAATATAATTGGCTAATTTAATGCTTTAGGCTTGGCTGAACAAACTGGTATCAGTAACTTTAACTTAATTAGATTTTTAAATCCATGAGCTTATTTGACAATTTCATCCGATGGTAAATCATACAGAATGGCTTTCACCCCCTCCACTCGCCCTGTTTCCATAGTAACGCAGGGGCCAGGTGGGCAGTAACACCATGCAGACCCCTCACAGAAAAACAAAAAAACAGACGGCCCACACCCAGCAGTAATAACAGCCCACACAGCCGTTTCCAGCATGGTGTCACGTCCAGGCTGACCGTGACGCCCTGTATCACTGTTGAGGGCAGGAGGAGGAGGAATGACTATATTTCTCTCGCACACACAAAATGTCAATACCTTCTTTATTTGCAACCCGTAGTAGCCTACTTTCAACTGGTGAAAGTGTAAGAACAGAGGCATTAATTGGCTTCATACACACAAACACACAAAAAGCTCATTCATAAGAAACATTTCCTGGGTGTGTTCTGGCAGGGAGCAAAACACAGCATTTAAAGTCCAAAACAAACAATTACTCAAGAAGGTTTAAGTGTGCTTTTAAATGGATATTCTTTGTTTAATACAACCTAAGCTACAAAACCTAACACTTCTGTGACATCTTGTGTCATCTCTGTTGCTAAAAATAAGTGACGTCAAATCTCATTGATTCTTGCATGTCTTGTGATACACCAGACTTCAGTAAGCAGGATTTCAAAGCTATAGTAGAGGAGAAGATATTCAGTGGCATTTATTAACTTAAAATTCAGATTCGGTTCAGTATGCTTTTGAAGTACATACATATGCAGTATTGTCTGATATTTGATTAAAAGTATGTTTTGTGACAGTCATTACACAAAAATAACACTCTCCTTAAATCAAGATCACTATGTGGATCAAATGACAACAAACGTCACGTGCAGTGGAGAAATGCTTTTAATTTTAAGAATATTCCATGAAAACTGAGGAAAATTTGTATATGAGAACATTCAAAATAGATTTCATACTTAACACTAAAATATCATGTTAATACTTATCCTAATTATGTAAATTATGTAATTTTATGAAGTGAACAGAAGAATTTAAAGGGAAAAAAAATTACAGTTTAGCGTCAAAATTACTGTTACTACATTCTAAATATTTCATAAATGTTCTTGCTGGATTGCAGAGAAGGAAAATATGCAAAGAGATAAAAAGAACTCCATTTTCCATTATAGGTCCTCTTTAAGGGCACTGTATTGTTGTGTGTGTCTGTCTGTGTGTGTACAAAAGGAAGAGAGAGAGCGAGTGGGGTGTAAGGGCAACCAGCACCCAATCATTTTAATGTTTGCATTTTATTCAAATCTGCGAGAAAGCGAGCTAGACAGACATTCCTAAATCTATTAGAAACTAAATGTTATTTCCAGCACATTATGACTAAAATGAGACAGCAGGATAAACCACACAGACTTGACCATAACTCACCCCTCTAATGACACATTCTCAGCTGTCTCTCTGCTCTGTGGTTTCGACGTTATTGAGGGTTTGTGCTGCTCCAGAACAGTAGAGATCTTAAATACAGAGTGATCAGTCTGACTTATCAAGATAAAGCTTAGAAAAAGCAAGTCTTTTAGAAATGGGCTTCAGGTCAGAAAACCTGATGGAAAACACTGTATTTATGTGTTTAAATGAGTTTGGGACTGAGAAATGGGTCATTCAGAAAGATTCGTTATGATGTCACAAATATTAGCACATTAACATATGATCAGTGACATTCAACACTTATTCAAAAACTTAGTCTGCCCCAATTAACAGCAGTATTAGCCACATGGAGGTTAGCCACTCAAATTGGATAATTTTCATATAGATGTCTTAAAGGAACAGTACAACATCAGTTTAAGGGTCACAGAGATTCTAAGAGTCATACAGCATGGCAAATGTCAATCTAAAAGTAAATTACAGATATAGTTAGGCTCATGAAATCATGACAAACATAAGAAAATAGGGGAAAAACCAAGGAGTAGTTCGCCAAAGTTGGGCATGTGCGAAAAATCATACGATACACAATCCTTTACTCACGTGAAAAAACGCAAAGGCACCGATTTCTTTCGAATTTCTTCAAGGCCTCTAGGGCCGTGAATCAAACAGGCCCTGCAAGTTTCCCTCCGATCGGCCTCCATTAACCTTGTCTGATAGCTGCTCAAACTTCAATGGCCGATGGCGGACAAGTTTTATGAGATACGTCAGTGTCCTCATAGACAGTCATGGCACCTCAGACAAAGGCACTGCATGCCAATTTTCAAGTCAATCGGACTAACAGTGAAATAGTTATAGCCATTTTCATGCTTTTTTTCCTATTATAGTGCCTCCAAGTGGCCAGTCGCCACGTCCTTTTTTACACGACCACAGAATGTGCTCTTACATAGCTTTGCTGAGTTTGGTGAAAATCTCTCATTCTGTTCAAGTTATAGACATTTAAGGAAAAGTGGCACCGCCCACTTCAAACGTTTTGGCCGTGAATTGAAATTTCAACTTTTTTTGATAATTACTGACAATCAGGCTCCAGAGAATCTTGCGATACTGGTTTGATTCCGATCGGGCTAAAAACCTAGGACTAGTTCGTGAAATTCGGTTTTTCAAAAAAAAAAAAAAAAAAAATCCAAAATTTAAGCTGGTAGACCTAGCTGGTAGACCTAGGCTGCGTTTCCCAAAAGCATCATAAGCCTAAGTTGATCGTAGAGACCATTGGTGGCAGTTGTTCCACGATCAACTTAGGCTTACGATGCTTTTGGGAAACAGCCCTGGTTTTTGACCAAGATTCTCACAAATTCCCCATTGCCAAAGTTCTCAGTGAAATGAATATTCTTACTTTGAGAGTTTGGGTCCCCTTCCACCTATCTCAGGCACATAATGCCTAGATTGAGGACAGAAGAAACTCAATCCAAATGATCCAAGGAAAACAGAAGTGCACAGGGATAAACACTGTCTGATCTGTTCTTTCCTCCTCTCTCTCGAATTATTTTTCAGGGAGGCTCTGATTTCTTCTCCATTCTTATTCCCATGAGTCAAAGAGTGTATCTGAGGCCCATTAGACAGCAACTTAAACTTAAATATACTGTACAAGTTGTATTATGAAATTCAACCATCACTGGAACGATGCATTTTATATGCAAAGCATCCTGTTTTGTATGAAGGAGGTTTAATTATGACAGCTGTCAGATGTTCCAAACATGAATGACCTTCACTAACCTGTGCTTGGTTTCCACACATCAAGTCCCAGGTGCCGAAGTGACCCTTGGACTGCCTGTAGAGTCGTAGGGCATCCGTGAAAGCTGGTGTCGACACCTTGCACTCTTCTGACAGTCCTAGAGGTCAAGAAACAAGACGTTACATAAGCAACTCCCTGTTAAATTCATATGGTTTATGAAGGGTGTCCACATACTTCTGGATGAATTTTAAAAGTCTGTAAAAACCATGCAAAATTTGCACTAACAATACTGATTTGATTTAGATAGAAAGATTGGTTGGCAACAAGCGGTTATGAATTTAAGACAACCAAGGAGAAATCTGGACAATCATAACCAGCTTTTGAGGTTCTTTGCTGGTCCAAGATGGTGACGACTAGAAGACCAAATCGGACCAAAAATAAATCACTCCTAAAACCACGTTAAGCAGGTACAGAAAGAAAAGTAAACGGATTACCATTTCAAGAATGAGTTGTGCTCAAGGAAAGAACCTGCACTAAAAGACCTCATCTTCACTTGGAGACCATGACATTCAATAAGAGTCTGTGGAAACTACAGCTACCACCACTCAAGCAGAGAATCCACAAGACCTAACGTGACAAGGCTTGTCAGAAAAGACACTTAAATTATGATATAATTATATGGTTCTGTAGTGAATATGGATAATGTGCTCTTTTGTAGGACCATTCACATAAAACGCTGTGCATCAGAGCTGCTGAAAGGAACCCAGTTTGCCACATAGAAGACAATCAAACAGCACCAAACAGTCACGCTCTTGCTGATACTAAAAGTTAATCTGAACAGCTGTTATTTGGGGAGATTTGAGTCTTTTGGGACATTGATAACCTTTTAGAGTTGCTTTCCTTTTGCCAGCAGGAAGTGAGTGTGATCCATAAAGTTACACAAGGAAAGACAAACACAGATGGACATGAGCAATGGCAAGCTGCACAAACACTCACAAGACAGGAGCCGATGATGGGGAGTGTGTGTGTGTGTGTGTGTCTGCGTACTGCAGTGAGTTTCAGATTGGCTGACACAAAGACAGGAAGTCAGCAGTGAGAGATGGAGGGATGGACTGTGTAACAGTCTGTCAGGAACAGGAAATCCACTCAGCGTCCATTTTCCAAGAGGGAGAGAGGGGGAGAGAGGGAGGGAAAGAAAGAAAGAAAGAAAGAAAGAAAGAGAGAGAGAGAGAGAGAGAGAGAGAGAGAGAGAGAGAGAGAGAGAGAGAGAGAGAGAGAGAGAGAGAGAGAGAGAGAGAGAGAGAGAGAGAGAGAGAGAGAGAGAGAGAGAGAGAGAGAGAGAGAATGGAGGAAAGTGGAAAATGGAAAATAACTAGCTTTTCTTGGCATGAGCCCCATGTGAAAACACTAGATGCATTTGTCAGCAGTCTGCTAGGAGAAAGTCCCTAGAGTTCTGTGCTCGATAAAACACAATAACCCCAAAATCAGTATCAAGCCCCCTCATCCCCAAACACCTTCACTGGTAATATCACCAACAGTCCTAACTAGAGACACCTTACATCAAAAGTTAACATGAATGTGGCTGATTGTGTGTGTGTTTAGAGTTAGGTGGAAAAAGAGCTGCACTCGTTTTCTCTGGCGAGCTGGCAGGCCTGAGAAACTCAATGCGAGAGTCTTGAGCAAAAATAGTACATATGGTAGAGTTTAGCGTGGGCTTCCTCTGGCACGGGGCTGCACGGTGGTTAGCCGAGACTCCTGGGATGGCTGGTTCCCAGGGTTTCTCTGCCACTGCATGTGTGCATGCTTACCATTACTGTTTTGTTCACTGGAGCATTTCTCATTTGGGCCAAAAGCACAAGAACTAAACGAGTTTCAAAAGCAATGTGTCATCTCTGAATCAATAATGAGAACCAAGGAAAACATTTCTGTCTAAATCTTTAGGAAAGATATTTCTAGAGCAAGCAAACATAAATGTCCAAAAACAAATGATCCCACCATGGACTGAATTTTACAAGTACATATTGACTACTTTTATGTTATTAATATTCACATTTTTATGTTTTTCATTTTTGGTTTTTAAAGGGGCCATAGAAATGTACTATGAAAATTATTGATTATCAAATGTACTATGAAAACTGTAACTTTCAGAATGTAAAAAAAAAAAAAAAAGACCTTTTGAAACGGGGGAGGGGCAGTAACAGTGAGGTTATAGATAGAAATAAAAGAAATATTTCTCAACATGGATGGGTGAGGTTTTATTTTAATTGAATGAAAAATATAAAATGAATATGCACTTCTTCAGTCTGAAAATAAGCAGCTTTGTCATAATTAGAGCAGAAATGCCAGAAATATCTTAACCTACATGGGAAGCATTATACTAGCATCATATGTAAGTCACTGCTCTTCAGATACACATGTGGGCGTTAACTAAACAGATGGTCAAAGGATGCCTATTACTTAGTGCAAAAGGCTGTTATTAAAGTTCAGCTGAATTCAAAGTGTTCTGTTTGACTGTGTATTGCAACTGTCAACAATTCCCTAAATGAAACTGACATTCTCCTCTACTTCAATTTTAAAACCTGTTTGTTTCCTTTCTGCCATGGGGCTCCTTACTATGATGTCATAATGGGTGTGATGATATGATTGATTACCAACTGTCCCAGTTGCCAATGAGACAGGTATGACTACAACAAAACAAGTGGCAAACAACCACCACAGACTGTCAGAACAATGACTAGAATACAATTACTAGAAGAACAAAAATGTTCAGAATTCAAAATTTGCATTGAGTCAACAAAGTTAAGCATTTCATTATTTTGTCCCATTCCAGAAGGCTAGACAGATCAATTTAAACAGCCTTAGTTCAAATTCAGATAGCTTAAAAAAAAAAAAAAAAAAAGTGTGTATCTGTGGTTTGCTTTATCTTGGCCCTATGAAAGGCCTTTGTGTGCCTGTGATGGTGTATAATTCACCTGGATTTTACCCATTGCTGCAATAAAACCCAAGCACTTTGAGCACCTGCTGTAATACCACAGCTTTGCATGTAGTTGAGCTCTACCCTTTGGTAACCCCCCCAGTCAAAACACAGAGCTGCATTCTCACGCTTGCAGATCAACAACCTTAAGTCATCTTTGTCCTTGGCTTCATGCAAGTCTCAGGGATTTTGCAGAGCCCTTCCCTGCTGCCTCAAATGCAAATTATGTTCACCGTGTAACTTCTAGCGCTCATGACTGTCTGTTTCGGCCTGTAACCGAGTCCGGTTTAAGATTTTAAAAAGCCTCGAGGCAAGCTAGAGAGCTTTCAGGTTTGCCGTACATATTGATCTGGGATGAAGTCCCTAGTTACATGTTAATTTTAAATCAATATGCGAAACGGGCTGAGGAACAACACTTCCTCTTGAAGATGAGTCAACATTTACTCTAATTAACGCACATTCCTCATCTTATTGTGCATGATTAAAGTGCGCTCTATCTATAGTACAGTTTAATTTAAATACATCAAAATAACCACAGAAGCATTAACATTTTAAACCAAGATGCTCATGTTAAGACTTGCCTTTTAATCCTTAAAACGAAAAAAACTATTTTTCAGAATCAATTTATAATGGATAAAAATCAAGCCCCACCCAACATTTTTTTCTCCTGTTTATGTCACAAACATGAAACATGTTACAATATGGAAGTAAAATGGTTTGCCATATTTCTGCAGGTAATGGAGCAGGAAGGTCACTGCATGCAGCCCATGAATGACTTCAAAACTCAAGTTAACAAGATCATTCTCTGACTGTTTCCTCAAAGTGGACAGACAAGTGAGAAGGAATGCAAAAAACATTTGATTCTTATGCGCCTCTTCAGGTCGGGCCATGAGCAATATAGCTTTACGGTTTATAGGACACACCTCTAAATCACACTCAGCACAGCAGCCTCTCAACACATCCCAGTGAGATACCAAGAGGTATTTGATGTTATATATCTGTGTAAATTGTATGGTATCTGGTTTTGAAACCTTATGTCATTATCATTTATGATCCACAAAGCTAGTAATTTGCTGTCATGTCTTGACAAGACCAACTGAGAGCACCTCTGATCTACCTTAGGGCATTATGGGAAGGTGTTGACGTTTGGTCAGAGAGTGTTCAGTTAGCAGTCAACGACTAGCAACATGTTGGAGCTATGCGGTTCTGCAAGTTGTGCAATTCTGATAGCAGCCAATAAATACAATTCCTCCTTTAATTAGTTTTGCAACATCTACGGTGTGACATTCTTTAGGCACTCTTAACATTTTTCGATTTAAACTTTTTTGGTTCACACCATCCAATATACCATTCAAAACTTTGGGGCCGGTAAGATTTTTAAAAATGTTTTTGAAGTCTCTTCAGCTCATCAATTCTGCATTTATTTGATCAAAAGGTAAAACAGCCAGTGATATTGTGAAATATTGTTACAATTTAAAGGGATAGTTCGCCCAAAAATGAAAATTTTGTCTCACCCTCAAGTTGTTCGAAACCTGTATAAATTTATTTGTTCTGCTGAATACAAAGGAAGATATTTGGAAGCATGTTTGTAACCAAGCAGATCTTGTGACGAGATCTGCTTCATTACAAACATTCTTCCAAATATCTTCCTTTGTGTTCAGCAGAACAAAGAAATTTATACAGGTTTGGAACATCCTGAGAATGCAAATGATGTAAGAGCCTGTAAATAATGACAGTATTTTCACCCCTTTAAATGAACGGTTTTATATTCTAATATATTTTAAATTGTCATTTATTCCTGTGATGGCAAAGCTGAATTTTATTTGGATCTGAGTTTTACTCTAGTCTTCAGTGTCACATGATCCTCCAGAAATCATTCTAATATGCTGATTTGGTACGCAAGAAACATTTCTTCTTATTATTATATTATTTTGTGGAAAGGCTGATACATTTTTTCAGTATTCTTTGATGAATAGAAAGTTCAAAAGAACAGCATTTATTTGAAACAAAACTTTTGTAACATTACAAATGTCTTTACTGTCATTTTTCATCAATTTAATGCATCTTGCTGAATAAAAATTTTATCTTAATCCAACCTTGAATGAATGCTAGTTTATAATACAAAGTCATACCTACTTTTTAATTTGACTTGGTTAAACCATTTTCTAACTGAATTCTATGCGGAAATTCCTAGAAGACATCATCAGTGCATTAAAGGATTAGTCCACTTTGAAATATAATTTTCCTGATAAGTTACTCACCCCCATGTTATCCAAAATGTTCATGTCTTTCTTTCTTCAGTCGAAAAGAAATTAAGGTTTTTGATGAAAACATTCCAGGATTATTCTCCTTATAGTGGACTTCAATGGACCCCACTGTTGAAGGTCAAAATTACAGTTTCAGTGCAGCTTCAAAGGGCTTCAAACGATACCTGACGAGGAATAAGGGTCTTGTCTAGCGAAACGATCAGTCACTTTCTAAAAAATTCAAATGAATATGCTTTTTAAACACAAATGATCGCCTTGCGAGTGCTGGCGCAACGTTCGTTCCTCAAGTTGAATAGGGAAGGCGTAGGACATTCAGCGTAAACCTTTTGAAGAATACGGAAGCACTCGCAAGGCCATCATTTGTGTTTAAAAAGCATATTCATTTGAATTTTTTAGAAAGTGACTGATCGTTTCGACTTAAGAAAGAAAGACATGAACATCTTGGATGACATGGGGGTGAGTAAATTATCAGGAAATTTTCATTCAGAAGTGAACTAATCCTTTAATGACGAATTAAAAACACATAATAAGGAGTATTAAGTTCACAGTTCTTGCATGGGATATTTAACATAAGTTAAAATTACAAAAGGAACATCCTCCACACCTTAAAGTAATTTCAAAGGCATTCAACATTTCAACCTGTGACAACCTTTTTTCCCCCTTAAAAACACAGAGACACTCCCTTTTGTGTGATTTGAAATATGACAATGAGCCAGAAGACTTTGTGAGGGTGGAGCTGAAGGTAATATATTGTGAATTTTTACAAAAGCATGCAGGGATTTCTAAAAACATTTAGCTAGAAACTCTCTCTAGACTATGCTTGAGTGACAGGGATTCATTGCTGTTGATTCATCTCTCACTGTGAAGTAAATCAGAAACAACCGATTACACAGCAAATGTTGGTTTAATCTGTTTTAAGGTTATTTTGGAGCACAGGAAAGTAGTTGACCTGGCAAAATCTACTTCTCCAGCAGCTTTACTTTTCCCTGACAAACTACAGCAACATTCTCATGACATTGTGATTCTTTAGTGAGCACAAAACAAGGAAGGAACATTAACACGTGAACCATCATTTCCTACGAATGTGATATACAGTGAATGAATAAAGTAGATAAGTAGTCTTTTTAAACTCAGCAAAGCAGATACATGGTGTAAATTTAAAAACAGTACAACTTCTTTGTTTTATCAATGTTTGTGACCATGACTCACCGTTGTTGGTGTGTCTTACACAGTCCTGGAAGACAGCGTGCCACTTCGTCTGTTCTTTCTCTGTCATTACGCAGAAGTACTGATGGCGGGCATATGGATGCCACAGGATGATGGGAAATTGTGTGGGGCACTTCAGAAATGGGGCACTAGCCACTTTGGCCTTTGTATCTAAAACAGACACAATACAAGAAGATGCACTCAAATGATTTCAAATTACACTGATTAGACTATCCATTTATTGTTACACCTTTAGATGAAAACATGACAAACAACCAATTTCAGATGTAACAAGGAATCTGCAACTATTTTAAAGCATTTTAACTTTGGTTACAATTATTTATGAAATGATATAGTGCACTGTAACATACATTATTAATACCTTTATATGCATTATACATAAAGGCTTTAAATGATGCGTTACCAAACACATGTGTTTACGTAATTATTTTTTAATTTGGACTTATGTTGTACTATATTCACATTAGAAACTTTCAGGATTCCAATAGGACTTTCTAAACATGCTACTTTTTTTGTATCATTTTATTTATTTATCATATTAATTCATTTCTCACCACCCAGGCTATTGTTGAGAAGCCCCAGGTATTCCTCCATAGAGGTTAGGGCTCTGTACCCGGCACAGTTAATGACCCCTTTGGAGTGTAGACCTCGATCATGTGCCTGTGGAGGAAACAGACAGTTCAGAATCACTCTGCAGCTGGGGAAATGACATACATGTCCACTAACAATACACTTTAAGTGAAGTCCAATAATGCAAGATTAACATTCAGATCATTTTTCCTTTGTTTACATTTAATTATCTGAGCTGGGTTCGTTTGCAGTGAGGAAAAAAAAAAACTGTTTATGCAGTTTATGCTCACCGCTTTGCTCTCAAACAAGCTGATGTTGTAGGAGTCGCCCACGTACAAAAAGCGACTTCTCCATTTCTTGCTCTCTTCTAGATACTGAAACAGACCTCCAGAGAAGATAGACTTGTTCTTCAGTGGGTCCTGTGGTAGGAACAAACATATTTTAAATGAATGTGAATCAAAATCATTGTACAAGATGAAAGCATGACTAAACAAAACAATGAATGGTGTTTAGAAGACCAACATGAAACACTCCCAACAGTCTGAAATAACAAAGAGGCTAGCTCAAGATGTGTTTATATAACATTGATCTGAGTGATTCAGCCTAAAATAAGAAATGGGTGGAGCAACTGGTACATAAAAAGACATTCAAGGTTGTGTTATGTCTACAATCAAAACCATGTCTTTCTGCTAATGGATGCTGAATTTACCACTAGTAAGTGAACATTCCTTCGAACACGGTTAATCAGTTAATCTTTGAAACCAAATGTAAATAAATACACAAATATTTTCAAGTCCAGCTGTCTTGGCTCATTACAATTGAGGGATTTCAAAAATGATTGTCCACAATTCTTGAGAAGTTTTTCTTGGCCATAGTCTAGATTTCTGTGTCAAGTTGAGATCAAATTACTTCAGGAACAACTGATAATTGGAGATGTAGGGAACTTTTGAGACGAAAGAGAAAGGAAAATGTTCACAATTGAAGGCTGGTGACTGGGTTTTTAACTTTCTACAGATTAGTTAAGATAACAGACAACAGAGGGACTTTGCTTTCTTTGGATCATCATCTCTCAAGCCCAATTCAGTTTGTGATCTGGAACTGTTTGACGGATTTTCCACTGCAGAAAAGCTGGTTTAGGCTCCTTAGGCTTGCTGGTCTCAAACCAGAAACAATTAGGGCCAGGTGGGTGGGATAATATCCACAACAAGTAAAGTTTTTTTTTTTTCCCAAAGGGGTCATAGAATGCCACTTTAACAAGATGTAAAATAAGTCTCTGGGTGTATGAAGTTTTAGCTCAAAATACCCCACAGATCATTTTTTATAGCATGTTAAATTTGTCACTTTTTGAGGGGGAGCAAAAACGCTCAGTTTGTGTGTGTCCCTTTAAATGCAAATGAGCTGCTGCTCTCAAGAAGAGGGCGGAGTTTCAAGAGCTCATGTTAACAGCGCCGATTACCTCACACAGACTCACTTAATGTTAAAAACTGTTTAGCCTTATGTTCAAAACGGAGTCGGACAATGATGGAGAGACTCAAGAAGAAGTGACAACTTAGAATGCAATAGGACATTTTTGAATGGTTAGTTGAAGAATTTATGTAGCTGATGTGGAGTTAACTATCTTAAAGTCATTGATTAGCATATTCTGTCATGATAATCTATAAATCGCTCATTTGGGAACTGTTGTAAGATGCTTACAGAGCCAGAGAATATATGCTGCATGAAGATAGAACAGGTATAGTTTAATTGAAATATGGTTATAACTTATGTTATTATCTTGCTTTTTTGACATGCTATCGCATTTGTGTTACGTACTGTATTGCAATAACATGGCCTCACCCCCTTTGTTGCGTGTTCTCGGGAGCAGGGTTTATGTAAATTTTAGGGTTAGTGATGTCACAACCCGGGAGGAAGCTCGTTGTAGTCCCTACCAGCCGTTTGCTGTAGTCCTTAAACAGATTTCTTTAAAAGAAAATATCTACCTTTGCTTTGAACTTTGAGCATCCTAACTTTGCAGATGTTGTTTATGCTCTAACAGCAACATTACTAACTAAAGTTAAAAAAATGAAATCATAATAAACCACCCCTTTAAAACAACAACTCAGTCATCTACACTTGGAATGCCCATGCGGCGATACATAATCAGTTGATGGACATCTCGGTCCCATGTGTTGGACAGTAGCTCCAGCCATATTAATGTTTTCCCTGTTTATCTGAATAAAATATATAATTACTAATATTACTTATGTGAATTGATTGCTATGCTCTTGACAGCTGCATCAACAATTAATTCTTTCCCCCAACCCCCGGAATTAAAAGACAGTAATGTTCAAAGTTCATTTGTGACCAGGTTATGTTGTTAGTTATGTCACTGTTCATCTCTCAAGTCAGTGGAAATGTGGGCTGGCACTAGCATAAATTTGATGGAAAAAGGGCATTAGAAAGCCAGAACAACCCAAGATCCTTTGACTCATCAGTTGGTGGAATGGCGACTGAAGTCTTTATGTGCCTTTGTGTTTTTGTTAGTCATTTAACTTGTGTGAAATTTATTCCACTTCCTCTTTGCTGACTCCATGTCGATAAGCAAGACCACAGAGAGCCTTCCAAATGAGGAGGGGTTTTTTTCATGGGGGAAAAAAAAACAAAACAAAACAGGGCGACTTATTTCTTATCTCATTTTAACCTTGGCTGGGCATTTCTTTACCATGCCTTTTTTCCTTCTGGTATCTACATCTCTGGACAGATGTAAAGGTGGAATTCATGGAAATATGGGGGACTTTACCTTTCTATGTAGTAGCTGTGTCTGGATACTCCCTCCTCCTTCGATCTCAAAGCGCACACTGTTGAACAAAGCCACGGCGTACTGCTGCTCGTAAAACCTCTCAAACTCTGCCATCACGGCACTGGTGCGGGCTAGGTTGGAACAGACACACGAGAATGTTAGATTTTAAGCAGGACCGCAGCAGAGGAAAGAAATGATCACCTTACAGCTGCAAAGATTACTGTAAATTGCAGTTTGCATTTGTTGGAGGTTTATTTGGGTGAAATGGTCGTTTAACAATCACAAAATGTTATAAACCTGTTGAGTTAGTTTAGTCTTTTAATTGTGAATTGTCCCCAATAGCAATTTAGCAATTAGGCAAGAAAACAACAAAGGTGCAAACACACACACAGAGAAAAACACATACACAGCTGTAACTTGATCCAACATTTTTAGTTGACTAGGACTAGAGTGTGAAATACAATGTGATGGTTCACTGACAACCACACATCATTAGCCTAATCCTGTGTGTGTGTGTGTGTGTGTGTGTGTATGTGATTATGTGTTTAAGACAAGGTGGTAAACATCTCTTGAACATTGGGATTAAAAATAATCATTTTTGATCTATTTGCAAATAATATTTGCACTAATTTGCATTTAAAATATGCACACATGTACTTTTATTTGTATGCCTAATATGCTGAAAACGTAAAAGTGTCTTGTCACACTCAGTTGGGAATTACATGAATCACGTAAATGCATATTTACAACTGAAAACGGCCATGTTTGAGAAAAAAAGTCAAGTAGTTCGCACCACTGGATGTTACGGTCGGTCTTTTAACATTTCTATTGCAAAACATATATTAAAGGGTTAGTTCACCCAAAAAAGAAAATTCTGTCATTAATTGCTCACCCTCATGTCGTTCCAAACCCGTAAGACCTTCGTTCATCTTCGGAACACAAATTAAGATATTTTTGATGAAATCCGAGAGGTTTTTTTTTACCCTCCATTGTAAAGCAACGAAATTACCACATTCAAGGTCCAGAAAAGTAGTAAAAACATCGTTAAAATCCCTCTTAATGGGATTGTCATTATCTTAATGTCTATGGTGGTTACGGCCCTAGAAATCATGATATGGTCATGGGTCATGTGTGCTTATTAAACCACAAAAGGCTGCAATTTATTTAAATATATAAATGTTGTTCTTATAAAATAATAATAATAATAATTTCAATAGGCCTATTAACAAAATAGTTAAAAAAGAAAATAAATTCATAAAAATGTATACAATATACAACCATGTGAGATTATAATATAACGGTTCAATTTTTATTTATTTTTTGCTGGCCAAACTGCGCAACCCTCACCAGGTATTCTGTTACAACATCTTAACTGTTATTTAGAAATATATTTTATCTGGGAAAATGCTGATCCACTCTTTCCAGAAATTCAATAGGGTTAGCACACAAAACAAGTTCAACAATTAAAGGGCGTTCATGATAAAGAGAGAAAGAGTTGCAAAAACAGCAAAGTGTGGAAATACACATATGGACACAGTATGAAAATACACATTAAAAATGTAAAGACCTGAGCCTGCAGGCTTATCAAAGCTTTATGAAAAGAAGATGGTGCTATTAAGAATAATTTGCTTATATAAAGAGTCCAATAAATGGAAAAAGTGACGCATTATCGGAGACGATCACATTTGAATGCCATATTCAAAGTATCTTGGTCTAGTTTTACAGCAAACAATATTCTTTGAATTTAACATTAACATGTTAATCAATCACTTGAGGCACTGTACTGGGATGAAAGCTAGCATGTGTTTGCAAGTAAGTGAATGGAGATGCTTCCATAAGAACAGGAAGGAACAACCTGACAAGGACGGAAAAGGAAGGCGGCCACATCTGATGTCAGCTGCATTTATAGTACAGCTCTCCAAGTACACATGGCCTTCTGGGTATTTCCGTTTACTGTACCATGGCCTAGGTCTTCACAGGAAAGAACCTCTCCACTTACACCTCCATCAGATTAGAAGCTTCTTGTTACAGGACATTTGAACATGAAAAGCATGTTGTTGTGTTTGCATGAATGCAGCAGCCGGCATGTCTGTGAGGGCAGACCGCTCTCTAGCAGACCCGCTATTGTATTAAACTAGAATAACTTGTAGACTCAGTTTGCTTTGGCTCATTGTTGACAATTCCACAGTATACATTCACATGTATATTTACAGAAAGTGTTTCTAGACGCTCAGTGGAACAGGTGCCGGCGTCGATTCACAGGAAAACTGTGTTATCTACATAAACGCTGAAATTGAATGCCATTGTGCACATCACGTCATTCACCACATTTTAAGATGGGTTCCACTCGGGCATGTTAAAACACAGTAGAGCAGCAGTTTTCAAACTGGGGGGGCTGCAAGGGAATTCTAGAGAGTCTGTGGAGAAGTTTAGAGAAAAAAAAAAATATTTAAAAATAAATAAAAAAAAGGAAGATTAATACTTCAGACACTTTTCCTGAAAAACGATGAAAAAACATTATTGATTGGTTTATAATTCCCCATTCTTATTGATGCTATGAAGACTACCATAAGTCATTCTTTTTGACAAAATTTATCTGTTAGCCAATTAGATCTTTTTACCTCACTGCTGACCTCTACAAGTCCAATAAGCAATCTATCCATTTCACCATAGACACCATAAAGACCAAAAGCTGACAAACATCCCCTCCCACATGCACAGTCAGCAGATGAACCCTGCACTGTCCATGAAATTAACAGAGGGAGGGAAAGACAAGTGGGAGACCGATGTATGAAGGCATGAGGACACCTTGAAAAGATCCTCCCTTACTCCAAGACATGTTCATACTTGATCTCACTCTCTCAAAAAACAACATCCAGCCCTATTAGTCAAATAGTTCACGAGGAAGGTCTAAAGAGGAATTTCCTGCGTGCAAACCTCCCGTTAACCTGCTGACCTCCTGTCCATCTACCACAAACATCTTCATAGCTGCTCCGGGCTTCATAAAGGGAGAGTCTATGGGGGTGGCTTTTTGTCTTCTGAAGATCAAACATCATCCCACAGTTCATTTCAGAGCAGTGGAATTTCAGTAAGGCTGAGTCAGCAGATAGTATTTTATGACATGAGCACAAGCATTTGCATGAGATCCACCTGCATTGATCTCACTGAAATACTTCTCAGAAATGAGCTTAGAACGAGACAATTATTTCATGAAGTGGCAACTCCTCAAGTGACTCAAGCCTATCATCAATGAAAGATCCAGACTGGTACTTCAAACACACACAATGAAACCTGTACTTGTTAACCAGTCCTGACTTGTTCTAAGAGGATGTGTGTGTACATACAAGGTTGTAATGATCCAATATTTCCAGTCACAGACAAAGGAACTTTTGTTTTCCCATAATAACTTTTGGATATTGTTTCAAACGGTTTGTTTCACTGAAACTTTTTTTTTTTTTTCCACAACTGAAAGTTGTTCTAAACTTAGGCTATGTTTATCAAGTCTGTTTACACCCAGAGATCCTTTCTATTATTGACATGAGGGAAAAAGACGAGATGCAGCTCCAAAGCAAAGGAACCACCACTGACGTCACAAATTATGGACTGGCAACATTTCCTTTCCCACGTGTCAGTTTGGTAGCACAGGATATCTATGAAATGTTCCTGGAAGTTTCTAGAAAATCTCTAAAAGCCCTGTTAAACAAAAGCAAATGTTGTAAACATAATTACGGTATTCCAAACCTCTTCAAATAAAACCCTTAAATGAGAAAAGCATATTTCTTTTAAAGAACGTGATTATGTCCCCATCATGCTTGGGAGAGGAACTAATATATGGTTAAGAGAGCATGTCCCTACAGGTTATCTCTACAGGATATTTACCAGTTCTCTAAACCAACTAGAGGAACCATAATGCAGCCAAAAATACTCAGTGAGAAACTTCATGAGCACATTTTTTTTTTTTTTTTAATTTATTTTCTAACTATAAGAGTTATGACAGAAAATATTATTTGTGGACACAAAACTACTATTAAAGGGTCTGAATCACTCAGGAAAAACTGAGTGAAGTTGGCAAAGAGGAAAAACTGTTTATGCCAAGGAGTCAAACGCTAATAAACGTGTATGGCGTGGGAAAACGTCGATTCAAAACAAATGTTTTTAAGACAAACTACTCAATATTGCCTCAAAATGTCATTTAAACCTGCATGAGGCATAGGGGCGTTTAGACACGACGCGTTCTTACATTCCGTTTGAGTTATTTTTTTTAATTGTTGGTCAATAAACGTGCGCTATGTGTTGCGCCGCGTTTAAGACGCCGTGTCAAATACAATTCTGTCATCATTTACTCACCCTCGTGTTCTTGCACAATCCTGTAGGACTTTCTCTATTCTTTCCGTGGAACATAAAACGAGTTAAGCTGAAAGTTATGAACTGACAATAAATTATGAGTAAATAAAGACAGCGCTTTGATTTCCAAGCAAAAAAAAACGCGTCTCGCGAACGCGTCAAAGTTTTCTTTGGTGTACATAGTTCTGTTAAAATAGGCTCACTTAAACAACTGTGATTATAGTGGCCATGGACGTTCACTATAAGCATATAAGTTTAAAGTATTGTACTGAAAATGGCTTCATCCCTTTTAAAAGTAACACAAACGTGTTTTACCTGTAATCATCTCCCGCTTGCCTTCGTCCAGGTTGGTAGAAATCACATCACCCATGATGGCGATTTAAATGACAATCACAGATATTGAGGAAAGTTCCTTTGTATCCGAAACTTAGGAAACACTACAGAAATGTGTCTTCCAAATTAACCATCCCTGGACACTTCAGAGCGTTGCGTTCATTTTGCATTGACGTGACTTCAGTGACTGTGTGTGTGACGCCCTCTGTGTGAGAAACAAGAGTCATTTAAACTCGTTCAGTCAAATGAGTGACATTCAGAGGGTGTGGTTTACACAGACTGACACACCCAACTTCACAACAAACCTTCTGTTGTATTTTTAATCACAGCTGATTATAGATCGAACGTCTGATTTGATCAGGGAATCACATAGGCTACAGCTTTTGTTTTTATGATGGGCTTCGCTTTGTTTATTTATTTATTAAATAGGATTGGAATCTGGTACCCGTCTTGGTTTTGACCACTGAATCTGTTTTTAGGCTTTTTTTTAAAAAATACATTTTATAATGAATAATTTATAAATGTTATATATAGGCCTAATTAAAAATAAATAAACATAATGTTATTTAATAATAATAATAATTTTGTTTTATAGTTTGGGACAGAAGTTTGATAATATATAATTTCTAAAGATTATTATTAAAAATAATACTTTTATAAAATTTCATAATTTAATTAAATATATTGACATATAATATTATTTTATAGTTTTTCATGGCAGATAAAATAAGTTCCTAAAAAGTTTAAAATATTATCAATTTCATAAAAACTTTCATAAAATATTATGATTTAATATAATTAAATTATGATGACATTATGAAAATATTTATATATATTGATATAAAAATAGCCTATATTTTTAATATAGCTAATTATATTTTATAAAAACAAATGTTTTAATTAAATAATATAATTTATAAAATAAACAATATGATTGTAATATAATATTATTTTAGTATGTAAAAAAACAGTTTAAATAATTATATAATAATTATTTTGATTAGAAAATAGTGATAAATATTATAAAAATAAACAAAAGATCCCAATAACTGTCTTTTTAAATTAAATAATATAATATAATATCAAATAATATAAATTATAAAATAAACAATATGATTGTAATATAATATTATTTTAGTATGTAGAAAATATTTAGATATATTGATATAAAAATAGCTTATATTTTTAATATAGCTAATTATATTTTATAAAAACAAATGTTTTAATTAAATATTATAATTTATAAAATAAACAATATGATTGTAATATAATATTATTTTAGTATGTAACAAACAGTTTAAATAATTATATAATAATTATTTTGATTAGAAAATAGTGATAAATATTATAAAAATAAACAAAAGATCCCAATAACTGTCTTTTTTTTAACACTGAAACTAAGTTAAATATTGAAATGGTTCATGTTTAGTAGATATTTAGCGCCCCCATGCGGTCAAAATATGTTCAACTCACTAAAATGCAGCACTAGATCCAGCAGGATGATCACACGTATGATAGCTATAGTATACTGTACGAGACAACGGTAAAATGTGAAATTAATCTCTTTTTTTTGCATTGGTAATGTAATAGCCTGTCTTTAATTAGTAATTTAACAATGTATGTTTTTAATTTAATGAAGTAAACTAAACTGCTTTGTTTGGTGGTGAAATTAAAAGTCAGTGTAAAATATTAAACCTTTAGTGGCTTCTCTTCTCTTTTTGTCACGTAGCGGCCAACAATGAATACCACAGAAACAGATGCAAGGATATTTTACAACCTCCATTGATCATGACATGAAAAAAAAAAAAAACAAAACTGAAGACAGAATTCACTTGTGAATGTGATTCTGTGTCTGCGCCCTCAGCGTTTGGCAAACACGAGCTCGTGCGAGGGAGGGGCGGTTACGCAGTGACGAATCTCCGCAGTCAGCTGCTGTGAGTGCGCAGAGACAGCAAGAGGAGGAGAGGGAGGAGAAGATACAGCACACGGGCGAACACTCAGGAGCATCATGGCACCAATTGGATTAAAGGCGGTCGTTGGCGAAAGTAAGATCATAATGTTAATCCTCCTCGGCTACTGAGGTTTAATGTTCAACCATATGTACGTGCTCTTTTATGGTACCTTGCTGTTGCATGTGACAGGAGTGTTCCTCAGCGTTCAGTTCCCCTGGATGCGGCTGGTTGTTTCCCTGCCATTGTGCTGAACGGGGAGGACATTACTCTCGGGATGTTGCGGATGCGCATTGTGCATCAGTGGAGCATGACATGAATATGTTTTATTCCCATTGCATGTTGTTTAAATTATAAATATATGGCACGAGAACCAGACTAACACACACAAAAAAGCTTGATGCACCGATGGTCCAGCACAGGAACGCCCTTATTCTGCACGGACGTTTGAGGAATTACGCAGGGTTCTATCGACAGACCATTGCGGTTTTATTTTATTCCACTCGGATTATTAGCTATATATCTAATGAGAATACAATTGAAACGATGTTTGCATAACTCTTCCTTCTACCTCCGAAAATTAGCTTAATAAACGCGTGTTGGCAAAGCCTCACCCCTGTGATTGATCACCAGAGCATTATATTCCATTGCGTAAATCCCCAGGTGGTGAACTGATCTGCCCAGGAAGTGCCCGTGCTTTTAACATGAATGCAGCTGGCTCTCATCTCCAGCTGGATCGTTAAATGGCGGAGTGGTTCATGTTCGGTTGAATAGTGGAAAATGAGAGCACCAAATGCGCATCCCTCAGATGTGTAGCTGTATCTGTCATGTGTAGAGAATAACAGAATGGCGTTTAGTACAGACAGATTGATGGCGGTTGTAGGTGCTTTCGTTTGAGAGAAATTTTGCTTATGCAGCAGGATAAAATGACAATTGTTTTGAAATAGACTCTATGAAAGGTTGATGAAATATACTATTACGGCTCTCACTCTCTTTTTTAGAGATCTAAGGTCTTGTATTGGGAATCTAAATTTAAACGTTGCCATGATCAAACGCATATCTGTTCATTTATTTATTAAAAATAATATAAACACATTGTGTGGCTTTTTTAGAGAAAAAAAAGTAGTTTGGCATAGCCTATTTTATTTATTTTTTAATACCAAGTAATGCAAATAATATATTAATATTTGAAAAACTTCCAACAAATTAAATCAGTTTGGTGTAAACAAAATGCGGGAAGCCATTTTGTAGTTATGTGACAAAAAAACGCGGATTTCAAAGGGAACCCCTTTAGGTCATAAAAAAAAAAAAAAAACACACGAAGACTAATTTTGTTGTGGGTAAAATATTTTTACCTCGAAAAATATGTTTGAAAAAGATTTTAAAATTATGATTATTTTGTCTAAATTTGATTAAGGGAGCATATTAAACCAAAAATTTAAAGATCCCCTGTGGTGAAAATCAAGTTTGTAATGTTGTTTATATGTCTATGTGGTGTTTTTAATATGCTTTAAGACGAACCATGTGCAAATTCATATGTCAGCACCATTGCTGAGTATTTTCTCCTTAAAACTGCAGTGAAAAAAACCCGCGGTTTGGAATCGCTGGTGTCTGTGACGTCACAAACTACCTTGTAACCAATCACGTCAGAACACCGGCGGGCTTTAGCATATCGTTAACAACGAACTAGCAGGGGAGTCTCGAGAGAAGCTATGTAGTGGTATATTTTTCTGTTGATATGAAAAATCGTGTAGATTTAGCAATATGGTGAGTGTATGATTTATATTTCGATGTTATGATGAACTATATGCCTTTGTCCACTGAAGTTCTGAGTTGTTCAAAGCGTTTGTAAAGATACTGATTGTTAGAAGGCAGCTGACTCTGACATGCGAACGGGAATATGGTTTGTGTAATATTAGCAACACATTATTGGCTGTTTGATAACAGTCAAGCAAAAGGCTAATTATATTAATTAGCATTATGTGTCCGACGTTGTAAAGAGCGAAACCATTTGTGCAGCGTTTACCTCAGTAAGTTGAGCGAGTTCATCTTTGAGCTGGCGTGAACGAGTGGAGGCGGGGCTAATTTGCATATTCATAGATCCGTGTATACTAAATGAGGCAAGGGTGTAGAGTTACATTCAAGCTATTTTAAGGCATTAAGATTTTTTTTCACAGGGAAAAAAAATTAAATGTCATTTTGGTGAGTTTTAAGGGATAAAATTATTGACTACAGGAGGACTTTAAGTATTTCCAAAAACATTTCCTTAGACATACAGCAATTATTTGTCATTGACCCATGTATTATGCCCTCACCATTCAACAGAATCATATTAAACATGCTGAGTTTGTTTCATATATCAGCTAATGTTGTTTAAACACCTGCTGACTGCAAGAATGGAAAATATGACATAATAGTGAAAATGCTGTTGCATTGTCCAGCTCAAATGAGAGGGACACACATATAATCAGTATTGACTGAAACCTGATCAGTAAAAGGCACAAGTGCTCCGAACTCCTGCACTGGATTCTGTCTTCCTCACACGCAGGATGATGGATTGGTTTTCCTGTGGTCTGATGTGCCGTGGGTGTGCGCGTGTGTGTTGGTTTCACTGTCTTCTCCAGGGATATGAGATCCAGTACACATCATACGGATCAGACACAGGGTCAGATAGAGAGCAAATAGATGTGGGGGGACTTGCCAAATGCATGTACATCCTTGCTTAGATTGTCATTGTTTTGTTTTTATGTTTAAAATATGCAATATTCACAGGGAAATGTACATATGCACTGTAGGATGTAATGTAGATATGAAAAGCATAATGTGTGAATGACTCATAGTATTTGTCTAAAGGGTCTTAGGCATTAGTCTAGTTCTGAATGAACCAGTTCTTTTGTTAGCCTGCCTATTTGTTGATCCATTTTCATGAATTGAGCTTATACTATGCCCTACTTACCAGATTTAGCCAAATACATTCAGCATTCAGGGAAACATATTTCCTTTTATTTCTCCACAAATCTCATTATAATAAGAGTTTGATACTGTATGCTGAAAACATCAAATGATATAATATTGACTATGTTTGATAATTATATATATATTTATTATATAATTTTACCAATACAATGAGTCATAAAGAACATCTGAAGGGATTCTCAGAATACATCTACAAACAAAACCTATATGAGGGGTATATGACACCCCCTTAGATTACAACTCTCATAACATGATGCTGAATTAAAGGTGCAGTGAGTGATATCTGAGAAACACTGTTGAAAGTGGATTGGACAGAGCAGCCAATCAGCAGAAGGGGGCGTATACACTCATGATGGGGGAGGAGAGAGAGTGAGCAAGAGGGAGATTTGAAGAAAGACTGTAGAAAGAGAGATGGCTGAGAGACATTACAAAAGAGTCCCATGTTAATATTAGAAAAAGCTTTCCAGTGTTGGAAGAGGGAAGGCCTGAAAATGGGTTGTTTCTGCTCCATATGTGAGTAACATTGGTTTTGCTATGTTTCACAGAACCAAGATGTGCTGTTGTTGTAATGTTAGCTATAATAACAGGACAGTTTTGCATGTCATTGTTTGTCTGGAGCTGGTGTGCTGCTGCCGACTAACAACGAACTGTTGCTTTTATATACTCTACTTTTTGTTCTTCCGTGTCGTTCATTCATCATCTTCGCCTTATTTTTCATGAAGCATTAATTTGCTTTGCTTTATTTATGATAAAGGGACATCCACTCTTGCAAATCGGAGCAATAAAGGAATACTCTAAAAAATGCTGGGTTAAAAACAACTCAAGTTGGGTTGAAAATGAACAAACCCAGCAATTGGGTTGTTTTAACCCAGTGGTTGGGTTAAATCTTTGTCCAACCTGCTGAGTAGTTTTATTTAACTCAACTAGTGTTTAAAAATTACTGTATTGTTTGTTTAAAATAAAATGAACATTTATTAATATGTTTAATAAATGAAGATTTATTAATAAGTTTAATGAATAATAATTAAACAATAAACATTTATTAAATTGCTTATTAATAAATTTTCACCTTTTGATTATTATTGTTGCCTCTAGTAATTATGTCTGATTTTTAATTTCAAACCTATTTTGGGTTCATTTTAAGACAGCCATATAGTAATTTTCAAACAATAGTTGGGTTAAATGAAACTGCCCAGCAGGTTGGGCAAACATTTAAACCAATGGCTGGGTTAAAACAAACTAATCACTGGGGGTTTGTCCATTTTCAACCCAACTTGGGTTGTTTTTAATCCAGCATTTTTTAAAGTGAAGTTTGGAGTGATTTCAAATATCAACAGTGTTTCTCAGAAATCACTTATTGCACCTTTAAAGGTGCAATATGTAAGATTTTTGCAATAAAATATCCAAAAACCACTAGGCCAGTGTTATATATTTTGTTCACTTGAGTACTTACAATATCCCAAATGTTTCCAACTATGTATAAATCGTGAGAAAATTGCAATTTTAACCAAGGCTCTGGGATGTGTGAGGAGTCGCCTGTCAATTGCGTCATACCCGCGTTACCCTCGGTTTCCGGTTTTATTTTGTAAAAACCATGGAAACACCAAAGACGCTTTAATATTTACATGTTTTAATAGACAAGAGAAAAACACAATTTTGTGAAGTAGCTAACATAGCATAATCAGATGCACCTTTATTTTTAGTAACAGTAATACAGAATTTTCTCCATCGTACAATACCTTATAAAATTAATTGCATGCCATTTATCAACACAAGCCATCCAGCATTTAATATATTCTAAAATCGATCTATCTTACTGCAGTGTGCAACAAGTGTCTCACAGCAGCCACCGAGCGAACGCACAGAGTAATGTTATAACATCATTTTCAACACACTCAAATGTATCTAAACAGAGCTGCGTTACCTCATAAGCGGCGCCGGCGACTGTGACATAATAAAAGTTCCGCTGTTCGTGAGGCGTGTGTTGCGCAATCGCTCCAGCGGCCTCGTTCAGCTCCCACAACACTCGGTCCCGCTCTGCTTCATACTACAGTAACGTTAATAATCACATCCATGAACATGATTTCTTCCTGAGTCCTATCCCTATTGTTTCCACTGGCTGTGATGTGAAGACCACATGTCCCAAGATTCCGCGCTCAAACTTGCCGTCATCAAGCTACGCCTTTGTTTTGAATAGGCCTCTAGCGGACAGAAATTTTACATATTGCACCTTTAAGATGAGAGTCCTTGATCATAATGTGTATACTTGTGTATGGCAAGTGAAGAGAGGACAGTCAATGTGCCTTGCAGCAAATTGCAAGCATGTGATTCATGCTTGACTTGAACGGAGGACATTTATAACTCCCTTAACGCTCAAAGAGAGAGCCCGTGCCTGTATATGACGTGGTATGTATTGAGAACCATTTGTGACAAAGGACAAGTTTTAATATATGAGAGTATGAATGAGCACTGGAGAGCATGGATCCAGTATGTGGCTCTTTATTGTTTCAGAACTGCATTCAGTAGCTACTGATCAAGGTCAGCTTTCTTCTCCAATTCAATTCACAAGCAATCCTCCGTTGTACATGAAGAACCCATCGAACAGACACACAACAGGATAAAAATAGCAGTTAATGATGATTAATTCTAGTCTGAATGAAAAAGAATGAGAGGTTAAATGAAGGACAGAGCGAAATTAAAGAGGCAGTAGCAATACAAACTAGATTTTACATATTCTAAGAACAGTGATCGGTACTAAAGCTTAAACCAGGCTAAGGTTGGTTTTAGAAGGTTTTTGAGCACTTTTTAGGTAGTCAAGACTACCAGCTAAGACCAGCCAACCATCTTGGTTGGTTTAAACTGGGTGCTTATCTGTTCAAAACACATTGCCATAGTCCATTTTATAATCTGTCAGACAAAAATGGTCTTATCTCTTAGAAAAGACTTCATCCATTTCCATATGAGCAATAGAAATACAGATGCTTGCATTATCATGCAGCACAAATGACAAACCAACCAGAGAGAAGTAGGACAAGAATAATTTATACGAAAAAAAAAAAAACAGGCTTCAGTAGTCATCGAGATATTTTAGATGTTTGCTCACAATTACTCTCTTATTTTTTAATTCCAAAGACCAATTGGAAATCCATGAAACGCTTTGAAGATGAATAAATCACAGCGTGTATTAGTCTACTGTATACCAGGATGGCTTTCTCTAGGTCTGAAATGTACCACTAGCCTGTCATTATCCATGATTGCACTCGCCCTGACATTTGGGTGTTGCATTAGCTTTGTGCAGGGATGCACAGACCAGTGTAACATTTTCCAATCTCTGCAGGCGAATGCAAAATGTACCAGCAGTCGAAATGAATTATAGATTTCTATTTAGATCAGCCATGAGCTTGCAATTGTTCATACAGTTTTATAGTTTCTCCCTGGGTGTTACCAATGGCATGATCTGATTTGGGATGCTTTTATATGACATTATATTCAAGTTAATATTTAAAGAATGAAGATAATGTTTAGTTCAAGCTCTTTGCTGACTCTCACAGAATACATCAACCAGAATTCCTCCCATTCAGCCTGGGTTTATGGCTTTCCTATGAAAATGAGCCAGAGTGAAGAGCTCTGGGGAAAAATAAATCAGACCTGAGGATAAAAGACACAGTCCCACTGAGACAGACAGTGCTAAAATGAACTACTACAGAACAGAATAAAACAAAATAGGTTCCAAAGGGTTTTTTTCATAGCTATACCATGGAAGAACCATTTTGGTTGCACAAAGAACCTTTCAGTGAAGAATTCTTAAAATAACCATTTTTTCTTAGCATGAAGAGCATTTTAAAACCCTTTTGGGTAATGAAAAAAAAAATCAATGAATGTTAAAGATTCTTCATGGAACCATCAATAGCAACAAAGAACCTTTATTTTTAACATTTACTTCACAGTAAGGTTACAAAACACACTGACTTTTATGAGGCAAGGAATTAAATTTGAGATTTGAAATGATTTTTTTTTTAACATTTTCAAATTGCCAAACAAACAATACAGTGTGGATTTTTGTGATCACACACATATTTGTGAGCAATATGTGCTGTTGTAATAAAATAGTTAAAGTTAGGGATGCCCAACATATCAGTACCAAATTGATTATCGCATTTATTGGTTTTGCTTGATATTGGATATTTATATGTGACTACTCATTTCCCCTATATTTACAGTTAGATTACCTTTGCTGGTAACGCTTTATAAAAAGGTTCATTTGTTAACATTAGTTAATGCATTAACTGACATGAACTAACAATGAACAATACAATTGTTACTGTATTTATTAATCTTTGTTAACATTTAATTTAATAATGTATTACTAAATGCTGAAATTGACATTAACTAAGATTAATAAATGCTGTAGAAGTATTGTTCATTCCTAGTTTATGTTACCTAAAGTAGTTAAAGGATTAGTTCACTTTAAAATGAAAATTACCCCAAGCTTTACTCGCCCTCAAGCCATCTTAGGTGTATATGACTTTCATCTTTCTGATGAACACAATCAGAGTTATGGTGATAAATATCCTGAACCTTTCGTGAGTTGAATACGGAAGGCGGTCTGGTGGAAGCTAGATATTTTACTTCATAACTTGTTAAATATGGATATTTTTCGTACAAAAACGCATCGCCTCGTTTCAGAAGGCCTTTATTAACCCCCCGGAGCCTTGTGGAGTACGTTTATGATGGATGAATGCACTTTCTTCAGCTTCGTACTCCTTGGTCCTGTTCACTGCCATTATAAAGCTTGAATGCGTCAGGATATTTATTAATATTTCTCAGATTGTGTTCATCAGAAAGAAGATAGTCATATAGAATGGCTTGAGGGTGAGTAAAGCTTCATTTTAAAGTGAACTAATCCTTTAACTAATGTTAACTAATGAAACCTTATTGTAAAGTGTTACCCCTTTGCCATCATCTGAAAAGTGATTAATGATGTGAACATTTACTATCATAACACCATATAAATAAACACCCAAAAAATAAAATGTTTAAAAATAAAATAATATTAATAACAAATGTAGTCTGCAGCAAACGTCAAGTATAGAATAGAATAGAATTTTAGGCTGTTTATTCTTTATTAGCCATTAAATGAATAATATTTACAATTATAACTATTGGCTTTCTTCCTCAAAAAGCTCTTCTGTACATTCATTGAATGGGTGTGTTGAGTAATGACTCAGCAGGCTGAAATTCTATACCAGCAGGACAGCATCAGAGTCAATGTCTGTGAGTGTGTGTGTGTGTGTGTGTGGGTGGATGCTCTGTCCTTGGACTCTGTGACGTTGGTTGGGGTTTAGCGGAGCATCTTCTGTCTGTTATACAAGGACAATATTGGATAGTCACCTTCTCAGGGGCATTATATGATACTATGCGCATAGACTACACTGCAGTGTGGACGAGATGCTCTGACAACACCAATTCCCTTAAAAAAGCTCTCTATATATTAATATAGAACTCCTCAAGAAGAAATAAATTATTCAGTTTCTGTTTGCAGTCCAACTCAGCAGATATTAATAGTGAACCATGGATAAATAATAAGAGGGAAAATAACACCAAGGTCACTGATGCAATGAAGCATCAATACAAATCATGAAACTTGAAAATAAAAGGTAGGTTTAGTCTTCATATTAGAAAATCAAATCAGATCCACCAGGATAAGGAAAACCACAGTCTGTTTCTTTAAGGTAAATGGCCGTAAAATTCCAGAGAGACTGAGCATAAAAGTGGGTCATGAAATGAGAGTGCCCTGAGGGAGCCTGGGAATATAGAGGGTTAAATCTGCAGTGATGAGTGGTTGTACAGTTTTTTTTGTACTGACCAATAGGACAGCTGGGTGATATTGCCTTCTGACAATATTTATTATTTATCTAAATATGTTTTTGCTCTGATTTTTAGGATGACTTCTTGTTAACACTATACAATAAGATCTAATTTGTTAACATTAATTAATATAATAACTAGTTAATCTGTTAATGTTAGCTAATAAAAATACAATTGTTCATGTTCACAGTGCCTTAACTGACTCAAAAAAATAACTTTTGATTTTAAAAATGTATTAGTAAATGTAAAAATTAACATTACGATTAATAAATGCTGTATAATTATTATTTATCATTATTTCACGTTAACTAACGTAGTTAGCTAATGTTAATAAATGAAACCATCATTCTGAACTTACAGCCAGTAAGATTCAAAAGTAAAATACAGTAAAATAAATTAAAAAGGTATATTTTCTACATATTATGTAGTTGTGCTTGGAGTCAATTGTTTTATTTGTGATAATGCAATGAAACATGCCAAATTGTGCAGACATAATTTTTGACCAGACTGTCGTACAAAGAAATGATGAACAGATGCAAAAACAAGAGAGAACCAATGAAATATTAATAACCGATTATGATGATATATAGTAAAATAAAACCTGTAGCTGTAGTTTAACCCTTTAACCCCTCAAATAATTTTTGTCAGATAAATACCTTGATCAAGTTTAGTGTTTTGTTCTTCCCTCAAATTTAAAATTTTAAAAAATTTAAAGCATTTCCCTCATATTTTGATGGTTTAATTGAACCAAACCAATTCCTTCACTTATATAAATTATCATAATTATAATTAATATATTTTTAAAAATGTTATTTAAATGTCCACTGATAATAAATTAACTAATTCTACACAAATTTGAAAGATATTAACAGATAGAATTTTTCATGAAAAACAAAAACATGACAATACATGAAAAATGCCTTCCGTGAACATATTTGAGTGATTAGACAGAATGATTATTTTAAATATTAATTTAAATTGTTAATAATCATGCATTCATTCAATAAAGTACATTAACATTATTGCCACATTCACAATGTTGCTTTTTAATATCACCAGCAAAATCATTGGGAATATTATGTGAATGTTCAATAAATTGCCTAGACATAACCAGTAGTCACTCTAAACCAGGCAGCGACTGCACATCCAAACATCCTCGCTTAAGCCAGCTTTCATTACAGCTGTAAGATATAGCTTAATTTAACCAAACATCTACTTTTATCGCAAACTACAGCTTGTGCTTAATTAAGACATCTACATTAAGGTTAAATATAGGAAGAGCGAAGAGCTGGAGTGAGATGAGACTCCAGTTGGTGTACTCAGGAGAGAGGTTCAGTGTTTAAGTGAAGGAGTGTGAGACAGAAACAGTGGGTCGTTTGCGATAGTTGCGATAGTCTTTTCTTCCCTATTGTGATGTATATTCAAGTGAAATGGCTTCCTGAACAAGAATAAATGTAGGGCGGGGTTTGATTTTGCCTATTGGGAATTGATTTAATGAATTAAAAGAATTAAAAAGAAATAATGATAAATTATTTAGAATAAATACTGCAATATTCCATAGAATAGTCGATTTTGATTTCATGTTGACTTTAATTCCAAATGGAATCTGAACTGAAATGTTTATCATCAACACATACTGTACAGATGAATGATCCTGCGGTCAGTCAAAATGCTTATTGCACATTCACGGTTCTGCTTTAGACCACAGTTAATCACTTTGTTATGTGACCCGGAAGGGGAAATGGTCTCTGTCCGTCTGTTTAACACCCATTCACACAGCCTCAAATTTTATGCACATAAATGAAATTTACCATTTGATTGAATTATAATTAACTTGCGTTAGTGTCACTTTCTAACCCAGCTGATATGATAAATCATAAATCACATTATCCAGTACCTTACTGAGAAAGTCAGTGCTGGAGCAATCCAGCCTGCAGTGACAAATAGCTGATAGACTGCGATACATTTTATTACCCAATATGAGGAGGAAAAGAAATAAATAGAGTTCATTAACTCAGACCCGGCCTGAAGTCTGTACAGTACAGTATGATTTAATCCAGTATAGTTCTGTTGCACTGCAAAAATTCATCTCTTGAAAAGGCTACAGATCAGCGAGGAAGCAAAATCAATACATTGAATGTATAAAATGCAAGAAGCTGTGATTTTTTTTCTGATGATGTTATAAATGATTAGGATTTTGTTGAGCATATTGCAGAAGCCATTGTTGTTTGACATTCATTTTGTCCTCAGTATTTTTCCCCTTCACTTGCTGCAGTATAACCCCATTTGTACAGTAAAATGGTTTTAACCTCAGTCCTGGAGGCTGAACATGGGCTGAAGTGAAGTGAGGCCATTGGGGGGTTGTACTGATGTCACATGACTAGATGAAGTGTCCTCTGGAGACAGCTGAGAACGACATGACCTAGCATATACCTCTGAAAGGGCGTCCGCTTGCTGTTATTTTTAGGAATAGTAATAGTAAAGTAACACAAAGAAACAAAAAGCATATAGATTAATTAAACTTATTCAGTGTGAAAATTGGAAAGTGAGTAAATAATAGATTGGAATATAATAGATAGTTTATTAAATATGTAAATCTTCATTCAAATGTATTCTGCCTTTATGAATCAACATAAATGCGAAATAAACGTACAGGTACAACGCACAACCTGCTAAATGATTTGTCAGTGGCAGTGTTGTTTTAGTATTATTCATTTATATATTATAGTATTTAGTAATATTTTGAATTTTAGTTTAAGTTGTAGCATTTTTGTCATGTGCCCTTGTCATTTTTTAATATTTCTGTTTAGCTTTAATTTATTTTTATTAGCACTTCAACCTAAACCTATTTTATTTCAGTTTTTAAGTTTAAGTTTTTTATCTAACATACACATACTCAGATACAAATGTATAGTATAATGCAATGTAAGTCGCTTTGGATAAAAGCGTCTGCCAAATGCGTAAATGTAAATGTAAAATGTAAATCTAATACTTATATTTTATTTCAGTTAACAACAATGATTTTTAATAGATTTGGTTTTAGTTAACAATAACAACACTGTTCACTGGAGTGAATAATTTTGAGTAGCTAAATATTGTGTGGAAAAAAATGTTATTTTAAAATAATTATCAATTTAAATTCAATTATTTGCTACACTGTATTTGATATTAAACTGTACTTAAATTCTCTCTAGAATTGGCTTTGGCAGCAGCTATTGACAAACCCATGTCGGTCGACCTTTAAAACGATATCTAGAGTATCATTCTAGAGAGGATTTTCTTAGCACAAAGCATCATGTTTAGGTGAAAACTACAAAGAGAGAAAGAAATAAGCATTGAAGCGAGACATTAATGAAGCTCTGAAGGTTTTGAATTACATAAGCTACTCTGAGTTCTGCTGTTTCTACAAAAAGAAACATACTGCACTTGGTTTTTTGATTGGTTTTCCTTGTATCTGAGGCTTGGCATGACCTTTTGTAAGGGAAGTCATACTTTATTTATTTGTATTTAATGAAAAAACATGCTCCTTTCCAACAGGTCAGAAATTTGACAAATATGTTATCATTGGCACAACTGGTCAAATAAGTTTGCTCTCAGTTTGATTAGCCTTAGCCCTCGTTCACATAAATAGTTAGAATCAATGCTAAATCTCCTGTCAGCTAAACTGCCTGCTAATCTCTTCACATTTACTAAAACATGCCCTGTTTAAACACCCATAATCCATCTGGATTCGTCCAAGACTGTTTTCATTTCACAGAGGAGCTTAACTCTGTATCACTGCACCGGCACAAATGTCAAAACCACAAAATCACCCTGAGCGCCTTTATTCTGACACTACAACCAGATGGCTAGCATTGCAATCATGCTAATATTGGCCCCAATACACAAACATGGTTGCCTCCGCCCAATCGCTGCATGATGGGATTACTTACATCAGAGTGAATAAGAGAGATCAGCCACAGTAGCTACACAGAAAGAGACATAGATTCGATTCTCAACGATTTGCTGTGTTCATTTAACATTGTCTGTAAGTAGCACAATCTTGGCATCTGAACAGAGGGAGATTCTGAAGATATACAGATTCAGTTTGCTGCCATAGTGAACACTGTCTCTGCCACATCTTTGTGGTCTCATCTGATAGCGCCCCAGCTTCCCAGTCTACGACAAATGCACTTTAGAGGGAATGGTGCACACTGAATAAATTCCCTTTTTGTAAATACAGAACAGAATGGCTTTCATTCTCATGTGAAGCATTAGCATAACGTAAATAGCATAAGATAATAGAGAAAAAGTATAAAGAGACAATAGGAGTAAAAATAAATAAATAAAAAGCAATTGTGAATTTATATCTCACAATGTAGAGATATAACAATCTTTATAACTGACAGTTGCCACTTTTATTCTCATAATTCCCAGTTTATATATCACATTTGGCATTTTTCTCCATAATTGTGACATTGTATCTCTCAGTGGGACTTTATCTCATAATTGCCACTGTATGACAGTTGCCATTTTGTCCTCATCATTGTGACTTTATATTTCACAGTTGGTGTTTTTTTCCCTCATAATTCTCAGAATTTTATTCAGTACCTCACAGTTGTTGCTTTTTTCATAATTCTCACTTTATATCTCACAATCTAAATTTGTCTCACAAATTTGGCATTTTATTTCTTGAAACTGTAAATTTATATCTCTTTTTCTCATAAATTTTACTTTATATCTCACAATCTCAATCAGATTTTACCTCTCACAATTGACTTTATTGCTCATAATTGTGAATTTATAACTCACAGGGTGACATTAGGTTTCATAATTGCTGTTTCTTCTCATAATCGCCATGTTCAAAATTGCTGCTTTTCTTCTCTAACTTTTGTATCTTACAATTTCATCCTTTTTCTTTAAATTGCAACTTAATATTTCAGAATCTGACCTTATTTCTGTGATTGGGCGGGCAATGTTTCATAAGAGCCTGCTGGGTGGGGCCCAGTCAGTCCATGTTACATGCCTGTTCAAAACATTATTTACCTGCATTACCAGATGAGCTGGATTTTACAAATATGATTCCTTTTTTAGCAATCAAAGTGTTCTTTATTAAGAGACGTACTGTGAATTTTGATGTAATGGATGCCAAAAAGCTCTGCTGAAAGAAAAGGAGACAGAGAAAGCAAGCAAGTAAAAGGAGGAGAGTGAGATAATCCATTTTAGTAGAGGACCAGCGGGCACAGTCAGGCTCAGGTGTGACAGAGACAGAATGGGCGCGTACAGACACACACAAAAGATGATGAAAGAAGTGATAGAGAGATACCTTCATTTTTTGATTGTATATGATATTTATTTACTCCTACACATCAGTAGCCATTAACATCATTCATTAGCCAGCAAACAAGCTGCTTCCTGTCATATATAAAGCATTGTTTTTTTTTTGTATGATGCAGACAACACCGAAGACAAATGCTTCATGATTGTATGTCCTTTGATGAATCTAAAGCTGTTCTAAACTGTCAAAGAACAACTAAATTAAAGCAGCAGCTATTAAATCTAAAAGAAGTTTTAGATTTAATGCTTAAGAAAGAATTAATTAACACTAAAAAGAATTAATACTTTTATTCAGCAAGGATGCAAAAAATGTATCAAAAGTGACAGTAAAGACATTTATAATGTTACAAAAGATTTCTGTTTTAAATAAATGCTGTTCTATTCATAAAAGTATTCCTAAACAATCCTGTATCATGGTTTCCACAAAAATATAGGCAGCACAACTGTTTTCAACATTGATAATAAGAAATGTTTCTTGATCAAATCAGCATATTAGCATGATTTCTGAAGGATCATGTGACACTGAAGACTGGAGTAATGATGCTGAAAATTCAGCTTTGATTCACAGGAATAAAATACATTTTAAATATATTACAATAGAAAACAGTTATTTTAAAGGTACACTATGTAACTTTTTTTTTTTTTCAAAATTTACAAAATGTATATAATGAGCGAGTACATCATGAATCCATCTACCAAATTGTGCTTTTGTCTTATCCTGAATCACTATGGTATACCGTACGCATATAATAAGTGTTTATTTCAGAAATTCAGACTATTTTAGACCGAGCTGGACGACAACCGCTGCGGATTAGCCCAGTACCTGTGTGACTTGTCATAAGAGAAGTAGCTCCGGCCAAAATGTTCTTCCTCAAAATGCAATGTAACATAGTAACTTTAAATTGTAATAATATTTCACAAAATAACCATTTTTACTGTATTTTTGATCAAATAAAAGCAGCTTTGGTGAGCATAAAAGACTTCTTTCAAAACCCCAAACTTTCGGACAGTAGTGTACCTTTGAGTAAAAAGGTATAAATAGTGATAAGTAGAGCTTGACATTAACACCTGTCAACCAGCAAAATGCGGGTGGATTTCAGCAGTCACTCCTACTAGCTACTTTAGCGGGTTGAATTTTATGTATAACATATACATTTTTTCACTTGTAGTCTTTTAAAAAGGCACAATAAACTAAGAAGAATTACTACAAATTGAGATATGTATGAACTGCTAATATCTGATGTTTGATGAAATTTTCTCTTCTGCAGAGATTATGAATGATGTCATCAAGAAGGTGAAGAAGAAGGGAGAATGGAAGGTAAGACAAACTCATTCACCCCATCACCATAGCAACCACACTCTCTTTCTGTCACGGCACCACAGTTTTAATCTTTCATTGAGTCCCTGAGCCGCAGACGAGGAAATCTGTGTGAATAATTAAGCCCAAACAATTTTATCCATCCTGTTACACTTGTATCACACCGCATGCATGCATATTTATTTTGGTGCCCATATTAATAAATTAAAGTTAAACATAAGCAGCGTGGTACTGCATAGACTTTGTTGTGGGTGAAATGGGCCTTACTGTTTCTGAGACTCTCTCATCATTTCTGCTCTCTATTTTTCTCTGTAGGCTTTGATAGTGGACCAGCTCAGCATGAGGATGCTGTCCTCTTGCTGCAAAATGACTGATATTATGACAGAGGGCATCACTAGTAAGTCACTTTTTGAATTGTTTTCTTACAAACGAAGAAAAAAAGTGTCCCTTTTGTTGCTAACAACTAGCCTACGGCTCCTAGGACACAAAAAGATTCTGAAAAACTCAATTAGATTCTGAAAAACTCAAATGTACGGCTTCTAGGACACAAAAAATATTCGGAAAAACTCGACTTAAACTCGGATCTGGAATGCATCACATTAAATTTAATTAAGCAATAGGTGACAAGATGTTGTGCTATATTATGAATAGAAGTTATGCATGGCACACAGTTGCAACACCCTTCAGCTCTGAATATATTCACAATAGTTCAAACATCTGATTAACATCTTAAAAAACAGGATTACTTTCTAAATCATAAACCTCACTAACATCTACTAAATGTTGTTCTACAAGGAAACAGTTTAGCTAAGCATCATATGTGACTTGACTTTTGAGGCAAGGGAGACTCGATTTCAATAATTTGGCTAAAATGAGGTGTGGAAAAGTATGGAAGCTTTCTTCCGCCACGGAATAAATATTAACAAAGGTAATTGCAACTTTTTATCTTGCAATTCTGACTTTTTTTTCTGAGAAGATATAAACTCGCAGTTGTGAGAGAAAAAAACAAAACAGAATTAGAGTCAGAATTGTGAGTAAAAAGTTACAATTACTTTTTTTAATCGCGAGTTTGTATCTTACAATTCTGACTTATTTTCTCACAGTTTTGAGTTTATATCTCACAATTTTGAGAAAAAAGTTGCGAGTTATGAACTCAGAATTATGAGAAAAAGTCAAAATTGTGAGTTTATATCACTAGGTTTTGGAATAAAGGAACCGAACAGACATTTTGTACATATGCTATCAGAGCAATGTTATTTTAGTATTATTTATAAATGATTATAGTTTTTATTAATACTTTTAACCCTCTGGTGCTCTTCGCGTGTCTGTCAAAAATAACCGTTTTTTTTTTTTTGCATTTCAATGAAATTAATATACTATATTTTAGTTTGATTAGTTTTTTTAGTTCATATTTTGTATTTTTTGGGAATTTTATGGTCCTAAATTTTATTTATGGAATAGTCAGGATCCATTTATTAACTGTTAATTACTTTTTGAGCATAATGCTTAAATGTAAATCTTGAATGCTTTGTGCCACAGACTTAAGTTTGGTATCTTTTTAAAGATGATACTTTGGCAGATTATTGCTGAAGTGAAAAAAGTTTAATAAGTTAAACAAAACAAAAAAAGTTATAGAAGTTTGTTTATTATTATGAAAAATGCACAAAAATACTATTATTATTTATATGAAATATTTATTTTCTAAAACATGTTTTACTCTAGAACTGTGAGAAAATCAAAGCCATAAATCTAAGCAAGTTGTGTTCCAAATTCGAGGTCGATATCTCAAAAAATGAGCTTTCAGTAAGATTTTATTTGGGCACAGTACCAAATATTTCCACTAGATGAAATTAGCTTCCCATTAATTTCCAGTCCGGTCATTTTTGACCGCGAGGAGTGACTATTTTTTCAGGACCATTTAACCTTTTCGAATCACGCCCATGATTTGTGTGTGTGTGTGTGTGTGTGTGTGTGTGTGTGTTCGCATAGCAAGTACCAAAACCTTTACCAAATTTCGTACCTTTCTGATTAAATAAAAGATTCTAAAAAAAAATAATAATAATAATAATTTGGTAAAAAATGACCAAATGCACTAGAGGGTTAATAATACTGTTATTAATATTAGAGATTTAATTAGTTTTAATTTTATTTTAATTTTGGTATAATTTAAATAATTTTGTTTTATGCTTTGGTTTTTTATGTTAATATTTAAGTTGAATTTATTTTTATTTCAGTTTTAGTTTTAGACCAGTTTATTTATTTCTAGTTAGTAATTTTAGTGCTTCAACTGAAATTTATTTCAGTTAGTTGCCAAGGCAAAATTTTTTGTTTAGTGTAAGTTTTCACCTAATATTTATATTTCATTTTCATTTCAATTACCAAAAAAGGATAATGATAATAGCCCTTTATCAGAGAAGCTGCATCTATAACTGGCTTACTGTTTTTACCTTTATCTCTGCAGTCGTTGAAGACATCAATAAACGAAGAGAGCCTCTTCCCTCCTTGGAGGCCATTTACCTGATCACCCCAACTGACAAGGTACTCAAACATGCTCATTACAGAAGATTCTAATAAAGCAAAACAACAGCAACAGCGTAGACATTCGTCTCGCAGTGTGGAGGCGGAACCTTCACACTGTACACACTAAACATATGTCACTCTCTAACACATATACACAGACACACACACACACACAGTACTGACACAGCGTACACAAACTCTCGTCATTTCTATTGGCCATTGTGGTTGCTATAACAACATGCACACATAAACACACTCTTATCTAAAGCCTGTTGTATTTCTCTTACCAGTCTGTGCAGACTCTCATCAATGACTTCAAAGACCCCCATTCAGCGAAATATAAAGGGGCTCATGTGTTCTTCACTGACTGTGAGTATCTGAGGGTACTTCACTGTACTTCAAGGGCCCTGGAATCATAATACGCACTACAGTATTAATGGGACCACGCTTAAATCTAGACTAGCACATAAGCACTCAGCAGGACAATTTTATAATGAATCTTACTTAAAAACAATACTATAGATATAAATGTGACTCAGCTGAAATTATTTGTTTTGTGATCATATGAATTAAACAACAGATAGTGTCTAGTCTGATAGTTAATTCCTTACTTTGTTACAAAAATATAAAAAAAAATGATAGAAAATCGAAATAAATCGAATAATAAATAGAAAATATGTAAAATAAAAATAAAATCATAAATTAAGTTCTCAATAACACATATATACACAAATAAATTAATAAAATGATAAAAAATATAAATGATAAAAAAATGATAAAAATAAAATTTTATATATATATAAAAGCTGTAATGTAGTCTGTCCACACTGAAAATACTAAAATGTATAACATTTCAAAACTCCAATACACTAATTTCATAGCCGGAAATGTTATTTGAACTACCCATGTGTCTCTTACAGCTTGCCCGGATCCCCTGTTTAATGAGGTGGTGAAGAGCCGTGCCTCCAAAACCATTAAAACCCTAAATGAGATCAATATTGCCTTCCTGCCCTACGAGTCCCAGGTAAGCAATTTCAGGAGTGGAGAGGAAGAGAGAGAGAAAAACTATAGGGGAATATTGACAATCCATATAGAGACTCCAGAAGCAAGTCAGTGAACGTAGAAATAGAGTGTTCCAGAATAGCTCTGAGGCTGGGGGGGATGCTGTCTGGCCCACAATGCCTTGCTGCTGAAGCTGTCTGCTATGATTAATTCAGTGGAGTCAGAGGAGAAGTGCGTTTCTCCTGGCGTGATGCTGCAGCTCAATGCTTTGCGAGCCCGCCTCGTTCAGCAGCACATAATTGGCCGATGCAGCATCCACAGAGAGCCTCGGCCAATCAGAGGAGGTTATGAGAGGGAACAAGCATCAAGGGGAACCCATCTGCTGAACAGAAGGATAGTCATGTGACCTTGTGTGTGCCGACAGGGGGTGGGGAGGGGTGGTCGTGCAGACCTACACAGATAAGCAGTCTACCACAGTCAGAGAAATGTAGCACAGATTCGGCCACAGGAAACACAAAGACAGGAAGGAAAGACTGGTGACACCTCAGTCAGCTCAAAGCTCATCCCTTTTGGAAACCGGAAGTACAGAGGAACACATTTTATGGCATTTCTGTCACAGGCCTTCGGCATGTGACAAAATCACACTGTCATGAATTAATTTATTAAGAAATATACAGAATTTATTTATTTATAGAAGAAATGGGGGGAAAAATATATATAATACTGATCAAAATTTTATATATATTAATAATATATACACTACCAGTCAAAAGTTTGGACACGGTAAGATTTTTAATGTTTTTAAAAGAAGTTTCGTCTGCTTACCAAGGCTGCATTTATTTAATTAAAAATACAGTAAAAACAGTAATATTGTGAAATATTATTACAATTTAAAATAACTGTGTTCTATTTGAAAATATTTTAAAATGTAATTTATTCTTGTGATGGCAAAGCTGAATTTTCAGCATCATTACTCCAGTCTTCAGTGTCACATGATCCTTTAGAAATCATTCTAATATGATGATTTGATGCTCAAGAAACATTTATTGTGTACAATTGTACAAAATATTTGTGTACAATATTTCTTTTTCAGGATTCCTTGATGAATAGAAAGTTCAAAAGAACAGCATTTATTTGAAATACAAAGCTTTTGTAACATTATACACTACCGTTCAAAAGTTTGGGGTCAGTAAGAATTTTTATTTTAATTTTTTTGAAAAGAAATTAAAGAAATTAATACTTTTATTCAGCAAGGATGCATTAAATTGATCAAAAGTGACAGTAAAGACATTTATAATATTACAAAAGATTATATTTCAAATAACGCTGTTCTTTTGAACTTTCTATTCATCAAAGAATCCTAAAAAAGAAATATTGTACACAAATATTTTGTACAATTGTACACAATAAATGTTTCTTGAGCATCAAATCATCATATTAGAATGATTTCTGAAGGATCATGTGACACTGAAGACTGGAGTAATGATGCTGAAAATTCAGCTTTGCCACCACAGGAATAAATTACATTTTAAAATATTTTCAAATGATTTTAAATTGTAATAATATTTCACAATATTACTGTTTTTACTGTATTTTTAATTAAATAAATGCAGCCTTGGTGAGCAGACGAAACTTCTTTTAAAAACATTAAAAATCTTACCGTGTCCAAACTTTTGACTGGTAGTGTATATGTTTAAAAAAAAAATGTCATGGTTTCCACAAAATAGTCAGGAGCACAATGGTTTTTAACGCTGATAATAATAGGAAATGTTTCTTTCAGCACCAAATCAGCATATAAGAATGATTTCTGAAGGATCATGTGACACTGAAGACTGGAGAAATGGCTGCTGAAAATTCAGCTTTGATCACAGGAATACATTATATTTGAAAATGTTAAATAAGAAAACAGTTGTTTAAATTAATTAATTAATGTAATTTAAAGGTAATTGTTTTATAAGCCCCTAAATGGCATGTAAAAAAAGCTAAAAGATGCTGAAAAACCTAAAAAAAAAAAAAATGGTAAAATGTCAGCTGACCAATTTGCTTGTCTGTAATGAGTATGAATGTGTATGTGTGTGTTTAGGTGTTCTCTTTGGACAACCCTGATGCCTTCCAGAGTTTCTACAGCCCTCATAAGACACAGCTGAAGAACCCTGTGATGGAACGGTTGGCCGAACAGCTGGCAACTCTGTGTGCCACACTGAAGGAATACCCTGCCGTCCGATACCGAGGGTAAGGCACAAGGGGCTGCATTGGTACAGAGTCTTTAACTAAGGCTCTTAATAACTGACCTGTTCCTATATCTGACCTGATGTTTCTGATGGTGCCCTTTCACACATGCAATCATATTTATCCAACATACATACAATTACAGCAGGAACTAGTGGACAAGACAGATGCCAGTCATCTCTGGATCAGATTCCAGGAAGTGGCTGCTCGTCAGGATCAACAGAGCTGTCTAAAGTTCGGTCTGTCTGTCTGCTCTAATGCTCTGATTTTCTGTGCACAGGGAGTATAAAGATAACGCCACTCTGGCTCAGTTGCTACAAGACAAACTGGATGCCTACAAGGCAGATGATCCCACAATGGGGGAGGTGAGCGGCGCATCTCAGTTCCTGCACTGCAGGAGATAATACATGTACATATGAGTATGCTAGAACATGGGGCACAAGGGAAACAGAAGCAGTTTTCAGAGGATTCTTGGGAAGATTTTGATTTTGTTAAACCCATAAAAGAAGAAATGATGACTCAAAAATATTAGGGCTGTCAAAGATTAAAGCTTGGCTTATAAAGTGATTTTACAGTGTTTACAGAGTTAAAGTCAGCAGGTACGGGTCGTGATATTTTGGTCTATTTTCAGCATAAAATGTTTGGATTTATTTCGATATTGGGCTTGATTGTGGGCTTGTGACTGTTTTTTTTTTAGCAAGAACTGGCATCCAGGATCGTACTGCTTTCCCTGTGTTTTCTTGCACCGTACACATACAGATGAGAGAAACATTTTTGATGCACATTAAAATACGTAATTAACAACTAGTTTCAGTTTGGGTTCTGTACACACTGCATAGAATTTTTTTTTGCAAATGCAGTTACTAACTGCATTTTTCGGGAGTGAATTCGGCTGTAGAATGTGGTTGAGGTAAACTGAATTTAGCTGCAGTGTGTACGTAGCAATTGATTTGGATCAGATTCATGTTATTCCAAAGAAAAAAATCTTCCTTTGCATAATCTGTACCAAAATGTAATTCTTCCTCTGAAACGACTTCAAAACTTGCTTATGTCAGCTTCATTCCTGCCCACATTATTATGTTTTTGGGTGGCTTTGTTAATCTAAAAATGTCTTGTGGTGAACATGAAGCAAGAGTAGATTTTCTATCTCTCTCCAGGGTCCAGATAAGGCTCGCTCTCAGCTCATTATTCTGGACCGGGCTTTCGACCCTGTCTCTCCTGTCCTGCACGAGCTCACCTTCCAGGCTATGGCCTATGACCTGCTGCCCATCGAGAATGATGTTTACAAGTGAGTTAAAATATATATATATATATATATATATATATATATATAAACACATTAACTATTATCATAGGATCATTATTAACAAATACTTGAAGTTTATATGACCATCCTTGGTCAATTAACAAGAAAATACACTGTATAAATGTATAAATATCTAATATATGTCTGAATAATCTATAAATACCTAATATATAATATATAAATATCTGTTTGATTTGTATATGGTAGGTATGAGACAAGTGGGATAGGTGACTCTCGCGAGAAGGAAGTGCTGCTGCATGAAGATGACGACCTCTGGGTGGCGCTACGGCACAAACATATTGCAGAGGTCTCTCAGTGAGTAAAACATTTTTGGCCTCAAACTCTGGTTTTCCTGTAATATTCTCGGTCTGTAAATGTTCTCTCCCTCCTTTTCTCATTTCCCTCGCTTGCAGGGAGGTGACACGCTCCCTGAAGGAATTTTCTGCCAGTAAACGGATGAACACTGGAGAGAAGGTACGTTGGAGTCTGGCTGAGGGGGGAGGGGCCTGGAGGACAGATAAAATGAGGAGTAGAAAAAAGAGAATAGTGTAGCGTGGTGGGCGAGGGAGGATAGCCTGGCAGATGAGATTGCGTTGGCAGCCAAATCAAAAGCATGATGGCTGACTCATGTGAAAGCACTCTGAGGCTACAGCAGGATTAGTATTGATTGACTTACTGACACAGCACAAGCAAACACACATAAACACACATTTCTGCTGTGACGTACTATATGCAATAGTGTATAATCTAATATAGCATAACTGTTTTTTTATTGCACTGTTTTTGCATACCTACTGTAATTTGGCTCACTGGATCCAAGACGTGTCTTAGGGCAGCGTCTGACCTCTGCTTTGCTGTCCTTTCTGAGAAAGTCCTGTGTTTCTTTCAGACCACCATGAGGGATCTGTCTCAAATGCTGAAGAAGATGCCGCAGTATCAGAAAGAGCTCAGCAAGGTGAGAGAGGTCACAGGAGATGTTTATTCAACCAAACAGGAGGCACCTCATGGGAATTGCAGTTCCAATATTTACTCACTGACCCTTAAAATCTGTCTCTTTAGTACTCAACCCATCTGCAGTTGGCCGAGGACTGTATGAAGCACTACCAGGGAACTGTGGACAAGCTGTGCCGTGTAGAGCAGGTACAATTTCACCCCAGACATGGAACGGCACAGGGGTCTGTGAAAAATTTAAGAGAAAAACAGTCAGCTTTTGCACTTAAGAATTGAATGAAATATGTTTTCACTAAATTATTTTAACATTTACATTCACCAAATGTAATAATATTTTATTACCATTTAATTCTGATATTAATTGCAATTTTTTTTTTAAATTATTTATTCAGTTTAAAACTAGTGCTGTCAACTGTGAGAAAAAATATTTACATAAAAATTCTCTTTAATTTTTTTTTTAACAAATTATATTTTATGAAATTTGTTATTTTATATATATATATATAATCATGACAACTCTCTGAATGTATTTAACCAGCATTTATTAATAAACATGAAATGTACATAGGCTTGGCTTTGGCGGAATAGATCTGCTACGCTGCTGCTGCTGGATGAGTGAGGATACATCTAAAATGCACATGAAAACAGTGAATTGAAATTACGCTACTGCAAGAAAACATAGGGAGAACCCCCCGAGCAAATCTAGGCAGGTGGTGCTGGGGAAGGTGGAGGGCAAGGTCCCATGGCGCGCTGCAATGAACTGAACTGATCTGATTCTAAGTCAGGAGTAAATAGAGTCTCATGACTGAACTATATGTATATATGTGTGTATATATATATATATATATATATATATACTCTATAATATTAACTATTTGAAAACAGAAAAGAGGGGGGTTAATACTTTTGTTAATCGGCCAAGTGTGGTTATATAAAGTATAAAAATATACTTTTGTAAATATACCGGTTTGTTACTAGTTAGTTTGTTTAACTGCTTGCTGCAAAGTCTGGTACGTGAAATAATATTATATACATGTACACATAATATGGTTGATTGTTGCCATAAGTGACAAAGATCCTGATTTGAAATTTCCTTTGTTTTAATAAACCAACTAAAATTGGTACTGTATATCCGTTAATATATATTTTAGAAGCCGGGTCACGATTTGATTAATTAACTTGACTGTAATAGGACTGTACAGTGCTATAATCATCTATCCCTCCTCTGTTTTTGGCTTCTAGCAAGTTAAAAAAGACATTTTTCATGGGCAGTTCATTTTATTTCTATGGTGTAGGCTGAAAGCAGGCAAAGTGAGAGGAGGTGGCAGGGAGGGAAGTATAACACAGGAGCTGCTCAGAAAAGTTACCCACTAGATCACGATTCATTTTCAATGAGGGGGTGAGCAGAGCGGAGCGGAGGAGCAATGAAACTGCCACAATGAGCGATAGAGTATGAAGTGCGTGTCTAAAAGCTGTGCCACGAATACCAACTTGTCTATATCCCCTTTACCAGGAGTTAAAATGATTAATGAATGAATAATGAGGTGCAAACCATGGTTTTACCTGTATTTATATTGCAAGAGAAGGTACAAGTATCTGCTATTTAGAATTTAAAGTTTACATTATGTAATTCAAATCGCGTATCTTTACTACACGGTACTAAATTTATTATTATTGATACTAAAAGTATCTGAAAGCATCAAGGTAATTTCTGTTTTTATTACCGTCGTTTGAGCATAATTTATTAACTGCGCTCTATCACCCGGCAGGATCTCGCTATGGGAACAGACGCAGAGGGTGAAAAGATTAAAGACCCCATGAGGGCAATCGTGCCAATCTTGCTGGATGCCAACGTCAGCACCTACGACAAGATCCGCATCATCCTGCTCTACATTTTCCTGAAGAACGGTTAGGGAGTCTTTGGCGGCCATTTTATACCTCAGTTTGCATGTCATTACCCTGATCAGCCATTTTGTAACTTGGCTCATATGTGCATGTGTGTCAAAACAGGGATCACGGAGGAGAACCTTAACAAGCTGATCCAACACGCCCAGATCCCTCCTGAGGACAGTGAGATCATCACCAATATGGCTCACCTGGGCGTCCCAATCATCACAGATGTACGCTTTTCCTGCCTTAATTAATTCTCACTGGCTGTTAAAGCATTGTACAGTTTCTCTGACCTGCCATTGACGTTTTTTTTTGTTTTTTTTTTGTTGCTTTGTTTATGTATGCTGCAGTCTACTCTCCGCAGAGGCAAGAAGCTCGATCGTAAGGAGCGTGTGAGCGAGCAGACCTACCAACTCTCTCGCTGGACCCCGCTGATCAAGGATATCATTGAGGTTAATCCTGATCTATAGAATTTGAAAACAACTAAATCTGTTTGTAAAACTGTGTGTGAATATGTGATCTTACTTTGTGAATCGATCTTGCAGGATGCTATTGAGGACAAGCTGGACACCAAACATTACCCATACATCTCAACACGCTCATCCTCTTCCTTCAGCACCTCTGCAGTCAGGTACGCACGCTTATCAAAGTTGGGTAAAATTCAGAATTTAAGGTTCCCTTTAAATAATCAGTTGGAATTTGAATTGACCGCAGCAGTTATATTAATTCCTTTAAATATCCTACCATTTTAAACACTTCAAATCAAATTCACAAAGTAGAATTTCAAAAGCACACGCACACACGTTCAAACCCAAATACACAGGTGAATACATGCATTTTTGTATTGCACAAGTCGAAAGATAGAAGTAACTTGGATCAATAATCATTTGAGCAGAGGGGTGGGGAGAACATTGAAATCAATACCGTGATTGGTGGGTGGTGCGATGTGAACACCAAGGCGCTTTTTAAATTCAGTGGAGACTGGGATATTTCCTCACGGTCAGCAGTAATGATCCCGGCACACTGTTCTACTTTCAGGACAAACAAACCAGCACAGCTCCTGTAAACAGTAACAGAGGCAAAGCAGGAAGTCCCTGACTCCCACATATGGAGAGCTGGGAGCTGGTGGGTCCCATTGCATAGCTATTGATTGGACTCGAGATCACCAGTGTTAACGGTGATTTCCCCTCTCATTATGCTTGCAAATGGCGACACGTCTCCGCTTCCTTCCACTGTAGAAAAATTAAGCCAAAATATCCCATAAACAGTCACAATTACGTTATTTGGAGCCCAAGTCTGAGCAGTAGTGACCCCCAGGTGGAGTCGTGGTATCAAGGTCCCGCCCACATTCCCGCTCCCACAGAATCATTCGTAAGCACAGCTGTCAATCATGACATTACAACCCGTTTTTATAGCATCAAATAACCAGTGTTGGGGAGTAGCTAGCTACAAGTAGCGTCGCTACTAGCTTAACTACATTTTTCAGTAGCTTGTCAGTAACTCAGATACTTTTAAAACAGTGTAGCTTTTCCAGTAGCTAATTACTTTTTCAGCAAGTAGAGGTGTAGCGCGAACAAAAGCTACATTCCTTTTTGAAATGATTTGGAAACCCCAAATTTAACTTAACATTCTTCATGAACATATATTACAATATCATTGTAAAAAAAAAAGTGGTTTCAATGTAGCTAGCTACTTTTTGATAGTAACTTGTAGTGTAACTAACTACTTTTGCAGAAGGGTAGCTTGAATGTAACTTAACTATTTTAACTTACGAGTAGTTCGTCAAGCTAATTTCAGAGTAGCTTTCCCAACACTGCAAATAGCTAACTAAAACCAAACTTAAAACTAATACTTGTACATACATCTGCATGATAAGAACTACCTACAATGACAGAAACCATCTCTGAAAAAAAAATATTTTAAGTGTAATTTGTTTTTTTTTACTTTGTCTTGCATCCCATTTGATTACATGGATAGGGCGGGGTTTATAACCTATAATGCAGCCAGCCACCAGGGGGTGATCGAAATATTTTTGCTTCACTTTTCAGGACGTGTGCAGCACACTTGCTGTACATACTTTGATATATGTCATAATTCAGTGGGCAAGTGTGGTGAAGACAAAACATTGTGTAAAACAGCTCTAGCTGTTGCTACTAGAAGGCCATAAATAGTACTGCAACAACAGACACCTTCACTGTGAAAACAATGATGATGCCATTTTTTGGTTTGAAAAAAGTACCTTGAAGTTGACATGCTTGAATGTGTTTTTCCCATTGCAGTGCCCGATATGGCCACTGGCACAAGAATAAAACCCCTGGAGAGTACCGCACAGGCCCTCGCATCATGGTCTTCGTCATCGGGGGCGCGTCCTTTAGCGAGATGCGCTGTGCCTATGAGGTCACACAGGCCAATGGCAAATGGGAAGCCATCGTTGGTGAGTCTGCAGAGGATACTGCTAAAAATCGCTGTAAATTCAAGAGATATTAAGCAACCACCCTTTAATGCCTTAGATTGATACCTTTAGCTTTTAACTACATATGTGTTGATATGTGTAATCAGACTGGCAAATCTGTCTTGTATATTTTTCCTGTGCTCTTGTCTTGTATTTTGTGCTTGTCATGTTTTAACTGCTTTTAAATTGCAGTCGTGAGCCTCTGCTGTGTTCACGAGTCTATGTTCGTAAGTTCTTCTGTGTGTCTGTTTTGTGTGCGTGTGATAGGGTTTATGCTTAAGATGTGCAGTTGTGTTTAGAATTGTCTTTTTATCGTACTTTTAAAGGGTTAGTTCACACAAAAATGAAAATTCTGTCATTAATTACTATCATTAATTGTCGCTCCAAACCCATAAGAACTTTATCTTCAGAACACAAATTAAGATATTTTTGATGAAATCCATATGCTATCTGGCCTCCAATAGACTGCAATACAATTACCACTTTCAAGGACCTTTCAATGTGATTACAGTGGTTCAACCTTAATGTTATGAAGCGATAAGAAAAAACAAAAATAACGACTTTATTCAACAATTTCTTCTCTTCCATGCCAGTCTCCTACGCAGTTGACGTTGTACACACAGTGCAACGCTTCCGGGTTCTACGTCAGTTGTTATTTTTGATTGTTTTCTGTGCACAAAAACTATTCACATCACTTCGTAACATTAAGGTTGAACATGGACTATTTTAATGATGTCTTTACTACCTTTCTGGGCCTTGAAAGTTGCAATGGCAATGTTGTCTATAGGGTGGTTCAGAAACCTCTCGGATTTCATCAAAAATATCTTAATTTGTGTGCCGAAGATGAACGAAGGTCTTACGGGTGGGGAACAACATGAGGGTGAGTAATTAATGACAGAATTTTCATGTTTGGGTGAACTAACCCTTTAAGGATTATGGCAGCCAAAACAATTTTTTTGTGGATGTTCACATTGAGATTGACTCAGTCGGCAAGTGGCTAATTGGTGTTTCTACCTGACTGCTGTAATCAGACGGTGGATCACGTGAGCTCCACTGTCTGCACTTCTATTGCGTTGCTTTACAAATTCTCAAATGTTTGCAACATTAACATCGGCTTCGGTCACTCTGTTGCTGCAAATTACTGTCAGTGTGAACACCCCTTTAGAGGTTAATTCTGAAGTACGGCAAGAAAAACTGTATCAGTCTGTTGTTTTCCAGAAGAAAACTGAGCATTTTCACAATTACATAGAATTTCTAATTTGTGGTTTTGGGCGAATTATACTGTACAGTTTTGTCCAAGCATGAGGTCTTTATCACTATCTGAGATGAACAAAGCAGTTGAAGGACCTCAATGAGACAATTGGCTACTAATTGTGAATCTTTGTGGTATAAGTTATTATACATTTAGTTAGGAGGCCTACAAGTTGCTTCAACGATACATCCACCCAGAGCTTTCAAAAATCATTTTTGTCAGGGTTCTAGGATAATATTTCTGAAACATCAGGATCAACGGATGGTGGGAAATGGTGTTTTAACCCTCTTTTGTCCCCATAAAGATTAACGGTGGTGAAAGAACGTGAGGTGCGGTGTGAGATTAATTCTGAGCGTGAAGCCACCTTTGTTCCTCCGCAGGTTCTACTCACTTGCTCACCCCAACCAAATTTCTAATGGACCTGCGGCACCCCGACTTCCGAGAATCCACTAGGGTGTCCTTTGAGGACCCTGACCCCTCAGAAGAGTGAGAGAGAGAAAGAGGGAAGGGTGGGAGAGAGAAATCACACTCTGACAAAGTAAAGGCAGCCGAACAAAGAAACCCTTTCTGAACCCCCACAGCACAAGGGCTTTCTTTTCTTGCTCCTGTTACCACACTCTACCGTTTTATAACGCCACCATGCCTCAGGGATGGGTGTCCGGCTCCTGCCTCACTGAAAAGCCGACCTGCAAGTCTCATTCAGGCTCCGTCTTCTACTGGGACCAGCCAATATTGATCTGCCTTGATTGGCTGGCTGAATGCCCCATTCAGAACTGCAGTGGGCGGAGCCTTTTTTTGAGTGACAGATGCAGTAGGGGTCCTGACCCCATCCCTGTTGACCACATCCTCTTAGTTGGGTGGATTAAACTGCATTCTTCTCACTATGCGCCTTTTAATTCAGTGGAGCCTTCATTTGCCCTCCCAAATATCATTAATTTTAAAGCTTCATTCTCCCGCAGATTTAATCTACCCTCAAGACTCACCATATTCCGATTATTTCTAAATAACAGTCCAAGGCAATCACTCATAATAACTTTGTTTTGTTTTTCAACTATGGAGAGGTAATTGGTTTGTTGCTGGATGCCAATTCCAGGATAATTTGGTTTTGCTTTTAATCTAGTTCCTCAAACTACCTCACATCACGTCTACATGACCAAGTGGCCGTCTGCAAAGAATATATGTTAAAATTACTTTCGCAAGAGAGCGACTGGCTCTTTTCCTTCTGAATAATTCTTCTGCAGATGCCAAAGCTTGAAATGTAGCTGTGCTCTTCAGATATGCTTTAGCACTAACGCTTCCCCCAAACACTAACATCTTAAAACTAACTAGTTTGGGCCCTTGCTATGTCATGCCTCAGGTCTGTTTCTGCATTCAAAAAAATACTTAGTAAATAGTTGATTATAAAGCTGACCTCATCAGATATCATAATCAATCATTGAAATTTATAGTTCATGACTGATACTTCAAAATGGATAAACAAGTTTAGCAACACTTTATATTACAGCACTGTACAACCCGAATTCCGGAAATGTTGGGACGTTTTTAAATTTAAATAAAATTAAAACTAAAAGACTTTTTAAATCGCATGAGCCAATATTTTATTCACAATAGAACATAGATAACAAATGTTTAAACTGAGAAATTTTACCATTTTATGCACAAAATGAGCTAATTTCAAATTTGATGCCTGCTACAGGTCTCAAAATAGTCGGGACTGGGGCATGTTTACCATGGTGTAGCATCTCCTCTTCTTTTCAAAACAGTTTGAAGACGTCTGGGCATCAAGGTTATGAGTTTCTGGAGTTTTGGTGTTGGAATTTGGTCCTATTCTTGCCTGATATAGGTTTCCAGCTGCTGAAGAGTTCATGGTCATCTTTGACGTATTTTTCATTTAATGATGCGCCAAATGTTCTCTATAGGTGAAAGATCTGGACTGCAGGCAGACCAATTCAGCACTCGTACTCTTCTACAATGAAGCCATGCTGTTGTAATAGCTGCAGTATGTGGTTTTGCATTGTCCTGCTGAAATACACAAGGCCTTCCCTGAAATAGATGTCGTCTGGAAACCTTTATATACCTTTCAGCATTAATAGTGCCTTCCAAATAGTGCCCATACCGTATGCACTTGTGCACCCCCATACCTTCAGAGATGCTGGCTTTTGAACTGAACGCTGATAACATGCTGGAAGGATTACCTCCTCTTTAACCCAGAGGACACAGCGTCTGTGATTTCCAACAAGAATGTCAAATTTGGACTCGTCTGACCATAGAACACTTTCCCACTTTGAAACAGTTCATTTTAAATGAGCCTTGGCCCACAGGACACAATGATGCTTCTGGACCATATTCACATTTGGCTTCCTTTTTCCGTGATAGAGCTTTAGTTGGCATCTGCAGATGGCACGGCGGATTGTGTTTACCGACAGTGGTTTCTGGAAGTATTGCTGGGCCCATTTAGTAATGTCATTGACACAATCATGCCGATGAGTGATGCAGTGTCGTCTGAGGGCCCGAAGACCACGGGCATCCAATAAAGGTCTTCGGCCTTGTCCCTTATGAACAGAGATTTCTCCAGTTTCTCTGAATCTTTTGATGATATTATGGACTGTAGATGATGAGATTTGCAAAGCCGTTGCAATTTGACGTTGAGGAACATTGTTTTTAAAGTATTCCACAATCTTTTTACGCACTCTTTCACAGCTCTGCCAATCTTTACTTTACAGACCTGATATCAATTAACTTAATTAGTTGCTAGATGTTCTCCCAGCTGAATCTTTTCTAAATTTCTTGTTTTTTCAGCCAGTTGTTGCCCCTGTGCCAACTTTTTTGAGACCTGTAGCAGGCATCAAATTTGAAATGAGCTCATTTAGTGGATAAAAGTGTATAATTTCTCCGTTTAAACATTTGTTATATTATCTATGTTCTATTGTGAATAAAATGTTGGCTCATGTGATTTGAAAGTCTTTTAGTTTTCATTTTATTCAAATTTAAAAAACGTCCCAACATTTGGGTTGTAATTCCTGTGCAAGCTTGTGGTTACATTGTGTTATAAATGACCCACTGTAACTTGTATAAAACTTACCATTAGTCGTCTTTGCTCTTAAAGGAATGTTCTGGGTTCCTTATTTTCGTCTTTAAATTTGAAACTGAGTCAAATTGTTTTCTTTTGCTTTTGATAGAGAATAACTTGTATTGAACCTGGCATATTCCTTTAACCCAACAGAGAGTAAATATAACATTTATAAGCCAACAAATGCACACAAATGAGGTCCTGTAATACAAAGTGTCCTTCTATGTACCTTTACTGACTAAACCATTGTACAAGAATGATCATTGATCAACCCTATCAAGTATCCATCATTCAAGTGTCAGCCTGCTAAAGCTATATCCCTTTTAATTTCCCCCTTTTCTGTTGTTTTTTCGTGTTCGTAAATGATCACACCATATGCAGTATGCCAGTCCTAACCCATACTGCAACATGAAACACTTTTTGACTGTTCCAGCCATTATCGAACAATAATATGGTTTGTTTTCATGGATCTTTAGTTTAGACCCGTTCATCTAGTAGAAGAGCTACAAATCACATTGTGTATCTGATTAGCGATTAGCAAATCTGCATGTTTGCATTTACAGTTGTTGGCCCAGTAGATAATATAAGTTAGTTGTATGTTCAAAGCTTAGCGTGCACCTACACATTCAGTTCTGCTCATTCAATCTAAGCAACTCTTGCTGAATGTAAAAGTAATGTTACTGTCCTTATCAATTGATCTTTTTATTGCATTACAGTGTGAACATGCAGCTTTGCTAAAAAAAAATATTGTAGTTTAACAGGGAGTAGTAGAATAAACATTTGTTCCACAGGGCACCAAAAATCTAATTATTTCAGTGGGTTTAGGGTCCCCTGTGCACAAATGTTTTGGATAGTTTGAACTTAGAGTATCTGTAATGTGGTAGAAATGCGTCTTCAGCTAAATATCTGATCAAATTTCGTCCTTTTTTGTATAATATTTTTAGATTCAAAGCAATATATATATATATATACACACACACACATACGCACTACTGTTCATATGGGTCTCTAAGATTTTTTAAAATGTTTAAAGTCTCTTTTGCTCACCAAGGCTGCACTTATTTGGCCAAAAACCAGAGTAAAAACAGTAATATTGTGAAATATTATTACAGTTAAAAAACCTGTATTCTATTTTAATATATTTTATGGTATTTTTATGGTCCACTTTAAACATTCTGTTGACTATAAGTAACATTGCACCTACATGTCAACTTAACTAAGTATTAGTAGTCTGTTGTAGACAGGGTTCGGGTTAGTAGAACAAGTTTATGTAGTTGCAGAGTTACTTATAGTTAGTAGAATCTCTAAAGTGGACCATCAAAATAAAGTGTTACCTATTTTAAAATGTAATTTATTCCATTGACAGCAAAGCTGAATTTTCAGCATCATTACTCCAGTCTTCAGTGTCACATGATCCTTCAGAAATCATTCTAATATGCTGATTTGCTGCTCAAGAAAGTTTTCTTATTATCATCAATATTGAAAACGGTTGTGCTGCTATTTTTGGGGAAAAATGATGCATTTTTTCAGAATTATTTGATGAATAGAAAGTTCCAATAGCATTTATTTGAAATACATTTTTTTTTGGTAACAATGTAAAGTCTTTACTGTCCCTTTAGATCAATTTTATGCATCCTTGCTGAATAAGAATATTCATTTCTTTTTTTAAAAAATCTTTCTGACACCAAACTTTTTAATGCTTATTAATATTATGTGTGCGTGTATAGATTGATGGATAGATAGATATAGCTGAAAACACATTTTTACAGTTAATCTAAAGTATGTGTACAAATTTTTAAAGTGTTCCTCTTTGTTTCTCTCCTCGGTGCTCATCTATGCAGGTTCAACCCATATCGTCGCCCCCACCCAGCTTCTGGACGCTCTCAAGGCTATGAACAAACCCGACGAGGAGCAGACAAGCTAAAATCACAACTTCCTCCCCCCCAACCCCATCGCCCAGTTACCCTCTCCCTCCCTTCATCTGTCGCCCTGTAAATCTCACCCGCTCCTATATAAATTGTGTATGCATCTTGCTTGAGAGAAAAAAAAATAGATTGGTGACAAGATAAAAAGAATATTCTATAAATTTATATATATATATATAAATATATATATAATGTTGAAATAAAAGAATCATTGCAAGTATTCTTCTGTTTTACAATGGATGCAAATGATTACACTGTCAAACTGTTTTCATTATTAATTGCCATTTAAAACCTGAAAGTACCAAATGTAATATTGTATGTTATGGATCCTGCTAGAATGCGTAAATGGTAGATCACTCGTTTCTTATTTAACTCTGTGTTTTTCTTTCTTTTTTTTTTTCTTTTTAAATGGCTTAAAAGTGGTTGGGGGAGGGACTGGTTTGTATGCAAATAGACCAGTGAGGTAAAATGATGCATATCACTTCCTGCGCTGAAGGCTAAACTGCCGCCCAGTTCAGATGCTTGGGTTTAATTGTTGTCTCATTTTAGATGTGCATGCCATGGATGCTACTATGTGGCCCTTTTGACATGTTTGAAAAAACATTGAAAAATAAAAGTTAAAACATGTTAAGATGTGTAAAAATGAAACATTGAGCATCTTTTGGGACTCCAGTGATGAAGAGGGAGGCCAAAGGAGTAACAGATCAAAGCCTCAAGCTGTAAAAGTGAAAGAGACACTGTACATAGATGGCGAACGTCACCCCTCCTTCAGTCGCGATTCCGGGAGTATTTACTCTCCATATCCTTTTCACGTCTCCTTCTACAGAGACCTCATGATTTAGTGTGAAGAAGGCCGTTGCTTGCAAATGTTTAAGGAATTCAAAAAAGGGCCAGTTGTATTTCAGTATTGTATCTCGTCCGATTAAGTCTTATCATTGGTTAGTAAACAATGTTTAACCGGGACATGCACTGAGTAATGTGATGTTGTATATGCCATATGTTACTGTTTTTTCGTCTCACTGTTAACTGGTGAAAATTTCTGACTGTGAAGTAGTAAAACTTTCCTTTGCCAATGTGAAGCCACTGTGTTTGTGACGTTGTAGCTGTAGCTGTAGTGATAAACTGGGAAAAAATAGGTAATATCTATCTTTCGTTTGACCGTCTGGTAATTTCTTTCTGATGCAATGTTATATCTTCCACTGGCGAATGGCTTTGCAACAAAACGCAACCCCTCTTTTTTAACGTTTTAGTTTCCGTTACCTCTACTCTGTTCTGGCAGAAAGGTTGTATATTGCACTACGCGTTTTCTGTGACGCTTCTATGGTTCTCTCTTTTTTTGTTGTTGTTTTTGTTTAAATTATTACCTTATTTTGGGTTTGCTGTTGTATAGCTATGTCGACTGGATTGATTTCTATTATATTTATTTTTCAGAGAATATCAATAAATAACCTAGTCTGTCTTAAACCTGTTGATCTTACTGGGATTCTATGTTTGCGAGTGTTGAAGCACAAACTAAAGTATACTTCATGTGTACCGATGTAGTAAGGCTGTCTAATAAAATGGCTTCCATTACAAATATGGAATCAGTACATTTTTGTGACGTGCTCTGAATGTGACTTCCTCTATGCAACTCTAGACTATGATTTATAACAGGGTTCCAAAAACATGTCAACCATAGGCCATTTTAATCACTTTTTTTTTATAACTATGCAGACTCACAATTTCTAGCTGATATAAAAAAGTACATATACGGGGTTGGACAATAAAACAGTGGCCATTTCCTACTGTGCTTGATGGGCGCATCACTGCTAAGGACTACCAAACTATTCTGGAGGACCACGTGCACCTAATGGTTCAAACATTGTACCCTGGAAGCAGTGGTGTAGTCTAGTTTTTTTTTTTTTGTAGTGAGTACACTGTGATTTTCCCCTTCCAGCCTCATACTTACCTGTCCCAGAGCAACACGCCATCAGCACCGCCACACTCACTAACCCATATAGTATGCAACTGATCTAGGCTACATGTTATTGAGAGCATTCTGAAAGACTGCTTATGTTTGTTTTATCAAAATCAATTTATTATAATCAACTAAATGTGACGTTAAGTGACATTGTTTACAAGCTATTAACATCTTTCCGCTGTTGAACACTGAGGGGTGGTTTCCCAGACAGAGATTAAGCCTAGTCCTAGAATAAAATGACCCTTTAAACCAGATTAACAGAAATCTGCTTTCTCTGTCATGGTTTAAAATAGTCCTAGATTTAGTCTAGTCAAGAGTTTAATAAACTGATTTCTTGGAGGAAGACTAGAGCTACTCCAGGACTAAACTGAGGCTTAAATTAAACCTACCAGGAGGCAGGTTTAACTTCAGATTAACAATGTTTTTCAAAGAAGACAGATGTATTACTTGGATATACATCAATATTGATACACTGTGTGTGTGTATATAAATATATATATATATGCTGTTCACTTTATTTAAACAATTTATTTTGATTTAACACCATTGTTTCTGGTTCAAATGTGATTGCTTCATGTTAAATTGACTTGAAATGGTTACTAGAACTCGATGTTTTCATTTTAAAATAACGTTTCAGTCAAGTAACCCAATCAAACAGGACTTTCACTTCCCATCATGCTTTGCTGAATTGGGGGAGTAAATGTTGAAAAAGTGTTTTTTTATGCATTTTTTTTTTGTATGAAACTTGAGACTTTGTTTCATGTCAAAAGCAACAAACCACAAATCATATTGTGATTTATTTGATGGTTACGTATCCTCGCGCTTTTTTAAGTGGGTATATGGAAATCCTTGACCTTTCCTAGTGGGTATACGGCGTTTACCTGCGTATTACGTAGACTACACCACTGCCTGGAAGGGGGTGCTGGTATCAGCATGATAATGCACCAATACACACAAGAAGACTTGTAACAATGGTCTGATGAACATGAAAGTAAAGTTGATCTCCCATGGCCTACACAATCACAAGAACTTAACATTTCTGAGTCACTTTGGTTTATTTTGGAGCAAGTCAGAAAACGTTTTCCTCCCCCAGCATCACATGGTGTGACCTGGCTACTGTTCTGGAAGAGGAATGGCTCAAAATCCCTCTGGCCATTGTGAAGGACTTGTATCTGTCATTCCCGAAACGAACTGATTCTGTATTGGCCGCAAAAAGAGGCAATACACCATACTAATTCATTATTGTGGTCTAAAACCAGGTTTTTCAGTTTCATTGTCCAACCCCTATATATATATATATATATATATATATTGCTGTCATGATGACTCTGCTGAGTTGAAAAGCCAGCTGAACACCTGCAGCTTACAGTATCAAGAGAAATAGAGGAGTGAAAGGTCCAGTTCATTACCTTGAGAAACACATGATCAAATAGCTATAATGAAAAACAGTAGCATGACACAAGTCAAATATAGAATCATTTATAGTAGTAAATAAAGTATAAAAGTACAGCGCTATAAATACAAAACAGATTTAAAAAAAAAAAAAAAAGCACTACCAGAGAGTCAATAAATTTGCTTGACTGGGTGATGCCCAAAACAAGCAGCACTAAAAAGACATTTACCCAAAAAAACTATATAAAATATAGTAACAATCAATATCTTACAACCTAATAAAACAGAAAAACTTACACACATAACTATTCCATTTGTTGGTCTTTTCACACTGACCTCAATGCTGCTACAAACTCTTGTGAGACTCAAGGAATGCTGGATTATATACACTGAACTAGTAAATTAAAAACAAGTTATCCAGTTAAAAATGAGAAAATTCCAGGTAAACAAATACAGTACAAAAGTACTGTAATATAAATAAAAACGCAATCACCCACCAACTTTTAAAGCAGCACTGTACTTATTTTCCCCCCATTAGAAAGGACAAAGATTTAAAAACCTGTCACTGACAGATTTGATAAACAAAACTGGTTCACATTCATACAGTGAAAGTAACTTTTCTCATATGTTAAAAGAAATAGAAATCTACCACACTGTGGAATTAAAAAGCTAAACAATGACATTATCTGGACTTGCCAGAAAAAAAGGTCTACTACAATGGATCCAAAAAAGCCTTTGGACATTTAAACCACACTTAAACATGTATGAATGTTTTTTAATTATATAACAAAATATAAATCCAACTGGTATCCGTAAAATAATGGATGTCATCAAGTTCTACTAATGTTTGGAAACCACAATGTATCCACATATCTTCATCCATTTAACAGTATATTTATTGTTTTTTCCATTTAAAACAAACTTTTCCAATTTTTTTTAAGTTAAAAAAAAGCAATATTTCTTGTATTTTTTGCTTTCTAATGCAACAATATGCATATATCTTCAAGTGTGGATTAAGTTTCCAAACATTTTTTGAGGTCACTGTATATACAAACGTATCGTTTAAGCTGCCATAATGCAGCTATCAATCTATAAGTCACCTGAGACATTTCACATTTCCCATCATGCCTGTCTGCATGTCATCAGTCACACTGTTACAAGAAAGAGTTGTTTTATGTAAACTAATAAAAACAAACACACATCACTTTCTTTATGTGACACAGCTGAGAAATGTACTTTGTACATTATGTATGTCACTTTGGATAAAAGCGTCTGCTAAATGAACAACTGCTGGTGTCAGTAAGTGCAGGATGTGGTGAGGAAGCTACTGCTGTGCAGCCCTGAGGCCAGAGAGTGAGCCATGCGATGCGAGACCTCTCTCATGTTTCTAGCTGCTGTGAGGGCGTGGGTCAGAGAGCTGTTCAGAGGGAGCTGCTGATGGTCCACAGAGAGAGAGCGTCTGCGATGACCTCTGACCCCTGACTTCTTATCTCTGGAGGGGCTTGCTGAGACGTTAAAGGGTTGTGAGTAGGCCTGTGTCGTCACAGGGCTGGAGAAGTAACTGCAGGAAAATGACACAGAATGATCAGTCTGTTGTAGACAGTTATAGCAGAGGGGTTAGTTGTTACTTACAAGGTAACGCAAGGTCATTTCCTTGGGCTAAATGGAGAGACTAACAGAACTAAATTTCACATTATTTATATAAATTTATATAATATTTATATACTACTCACAGAGTTGAAGGATAGACGGGCACATATGGGATAACTGGAACACCTCCCTGCAATGTGGGGGGAGGAGCTAATGTCACATTCACGCCTCCTCTGTCCCTCTGTATGGATCTCATTGGCTGAGTCCCTCTAGGGCTGGAGACTGGCTCCTGATTGGCTAAATAACCACACATGAGAATCAACATGATTCTTGGTGATATAAGTCATATTAGGTGAATATTTCTACAAAAATATTTCTCATCTTCAGGATGAATTGTATAAAATTAGTTTATACATAATGAAGTGCCAAACCTGGTTGAGAGGCTCTTAATGAACCACACAATGGGCAGTGGCTACAGGAAGGTTGCGTGAGACGCGGAGAGCTCCTGCTCCTCATTGGACCTTTAATTAATAGTGTAGAGGACAGGAGGATAGTTCATGAAATGTAATCTCAGTAAGTTTCAGATCCTATTATAATGATGGAGGGATGATGCTTACGTGTCGAGGTACTAGTGCGATCTGATGTGCAGCGTGGACAGGTCGGTTCTGGTCTTCGGCTCAGTTCAATTTCATCACTATTATCGGATCTGCCTGCTGATGTTCAATTAAAATGATCACAAACTGTTCTTGATCACCATATCAAAACCTCGTCATCTGTGTTAAGTTATAACAAAGATATTTTCTTACAGGTACTGTCCTCTTTGTGGCGTTCAAATCCTCTGGTTTGTCTTCTACCTCTTGGTGTCATAGGGGACATCAGGACATGTCTTATTGTTGATGGTCTTGGCTCAGACTGGACATGCTCAGAATCAGTTGCTGCAGCAGGGTTAATAAGGAACATGGTGAAAAAGTAATATAAAATCTCTCTATCAGAGGATAACTTATTCAAACTTGGCATCCAAGTGTTTGGTCATTCAGGACTGTTAAGAAAATCTCTTTGCATCCATATCTTACAAAAAACCCATGATGTGCCATATTTATCCTACAAGATTTGTATGTAGCTGAACATACTCAGATCAGTGTCAGGCCGATGTCGAGGTAAAGATGCTGATCTCTGCCTCAGGGTGGGTCTCGGTGAGTTTCCTCTCTCTTTTTCTCCATTCCTCCCTCTCTGTGTCTGTCTTTTCATCCTCTCTGAAGACCTAAAAAACAAGGAACATGGTCAAACTCTCCGAAGTTATAACACATCTGATTATCAACTACAAGTTTCAGGTAACATATATAATATTTGAAAGTCTAATTACCTTAAATGAAGCCATGGCGGTGTTGTGGTCCGTGGGTGTGCGTGGTCTCTGGTGTCTTCTGTGGCAGAAGGGGGCGCTCTAACAGGACTAGCAGGTTTGGAGAGTCTCAGATTTCCCTCTAGTCTCTCCTTCAGTCGGTTCACTTCTTGCTGTAGAGATTCAAGAGCCTCTCTGAAACATACAGAATGCATAAAAGGCATTTTTTGTAGTTTGAAGATGGAACAAAACAGATGAAATTCAATTAAAATCAGCATCCAATTCCAATTTCGATGTGTTTTTTTTTATCATTCGTCATGTGACAGGTTTATACACAAGATGTTGTGACAAAGGAAAACTGCATTTTTTTGGGAAGTTTTGATGGGTACACTATAGGGTTGTCAAAAGTACCGTCTTCAGTACTGAAATTTTAAAAATGTTATGATACCAGCGTTTCCCCCTAGCATTTTGAGCGCTATTGAGTGGATTCTTAAACACCTCTAATTGGCTGTCGTGTTTACATTCTCAACAGATATGTCTGTGATTGGCTACAATGGTCAACGCTTCAAAAACATGTTTTGAAAGCAGGCGTTTGAAAGTGTTTCAAAGCAGGCATCTATCAGCGGATCCCCGATATATCTGCTGATAGACGCCTGCTTTCAAACTTTCCCATGTGTATCTGATGCTCTTCACCAAGCGCTTAAACAAAGATGTCTATTTACAACATGTTTTTGAAGCGTTTATCATTGTAGTCAATCACAGACATATCTGTTGAGCGTGTAAATCAGATGTGTTTAAAATCCACTCAACAGTGCTCAAAATGCAAGGGGAAATGCTGGTATCATCACATTTTTAAAATTTCAGAACTGACTTGGTACCGAAGTCGGTACTTTTGACAACCATAGTACAGTACTATTCAAATGTCTTTTTTTTTTTTTTTATTCAACAAGGACACAATAAATTGATCAAATATAACACTACAAGACGTTTGAAAATGTTACAAATTATTTCTATTTCAAATAAATGCAGCACAGCTGTTTTCAAAATTTATTATAATAAGAAATGTTTCTTGAGCAGCAAATCAACATATTAGAATTTCTGAAGGGTCATGTGACACTGAAGACTGGAGTATAGCTGCTGAAAATTCAGCTTTGCCATGACAGGAATAAATTACATTTTAAAATATACATCAATGTAAAAGAGTTATTTCAAATTGTGATAATATTTCACAATAATACTTTTTACACTATTTTTGATCAAATAAATGCAGCCTTGGTAAGCAGAAGAGACTTAATTCAAGCTTCATTCAAAAAATTTTTTACAGAGCCCAAACTTTTGATCAGTAGTGTACATTGAGAGTGTAAAAGACCACAGAGCATGTCAAATATTTCCCTTCACAAACAATTTGAAGTTAGTAAGCCAAGTGTCCTCTTCAAAAGTCCCAATGTTTCATGTGGGTCAAGTGATCATTATAAGCTCTAGTTCAGTTCAGATCAACACAGGGTTTAGAAATAACCATTCCAGTGAGAACTCAAAAGAGCATTACAGGTCCTGTCAGAAGTGGGGGTGTGGATGTGGGTAGGAATATTTCAACCATCAAAAACACATACAGTGTTAGTGTTTTATTAATAGCTAATGGTTACTAATGCTGGTTTCTTGATGTGGAGCAGAATACATACCAGCACAATCTTCAGCTAGTCTATTTGAAAGACAAACTCCTGCTGAATCAAAGAAAGGAAATAATGAAAATGAAATCTAATTATCCAGATTGAACTCTGGCTGCCGTGAAGTGAAAAATGATTTTGAAGAGATCACTTAATACCACTGGAGTTTTTCCCAGAACACCCTGGCTCAAAAGAGCAGCCATAAATCTCTGCTCGTTTGTGCTGCAGTGGCCATGTCAGCCTTTAGGAAACTCACTGGTGATTTGTTAGCTGAATGGAACTTTGGGCTTCGAGGTGGTCGCTGCGGTGATAAGGCACATAGAGGGAGGGGCTTCTGTGAGAGCTGAGCTGCAGACTGGCTGGTTGTGGGTATTGGCCATCCTGTGCTTTTTCCTCCCCTGATAAGAAATGGACTGAGAAAAGATGGATAAAAGCAGGATGAACAAAAATTCAAGACCAGAATCAAAGAGATTGAATGGCAGAAAGAGTATTTCAAATGACGTGTTCAAATATCAGCATTATTCAAGAAATTATCATTTTTTCATGGTAATGCTTTAAAAATAATTATGTATAACAACATTTATTATACCAGGTTAATGTTAAATTATATACTATTGTTAATTTCCATTAAAACTAAATTAATTTTGAAGCCCCCAAAAATGCATCCATCCATCATAAAAATAATACACACGGGTCCAGGGGGTTCATATACACCTATCCATTTAACCTATCCTCATTAACGCTGTAAAATTATTATTCAGTTAGCCCATCTAATGCATTTAGTGTTACCATTTATTATGATTTCATATTAGCGAGAAACCTAACCCTATAAATACAAATGGACTCCTGGAAATGAGAAAAAATACTTTTACATGCTTTTTATATGAAATGTATTTAAAAGGTGACACCCACCATGATCACTCCCATGATCTGATTGGCTGGTCAGGCTGCTCGGCCAGGGCAGGATGGTTCTATTAGGCCAATGAAGGGGGGAGATTGACGGAGAAAGGCTGGAAGAAGAACACCTTTCCTCCCCTCCTCTCCTCCTAAAAGGACCCGTGTATCCTCCAGATGTGCTGAGGTGTTCTCCTGGGGTATTCGGAGAGGGTTGGGAGGTAGAGGTGGAGATGACAAAAGGCTTCCCAGAAGGAGGAGCAGACTCTGGTCTTTCTGTATCCTTCATGTGCAGGCTAGATGGCGTGGAACTGGAGAAGATATCAGAAAAATATAAAGGCGTATAAATTCCCTAGGATAACAAAAACATTTAAATAAAATTTGAGTGTTTTTGCCAGTTTTATGGGACTTTTTCTCCCATTTTATGATCAATCAAGTGGAAAATAAGTTGTCACTTAAAAAGTAACACCTCTCCTCATGTCCGTAGCACAATTAGTGCAGGATAAGTCCAATGAACCCTAAGTATGAGTGAGTTATAGTGATGCTTGCCTTCCTAAGCACCACTACCACTTTAGAGTTCACTGGTTTCTTGTCTAATGAAGAGTCACAGGATCAAATTCGAAGTGCTCTACAGAGTGAAGGTGCTTCATACCTCACCACTGCCCTCTGCTGGAGAGGACTGTGTACTGCAGGAGTGAGCTGACTGCTCTCAGAGCCCATAAAGCCACTGTCTGTTTCTGGAGACATGACCCCATCCTGCAGTGTCAGAAATATATGTAGAACTCATATTAAAACTCTATTATTTATTCACATTCTTCAGATATGATGTATAGTGTTGTTCATCAGTCACTGTACAGTCACTGACCAGAGGGGACGGTTTGACAGTCTTGGCCTTTGCTTTCAAGCCCATAGTTCTGGGCTCTGTACTCTCTGCCAGGCTGGTTAGGCTACTGCTTTGAGTTTTCCTGCTTCCTGCCATTTTCCTCTCCCTGCCCTGTTGCCCTGGCAACACTGAGGAGCGGCAAAGAGCCTCTGGGTGAGTTTCCATAGAGTCACACACCTGTGACCTAACAGATGGGCTGGAGGGTGGGACACAATCTGCTGCTGGCTGCCTAAAGAAAGAGAATGGAGAGGTGAATGAGACAGCAAACAGCCAGGTGTTGATAATGGTGCAGCGTGGATTGAACTGCTGTTACCCTCAATTATCTTTCAAAACCTGATAACAACATACAGCTGATGTTTAGATCACAAACACAGAAGTATTCTCATTACATCTGTGTCAATTACCTTAATTTATATCACTGAATTAGAATAAGCTGATAGAATGTGAGGGTTTCTAAAATGGGTGGGGCTTAGCAGCCAAGATGTTCTCTAATTGGTCAGATATGATGGTCCACGGTACCTGTCAATTTTCTCAAATTGGTTAGCATGGCCCAATCACAGTAATGACTGGATAATGAAATATAACATTCTTTGGAAATCTTTTTTTGCAGTGCATCTGTGAATCTGATGTACTGTAATATTATGCGAAATAGGGTCAGGACTCACCGCTGAGCAGATTTTGTCATCTCGCTTTCATTAATAGTCCTGAGTCGTTGTCTGACCGTTGTGCTTTTTTTCCCAGAAGGAACAGAGTCTCCAAAATCCAGCAAGTCACGGCTCTTTAAAGTCACAGCTTGGTCCAGCGTCCCGGGGAGCTCTTTAAAACTCTGATAGCTGGGCAAGAAGACAATGAGAGATAGAGTCTGGCATGTAAAGCTGTTTTTTCTTATATATGAGGGTCAAAGGTCACTCACCGGTCCATGAGGTTACTGAAGTCTTTCTCCACATGCTGGCGTTTGTCATAGAGTGCATGAAGAACAAATGGGAGGATCTCCTCTTCCTCTCTGTCTGCATCACTCTCTCCACTAACTGAACTGACCTCCACACCAACACAAGCCTCAGGATGGACAGCTGACAGTGGTCTCTGAGAAAGAATGAAAGAGAAAACCAGTCATTTTCTGTCCTTTATATCTGTGAGCTAATGACATCAGAGGTTAGTGAGGTTTAGAGGTTAAGTTTGAGGCACCTCAGGTAGAGGTTCAGTCTCCAGCATGGACACAGATAGCACATCTGAAGGTGGGAGAGGGGTTAAAGTAGGCTCAGAAATGGGTTGGTTCTGTTTTGCTTGCTCCAGCCACTCCTTTATCTCATCCAATCGCATCCCTGACCTGAAGATCTGACCTTCTAAGTCCCTGTGTCACACACAAACACACAGGATGAATATTCTGTACGTACTACAAACCAGTGGCACAGCAGTAAGTAAACATGAAGCACATGCAACCTGTCTGGGTCAAAGGTGACACGCCCGCCTTGTCGCTGCTGCAGCATCTGATACTGGGCTCGTGCATCTAGGTAAGCCCTCTCAAGAGACTCTTGCCCCTGTGCCAGTGTGGAGAGACCCTGTAGAGGATTCAGACTGAGTTAATCTGACTTCATGTCTTTGAAAAAAAAACAAAAGAAGGATTTATATTTGTTTTTTTAAAGCATAATCATACCGTTATCTGTTCACAGGGCTTGAGTTTCCCATTCTTTAGAAGTGCCTCAAAAGCATCAACCTAAACAAGCAAAAAAAAAAAAAAAAAAAAAAAAAAAGGATCTAGGATTCAGTGCACTGCTGTTAAAAATAACAAAATGCCAGCTAATCTGAATTATTTTTTTCTTGAGTTTGACATAATGATGGTGAGTTTAAAAGATCCAAATAGGTTTTTTTTTTTTTTTAAGTTAGTTACCTGTAGCTGAAATCTCTGAGTCTGTTTGGTCAGAGTCTCTGTTAGATGGTCTGCTATGAGAGGTCCAGACCACCTTGAACTGAGGGAGCTCACAGAGGAAGGGCGAGTTACGGAGTTTTCTGCAATGTCAAAAAAAAAAAAAAAAAATTTGGAATGATTGAACAAACTTATTCAGTTTGATTGCAAAACAAATTTAAAAGAGTCCTTATGTCCATAGCTCATTAGTCAGCTAGAAAAAAATAACTCTAGAGGAGCATTTTGCTAAATATATGCACTTATATTCATTATAATTTTACAATCATTATAATTTTCCTTATTTAATGTATTTTTGTTATTACAGTCACCATTTAAATGTTTATATTTCAACGATGTTTTATAAGAAACATAACTATATCATTAAAAAAATTGATATAAAAACTGCCTTAATTTGTGGAAGACTGTAAAGTTAAAATTTTTAAAAACATTTGATGAATTAATTTATTATTAAATAAACCTTATTTTTGGTTTTGGTTATTGGCTAAATGATAACTTTAATTTCAGTTTTCTAAAAACATTAAGTTCAGTGCATAATATGTAGAAAATATGATGATTGTCGTTAGTGTGATTTTTATATACACTATAGACCTTATGTGCCAGAGAAACAAGCGTTTTGTTTTGTAATTCCTTCATGCTATGGAAATACAAACCGGAAGACAGAAGACAACAAGCGCAGTGCTGAAAAGGGGCGGGGCTACATAAGGTCTATACAAGTACACAGTTTCTAAGTGGTGTTGTCAGTGTGGTGTACCGGAGCCATTCTTCTGCTGGGTCAGGCTAGCAGATCCTGCGCTGAACTCTGCCCTCTGTGCTTGAGGAAAACTGAGGGTTATGACCTTTGACCCTTCCTGAATAACACCTGACAAGATAGCTGTACTGGGCTTTGTGGGTTCAGAACAGAGACCCACCTGAAAACAAACAGCACACAGACAACAATCAAGAGCTGACAAGTAAAGAGTCCTGTGAACACACAATTATGTCCCCTCTGTGCTGTACTATAAAATCTCTCCAAATCCATATTTACATGGTATACTGTACCTTTAGGAGGTAAAAAGTTACATGTGGAAGAAAAAAAAAGTTCATATTATATTCATTTCTGGTTCAGATGGAAATCTCCGGTCTGGATCTGGACTGTAGCACAGTAATTGGTGATCTCTGTTTCCCAGCATAAAGTGGGAAGAACACGACAAGGACTGTCGCCACCCATTGTGTTGATGCTGAGACCATCAGAGAAATATGGCCCTGACTTGCCTGCCCACATGACAGACCCCTCAGATTTACTGCAGACTAGTGGCTGAACCACAAATGAGAATGGACGAGACTCATGTACTGTACAATAAAGGGCTCATAAAACAGGCCATTTAATGAGTGTTTTCCACTGCTGCACTTACTGATAAGACACTGGAAAGAGAAATACACTGAAAACACAATATGAAAAGGCTGATATTAATGCACCTTACACACAGACACACACACACACACACTCGTGACCTAGGTGTTATTGTGAAGAAATGGGTTTGCATGCTGCCTGAAATCTAATGGAGGCCGAATGACTGTCCCCACTTGATAAGCCCCTGAGACACTAAATCACACTAAACATAACCTCAACATGACCCCTCAGTGTTATTACCTCAATAACCTATTACCTCGATTTTCGACCCCAATCTTTATTATTACTGGATCAATACCAGAAGTAGATCATCAGATGTCAATTAACAGTTTTATCAGCCTACGCTTTTTTACATAGGGGTAGGCGACAGCAGCATTATTTATTAATTGTTTATAATTTATTAATTCTCTTCTTTTTCATTTGACAGCGGCAGAACAATCACCAGTAGGAAAATGTGACAGTGTTAGCAATGGAAACCAAGGGAGCCAGGTATACAGAGAATTTACAGAGGAAGCACCTTGTTTTCTAACAAACTATTTTTTGTCTGAATGGAAAGGCCATTTCCTAATCACGCCATTTCAGGTTTTATTATTTATCACCCACCCCTATTTCTACATCTAAGAAACCACAACTAAGTCACTAAGGATTATAGTGAATAAAACCTGTCTTTCTCAAGCTGTTGTTCTGTTAAAGCTGAAGCAGATGGCCAGGGCATGTGGGGGAACAACTTAATGAGCATTAGAGAGAATGCAGCTGGAGATGCAAAACCGAACAGAGAAATGGCATAAAATTATTGACCTAAATAGTTACCAACATTGCTCTGTAAAAACAGTGAAAGGTTAAGTACTGCTGAAATGAGTTTAAATGAGGTTGCAACATGTAATGCTGACCTCTTATGTAACAGCAAAGGTAAACGTGACATCACAGCCTGTTTTAATCCTGGCTCAGGCCCAGATTTGTTTCAGGTTACTTTGTCAGCTTGTTTAGGCGACACTCTTCTGTGTTTATTAACTGTTTTCAACACTGAGGCAATGTATGATCTTATCAGACACATAAAATAGAGCTCATTTCATCAAAACAAATGAGAATGATAATAACAATAATGCTATTTAATGCTATAATCGATTTAAATATTTAAATCACAATAAATTCCATAATTTTTTTGAAGATAACATGTTGCATTCAATTTCTTTTAAAGAAAATAATAAACTAATAAGATGTGTAATTACTGTATTTGTGCAACAATTTGTGCAAATAATGGTTTTGTATGTGCACTGCTTATTAGCTCAGTTTGTTTGTTTGCTCATCTTTCTCTGAAAGTGTTAAGTGTCCTCCGAGGTAAACCCTCTTGGCAGGCTTTTTTATTTGAGGAAAAACATCACAATCAGAGAGAGCCCTCAGTTTAAAAATGTGCCTGTGCTTCTGTACGGCCATGCTGCTAAACGGAGGGCTGTGATTATGGCCGTCACAAAAGAGATTCTGAATTTATATTGTGTTGACTCAGCCTGAGGAGTCTAAAAATAGCTCTTGTCAACATCAGAGCAGACGGAGAAATGAGACAGGCCTGCTGATATGAGGGAGAGCACTGCGCTGAATTCACGTCAACCTTCAAATGAAGAAGAAAAAAGCACAAAACCATAAATACAGTCTGTGAAGCCAACCTTTGCTTCAAGGCGAAGTCGATCAATAGTATTTTCAGCTTCTGCATACTTGGTAAGCAGCCTGTTATAGTCCTCCTGCATGAATAAGTGAGAGGAAAAAATAAGAGGCTTAATGCTTCATATACTTCCCTATTTAATGTAGTATATTATGGTTTAAAATGTTTGCATGTTGTGGCATTCGGTTTCATATACATACACAGTATACACTACCGTTCAAAAGTTTAGGTTCAGTAAGATTTAGTTTTAAAAAAAAATTAAAACATCCACTTCTGAAGTCTGTACAGATGCAAACAAGATGTTTAAACTGGATGTGTCAATATTTGCCTGTGTGATGCCACAAATCCTGCAATATCAAAACGAGCTGTTTTTGGAGCTTGATTAAATAAATGCTTTGTTTATAATGAGAAGGACATTTTAAAGGGATAGTTCACCCAAAAATAAAAATTATCCCATGATTTACTCACCCTCAAGCCATCCTAGGAGTATATGACAATATTCTGTCAGACGAACACAATCGGACTTATATTAAAAATTATCCTGACACTATGTTTTAGTGGTACAAAGACCTTTTATTTGCCAAAAGATCAAGGCAAATTTGTTTTCTCACGTCATGACCCCTTTAAAAAAAAAATCTTACTAACCCCAAACTTTTGAACGGTACTATACAGTGTGCAGTATACTAGAATTTCTTTCTGAACAGTGTGTTCACTCCTCTTTAATTACCTGTAGCTGCTGCACCAGTGTGCTGGCCTGCTGGGGGCAGCGGAACTCCTCTGGTACTTTACTATGCAGGCGCTTGTGGGTCCCATTGGTGGAGGGATTTCCTGGAGACCCATCAGAGCTGCTCAACAGGACCTCTCTCACAATCTCAGCAGGGGATTTGAACACGACAGGAAGATCTGGGTGTGAAGTGCTATCATGAGGTGGTCTACGGCTTTTAGGAGGTCTGTATCCACTATTTTTCGGGAAATGAACCCTTGGCTCCACTTTGGAGAAATCAGGTAAAGGGTGACTCAGCTGTCCTTTCCTAAGAATACATACACAGCAATAATCGATACAAAAATAATGTCAAATTTGAATTAAATGTACAGTATGGACTTGTCACATTATAGTACCTTTTGCAAAAATGTATACTTTAGAACAACACACCAAATTACATTTTCAAAGTGTTTTTTAAATAAATAAATGTACATTTAATAAATGTACATATACTTTTATGGACGATTTTTATATTATTTTCATTATTTTTAATATTTTTGCAGAGAAACATATTACATGCTGATCAAGGAACAGATCATGGGTCAACATTTTGTCATGAATTTGTGTTCGTCTATTTTCATCTCACCTGATGTCATCTGGATCAGTGTGAGAGGTTTTGGAGGTCCTGTGGCTCTTCATTGCTGAAGATCGGTGAGATGTAGGAGGTGGCGAGTGCTCTAAGGGGGAGACGCTTGCTTTAGAAATGCACTTTGCTGGAATGGAAACCTGATCGTAACAGGAAGCAGGGTTTGTTTTTCTGGGAGAGGGTGTTGGAGGCTGCAGGTTGTGGCTAGGACTGTGTAACCTTCTTTTTAATTTTTCTCCTCTCGTACCATCTTGGTGCATTTTTCCCAGTCTAATCACAGGGCTTCTTGGTGAAGCTTGAGGTGTGATCTTGTGTTTAATCTCCTCCCCCTTTGATTTATCCATGTGGTATGTTTTAGGGGCAGGACTCTGGTAAGTGCTAAGAGGTGACTCTGCCCTAATGTCTAGCTCTGGAAATGTCTCAGCTTCAATACCACAGTTATTCATCAGTTCTTCTGAGGACAAATGGGGAAAACTGATGGGATCAGAAGTGTTTCTAAAGGAACAATGTGAGTCTGTGAGAAATTCCCCATCAGTTTCCTTGAGTTCCTCACAATCACTTTGCTCAGAAAGCTCTGCGATTCCTGAAATTGGAATGTTTTGGGGAATCTCAGTCATTTCGTGATTGAAATCAAAGCTCTTCACCCTTCCAAACATAGATGCCATCTCTTCTGCGACAGGAAATGTTTGGTCCACGAATCTCTGAGCATCTTCACATGTGTCTTTCTCTTCAGTCTCATTGGTCATGTCTAATGCTGTGTCTCTCTCTGGGAAAGAGTTTAATTTGTGCCTGTGGATTGTTGCGCTTCCTGTACCATCCTCATCATCAGTCCAATCTTCCAACAAAACACTCTGGTCATCATCTACTCTGTGTTCTTCCTCTAAAAAAAAATATTTGATGAATAGAAAGTTTATCCCTTAGAATAGAAACTATTTATCCCTCTTCACAAAAGTAGAATCATTTCACTACACAATTACTATAGTTTTATGCTATTAATCTCATCTGTGGATGTTTAAATGAACTGAGCCCTTACGCAGAGATGCAGAGCAGCAGTCGTCTCCAGTGGCATGAGAGGGCAGCTCAGAGTCCAGCAGCTCACTCAGGTGATAGCTTATCTCCTCTAGTGCAGGTGGAGGCCCGTGCTCTGGCTCGGGGGTCTTCACGTCCCACAACAGGTCCTCTGCAATCTCCTCCTCTCTTCCCTGATTCAGAGAATCATGATATGCATATTAAATAGTTAAGCACCATTATTTAAGACATAGGGCATATAAATGGATGAGAAATCTTTCTAATTTAATGGATCTATCCTCTGACAAGCGTTTTTAAGTGTAATGAGACTCTTCTGATGAAGAGTCCTGGTGAGCCTGCTCTAAATGACCAATAAATGGGCAGATATCAGTCAACCATCTCTGATGTCCTCACCTCCTGCTGCCCTTGACTCTGTGCCAGACCAATGATGCCATTCTCATCCATCTGGCTTTGGAAGTTCTCATCAAGTTCTTCATCCCAGCTGAAGTCCGACCCCTCTGGGCTCGAGGGAGAGGAGTACGCTGGGGCTGGTGTCCACAACAGAACCCCAGCAGTGGTACCACCTCTGCTCCGCTTCATTACCTGGCTCTTTATAGCTCTTTTATTCCACTTTGAGCTCCTGTACCACCCGCACGTCCTCCACACCGACACTGAGGTCTTCTCTCATGGTTGACCAATTACGAATGTTTTTATGAACAGGCTGCATAATGTCTACTTATAGGTCATCAAGATGATTTAACACAATCTGAAAAACACAAAAATAGCATGTTTTTTTCATTTTCATTGAATGATTGATGCGTTACTTTTCATGCTCTTCAGAGATATAAAACATTGTTAAAAGGATAGTTCACCCAAAAATGAAAATTGTCATCATTTAGGCCGTTTACACCTGGTAGTAAGATGCTGTAAATGAGGTCTAAAACGTTTTGAGCTTGTCCACTTTCGACCACTTTGGGACTCAGGAGGTAGCCGAAAATGCATTCGACCGAATTGTTTTTTTGTAGTGTAAACGCTCATGTGGTCGAATGCGTTCAAACAACCACACCACAAAAGACTGCCTTCTCTCCTCCTACTGACTGAATGTGTAAACATTATGGGCCAGATGGGATTTAAACCTTGTCAGCTGAGGACCCAAGTTTGGTTTGAAGACAAAAAATGTACCAAGCACAATGTTCTCTCACCATTCCTGATTTCTAACACACACCGCGTTCGGCCGGTCTTGTAGTTATTAGAGCAAAAACAAAAAAACAAAAGCTGCCACTCTCCGCGTGTTTTACCATCGTCTACCGTGCGTGCTCATATGTAACTTGCATGAGCAATCATTAGATTGAAAGATCTAAAAAAGCCCACACATTTAATCGCCCATAGACCCTCCCCTTGAAGAAATCAGGACAGAAGTGGTCGAAAGTGGACAAAAGAGACAGATTAAAACACCAGGTGTAAACGTCTCTCCATCGTCTATGAGTACGAGTTACCTGTATGAGTTTCTTTGTTCTACAAAAGATAATATTTTGAAGACTGTTGGTAACCAAACAGTTGACTTCTATAGTATTAAAAAAATAATAATATGGTCAATGGGCCAGAAAATCTCTTCTAACCCTAACCCTAACAGAAGACAGAAACTCATACAGGTTTAGAAAAACTTGAGGGTGAGTAAATGATGACATAATTTGAATTTTTGGGTTAACTGTCCCTTTAAGAAAAAAAAATAACTTAACTAATTTAATTATCAAAGATAAATAACTGAAATCCATTCAAACTGGAGGAGAAAGAGGTCACTAAAGAGAACTGTTCTTAGTGAACATACCCTTAAGCATCTGTGTAACTCCGTACAATAGTCTAATTAATGCTGTCATTCATGTACTGTAGCTCAGTGCTAATTGAGCATGATGAAAGGATACACAAAGTCTGTAAAGAGCTGCTCTCAAGTGGAACTACAAAACATCTGAATAAATAATGTAGCTCTTCACCTGCTTCATAAGCCCCGAAACAGAGCAACTGAGTGTAAATGTAAAAACAGCAGATATACATTTTCTTAAAGGTGAAGTGTCTATTTTTTTTTTTTTTGATGATCAAATTTTGTCCACTAAAATGCTAAAATACTATTCAATCTGAACTTGCAGGTAGATGCCTTTATAACTGTCCTATCTGCTTATTTAATTTGTGTATAATACATACATTTTGACATCAAGACTGGAAAAAAAATATTGTTCTCATTCTTGAGAAGCAAGTTTAACACCCGGGCTGCGTCCGAAACCGCATACTCTTTTGAGTAGGTACTTATTTTGAATAAGTAATTACTTCACGACCACTAAAAAGTATGTTCTATATAGTATGAATGAAATCTGGACATACTACATTCGCCATGTTGCCCTTATCACATGACCTACCAGCGTCAGTTGTGTCGCATCACTACCATTCTTGCGTTACTTATTTGAAAAAGTAACATTTTATTGTAAATTTAAAAGTAATGCATTACTTTACTAGTTACTTGAAAAAAGTCATTCACGTAACACACATTACTTGTAATGCTTTATCCCAACACAGTTTATGTTACGAATGATTTCTATTTCAAATAAATGCTGTTCTATTGAACTTTCCATTGGTCGAAATCCTGAAAAATTATAATGATTTCCACAAAAATATTAAGCATGCAGCACAACCATTGCACCAAATCAGTGCTGAAGAAGTAAAATGTGAAAAAAGGATAACATTTAATAATTGCATGGTCAAAATGAGAGCTTCACTTTCGTTTTATTGATGCTTTTTTTTTTTTTTTACTTTGGTAAAACAATAAGCAAACAACAGTCTGGGAAGTGAAAGTGTGTGGTGTTCTTTAATCTAGAAAACAACCTTCACAGGGCCCTTGGTTGCCATGGTGACCACACAACAACAAGCTCCCGGCCAAAGGCATCAAAGCATCATTCTAAGAACAGCCAATCAGCATTCAGAACATTGCTTCATGGCAAAGATGAACAGCTGGGGAAGAACTTTCCTTCTGATCTATAAGAAAAGCCCTGTTCCATTTTTTTACTTTAAATTGTGATTTAGAGAATAGCTGAGCATTCTTGTCATTTTTAAAATCAAAAGAATGGCATTAGGTCTAAGATACGGACTAGTCATAATCTGAGAAATAATGGCAAAGTGACCCTGAAAAGACACACATTCTTGCAATTTTTTCATAAACTACAAGAACGGATAACTCATGTGGTCATGTCCTGTGTGTAGCAGACCTATTTGTGTGGATTAAACTTTTGTTTGTTGTAAGCAACTATTCCACAGAGACTGTAGCAATCTGTCAGCATCCTCCGCCAGCATGCACACAAACGTACTCGCCGAGGGAGTCTGCTAATCTCCTGAGTGCACTGTGTTCAGCAGCATACGTTAATTAACCGCTTGTCTAGATCTCTGCCATCCATTCAGCGAGACTGTGGTGAGCTCAGCCAAAAGCAACACGTATCCTATATATAGATCATTCACTGTTACTGCACTTAATAAGCTACATAACAGTGGCCACACACACAGCGCTGAACAGGATTTACAAGATGAACATCGAGCCCTAAAGCTCCTTATGGGCCGAGAAGATCTACAGTGTCTGAGGAAGAATAATTGTGTTGTGATCAGACAGGCCACATGATCAACTCCAATGTCAGTACAATTAAATGAATGTGCCACTTTCAAACCTTGAGCATCTCTTTTGGGTTTGACCATCATTTGAAAAAGACACAAAAACACCTGACCACAGCCTAGAAAGTATTATTTTCCATTTTTTACACTTAAGATCTGTAAGCAGATTCTAGCTCAAATTTTAGCTTTTTAAATATAGGCCTAATATATGAATATTATATAATAAATATAAATAGAATATTAGGCTACATTAAATGCTAATAACGAAACAATAATCATAGCATATATCACATAACAATTACACAATAATCATAAATGTTGTTTATAATAGTTTTATATAAGGTGTATTGTCACACAATACAACTACTGTCACTACTTCATGTCATGTAAACTACCATTTACGGTTTCATAACTTGTATTTACTTAATTACCCTGCTTTATTTTGCATATCATGTTAGTTACGACAAAAAGTTAATAATAAAGTAACTCCCAAGGCAATTTATATGGGATTTACATTTCATCATTCTGCCTGTATAGCGACTGACAAAATTAGGCTAATAAACATATACAGCTTCTTTTTGTTGATATATATATATATATATATATATATATATATATATATATATATATATGCATATACATACACACACACACACACACACACACACACACTACCAGTCAAAAGTTTGGAATCAGTAAGATTTTTAATGTTTTTAAAAGAAGTTTCGTCTGCTCACCAAGGCTGCATTTATTTAATTAAAAATACAGTAAAAACAGTAATATTGTGAAATATTATTACAGTTTAAAATAACTGTTTTCTGTTTGAATATATTTTATGAAGTAATTTATTCCTGTGATCAAAGCTGAATTTTCAGCATCATTACTCCAGTCTTCAGTGTCACATGATCCTTCAGAAATCATTCTAATATGCTGATCTGCTGCTCAAGAAACAGCAGCCAAAAAAACATTTATTGTGTACAATTGTACTAAATATTTGTGTACAATATTTTTTTTTTTTCAGGATTCTTTGATAAATAGAAAGTTCAAAAGAACAGCATTTATTTGAAATATAATCTTTTGTAACATTATAAATGTCTTTAAATTTGATCGATTGAATGCATCCTTGCTGAATAAAAGTATTAATTTCTATAATCTCTTTTAAAAAAAATAAAAATAAAAATTCTTACTGACCCCAAACTTTTGAACGGTAGTGTATAATATTTCAAAAGCTTTGTATTTCAGATAAATGCTGTTCTTTTCGAACTTTCTATTCATCAAGGAATCGTGAAAAAAAAAAGTACACAACTGTTTTCAACATTGATAATAATCATAAATGTTTCTTGAGCAGCAGATCAGCATATTAGAATGATTTCTGAAGGATCATGTGACACTGAAGACTGGAGTAATGATGCTGAAAATTCAGCTTTGATCACAGGAATAAATTACTTTATAAAATATATTCAAACAGAAAACAGTTATTTTAAATTGTAATAATATTTCACAATATTACTGTTTTTACTGTATTTTTAATTAAATAAATGCAGCCTTGGTGAGCAGACGAAACTTCTTTTAAAAACATTAAAAATCTTACCGATTCCAAACTTTTGACTGGTAGTGTATATATATATATATGTATGTTTCTGTCTAGTTAAGAGTGGAATACATTTTTACAACTTGAAAAACGAGCAGAAGGAGGTTTAACCTGTTGATCAAGAGCAAAAGCCCTTTGGAAAGTTGCAAACATGCACGCTATTCAGCCATCTCTAACACTGTTCTTTGAGACATGCAATCTGTTATTATGGACTTTAATTAACAAGCAAAGTTCCACTGACTGTAGTATTTTAAGATTCCTTACCTTGAGTATTTAAAAACAGCGCTCTTCATGTGAAAACATGAACTTCAGACTGTTGCCTTGAGAACAGCACCCAAACTAACACCACCAGCCCGTCCTCCATCACCAAGCGACGAGGCAAACATGGACTTCTCACCTTCTTCTTGACAAATGCACGTTAAAACAAGCTTTCATGTCCCTTTTACTTTTGTTTTTGCTTCAGCTCGAGCGGGTCTCGCGTGTTGTGTTGCTCGCGCAAGCCAAAATCTCTGTAACTCACTCCACGCGACTAGTTTTATTTCACTTAATACCTAAAAATTCAAGTACAAAGCGAAAGTTGAAAAGTTGGAGTGGAAAACATTATCTTTACTTTCAGGAAAAATCCCAAAAAGCTACAAGAAAGACGCTGGATTAATTAATTTACAGCATTAACACTAAGAAGAGCAGACGTTGATTTGAGGGCGGGGCTTCGTTGTCAAAGTCAACAGAACGCTGGATTAGGAGTTTTGATTGGCTCAACAGGGAAAAGGGCGGGGTTAAAAGACACGATTCATCTACATAACAGCATTTTACTTTTTAACTTTACACTGAAACTACAAGATAGTCTCTCTCTTTGGGATGTCCTCATGTAACCGTATACTGACAGAGCAACAAGCTTATTTTTATAGGCATAAAACAACGCACTGCAAATCGTTTTTTGTGTGTGATACCGTTATCAGCCACATGATGGAGCCATATAACGGCTTTTTAAATATTCCCACACATTCTAAACATGTATCATGACTACAGTATTCTTGAAGCACTAATAAACACCATTGTGAAAGAATACGGTAAACATAGATCTATACATCAAAGTACCATAGTAGGGTGACGTCAGCTAAAATGGGCCACATTTTGGTAAATGACTTGTAATACCATAAAAAAAGCTATGCATGAGATCTAATTATATTTTTATAAATTCACATGGGTCTCTTGGATATATATATATATATATATATATATATTTTAAATGTGAAAAAGTATAATTATTTTAAAATTATGAGAGTTAGAGTATCAGCAGGTACCTTCTTGAGCCACGGCACAACATTCAGGTAAATTGGGCCAGTTGTTCAGTTAAAATGGGCCAACATAAAAAGAGAACAACACTCAGCTCAATTTTGGCTGAAATCATTTTATTTTATTTGTATTTCATTAAACAGAAAGTTGAACAAATATTTCATTACAAAATGCAATTAAAAATGAACTGATCGTGTTATATAGGTGTGTGTTTCTGTGCATTGGTGTCTTATGTGTGCATGTATGTGTGTATGCTTGTGAAATATTTTAAAGATTAGAACATCTTTGACAAAAAAAAACAAAACAAAACACAAAAACACTTTAACATACTGTCTGCAATGCAATTTTTTTTTAAACATTGTTAAGATTTCTGTGTAAAAAGTGTGTGTTTGTGTATGCAGCTCATTTTACTAACATCTTCCTTTCTGTCCATTTCTCTCCTCTCTTCTTGTCTCTCTGTTTCCTTTCTTTGCTTGTCCTCCTGCCATACTGTCTGCAATGCATTTTTTTTTTTTTTTTTAACATTGTTAAGATTTTGTATGGATACATATCTAGGCCTATAAACCCATTTTCACCCTCAATTTCTGTGTAAAAGTGTGTGTGTATGCAGCCCATTTTAGCTGAAAATTGTGGCCCATTTTAGCTTAACCAGACATTTCTACCTAAAACGACCTTTTTCACAAAAATCGATTTTTCTTTTTTTATTAAATTTTTTTATTTGAAGGAGCATGTCAAAACATTCTTCATAAACCTTTGCTTTGTTGGTAAGCATACTTATAATTGCTTTAGTGCCCTTATGAGTGATGAATGAAATTTACTATGTCAGGCTCACTTACCTCACAATTTCTCTGACAAGCTTCACATAACACTCTGCCCTGCCCCCCTTAAAAAACTCAGACCAATCAAAACTATTGTTACATGTCAACAAGTGTTGAAGCAACAATGCAAGATCATTTATTGTGATTGGCTGTAAAAATTTAAAGAGATATGACACTACAACCTTATTTAGCCCATTTTACCTGATAGCCCATTTTAGCTGACTTCACCCTACTACCATCCATAATGGACTTTTTATTCATATGGCAATAATCTAGCATTTTTATTTATAGATACATTCTTAAAAATCTCACTCGGATGTTGTACTTTTTACTTATTTCAATTTATATTGAACAAACACATGCTAGACAAAAAATAGAGACCTAAATGCGAAATGAAGCCTGCAATCAATTATTTTCCCGTGTTTTATTCATCCAGCCATACGCTATATAGTTAATGAGGCTTTCTGTTTGTGTTGTACACCTCTAATGGTTTTTCTCTCTGCTTTGACACCTAATGAATGAGAAACCAAAAGATGACTCCTGTTCACAGATAACTAACCAGTCCTGATAATCATGTGTTTGTCTGTGTGTGTGTGTGTGTGTATGAACTGGTTTGATCAAATGGGAAGGCACGCTACTAGGGAATTACTTCATATTTTAGTGATTAATTTTTATGTTATCTCACTGATTATAGTTAATGAGATTTGTACCTGCCACAAAGCACCAGAAATTGTGGGGAGATGAAGAATGGAAAGACAAAGGGGTTACTTTTCTTTCTTTTTTTCTGCACTTTATCTTTATTGGAAAATAAAACACACTTTCTGTATAAATACCATGGTTGTGTAGTCTTTTCTTTAAACTGTACAAGAGGCAGGCAGACAGAGGAACAAAGGCAGCGGGTTCAGGTAAAACAACTGTAAAAGGAATAAAATAAGAATAAAATGACTAAACATGATTCTGGGAAAATGAGGTTTCAGCATTGTGTGCCGATGTTAAAACATCAGCGCTTCTGAGGGAATTATTTTGAATGCAGGTCAAGTATAGACAGCTCAAGCAGAAATGTCTCTCAATTGCTGTCAGTCACAACACCAGCAGATATCAGCAAGATGAAGCGTCTCAAACTTTATATTCTTCACTTGGGAATGCCAAGACTCTAAGACATGTCACTTATGAAGTCATAAATGTAGTTTTGAAAAGTCATCTAAACCTGCATTTGGCACTCTCCACAAATACACTTTACTTTAGTGTCCCCTTTTTATCCATCATATCCTTCATCAAATGCAATTTGGCCTGTCCAACCTCAGAGGTCATGACCTTATTAATAGTATCCAAGAATTAAAAACATAAATCATAATTTTAACATGTTCAATTAATTACATTCATTGTAGTAAACATATTTTGAATTATTATTAACACATATTAATGTCTAAACCATAATATTTACCTGTTTGTCTTGCTTACAAACCTGCTACTACATGATTTTCCTGCCATTACAAAATAACATTCTTTAACATTTTGACGTCCAAGTACTGTCATTCAATTTTATCAATTTTTTTTATCAATTTTTATAAATATGTTGACTGTATTCGTCCAGCTCAAACTTCAACCCTGTTACACGTTAATATAATTTTATTAATAACATTTTGTTCCAAACTAGCATGACAGTTTAATTTTAGAGTAAATCTGCAATGCTGTTAATAATTCTGGTGTATTTTTTAAATTTTTTAATAAAGAAAAAATAATTATTTTATTTTAATATTAATATTTGCTTTCATTTAATTTTAGTAAATTTAGTATTTAAACTATTTCAGTAAGCTGGCATAACAACATTTCAAAGTTAAGTTTTTCATTTAATATTTTATTTTATTTCATTTACTCAAAACTTACTGATAATTACAGTGAACTGTACTTACCAAATTTTGTTAACAAGGTTAAAAAACTATGAACCTTATTGCAAATGAACAGAAAATAAAAAAGCTAGTTTTACTGAAGTTGGCAATCAACAAATAAGCATCATTTAATTTTTTAAGACGTTGAGGCTAAATCATGAACATGCGATCTTGATTCTGCAAATCTGTTTGGGAAGCAGTGTTGGGAGTAACACATTACAAGTATTGCGAGTTACGTAATCAGATTACTTTTTTGAAGTAACTAGTAAAGTAACTTATTACTTTTAAATTTACAACAAAATTTCTGAGTTACTTTTTCAAATAAGTAACGCGAGTTACTTTATTTTCCCATTTATTGACTGACACCTCTCCTGTCCCCATGTTGAGAGAAATCAGGAGTGTTGTGTGCGCTGTGTGAAGATGATGGTTAATCTAGTCTAGTTTTAGGCTGAATCCCAAATGGCACACTTCATGTGCACTTTCGGTCTTGTGGACTTACAATGGCCGCTGCGTGCGCTTGTCCATTAAGTCCACAAGACTGTAGGGTGTCCCATTCATCATTTAAAGCTGCAATATGTAATATTTTCTGTCCGCTAGAGGTCGCTAGAGGCCTATTCAAAACAAAGGCATAGCTTTATGACGCCGAGTTTGAGTGCGGTATATTGGGACATGTGGTCTTCACATCACAGCCGGTGGAAATAATTGGGATAGGACTCGGGAAGAAATCATGTTAATGGATGTGATTATTAACATTACTGTAGTATGAAGCAGAGCAGGGCCGAGTGTTGTGGGAGCTGAACGAGGCCACTGGAGCGATTGCGCAACACACGCCTCACGAACAGCGGAACCTTTATTATGACACAGTCGTCGGCGCTGCTTCCGCTTTTCTGGTCATGAGTATGAGGTGACGCAGCTCTGTTTATCAAATTAGAGACATTTGAGTGTGTTGAAAATGATTCGCTTGGTGGCTGCTGTGAGACACTGTTGCACACTGCAGTAAGCTAGATCGATTTTAGAATATCATATTAAATGCTGAATGGCTTGTGTTGATAAATGGCATGCAATTAATTTCAAAACGTATTGTATGATGGAGAAAATATAAATATAAATATATCAAAACAGTTGTTCCCTTGTCTATTAAAACATGTAAATATTAAAGTGTCTTTGGTGTTTCCATGGTTTCTACAAAATAAAACCGGAAACCGAGGGTAACGCTGGTATGACGCAATTGACAGGCGACTCCTCACACGTCCCGGAGCCTTGGTTAAAGTTGAAATTTTCTCACGATTTACAAATAGTTGCAAACATTTGGGATGTTGTAAGTACTCAAGTGAACAAAATATATAACACTGGCCTAGTGTTTTTTGGATATTTTACTGTAAAATCTTACATATTGCACCTTTAAGCTTAAAGAAGGGTGCTCGTGAGCGCCCCCTTTGCGGCTTCTATGCGCCCTCGATGCGCACTTCTGCTGAGCCCGCAAGACCGTGAGCAACGCAGAGGACTTTACCCGGCAGTCAAAGCGGCATTCCATCGTGAAAGTGCGGACTCAGAGGAAGACCGTGAGGGTTTAGGGTGCCATTTGGGACAGGGCCTAAGCCCACAAGACCGTAAGGTGTCCCATTCATCATTTTAGGTTTCAGAAGGGTGCTTGCGAGCGCCCCCTTTGTGGCCGCTATGCGCCCTCGATGTGCACTTCAGCTGAGCCTGCAAATTTGCGAGCTACACAGAGGACTAGTCAAAGTGGCATTACGTCATGAATGTGCGGACTCTGAGGAAGACAGTGAGGGTTTAGGGTGCCATTTGGGGCTGCGTTCCAGTTCGTTTTTTATGCCCTTCCCCCACTAACTTCACTCAGTCTCGTTGACTCGGATGTACGTCATTGCTTACGTTGCATGAGTGCCCACTACTGGTGGAACCTTTGCAATGGGCTGAACTGGAATTAAATGCGATATGCGGTGACGTCACAATCGTGTTGCATTGCGGTATATGGAGCTGCCTGAAGTGTACAGTTGTCCAGTTCACGAAGTGGAACGCACTTCAAAATGGCGGCAGGGATTCCCTTGAGGGGAAGTGCTTAGGGAAGTTTGCAAGTGGAGTGGAACGCAGCCCGGGATTCAGCTGCAGATGTTTACTCATTTACTTCTCCCGCTGTGGCAGCACAGCTGAAAGGCTTGTTTGTTTGAGCTGCACCCTCTACTGTACAGGCGTGAATTTGCATTTTCTACAGCCTGAGGCTTATTCATTTCACTTGAAAGGGCCTTTACATTTGCCAAAATTAGAACTTTTTTGTTGTTATAAAAACAAACAAACAAACAAACCTCCTAGCCCAGATAAGGAAAAAGTAATGCGAAAGTAATGTAAATGCATTACTTTCCATAAAAAGTAACTAAGTAATGCAATTAGTTACTTTTTTAGGGAGTAACTCAATATTGTAATGCATTACTTTTAAAAGTAACTTTCCCCAACACTGCTTGTGAGTATGTTTATATGTATCTGAAGGTCGGTACGGTCAGACACGCTTTGTTCTTTGATCTGGGTTCCCATCCACCTATGAAAAACACAGCAGCTCCACACATGAACTACACAGAACTGATCTCCATATGAAGAGCTGCATCGGTGAGATGAGATGCTGGTGCAAAGACACCCCCTTTCATTCTGATACCTTTGTGCATTGAGGACTTTGCCGTGAACGTTCTTCGTGGGATGAGCACTGAAGCAATACTTTGACAAAAGAGTACATGTCATTCCTAATGCTGTCAGACAGGTGTGTGCAGAACTGAGATTTCAAGGAAGAAGATTTCACTGGATAAATGCTTTACTGCATTCAGATGACTTATTCAAGTGCACATATACCCAACTGCGGGAAGTAAAAGATGAGGATAAAAACAAATATGCAATAAGCAAAACAAACAAGAGATAAAATCAGAGCAGCAAATCCATTAGGTTTGTTGGATGCAACACTTTTTTAAATTGGTAGTCATTCAGACTTGCCTGCATGTCTTTCCTCTGAGCACCTCAGGTACACAAAGGAAAAGATTTCAAGATCATATTATCATTTCTTACAAATAATTTACTTAAAATATATAGATATACCATATATACACTGTTCAAATGTCTAACAAGCAACACACTGTGTGAGGGTTTGTAGAGGAGTGAAAATGGTGGCGCATGTGATCTAGGTGGGCTGTCATATTAGAGAAGGTGGGCAGGTGGGAATGAGCAGTCCTGTGCTTGCACTAGTCAATATTTCAAAGCTTCAAGTAGATCTCACACACACACACACACACACACCGGCTCTATGGGACTGTTTCACACACTGCCTCAGCATTCAAAGCCAGACGCTCACACACACATTACAATAACACCATTTCTCAATTTCCTCTCCCACTCGTTCCCTCTTATATAACATGACTGACACATTGTTGCTTTGTGTCGCCACCTCTTCCCTGTCTGAACTTTTTTTTTCTCTTCTCTTTCTAAATGCATCAATCAGATCCCTCGCGGAAGATCTAAACTTTTCATTAGTTTCAATGGCTGCTTGTCTCTGATTGCAATGTCAAGTTCCTGCTTCGCCTCTCATAACTGGATAAAGGGTCTCCTCATTTTCTTGCTCCATCTAAATAAATCTGAAAGGATTTTTCATTCTGAGACTCCTCTCAATGTTGGCGTGTTGTCAAAGGCTCTTCCCAAAACCTAGTGAGCTGCCTTGCTGTCTTGTGGCCTATATAGGAAGCATCCTAGCTGAAACTTAAAGGGATAGTTCACCCAAAAATGAAAATTCATCATTTACTCACCCTTAAGTTGTTCCAAACCATGAGTTTCTTTCTTCTGCTGAACACAATTGATTTGAAGAATGTGTGTAACCAAACAGTTGATGGTCACTATTGACTTCCATAGTATTTTTTCCCCCTCAATACTATGGAAGTCAATGGGGTCCATCAACTGTCTGGTTACCTATATTTTTGGGTGCACTATCCCTTTAAATGATTTGGAGTTATCTATATAGGCAAATTCGAATAGCATGCACAGACTGAATAGGAGACTCGATTTGCAATTGATTTCAATAGTTTGGCATTAGTATGCTGCTAGGCTGAATATTTTTAAGCAATACTGAATCAGTTAGATTTTGAAATATTTTTTTAAAAAATATTAAAATATCCAATATTTTTCTTGCTTTGTACATCTCATATTCTGAGACTGCCTTCTACGTGAAGGATAAATCAGAGCTCAACAGTAAGTTTTTTTTTCTGCTGTCCAGGTCAGGCCAGTAGTTTTGATTTCTACTTTCCCTGCTAATGTTTTTACTGGCCCCAACACAAAAAATGTATATATATATATTTGTTTTTAAATATGAATTTGTGTGTATAATTTTATATTTACTTTTATAATTAATTTTATACAAAGTTTACATGTAATATTTAATATACATTTAAAATTATAAATAAATATTAAAATATATAATTTATTATAAAATTACATTTTCATCATACACTATTTTTTACAAAAAATTGGCAATAATAGCTAGAAATTATACATTTAATATAATTATATAATATAATTATAATACAGGAAATGCCAATACAACCATAAATTCAAATACAATATTTAACACAATATTAATTTTTTTACTCTATCTTTGATCAATTAAAGCAGGCTTAATGAGCATAAGAGACTTCTTTGAAAAACATTAAAAACGTAGGATGCCAAATTTTTGAATGGAATGGGACAGTGATCAGTCCTTATTGTTGAGCCCTGATGTACGTGTTGCTGCATTAAAATTTGTCTGAAACAACCCTTCTCTTCACATCAGAAGTGCCTATGCTGTCTTAAAATGCTGTCTACGTAGGCAGCTCACTATAGGTATTTGAACAGAGTAGCTGTCTCTGAGGACTCCAGCATTTCTGTCCTAATGACTGATTGCCATGGTTTAGTAATTACTGCCTGATGCAAAAAAACCTGCAAAACAGCACAAACAATAATCAAACATTGAAACCAGCTGACTAGTTAAAAAAAGGCAGATGACAGATGTTTCAGCAGTTCTGCTCACAGCAAACTGTAGTGAGAAGCACATTAGTTTGAATTTCTATAGGGTTAGTCACTATTTACTAGAATCAGTAGTTATGTCCACCTTTTAAACTTTACATATATATTTTAAACACATTTTATCCATTTGCACATATTTCTTATAAAATAGCTATGACTTTAAAAAACAATGATGATTTCCATGACACGTTCACACAGACTCTCACACCAGAACATGACGGTATCGTGTATCAAAAACACTACACAGATCCAAGCTTGATGAAGAGTCTCTTGCCATATTGCGGTCAGGTGACCAAATTTCATTATAGAAACTCAAAGAATAAGCCAACTGAAAAGATGGTCTCATCATCTAAAACAAACAGGCCAGAACAGACTGAACTTTTGCTCTATCCTGGCATTTTCCTGCTGGAAAGGTCAACATGGGGTTGGTCCACACAGGATGGCCTTTCAAACAGTGACTGGTTTCAAAACATCACAGGAGAGGATGAGCTGAAGTGTACCATGTAACAGGATTCTGGGGGTTAATCATGGCAAGAAATGTTGCGGTATATCCCAGTGCTCTTTTATTCCATCTCCGTAGTCAGAATCATGGGACTCGAACAGTCCTATAGAGCCACGTTGAACTCTGTGATCAAGAAGTCAATGTAGTCCTTCTCTTTGGTTTTAAAGGCCTCCGCGATGAGACGTGCAGCTTCCCGATGTTCTTTTCCTCTGAGAGACACTCCATTCACCTCTAGGATTACCTGACCCACCTTTAGCTGTCCACAGTTATGAGCCGAACCACCTCTCTGTGGGAAAGAGAATGAGAAATAGATTGAGAAACTTCCATTTAACGCAATGTGACAGACTGGCTGCGTTTACAGAAGCAAAAGTCGGTTGTCAGTCAGTCTATTTAGATCTAAATACGGTTACAGTCACACACAGTTTGGTGTGGTTGGTATTTAGATTAGATTTGGCTCGGGATAGAAAGACTGAATTTAGGTTGAATAAATGCCATTTGTTTGTGCATTTCAACTCGGAAATCAAAGAAGGATGTAATCAGCGGACTTGAAAATTAAAATACTATATCAATTCATCACTAAGTGATCCCAGGTGGAGAACTGATTGATAATTTACAGAAAACACAGTTTTAACCATTAAAGAGATTCGGGACATTGCTTAACTCTGAAATTAACTTGTTCATCTAGTAAGTAAACATTTCTGAAAAGGCTGAAGGGGATACTGATCATGTTCCATAAATTCTGGTCTCTGGCTCGAGGGAATTATGACAGAAATATATTACTAGTGTACAGTATAATGTACTTTTTAAAGTAATAACACTAAAAATAATAACAGTTTATTAAATCATGTTTTTTTAAGGAACACGATCACACAATTTTCATCCATATTTTAATTTAAATGGGTCATAAACTGTGTTGTTTTATATTTCCTGGGGTGCACTTATAATGTTAGTACGCTTTTTACATCAAAAATTGTCATAATTTGGAAATAAAAGGCATTTTTCCTACCTTGATTTTAACCCTCTTATTTGAATGCTCTGTTTTAAGGGGCATGTCTGCTGTCAGACTACAGTGTAAACGCCCACTGCTGTGATTGGCTAACATCTTTGCATATGAAAATGCTAAGTATTACTCTCTCTCGCTGTTTGATTGACAGCTCCAGTGACTGTAAAGGGAGCGTTCTTTGTTCGCTTTCTATATATAGTTTAAATCACCATTTAAATAACAGATTATTTTCATCCTGCTAAGAGAAACAACGTGAAGTTGACCGTTTAGTCACTGGTTTGATTTACTAACACATAGACAAAGAACATCTGACTGTACATGAATCATTACATATCAGATCAGGTATTAGAATTAACACAGTTACTTACATGTTGTTGCATTACTGTCGAGTCCATATCATAAAAGTCTGTTTGCAAAGCCTGCGCCGAAATGCGACTGATTTAACAAAGAATCCACAGTGAAATGTACCGAATACAAATAAATAATGCCCAACTGAGACATTCACATTGTTGAAAATAAATAACCATATTCCTAGCATTAGGATCCTTTGAAAGGTAATGTTATTTTTGTCCTGTATCGCTCTTCTCTCTTCTCACTATCACACCAGTGGGCGGGGCTAATGTTGCAATGATGAAGTAGGCGTTGATTTCTTCTGTGAATGCGGCGTTTCACCTATCTATAGGCACATTCCAAGATCAGTCGCTCGCTGGGCCTGGTGTCAATGAAAGCTTTTATTGGACTAACAAGGAAGTTTTCAGTTCTGAAACTTACAGAATATTCTTATAGTATGATGACATCTTATATATCAAAAGCTCAAGGAATAGTTGATTTCTCAAATCATGACTCCTTTAAACTCTAAAATTCTGTTGTGCAACACTTTTTTTGCCAAAAAAATGAAAGTCGTTCAAATTTCATTTGATCACATTGTAAAAGACTAATGAAATTCTTATGTTTTTTATGCATTCATTTGATTACTATGTACATATTTGATAATACATTTGTATTAAATCATTAACCACAAAAAAAAAAACACTTCTTACAACATTATTACTTTTGCTGTTAAAATTAGAATAAATTATTACAGTTTTGTTACACAATTGATCAGACATTCTTTTTGATTATTCAAATATAATTAAACCATTAAGAATTCACAAAAATTAAAACGCATAATTTGCAATGTAATTTGTAAAATGCGTAATGCATGTAATGTGGGAAAAAATAAATTAGATTTCATTGGGACCTAAAAATCCCAATTTTACCCCTTTAATCCTTTGAAATTACTGATCATGAGTCAGCCTGCTTCAGAGTGTGACATCACTTACGCAACAGGAAGTAGTAAACTAATGGAGGCTAAAATGCAAGAGTCACCCACTTAGATCTCACCAGCACCCAGTCTTCTTTCACTCAATGCCTGATATTGATCGAAACAAAAGAGCACCACATTATCTAATCCATAGCCGCTTTTGTTGTTGGATTTTCATTATGACGCTGATGAACCGCCTGCCGCCGGGTAATTAAAACCCACTCATGCCTATCCATTTCTCTCCTCCCCAGACACACGTTCTACGTCTCATGATCGCTTTCAATTACTTCCTTTCTTTCTAACTACCTTTCACTAGCTATTATATATATATTTTTGCTCAGTCTCTCCTGTTCTCCTGCCCATGCTCTTCATCTCTCAATCTTTTATTAAGGTGCTGATTTGCTGCTAAATCAACTGTAATCAGTGGCACTGTTATTTCACATTCGTCTTTCACAGCCAAAGCCCCTTCCTTAAAATGCACATCATTTCCTCTCCAGCACGGGTGGACGCAGAAACACAGAGAGCCATTTACATATCATCAACTCGGTCTACATATTGCACACATAACTCCACGCATTCCCATAAGCCTGTTCAACAGAGATATTTTTAGTAAAAGAAATGACAGAATCAGGAATAATCTGCTGCCACAATGGCGTCAAACACCAACAACTGCTTACAACTGGAGGACTATACCATGTACTGCTGTGCTTCTGTGCTCATTATTTAATTCACAGAGGCTGTCAGCCCTCTTATGGACCTTTATATGACTGACGGCAGTGAGCTCATGATTGGGACTTATTTTGTGCCTGTCATTGTCTCAGGCTCCGTACCGGCTTCAGACCTGAGGGTTTTGAAATTGTATAATCAACTGTAAAACCTGGCAGCCGCCCAATACGAAGAACCACAGGGTACTATTGTGATTCATACATAGATTCATTATTGAAAATGTGTGGCGCTTACCATGTCGCTTGGATGTTCGTTAAGATGCTATCCTGTTGCTAAGGGAAATTTAAAGGTTGTTATGTGGTTGTTCTGGCTGGCTGCTAACTAACCCCATTCAAAAAAGCCCACCAACAAGATTCTATGATTTTCCGGTCCCTAGATATTCTTGCTCACGTTTTAGCATCCAGGTGACAATCAAATGAAAAGTAATAGAACATCTCTTCTCAAGCTTCACAATTTGAAGTGTCATTCATGTGTGTAGCACAAACAGTGCGAGATTAGTTAAGTATAATACTTAAAAGTATAATCATTTTTAGATTTATTTCTAAACAAATTAATATAAAACAGGTTAAAAATAAGGTTCACTCACATATCAGTAGCCTAATAATAGCCATTTTATTTTGCATGCAGTGGGCCTTCTCATTGGGAGCTACCATGTTGAGATCACATGACCAGTCGAACACTACTTACTTCACCCCAGTGACCCCTTGTATTATTGGACACATTTGCTCATGGAATATACTAAACATAGCTGAAAACAGTGCATTTTTAATGCCACCGTACATTTCTGCATCTATGTCACTAGGTGTCAGTATAAATCCAAGGCGAAACAAAAAGAATAAACAAAAATTGTTTTTAAAATGGGTCTCTTCAGCTCACCAAGGCTGCATTTATTTGATTCAAAAACAGTAATATTGTAATTATTTTTACAATTTAAAATTACTGTTTTTTTATATGAATATATAGTAAAATGTAATATATTCCTGTGTTAGCAAAGCTGAATTTTCAGTTTATCAGTGTCACATGATCCTTTAGAAATCATTTTAATACGCTGATTTGCTGCTCAAGAAACTATTATTATCAATGTGGAAAACAGGTGCGTACATATTTTTTCCAGGATTCTTTGATGAATAGAAAGTTCAAAAGAATAGCATCTGATAATAGGAAGCTTTTGTAACATTATAAAAGTATTTACTGTCACTTTTGATCAACTTAATGCATCCTTGCTGAATAAAAGTATTAATTTCTTCAATAGGTTGTTTGCACATGCATCATTGCTGTGGCGCGAAATGCAGCTGGAGGGCAGGAAGTGATTTTTCTATATAGGAATCCTATCACAAACTCAAAATTCCTATATTTTGCATCATTTATGGTTGCTCAAATCGATCAAACTGAGAAACCACAAGGAGCTTTTATCGTTTACGTAACTTGTATTGTTTTTTAACTTTAAAAGTTGTCGCCTTTAATAGCATTTTGCGTCTGCTGATACTGAAATTAATATGGATACCTGCTGACCTTTTTGTTTTTGACATTCACATTTTACATGGTATTGTTTGCAGGGAAGAGAAGCTATTTTATCCCATTGCATGATCATTTGGTGTTTTCACTTCAGTTTTGTAGAATTCTGTTCACAATGTTGATCTGGTTACCATGAAACCAGTGTCACACGCTGCTGCTTCAGCCATCTTATGGTAGAAAACGTCCAAATAAAAAAAAAATGTGTTCAACAAGCTGACAGAAGTCGATCCATTTCTTTGTTGGAAGGGTGTAAATGTAACTGTAGTTTACCACGGAAGAGAATCGGAGGATCACATTCAACGGACAGACACCAACACACTGTATTTTTTGTATTTATTTCAACAAATGACAACCAAAATCAAACCCATAGAAGCTTGTGAACAGGTTTTGAACTGGCTGCGTGCAAGTTATGCTCATTCACAAGCCAAGTGAGAGTCATACTCGCAAATGTAATGTTAATTATTAAACCAAACAAAATACAATACTTTCAAAAACACTCAGCAATGTGATTATTTTATTGAGTGATAGGGAGTGGGTTTAATCAGTGACATTATTAAATTTGATATACAGTGTCTTCCTGTCACCTCCTCAACCTGTTGCCCTTGGTGTTTTTACACATAGAAAAGGCGAAAAATGTATTAGACCATCCAGTTTTTTTCCCTGAACTATGATATGAGTTCTTATTGCAATTCTCGATTCAGCATGAATGACCTATAATGGTGACATTTTTCACAATCACGAGAGAAATTCAAAATACTGCCCTAAACTCACTAGCAGAAAGGCAGCGCGATATAAACAATCCAGACTAGAACTGAACATGGCGTGACGGCAGCTTCACATTCTCTATATCTACCGCCTCGATGGCAGGCAAGTCCTTAAATTCAGTAGAAAAAATAAATAAATCGCTCCTCTTCATAGCATAAGGACCGCGTCCAACATATGTTGTGATTTTCTGTTTATACCATCCTAAACCAGCACAGTACGGACTTTTCTCAATCTCGTCTATTCTACTTTTCACTTCCTGCCCTCCATCTGAATTTTGTATGTCATCAGAGTCATGTCATTGCAAACAAGCTATTTCTTTCAAAAAACAAAAAAAACACGTATACATTTGCAGTTCTTTCTGCTGTCAGAGGTGAGGGGGCTTGTGATCTTAATGACCTCAAGCATTATATTAATCCTGTATATAATAGAACACTATATGGGCCACTCACTTGTATGGTAACGATGCGTGGGAGGGGCTGACGTGTGTTTGCCCCGCCTTCTATTGCGATGCCCAGAGTGCTGGCGCTTTTTGCCACCCTCACTAGAGAGGAGGTCGGCTCCAACAGACCCGGCTGCAAGGCAGATTTAGAGACAGATTAGAGACAGGATGGGAAAGATGGGGAGAGAGAAGGAGAGAGAGAAGAGAGACAGGAAAGTAGCAAATCAAAGAGAGGGAGAGAGAATGAAAGAGAACAGAGATAGGAAGCAAAGACACATTTGGCTTTGATGATAGACATTGCTTTGTGTCTGGCAGCCTAAAATAAGGCCACAGAAAGTGGCTTATGCCCAACCATAATGTCCTCAGATAGCACTATTATTTCAATCTATGAGAACAACAACACAGCTCATGCGGATAAGACAGCCGAGAAGCATATAGCTAAAGGACGGCCAAAAGGAAGACGGACGTGTCTTGACTCAGCACACCGAGATTGGATTTTCAGAGAGCTGTTGGATCAGTGATATGAGATGAGATGAAGTGGACGAGTCAACAAAGAAAGAACAGAAAAACTAAAGAAAATGTATGTACCAAAAGAAGAAAAGTGAAAATTAATTGTTAAAAGTCAAGCACACTCAGTCACAGGGAGGGGGAGGAAACAGATTTACGTGACTGCACTCTTCTGTCAACACTCTTTCACTCTCATTCACACTTTTAATACCATCCCTCTGTCACTGTCATTAACTCTCACACATCCATCTCTCTCTCTCTCTCGGTCTCACCGGTTTGGCTGATGTTTCTCCTCCTCCGTGCCCATCCCGAGGGACTCTGGTGCGGGCGGGACGTGGGCTGCTATCCTTACTGAGACGTCCAGATTCAGCAATATCCACACCGCTGTCCTCGCTGAGGGTCTGTCCGCTGTCTGAGAGCTGGGATAATGTCCCTCCTGCAAGAAGACAGAGACAGTTTAGATGCAGTTAGAATCGAGCTACAGTGGAGTTTTGTGTAGTCGAGCTGCAGTCTCCATCTGTTTGTCCAAAAATGCATGACAAGTAATGGAATATTTTAAGGATTATTATATACATGCGCATCACCTCTGTCTTTCGGAGCATGTGCCCAGTGCCAAGGCCCGATTAACTTATACATCCTGGATGAAGTTGAGTTACAATCGCATTATCTAGGTCTTTAAGCTCTCCAAAAACCAGACTCAAGTATGAATACACTCCACTTTTTGGCCTGATTTGCATTTTGGAGGTGTTGGATTTGAGTTGACAGATTTCACCGAAAATTACATAGCACATGATGTGCACAGACAGGTTATGATTCCATCCAGTTGGAGGATATCAAACATGTTTGATATTTTGAGCTTATTTTAAACACATATGCTCCGAAATCGCATACTGTCTGGGTAGGTACTACATTTGAATTTGAATTTACTTTGCGACTGTTAAAAAAAATGTATGTTCTATATAAATACTGTATGAATATGGGTAGTATAAATGAAATTCAGATGTACTACATCCACCATGTTGTTACTGTCACGTGACCTACCAGCGTCAGTCTCGTCACTCCACTTCCATTCTGGCCTCATTGTAAAGTGTCTATCAAATGTGCACTTTACAATCTCGGCGGAAGTAGCAGGTCATCTGGGGACTTTTCGCCTACTGTTTTTCGAATATTTTGTATTCGGACATACTACTCTTTTGGCATAGTTTTTCACATACTATATAGTCGGGAAGTTTACGGATGCAGCGATAATAGTATTATTTGTCATGCATCGCCTAGCAATGAAGCACATGATTCTGCATTAAGTTACTGTGTTAGGTAAACTCCACTTTGTAAACTCTATTTAAAAAGTCAGCAAGTGGAAGATGTAAGAATGATCTGTTCAAATTGTAAAAGTGTAGTGTATTCCAGCCATTATATGATTTCAGTTGGACTAAAGTGCTTTACATGACATTTTAAAACAAGACTTAAAGGGTTAGTTCACCCAAAAATGAAATTTCTGTCAGTAATTACTCACCCTCATGTCGTTCCAAACTCATAAGACCTTTGTTCATCTTCGGAACACAAATTAAGATATTTCTGATGAAATCCGAGAGCCAGTTACCACTTTCAAGGCCGGCTTATTATTGGTCGGCTCCTACGTCAACATCACACGCATGCGTCGTGCTGCTCATGTGAACAGCTTTGGCCAACACTGAGCCGGCGTTCTGACGTAGAACCTGAAAGCGCTGAACTGTCTATACAACGTAAACAGCGTAGGAGAATGACAGGGAAGAGAAGAAATTCTTGAATAAAATCGTTATTTTTGTTTTGTTTTTCCGCACAAAAAGTATTCTCGTCGCTTCATAATATTAATGTTGAACCACTGTAGTCACGTACTATTTTAACGATGTCTTTAATACCTTTCTGGGCCTTGAAAGTAGTAATTAAATTGTTGTCTATATAGGGATCAGAGAGCTCTCAGATTTCATCAAAAATATCTTAATTTGTGTTCTGAAGATGAACGAAGGTCTTATGAGTTTGGAACGACACGGAGTTTGGAACGAAGGCCTTACAGGTGTGGAACAACATGAGGGTGAGTAATTAATGACAGAAATTTCATTTTTGGGTGAACTAACCCTTTAAAGTTTGCAATCTTTGTAATTCCGCTTCCACTCCAGTAATCAATCTTCAACTGGTTACGTCTTCATGTGATATGAATTCGCAGAGTTCACCAAACTTGAACTTTGGAATGCAGTGAAATTTGCATGAAATTGTGTTTCCTCTCCTGCAACTGCACGCATATGGATGATCGCCCCTTTATTCAGGACAGCACAACATAAAAAACAAGCATATTCTGCAAGGTGTATTTACATGTATGACTGCAACTGTAGTAGTTCTCCCAAAAATCATAAATTATTTATTTACTTTTCCAAACCCATATTTGGTTATTTTATCCATATAACACATAAAGAAAATGAGTAAATGATTGAATTTTATTATCTGGCTGAACTGTTCTTTTAAAATGAACATTTTCCCTTTTGAACATTGAGGATAATGACTTTTTAGCCATTAAATGAGTGTAAATAAACAAATTGAAATGAAATCGACAGCTGGTTTATGATATATTAAATATTCGCAGCAGCCCCACAATGTATCACATCTGGCCAGCCTCACCTCGTGCCTGTGGCAGCGGTCGCACCTCGTTCACATCAGGTTCTGCGTTGGGCCTGTGCACCTCCACCATGACAAAATGCTGATTGGATGCTGGGGACGAAGGGGCGGGCTTATCTGGGCAGGGGGGCGGAAGAGGAGGCGGCCCAGGCGGTGCTGGTACATTAGGGGCGGGTGGAGGATTCGGAGACGAGGATTGGACAGCAGGTTTCACCTTACTAGGAGACTGGACCCGAGGGAACGGTCCGATAGGGTGCTGGCTCACGATTGAGAGCTGAGGCGCTGGGACGTCTATCTTGAGGGTGTCAGGAGGAGATGTGTGAGGTTTGGGTGTTTTTGGGTGCTTGGGTTCTTTGGTATGGGAACGAGAAGGGGCGGTGAAGTACAAGCCTGATTGGGAAGAGCTAGAAGAGGGACGTTTACTAAGTGTGGATTTTCGACCGGGACGGTGCTGAAGCCCTGGGGGAGGAGGAGGTTTAAAGGAAGGAGGGGAATCTGAGGTGGAATGAACCTCATCCTAGGATGAAAGAGGAGAGCGTTAGTGATGCCATATTTCAGGTTATATTTTAAAGGAGATCAATACATTCCGTATTCAATAACACAATCATCGCAACTTATAATGCACCACATTCACATACACCATACACACATACATATAAAACATACGACAGTTACCCACAAATCATTGCTTTGAGGACAAGAACAATTTCTCTCAGAACAATCGGTTCATTCAGACCAAGAGGCAAACCAAAAAACCAAACCAAAAAAAAACAAAACAGGAAATGAACAAACTAAGGCTGAACAGGGTGAGCAGAAGCCAGATGAATGAGGTGTCAGTGCCATCAGAAAGTAATCAAACCAAAATGAGAGTTGTCTGCGTGGGTTTTTATCTGGGCCTGAACGTTCTTCGGAAAATGTTACTTTCACAAACTCCTGACTTGTTGGCGTCTGTGCCTGATAGAGCTGTGCAGGTGCTTCATCAGTTTACTAACAGAAGACTCTCTGAGAAGGACCCAATCTTCCTTAGCCATCTCTCTCACAACGAGCAGCCATCAGCGACAGTGTCATCATCTCGTCTGTTTCACTCTTTCACTGTTTCCTTCAAACAACCATCAGCTGTCTGAGTAGCCAAGCCTTTAGAACCGTTTGAGATAGGGCTAGGCGGAATGACAGTATAAAATGTGTCAACCAGTAGAGATTGTGCTATACTGTGGCACTGTAGATATATTCTTATCAATCTACAGGACTGCTTAATGTTTATCTTCACAGTGACAACAAACATGGAGTTATGTGAAAATAAAGATTAGGATCTTAGGGTCGTATTCATAAATGTTTTTCTCTAATACAAATTGGCCACAATTAATGGCACCCTTTTATTCAATACTTTTTGCAAACTCCTTTTGCAGAGATAACAGCTCTGAGTTTTCTCATATAATGCCTTGTGAGTTTTTGGAGGAATTTGGAGAACACCTGACATAAAGAATCTCTCCAGATCCTTCAGATTCAGCTGGTGCTTCTCCTTTTCAGTTCAGCCCACTCAGTTTATATAGAGTTCAGGTCAGGCGACTGGAAGCTTCATTTTGTGCTCAGTAAGCCATTTTTGTGTTGATTTTGATGTTTGTTTTGCATTATTGTCCTGATGGAAGATCCAATTATCCCATTATCAGATTTCTAGCCAAGGCTGCCAAGTATTATTTTATCTGTTGGTATTTGATAGAATCCATGATGCCATGTATCTGAACAAGATGTCCAGGACCTCCGGCAGAAAAATAGGCCCACAACAGCCACTTTCTATTTTGTGAAGCTCAATAATCTTTTGCTGCACATCAGAACTCTAATCTTTGGTTTTACCTGTTGTAATGGATGATTGGCCTTTGCGTTTCCTCATATTTATACTATTGTCAAACAGGACATCATAGACAGGAAATGGTTAATGTCTGGATAATTTCATGTTCCTAGTCACTGTGATGTGCTAAAAACTGTAAATATGAAGGGGAATATACTTCAGATATATTTTACTTATAAGAATTTCTAGAGGAACCAATAATTGTGGCCAACGTGTATTAGAGAAGAACATTTATTTCATAATGTGATTCCCCCCACATTCATCAGTTTTACTTCAAAGAAAGGTTCGATTTTTGTGATTTTTTTTTTAAAAACGAAAGATCAAAAGGATAAACATGCAGATTTATTTTCACAGCCTTCTTTGATCATATTTACCAAGGGTGCCAATAATTCTGACCACTTAAATTACTCTACTGTGACTATGATATAAAATTTTGGTCATACCACCCACCCCTATGTTGACAGTTTTAATAACTGAGTTTCATATGAAATCCATCATCACACTGATCAAAATCTGCCCCTGGTAATTTTCAAGGTGTTCAATGCCTGTTCTCAATAACGTCCTCCATTCTGCACCTCACCGGACTCTAACACTCTCCTTTTTCTCTCTGTTCTCCCTCTTTTATCTTTCCTGTTCTCCTCAAACTGAAGGGCTTACCAGAGAGATGTCTGGCAGGGCATTGCTACGCTCGAGAGACTGTTCCCCGTTGTTCTCTGCCACACCGTCGTTCTGGGAGACAGAAAAACAAAAGAGAGAAAACGAGAACAAGAGACTATAAACAAATGAAAAACACAGCTGTGTGTTTATCCCCTAAACAAATGTTCGATTCAAACTGCATTTTGTTGAGAGCTCATTTCACAGAGGGGCATCAAAACAATTGCATTTATAGTCCTACATTTCAATCTTGCATCCAGTCTCATTTTCCGTCCAACACTCATCTCTCACGCAAAAACACATACCGCGCACAGAGAGCAAGAAAAGCCCTGATTTAGCATGTGCGTGTGCTCGGTTGGAGTAAGAGAGGTGATTTTGTGACGTTGGCGGTTCATTGCATTCAGACCTGTGATTCACCTCATTAAAACCCCCTTCGACCAAAACAAAAGCCTCATCAATTCACTTTATTTGCTTGCACACCACTTACAAAGGAGCCACTTATGGGCTAATTTGTTTGCTACTTGATCAGCTGACCTTACTTTGTACATGTTTTGGCTGCCTTTCTTGCTGGCAATATTTGTGCTTTTTTGCTGTGCTTTTGTACATTTCATATTTTACATAACACCTCCTACATTTGAAACTATTTGTAAGAAAGATATTAGAAATAATGGACCAGAATTATTTTCACATTTACAGTATAGTTGTGAATGTGAGGCCCTGTTTTGTGAAATAATAGCAAGACACGTCTTACTATTGAGTTGTCCTCATGAGCTGCATGCAAAAAATATCAGTTGTTTTTAGTGAAACACCCAGCATGAACACACTACTCCGATTTATAATCAAATGACTCTTATGAGTTGGTAGTTACAAAATTTAACAAACAAAAGTTAGGGCCGGTTCACACAGAATGAGTTTTTCCATTCCACTGCGCTACTTTTCCGAATTGCTGCGCAATTCGCATATTATCCATCCTAAATAGTATTCGAAAATAGAATTAGTATGTCCCAAATCGTAGTATGTTGAAATGAGTATTCCAAAGATACCCGGATGGTCTGCTTTTTCCAGTTAGAATACGAAGTGCAGATTCGTGCATACTCTTAACAGCTAATATTGCCTACAACCCATTGCGCTGTGGACGAGGATTCGATTAGAACTACAAACACGAATAAAAAGTGTTAAAAAACTACAAACATGACGGATGTGTGAGACTGACAGTTAAGCAGAACGGTTAAGATAAAGGGGTTTGAGTGATTAATAACAAAGTCCCTTTAAGACAAGTCATTTCACTCGGCGGCCATCTTTGAAACGCCTCTCGGGCATTCAAGTGCAGCTCCTATCTCTTTGAATGGGGAAACATCATATTCTCCAAAGCTGTTTGCCAAGCTTTCGATTAAATTTCATATTTGAAATCACCAATGAAATCTGACAACTGTCTCATAAATTTTGTTTCTAAATGCTCGAAACATTACAAAAAAACGGTATTCTTCAGGCTGGATCAAGCTAATGCGCATGCGCAGTCTTTTGTGCCTCATTTCGGAGGCGCGCGTCTGACTGTTTCTATAGGAAACGGAGCTTCTAACAACCGCTGCAGTGACGCGATGACTTTATCAATCGGCGATTGGCTCTTATTTAGAAGGCGGGACTTATTCCGCCATATTGCACGTTGCACTTTCTCCCATTCAAAACAATACGAGTGATGCGTCTTGTGTTATTCTATAGTCTTTGTTAATAATCAGTATTAAATGTTATCCACATTATATTTTATCTACAACAGGATTGTGAACTTTCATACCGACGTGTTTGGTCATTAACTTTTAAATGCATCATTACGCAAACATGAGCTAGGAGAATTCTCCGTATATAAGACCCATGACTGGCAGATCAACGTGATACATTTCTCTCTGAAACGGTAGGAAATTAAATTTAATTTAATGTGGAGAATTTTAACTGTGACAAGATGATTGACAGGGCAGTTTAAACGGTGACATGATGCACGTAACTGTTAACAGAGCGTCCGTTAAAGACGCAATTATGATGAAGTAGTATGTCCCAAAGCTTGCATACTCTTCTGCTACACACTCAAAAGTATGCACTTTCTTTTCACAAAAACAGTAAATACTTTTAGGGACGAACTGGGACACAGCAATTGTTTTTCAATGTAAAGATGCACTAGATGGACATGCTTGACCTTTGTGCTCTAAATAAGTGGCGCTCAAGTTCAACTTTTAAAATCGAGTCTCTAGACGTTCCGTTTTTTCCGTTATACCCGTTTTTAATAGTGGTTGACCGATATATTGTCAAGGCTGATATATTGGCTGGAATTTTTTAAATACCAACATCGTCCGAAAACAGTTTGGCCGATGTGTCGGAAGTGGAACTTTTTTTTGAGCACACAGCGTTCCCATTCTCCTTCTTCATTAGCTTACAGTCTCTGTGTAACAGTGCATTCTAATATGCTATTATTAAATAGAACTGTTAAACAAACAAAGTAAACAGTATACAAAAAAAGTATCATAGCATTTGCTTTTATGTTATTAGTAATAAAAAAGGCTAACACTATAATACTCTCTCATTTCCGTCAGCATTCAGCAAATACGCAATTATACAAATCTTTGCATATCTAATAAACATTTCATTTTACAAACCTTGCAGGCATACAAACGTGTTACTCTTTGCTTGACGGTCGGTTTGTGTGAATTGAATCCAGACAGGAAGAGAGTTTAGCTTCACTGGAGACGCACAAAGCAACAAACTTTAAACTCTTGATTTCAAACTAAGCTGCGCTATATTATATATATGTCATATTCATGTTGTTTTCACTCTGTGCTATATGTAAAATTAGTGCTACTTTGTCTTTATTTGATAAAATATGATTCCCAATGTGCACACACTTACTAGATTACTGAGTGCACGGTTGGTTACAGTGTTTACTTCCTTTTTGTTCACATTTTTAAAACAATTTCTTTCTTTCTTTCTTTTTTTTTTTTAAAGTAATACTGTAAGATTTTCTATATCCTTTGCTCTCTAAGATAACGGCATCAGCCATAAAAAAAAAAAAAAAATCAATATCAATCCACCACTAGTTTTTAACAGCAAAAACACATTCTGTGTGAACCTGCCCTTCCCATTTTAAATTAGTCTGATGAATCCTTCAATGAAATTGATCCATTACAGGGTTTACTGAATAAACAAGAAACTCGTTTAATTTTCTTTCAATAAACGTATAAATAAATAAAAATAAAATAAAATAACTAACCCCAAACTTTGGAATGACATTTGTGTGTGACCTGTGCAAAAATTAGCCAATGACATCAAACCACTATTGACCCATATGCCAAATCTGGCTGGACACAGTCTTCCCTTCCTTCTTCAAACTAAAACAACCAGAAGAGCAGACTCAGAGCGCACAGACATTGTACTGAGCTGGCTCAGGTCCTCCACCTTCCCACAATCCCCTGCTGTGCTCCACTGGAGCATAAATCAGGATGCTCTCTGCAAGACTTCTTTTTTTTGTCTGGGGGGGGGGCTTATCTGCTGTGACAGCTCTGCATATGGCTGATGAGGTGCGGTACCAGGATGAGAGTCCCAGAGCGAACGTTTTGTCTGTGGTGCTCCGCAGGGCTGCGGTGTGGGCCGCCGCTGCTTCTTGTAATTACCGGAGCCAGAGCTGGCAAGCTTACAAAAACACCGATCCACAGAGGAGGGCCAAGAACAAAGCTTGCATACAAATATGTTCGCTCATTTCCAAAGTGCGCACACACATGCACACACAACACTCATACATACATACATACATACAGACAAATGACCCATGATGAAGAGGTACAAAGTCACAGCGGACACATTTTTGATTTGCTACATGCATGCATGGACTGTCTGATCACTGCAACCCACACATATACACACAGACAGACATCAGAAGTGAGTGATTTTCAGAGGGATCAATCCATGCAGAGAATGTAGAATGTTCTGTATTACAATCTTGTTTGTGTGTGTGTGTATGTGTGTGTGTATTCAAAAGAAACCCACATCATAGCAAAAGCAAACTTTAATGTGTGTGTGTGTGTTTGCAAAAGAGACACACCCAACCCCAAAACACACATACTATATACTCTATGCATGTACATTTGAAAAACATGCATGTTTATATACATACCCTTACAAAACTTTACCATAGTAACCATATTTTCCACTAAGATTTCATACAAGAAATTATAATTTGAGTGCCACTGAATCAATTCTAGGGTGGTATGGGTCATTGCTAAGGAGTGTTGCTAATTTTTTAATTTGTGTTCCTATGCAGTTCTGGGTGGTTGGTCACTGGACAAAAAGATTCCCATCATAAGTCTCTATGATATTCTGGTCCCTAGATATTGTTTAAGTTCCTCCTTTAGCATTAATATAAGTGACTTTTTCAACCATTTTATTACTCACCGGGCAAAAAATCCTAAGTCTAATCGTTTTGAAGTGTAATGGCACACTTCTCAGTATTGCATATCATTCATATTTGCAGAACAAATGATGCAGGACAAACTGCGCTGAATATTACTACAGTACTTAGGCTATGTCTACATCAATCTGAAAACATTTAAAAACGGAGTTTTCATTTAAAAACGCTCCCCATCCACACTAGCGTTTTCCAAAAGTTGCTCATCCACACTGAAATGTCTGAAAATGCTTAAATCACCTTACTGCACATGCGTAAATCATACTAAAAGCTCACGAGATGATACAGAGAGAGCAGAGCATATAATAGCGTTCTCACGCTATTCTTCTGGCACAATCATTTTATTAGCACATGATCACATCACTCACTGTTGCGTCCAGTTCGCACTCAAACTCACATGGTTTAAAACGCAACAGTCATCATGTTTTGCCGTGCAGGACAGCAAATGTGAGTAAATTCTCTCTCATCTTTGCAGGAATGTAATACGGAGATTCTATATAGGAGCATTTATCTTGAGCAACACTGTTACAGTAAATAGCAAGCTAAAAAATGCAGGCTCGGTATAACTATAGTTCAACCATGACAACTCTCGGAAGATTTTTAGCATGGTAATGGATATGACAATGTTAATGTATTTGGTCTTGGCGAAATAAATATGCTACACTGCTGCTAATACATAATATACTGCCAATACATACGCTGCTGTGAGTAAGACAGTGCTGCTGCACAAACAGCATATATCAATAACCCATAGCAGATCTATACAGGTGGTGCTGGGCAGGGGCGTATTTAGGTTATTGGGAGCCCTAAGCAAATCTCCGTGAGGGGGCCCCGCGATCGCGTTTCGATTTTTTTCTCCCAGCCTCATTCTTACCCATCCCAGAGCGACACCCCATAAGCACCACAGCACTCACTAACGCATATATTATGCATCTGATCTAAGCTACATGCAACTGAGAGCATTTTGAAAGAATGCTTGTGTGTGTGTTATCAACATGTCAATTTATTATAAGCAACACAAGACTTTAATAGCCAATTACATTTACAGCTAGAGAGACTGGACTGATTTTCTACTGTTAAGTGTCAATCACCATTTAACACAGCCAGTTAATATCTACATTTAGCCTTAAATGTTATATGAATGGTCCCTGGAGCATAGGTTTTATCAGCTGGCAATTTTCAATGCACAATTAAGTGTGCAAGTTTTAACTATTATTAACAATGGAAAGATGAGGCTTATCGGTCACAATATCACCCTGTTTGGACTTTGTTTTCTGTTATGCAACATTTCCTGCCAGTCTGTCATCATAGTTATGCATTTCGAATCACAAGCTTAGTTATTTTGGATATACTGTATATCAGGTACAGTACATGGCAAATTTTCTACTAACAACTAATGTTGTATAATATACATGGGAATCAGTTGGTACTACATTAATATTGAAGGTTAAAATAAACTGATTTGTATACAAACCTAAATTACACTTAAGGAAATTTTTATAATAATAAAATTATAATAGGCCTACTAGCTTTAAAATTATTTCTACTCCAATTCGTTTTTTGAAATATAAACATTTAAATGGTGGCTGTCAACTTGGATTTATTCAAACATGCATTATATAGGCTATTAAAGAACATTAAAAATTTTAATTAATATGTAATATGGTGCATATATTGAGCTAAATGCTCCTCTCTAGAGTTAATTTTTCTAGCTGACTAACGAGTTTATGGTCACTGAATATGTTTGTTCTGAGGTAAATGTGACGTTACGATTGTTTGTTTTGTTATTGTCTTTCCGTGGTTGAAACACTGATTGAACGATTACACGAGACATACGGATTTCGGTAAGTTGTACTGTATCTTTTAACATACCTTCAGATGTTCATTCATGTTTATTTCGTGCTGTAACTGGTATTAAAGCGGAGGAGAGTATCAGTTCACGTGCGCTTCAGGCTGCTGCTTCTCTTGAACTAAGGCGCTACAGCGATCTGTCACGACACATTAAAGAGCGCCAAATCCGTATCCTCGCGCTTTTTTAAGTGGGTATACGGAAATACTTATCTTTCCTAGTGGGTATACGGCATATACTGTACCTGCGTATCACGTAGACTACACCACTGGGGGGTCCCCCTCGAGCGACAAGCTCATTGGCTGCAGAAGTGACATGAACCAATCAGCTTGTGCCAAGTAGTTAATGCTGTAATTATCATCAGCTTGCGTTAAGGACCCATCAGTCTGCGCCATCTAGAGTTTCATGACTGAACTATGTATATATCTGTGGGTACAATATGTGTCACATGACTAAACATGCATCATCATTTTCAAATACCTCCATTTTCGACATCCACACTACAATTTATACACTTTGGAGAGCGTTTTTAAAAAGCTGTTTTCCTTGACAAAATGCCGTCTCAGTGTGGACGGAAGGCCAAAACGGAGAGAAAAAGATGCGTTTTCAAACAAAAACGTATTAGTGTGGACATGCCTTAGGTAAGGGGTAAGTACTGGTATTTTCTATGGTATTATAGTGGAAACGATGGTTACTACGGTAGATTTTGTAAAGGTAAGCGAGAGATTGTTTAACCTACCTCCATCATATCTATTAGCCAGAGCAGTCTTTCCTGTTTTATTGAGAGGGATAGGGAATTGGTTGTTAAACTGTTCCTGCAATTTACACTGGGAGTCAGCAGGCTTGAAAATCCGTCAGAAAACACTTCTCCATCTGTCACACCAACATCACACACCCTTGAGACTGCTACAAATCTAAACAGCTGCACTTTCACAACAAGACATAGATGAGTTGAGGTGAGACATGCCTAGACAGAGTGAGACAGGAGGGCAGACAGGTTTCGAGCGATGGGCATAAAAGCCTCCAACAGAAAGGACAAAAGCTGTTTCCCACAGCAACTTTAGAGCCCTTCATCTTGTATCCTAGTAATCTGCACACGCCTTCTTTGTGCCCAAATTGCCCACCAATTTTGTGAACGGCTTTTTATGTCTATGTCACACACACATAGCCAGACACACACACACACACACACACACACAACAATGCCTTCCACTCATCCCACACAAATACAAACGCAAAGCCTTTAACACTTTCTGTCTGAAATTACAGATACAGACACTGGGTCTAACTCAATAATAATTGCTCACAAGTGTTCCTGCTTACAGTATGTGTGTAGAAAGTTAATTTCATTGTAAATGTGGATGTCACCTCTTACCCGTGCAGAGCTGAGGGTGGTGTTGGTCATGAAGCTGGCTGAGGAGGAGGCCAGCGTATCAGGGTACGAGACCATGGAGAAGGAGTCTTGAAATCCAGCTCCCCCTTGCCTCGCCTTCAGGGCTTCGATCTCTCGTCTCAGAACCAGGCCGTCAAATCTCTCCACATCCTGAGGGGTCACGATCCCCCTCACTTCTGACAGCAGAGAGAACTGCAAATACACACACATACAGAGCTGTGAATGTGACCGGGCTCATGTTGATCGTTTTAATCTCAGGGGTTTTAATACGTTCATAAATGTGAATGCAATATGAGGTTATACTTGCTGTAAATCACCAGACAATGATGGCCCAATATACTGAGGACATTTTTGTATAGTATCAGTATTAATTCATTCAGCCAATAAAAGTCTTTAATAAAAAAAAAAGATTTTGTATTGAATTCTGAAAATTGAAGTAGATACACTATCATTAAAAAGTTTGGGGTCTTTTATTTTATCACAAATACAGTAAAAACTGAAGTATTGTAAAATATTATTTACAATTTAACATAACTATTTTCTGTTTTAATATATTTTAATGTATTTAATTTATTCCTGTGATGGTAAAGCTGAATTTTCAGCATCATTCCTCCAGTCTTCTGTGTCACATGATCCTTCAGAAATCATTCTAATATGCTGATTTGCTGCTAAGGAAACATTATTATTATTATTTTATTATGATTATCAATTATATAATGATCAACAAATCATTTTTTTCAGTATTCATATTCTGATGAATAGAAAGTTCAAATTTACTTAAAGTAAAGATTGTTTGCAAAATTATAAGTCTTCACTTTTACTTTTGATCAATTTAATGCATCCTTTCTGAATAAAAGTATTCATTTCTTTAAAAAAACACTTTTGAATGGTAATATACTGTCATTTATGTCGGTCATTACAAAAAATACTATAAATATTGTTACTACAATATAACTATGGTAACATCTAGCATTTTCATTATAAATAACTAAAACAAAACTAAAAAATAAAATGACAGATATAACATTATTATAATTTTTTATTTAAAAATAATTAAAACAAAAGTATATAAAGTTAACATTTTTAAATATGCTAAAAAGCAATAGAAACATTTTTTAAATAAAATTTTATTTTTTTTTTTATTCTATGTAACAATAAATATGAAAGGTAAACTAAAAATAAAGTTGAGAGCAAAACTGTTAGTGGCAGATTATTATTATTAATTATTATGAATATGTTAATTCCAAACAAGATCACATGCATGTTTTCTGAAGAGCATGGTGCTGAGTGCTCAATTCCCAGTGAATGCATTAACCGATAAAATATATACCTTAAATACTATGCAATTCATTTTGGATGAAAGTGTCAGCCAAATGCATAAATGTAAAAGTAAATGTAAATATCTCCACCTTGGCATGAGTATTGAACAGCTCAAAGAGAGCCATGACAAGCTGCTCAACGCCGATGTGACCATCACGGTACTCTTGGATGTAGTAGCCCATGGTTTGCCTCTCAGGTTCAGTTAGCAGATGTCTAGCCTGTTCCTCCAGCATAGCCCTGCTCTGGTTCACCAAACTAGACAGAGTCACCTGAGATCCCGCCACACCTTTATAAAAGCCACCCTGAGGAGAGGGAAAGTGAAAAGTGTGAAAAGAAGAAATGTAAATATTTTAAGAGCAGATTAATATGCAATATTAATACAAAAATTCAGACACCTGTGGCTCGTTGAGTCTCAAATCACATTTTAAATCTTCCATATTCTTTCTTTTCTTTTTTTTTTTTTAAAAGTACATGACTTGACAAGCCTTTGGTTCATTGCTGCTATCATATCTCACATCTCCATAATGGAGAGTGACTGTAGTGCAGTCTTTAACCCTCCTCTCTATTTTCTCTCTCTCAGGTTTCAGCCTCTCTTCTCGAGAGCAGCATTCCCTTTAATTAGTCTCCTAATCAAAAAGCACTGCACCAGAGTCAACATGATCATCGATCAGTGTTACGCTCAGCTTAGGAATGGCATGCTCTCCAGCCAAAGGATGAAACCACAACACTTTTGCAAACCAATCTGGAACTTGCTCAGTACATACCCACCTATTCGGGGTTGCAAAGACCAGTCGATTGGTTTGATGTTCATTTTGGGTCGATTAGAGGTATATCACATGTCTTAAAGGGGTCCTTGATTATGATTTCACTTTTTTAACTTTAGTTGTTGTATAATGTTGCTGTTAGAGCATAAACAACATCTGCAAAGTTACGATGCATAAAGTTCAATGCAAAGGGAGATATTTTCTTTTACAGAAATCACTTTTTTAAGGACTCCAACAAACGGCTGGTATGAACTACAACAAGCTTCTTCCTGGGTTGGTGACATCACAGACCCCAAAATTTACATAAACCCTGCTCCCGGGAACACGCAACTGCTTTAGAGAAGAGGAAGAGTTGTTGTAGTAGAGTGTTGTAACCATGCTATCATTTTACGCCAGATTGCTTCACAAACGAGGGTCAATTCAATGCTGGATTTGCACAAAAGATTATCATGATGGCACATGCTAGTCGATGAGTTGAATCAACACAGCAACTACATAAATTTAGCCACTAACCATTCAGAAATGTTCAGATGCATTCTAAAAGTTGTAACTTCTTCCTGAGTCTCTCCATCAGTGTCTGACTCCGGTTTGAACAATGTAAGGCTGAGCACCGTTACTGACAATCGTCATTTTGGCTGCGTGAGATTCTCCAGCTTTGTTGTTGTTGAGCAACTGAAGCGTGAGCTGCTAAAGCTCCGCCCTCTTCTGGAAAGCGGGCTGGGAGCAGCAGCTCATTTGCATTTAAAGGGACACACACAAAAACACCATGTTTTTGCTCACACCCAAATAGGGGTCAAATTTGACAAGCTATAATAAATGATCTGTGGGGTATTTTGAACTTCACAGACACATTCTGGGGACACCAGAGACTTATATTACATCTTGTAAAAGAGGCATTATAGGTCCCCTTTAAATTCATTTTATCTAGTTATATCTGCTTGAACAGCCTATTGACAGTCTTGTTGTGTGGAGATGTATGTTTGTTGGCTGTCTGGTTTGCAGGTGCGGTCAAGCAGCACTAGTGTCTATGTTATCAAACCATCAAAAGACACAAGGATTTGAACTCGATCAATACAGAAACAGTGGGTGAGGTGAGTGAATGCTGATCAAGCCTGAACTATTCTTGCCCTTATTCTTTACTTTCTTTTTAGAACATTGTGTGTTTTGTGTTAATGCTGCAAGTCAGATGAGCTGTATTGTGGAGCACTCCAACAGGAACTAATGCATTTTGGTTGCATCACATGACAGACCATTTATTTTCACAGAATTTCTGAGGAAAATTCCCTGACCGGTTTGACCATGAGGCTAATGTCCTGTACTGGACATTGAGGAATAGCTAGTCTAGAAATTTGCTGGTCTTGCAAACCCAAGGAAGAGACAGAAAAATAATGAGATTAAGAACAAAATTGGCAAAGTGAACAAATAGATGGAAAATTATTCAATGTAATATATTGTTTAGGAAGTTCCACAATGCACTTGGCTGAATGTATTTAAAAAAAAAAAATCTAATATATTACTGTCACCAGGACCAGAGTTCAGGAGAGTAACTTTAGACTATGATGTATGTCATCCATTTACTTTATTTCCTTTTTCTCTTTGTTTTATTCTGAAAATCAATGGGTTTCACAAAGATTCCCTCAGTTAAAAACTCTTGAGATTGCTTTACATTTGAACTCAAATTCAGCCTCACCCAGAGAACTGTTACAAATGTAACAGTGTATACAAATGTATAGTATAATGCAATGTAAGTCGCTTTGGATAAAAGCGTCTGCCAAATGCGTAAAAAAAAAAAAAAAAAAAAAAAAAAAAAAAAAATGTTACAATACAGACGGGTCAGAGGCAGAGATAACAGAATGCAGACTTTATTTATCACACACAGCAGAGGTATTGGTGAAGCAGGTGAGTGCAGATGAGTGAAGTTGGATGCTGAAGTGAAGATGAATACTAATACTGTCCTTTTGGGTGATTTGTAGAAGTGACGATCTGTGGAGAGGTGTTGGAATGGCTGACGAAGATGATCGGAGACACTCACACACACACTGGAACAACACAGGGAGACGAGGAGACTTGGAGACGATGGAGACAGGTAAGTTGATTCAACAGGAGTCCAAGAGGTAAGCATATAGAGATCCTAATGCGAACGAGACCGGACAGTGACTGTGAGTGTGTGTGAGTGTTTTATGGTGGCAGTGATGAGTAGCTAGATGAGGTGCAGGTGCGGGTGATCAGTACTCCGGTGATTGAGTGCGCTGTGATTGGGTGATGTTGGAACCTGACGTGTCTGTGACAAGAACAAACTGTTTCTGAAACACTCCTTAGACTTACTTCTGCAGCCGAGACAAATACTAACCCCTCAGATCAGTGTTAGGGTGGAACAAACTAGAAGCAATGCAACTAACTAATTTTTTCATTTTTTTTTTAAAATTTTACATATAAATATGAAGAATTATGTAAAATATGATTGTTTTTTTTTTTTCTTCTAAATTTAGTTTCATCACTTCTAGTTTGTTCCACCCTAACTGCAGTTATGATTTTTTTTCTGGATTCTTTGTTGAATATAAAGTTCAAAACCGCATTTATTTGAAATAGATGTTTTTTAATAAAAATGTAAATTCTTTACTGTCACTGTTAATCAATTTAATGCATTAAAATTTATTTAAAAATATATATATTACTGACCCCAAACAGCAGTGTACAGTATATATCTATAACACTTCCTCAGATAAGAACACAAGTGTCTCTGTCTAGCTCTACCCTCCAGAGCCCTCTGGGATATTAGCATCACTGCTCAATTACAAAAAAGCAAAACGCCTGCAGAATGTCTCCGGCAAAAGATGGTCAATAAAACTAGCAAGAAAAAAAAGTGTCTTTATAACTCTTTAAGAATGATAGCGACCAAGACGGGATCGATCATACGGCATCTCTGGAGTTACAACCTCCATGAATACCCATTATGACATCACTCAACTGACAGCCTCTTTAATCACAGGAACACATAATTGCTGATCAATATCATAACTTTAAGACAGCACAATCAGGACAAGTGTTTTCTCTGCCAGAACTTTGCAGCATTGAGTGACAAAGAGAGCAGAAACTCCAGCCGTTGTCCCCACACATCACACCCCAGTGAATTTGAATAGGGCCTGAATGAGATAATTTAGCCCCAGATTGAGCTTTATCTAAAAGGAACTTGAGATAACCCAGCAAAAAGAGCGGAAAGGCATTTTCTCTTAAATCAAATAGAGTACAAATATAAAAAAGAGAAAATAAAGTGTCAAATAGGGGATATCCAGTAAAGGGCTGGGCCTGGAAGTAATTGTTTCTATAATGTATAATAACCGATACAAACAAAAGATAGATAGATAGATAGATAGATACGAACAGGATTGATTGATTGATTGATTAGTTGATTGATTGATTGATTGGTTCGGACAGGATTAAAATAACATAGTACACCTGCATGTGAAACATGAATTTCTCTAGCATCCTTCATGAAAACTAGTCCCGTCTGAATATGGTTTATTGCAGATTACAAAAACTTTAGCGTTGTGTTTTAAAGTCATTCTGCTCCATCAAAATGAAGCAAAAGCAAATTAATCTCAATCCTGCTGTCATATTACCTCTAACTACTAAAACATAAGGCCATTGAGCAATAAATTAAATAATTAGATAATCAAGATTAGTGTCACCTTGGTTAGCCGTTAATTAAAATGACAAATTTGGGTTCGGGAGCTGCTGTCGGTTACAGCTCTATCTGTCTCATTATCAGAGTTTTAATATGCTAACTGACAATATGGGCAGAATGACTAAGCTTTTCAACAAGGCGCAAGATCTCACTTCTATTACCGTCCCAGCCTGACTACGGCCCATGTCGAAATAGGAGCTTCATTTCCTCCCTCTTGAGCTACATTAAGTCCTGCGCTTCAAAGAGCACGTCTCTCCCGAAGAGATGATAGATTTTTATACCTCTTTTTAGAACAGTGGCAGAGCGGAGCAGTCAATAGATGTCCTAAAGGCACAACCGGAGATAAGCTCTCTGAGATAAGCAATCATTCTTATATACAGACCAAACCAAACAAAAACAACCTGTGAGTGCAGGTGTCGGCACTCCTGCACTCACAGGTTTTATACAAATCTCAAAATGTTGTCAGTGTTGAAGACGACAATTTGGATGAAGGGAAAATGCACTTTACAGCCATTACAGCTTTACAGCTATTTACAGTCATTAGCTGCTTTTCCACCGAAAATTACCTGGAACAATTTGTCCTAGTTGTTGTCTGTGTTTCCATCTCGGTCTAAAGTAGAAGATTAAGAGTTTGAAGATTAAGTCCGGTGACGTAGGAGTCGAACTGCGCACGACTTTCCAGTTCCCGCTGGATTTCGTCCTCCGCATATAAGGTTAATAAAGCCTGAACCTCGTCGTCGGCCCATCGGTCGTATTTTTTAAACTCCACTGTTGATTCGAATAGCAAACATGCACGTGCGCAACGACTTTTAAAAATTGGTGGTTGAAAAATGCTGCGTGAACTCAGCATGTTCAGCACCCAAGTCCCTCCCCCAAAAGTTCCTGAACTTTGAAAAAGCACTACCTCGTGAGCAGGGACTTTCTAAGGGGGAAATTTTTACCCTGAACTTCATTTAGACCCTGGTTCCAGTGGAAACACACCGAGTACCACCCCAAAGTCCCTAGTTCCCGGGGAAAGTTCCTGTGGTGGGAGCACAGCTCTTCTTGTTTAAGTTAAAAAATATTTTCCACAATTATAATATAGGAATGAGGAATATAACTGCGGGAACGGAGCGAGGCCGGTGGCACGAGTGCTAATGAGCGTCAGCTGCGCGCCACACAAGGAGGAGTTCCGGAAGGATATAAGGAGGATTGACAACAGTTTTGTTTATGCGGCAGTTGGCAGTTATGCACATAAATTATATATGTCACCTTTCTACTTTAAGTGTAATATTACAGAAGTGAGAGAATTACTCAGGTGTCGACCCTCCAGCCACCAATATCCTGAAATATTTTCAGAAATGCTTAATCTTTTTTGTGCTTTGTTTACTTTGCTAATGCCTTGTGCTGAGCCCCCTGAGGGCCACCGTAGTTCTTGTCTTAAAAGGCCAATGTCAATTTGGAGAATTCAATTAGCTTCAAAATGAGGGCCACTGAAACGGGTTTAAGCTGCAATGAGTTGGCAAAGACGGGGCTGGCGTCAAACAACGCAAGCCTCACTTGGGATATATAGAGATTTCACATCAGGCAATGGAAATAAGTGCTTCACTCAGCAAAGATTCAACAAGGTCACACAGTGAGGAATTCTGGCCATTAAATAAGCAAAAAACATCACACCACTAAAGAAAACTTCTGAGGCAGAATAACTGTAGTATTGCAAAAGAATTTGCCAAGTTCTCTCATACAGTATGACTGTGATGGATCTCAGGTTGACTAGTTTCTATTTTGTGAGCATTGTGAGTGTTAAACTAGGCAGAAAGCGTAAAATACAACCAGACGTGAACTCACTCTTAAATATCTAATTCAGAAATGAGTTCTTACAGTTTCTACTACAGTTTCTGAAAAATAACGAACCAAAACATTGTAATTTTTTTTGTGTTTGCCTCCTATTTGTTTAACTTGCTCCTACCTGACCTACAATTAATCAACACCCCACCCCCCAACCCATTGAGCTTCGTGCAATAACTTTCACAATTATTAAGTATTTACAGGGAGCTTTAAATGTACACTGATGAAAACATAATGAAGCATTTATGTGATTATCAATTTATACGCTTGGATCGTTCTGTGGGCAAACACAGGAAAATTTTCATTAGGGAATTGAAAGACTGAAAAACTATTTGCTATATAACCACAAAGATATAATTCATATATATAAATATTCTTATTAAGCAGTGCAACTTGTGCTTTTTTACTGCAGCTATTAAGACAAACTCAAGTAATTATAACATCAACTGTAATTTTAGTGTTATTTCATTGAAAACGCATAACTTATGTGTGTCCACATACAATTACAAGCTTATGTCTACATATCAGGAGTGATTTATGGCTGACTGTGCCTTTCTTGCAAAAACTGATGTATATAACTTATCAATGTCCTCCGAAGCATCGCAGAGCTGCAAGTCTTTGGAATACAAAGTGAGTAGTTTACTGCAAAAGCTCATAGCCCACAGACATGAGCCCAGACACTTCATCTAACTGTGTCCTTTAGCCTGTCATTCCCACTGTATGCAATAATCAGCCCCATCGTAATAAGTTAGTGCTCATGCACTGCTCGGGCTTTATTGGAATCCGTTGTTTTGTGCATAAATGACGGCTTACAGAGGAAGACCTTGTAAAACCCTGTTCATTGGGTGGGTCACCTTGCTGCTTTTATTCCTCTTCACACTCTCACCGCCTTCTGTCTTTTAGGTCTTCTATTCTTGCACTCTCTTCTGTCCATATTTTTTCATTCTCTTATTAGTAATTCCTGTTATGCAGACCATTTTCATGTCTCTAACATAAAAAAAAAAAAATCGGGGCTGAGACATTTCTTAAAATATCTTGTTTTATGTTCCACAGAATAAAGAAAGTAATGCAGGTTTTGGAACAACATGAGGGTGAGTGAATGATGACAGAATTTTCATTTTTGGGTGAAATATCCCTTTAACATACTTGATAAAATATTATACTCACATTTTTTAACGATAGAAATCACATTAGTTTGTTTCAAAAACTGTGATAATTTTAAATAAATTCACTAATATTTTTTATAAATTTATTAAATTTATTAAAAGGTGTTTCTTTATATTTCTCCAAATGAAGATTTTAAACAAAACAAAGCATAAAATTGTTTTAATTGATAAACAGTTTATACATGTCCACAATATCACTTTACATTCTGTTAATATTTTGAAAATCACTTTATTTATTATTATTATTATTATTATTATTTAATAAATGCCTTTAAAAAAGCCAATTCATAACATCATCCTGCAGAAAGTGGCTTTATTTTTGGTTTAAAAACAACAGCACAATATAGAAATCAATATGATAATATAACAATTTTAAAACATGGTTAAATGAACATTCTCAAACTGTCACTTTCAATGGCTAACTTTAGTGCTTCATTTAATCAAGTTATAATTAATAATGAAGTTTAAGTACCTGAACTTGTTCAGAACACATGGTATATGCTTTTCTGGAACTACTTTCTTATACTACACAACAAGCATATTCATTTTCAAGTCACAGTTCAAAAGGTACTGCATAACAGAAATGACCCTTCTATTATTTCCTGTTCTTTCATATATATTACAATATAGCTCTACGCCACTCACACACACACAGGGTTAAGTGCTTGAGACTTTTACGGAAACCACTCTGAATACAGATAAGCGTGGATAACATATACCCAAGGGATCGAAGCCTTCTGGCAGCATCTACCTGACACCCTCTTTACCCAGACCAAGATGAAAATTTACAGCGATAGCACCTTCCTCTTTCATCCTATTCTCTTCCATCTCTTGCCCTTCCTGTGTCTTTCAGTTCTCCTGTTCTCCTCATTACTTACCCGTCATCTTTCTTTGTGGCTGCAGTACGGAAAGAGCTGTACAGGAGCAGGTACATGATTGCCTAGCAAGAGTCAGAGCCTCAATCACCCTGTTCCTATATCAACCTTGTGGTTCGTCAATAATGATAGCGACTCTGTCCAAATATGATAGGATCTGTGATGCAGATTTTTTTTTTATTATTATTATTATTATTAGTCTGGCTGAGATAGAAAATAAGCACACAAGGACTGGTTCTTTAGGTTATCAAAGCAATGCAAATACATGAGTCTGATCTATTATGCAGCTTAATCGCTGGCTGACTTATTTGCATAATGACAATATATATTCTCACTATGGAGGACAAAAGGGAGGCTCTTTGAACATAAATAGACCTGCAGAAATGATCCTGGAGGCATTTGAATTCGTTAAATTCTTGTTATGCAGTACTTTTTGAACTCTAACTTTTTCAAAATGAATATTTCTTTCATGTAACGTAGGGAAGTGTTCAAAGAGTACACCATACTTTCATATATCATATGTTCTGGTCAAGCTCAGGCACTTACTAAGTCCTTCTGAAACCACTTTTTGAATGTCTATAATTAATAATGTAATGTCTTTTCCTTTATTTAATGGCTCTACAAATAATTATAATTTTAATTTATGTAATATAGTTAAAACATTTTACTTTAATATTTTATATTAAAATATTTTAACATGCAGTGGAGCACCAGTGACTGATGTCTTTTTTATATTAAACTACTAAGATTTATATTTTAGTAAAGTGATCTTTATTTAATCTTGACAAACTATACATCATTAGAAAGTTCAAAGTCTTTTTGACCTCTGTTTTGTTATAAATATCTTAAACTGACAATAATTTCTTACTTTTTGTCAGGAAGTATGCAAAAATGGATTCAATGCTTTTAATATGAAATATGATGTATTACATGTAATTTAAGCCTAGTTTCACAGACAGGGCTTAGATTAAGCCAGAAGTAGGCCTTAGTTCAATTTGGACATTAAAGTAGCTTTTATAAACATGCTTTAGAAAAAAAACGGGGATATTGTATTAACATATTTAAATATAAGCTAATATTTAATATAAGATCATATTTAACTAATATTTAATGTAATTTATTATTTGTCAAATGATGAAATTAATTTGTTTAAAATTTAGAAAATGTACTGCATAGTATGACCCTTATGGGTTCTTGTGAGCAAGACAAAAAACAGGGTACAGCTATCTAAATAGTCTGAAGCCCATCAGGATTTGCCAAGAGTGCTTCAAAATTCACCTTCACAATCTTGCTCGCTCTTTTAACACCGCTGAAACCAAACAGGGAAGAACATCCTGTTCAAATATAGAAACAAAGTACTCACCTTTACTGATGCTGATGCTCCCTGGTCCAGAGAGAGGCTGTGAGAGAGAAGTAAATATGGGGAAATCAATACCATATACATGCTCTACAACCTCTTCAAGAATCCACAAATAGATGCAGAACCATACAGAGACTCTGACACACCTGCCATGTATGAAACTGATCTAGTTTCTGGTTTTAGATTTAGATGCTTTTCTCAGATCTAAGAGAGATTGAAGTTTGATGCTTTTGAAATATTTCTTGAGCAGCAAATCAGCATTTTTTATTTTATTACAAAGCTGAAAGGTCAATTGCTATATTATCAGGTCAAATGTGTTTGTACTGTATAATGACCACTAAACAGTATAACTGACCATTGTGCCAGACAACCGATTTCCAACATAGCTGTGCTAGTTTCATATTCACTCGGCAGCCTTTTTGCAGTTATATCAAGAATAGCAATTCATCAAAGAGTCAATTTAGTCTGTAACAATGATAGGTGCAAACACTTCCCTGTGCCAGTTCTGTCCTTGGCTTTGGCTTGAGTTCGTACCCCTGACCATCAGAAGCTTGATAATAAGCCTTTTTATAAAATGCCACCTTGCATTTTTCTTCTGGCATGAGAGCAGAGCACCCGGCTCACTTCATCAGCTAACCTCCATTAAAGAGAAGGTCCAGAGAGCTGGCACAAGAAAGACACACCTGAGCTGCTTTATGATCCTGTTAGTGTGCTGCACACACACACACACGCACAAACAGGCTGTGAAAGACCATCAGTGTCTGGAAGGAATAGTCCCATGAACAGACTCCTTACAATTTACAGTCCTCTAAGAGCGAGTGGAAATATGCTGATATTCAAAACAAAATAATTAAAACTCAGCAATTGTATAATCTCCTAAAACAATAAATTTAACTAAGCCTGGAAGCTTCATCTCAGTCCTAATTAAATTACTTTGGCTGAACTGTACAGTACATTTTTAATTTATTAAACAAGAATGTTAAGTCACACCACCAAGATGTGATTTGTACTATATTTAAGAACAAATTAACAAATCAGCATACTATTTGTCAGTTTTAGTTTGCATAATGCTTAATTTACAAGACAGGGACATGCAAACACTTCTAGAAATGTATAATATGCCAACGGTTACTCATAAGCCTGTATTACAAATATGATTTCCTTAGGCTTTTCAGTTACAGTAGTGCTACTTTACTTTTGGTGGCTTCACATTTCTTCATTGGAGGATGTTGGAGACCATCAAATCTGTCTGTAAATGACATGCCAAGAGCTTGTGAATCTATTTAGAGACCTTGTATATTTAAATTTTTATAATTTTATTTTCACTTCTCCATTAACACTAGCCAGATAACACACAAGGACCCCAGCAGTGGAGTCTGACAAACTAGATTTAGCAAAGCCCAAATTCATATCTCAATATTTTTCAGCCTTTTGGCAAGGTTCAATATATCTAACTTATTTATTTATTGAAATGACTAAGGTGACTTAAAAATAAAAGAAATCATCTTATATATTTTATATAGTGAGAGTTGTGAAATTATTGCACAAAAAATTAACTGACATTCAAACAGATAGAGCTGACAGAAATATCACCAATGTTAGGGTACAAGTAACTCGAATTATGTAATCAGATTACTTTTTCAAGTAACTAGTAAAGTAACAATACTTTTAAATTTACAACAAAATATCCGAGTTATTTTTTCTTATAAGTAACGCAAGTTACATAGTTTTCCCATTTATTGCCTGACACCTCCTGTCACCATGTTGAGAGAAATCGGGAGTAAGTGCAGAGGCGTTGTAACGTTGTGTAAACCATGATGATTATTGTAGTTCTAGACTAGATGTGAGCATGTATTTACTCATCTTACTTGCACAAAAACAGATTCAGTTTTTCATCAAAATGAAATGCAAACTCAGAATATTACACAAACCTGCAATAATTAAATATGTTAAAAATAACAAAAAATATATACTTTATGTATTTATTTTCACTTTATTGCAGGGGTGGTTCACTGTTTTTTTTCTAGGCTTGATTGTGTTTATGGGGCGCAGTTTAACATGACTTAATGCTTCGTTTTTATAAAAAAAACGCTGTATTTTTCATATATTTTACCTTTATTCTACACCGCTGTTTCCATTGTCATTTGAACGGCCGGATTGACTTCCTGTTTCTATGATACCACTCCCTCCGAAATACACTATGTGCTCAGATTGGTTAGCTGGCCCAGTGTATTGTGATTCGCTGAAGTGTCCAGAAACGCCACACCCCTTGCCATTAGTTGATAAATGTGCGTCAGTAGAAATGTAAATAATGGCGTCTAGATTGCCGTATCAAATTGAGCCCGAATCAGACCCAGATAGCAGTAATGATGAAGAGGGTCAAGCAGAACCTCTGCAAGCACGGTTTATTTCCGTTTGTATTTGTGTCAAAGTGTTTAGATGCTGTCACTTGTAAATGTTACTGCTGTTTGTTAGCTTTTAATATATGGTTTTATCCTGATTAAAGCTTTACTGTAGCCGAATACATGACTGAGTAGTAGCATTTTTGTAAAGGTAGCGTCTAATTTATACCATGAACAACTGTTTGTCTATGAACATAGAAGTCTGTTGGTGTTTGTTTACGTTTGTTGGAGAAGTAACAGGCTAGCGAAGCAAAAACGCATTGGTCTTTGTTTATGTCCTTGATGCAACCAAAAAATAGCAACAGAACTATACATTTAAAAAACATGTACAAACAATAAAACGTTCTTGCAGTTAAGGGCCCATAAACAGCAGCTTCTGCTTTTAAAGTGGGAACTGCTTCATCTTTCAGTAACAGCCTTGGTGCAAATCCAGCATTGAACTCGTGTAGATTCTGGAAGCTGTCTTCCACACCACATCCAGTGTAGACAATGTAGTGTTTATGTTAATTGCAGGGTTTATGATGTCACCAACCCGGGAAGAAGCTCTTTGTAGTCCAAACCGGTCATTTTTTAGGCATTAAACTGCCATAACTTTAAAAGACAATAACTCCGTTTGCATTGAACTTTCAGCGCTGTAACTTTGCAGATACTGTTTATGCTCAAGCAGCAACATTACACACTAACTAAAGTTAAAAAAAAGTGAAATCGCAGTGAACCACCCCTTTAACCAATAACTTTGCTGCTGACCTTCGATGATCTGAATTGGATACCAATAAGCTAATACTAACAACTTTCCCAACTATTCACATGACTCCCTTATCTCTCTCATTCCTTATTTCCTCACATTCCCATCCCTCCCTCACACTCACCCTGTGACACTGCTGCTGGCAGAACTATCTGTGATCTGCGAGCTTGCTATCCACTTGGTCTCGCCTACTACGGTGCGGGCATGAGGCAGTCGCCCGACATCTTTCACAGTCATCATCAGATGGTGTGAAGACTTCAGCACTCGCACGGCCTCATCGTGTGGGATGCCGAGGAAACTCCGTCCGTTCACCTCCAGGATCTGATCTCCCACCTGTGGAGAAGACGGGGCAGAGAGAGGAGAAGGTGGGTGGGCCGGTGGTGGCAGAGCAGGACGGGAAATAAAGGGGGGTCGTGATGAGGCAGGAGACGAGACAGTCTGGACATCCAGAGGTCGAATATGGTAGAGTGGTGTGGTCAGGTCAAATTTGTGGAACAATAGAGAAGGTTTTGATGAGGTAAACAGAAAGTCAATTATGGTGACTGACTGCAAAGAACACACCCATAGACAAACACATTTTAAATATTCATGCCCACCTTAAAAAGAGAATACAAAAGAGCACAAGTTAAGTTAAGAGCACATATAATGAAGAAACTGCACAAAATATGCCTTCTCCATAGCTGTATAGCCTAAATTTACAAATACAAAAATAAAGACCATAAAAATCCTAGACTAGGGGTTTTTCAGTTATTTGGGTTAAGTTGAATGAGAGCTGTTATAAATAAGTATAAGTTGGAGTACTAAAATCTAAATAATAATAATAATGACAAAAGCACATGTGCCAAGCAGGGCGGAGCTGAGAGCTGTGGGAACGGAGTGTTAATGAGTGTTAATGGAGTGTTAATGAGCTCTGAGGAGGAGCTCCAGAAGGATAAAAGGAGGAGTGAAGACAATGCAAGACAAGAGAGGACTAGGCCTGGACTTTACGTTCTTTTATCATGTTTATATGCGGCAGTCGTCCGTAAGGGGCTGCCGCTTTACTTTCGTTTTGTTGTTTGTTTATTTTGTGATTAAAGATTTACGTTCATAGATTCACAAACTTTCACCAGTTCCCGTCTCTTCCTTCCCTGAACTTTAAATTTCATTATATCACATAACTGAAAAAATGAAAACTGAAAATGTACAAAAAAAAGTTAATTCAAAATATAAATAAATATTGTAAAAGTATATAAATAATACTAAAATAATAATACTCTTTTCCAAATATGATGATTACCTTGAAAGGGCCCCCATACAAAAACATAAAGCCACTACATATTTTAATGTAAAAAACCATGATATTTTAAAGGCAATATGTTGTTTTGAAAATTTAAATAATGACTGTTAGTGAAAATGTAAATATCTGACTAAAAAAAGGATAAAAAAATACCAGAAAATAAAATTTCCAACCATCCTTTAGAAAGTAGAATAAAAAATTAAACTGTGATAATGTAAAAAAATTCAATATCTTAATGTGTTAACGTTAAAAAATACTATACTTAACTATACTTTTTTCTCTCAAATTACATGTTAAATTTAAAGAAAATATCTCCCTTTGTATTGAACTTTGAGCGTCATAACTTTGCAGATGTTGTTTATGCTCAAACAGCAACATTATACACTAACTAAAGTTAAAAAAGTGAAATCATAATCAACCACCCCTCTAAAAACATAGAAAATATGGCATTCCAAATGCCTTTAATCTAGACACTGGATTAAGAGAGAGAGAGAGAGAGAGAGGATTTTGCCTCCTTATTTCAGTCCACCACATGCCACTGAAATCAAACGATTCAATTTAGATGGCAAGGCATGTAGTCCTGCTTTTACTGTAAATTTAATACATCAATCGCTTTATTTCTCAGTATTGGATGAGAAACTGAATTGTCGCCAAAAACAGAGACATGCTGCAGCTTTAGTTCAGTTCTGTGCTACAAATGTGCCACACATTTCTTCTGCATCGTTCTGACAGTCTCCCGAGCCAATCTCTTCATCTCATCCATTCATCCTCCCACTCGTTGATCTGCTCTTTATCTTTTTCCCATGCTCCCTCTGCTTGTCACTCATTTATCTCACTCATAGTTTCTTCTTTTGTCAGTCTGACTCTGAGTAAAATATTTCTATGTGTGAAGCTCTTACTGTGGGATTAACTCATCACAACAGCAAACCGGCTCCATTTCTCTTTATCTCACCCTCTTTCTGTTTTCATCACTATCTTCTTCTCTCAGTTTCATTCCAGGTCTCTTTATAGATCAATACCCGTACTGCCCCTTTGCCCGCCCAAAGATGCTTGAAGGTAATTAAAGAGGCTTTGCAGTAATCCTGATATTAATAAATGATGGTGTTGTGCAGCTTTGTTTTCCCAAATAACACAAGAGAGGTATTTGAAATCAATGCAGCAGATACAAGCTCTTGCTTTCCCTAGTGAAAAATCCGATCATTAGCTCAGGTTTATCTCCCGGCATTTCTTTTCAGTGTATCACTCCAGAGTGTTCAAACACCATGAGATACCAGATACGGTTATTACAGGAAACACATCAAACCACTGAGGATGTGAGTGAGGACTCTGGAAAAAAGATTAAAGTTGTTCCAAACCTGTATGTCTTTCTTTCCTTTGTGAAACACAAAACGAGAAATTCCCAAAAATGTGCACGCTGATATTTTACAAAAAACACTGCTATAAATGGCTATAAACCTCCAAAAAGGACAAAAAACACCTTAAAAGCATCATAAAAGTAGTCCATATTGCATATATTGAAACGTATATGTTTAAAAAGTATCCATCTTTCCTCCATCTATTCCTCCATCTCTTTTTTTTATCTTTCACGCATTTTGCTTCTTGCCCTGAAGGAATTTGTAGCCTCAAAGCAACCTGCAGTTATTCATTTTCAACGAGAGATGTTGATTTAATACAACATGAGAGATAACTTCATGCAAATGAGCAGCGGGTGATGCTGCGACTACCAATGAGAGTGCATGCAGTCGACTAGAAAGTTGAGCAGTCAACAAAAAACCAACAGCAAAGAAGGCCTCCAGAGATTTCATCGCTGTCAGTGCGAACGCCCTTCAGAGTGAATGAGGAAAATGCTTGGCATTTGGAAAAACGCCTTCCCTGAGCACGGCATCCCTGACATTTCTCTCCTTCCTGCTTCTCTATAGTGATGGAGATGATGGAATAGAAAAAGGATGAGAAATTGGCTTGGCTGCTTGTTTTCCCCAAATTACTCCAACATCCTGACAGTAATCAGGAACAGCGGCTAATGCACACAGCAATTACGCTTTGTTACAAACCCAGGCCTGTGAATCTGCTCTACTGTTACGTCAAATGTCAGAACACAGCGCTTCACTCATTCTTCATTTAGCAAAGTAGTTTAGAGGTTACTGCTGTAAGCCAAATACAAGAATATAAGCATCTATCTTTACGCATATATTCAATTTGTCACCTACAAGTTTGCTGTTGAGCATTTTCAAATTTGTTATTTTAATACTATTTTCATAAGTACTTTACATTGCTTTAGTTAGACGCAGGGAAAGCTGTTCGTTGGCATTCCCATTCATCTCAGTGTCATTTGTTTTGCTTCTTGTGCTTCATGAGGACAGAAACATTTTTGAGCCATTTACTCAAGCTATGAATGTAGCTTGATCACTCTATTCTGGAAATGCAGAAAAATTACAACAGAATAAAAAAGTCCCAAGCCCTTCACTAGCTTCTGTGTGCTAATATGAACTAATTAACTTCAAATGCAGCCGAAAGGTACAAATTGAACTGTAAAACCTGTTTTATATAAATACTCTATAAAGGGTATGCATTGACGTCACTTTCCCGCCAGAACACGCTCCCTCAGCTGGACTGAGTGGCAAAAGAGCTGCTGCATGACTGGATCTAATAGGGGAAACTGCGAAAACACGAGTAAAACAAACGACTACACTAAAGGTTGGATTCGATAGTGCTCCTTACAACTTGTCAAAGAAACCTAATCCAAGGATATTAACATGCAGCCAGGAATCGTGTTTCCTGACATTTATATGCCTGATTTCGACGCCGGGGAAATACATAAAGCAAATCTGCCCGTGAACGTTTTATATAAATACAATATAGGTAGGTCTAAATTTGAGTATCAGTGTTATATACATATCGTCCAGCCATAAAACTTGAATAGTTTAATGGTGTTTATTTAAAAACACCCAATTATGCAGAATATAAGATGGTAAATATTTAATTGATGAGTTGTCAATACAATATATAGGGTATGATTTTACCCCAAAATCCAACATTTTGACACAAAATGATAACTGCAGATCCACGTTTCTCTGCCTGGAGCCAGTTGTTTCTGTGAAATACAGCTGTCTATTTGCTTCTTTTTTCTTTAGCTTTCGGCAGTCTGTAAAAATATACCTCAGATTTCTTGTCAAATCTATTTGTACAGTCAATCGCAAAGCTCTTTCCCATTTTAGATGTGTTTTGTGTGTTTTTCACGGCGTTCATGCTGAAAACCAATGCTGCCGCTCAGTCTTTTTGCCACTCAGTGGGCATAACCGCAGCCATAACGGCCGACGGTGACGTCACGTGCAAACCCTCCATAGTGTTAAAAAAGTCATAAAATACTGTGTACTTTTAAAAAATGTAATGTTTTTAAAGGCCAATTCACACCGCACAGACAATCAAGTTGGCCGTTGGATTTAGAATTTTATGAAAAATAACTGTCATGCTCACTGCCCTTTAACAGACACTGACAAATGTCTTTACGTGTCATTTTCGCCCTCTTCTGAAAAGAGGGTGTACAAAAAGAAAGAGGTTGTGGGTGAAGCCGTGGTTGCTGCGATGGGAAAGACAAGGCGCGTACTTGAATTTATGCAGAGAACTGCAGTTGATCTGGACAAACTGTTTCATTAGAAACTCCAGCTTCGATATTTGCACTGTTTATGATAAAATTCAGTTGCAGTGACAGTAATTTCTTTATTTATGTCAGAAGTGCAAAATAATCATTTGGTAACTTATGATATTTTGAAACGCATTCATATTCAGTCACATCTGCTGTGGTTTATTTGTATTCACACAGCTGCACTGAACAGCGTCAGTTAAGGCTTTTAGTCCAAAAGTGCGCATACTTGGTAAATATTGATATATTTACACAAGCTAGTTTAATATTTATCATTTCTATTCATTAACTACTGATTTATGCGATCTGACGACTATTGGCGGCATAAAATAAAAAAAATAAAGGTTGCTAAAAATGTCTGCAGAACATCTCAGTCAGAATACATTTTAATGGCAGTAAAATGAAGATATGTTGATATTTTCAACCACAATCATCAAATTCATCTGTGAAACACACTATATATATGTATTATACTTTAGGTTTTTTTATATAGACAACTATTCTGTATTTTTGTTCTTTATGTTATTTAAGTTTCTCAAACACTGTTTTAAGTTTAGTTTCATTTACTAATTATATCACATAATGCTATAATACAATTTTTTAAATCTATTTTTGTCTTAGTTAGAAAAATATGGACATTTCATCTCTTTTGTCTTTCAATCTGTCATGTCATCATTCTTTTATATCTGTTTTAATCACTGTCTAGGTCCTTCTCACTCTTCATCTTTCTTTCTGCCATTCTCTGATGACCTGTCATGCTCTGAATACGGACATAGTGGTGCTTACCCCATCCGTTCCTTCATTCATCATTGTACTTAATGAGCGTTTTAGACTTACGGCTACACCAAGAGTACTTAAAATTTGAGTAATACTCACTCACAGTGGCAGGAGCAGCAATACAGACAGATCTGCCCACAGCACAGACGCTTCTTCCGTAAAAGTACCATATTTGTCAATCACATAAAAGCGTGACCATTTCTAAATGGATTACAAATGTGCAAAAGTAGTCACGTTCACAGTCTAAAAAGCTTTTATTAGTCCAGAGGGACTTTTCTTATGATGAACGGCCTACTTTTCTGAAAGGCCGCCTATGTGTATTAGTCTGTGGATATGTGCTGCAAGAGTTGAAAACTTGCAACCGAAAAAGTCCCCAAATATTACAGTAAAAGTATATGACTCCCCTGGGCGAAAGTTTCCACAGCAAATGACTTTCTTCTAAAACTCCTCAAGGACCAAAGTGAATTGGCTTTGTGTGACGCAGGGTGGATAGCTGAATGGAGAAGGAACCGGCGCTCAATATAAATGATAAGAATCTTGACAGCTTTAAAAAGTATGAGCTATAAAATATAATTAAGGTGAAAAGCACGTCGGGCAAAGGTGAAGGGACATCTAACTGCAGATCATAGATATTCAAGCAATTCCCTGTGTCATTTGCAAGTACAAGAAAGTACTATACTGTATAAAATACTCTGAGGTCCTGTGATTATTTTCAAGTAAAGTGGCAGGGCAGTGTTATATGATTTTAACTTAAAGATCAGCTTTAGACTTTTCAGAATTTACCATAAAAATGTTTGGATCTTGTTAAAGAATTTATCTGAAAAATAAAATAAAATAAAATAAAATTTAGTTGTTTCATTAAATTTACTTGACAGTTTAAAAAAATTATGCAGTTTATGCAAGGGAATGTTGGTAAAATAAAATAAAATAAAATAAAAATAAAATGTAGTTGTTTCATTGAATTTACTTGACAGTTAAAAAAAATAATGCAGTTTATGCAAGGGAATGTTGGAAAAAATAAAATAAAAATAAAATTTAGTTGTTTCATTGAATTTACTTGACAGTTTAAAAAATTAAGCAGTTTATGCAAGGGAATGTTGGTAAAATAAAATAAAATAAAAATAAAATGTAGTTGTTTCATTGAATTTACTTGACAGTTAAAAAAAATAATGCAGTTTATGCAAGGGAATGTTGGAAAAATAAAATAAAATAAAATAAAATAAAATAAAATAAAATAAAATAAAATAAAATAAAATAAAATAAAATAAAATAAAATAAAATAAAATAAAATAAAATGTAGTTGTTTCATTGAATTTACTTGACAGTTTAAAAGATTATGCAGTTTATGCAAGGAAATGATGGAAAAAAATAAAATAAAATAAAATAAAATAAAATATGAGAAATATGAGAAAACAGATAAAGAAACAGGGTCAGATTTATTGAATGAAAAATAATTAACTGTGTCTAAAATCTCAGGCCTCAGATTGACAGTATCTATATAAAAGGTAATGGAGCAACGGTTCTTGACTAAAAACTCTGTTAAATAAATTAAGTCCTAAAAAGCCTTTATCCTTTTTATGGGTTTTAGTAATTTGACCGTTACAAACTACAACACTGCTCCCATTAAAGTGCCTTATCATCCTGCAGCCAAGAAATGTCTTAATTGCACTGCTCATTATCCATTTAATACAGTTATAGAAGAGCAGCCCAAAGTGAGACTACAATAAAGTAGGCACAGACAGTACGACATATACATGCACATAAAATAATAACACCACAGAAAAGCACATCCAAAATAGGAGAAAGACAACAACAGAAATAGAGTCTGAGGCTTCAGTGAGTGCACTGATTAACTCCAGCTCTTCTGAGGTCAGTAGGGGTTTTGTGCTCTGTAACACTGAGGACCAGAGACTGCTCAGTGCACAAGCCCATTATTCCATCCAATTAAAACTCCATGAGCTGCATCTGCCTCTAAGACCTCTAACATTTTACATCTCTGGTTCAACTTACTAAACCCCAGGGTTGGAGGTAAAGATAAACTCAAGGAGTGATATAAGACAACAGATGTTGTTTGCAAACAAGTGCTGGTGTTGCCTCTGGATGAAGGTGCTACTGCGGTCATAATCATTTCAGAGATAAGACTAAATTCATCCATCATGACTGTCCTGAATGTATGATAAGCACATTCCTTTGTGGCAGTGAACAAACAACATAGGACCCTATTGACTTTGACTAAGGATTAGTTCACTTCAGAATTAAAATTTCCTGATAATACTCACCCCCATGTTATCCAAGATGTGTATGACTTTCTTTCTTCAGTTGAAAAGAAATTAAGGTTTTTGAGGAAAACATTCCAGGATTTTTCTCCATATAGTGGACTTCAATGGGGACCAATGGTTTAAAGGTCTAAATTGCAGTTTCAATGCAGCTTCAAAGGGCTCTACACAATCCCAGAAGAGGAACAAGTGTCTTATTCAGCGAAACGATTGGTCATTTAAAAAAAAAAAAAAAAAAAAGTATATACTTTTTAACAACAAATGCTCGTCTTGCACTGCTTTGCGATGCGCCACACATTACGTAATCGTGTTGGAAAGGTCACGCATGGCGTAGGCAGAAGTACAGATCCAGTGTCTACAAAGCGAACGTGCAAAGACTAAGTCAAATGCCCTTTACAAACAAAAGGTAAAACAACGATGTTGGATGATTTTGAAGTTGGAGGAGAACATGAGATTCATCCTACCACGGTACTTCCGCCTACGTCACGCGTGACTTTCTCAACGTGATTACGAAATGCACGGCACATTGCAGAGCTAGTGCAAGACGAGCATTTGTGGTTAAAAAGTATATCAATTTTTTTTTTCTTCAAAATCAATTTGTGATTTCTGATTTGAAAGTCTCCAAACTGGAAATTTGATCCAAGTCGGAAATTCTGGTCCTCTCAATTGAATGGATTTCAAGCATTAGTCCAGTAATTCCAAGATGGATCACTTCCTGCTCCTCCTGCATTGAACAAAAAAGGATTTGTTGCCAATACCAATTTATACCTCTTTTCTGACAGAATGGTATTTATGGGGCTGCACATATTGAAAGCAAGCTCTCTACAGACCCCCTGGCCTTACATCCATCTCATGGGACCTGTTGGGAAATGGATAGTTCATCGACCTGGTTCCATTGATCTGTGCATTTGTGTTTTTCTGCTTGTGTGTGTCTATATTGGGGTGTCAGGTCAGGGGTTATCTGCTGCTAACACTATAATAACACAATCACTCCGAGTGCCGGACTATTTGGATGAAAGCTATTTTTTTTTCCCGCTCTGAAGTGGTGGCTCACACTCAAGAGGGCTTATTTTATCTGCCAATTTTACAGCGAAACTTCATATAGTGACCACAGCAGTAAAGCTACAAAAAGGACAAAAATACAAAAAAAAAGAAAAAAAAACACTATAAAAATTACTCCATGTTGCACACAAAATACTTCACTTTTCATGTTGATGCATGGAAATTACCGGTGTAAAGATTCTTCAAAATTACTCCTTTTGTGTTTCAAAGAAATTACAGAAGCCCCGAACCGCATGGTGGGAAAAAAAAAAAAAAACTTATCTTGTTATTTCGACACAAGTCGTTATTTAAACATAATATCTAGTTATTTAGACATAACTCGTTATTTCGACATAATATCTCATTATTTCGACAATAACTCATTTCGACAACTCGTTATTTCGACATCTCATTATTTCAACGTAATAACTCATTTCAACATAATATCTCATTATTTCGAGATATTAAGTCGTTATTTCGACATCATAACTCGTTATTTCGACATAAGTAACTGCAATTGGATTTCACGCCTTTTATTAACTTTGATATATAATGAGTTTTGTCAAAATAATGACTCAGTATCTCGAAATAACGAGTTATGTCGAAATAATGAGATATGTCGAAATAAGTTATCTCAAAATAATGAGATATGTCGAAATAACAAGATCTTTTGAAATAATGAGATATGTCGAAATAACGAGTTATTGTGTCGAAATAACGAGATATGTTGGAATAATGACTTAATATCTCAAAATAACGAGTTATCATGTCGAAATAATGACTTATGTCGAAATAACGAGATTTTTTTCCTTCCCCACCATAAGTTTTCTCTTTTTTTTCCCACCATGCGGTTCAGGGCTTCTGTAAGAAATAACAGTCTATAGGTTTAGGGTGAATAAATGATAAGAGAAAACTATCCCTTTAAAGTACATTAGTGTTCAAAAGTCTGGGGTTAGTGAGATTTTTTAAAGTTTTGATAGAAGTCTCCTATGCTCACCAAGTCTGCATTTATTTGATCAAAAATTAAATTAAAATTTCTATTTTAATATATTTTAAAATGTAATTTCAGCCATTACTCCAGTCTTCAGTGTCACATGATCATAAATCATTCTAATATGCTGATTTGGTGCTCAAGAAACATTTCTTATTTTTATCAATGTTGAAAACAGTTGTGCTGATTAATATTTCTGTGGAACAGTAATACATTTTTCAGTATTCTTAGATGAATAGCAAGTTCAAAAGAAATCATTTATAACAATTTAAAAGTCTTTACTGTCCCTTTTGACCAAAATAATGCCTCTGCTGAATAAAAGTATTAAGTTCTTTCAAATCTTACTGACCCCAAACATTTGAACAGCAGTGTATTTCTTTATCATATATGTGCCAAGATAAATGCAGCTGCTTTCATGTTTGTGAGCGCCCACATCAGCACTGGGGTATTATAAACGCAGCTTCCTGCCAAACTTCCATCCAGAAATCCTTCTCACATCTCTCTTCTGAACAGATATATGGCCTGAAGATAAAACATCCAACACCTTCTCCACAGAGCGTATCTGGATCGACCTCCCTTTAAACTGCATTCTCCTCTCAATTCCATCATGATTGCAAAAAAGCAAACTGCCAGCTTGAAAAGAGCTTAAAACTTTCTCTGACGCCACATAATAATGATATTCACCTCAAATTGTGGCAAAAAAAAAGAAAAAAAAAAAAAGAACAATGGAATAAATGCATGATGTCTGGGCACACTGTATTATTCAACAGGAGAATATCTGGTAAAAAAAAAAAATAAAATAAATAAATCACAGACTTTATAGTGGACTCTAATAATTATTTATCTTTCTTTTCCATGCGCACACACACTTGACGGAAGTGCTAAAATGAAAGCAGGTAGAGGTAAAACCAGCTTGATGCTTTAGACAGCATATTCAAACATGTTCTATTGTAGTGTCTGGAGAGGATCAAGTTCATCAAACCAACTTTGAATTCAAAAGGCTTTTAACCTCTTGAACTTCTCATGTAAATCTCACATTAGGCTCCGGCCTGGCTGAAGTTTATGGCTCACTCGACAGCTTTGTTGCCATGTGGATGGTCCACAGATATCCACAAAACTCTCCCTTTTGTCCTCTTTTAAGATCTTAATCAACTCAGATCAAATTACCCATACCAGACCCGAATTCTTGGTGGCCAGACGACCCCAATACACGTCACACACACACACATATAGAGAAAACTCTTTTAATTCAACTTATAAGTTAAAGGGTTAGTTCACCCAAAAATGAAAATAATGTCATTTATTACTCACCCTCATGTCGTTCCACACCCATAAGACCTTTGTTCATCTTCGGAACACAAATTAAGATATTTTGATTAAATTCGATGGCTCAGTGAGGCCTGCATTCACAGCAATGACACTTCCTCTCTCAAGATCCATAAAGGTACTAAAAACATATTTAAATCAGTTCATGCGAGTTCAGTAGTTCTACCTTAATACTATAAAGCAACGAGAATACTTTTTGTGTGCCAAAAAAACAAAATAACGACTTTTCAACAATATAGTGATGGGCCGATTTCAAAACACTGCTTTGGAGCTTTATGAATCGAATCAGTGACTACAAATAGAACTACTGAACTCGCATGAACTGTTTTAAATATGTTTTTAGTACCTTTATGGATCTTGAGAGAGGAAATGTCATTGCTGTGAATGCAGGCCTCACTGAGCCATCGGATTTAATCAAAATATCTTAATTTGTGTTCCGAAGATGAATGAAGGCCTTACGGGTGTGGAACGACATGAGGGTGAGTGATTAATGACATTCTTTTTATTTTTGGGGGAATTAACCCTTTAACCATTCTTTTAAGAAAGTATATGGTGTATCCCTTTATGTGTATGCATGTCTCTCTATTATATAAGCATTAGTTACCACTTTTAATTGTGTCAGTTAAACCCTAAATGTTTATATTCACGTGTAAGAATGTATCCCTGCTTTGATGTACTCCCAGTATGCCATATTTGGTCTTGTTCTAAACCTCTACGAATATCTTAACCAACTATGTATGTTATGTTACTGTAAAATGCTTTAGTCCATTTTTAGAGTCTTTTGGAAGAAAAATTACCACTTCGGACAGCTTCATAAATTATGCAAATGAAGTAAAAACACACAAAGGATTTCTTTTTCCTGCGGTTAATCCACGCTGGCTATTGGCCAGTCCAACCCAGGAGGAGTGTAGATGGTTTTTGCTATATAACAAACCAACACGCAACCCTGTTGGCTCAGTCTTCTTTACCTGTGGAAGAAAAGGATTCTTCCTCTTCTTCTTTTTCCAGCCATTTTACTTTTGAGTTAAAACTCTGTTTGAAAATCCCGCTGAAGACCCTCTCGGGACAAAGACCAATTGGACACGCCAGCTTGAACGGCGCATTCACCACAGCTTCTAAAAAAGGACCCATGCAAGTATAGAAACATTTCCTCGATGCGCTTTAAGCTTACTTTTGTAAGTTGTGATTCCTTGCTGGCTCTTAAAGGTTTTAACTGTCTGTAATTTGCCATTCTTTGATCACCTCTGTTTTTCCTGACTTTACTTTCGCTTCTGTATATATGTATTCTTTGTTATATTTAGCCATATATATATATATATATATATATATATATATTAGTAGTTCATATATTAAATCCATTATAGTTATGCTTTATTATCTCTCTTGATGCTCATTAATGAATCCAAGTCACTTCAATGTTTGATTTCGCTTTACATTGACTTCTAATGTGTTTACACTGAGTTAATGATATAACCTCTAACCTTATCCGTAATCCAAACTATCACAGAAACCTTTTTGCATTTACACAAATACATTATGAAGTCTGTTTACTAAGCTGCTTTCCTCATGGGCCCCATTGGCTGCAGCTCACAATGTAGGTAAAATTTGATACAAAAGAATAAAAGCAACAAAGAAAAACTTGCATATTTGGAAAGAGAAAATCAAAATTAACATGTCAAAGAGTTGGAACAATTAATGCATGAAATGAGAGAGAAAGATGGACTAAGGGAGTGTGAAATGCTCTCAACAGTGAGACAGAGGTCACGGTAAAACAAATTAAGGGAAAAGCACTAAAAAAAAAAATTGATAAAATGAAAGGATGTGGGTAAAATAGGCATAAATTGTACCTTCAGTCCTCCACACTCCGCTGCAGACCCTCTGTCCACACCTGTAATGTAGATACCCAGAGAGTATTCAGCCCCTCCACGGACCATGAGACCCAGAGAACGGCCGTCATCCAGCACCAAATTTACCTGTGAAGAGGAAGGCATTGTCTGATTGATGGCTAAATCAAATGAATAAATTTCACACTTAAAATGTGTTTAACATAATTTTGTCTGCATTTTGAACAATATACACTACCATTCAAAATTTTTGAGTCAGTAAGATTTTTTTTTTTTTTTTTGAAAGGAAGAAATTAATACTTTTATTCATCAAGGATGCAATAAATTGATCAAAAGTTTCACTAAAAGACACTTATAATGTTTCAGAATATTTCTATAAAAAATGTATCACAGTTCCCACAAAAATATTAAACAGTACAACCGTTTTTCAAATTTGATAATGATACAAAATGTTTCTTGAGCACCAATGATGATTTGCCATCACAGGAATTAATTACATTTAAAATAAATAAATAAATAAATAAATTAGAAAACACTTATTTTGAATTGTAATAATATTTTTTATTACAGTAGTGTATCTTATTGTTTTATCATATAAAAAATGTGTTTGTGTCATGTTCTGTGGTGTTTTCAGTTTCATTTTCAAGGACTTTTAGTTTGTCTTCATTATTTCCTGTGTTTCTTATCTTTTATCAAGGGCAGCGTCTGAAATCGCCCCCTATACCCTTAAATAGGGCACTATTTGAGGGGACAGCCATTTGTAGTGGTGTCCAAAACCATAGTGGACGTTACCGAGTGCACTCATTCAATCCCACAATGCACCGCAATAACAAGTGTACAACTGATGTACACTCAACGGCTAGAGAATACCCATAATGCACTGTGAGAATCGCGCCACACGACGAATGAATTCCCGAGTCTGACCGGAGGATGGCACCCGCAGCTGAATCATCCATCCATCCACTTCCCAATGTGGCTACAGCATATTATCATACAAGTATAAATTATTTTTTTCTTGATTATTAAATTAATTAAGGTTTATACATGCTAGTTTCCATGAAGATACATTTTTTCATTACTACTGAACCTGCCAGTTTGCTATGTTTAATAAATGATTATTAAACTATGCAAAAGCGACAGCCCTTCCGGCGCACTCAGCGTCCGAATTCACTCACTCGTTCTCATTCACTCCTTCAAGTGGACTATATTAATGGACTAATGTAAGGAATAGTGAATGAGGGTATAGGGGGCAATTTCAAACACAGCACAGGTTTCTAGCACGTTTATCATTGGTTGTCATGGTTACTCATTGTTTAATTAATTTCACACACCTGTTCCTCATTTTCATCCTTGGTTAGTTTTGCATGTAATTCCCTCAGTTTCATTCACTCACAGTTTCATTTTGTTTATCTTCATTTGTGGATTTCGCTCTTTTGTTACTGCTGCATTTAGATCAGCTTCACTTGCCTCATCTCCTTCAGCTTGAAACGTTACCAGTTTGTGCTCTATTTCTTTAAAACACACGATTTGACATGTTATCTAATACAATCACAATCAGACATTTTGAAGTGTGCCATAAGTTTCCAAATACATTCCACAGGCTGCTTCACACACACAAACAAATCTCTGAAATGTGGCATTGACATTACGGTGTGACAAGGAAATTAAAATACTTCCCAACCGCAATGTGTTGTTACAATTCACCTCTCAAACCTAGAGCACCCATTACTGTAACGTACAACTATAATTCTCGACTCTAACAACCCATGCGCCTTAGCGAATGGCAGATCTGCTGAACCAGCAGAAGGACTAATATGACTCCCACGACCTCTTCACAAAGGCAACAATAGGTCTGTGATTAGAATGCATCATAGAATCCCCGCAGAGCCAATCAAACAGGGTCACCGGAGCGCCTGTGCGCTCTGGGAGATCAATGCGTCTCGTCTTTTCCAACACCAGCACCCACCAAAAGCATCTGTCGCCCACTAGCATGCTGCTTAAAGGTTAGTACTAGCCATCCCTGAAAGGTCAAGGTGGCGTAGGGCCATACTGCGTTTTGTGTGTGTCATTGTTCATAATGCCAGACATTTATAAATGTCTCTCCCATGAATGGCTCCTTATATTTATTTTTATTCTTCTTTAGAAGGCTGCTACAGGCTAAATAGATTTCGGCTTCCAACAGAGCTTTCTACGCAACTTTTGTTTCAGTACCGAGAATTTGTCAGAATTACCCTGCAAATTGCTTCACCGCGATGTGAGACTGCGAGCGAGCAGGGTAGTAAATCAGGGCGGACCGATGGAGATTTCTGCTGCGCTGTGCAGTACTGATGAAGCCGGCGTGCCACGCTACCGCTCTCGCTTTCAATGGCCGCAGGGCTCAAGAAAGAGCGCATGCTCTCCAATAGCCTTAGCAGATTTACACCTGGATGAACAGCTCATAAAACTCTCCCTATAATCACATTTAACAAATTCTGGCACACAGGTGAGAGTACAACAAAATATAAGGGTGAGGAATAGTGCTAGGATAAATTTGAGGAGCGGGCAGAAAAAGGTTCTCGCATTTAAAACGAGCCAAAATTGACAATATACAGTGATTGATTGCTTAATTTGTCTTGACTAACAGTGTGTGCTCACACTTCACAGGTCCTTAGGCAAATAATGACGTGCAAACAAAACAATTTTTTTCCTCACCCTTCATTGATTTATTTAATTCATAGTTTAAAATTCATAACAGGGAACCTGTGTACAACAGCAGACGTCTTAGTTTGGTCCAGGTCTGATGGAAACTGGAACTGTGGAACAGACTCTTATATTTGCTGCCTCTTAATGTTTCATACATATTCAATAATTGTCTAAAAAAAAAAAAAAAAAAAAAAAACACCTAGCCCAAAACACTAATCCACCAGTTTGGATTTGCTCCTAATAGACAGTATTGTTCTAAATGTAAATGCATCTGCGTCAAGGGTTTATCAGCCGTGTACACATTGTGTATGTTTACCAGAAAGACTTCTGTAAAATGCAAATCGAACACACACACAAATTCACACACACATCTTGTTGCTACTGTTTTTTTTTTTTTTTAAACTCAAATCAAAGTACCACAAAACGCTTATCAGAAATACCAAAAACATCCCAGGTGAACCAAATCAGGGCTAGTTTATAAATCCCTGTTTTAAAGCACTACTGCCCATTAGCTAGCGGATATGATCACAGATAGTTTAGCCCAGAGTGCGTGTGTGACAGTGGATAAAAGATGACTTATAGAAAAGGGCAGCAGTCCAATGGCGCTATGGTTATCATCAGCTGGCACAAATAAGATAAAGAGCTTTGGTTTACAGAAATAATAGCATAAACAGCGTTTCATGAAAGACAAGGCAAATTCTTCATTCGCTCCTCTCTTACGCACCAGTGAAAACTCATTTCTGCACTCAACCTATACAGGAGCAGAGCACTTAAAACGACAACCATTTATTGAAGCTGGTGAGCTGTAAACAATGCAGCTTTAACATTGAGTTTTTGAAGGCTCTTGCACATGCAGATGATCAGATGTTCTCCATCCATACTGTATTTCAACAACTATGTAAGTATTGCCCACATCTTTTTTTTAATCTTCAGGGACAACACTTCTTTATGAACAACTACTGTTCAAAAGTTTGGAATTTACAGTGTCGACTCATTGTTACAAAAGATTTCTACTTAAATGAATACTGTTCTTTTGAACTTACTATTTGTCAAAGAATCATGAAAAAAATAAGTTTGTCATGGTTTCCACAAAAATATTAAAGGGTTAGTTTACCCAAAATGAAAATTCTGTCATTAATTACTCACCCTCATGTCGTTCCAAACCACTCTTGTTTACATGACTACCAAAAAAATTTTCAATTTCCAAATTTTCTGAAGAGATGTTTTAGATTGTTTTATATGATGAACAGATTGAATTTGGCTTTTATTCACATTTAAACATTCATTAACGCACACATCAGTTGTGGTAAGCAGAAGCTCAAGCATGTTTGCTTGATGCGTGAGAACTAATGAGGATCATTCTTGTGTGTTACATTTGAGCTTCCGGAAGAGGTTTGTTCTCATTGGTCAAGCAAGTTCGTTTGAGCTTTTGTTTAAGTTTGCTAATCAATGTTTATATGTCTATAAAAGCCTAAATTAAAACGGTCCATCATATAAAGTGAGTCTCTTCAGAAAATTTGGACTAAACCACCCAATTTATATGGATTAATTTTACGATCTCTTTATGACTTTTTTTAAAGCGTTGCTTTCTATGGAGGAACAGAAAGCTCTCAGATTTCATTAAAAAGATCTTCATTTGTGTTCCGAAGATGAACGAAATTCTTACGGGTTTGGAACAACATGAGGGTGAGTAATTAATAACAGAATTTTCATTTTTGGATGAACTAACCCTTTAAGCATCACAACTGTTTTCAAAATTGATAATAATAATAAAAAAATGTTTCTTGAGGAGCAAATCAGCATATTAGAATAATTTCTGAAGGATTATGTGACACTGAAGTCTGGAGTAAAGCAGTCACATAACAGGAATAAATTATTAAAATTAATAAATGATTAAAAACAGTTATTTTAAATTGTATTTTTTTTTTTTTACAATAGTACTGTTTTACTGTATTTTTAATCAAATAAATGGAGCCTTGGTGAGCACTTCTTTCAAAAACATGAAAATATCATAAAGACCCCAAACAAAGTCTGTTCACTCGGCGGCCATATTTGCAATGCCTCCGGGCAGCCATTTCGGGCATCCTTGACCAACTCCTATCTATTTGAATGGGGGAATCCTGACATCTCAAAAACTGCTTGCTGAACTCACAATTAAATAACATATTTCAAATCAGCAACAAAATCTGACATGAGCTGTCCCATAAATGTTGTTTATTTATGCACAAAATAGCGTTAAAAAAGCTTATTTTTCAGGCTAAGATGAGCCAATGCGCATGTGCAGTCCTAAGCACGAGTCTCAGGTTTCTATGGGAACCGGAGATTCTAACGGCAGCTGCAGTGATGCGATGACTTTACCAATCAGCGATTGGCTCTTTTACTTAGAAGGAGGGATGTATTCTGCTATATTGCACATTGCAATTTCTCCAATTGACCCTTACTTACTGTTGCTTTGTCCGACAAGCCATGGCGCTGTCACGCCACACAGAGTGAAAAATACATTGCGGAGCAAAGAGGACACTGACAACACGTCGACAGACAAGACAGAGCAGGTTACTTATGATATTAAACAAAGTCCCAGCTTTCAAACTCTGAAATTTTTTAAGAAATTCGAACAATAAAAACCGTTTTGTGGCTCTTTAATGTGTCGTGACAGATTGCTGTAGGTGCTGAACCGATCATATCTTTCAACTAGTTAATTTATAGCATCAAATAAACATGAATGAACATGAGAAGGAATGTTGTTTCAAATGCAGAAAGACATCAATAACACACCATTTTTCAAGTTCACCGAGGTCAATCTTCTAACTCCTGACTGCTTTGCTGGACAAAATGGAGGATTCTGCGTTATGATTGGTTAGATCGCTTGTCAATCAAACTCCCGGCGAAGAGTCAATTCATGAGTAATAGGAGTGAACCGTCTTTCTATATCTATAGTCTTCGCCCCAAACTTTTAAACAGTAGCGTATATTATCTTAATCAGAATTTGGACATATCCTCACTATATAAGCATCATGTAAACACATTAAACTTATTGCTTTAACTCGATTAAGGAATGCTATAAATGTGAGCCTTCACCTTCTTCTCATCGCCGTCCTGCAGAAGTTGCATGTGGCTGCGGCCCTGACTGTTAGACCTGCGCAGAGTGGCGCTGCGATGCTCAGCCAACAGGTCAGGTGGTGGGGACACACTGCGCCCCTGTGGATCCACCCAGGTGTAGACATGATTTGTGATATAGCCACCTGGGATACGGCCCACAGAACGCACCGACATAGAGAGCTTTTTGCTGCCCTTCAGCACCTGTGAGAGAGAGAGAGAGAGAGAGACAGTGACAGAGAGAAAAAGAGGTGCAATCAGTCCAGCGTGTCTGCTAAGCGATAAAAGTCAGAGGCAGTTATGGGAATGTCAAGATATTAATGTGAAAATGCTAACATTTCCACTCCATATGATAAACAGCTCCATCAATACTCAAGCCGCACACAACAAACAAAGTGTTGAAGAAGCTACCTGGAAACTGACGCTTACCAAGCTACAAGCTGCACATAATTTTAAAGCAGTTAAACACTACATGTAACTAACAAAAAACAGCTAAATAAATACATGGAAGCTATTTAAGGAGGAATTATCTTTAAAAATAATAAAATAAATAATATCTGGTGAAATAAGAATGAGGGCAGTATTTATCTGGCACAAAAAAAAAAAAAAAAGTATCTTTAAGATTTTTAACTTGCAAACGTAAGCAGATTTTGATTCATCCCAGTAAATTGAATCTTTTGATTCAGTTCACCAATAGGACTTTTATTAGATTCAAATAGGTTCAGATTCATTGAATAATATACAATAAATGTAACTAATAACAGTGATGAACAGGAGAATTTAACTTAATGTTTTGTAAAATAAGATGTAGGCATGAATGAACTGGTGAATCATTTGAATGAACTAAAATGAATCAGACTTTCCAATGCTACATACACCCGCTACTGGTTAGAAATAACCAAATATTTCAGTAGTATTTTCAGTAGCTCTTTTTTTAAAATAACATAGCTAAGCTAGCAGCCTTACTCCTTTAAGTTAGTCCCTAACACTGCTAAAACACATGGGCAGATCTCTTCACAGAGACATACAACACAGAGAAACATGGTGTGGAGATGAAAGTCCCAGCGGTGTTTGCCTCATTGGTCTCTGATGGTCTGTTATGCTCACTATCACTCCACAAATCAAGTCTACAGCAACTGGCACTGCGGGACGCCACAAATTCAGCTGAGTGTGAAATGACACCATTCTCTCCTACAACACACACACACACAAAGATACACTAAGCTAAATGCACACAACCCAATGCAACCCCAGAACTTACAATTGGGCTGAACTCAGAGAACTTCCTGTTCTCAGGGTGGCTTCACAGTATCTACTTCCCATGCAGCTCAGACTCCCTCGCAATGCACTTCAGAAATGGTTTGTGTCCACAGGCGTGCTCTGTTGCGTATCTCTGACCTAGTTCTGCTGAATGTTTATTGAGTTGCAAAATACTGTGGTCCAGATTTGAAGTGTAACAAAATAAAACTGCTTATTCGTGAGTCACTCAGTCCGTTGAAAATAAACACCAATGGTGCTTCGTTAATCCCCAAAAATGTTTCAAAGCCCAAAGTTTGGATTTATTTAGGAGTTAATCTGGTCCGTAAGCATCTAGTTTCCTTTCTTTCCTGGGCCAGGATTTGCCTGGGTTGTTTAAATGAGCGACAAGTTGTTTTTTGGGATAGAGGAATGCAGAGCAAAGACAAATAAAATGCAGACACATTGGAATGAACAGAAAATAAAAAAAATGAGAATGCGAAAAGATGAAAGACAGAACACAAATTCCTTGAAGGGATACAGTATTTCACCCAAAAATGAAAATTCTGTTTTCTCAACCTCATGTTGTTCCAAATCTGTATGACCAAGCCTTATGTGTAACACAAAAAGGGAAATTTTAAAGAACTGTACTAAATGCTCTTTTCCATGAATTCATAATAAATGCAGACTAACAGTTTCAAGGTTTGAAAAAGACATGAACTCAACGGCCCCGTCCCAAATGGAAGTCCTCACGAGTCCACACTCTCTTGACGTAATACCGCTTTGACTGACAGATAGAAGTCTGCTGTGGAGCTTGCTTCAGTGCGGACTCGGCTTTCCATACAAAGCAACGAAATTACCACATTCAAGGTCCAGAAAAGTAGTAAAATAGCCAACATGACTACAGTGGTTCAACCTTAATGTTATGATGCGACGAGAATAGTTTTTGTGCACAAAAACCAAACAAAAATAGCAACTTCATTCAACAAATTCGTATCTCCTCTGTCATTCTCCTACACTATTTACATTGCAGCGCTTCCAGGTTTTCTACGTCAGAACGCCAGCTCAGTGTAGTCACGTTGACTATTTTAACAATGTCTTTACTACTTTTCTGGGCCTTGAATGTGGTAATTTCGTTGCTTTCTATGGAGGATAAAAAACCTCTCAGATTTCATCAAAAATATCTTAATTTCTGTTCTGAAGATGAAAAAAGGAATGACATGAGGGTAAGAAATTAATGACAGAAATATTTGGCTGAAATAACTCTTTAATTGTAATTGCGTGAGAAAAACAACAACTAGAACATTCTTTAAAATGCTTCCTTTTACGTTCCACAGAAGAAATTAAGTGATATGGTATGAAACCACATAAGGATGAGTAAATGATTTTCCTTTTTGGGTGAACTACTCCTTTAAGAGACTACAGGAGAAGATAAAAAACAGCTTTGTCCCTGCTGTGAATACTAACAAATAAAAGAGCGCCTGGCAGTGAGATTCTTAATGCACCATCGCTGCTCTAAAGTGCTGACTGTGACACTGTCTGATGGAGTGTGTCAACAAATGAGTGGAGTAACGGAATACAGTTGGATGAGAGAGAGATGGAGGGATGGAGAAAGACAGCAGGCAAGCAGCTTATCACATGATATGGTACAATGTCACCTTAGGAAATCCAATAATGCCAATAATGTGGAAAAATGCATTAATAGCCCCAAGCAAGAGCAGAAGGACATAATTAAAAAAGAAAGTTTCATGCTGCTGAGAAAGAAGGAAAATGTTGGATTTAGTTTATCTAGAAGACATTTGCAACCCATTTTACTTCCATAAGGTGACATTTCAGAAGGTGGAGCAACACAGTACAACAAGGAACTTGCATTAAACATTCATGTTGACTTTAAGGTCGGCATGAAACAGAACTTGTCTTTTCTTCCCTATTATGACATATATACAAGTGAAGTGAAACAGCTTCTCGTACAAGAACCAATGTAGGCCGGGACTTGATTTTGTCTATAAGGAATTGATTGGCTCATTGGATCAATGTGGTTTGCTATTTCTTCCGATAAATCATTTATAATAAATACTGTGAAAAAAAAAGAATGTTCCATTTTGATTTCATGTTGACTTTAAAGGCCATGAACACTTAAAGCTAACTGCTCCAAGTCATTTCAGATCTGAGCCTGACGGCCCAACCAATTCACATGAAACCCAGAGTGCACACACACTGAGCTGCCAGACATTCTGTTTATTTACTGTCATTTCCAATGGGACCGATAAAGCATCCGAGAGCAGAATGAGAAATCAAGTCGTAAATGCAGAATGTTTGAGCATGTGACGCTCAGTGTGTGCGCTGACCAGCCGGCATGGATACTGAAGCAAACAGAAAACGCATACATAAACAGACAATCTGCAATTGTTGCTTTGAATTAGCATAACAAAAAGGGGCCAATTAGATGATCACAAAGGGTAATTGGGTCTGGTTAGCAGTGCCGTGTGCTCAGAATGCGTTTATGAGATTACGCGGACGTGCTTGGAAGGGGCGCGGGAGACATTTGCATGTGATTGAGCGATTCTGGATGAAAACCATGAGGACAATGAATCTAAAATATTTAAGAAATCAATGTAGTACAATTAGATGGATCTGAGTCAGTTCTTGTACTCACATATAGCGCATTTTGTGTAGGTGTTCATTTTCTCAAGCAACAAGTATGTGTAGGTGTTCATTTGTGAAAAATAGTATTCTGTATATCATCCCAACAGATATCCAGCTCTTTCATACAGTACTGAGTTATGATCTTTGAACAATTTACACTACCATTTGGATATGCTCACCAAGGTTGCAATTATTTGATCAAAAATACAGTAAAATAGTAGTTATATTGTGAAATATTACATTTTAAAATAACTTTGAATATGTTTTAAAATGTAATTTATTTTTGTTATGGCAAAGCTGAATCTTCAGCAACCATTAATCCAGTCTTCAATGCTAATCAACATTGAAAACAGTTGTGCAGCTTAATAATTTTGTGCAAACCGTGATATTTTTCCTCAGTATTTTAATTAGAAATCTTTTGCAACATTCTTTTTATTGTCACTTTTAATCATTTAATGCATTTAAATGCATTCAACTGAATAAAAGCATTAATTTCTTTGAAAATAAATGACCCCAAACTTTTAAAAGATAGTGTATCTTGAAGATGATTTTCAAGCAACTCTGTCAGAGTTTCTCCTAAAATTCCTTACAAGATAAAAAGATTTAAATTTTATAAATTTACAGCTATAAAACCAATGAGAAAAGTTCCTGGGTTAAGCAAAGTTTCATACTCTAGGCTTTTCACACTGTGCTTAACCCAAGGTTATTATCATTCTAAACCTAGATTTTAATTTAAACATTTCACAATTGTAATTTAGATGTGGAGCTAGCACAGCTTTTTGTTAAGAAATCCAATTCTTAAGCAGGGTTAGCACCACTTTTGCAGTGTTTATCCTGCATTGCACTGATCTTGATCAGTGTGCGATGTTATAATGTTAAGGCTAGGAGCTTAGCCGCCCACAGCCAATTGCGTACCTCATATTGACGTGTTTTGGACAGTCATGGAATGCCACAGGTGTCGTTTTAGGGAAAATTTCAAATGGTGATAAAAACATATCAATTGGAGTGAAGAAGAGACTGTTTTAATCTTACCTTTATAGTCTGTAAATGTCTATTAAGGAAATCTTGATAGTACAGTCGGCAATATTATAATACAAGGATGCTAGAGCCTTATATGTAAACAGGCTGCATGCTGCATTCGTCTAATCAGTGCCGACACTGCAAATAGAGAACATTAACCCAAGGTTTAGGTATGTACAGTGTAAAACGTCAGCTTATGAATATCTAGGATTCATTGTTACCCCCAGGTAAATTATGAGCAGTGTGAAATGTGATAACCCAGTATTCCATTTTCCTGTGGTTTAGAATAACCCAGGGTTAACTATTTTAAGTGTGAAATGCCCTACAGAGGGTTAATGTTTCTGCCAGTAAGAGACAATGAATCATAAACTAAACAATGCAACCTCATTAGACATTCAAGCACATTGTACTTCCGCAGAAATGTTCACATTGTAGTGTGTGAGTGGAAGCCATTAAAAAATGATGACAAACATTAACTGGAGCATCTAAAACAGGTTTCATGTGTAGCTTTTGGTTTCTTCTAGAGCTCTGTGCTTATCTGGAGACTGTATGTAGTTGCTCTCGCAGTACTTGGTGACTCTCTCTAGGTTGCCGTAGCTGTCCAGCAGAGCTCTTCGACCAGCAGGAATTTAAAAGGAGATTCCTTCTGGTCGAGGTGCTCTGCTGGACAGCTACGCCGACCTCGAGAGAGTCACCGAATACTGCGAGAGCAACTACATACAGTCTGCAGATCAGCACAGAGCTCTAGAAGAAACCAAAAGCTACACCACTCAGTCTTTGGCCAGTGTAGCATATCTGATCAACACTCTTGCCAACAAAGTGCTCCAGATGCTGGATATACAGGCGTCCCAGCTACGCCACATGGAGTCGTCCATCAACCACATCTCACAGACAGTGGACATCCATAAAGAGAAGGTGGCCAGGCGAGAGACTGGCATCCTCACCACCAAAAACAACACTTCCCGCACGCACAATATCATCGCACTAGCCAATCCTGAGAGGCCTGTACGCTACATCCACAAACCCATTGACTACAGTCTGCTGGATGACGTAGGCCTTGGCGTTAAAGGTCAACGCCCAGAATATGAAAGCAGGTCCAACTTCACACACAGCTGTCCCGACAAAGGAACACTGGGGCGGCACTCCCCTTACCGGACACTCGAGCCTGTCCGTCCACCCGTCGTCCATAACAACTGTGTGCCTTCAGTAGGTAAAAGCCTGTGGCTTATAGTGAGTTCCTGGGGTGTAAGTCCCTTGGACATACAAAAATTCTATTCTTTTAAACTATTTCTTTAGATTAACACACTTGAAGATTTTAAGCCCGATTTGCACCCCCAAACAATCGGAGACTTGTCGCAAACAATTTTTTGTCCAAAAAATCCTCTATTGTCTGGTGTCATTACAATTCTTTAACTGCTCCCGATCAAGACGGAGTGTCCCCAATCTCAAATCTCTTCCCTCTGACGTGATACCCATGATAGCCAATGAGAGTGTGCAAGCGTCACCTACCAGATGTTGCGTGTTTCTTTAGCTTAAACTTGACAGCCAACATGCCACGAAAGTGGAGTACTGAAAAAGAAGATCACTCACATTCTTCTTTTTCTATTTTGTTTTTCCACTGTAAAGCAGAACGTGTGGCAGGAAATCCACCTGACAATGTTGACTGTCCTCCATTTGTTTTTCTTCTCAAGTCACATTTGATCTTGCGAGTCTCCGTGAGATCTCGTCTCATGCTGTACTTCAGCCTAATGTTGTAACTTTGTAAATATGCAACTAAGCAGTGCTGGGGAAAATAAATTTTGAAAGTAACGTTTCAATGTGATTCAAAACTCATTTTAAAATGAAACTAATTACAGTGCAACATTTCAAGAAAAAGTAATGTGCCAAGTTACCTTTGTGTTCCTTTATTAAAGAGCTATGGTCAAATTGGTCAATGGTCAATATGGTCAAATATGGATTTTTTTTTTTTTTTTTACATTGGAAGTGCATGCTATGACAAGTAAGCACTACCATAAAAAAAGATGCTGTCTAGGAAGAAATATTGATACTAAAGAGGTCTTATTTCCAATGGGAAATATAAAAGTAAGATACAGAGTCACAAAATACACCTGATTCTCTCTATTTTTGCCTCCATATTGACCATCCACCTGTGACTGCCATGACTCATGTGTTCCCCTTAGGCAGCACTGCATAAGCAAAATTTCATCTGCCAAAGCAATAACAATTTCTCATTTAGTCCCTTTAATGAGAGACTCTGAGATCAAACACAACAAAGTGCAATTTTAATAACAGTTGGAAGTATATTGAATTATGCTCAAAATGAAACAGTAAAATGGCAGATTTTGTCAGAAATGTCAGCTGGAGAAGAACGTGTTTTAGGCAGTGGGTCTGATATAGTTTGACAGCTCTGGACAGCACTGACATCTTTCACCAGAGCTGTGGCATCTTATGCTGAAGGGATCGATCGGACTACGACAAGCTGCTACAGCAAACATTTCTCGCTCTCTCTACCCTTCTTTCCATTTATCAGCCTTCCCTGCTTTCCAACTTCTTGTCTCATCTCTCATTCTTATTTATGAGTTATATAGCAGGAGTCGCCTCCACATGGGATGACGAGGGATGGAAAGGGAAAGAGAGGAGGAGAGAAAGAAGCGCTTGACTTAAGGCCAGATTTTGTGCTTGAATCAGGGGGGAGATTAAGGGAGATTTTTCACTCTTTGACTGAAACATGAGAGAATAGTTTAAGAGGTTTTGCAAACAACAAAAACAGACAAAGCATGGTGGGACATACAAATATAGTACCGCAAACAACAGTATCATCTCTCCGGGCTTGTTAAAGACATCTATGTCAGGGAGAATTGTTTCAGCTAAATCAAAGCTGACAGGAGACCAGATAAACATACTAATGCTCTCCTCAAAATGCAAAAACAGCTCGAATCAGACTCTCAAATGCATGCAAATACCGTACAAAGCCTGTCAAAGCACAACACTGCAAAAACCTCATTTCTTAATCAGTATTTTTGTCTCGTTTTCCATTGAAAACCATCTAAATATCCTTAAAACGAGATCAGTTTACTGAAGAAGCAAAACTGCAAAAGATATTAAGACTTGACAAGCCTGATGACCGTAATGTCTTGAGAAATGAAATTTGAATGAGATTGGAGAACTAGTTTATATGCTGAAGAACCAGTACAGTTGAATGTAACATCCCTAGAGAGATTCATTCTTGGTTCAGGTGACATTCTATTCTGTATGTTACTGTTGCCCCATCTCCTGTAATCAACTTCACCCAGCCACCACTAGTGCTGTCATGCTAAAAGTGATCTGCTTTCCCCAACGGGCCGTAGCATGGCTTCTTGTTCCTACATGTCAGAGCAAATGCTTTTAGAGACCCACAAACCAACAATTCTACAAGTATACAGACTTACAACAAAGAAACATATATGTATAACCTTTATACAACATTATAAAAGCACTTAAAACACCATGTATTCATATGAACATTTGTTTTGTGCGAGATACACAATCTTCCTTCCCACTGGCTCAGTTTCAGATCAAAAATGCATAACAAGAAAGGACAGTAATTACAACAGAGGGGAATATGGTCCTGTTGGGCTAACACAAATAAGATTTCTTCTCAGAGATCTTATTATTGTGTTGGCAAACGGTGCCACCGGCAGCGCTCGCCAGTGCTGTATTATACATGTGGTTATGGAGTGATATCTGATTTTCTCTCTGCCTGGAAGTAAGGGAAAAATGAAGAAATTGAGAAAGAAATAAATCAAAAAAATATCCACGTCTATGACCTGTTCTCCATTTGCTCCCAGACCTCCCGGTTTGTATTTGCTTCTGAGGTGAATGTTGTCAGAATAGAAAAATAACAGAATTTTCATTTAATGGTTAAGTCTATAATTTTCCTCATTTTAAAGGGGACCTATAATGCCCCTTTTACAAGATATAATATAAGTCTCTGGTGTCCCCAGAATGTGTCTGAAGTTTCAGCTCAAAATACCCCACAGATCATTTATTATAGCTTGTCAAATTTGTTTCTTGCAAATGAGCTGCTGCTCCCAGCCCCCTTTCCCGAAGAGGGCGGAGCTTTAACAGCTCATGCTTCGGTTGCTCAACAACAACAAAGCTGGAGAATCTCACGCAGCCAAAATGATGATTGTTAGCAACAATGTTCAGTCTTACATTGTTCAAACCGGATTCGGACACTGATGGAGAGACTCAGGAAGAAGTTACAACTTTTAGAAAGCATCTGGACATTTCTGAATGGTTAGTAGATAAATTTATGTAGTTGCTGTGGAGTTGATTCAACTCATCGACTAGCATGTGCCGTCATGATAATCTTTTGTACAAATCCAGCATTGAATTGACCCTAGTTTGTGAAGAAGTCCGGCGTAAAATGACGTCATTATAACAACACTCTACTACAACAGCTCTTCCTCTTCTCTAAAGCAGCACAACATGGCCTTGTCCCCTTTGTTGCATGTTCCCGAGGGCAGGGTTTATGTAAATTTTGGGGTTTGTGACGTCATCAACCTCGTTGTACTCCCTACCAGCCTTTTGTTGTAGTCCTTAAAAAGTGATTTCTGTAAAAGAAAATATCTCCCTTTGTATTGAACTTTGAGCGTCATAACTTTGCAGATGTTGTTTATGCTCAAACAGCAACATTATACAATAACTAAAGTTAGTGAAATCATAATCAAGGACCCCTTTAAGTTATTTAAAGTAAAACAAAACAAAATTGAACAACATAAAAATTAATTGAATAACAACAACATAAAAATTAATTGAATTTCAGGATTCCAGAAGTTTTAAAAGCTGAATGTTCTTCAGGATTCCCACTTTTTTTAAATCAATACATTTCCAGTCATTTGTGATTTACTGGATAAGGATTTTAAAATTTTTTTTTTTTTACTCACAATTTCCACCTGATAAAATATTTCAGAAATTTGAAAAAGTATTATAAAAATAAAATAAAAATAAAATGTTTATATTATACATAAATAAGGATTACATACATGATTAATCATGCTACCTCATATATCCAAGTTTTCCAAGACCGTGGGAACTCTGCATGTTCTTCAAGGAAAAACACTGAGGTGGTAATTTAAAATAAGAAATATCTTGACATTTTGTTTTGTGGCTCAACCAATGGAGTAAAATTTTGCTGGGACAATGTTTAATCACTATCATTTATCACAATGCTATATATTCCACAAAAATATAGCTCAAAATAGAAGATACCGCTTTTTTAAGTCTATAACAACTTGACAGCTTTCCACAGTTCAGTTCACCTCTCTGTTCCCCAGCCCTCGCAGCACAGGTTACCTCAGTTAATTATTTGTGCTCTGCTTGTGCTGGTAAGATAGAGAGTGACCCAAGAACCATACCGCAAGTTTGTGTGAATGGCTAGCTGGGAAGAGCTGTTGACCCTGAGCTCAAAACCATCCATCTCCTCTACCGAGACTGGAGAGGGAACACTGAGGCATGAAACTCTTTCTTTATTACGGAAAAAGTGTAGTTAATCACACTTTCTCCTAATAAGATGAGGAGCGGAGGAGAAGAGAGCGGAAAAGCAGTGATTTTGATAACACTTAAATCACAGCAATAGCACAAATCAGACTGAGTGTTTATCATCGCTGCCTTGAGCAGCCAAACACTGCTTCTGAAGGGCCTAAACTTCTCAGAGGAGAATCCAAACATACTACTCTGTTGCCGTACTGTTTTTCGCATTTGTTTTTCACAATATAGTTGGGAAGTATTCGATTTTGGAGTGACTGTTTACAACTGTGACCAGAAGAAGAAGAGGAAGAAGGATAAGAAGAAGAAGAAGAAGAAGAAGGACAAGAAGAACAAGAAGTGATTATTACTATTATTAACTCAGTTTGAAGCAGCTTGTGGTTTAGAAAATACAAATGGTTTAAAAAGTATTAAAAACTATTATTACTTGTATATATACACTACCAGTCAAAAGTTTGGACAAGGTAAGATTTTTAATGTTTTTAAAAGAAGTTTCGTCTGCTCACCAAGACTGCATTTATTTAATTAAAACTACAGTAAAAACAGTAATATTGTGAAATATTATTACAATTTAAAATATCTGTTTTCTATTTAAAATATATTTTATAAAGTAATTTATTCTTGTGTTGGCAAAGCTGAATTTTCAGGATCATTACCCCAGTCTTCAGTGTCACATGATCCTTCAGAAATCATTCTAATATGATGATTTGATGCTCAAGAAACATTTATTGTGTACAATTGTACAAAATATTTGTGTACAATATTTCTTTTTTATGATTCTTTGATGAATAGAAAGTTCAAAAGAACAGTGTTTATTTGAAATATAATCTTTTGTAACATTATAAATGTCTTTACTGTCACTTTTGATCGATTTAATGCATCCTTGCTGAAAAAAATAATTAATTTCTTTAATTTCTTTTAAAAAAAATAAAAATAAAATCTGACCCTAAACTTTTGAACGGTAGTGTATAATGTTACAAAAGCTTTGTATTTCAGATAAATGCTGTTCTTTTGAACTTTCTATTCATCAAAGAATCCTGAAAAAGAAATATTGTAAACAAATATTTTGTACAATTGTACACAATAAATGTTTCTTGAGCATCAAATTATCATATTAGAATGATTTCTGAAGGATCATGTGACACTGAAGACTGGAGTAATGATGCTGAAAATTCAGCTTTGCCAACACAAGAATAAATTACATTTTAAAAATTTTATCAAATAGAACAGTTATTTTAAATTGTAATAATATTTCACAATATTACTGTTTTTACTGTATTTTTAATTAAATAAATGCAGCCTTGGTGAGCAGACGAAACTTCTTTTAAAAACATTAAAAATCTTACCGTGTCCAAACTTTTGACTGGTAGTGTGTATATATAACATTTATAATAAAATACATAATAAAAAAAATAAAAAATACATACAACGCTACATACATTTTGTCCCTGTCAACTTCTCTTTCTTTCATTTTTCTTACATTTGTTGAATTGTGATGCTGTTCTTTAATGCATTGAATCGTGATCTGATTTTCAGCATCCTCTGAGGGAGGTGTATGAATTTAGAGTTTGTTTTTATGTGTGTGTGTGTATCACGACAGAGATGAAGTGTTGCCTCTGGATCTATACTGCCACAGGCTGCTTTCTCTGGTACGTTCAGTGGTCACCTGCGCGTAAAATTAACTCCACCACCTGGGTCTCCGCTAGAAGGGATGCTTACCTACAAAACACACACACATAAAGTAACATGACCCAAACACAATGATGCAAACAGTAGCTATGCAGGAGTACCAGCAATGTAACATTTGCGTGCTTAATATTAGTTGGTTTTATCAAACATCAAAGAGAATTTTTTTAAATATTGCATGATCATTATTGATAAAAATGTTGTTTTTTTAAAATGCTGTGGCACAAAACACCCATTCAAATGTTCAAGCGACTTACTGCCTGTTAAGTTCAGTTACAGTTTTGCTTTTAAAAAAAAAAAAACTTATGCTTTGTATTATTACTACTACTACTACTACTAATAATATAATGTCAGATTAACTAGCCACAAGGTCTCAGATGTAAGTATACACATAGACTAAATGAGAAGGCACCATCTGTGTGGACTGTATAACTGATGCTTGAACTTCTGAAAAAGAAGCAGCAAAGTATTCATCCAACTCTAACTGTGATTCCTGACTGAATTACATACAACACGTTCTGAGAGGCGAAAAGACAGACATATTCTGTTGTTTGGTCTCCATGGTGAGATTTTAGCATACTCCACCACATTATGATTAAATTCTCAGATGGGTTTAGCATGGTCTAGTTAGCCCCTGCTGGTTAATGCCAAAACTACACCATCTGGCAGCAAAAAGCATCTTCCTCCATTGACAGCCATTCAGAATTAGTTGTGTATTCTGACTTAATACATTTTATATATTATACACACACATATTTTGCAAACAAAATTAATTTAATTCAAATTAATATAAATTTCAAAAATTAAAGTGCCCCTATTATGCTAGTTTAAAAGTTCCTAATTTTGTTTTGGACTCTTCTACAATAGTTTTGCAAGCATCCAAGTTCAAAAAACACTTTAATTCTCTCATAATACACATTGCACATCACCTCATTTCTCAAAGAGTCTGAAAACAGTTTGTTCAAAGATTTAGTTGCTCTAAACTCATCCTTACAAAGAACCTACTCTGCTCTGATTGGTCATATGGCCCAGTCTTTTGTGATTGGTCTACCGTTTACAGTGCGTGTTGGAAACGAAACGCCTGTTACAATATCTGAATTTCAGCTCTGGAGGTTTTCTCAGCACTTGGTACACAGTGATACGTATGATGGCGTCAGTTTTTCTGTATCAATTCCAGCGTGAGTCCTCATCCTTTTGAAGTGCATGAAACGTGGTTTCCAGCACTGAAAACAGCGTCTTCTTGACATGTCGACAACACGAACCAAACTCTTCCAGGCCTCAGCTACAACTACAGTGTTTGAGGGCGGGTCACGTGAAGCCAGTGAAGACCACAGGATGGCATTATGCAAATGTGTTACACTGTTACATAGGTATGTAACAGAAATTATAGACCCCCTTAGTTAAATCATACCTTTAATTTTTTTTTTAGAAGATGGATAAACACATCATTATGCATTGTCGGACCCTGGGGGAGAAGCCATGCCAACCGTTGTTTCCTTGAATATCTATATGGGTCTATTAGTGTAATGGTGGACAATCACAGCCTTAAAAAGAAGCCCTACTGTATGAAAGTAGCTTTTCCAACGACTTCCTAGAAAAGACTGCGGCTGACTCCAGGAGGTGCATGTGTGGAATCCAGTGGCGTCAACTTCCCAGAAACCCTTATTTTATTTTTTTGAACACATTGTGCTTTGTGAGACATGTTTATGTGAGAAATCAGGCTGTAATTGTGTTTCTAGCCCTGATTTCTGTCTCCTGGAGTGTTATTTCCTTTTCTGTGGGTTCAGCCAGTTAGGTTGAGCACATAAAGATGGGCTGACTGTCCGGATCACTTCATTAGTGGCTTGTCAGTGTCACTTGTGGCCTTTTCAACCGGGTCCAATTATGGTCCACCCACCGGCTCGAGAGAGGAAGGAGCAGCCGTGCTTGAGTCATGCGCGGCCGCGTTAGCGCAAGGAATCAAATCACACGCGGCAAACAGCAGCGAAATTTAATTATACAAAAGATAATCTGCTAGATATCTGCCCACCGTTCAGACACACTTCGATACATATGTCCACCTACTGTACGGGTGCAGACAGGATGCAACTATCCTTATGCAAAACTGAAGTGGACTAATTCAACTGTGTAAAAGGCAATTTAGTCAAGTTTAATCTAAATACATACCAGTGAAAATCACTTTCTTAATCTGTAGTTTTATCTTTTCTAGTAAAAAACATGATAAGCTTTCTTGAGAAGCAAATCTGTATAAGATATTAAGACTGTCAGAGATTATATGAATATATGTACAATTAAGTTTAGGTTATATATACACAGTCATGGTCAGAATTATTAGCACCCTTGGTAAATATGATTAAAGAAGGCCGTGATTATTAAACTTGTATTTTTTATCCTTTTGATCTTTCATTCAAAAATGTCACAAAAATCTCTGAAGTATATTCCCATATTTACAATTTTTAGCACACCAGGGTGACTAGGATCATAACATTATCCAGCCATGACTTCCTGTTTCACAAGAGTATAAATATGAGGAAACACACAGGCCAAATTCCCTAAATCATCCATCACAATGAGATAAAAAATAAAAAAAATTGGCTTTAAGAAAATAGCTAAAGCATTGAAAATTCGCATTTCCACCATCATTAAATATATGAAAATAGAATATAGTTACCGTTTTGGTAACACTTTACAATAAGGTTTCATTAGTTAACAACTTTAGTTAACGTGAACTAAGAATGAACAATACTTCTACAGCATTTATTAACCTTACTTAATGTTAATTTCAACATTTACTAATATATTAAAATCAAATGCATTTGTTAGCATTAGTTAAAGCACTGTGAACTACAATGAACAGCTGGATTTTTATTAATAATATTATCAAAGATTAATAAATACTGTAACAACTTATTAGTTTACATGTTAATATATTAACTAATGTTAACAAATAAGACCTTAATGAAAAGTGTTACCATAGTTTTAACATAAATACAAACAAGTGATATAATCTTGTAGTAATATACTGTATGCATGGCTGAATTTTGTGAGAGTACAGTAACAGTTGCTTATTTGTTGTTTTCAATGGAACACACACTTTTTCCAAGTTAATAGGAAAGACGAGGTGAGATGAGCCGTCCACATAATCTAGCTAACACCGCAATCTCACCCAGCAACACAAACCGAAGCAAAAATATTCCCAAAACAGCTGTGGGCTCGACTTTGACTGACCACCGATCAATTTCCTTCACATCAAGCTCCTCGTAAAGATGAAAAAGAAAATGAGAGTTAGAAAGAGAAAAACAAAGAGAGAAAAGGGAAAGAGATGGACAAGCTTGTTGACTTAGTTCTTCAATTACATGCTCCCTATCCCAGTGGTCCTTTAATTTTACGTTCAATCCTGTGGCGTTGGACATCTCATCGGGTCTGTCTGGGTGATAAGAGTCCTGCTTATCAGTTCAGCCATCATCACACACACACATCAGCCTCATCCAATCAACCTCACTGATTTCACTGCCAAAAGCTTAAGCTCTCACCAAACAAAGATACAGCGGGGTTTACTGGATAATTTCCACTCTCCGCTTACTCCTTAACTCTCTGCTTACTTTATCTTAACCCTCACCCTCAGGGTTGTGACTAGTACTCAACAATCTGGTAAACACTGTACAGAAGGCTATAGTGGGTTTGTATTTGGTCAATAGATGTTAAATTAATGAGAGCCTGCATTAGGCTATCTAGAAACGCTATGACAAAGACACGGACCACTTGTAGAAAAAAGTTTGACCTTAATTAAAAGTTAAAAGAGCCAATTAAATTTTATTCCAGAATATACACCAGCTGGACCAGCTGAAAAAAAAGCATGTTTTTTTAAGAGCAATAAAAGCCAAATTAAGCTTAATTTATGATACCATTTTTCAATAGATTTTAGACATAAATTCTTATTCAAGTACTGTAGGAGCTGCACATAGAAAATAGCTGCTTGTGAGCCATGCAAAGATGGCAACAGTGACTAGTTTAAAAGAGACTACCTTTTGATTCTTTTCACCAAAACGGTTCATTCTAATTTGTTACATTTAAACAACACAGAGTGGAAAACAGTTATAAACATCAGCATTTAACAGAACAATATAATTTTGCTTGGGTTCAGAGTGTGTTTGATTGTTGCATTTGTATCTTTGTTAACCATGTTACATGTACTTACTAGTACTAACAGTAAATTATGTGTAATACTAACCCTAAACCAAACCCTATTCCCAAAGCCTAACACTATAGTAAGAACATGTTGTTAATCAATGTTACTTGGTACTTAAATGTATAATTACACTGTAACAAGGCCAGCTTAAAATAAAGTAACCCATCCAATCTGCTGTGCTGTAAAGCTGTGTGGGCAACATAATGTGACATTAAAAACAGTGTGGTTTTTTATGTTAGTGCCTATTGGAAAAAGTAGCTTATTTTTTTAATAGGAACTTCAAATTATAAAACAGCTGAGCTACTGATACTGTCACACTACTGAAAAATATAGTCAGAGGGAAATGCATATCATGAAAGTGATTTTTTTGCACAAAGCAACCCCAGAGCCTCTTGGACGGAGAGGAGACAGCTGAGTTCTGAAGGATTTTCAATCACAGTAACCCAGTGTGAAGGCTTACCATCCAGAGAACGACAGGTTCTGTCTTTTGAGCAGTGAGGGGGGATCTGAAAGCATATTCATTTTCCCAAAATCATTCGACAGAAAAAAGTACAATTTCCCAAGTTTAATTCAAATGTAGGGACAGTGTGGGCCTTATAAATAGTTTTGGTTGATAAGTATCGTTTCCTTTAACAATGCAGCGTTTCAGGACTGTGCGAGTGTGCCAACATTGTGGGGACCAAACGTCCCCATATAGGTGAATATACATTGCAGGCCAGCCAACAGTCTCCATGAGGAGAAAAGATTAACCTCGTAAATGCCGGACATATGAAATAATAGTCAGAAAAATATAGATATTTTCAATGGAACAGTTTATTGAAACTTTAGACTTTTTTTTCTTTTATGGTATGATATATTGTAGTAAAAATATGGAGGTCATACTCAAGGAGGAAAAAAAAAACACCTCAATTTTATTCAGAGGCCCGAAATGAGCAAAAGTATGCAATTTAGTGCAGTTGCTAATATTTATATGGCCAAAAAGTAAGATAAATTTTGATAGCTGACTGCATAGATATCAGTTGTCGCTCTATATTATTCCCAATAATATGTCTAAGTAAGATGATATTTAAGTGTTTAGTTTTATGATCAAAGCTCTGTATAGCTTATATTGGGGGCAAAACATACAGTATAACACAATGTGTTACATTTTAACATTACTTTTCAAAAAAAAAAAAAAGAGGTATAGATAATTAAGCAAACCCACATGTTCATCTCAAAATATTACTAACAATTTAAAAGTTATTCTTATGTTTACTTTTTGTTGAAGATTTCACAGCACAAAAAAAAAATGTGTACCATGACCTGAAGGAGGGATGTTTTTAAAATTAAACTAAAAGGACTTTTACTTCCAAAAAAGTATAAACTATCAATCAGACGACAAAAGGCAGGTAGTATGCTGTGTACAACAGCAAAGTTGAGCATGTTGATGATTTAGAGGCCTTAGAAATATGTGTATAAAATATTATATGAAATATAATATTTAATTGGATCATTTTAAATGTCTTTAAAAATAGTTTCTTAGATTCTAGCACCTAACCAGTAGCAAAATGATGTAGTTTCTAGCAGCAAACAATTTGTCTGACCACACTGAATCAAAATATTTGATGTTTAATATACAGTTAAGCTGAATGAGGACCAATGAGATTTCATAGTGGTTCAGCTGCATGACTGGTCACACTGCACATTAATGACTGGTTGCACTGTAGTGAAAAAGCACTCTAATGAAAACACAGCTCTGCTAAGAAGCTCCGCCACTGGCCTCCACAACAAAATTAATCAATAGCCATTTACGGGCCATTTCTTTGTCTTCGCTAATGCAAGCCACTTGAAGGACGGTTCAATATTTCCAACCCCACAATTTCACTTGCCCGAGAAAAATAACAGGAAATTCACTGCAAAGGCCGATTTCCTATTTCCTAATTACAAATAATGAAACCACAAACACAACAGCATTGATTAACATCATATCAGGCAAACTGCACCTAAAAGTGGCATGACGGGCCACGCAAGCAGTCAATGAGTTTTCTCGTTCCTCTTCTTTCGGCAGGCTCATTCATTAGGCAAAAAGCCTATGAGGAAGTTATTAAGTAATGACTGGACTATGAGAGACCAATGAACAAGGCTTGTACAATAGGCCCTTGCAGACAGAGACTTAACAGCAATTTATGTTAAGGACATCAGGAGACTGATAATCATTTTATAGCATCCATTCTTTCAGCTTAATCCACGATGGCTTGCAACACAGAAGAGGAGAGGAAAAAAGATAAGTGTTCTTTCATGCTCTATCAAGTGATACAAAATTGGGAGTCAGATTTCACCATTCAGTATAATACAGCTTATACAACAGTGAGTTTCGGTCCTGTAATCTAATTGGAAAAATGGTGTCATAAGTGTAATGAATTGTTTTAGGGTTTTTTTCCCTAATTAATTTTCCATGAAAACTGGTGAAATAAATATATAGCCAATTAAATATAGAACAATTTAGAAAAGAATAATAATTTCTTTTTCTGCAATGCTGTGAAATCCAAAGTCAACATTTCTAAAGTCATTTTTACCATCCAGGTTTTCATTTCTCCAATCTAAAATGGAATTTTAGAAGCCATGCTAGCTATATTTAACTTTGAATGTCACTGCCTGGTTTACAGCTGAATTACAGTGTATAAAAACATTTTGGAGCGCTGTATGCAAGAGCGACGTCTGCTGTATTCCATTAAAGGAGGATGCTTTTGCTAATGCATGATATTAGAAGTCACTTCCACCCTGCACTGTTCTCGCCCACTCCATCCTATAGAGGGACTGAGAGTGCATAATTACAAAGGAGCAATGGCATAAAATAAGCACTCCTGGATTGACAGACAGGAAGGTGGGTGGGTGGATGGATGGATTGACAGAAGGAGGAATGGATGGAAGTAGAAGTGAGATAGATAAAACAACAGACAGACAGAATGACGGACAGACGGACAAACAGACGGACAGACGGACGGACGGACGGACGGACAGACAGACGGACAGACAGACGGACAGACGGACAGACAGACGGACAGACAGACGGACGGACAGAGGGACAGACAGAGGGACAGACACTGTGCTGTCACAGGTGTCTGAAGTGATGTGAAGGAGGGCCATGTGTTATTCCCTCCCCAGAGTGCTCAGAGGGAGAGAAGGGTTAGAAGCTATTTATAGGATGAACAGCAACTTGACGGGAAGGAATGGCACAGACGACACAGGAACAGAGCTTGCCTGTCGTCACAGCTGCACAACAAGAGCTTCTTGACCCCATCAATGTTTTCTGCTTATTTTCTCTTTGCTCTCATTCCACTCCTTCTTTCATGTGTCCGATTCTGAAGCCTTTCCTTCAGGTGTCAATGTCTAAAACACTACAAGAACCACATAATCGATATGAATACTAATCTTGTATCCATCAGGAAGATTTCAGTCAAGTGTTAATAATTTTTCTTTAAATTCAGCAGGCAAAATCAATTTTTACTTTATGCATTTTAGTTTCATCTTTTATTCACTCTTAAAGCGATAGTTCACCCAAAAATGAAAATTACCCCATGATTTACACACCCTCAAGCCATCGTATATATGACTTTCTTCTTTCAGACGAATACAATTGGAGTTATATTAAATAATGTCCTGGCTCTTCCAAGCTTTATAATGGCAGTGAATAGAGGACGAGATTTTGAAGCCCAAAAAAGTGCATCCATCCATCATAAAAGATATTCACACAGGGTTAATAAATGCCTTCTGAAGCGAAGCGATGCATTTGTGTAAGAAAAATATCCATATTTAAAACTTTAAAAACTAAAATAACTAGCTTCCGACAGACGGCCGGTACACATCGATTTACGGCAAAAGAGTGAACTCTGACCCGACACATGACATATTGAAGAAAGTGGACACGCAGAGGATAGAGCAAAACAAAACACTGGTCACGAATTAGAAGTCTAAAACGAGAATTTAAAAAAAAAAAAAAAAAATTCAGATGTATAGATTTCGATATAAGAGAAGAGGAGCTTGAGTTTGCTTGAACAGCGAGAGGTGTCAAAGCTTACGCTACTCCTACATCGTGTCAGGTTACTCTTTTGGCGTAAGTCGACGTGCGTACGGCCGTCTGCCGGAAGCTAGTTATTTTAGTTTTTAAAGTTTTAAATATGGATATTTTTCTTACACAAACACATTGCTTCGCTTCAGAAAGCCTTTATTAACCCCCCGGAGCCGTGTGGTTATCTTTTATGATGGATGGTTGCATTTTTTTGGGCTTCAAAATCTCATCCTCTATTCACAGGACATTATTTAATATAACTCCGATTGTATTCGTCTGAAAGAAGAAAGTCATATACACCTAGGATGGCTTGAGGGTGAGTATATCATGGGGTAAATTTACATTTTTGGGTGAACTATCCCTTTAAAAGCAAATGAGAATTCTGTCATCATTTACTCAAACCTGTTTGACTTTCTTTCTATTGTGGAACGTATTCTTTCGAGAAGAAGTCCATATAATCAACGTCATTGGGGTCCAATATCTATTTGGACCCCATTTACTTTCATTGTATGGAGTAAACTGTTGAAATATTCATAAATATTGCAAAAGAAAGTAATTCTTTGCTTGTAGAATGTATATTTCTTGCTTCACATAATCACTGCTAGTTGTTGAAAAAGTGCTGAAAAAGCTACACTATTGCTGCTGTCACGCTACTGAAAAATGTAGTTAAGTTAACACTATTGCAGCTTTTAATTAGTTACTCCCCTGTATGCGAGTTACTTAATTGAAGTTAATGAGCATTGTTACAGAGTGTGTGGGCAGGGTTAAGCTGATTACCGAATGGGACATTGTTCTTCCTGTGCATGTCGTGTGCTTCCTGCTGTCCAGAGCAGCACTTCTGGGTTTTAAGATGAAATGCAGCAGAACCATTAGTTCTACTTAAAAGCCAACACATCTTTTCCTACAAAGGAAACGAGTGGAGGCGGGAAAAAAAACAGAGGATAATTGAACAGCCTGATCCCTAGGTTACACCTAATCCTGTTTAATTAACTAAAAATCCTCCAGCGTTTCATCAAAGCCAGCCAGAAAAGAAGGAGGAATGACAAATCATGTGGCATGTCGTTTTAAAAGCTCCGTCTACCCTCTCCTTTCCTTTCTTCCATGTTCTCCTCTGGTTTGGAGGATGCACCTGCTGTGAGTATTTCTATTGTAGCTCAGAGCTCTTCACGCAGGCAGCCGTGTGGCACAAAGTGCCTCTTAACCCCTCCGCTGCACCTTTCTTCCCAGCATGCACCACTCTGCTTGCCCATGTGACAATAAGAGGAGTGTTCGGGTATCAGCAGACCTGGGCTCCGCAGCGCAGGGATTGAGTGGCACTGAATGTTCTTTACGGAGAAAAGTTAAATCTATAACCACACGCACATACATATAAAAATGCCGGTTTGGCAATTGTAATGAGGGCGTACACTTTATGATCACTTTATGTGGGGCGAATTTTTGTTAAGCAGTGGAGAGCGCATGCAGAATGTATGCTTTTCTGGAGCTTATAAATTTAACATAAAATCAACACTTTGCTGACTTACTTAACTAAAATTGGGGTAAAAATCAAGCACATGGAATTTAGTAATTTCATCCATAGAAAGGCTTTTATATTACATGAACATGAAATTGTGTATGTAATCTAAAAAATGAATATTACTCAAGAAAAATTAAAAAAAAATGCTCACTGATCAATAACTTTAACTTAAACTTTAAAAACCGAACATTCCCACAGTTAGGTTGAAAAAAAATGAATTATTAATCTAAATTGCAAGCCTATTAATATAACATTAATGAAACAATAGAGAAAATCAATTATTTATTACATTTGAGGGACTCAAAAAAAACTTCAAAGTGGAAAGTTTCCGACAGTATGCTGAATGCGAAGGTTCTGCTGCTTTAAGGTATGAGTTATAATACAACTCTCAACAAAATAAAAAAAATACATATATCATGTTCTAATGTTTGGGATTGGTATGATTTTTTTCAATGCTTTTGAAAGAAATCTCACTAAGGCAATAAAATAAAAATTCATTAAAAAAATACAGTAATAATTGTGAAATGCTGAATTGATGCTCAAGAATCATTTGAAGAGTTTGGTTCCAAAACGCTATAACTCCATTTTGATTAATTTGAGTAAAAAAGTTCTCTTTACCAGGAAAGTGGCAAGATGAAAACCACTATTTTCTGTTTCAAACTTTCACATAGCATCTTTTGGTTATAAAAACATTAAAAATTCATTATTATTCATTCATTATTATCAAAAGCATTATTTTTTCCCCAAAATGCAATAAATCCATGACACGTTTTTTTTCAAAATGCAATTAATCCATCAATATAAAAGTTATTTTTCATATTGAAAATACACAACAAAGTAAGCTGATTCACATATATGACAGCCTCTGAACTTTGTCTATACTAATCAGTCGTCGCTCCCAAAATTAATTAAACAAATTACTCGAGTGCCTCGTCTTCTTAATCTCCTCACGTAAATTATTACATTTCGATGACTTACATTTCTTCCCCACCGCAGAAACCACCACAGGTTCATCAATGCTGTCAAAATTATTCTTGTTTCTGTTTTTGTTGATCACAAAGTACAAAGCAGATAAGGAAAACTAGGATGCCGGGTGCATTCAGAGATTGTGATTGGTTAAGCAGATATATCGCATTCTGCAAAGAAAGGAGACTGGCGTTTGTCGCGTTTTGAAAAGAAAGGGAGAAAACATGACAGAATAACACGACGGATATCGCATTTTGCGCAATTTAATAAATTACTTTTCAATACTGACCAGATACAATACTGATTTTGGCGGAAACTTGGTTTTTTTAAAAATGGCGTTTATCACATTTTGGAACCAAACTCTTCATTTATTATTATTAAAGTGTAGGGAACAGCACATTCCAGGGCCCAGATTTATGGCAGGGCCCCTCTTATACTGCAACAGTTGAAAAAGATTTGCTACATTTCGATTGGATCTTGGTGGACTAGCACAAACAAATGTCCAACACCATCAGATAAGGAAGCTAGGACAACTGACAGACACCTCAAGCACAGGAAGGACAGGACTTCTCATTGGTCCACAGGCGGTGGAACTAATCTCTAAGGTTTAAGCCAATCGCCATAAAAAAATCTTTAAGACATTTTGGATGCAAGAAAAGTGGCTGAAACAAAGGAGGCCACAATAATCCATCTAATCCATTCATAACTATTTTTGGAAACCTTAAAACTGATGTAAACTACACACAACCATCATACTTATTCAGCGATATAGGTATTCTCAGAGACAGCTATTCGTAGTACAACGTCTTACACAAATTCATCTGTTAATGTACAAATGTTGCCAAAGGTGTCCGAACGCCGACTCATTGCCCGAAGCTGAACATGTGACCACCATGACGCATACATGTGATGCTGACGCAGGAGCCGGCCAACAAAGAAACTGCATTTGGACGTAAACAAGGAAGCCTGCACTGAGTTCACTATGTCAACTATTTATACCAACAGTTCAAATTGTTGAATAAAGTAATTATTTTTGTTTTGTTTTAGCACACAAAATGTATTCTCGTCGCTTCATAACATTAAGGTTGAACCACTGTAGTCACGTTGACTATTTTAACAATGTTTTTACTACCTTTCTGGACCTCAAAAGGTGCAATAAAGTTGCTGCCTATGTGTGGCTCAGATACCCTCGGATTTCATCAAAAATATCTTCATTTGTGTTCAGATTAATGTAGGTTTTATGGGTGTGGAATGACATGGAATAATTAATGACAGAAATTTCATTTTTGGGTGAACTAACCCTTTAAGTGATGTGACCAAAACTCACAATATTATTTGGTGCCCATTTAGACCAAATCTTTACATTTATGGTGACCATTATAAACATAAATTACAACAAGTTAAAACTGAAAAATGTGCAATCCAAGTTATATTATTAACCTTACTTTCATGTTATATATATATATATATATATATATATATATTTATATAAAAAATTCAATTGTTGCAATTTTTTTCTTCAAGCCAGACTGAACTACAATAGACCATGTGTTTCCAGCATTGCAATCTACAAACTAAGGTGGCTAACTGCTGTGCAAACAACTCCTTCTCTTGTGGAGTGCCACTGTTTTATTCTCAAGTTTTGAGCAAAAGGAAAGAGAAGGTTATGCTTACTCAGCACGTCTCCTACTTCATGCCCATGTGGGTGGGTGGGTTAATGCAGGTCAGAACCAAGGGCGAGACCTACTTTAACATCAACGGTCCTCATGCTCAGCTAGAATGTTGAATACAACGAGAGAACAGCATGAAGTGGTCTAGAGATACATTTCAAGTATACACGTGTCAGATGGATCTGACTAACTATAAATTGGCTGAAATGCATCTCAAAAAGCGTGCAACTTTTATACAACTATTAGTGAATGAAAGTAGCAACAGTAACATTAGTGTGGTACAATTATTAGCTAACCTACTTTATGCTGTAATAAAAAAACATGTTATGTTCAATTCTGCTGCACTCCATGTAGCTGTTTTGAACACTAGAAAAAAAAAAAAAAACACATTTGCAAATCTCCATGCCATTCCCTCTCATTAATTCCTCTCTCTAATCAACAGTCCATCACACTCTCCCTTTCTTTCCATTTGATTTATCCTCTATGTTCTGTGTGAGAGGAGCTTGTGATCCTCCTCATATCCATCTCTCCCTCCATTCTCTTATTGTCTCATCCATCACACCCTCTTATAATGTTCCTGTTGGCCTTGAGGTTGAGAGATAGGATAGAGGGGCCAGGAAAGCAAGAAAGACACCATACACATGTCAAAGTAGACAGAGCAACTTTTCTCTATTTAGAGATATGACAAGACACACACGGGTGAGTGATGTATGTACAAAAACCATCCTGAAATATAAACACTTACCATAGTGAATCAGGGTAACACAAAAACATGTTTTAAAAGGATTGATGATGTATTGTATTGACTTAATATTTATTTAAATTTTGTTAATTTTGAACAGAAAAAAAATAACAGTTTACCTTTAATTGAATTTCAAAAACCTAAAATACTATGTGGAGGATGCAAGATTATTTAATAATTATAACATGACGCGTGGTGAACCTATGAACCTAACTCGTATTAACTATCGCTTTGTGTTGTTGGCCAGATAAAATGACAGAGAAAAGAAAAACGGACATAAATTTTGGCTGCATTATTTGTGTTCCCTTCAAAAATGACTCTTGAGAAATGTTATGTTTATTGTCCCCCCCAACTGTTAGATGAAATTTACGCCCCTGCTACAAATAATATTTAGTGAGGCTTGCTTCACGCATCAACTGAAAACAGCATAGACATGTTTACCTGTTGAAGCTTATTCATGTTGTGTAAACTGACACAGTCAAAATGTGCCATTGGAGAAGTGCTAATTAAAAATCACTGTTTCAGTCAATGATTTCGCCCCTTCAGCCAAAACCAAAAATTAATTTCAAAATTGGCAAAATTTCGGTGCATCACGGTTTTTGAATACATTTTTAAGGAGTTCAACTTACTGCTTTGCTGTTTATTTTTAATCCTTCTCCCCTTCTGTTCTCTAAAGCATCATTTACGCTGGTGGAGTTGTGTTGAGAGCCGTCCACCTGAGTCCTGCCACACAGCTGTTCCCATCTCTCCTGGGAAACATCTTGTCACACAGAAACACTGACACAAAGCATGATGGCCATCAGGGACAAGCTAACCATATCCTTCACCTGACATGTAAGAGCTCTCTGTACGTTCAAAGAATGTTTACATCATAACAGTACAGCCCTTCTTGACATGAAGGTTCAAATAAGAAGAAAAACAGCAGTGAGAGATGTCATGCTAGAGAGAACATACTGTAGACACAGCATGCAACTTAAAGCCCAAACCACTATTAGGAATAAGACTTGAAACCTAACCAGGGGCACCATGAAACAAGCCAAAAAAGTGAAATAAGCCAATAAATAAAACTAGGTACTATAGTAGTTCCTTATGTAATTTATTGCTCTATCCTGACCTAATTTTTAATAAACCAAGAAAAATTGCAATTGAACTTGACAGCCAGCAATCACCATGTATTTTAAATATATGGAAAAATCAGCTTTGACATCATTTTGTGTATCTGCAATACTGACCAAAAGACAATTTTTTTTGGGAAGTTGCATTCAAAATTCAATTTGAGATTTTTGCTCAAAAACAAATTATTTTATTGAATTAAATAATTTTTAAACAGTATTTCAAGTTATATTTACATAATTTTTAGATTTAAATAAAAAATATTTTTAAATTGATTACCAACTGGAACTTAAACCTGAAAAACTGACCAGAATACGGCCTAAAAGCTTAGCTTGAGTAACAGACCTCTAGAACCAAATGGCAAAATCATGAGACCATGATCCAGTATGATTGGCATGAGCTTATATCTGCTGCCAAAAAAAAAAAAACTGCAAGAAAGCATGGTCACGTTCCTTCTGCGTGACTTTAATACTGCATGCATGTGCCTTGGATTTGTAAACAGCCGAGGAGGAATAATATCCATGAAAATTGAGCAGGACAAATACAATCTCGTGTCTCGCCAGCATTCCTCAAAGTGCAATTCATTGCTAAAGTAGATAATAGCGGGATATTGAAGGGTTAGTTCACCCAAAAATGAAATTTCTGTCATTAATTGCTCACCCTCATGTCGTTCCACACCTGTAAGACATTTGTTCACCTTCGGAACACAAATTAAGATATTTTTGATGAAATCCGATCCAGGTATCTGAACCACACATAGGCAGCAACATCATTGCACTTTTCAAGGCCCAGAAAGGTGGCAAATACATGTTTAAAATAGTCAACGTGACTACAGTGGTTCAACCTTAATGTTATGAAGTGACGAGAATACATTTTGTGTCATTATTTTTGTTTTGTTTTTCCTCACAAAAGTATTCTCGTCGCTTCATAACATTAAGGTTGAACCACTGCAGTCACATGGACTATTTTAACGATGTCTTTAGTACCTTTCTGGGCCTTGAAAGGTGCAATGATGTTGCTGTCTATGTGTGGTTCAGATACCCTTGGATTTCATCAAAAATATCTTAATTTGTGTTCCCAAGATGAACGAAGGTCTTACGGGTGTGGAACAACATGAGGGTGAGTACTTAATGACAGAAATGTCATTTTTGGGTGAACTAACCCTTTAAAAACAGGTGGCTTACTGCTGTGCTAAAGCTTCAGTCTCTTGTGGCGTGACGCTTTGATTCTTTTACTTTTTCAGTAAGAAAAAGTAAGGAGATTTTGCTCACTCAGCAGCACACCACCCTGTTCAGACCTATGTGGGTAGGTTAATGTGAGACTGAACCAAGGGCGAGATCTACATTAACACCACTGGGCCTCCTGCCCAAAGTTGAACAGAGAAGAGAAATGTAAAGAGGCACAAAAAGTGCTCTAGAGATGCATTTTAAGAGGACAGTGATATTAGACAACATTCACTATTAATAAGAGCTGCTTTGAAAGTAAGTAGTTATTTACAGCACTATTATCCAAAGCAACTTACAGTACACTTATCAGTAATGCTTGCTAAAACAAGCACTAATTTAACGTTGCACAGAGTTAGAGATTTGGGGAAAAAACATAATTTTTAGATAAATTTAAATGATAAAATGGATGAAAAAATCCCATGGTTTTCTGTGATGTATTCAGTGTAGCTGAATTTGCAAAAATGCCTTCTGATAGTTCGAGCTGATCTTACAAGAAAACATAAATATTTTATGAGGTATGTGAATTGTATAAAAAATTTATGATTTTTAGAAAAAAAAAAGTAAGCACAAAGGTCCACACCTAACCCCCAACACTAAACATAACAGGGGTGTAAGCAGATTAATTGTTAATTGTCATGATCTTGATTCAAACACCCATGATCTTATTCCTAAATGACAACGATTCAGCTAAAACTGTTAAAACTTTGATCACAGTGAACATTCAAATCAGCATTGGCATCTGCCACTGAGTCAGAAAGAGCAATTGTCATGTATAGGTATGAAACAGCTTCACAAACTGTCTTTTCAACCACTCGGTATCATTATTTCGGTCTTCCAATAATTCAAATTATCACACAAGTACTAGGATAAAAGTTTACATTTCAGATATAAAAAGTGATGTCTATGGTAGCGATCAAAACAGAATAAATCACCGTTTGAAATTAACTTGACGCTTCAAATAAAGACTGTATCAATTACATAGTCACACCAGTAGGTGGCAACAAGTTAAAAAAATGTATTTGTCATTGAATCTTTCATTCATACGGAGCCTCGCACATGACATGCAGGGAAAAAAAGTAAATCGTGCACACAATTTACTATTTAGTTCCCTCACTTTGCTAAATCGTGCACACGATTTACTAATTCATTCCCTCAATTTATAAATCGTGCGCATGATTTAGCAAATCGAGGGAAGGATTTATAAATTGAGGGAATGAATTAGTAAATAATGCACATGATTTAGCTCACTATTTTCTTCCTGCATATCATGTGCGGGGCTCTGTACATTCAAAAGATTTGTTCAAAAACACTGATTCATCCAGTAAATGAAACAAATGAAGTCTTTATGAGTGAGTCATTTAATCGTTCATTCAAAATGATTTAAAATAATAATAATAATAATAATAATAATAATAATAATTCAAATTAAACATTTTTTAAATAGACTTCAGCAATTTTCATTTTCATTATTTTGTCAGAACCTCTAGTAAAGCACGTTATTTTGTTTAGTTGTCTATTCCGAATCATGGAAGAATCGTGAAAAAAAAGGAAAACATTGTTACGAAATGCCACGGACTGCTTTGGTCTTGAAAATCAATATTAATGATAATAACAATAAAATGACAAACCAATCATTAATGTTATGCATTATGTCATTGGTTTTAATGAAAGTACTGTACTGTATCTATTCAAAATTTCCAACTTTTGCACATTTTCTTTTTGTAAAAACATTTTAATTAACAAAAAAAGAAATATTTTAATATAAAATATTAGCTATATGTAATATTTTGTATAATTTATCATTGCAGTGTGTTTTACACAGATAACTCTCTAAAAATCCAGTTACAGGAGTAATTTTCCTTGAAGCAGCTTCAAGCAACGTTTCTGGCTCAAGGGCACAATGGTGAAAGCTTATGGCTCATTTCACCTCTTACGGGAATCAAACCAACTACAGTTTGATTACAGGTTCTAAGCTTTAACCATTTCGCCACACCACCCTTAGGAGAAATGAGTGCCATATGATGTAACGATAGAAATTAAATAAATAAATAAAATAAAATACAAAAAAAAAAAAAAAAAACCTACAAAACCTCTTTAACCACCAGATGTGAAACTTATCAGTTTGACTGGATCAGTCAGACCACTGTATTATCAGCCGTGAGCAGTCTGTATCTGTCAGTAACCCACACCGCTCATGAGGAACATATGAGCATGTCGTCTACTGATCCTGAGTGGCAGAACAATTATATCACCTATCAAATCCATGCTCTCTCATTATAGCGCCCTTCAATCATAAATCTCAACAGCCCACCACCACCATCCTCCTCCAGCCAGAAAATTCCCCAGATGCTGTTATTTTCCCTGATGCAAGGCCTTTAAGGTACAGCCAGCCTGTGGAGATGAGTGTTCTTGGCAGCTTCCACTGGCAGTGTTCCACAGGGAAAAGCTCATCAGCCTGTGTCCGTGGTTTGGGATGCAGTGTTTTGTGGCGACAACAAGGTCTGAACTTCTCCAGGATGGGATGAAAGATATCTACCTCTGACACTGATCTGAAGGCAAGACATCATAGCCACGAACAGAACTCATTTTTCTGGACATTCGCAGAAACATAAATCTCAGATCGGAATCAATTATCTGGACCCGGTGAGGACTTAAGTCCTTCGGCAGGCGGCTTCTGCTGCTCCATCATAATCCGGGGAGTTATAATAAAACATAGTTCCCCTTCATGACCCTGCACACATCGTTGCAGAATTAATATCTCCATATGCCTCTGACCCCTTACCTCTTATTCATTTTTCTCCATATCAGAGGGGAAAACAGTCAGTGTTTGGGAAATTAAATTGAGTCATTTTGAAGGCACATCCACACTAAAGAGCGATTTCAATAATCTGCCTGCAACATCTTAATTATCTTTCTAAATCTAAATCCTCAGTGACCAAACAATGTGTCATCCCTCTCATCTGAATATATGTGCATGCTTTCAAATCTACCAATTTCTTTTTAATAAGATAACAGACCTGATCCTTCAGGGAGGAGGACAGCTTTAAGTACTTTATAACAGAGTCCCAGTACATCAACAGATTAAAAGGATATATTCCTTAAATCTGACTGAACATTCATCACAGTTATAATCAAATGCTTCAATATTTAACAGTAATTTAAAACGTTTCACAGTTAAAATTCTACCCATGAATCAAAGTTTTGGATTTTTTTAGCCATACTGCAGAGGTCTTTAAATGGAGTTGCACCAATATTAAAACTAAAACCATATGTATACAACTGAATTTAGGCATCACAAAATAATAATAATAATAATAATAATAAAATCATGATAAGATTTGCTAAAGATTACATTTAACATTGGTAAATTCATAGTATTCTAGAGATTAACATTAACTTCATGACATCAAAAGTAATTTAAATGTAAAAAAAGAGAAAACTAAATACCCAATGTGGACAGATAAAGAAAAAAAATGTAGTTGTAATATAAAAAAGTATTACATTTTATTTTTTACATTTTGCTGAAGTTTGTAGCTTCATCATAACTTTAGCTTTTAATACTGTGTTTTTGTTTGATGCACATTTTTTGCAAAATAAATCAATAAAATACACATACATACATAATTGACTTAAATTAAAATGTGCATTATAAATATAGTAATAAAATGTACAATTACAAATGTTTCAACGACGGAAAGACGTCAATAAAACCATTTACCTCAGAAAAGCCATTCACTGTCCACAGTTTGTTAGTTCGCCAGAGAAATGAACTCTTTCGCTTAATATATGCACTGTATTAGCCCATATATTCACTATATTTTACTTTACCTGTTAGTGATGTCTTGATTATTTAATGTATGTTTAAATAAATCTGTCATGAAAATGACAGCCATGTGCAGCTTATATGTTTGCATACAATTTGTTGTTTGAGTGTTGATTATTATATGTAAAAATAAAAAGCGATTGAATTTAGGCTAAAAGTTTGGGCTCAGTTGTTAACCTTTAATATTATAGTAGCATAATGTTCAAGTAAGGGCTCCCTACATAGTTTACAGCATCAGCAAAGATAATTTTTTTTATCCATATGAAACTTTTAGTAACAATTTAATTTAATATATTTAAAGACAAAAACACAATTTGTTCAGTAAACCACTGTTTAATAATAAAAAAGCCTAGTTTCTACTCTGGTAAGTTTGAGATTAGTTTGAGTAAACTCTGGTTTTTCGGGCTTAAGAAGGTGGATTGGTTTTTAGCAGGTTTCATCGCCATGGTAACTTACACCATGTCTACACCGGACGCGAGTGGCAAGTGACAAAAGACAACAGAATCCATTATAATCATTGATGTTGTCTACACTGGATGTGGCGCAACGTGAGCGACAAATCTCCGACAGTAAAGTGTTGCCTCGTTCTATTTTGCTTTGTAACGGGCTCTTTTTGTCGCGTCCAGTGTAGACGGCTTTTAGCTGTTGTGACGCAAGCGACAACGGTCGCGTCCGGTGTAGACACATCGTTACACTACACGGCTAACCTGCTTTGGACCAGGTTTTATTCTGGGTTAGAGATTGCAAACACAAACTGGACCAATCAGCTGTGAGTAAAGTGACATGTATCTGATGCAATAAAGCCACTCCCCCTGTATCTCTCGCTCCAAATTAAAGCAGTTTAGAGTTAAAGAAATTTATACAGAGCGTTGAGAGCCCGTTGAACCTGATCGAAACCAGGTAGGATTTATCTGGATTTGTCAACTCTAAACCTACTCTGAAACTCAGAGTTTGTTCAGCTAGCTTCATGCTAGCTTCAACAGGCCTCTGGACATGACTGTACCAAGTAAACAAGACACTCAGATTACTTTATCAAGTAACTAGTAAAGTAACGCATTACTTTTTCAATTTACAACAAAATATCTACACTGTAAAAAATGATTTTATGGTGAACTGAATACTACAGAAAAAACAAATGTAATTTTTACATGAAAAAGTTAGTTCAGGCAAGAATTAAAAAAAACTAAGTAAATTCTATAGTAGTACTCAATTTAAGCTTGTAGAAATTAAAGCGTAAAGTAGAAATTACTCAACCTTTTACTGGCCTAGTTAAAACTACTTATTTTCTTTATTAATTTTTACTTAACTTAGTTAAGAAGAGTAACTTAATTCCATATTTGAAAATTACTTTTAAAAAAAAATAAATAAAAAAAAAAACACTGAATTTTATCCAAACCTGTAATAATTAACTATATTAAATTACACAAATATACTTTATGTATTTAATCTCACTTTATTAACCAATGCCTTTGCTGCTGACCTTCAATGATCTAATTCAACCATACCAATAAGCAAAAATCACTTTAGATTAGATTTAGAAATAAGAGTGTTAAACTTCCTTCTCCTGTACCCTATTCTTCTTTAATCCAGAATGGCAGCACAGCTGAAAGGTTGTGTGGAGTAACGCAACATTGTAACGCATTACTTTTAAAAGTAACTTTCCTCAACACTGACTACTTGCACTATTTATACTACAAAATGGCACAGAATAGTGCATAAGTAGGCAAACTGGGACGCACCTACAGTCTCCACAAGGGTGGTGTGTTATGACATTTTAATGCTGTGTGTTGACAAACTGGTCACGGAGCTGGTGCCCATGGGCTCAGTGACCCAACCTAGCATGAAAACAAACCATAGAAAGAGAGTGTCAATTAGCAGATGCATCTAGTGAACAGTGCCAGCTATAAACCCGTCGAGCAAATCAGAAGCGATGTCCTCCGCCAATAAACTCCAGATCGATAGGCCGCGAGCTGATGATTAATCTGGATGCTGAATACATACAGACAAACAACTGGGGCAGATGACAGTGACAGAGGCTGGATGGCACAAAGATAAAAGAGAAAAACTACATGAAAGTAACCTTTGTAGGTCAATTACCTCCATCCCTCACACACAGTGGTGAAAATTGGCAAGTGTAGGCACTCTGGGTAAGAGCGGTTCACGTTCATAGAGGAGTCACATGCACATCGACTAAGGCTCAGTGTGAAGTTCACTCAGAGAGTGATGGCCATTTAGTCATTTAATGGGTTTTTGCCCAGCAGACAGTCTCAGCGGAAAAAGCTCATACTGTTACTTTTGCAGCTATATTCAACAAACACTAAAGACCAGTCATTAGAGAGTCACATGACACTAAAACCAGATGAAATGAACAAAACAAACCCACATGCTAACGATTCATGTTGTGCTGGCTAATTTTCTGTGCTCTTGCCAGCAATCATATGCAAGCACACTCGCACAGTAAAATTCAGGCCGTGTTCATCTCACACATGATGTAGTTTTCCCCTGGGCGCTGTGTGTGTCCTAACAAATGTCATTCAGATCAATAAAAATCTTCTATAAAAACTATATACTTAGATGGATGCACCCGAGTTTATGCTTATGTGTGCATTACTGTGTGTGCATTTGAGTGTGGGGATGTCTGCATATTTGGCATATCCACGTGTGTGCAACCATGCATTTAAAGATGAACAGGGCGTATAATACAGGAAAAAAATGGATTTTGCATTCAAGGTATGCGTGCAGGTAAAACAGTCTAATGAATTGGAAAAAAATAGAAGAAGGAGAGAGGGGGTGGGGAGATGATCCTATATAATATAACTTTTTATGTAATAGTGTGTATAAATACATTTTTAATATATATTCTAAAATAGTGCTATTATTAATTAATTATTATTATTTTATTTATATTTTATTTTGAGCCTGACATTTGAAATAATAGTCAGAAAAATCTCTTTTTTTCAAAAAAATGGAACAGTTTGTTGAAACTTTAGACAAAATATAAATAAAAGTCTAAAACATTTTTGAATATGTGTTTTTGTTAAGTATCATATTTGACACATCAGGCTTTTTTGGCTCATAGGGCCCTATCATACACTCGGTGCCAGGCATGACGCAAGTGTTTTGTTAGTTTCAACCCGACACAGTTATCATTTTCACGTCCAGCGCTCACGTTGTTTAAAAAGCAAATACATTTGCACCCATTTGTGTGCCCACGAGTGTCCTGGTCTGAAAACGAGGTGTGTTCAGGCGCATTGTTGGCGTGTTGCTATTATAGGCAACTGAAAAGTCAATGGCGCATTTTTTATTTTGTTATTTAAAGAGCGCTTTAGTAATATGCGCCTATAGGCGGGTGCACAACACGCATACTCTCTGCTTATTACACACAGGGACATGCAGCAGCACACAAATATGCCAAATATTAAAAATAAAAGGATTACAATGTAAAAGATTATTATTGTGTGCATAAAGATAAAAATGCTTGTCCTGTAGATGGTCTGCTCGTGTGCTTTAACCTTGCAAATTCCGCCATGTAGCGAATCCGCCATGGCGCGAGCGCAACTGGCTTTTATAGGGAATGTGAGACGAGACTCTGATTAGTTTATTGCACGTTACGCCCAAAACACATCCATTACACATTAAGAGAATAGGGACAACCCTTTTAGACCATCCCGCTGACCATTTTTCCCATCGCTACCTTTCTTAGTTCGAAGTGTGGTCCTGAAAAATCTTCGTTTGAAGGGCTATCTGGCCCTTCCCCTTACCCCTACCACTCCAGCCAAAAGAGAATCGAGACACCCCTACCCCTTCATGTGAACATGCAAAACGAAGGGGTAGGGGAAAGGGGAAGGGGTAAGGGGTAGAATTGGGATTGGGCCTGAGTAGCCAATGCATGAACGCAAATTCGAAAGTGAATGAAAAAAGCGAGCGGCCATTCAAAATCGATTTCACACCCACATACTGATAGCAGCTCCCTGATGCCCGCAATTATAGGCCTATATACAGAGAGTACACTAGGTTTTTCAGCAAAGCTTGGATCATGCTAATAAATTAAAGGCCTTAGAAATTTGTGCATCAAATATGATACAGTACACTTTATAGGATTAAATGTATCCATTAATACATTTAAAAATCAATTTTTTCCTGCAACAGTATTACATCCCACACTCTTTTCCTCTCTCTCTCTGTCTGTCTGACATTAGTAGTGTACGTGTTGAGACAAGGTGGAGCTTCTTCAATTATTTACCAACAGGAGTCCATGACACAGGAGTCAGCCAATCAGAGGCCAAAGTCAAGAGACCGTCCTATGGGAAAGGATCAGGCACATCATCAATACTGCACTGCCTTATTTGAGAAGATGTGGACAAACCGAATTTCATGTCTCCATCCATTCTCTCTCATATTAAGACTATGAGTGGAGATTCATGCTGCAGATACTAGAGCTTGTGCAACAGATGGTCTGGGTCCAGACAGGACAATGGGACGCTGGGTATGGGAGGCGGGGGAGGGGCCAGGCTCAACTGTATTAAATGACACGCTTTAAGGCTCAAAAGAGGACAGAGGAGATGAAAGGCAAAAACAGGGTGGAGAGTCCTATTAATTAGCTACAAGCTTCTACTGCTCAAAATTACTAATCCTACTGCAACCACAAAATGAACAAGTCACTTGTGAGCAGAGGTTAGTTGTAAACAGTCTAGTTGATTCATTAAATGTTATGTTTGTTACAATAAGCAAATATATTTATTAATTCAGATGGTATAGCACTTATCCAAAGCAACTTACAAACGAGGAATACTACAACAAAAGTGATTCATCCTAGATAATGTATAAATATAAATATCAGCCATTACTCCAGTCTTCAGTCCCACATGATCCTTCAGAAATTAGTCTAATATGCTGATTTATTAACAATGTTGGAAACAGTTGTGCTGCTTAATATTTTTTATAACCTGTGATACCTTTTTCAGGATTCTTTGATGAAAGTTAAAAAGAACAACATTTATTTAAAATAGAAATCTTTTTTAACGATATACACTACAGTTCAAAAGTTTGGGGTCAGTCATTTTTTTTTTCTTTCTTTTTTTTGAAAGAAATTAATACTTTTATTCAGCAAGCATGTGTTAAATTGATAAAAAGTGATAGTAAAGACTATATTAATATATTAATATTTCTAATTTGGATAAAATGCTGTTCTTTTTAACTTTTTATTCATCAATGAATCCTGAAAAACGAACACACGTTCCAAAAAAAAAAAAAAATATTAAGCAGCACAGCTGTTTTCAACATTTATAATAACTGTATCAAATCAGCATATTAGAATGATTTCTGAAGGATCATGTGACACTGAAGACTGGAATAAAGTATAATGAAAATTCAGCTTTGCTTCACAGAAATAAATTATACTTTAAAGTATATTAAAATAGAAAACCATTATTTTAAATTGTAATAATATTTCACAATATTACTGTTTTTTTTATCAAATAAATGCAGGCTTAAAGAGCATGAGAGACTTCTTTCAAAAACATTAAAAATAGTAACAAACGATAATAGTCCAAACCAAATATATATATTATCAAACCAAAATTTATTCAGACACCTTGAACATTTCATTCATTAATACAATTTATTCACTATAGTTTAAAAAAATGGTAATAAAATATAACAAGATCTCAGAGTTAAACTGTGTCAGAAAAAAATAATCTTAATTATGTCAGATAACACAGATAACATGGTCAGGTCAAAGTGTCTGAATCATTTTTGGTTCCAAATTTTTAATTTTATTAGTGTCCTGCACCCACTAGTAAAAACATATCAAAAATATCAAAAATGTCTGAATAATTTTTGGTTTGACTGTATATATATATATATATATATATATATCTTTTAAAGCAATTTAGGTTACAGATAAAAGTATAAATAAATATGCATAAATATTACTGTGATCCAGGTCCAATACCTTAGTAAGGGAAATGGGTGTAAATTCTCAATATGCTCCTGTTTTGTATCAGGACTGTCTTGGGATCTGTAAAATCCTGCAGTCAAGAACAACCGATTATTTCAATCTACATTATACAAGGATTGTGTAACCAGACTAAAGCTCAAACTCATTTCCTGGTGTGGTTTGTAGGGGATTTTATGCTATATGTTTCTCACTGTGTTCGTCTGAAAATACATAACGTCACAGTTCTGTGCATCATGGAAGAGAGACTGCCACGCCACTTTCCCTTCACAGAATAATTCAGTGCTTGTGTATGCATGTGAATGACTGAATAAGAAAGAACTAGAGAACAAGAGTACGTGAGTGAAAGGTTCATTCATCTAAAATTGCTTTATATGTGTAGTAATTTCAAAAGCATAAATGGCTTAGGAGCCATAAAATGTCTAGAAAGTATTTTAGCAGGTGAATAACTATAATTTTACTGCACTGTGCTTTCACATTCTACAATATTCCAGAATTCTTATAGTGAATTCAAATACAAATTAGAAATTCTGCAGCTTCTAACTTTCATTAAAAAAAAAAAAAGGTCAAATCCATTTGACATACACATACTAATAAAATATGCAAAACCAGACCCTCAAAACCATGACTCTACAGGCATGTGATTTATTTCACAAACACAGAAACGACAGATCTGGGATCAGTATATCACAAAGATATTGTGCTGAGAGAGGGAGGTCTTGAAATCACAGAAATGTGGACCAATGATCCACAGTCAGTCAGCCATATATCAACAGGTCCCCAACAGTGTGTAATGACCGAGCATCAATCCTGCCCTGCTTCAAATTGATGAGGTCTGTCAGAGAAAGGCAGTGTATATTCTCTGTTTTATGGGGGGCTAAATCAAGATGAAGAATACAACGGACAGTCAGTCACCTGCTCTAAGCCCATAAAATGAACAAGAGATCATGTGAACAGGGGCAAAAACATTTGTGCCACCTACTCAGTCAGAGACAATTAGCAGAGTGGCTGAGAAATGAAATAGCACTGATATGCAGCTTTGAATTCGATTTAATGAAGAAAATCCAGTGAATACGAGAATGCACGGATGGAGGAAAGGCTCTCCCTCCCTTCCTCCATTCTCTTATTAACTTGTTTTTCTTTCATTGAAAGAATAGGCAGGAATCTCTTATCCTAGGTTTCTACTTGTGTGTAAGAAACTCGCTCAGTAATGGTCAAAATACAAGCGGTCTGCCTTTTTGGGACTGTGTGTCTGTAAGGCTGTGCTGCTGTCAGTCCATTTAAATATTTAATCATGATTATTCACAGATTTTGAAAGTAATGAAATTTGTGTGTTAGTTGTGTGTGTTATTTGTGATTTAACAAAAATGAATAAAAATAATAATAATGCATTTTTCCATATACTAACATGTTAATTTCAACAGCTCAAAACTGTAAAAAAAAAATATATATATTTATATATCCTGCTAAATTTACAGAAAAAAAAAAGCTGTGGTTGCCAGAAATTCACCATAAAAACATTCTGTGACAATGTTTCAGGTATTACAGTATGGCATATTGGTGCCTATATTTTTCAGCATATATCTGCATATTTTATTAAGTGATATAATTTTATTATACCAAGCTACTTTAACTATGCAAAGCATAGTTTTTACTTGCAAAAACCATAAATTTGACAGCATTTTACAGTAAAACATATAATACGTTAAACTATTTTAATTTTTTTTTTTTCACAATACAAGGTAACTTACAATTTTTACTGCAGCATTTTCACGTTTTTTGTTCACTTCAGAATTAAAATTTCCTTATAATTTACTCACTGCCATGTTATCCAAGATGTTCATGTCTTTCTTTCTTCAGTTGAAAAAAAATTAAGGTTTTTGAGAAAAACATTCCAGGATTTTTCTCCATATAGTGGACTTCACTGACCTTTCCAACGTGATTACGTAATGTGTGGCGCATCGCAGAGCAGTGGAAGACGAGCATTTGTGGCTAAAAAGTTTATCTTTTTTTTTTTATTTTAGAAAATGACCGATCGTTTCACTAGACAAGACCCTTATTCCTCAGCTGGGATCATGTAGAGCCCTTTGAAGCTGCGCTGAAACTGCAATTTGGACCTTCAACCCGTTGGTCCCCATTGAAGTCCACTATATGGAGAACAATCCTGGAATGTTTTCCTCAAAAACCTTAATTTCTTTTCAGCTGAAGAAAGAAAGACATGAACATTTTGGATGACATGGTGGTGAGTAAATTATCAGGATATTTTAATTCTGAAGTGAACTAATCCTTTAAGTCATCATCATATATATGCACAATTACAGTTTATTTTGACATGTCATAGTATACAGTCACCTCACCTCACCTTGTTCTTCGCCTCTCATTTGGATAAAGCTCAGCATTTCTAAACTTTTTGATGCTTTCTCTCACTGCACACACCACTCTGCTGTCAATATCACAATGCCCCAAACAAACCTGCTGCTCAGCTCCCATGAACGAATCGAAAACACTCGCTCAGCTAAGCATGAGTGGACATGTATGGTTAGAGGCATCTTCTAGCTTGGCTCTAACTGAGATTACAAAGCAGCATTTGACTGTTAGCTGGTAAACACTTCTGTCTTAATCATCTTTCAGTGTCAGGTCAAAGGCAAGAGGCAACCTCCTCTAAGTAAAATTCAATCAATTCGACTAACAGGTGCTCTTATATGGGGTCACCCTTGAAGCAGGAGATGAGGAAAGATCATTGATCATATGGGCTATCATAGCAGCCCTGTGAATAAACAATAAAGGGCCATGCGGATAGACCAACCAATCATGAGATGCCAAAGGGCATCACACACATTCACTATAACATTTAAAGATGGTGCGGACAGGTCACCTAGAGCATGTACAATCCATCCTCATCATTGAGTCAGCTGGTCAGACAGGCATCTGGACATACAAACAAGAAGTTTAGAAGACACAGGAAGAGAATTAATGATGTCAGTCCAACTGGAGTGATTCCTCTACTGACCTCATAACAGAAACCAAAAACATTATGAATGTAATATTCGTGTCACGATTCGGTTTGATGCAAGATACTGATCTCACAAAACAAAACTCACATACTTTGAACATAGCCAAAATAGTTAAAATGGTACTTATATAAGTTTTTAACTTTATACAAATATGGTACACAGTTAATAAAAACAGCTATTAAAATTCTAAATTTGACATTACATCAAATTTTGTAGTGGGTAATGGTGACACCAGAATAGAAAATATATTGTCGCTATACTCAACTGATGTAGTACATTCGCATTGCATTGCATTAATACTACACACATTCAAACTATATGTAACATACATTTTAATAGTCACAAAGCACATACTTATTCCAAAAAGTATCCAGTTTCAGATGGAGGCACTGTGTTGCTTTTACCATGCGTTTCACAATATAGCATTTTAGCTGCATGGGAACATGTAAACTGATATAAAAAGTGTATTATTTTGGTGTTTGTGTCTGAAAACTTAAAGAAACACCAAAATAATCCAAGAAAGAAAAAGAAGAATGTTCCATGTGATAAAGTTCAGGGTTCATTTACACATCACAAAGGTCAACAGAGCCTGAGGAAATCCTCCCTGTAACTAAAATAGATGTTCTTCCTTTTGCTAGAAAAATGAGAGATAACTCTGCTAGCTAGCATGCAGGAGAGGCACCGATCAAAAATATACTGTGCTGAATTGCACCTATAGCAAAACCCCCATCAAATCGCTCTCCATCTGCTTAGACAGTTTGTTTGTGTCTTCACCTAGGCTATGTCTGCATTACATGAGAACAAGAGCATCAAGACAAGCAGAAGGTCATGTTCTGCCTGGGGGAGAGGCCCGTCCATTTACTCATGCAGATCAATATGATTAACTGGGAGTAAGAGCCTTCCCCCTCTGCCAGCTTCAGTTTAAGAAAGGCAGCGTGGAAAGAATTTATACCCTGCTCAACTGTGCCAGCTTTCCCCCGGCGAAGGAGGGAAACAATGACACAGAAAGGCGGCAAACTGTTCATGTTCGTTTTCTCTTGGCGCACAACTCTACTGAGATTCACAAACATGGGAATATGGAAGAGTCAAAAAGGAAAGTATCAGCGGAATGATAGAGTTTCTAGCCATACTGTATGCCAACATTGAAATATGCTCGGGATGTGCCTTATCTCCACTGTCAGATGCTTCCATGTTTTGTAATGTTGTTAAAAATATGATCACTGCAATAATGAAATCATTTGAGGTTCCTCAAATCACCACAATGGTGGAAGCCTTTGGAGAATGTCTAAAGACTTGAAGATGCCTCAAAGTGTATCTAAGGAACTTCAATATGCAATTCAAGTGCATCAAAGCCTTCTTATGATTGCAAATGTTTAGTTTCTTGTAGAAACTAATGGGTTCCTCAGAGAACTGCCCTTTTGAGAGGGTTTCACCAAACCAGTGTCTGTGGCATGTGAAAATTGGTGGTCGTACTACAACTAACAAATAGAATGTTTTTTGAGGAAAACTTTTGAACAGAATGCCTTCTATAATGAATAGCTGGTTTCAGCACCATGGACAGCACACACAATCTCAGTAACAATACACGTGAGGGCCAAACTGCAGGATTACTTCCTTTTAAAGTGTTAGTTCACCCAAAAATGAAATTTCTGTCATTAATTACTCACCCTCATGTCATTCCACACCCATAAGACCTTCGTTTATCTTTGGAACACAAATTAAGATATTTTTGATGAAATCTGAGAGTTTTTTTTTTTTTATCCTCCATTGAAAGCAACATATTACCACATTCAAGGTCCAGAAAAGTAGTAAAAACATCATTAAAACAGTCAACGTGACTACAGTGGTTCAACCTTAATGTTATGAAGTGACTAGAATACTTTTGTGCGCAAAAACAAAACAAAAATAACGACTATTCAACAGTCATTCTGCTACACTGCTACGGTTCTACGTCAATACTGAGCCAGCTTTCGGACGTAAACACGGAAGCTCTGCAATGTAAATAGCATAGCATAATGACAGGGGAGAGACGAATTTGTTGAATGAAGTCTAGAGTTGTCAAAAGTACCGACTTTGGTACCACGTCAGTACTGAAATTTAAAAAATGTGATGCTTTGAGCGCTGTTGAGAGTGGATTTGTAAACACCTCTAATCAGCCACTGTGTTTACGGCTCATCGGATATGTCTGTGATTGGCTGCAATGATCACCGCTTCAAAAACATTGTAAATAGTCATCAATGATGCTCTTCACCGAGTGCTTACACAGATAAACACGGGAGCGTTTGAAAGCAGGTATCAATCGCAGACCAGTCCACTGATAGACGCCTGCTTTTAAATGCTTCCACTCTCGCTTTTAAATTCAAACACTTCCGTGTGCTTTCAAACGCTCCTGTGCATTGATCATTGTAGCCAATCACAGACATATCCGATGAGCGTGTGAACACAATGGCCAATCAGAGGTGTTTACGAATCCGCTCAACAGCGCTCAAAGCGTCACATTTTTAAAATTTCAGTATCGATTAGTACCGATGTCGGTACTTTTGACAACTCTAATAAAGTCGTTATTTTTGTTTACAAAAAGTATTCTCGTCGCTTCATAACATTAAGGTTGAACCACTGTAGTCACGTTTTCTACTACTTTTCTGGACCTTGAATTTGGTCATTTCGTTGCTTTCAATGGAGGATAAAAAATAAAAAAAACCTCTTGGATTTCATCAAAAATATCTTAATTTGTGTTCCAAAGATGAACGAAGGTCTTACAGGTTTGGAAAGACGTTAGGGTGAGTACTTAATGATAGAAATTTCATTTTTGGGTGAACTATCCCTTTAAGCTATGATTACAGTTCTATCATAGTTAGTATGTGAAGGGCTAGGCAAAGTCAGCTCTTCTTTTGAATGACAACTAAGCAAGATGGACCTGCAAGGAATGCTTGAAACCTCCATGTGACAGCAAGTATTACTGATACAAAATCGACAAGCCTCATCTAATCATTCAACTATAGCCAGTCCAAACACACCGATCAATAACATCAACATTTGTATAGACCTTCCTGGCTAACACATCTCAATAAAAGTGAGCATTTATCATTCTGGTGCTTCAAGGGACACTTTCAGCTGCTTGTCTTGCATTAATAATCAATAGAGGAGAATAAGTGCAGTCTGTTCCACTGTAATCTAATGACTGAAGCTGGTGTTCTTATGATATCTGTGGCCAGTTGCATAGGTAATATTTTGTTTTAAATGAAGTAAAGAAATTATACCAACAACAACAGCATGCATGAATGAATCAACAATACGTAAATAAGTTTCGTTTGAAATACATTACCTTAACTGCCTCTGCGTGCGTGACCCGGTCGAACACTTTGTCGTTAACTTTCATGATCTGGTCTCCTATTCTCAAACCCTCCTTTTCTGCCAGTGATCCCGGTTCCACCAGTGACACATAGATCCCAACTCCATGCTCGGAACCGCCGCGGATGCTAAATCCCAAACCCTCGTTGCTCTTGTGACGCTTCAGGATCACCTGTCGGATCTCTCCAGGAGGCTCCGGTAAGAAATTTCTGCCCAGTAAAGGAATAAGAGTCGCTGTCCCATCGCTGCTGGTGCTGATACTGTCAGGAGATTCGCGCAGAGCGGCTTGAGACGCGGAAGGAGCCGAGAAATGAGCGCCGTGTGTTGGACTCGAAATAGCAGCCTCGTGGGCGCCGTCCGGGTCACCATTGCGCGCAAGAACGTCGGATTTCAAGTAGAGCCCTTCTGATGTGTACTGATCGAACAGAAGCTGATCCGAGCGCGGGATGACCAGCCGCAGCATGGGCAGGAGCTGACGCTTGCTCGGGACGTTCAGTATGACCTTAAGCGTCTGGACCAGATCGTACACATTGCGCTTGGAGTGGTACACGTTGAGGCAGTGGATGAACTGCTCTCTCTCGAGATCGCTGAGCAGCAGGTTGAGAGCGTTGTGAAGCTTCTTCACGTTGGCGGATAGAGAACGCGCGCTGGAAGCCACGGAGTTACCCGAGGAAGAGTTGAGCGACAGGCGCTCCAGGTCTGTGCTCATCCTCGCGCTCTTTGCCTGGATCACAGAGCCACGCGGAAGCGGAGGGGTCCGGCGAGCATCGCAGTACCACCGGAACCGAGTCTACAGGAGTCTGCGGAGCGGCGCATGGCACTGCGTTGCCTTGATGTTCACTGGCATACTTAATATTATATCAAACGTGTCACAGAGGACCTACAACACCAAACACAAATCTAATTAGCGAAAAAAAGTTTGGAATTGAAATAAACAAAAAAAGTAGTATTTTCTATTTTAAATGTTACCATAAAACTGTTAAATTTGTACTCTAAAATATTGAGCAAGTTAGTAAGTAGTACAGTATGACTGACCTTATTAATTTTTTTTCATCTGTTTTGTTCACAAGTATGTAAATTAGAGTGTTTTAAATTACAGTTTGTGTTGTTTAGTTAATGTTTGCTGCATTCATTTAATGTCACGTGTTACCTGGAAGGTGTAGCACTGTGATCTGTCTTTGTTATTAATCACAATTGCTTGAGAGATCATATCTTTAAATAAAAATGTGGCATTCAATAGTACCAGATATATATTATAATTGGAACATGGCAAACGATATTTTGGAATACTAACACTGTATGGCATAATGAATTTTTAAAAATATAGTCATCAAAATTCATTCCCATCATCACAGCATTTCATATTTATAAAAAATATGAAATGGAGATTTTATGGTAAAAACTGTAACTTTAACGTAAATTTAAATTTAAAAAGCCCTATATTCGAGAGGAAAGTGCACCTTCCCAGTAACGGTGGCAGAAGGCTGCGCGCTCCGGTGCGTCTTGTGCTCGTGAAAAAGGGTCAAGTGGCCAGCGCGTCTTCTCCAATATCTCTGTCGTCAACAGTGAATCCCTCATTAAGGAGTTCAGGATCTTTGCCCAGAAATCCAAAGCTTTACAACGACCATAATCATATGATTGCGTTCCCGTTGATTAGTTTTTAAAGTAGAGCACCGGATCAGCGTTCAGTTCTAATCCACTCGTCCCGTATTTGGAGGATATGGCACCCAAACTAAAATGCAAAGTTGTTTTCCTTTGGCACGCTCAAATCAGAAAGTTGAAACGCGCTTTAGTCCTTTGGAAAGTGCGCCGGATGTATTCCACAGACAAAAATCAAACAGGTTGGAAAGTTATTCGTTGCATTAGTGCGCAAAGAAAGAAAGTAAAACGAAACGGAGCTCGACTGTGATGTCGTCTAGCCTTCAGCTGTCGGAGGGGATAGACTGAACTGGCACGCTCTAACGCGTCCCTCCACAGGAAATGACGCATCTTATGTGGTGCGCGTAAGTTGCTTAGTAACCAACAACACACGAGTCATGCGGGTGCGCGCAGGACTTGCAAATGCCCAATTGCTTATTTTAAGAGCAGTGTTATTTATTATCATTGAGACACTATTGTAGTTTTTATTAATATTTTGGAATTTTAGTCATTTTGTTGGGTGCATGCATTTTTATCCGTTTAAAATGTCTATATAGTTTTTATTCATTTTTGTTTTAGTTATTTTAGTACATCAAGTTTAACTAAATGAAAATGAGAAATGTTACCTTGCCAGATAGTTGAAATAAGTTTTAATACTTTATCTTATTTCAAGTATTATTTTTAATGGTTTTAGTTTTGATTAACTATAATAATTCTGTTTAAAAGTCCTTTGAAAGCAAACTATCATTAATCCTGGACAGCATAAACACATAAATAGCTTTTTACCTAGAGACCATTAAAATCCCATGAAATAGACAATAAATAGCATTGCTGTACCTCACTGCTAAAAATGATTGTGATTTTAACAGTAAAAGACTAAAAATGCTACAGTGAGAAACAGTAAATTGGTTTACATAAAGTTTCTGTACTATATACGGTGTACTGTAATAGATCTAACCATACATTTAATGTAATTTTACAGTAAAATAACGTTAAATTTACAGTTTTTGGAAGTGAAAAATTACAAGTCATTGTATAATTTACAGTGAAAACGTAAATTGACATTCCCACAATTCCCTGTGTGACACTTCACATTTGATGTATTTCTTCTTAGTTTTTTTCTAATCAGTTATGTACATTAGGGTTTTATGTTACATCTAATGTTGTTAAAATAATGTTTATTGCTTTTTTAAAATTTCTTGTGTTACTTCCTTGTGCACGGTCTACATATTTTTTTTTTTTTCTCAGCTTATGGAAAAGCTGCTTGTGATGAGCTTTGATTCATCATGTGATTCTCATCATCATTGTGTTTGGTGGTTGTCAGTGTATTACAGAAGTACAAAACAGATATTAATACTTCAATAGGTTGGTATATTAACATTATATCAATTAATGAAATATGTTTTTTTACTGTAAATTTAAAGGGTTAGTTCACCCAAAAATGAAATTTCTGTCATTAAGTACTCACCCTCATGTCGTCCCAAACCCATGAGACCTTCGCTTGTCTTCGGAACACAAATTAAGATATTTTTGATGAAATCCAAAATCCAGAGCTTCAGTGTTTATGTCTGAAGGCAGGCTCAGTATTGGCTGGCTCCTGCGTCAGCAACACTGCATGCGTCGTGCTGCTCACATGACCACATCCGGCCAATACTGAGCCGCCGCTTGGATGTAAACAATGAAGCTCTGCAACGAAAATAGTGTAGCAGTATGACAGGGGACAGACAAATTTGTTGAATAAAGTCATTATTTTTGTTTTGTTTTTGCGCAATAATGACAGAAATTTCATTTTTAGGTGAACTAACCCTTTAAATCTGTAAAACCTAAAATGTTGCTACCGTATTTTTTACGGTAAAGTTCCGGCAACCACATCTGCCGGGTTTTTTACCGTAAATTTAACAGAATTTTTTTTACAGTGTGTAAAATAAACAGTTGTGAACCATAATACAATATAAATCTTTTATTAAAATTAAATCTTAAATTATAATTATATGGTTTCTAACTGTAAAATAGACAGGGTAAACTATGGGTAAACTAAACTAGGTTCTGTCCCATAAAACCTTGTTCTGGTAACCACAGCTGCTGTTTTTTTTTAACATAAATTTTATGGGGATTTTGTTTTAACAGTGCTCCATCAGAAATGCAAAAGTTGTGTCAAAAACTTTCTTCATTTGAATTTTAACAATCTGATTCCAAATTTGCATTGATTATTTATTGGGAGTTGGTGATGCTAATAACTTATCAATTCAACCAGAGAAACAATTACATTTCTGGTTAAAACAGAAACACATAACCTACTAGTTAATGAAAAAAAAAAAAAAAAACAGGTTAATACTCTAAAGTGAATGCCCCTCAAGGGTTTTAGATGCATCCTTCAATCATGTTTTTACCTCTCTATAAACATTTACAGCTCTAACCACATTAGTACGGTTCACATTACGGGAGTACATGATGGAAAGCCTTTAAATCAAAATCTTTTACAGCATTTCAGAACTGATCCCATAAAGCAGAGCACTGAAATCCTGCCACAAATCTGAGTCAGCATTCACACGTCCAAAGCCGAATGGATTTCTGGCCGGCACTGGCACAGGTGTCGATGTTGTTGACGCACGTCAAGTGTTGATGACAGCTGGATATACCCCGTCAGAATCTCAACCCACCTGAGCTTTGGCCACACGATTCCTAAAGAATCACACTAATCAGACGTTCCCAATCCATCTGTATTGGATAATGAGGTGTCTGGTCATTTTCTCAGAGCTTAGCAACACGCACAGGGTCAGGCAGGGAGGGACGGAGTGACAGTGAGTGATTGATGGGCGTAATTAATGCAGTTACTGAGTATAAGCGACAAGATGGCAAGGTAAACACGATTATTCTGCCGTGCTTCCGATATGGACATAGACAGAGTAACAATGAGCTGAATTCCAGCTTGGTAGGCACCAGAAGAAAGATCTAATTAACTCTCCCCATCTTCCTGCCTGCATCAGCACTGTTAATGACTTTGGCTATCTGTTTGATTTTCAATTTATAGTGCCACAGCACCTTATTGCACATGCCAAAGCTGAAAAATGTCCTGAGGAATAAAGCTCCATATGATAACTCTATAGTCAGTTTGACAGGAACTAATTAGGGGCATGTGCACAAGAAAATGCACTGGTGATGATGTGAATTTGTTTGTATACACAGTCAAACTAGGCAGTTTTATCTCTGCACCAGCTGACTGTATTAATCTCTGTTTTGAGAAAAACCTACTAAGTACTTTATGTAATAGGCTTTGGAAAGAGTGACTCAGAGCAACCTAGAGGTATCGGTGAAGAGCGTGAATGGATTTGACCTTTCAACAGCTCTGACACAGACACTATTCAAGATCCCAGAAAGTAAGATTTTTTGTTTGTGTGTTTATGCCTAATAAAACTGCATGTTTCATGTAGTTCTTGATCAAGTGGATAAAGGGAATTACCCCAGTCACCATTCTCTATTCAATCTAACCTTAATTTGTAAGCCATTTACCAGCCATGAAAATAATGTTAACGTAGGGTACGTTTACACAACATTGATGTACTAAAAACAAACCAAAAAAAAGACTAAAAACGCTGTATTATGCTGCCAGGCCAGTAGTTGGCGATGTCACTTTGTAAACGAAAACTACGCGTTATAGACTAAACACGAAATACGCATTCGCATGACATCATCGTTTTCACAAATTCGCGTTTTTGTCATTTACACAGCTTTCAACAACGTGCACTTTAAAACCGTTTTCAAAACTTTGCATTTTCAGGCCCTCAAAACGCTGTTGTCATGTGAATAAATGGAGCTGTGTAAATGCCCTGTTGATAACCCAAAACCGCTGTTGTGCCGAATTTCAACCCCCTGCCGGATTACTACCCCCCTCATTGAAGTCGCTACCTGATTGCCTAATCCTAACCCCGCCCCAATCCTAACCCCTCCCCCACATCTACTCCTAAACCTACCAATACTAGGGGGGTAATAATCTAGCAAGGGGTCAGAATTCGGCACAACACCGGTACCTTTGGATTTGGAACCAAGGTGTCCAGGATTGGCTGGTTCACGAGTTCACACTTGCATATAATTAGATAGAGTAAAGGTTATGGGTATTTGGTGTGCTGTCCGGGGGGAGGGCTCCGAGCTCGAAAATTTGGCCTGAACCCAGAGTAGGCTACTCCCCCTGTTGTGATAAGAATAATTAGGACTAGAAGTGAGGAGATGGAGTGGAGGAGGGATGCTGATAAACTGTCAACGAACAGAGGTAAGTCTGCTGTATATATATACCTCTTATCATTAATTGAGTTGATTAACTGAATGCGCTCCTCTCGTGTTAATTATCTGAACACGCTCCTCCCGAACTTTAATAAAACATCATTTAGCATCAGACCCTGCTTGTAGATATTGAAACTAAACACTCTGCTAAGAGAAATGCAAAAAAAAAAGTTCAGAATAAAAACTGTTACATTTTAAGAACCTTAAAGGTGCAATATGTAACATTTTCTGTCCGCTAGCGGTCGCTAGAGGCCTTGATGACGGCAAGTTTGAGCACGGAATCTTGGCACATGTGGTCTTCACATCACAGCCGGTGGAAATAATCGGGATAGGACTCGGGAAGAAATTATGTTCATGAATGCGATTATTAATGTTACTGTAGTATGAAGCAGAGCAGGACTGAGTGTTGTGGAAGCTGAAAGAATGGTACTCAAAAAAAAAAAAAAAAACAAGAAAATTAGATTTAAACAATAAGACTAAACGTGTTGAGCTATATAACAATAATTAGTTTCTGTCTATAAATGTAACCAAACAGTTGTTCTCTTGTCTATTAAAACGTAATATATTAAAGTGTCTTTGGTGTTTCCATGGTTTCTACAAAATAAAACCGGAAACCGAGGGTAACGTGGGTATGACGCAATTGACGACTCCTCACACGTCCCAGAGCCTTGGTTAAAATTGCAATTTTCTCACAATTTACAAATAGTTGGAAACATTTGGGATATAGTAAGTACTCAACTGAACAAAATATATAACACTGGCCTAGTGGTTTTTGGATATTTTACTGCAAAATTCTTACATGTTGCACCTTTAAATGGCAGGTCTAAAAATTGGGTAGTGTTTAAGATAGGGACTTGGAGATAAGTGGGCTGTAAATATGTATCTGTAATACGAGTCTTCTCCATGTGGATCTCATTTGTCTGCTGGTCACTCACACGAGTAGCTCAGGTAATGTCATTGAATTACAAGGGCAATTTGCCTCCACTGCAAGATCTTGGAAACTGGTGGGGTCAGAGAAGGAACGTGAAAGTCCCTGATTTTATTGCTAACGTAAATTAGCCAGCATTCCTTGGCCTTACAAAGAGATGGATGGGTTCAATAAACTGATCTATTTCTTTGGCACTGTCTCTCATTTTCAAACATAGGCTTAATATATTTGTCCTCCAGGCAGTTTAAGATAAATTAGGTGCTTTTTGATTAAACGTCAATTAATATACTGCATCAGTCAGTAAGTATAGCGATAAATACTGTTTTTAATCAGTATATTTGTCAGTATCAATATCTACAAATCCTTAAAATAAAAAAATAAATAAAAAAAACACAACTTAAAGGGATGGTTATGATTTCACTTTTTAAACTTTAGTGAGTGTGTAATGTTGCTGTTTGAGCATAAACAACAACTGCAAAGTTAGGACACTCAAAGTTCAATGCAAAAGGAGGTATTTTCTTTTACAGAATTCTGTTTAAGGACTAAAACAAACGACTGGTAGGGACTACAACGAGCTTCTTCCCGGGTTAGTGACATCACTAACCCTAAAATTTACATAAACCCTGCCCCAGAGAACACGCAACAAAGGGGGTGAGGCAATGTTGGCTGCTTTAGAGAAGAGGAAGAGTTGTTGTAGTACAGCGATGTTACCATTCCGTCATTTTAAACCAGACTGCTTCATAAACAAGGGTCAAATCAATGCTGGATTTGCACAAAAGATTAACATGACAGCACATGCTAATCGATGAGTTGAATCAACTCCACAGCAACTACATAAATTTAGCCACTAACCATTCAGAAACGTCCAGATGCATTCTAAAAGTTGTAACTTCTTCCTGAGTCTCTCCATCAGTGTCTGACTCCGGTTTGAACAATGAAAGCCTGAACACCTTTACTGACAATCATCATTTTGGCTGCGTGTGAGATTTTCCAGCTTTGTTATTGTTGAGCAACCAAAGCGCAAGCTTCTGGAAAGCTGCAGGGAGCAGCAGCTCATTTGCATTTAAAGGGACACACACAAAATGGCATGTTTTTGCTCACACCCAAATAGGGGCAAATTTGACAAACTATAATAAATGATCTGTGAGGTATCTTGAGCTGAACTTCACAGACACATTCTGGGGACACCAGAGACTTATATTAAATATTGTAAAAGGGGCATTACAGCACCCCTTTAAGCAAAACTGCATATTAAGACTTTTCAAAGAATGCATGTGCATTTGTATAGTTCCACTTAAGTTTAGGCTATTTAGGTGAAATTTAAGTTAAATTTAGAGAAGTTTGTCCTTAAACTAAATAATTTCTAGGGATTTTAGAAGTAGTCATAGCTGGGTAAACATCTATAGTAGTGAATGGAAACTACAACAAATATAATTTTTGTGTTTTCATTTGCTCCAATAGCATAATAGAAAATCCATGATAGTGTTCTATGACTTTACAAAAGATAAATGTCAAATTTGCCAAATTTTCCTCAGCTGTCATATTAGAAACACACACACATCAGCATTAACTAGTTTTTTTTTTTTTATTTAATGACAGCGACACATATTGTCACAACTTTGAACGGTCCAAAGATGAAGATTCCAACACAGAGGTATTTAATAAAACAAACTCAGAAAATCCATAAGGCGTAACAGAGAGTGTGTAACAAACAATAACCAACAAAGAACAGAGGAATCAAAGGAACTTAAATAGTGGTACAAACAAGGTTGTTAAGGAGACACAGCTGAACTTAGTGAACTAATTATATCAGTAACCATGACAACTCATAAGTGGCGGGAAACTAGACAAAGGAAACACATGTGACTGAAAGTAACAAACTAAAAGTCCATGAAAATGAAACTAACTAAACAGAACCGTGACACATATAGTGTTATAAATCATTTTTATTCTTAAATTAAATATAATAAATAAATAATAAATTAAAGAAAATTTTAAATAAATAATAAATACTTTCATAAATAAATAAATGTTATTCTTAAAATAAGTAAATAAAAAATGTTGTAGATAGATAAGCACTAAAAATTAAGCAGAATGTCCTGCCTTAGCCAGCAACCTAGCAGCTTGTGCATTTATCATTTTGAACTGTACTCAATGTGCCCTGCAATATTTTTTCTTAGCATTATATATTTATAACTGTTTATTTTTATTACCCCTTATATTTATTGTTCATTGCTTGCTGTAGCGTCTGCGGTGACCTGCCACTGTTCCCAGCTGCTAGCGTTATTCGCTTATATGCTGCACCGTGATTGTTATATTTCATTGTCATTATTACACATGACTTCCTTATTTATCCATTTTCTTGCCGTGACCTGACATGGAGCTTCAGGAAAAGGCTCAGTCCATAAAACACAAAAGCTGTCTGCGGTTGACTTAGAAAAAAAACAAAAACAACAGCATTACTCCCATTTAATATTATGAATGCTCCTATTTTCAACAAACACAAAGATTTCATTTCATCCGATCTTGAAGTGAATCCTTGCAGGGAAGCAATTGCACATCATGGGTCATAAATAATATGCCATGAAGTCTCTTCATTTGTATTGATCTAACAGTTTGTGGCAACAAATACCATTAAAGCTATAATGACAAGAATTGATTGCTTCTTCTGTGTCTTCAGTTTTGTTAGTAATCAGCTCTCTTTGATGGCTTTAAACCACCACCACTATATTGTGGGACATAAACATTATCGCTTTGTAATACAAATGATCAGCATTGCAAAAATGGCAGTGCTCCAACACTGTGTCCTCAGCGGAGGGTTATATGGGGACTCTGCATGTCTAATTCTCAGTAGGGAAAGCAATTTACAGCAAAAACAGCCAAATGGCCAAAGATGACTTTTCCAACCTCCTTAACAGCTATCCAGCGTCCACTTTTCTCTTGCACACCCTTGACCTTTACCAGTTTGCCTCATTCTGACTGTCTGTACCATTTCTGTCCCCATTAAACTGAAAGGCACATCTCCCAAGGTGCTTTAAGGCTTTTAAACATAAAGTTACAGTAAGTTCAATCCTGACAAATCCAGGTCTGCGGCATAAAAACGGCCAATGACAATGGAACTGCAATCCTTTGCTTTAACTTATTTGAATCCACCCAGATCAGACCCTTTACCATGCCTTTTTTTTTTAATTTTGTTGGTGCAGGTTAAGAGGTAGCACATACTCAGCCATTTCTCCTGTCTCTGTTTTCCAATGCGTACCATATGGAAACGTCAGCAAGGACCAGAACCTTTAAGTTCTTCAGGAGTGCTCCATTAGCGTGGGTTGGTCTTACGCACATATACATATGTAAAGAGCCTGTCTGAGTATTTATACATGCACAGTGTTATTTATAACTGCAGGGCTGATGCCTGCACTTATGAACCTTTACCGTCCTAGCCGCTGGCTCTCAGACAAACAGCTTTCAGCTGTACTCAACCTCTCCCTTTTGGTTTTAAGTGACCTTTGCTTTGCCCCCTTTTAAAAAGCAGTCACTGAAATAGCAAATAGACATGATGCTTAATTTGGAACTTGCCGCATGGCATGAAATTAATAGGGACAAGGAAACAACATGTTGGAATGCACTCAGCTCTTATTAAGGATTTTTGTTATGCACAAGGCAACAATTAATGAGTCCCGTGTGAAAATTAGCTCACTTTGTAATCAGGCAAGCATGCACTCAAAGCTCCATATGCACCTTTGGCAAGGGAATACTCTGTCTGTGGAGGTATGAGTCAAAGGCCCCTTTGAAAAATAACTGAATACATGTGAAAGTGGCACCTGTGGGAATCATCAAAGGCATGTAATAATGTTTTTAACATCATGAAAATGTTCTTTGGCTCTACTTTGAGGGGCTGTATGTAAAAATGTATTATTAAATGAAATGTAACAACTAAAGCAATAAAAAATATGGTAACACTTTATTTTACCGTTCAATTCTCACTTTTAACTAGTTGCTTATCAGCTTGCATATTACTAGTATATTGGTTGTTTATTAGTACTTATAGAGCACACATTAATGCCATCCCTTAATCCTACCCAATACCTAAATTTAAACACTACAAAATCTACCTTACTAACTATTAATAAGCAGTAAATTAGAAGTTAATTGAGGCAAAAGTTGTAGTTAATAGTAAATACATGTTATACTGAAGTGCTACCAAAAATATTATTATCAATCAATCTTATTAATGTGCATATTTTTTTCTTTCATGTGTGGTACCTGTGCAAGGATTAATCAATTGAAATCCTCCTCTCCCTCCTTCCTCAACTTTAACAGCTGATGAGTTTGCTACATTCTTCACAAATACAACAACAACCATCAGCGGCCAATTCTTAACAGTAAACACACACACTCTCCCCTCCTTGTCTCTGCTCTTGGAGGCAGAAGTCTCCAAACTCATCCTTTCCAATCACCCTACCACTTTGACCCTCTCCCCACTCATGTCCTTCAAGCCATTTCTTCTTTAGTCGTACCTGCACTCCCTCACATCATCAACACCTCTCTTCACACTGTTTCCTTTCCCACAGAATTTAAATGATTTGTTCTAGGGCTGGGTAAAAAATATCGATTTCTCGATTTTAATCGATTCTCATTTTTACGAACCGATATCGATTCTTAAATCCCAAGAATCGATTAGTCTAGTCTGTTTTCAGTTGATGAATGAACAGAACATGTAGCGCGCCTCCCATCCAATAAATCGCAGTAATCATTGTGCTTTGTTACTTTTGATATGAAGCAAAGTCTCAGATTTGAAATGACGTCCATCTTATTAGGAGATTCAAAAAAAATAAATACCGTTTTGGCGCTGTTTAATGTGACGTGACAGATCGCTTTAGAGCTTCAGTTAAAGAGAAGCGGCAGCACGGACCCAGCTAACAGAATTTTGTTATAAGAACGTTCTCTAAATATTCAGTGTTGGTTCTGGGAACGTAAAAAACGTCCAGTTTTCTTGACGTTAGAGGAACGTTTTTATAAGGTATAATGTTCCTCAAACGTTCTTTCAACTTAATTTTGATCTAAAATTCAACATTGTAGGAACGTTGATTTGTAACATTCCAAGAACATGAATATGTTCAGTTTCCTTAATGTTAGTAGAATGTTATTTGAAGGTTAGTATGATGTTCCTGAAACATTCTTTCAATCATTCAAACACCTGCTGTGAACAAATACTGAGAAATAAGAACACAAACTAACTTTCTTCAGCCACAGCCTTAGATGAACTGAAGATAAAAGACATTAAATCTCTGAAGATCTGATTAAACAACTCCACAAACAGCATTACCAGCTTCACTTATTACTAACCAGACTGACTTTATTTCTGTCACACGTCTACAGAAGTTCTTATTGAGAATAAACAGAAGTTTAGATGTTTCGTTTGAGGGCACCATCATGGAGGTTGGTGGTTGCTTTAGTTGAGCTCTTGACCCTTGACTATTACAGAGTTGCTTCTTTGTCAGCAATTGCATGTTTTCAGAAAACATTTCTGCACTGATAAAGAAGATCAACATGTCTGTTTTAATAGCAGACAAATGACTGTGTTAAAGTGGTTTAAACATCTTTTTATTTCTGTAATTGATAACTTAAGAAATTGAAGTGCTGTATCAAACCCAACCAATGTGAAAAATATAATTTGCGACGCTGTCATTGTTAACTTTTTAAACATTGTTTTGTGTCATTTATCACAGACATCAACATTTGGCATATGAAACACAACAATGGTGACATGCTTCATGCCAGCATACAAAACACATTCATGGTTCCCAGCATGCATTGCGACATGAATAAATTATGCAGCTGAATTATTATGTGATTGTCACCGTTGTTGCGGTTTGTATGATGAGTGCTGATGTCATTTTTAACTTCTAAATAGTTTTGGACAATATTACACAAATCACTTCAATGTTAAAAATGAATTTTATCACATTTTTGAGTTTATTATTTCCTTTTCACATAACATTTCAATACCAAAAGTAATAAAAATGACAAAAAAAGCAGTTGATTAAACCACTTTAATGCAGTCGTTTGTCTGTCTTTATCAACGCAGAAATGTTTTCTAAAAACACCTGCAATTGCTGATAAAGAAGCAACTCTATAATAGTCAAGGGTCAAGAGCGCAACTAAAGCAACCACCAACCTCCATGATGGTGACCTCAAACGAAACATCTAAACTTCTGTTAATTCTCAATAAGAACTTCTGTAGACGTGTGACAGAAATAAAGTCAGTCTGGTTAGTAATAAGTGAAGCTGGTAATGCTGTTTGTGGAGTTGTTTAATCAGATCTTCAGAGATTTAATGTCTTTTATCTTCAGTTCATCTAAGGCTGTGGCTGAAGAAAGTTGTAGCTTGTGTTCTTATTTCTCTTTCTTTCAGTGTTTGTTCACAGCAGGTGTTTGAATGATTGAAAGAATGTTTCAGGAACATCATACAAACCTTCAAATAACATTCTACTAACATTAAGGAAACTGAACATTTCTACGTTCTTGGAATGTTACAAATCAACGTTCCTAGAATGTTGAATTTTAGATCAAAATTAAGTTGAAAGAATGTTTCAGGAACATCATACTAACCTTTAAATAACATTCTACTAACATTAAGGAAACTGAACATTTTTACGTTCTTGGAATGTTACAAATCAACGTTCCTAGAATGTTGAATTTTAGATCAAAATTAAGTTGAAAGAACGTTTGAGGAACATTATACCTTATAAAAACGTTCCTCTAACGTCAAGAAAATTTAGGTTTTTTTTAAGGGAAATATTCCAGGATGTTTCTCCATATAGTGGACTTTAACGGGGAACAAAAAAAAAATTCTAAAAAAAAAAAAAAAAGATATACTTTTTAACCACAAATGCTCATCCTGCACTAGCTCTGTGAGGCGCGTCCATGACTTCATGCATTACGTAGTCACGTTGGAAAGGTCACACGTGACATAAGCAGAAGTACCGACCCAGTGTTTACAAAGCGAACATGCAAAGATTTGGATAACCCCACTGATGAAAAATTCCACTCTAAATCCAGCACTTTTAGAAATCTTTTCTTCCATTCATTGCTAAGACACTTGAGCGAGTCGTGTTCAACCAAGTCTCTACATTTCTCACACAGAACAACCTTCTGGACATCAACCAGTCTATTAAAGAGAAATATTAAGAAAATAAATTAAGAGACCGTATACTGTTATCAGAACATGTTGAAATAGATTCAACTTTCATAGGTCAGTTTTTACTTTAATTTTCTGTATTGAATAATTGACTTGGGTTTCCAACTTCTTCAATAGCATAACTCTAGCGCAAAGTTTGCACATTGCTTTTGCGATATCCACTGGCTCGCCTTCGTGATTTAAAATGTAAATATTTCCAATATTGGGACCTGACATTTTTCTTTAACAACAACTACTTGCAAAATGATGTCCAAAGATTCACATTTCATGCGTAAATAAACAAGTAGGCTAAATTACCCAATGAGGGGGGCCTTGGACTTGCAGTTTATTTTTATAAGGTACTGTGGGATGATCAATATCAATTTACACATCAGCCTTTGCCTCCCCAGAAACTGCGCCAAGACAGTTTTGCACACTTAGTAAAGGTAACATTCTTCATATTTGGAGCAAAACATATTTCAAGTATCTTTCACAGCCCAAACTTTTAATCAACTGCTAAATTTATGAAGTCCAAAGACTTCTTTTTTATCAACAAGACAGTGTTATAGCCAAACAAAGTGCAGCGAGCATACTGATGCTGTTCTTTGTATTGTCTGAGCTGCTCTAATCTGATGCTGAACTTCCCTTTTATTATGGATGTCATTCCACATCACCTGTCTTTGTTTTATGGGTCTGGCTGGAGCACTTTCAAAGAGCGAATGGCGTGGGCGTACCACGCACCTGTCAGCTCATTTTAGCAGGCAGTGCGTGCTACCCAGCTTGGCTGAGAGCTGCTGTGTTTATCCTTAGCTTATAATCGTCAGTCCGACAGGCCGTCCCTGTGGAGCTGCTGTCAGACCACTGGGGACCGTATGTGACGCATGCAGCCCACGCACTAAAGGCCCTCCTCAGACAAACCTAGTTAATCTAACCGTACCTGCACCAGGAGTCGGAGCTTCACGGCATGATGAGTAAACTGATTTTTAGAGTAATTTCCACCTGCTTATGGAAGGTACGAACATGTCAGTCAGCAATTCTCATTCTGACTCAGTCCTGCCTTCCATTCACCTTGAAATCTGAAAGCACCTTCTTCCTCTGTCTGGAAGATTCCCTTTTCAATATCCGAAACCTTTTAATCCCACGTTACGAGTGCTAGTTCCCATTAGCTCTCACTCCCAGAAGGACCCCTGTTGAAAAAACAAGCATATGCTGGTTAGGTATGTTTTGAAGCATGGAAGCTGGTTTGAGCTGGTTTACGCTGGTCCTTAGCTGGTCATGAGCTGGTTTAAGCTAGTCAAGTGCTAGTTTCTTAGGATACATAACCAGCATATGCTGTTTTTTTCAACAGGGACACCAAAATTGATCATCTTTATCCTTCGATTTAATCGTTCCAGACAGTTTAGTAGAGCATGGAAAGCTTTTAATTAATATAAATACTTCTGAACTCACAATAATGTATTTTGAGTTAATGTAGAAAAAGTGGTTATGAAATCAAAGAAATTTAACAGTGTTTTTGTATAATGTACCTCCAACAGAAACTGGGTCAGATATCAGAGGAACCATAACTTCATGTGCAATGATCCAGAGCAAATTCAGGTTGGCTTTAAATGTAAAAAAGCAAATATTTTAAAATTATGCTTAAAAATTCATAATGGAAATTTCAAATGGGGTCACGTAAATGGACATTTATGAATGAACCACTCTGCCATGCAGCATTTTAATTATTTCACCAAACAACAAAGGATTGTGGGATATCATAGGCAACAAATGCACTGGATTTCATTGGTTGCAATTTTCATAAATATGCATGTATGCATCTTTTACATAAAATACTTCAAATTTGAGCCAGAGGCAAATGACAGATACATGTTACATAAACACATTTAGTTTTTTTTTTCGTTCTTCTTCAATATATGCAGTATAAATGCAATATATTTTACCTCTCTGCTACCTTTGGAATCACAATGCCACACTGCTGCACATCTTATTCCGTTTATCAATCATGCAGACTTTGCAAACCACAGAGCTCTTGTTCACAGAGAGACTGTCAAAGAGAACAACTTAAATACGCTGTAAACTTTACCAGGCTACCAATCCATCTACTTCTCCCCGATGTTTAAAAAGGATCCTTCAAAGTTCAGCTCTTTAGCCCAGGGCTTTCAGGCAGTTTGCAAGCTCTCACTAATGTGTCCCTCGTTTCACCCCCAGCTCCACACGGATTTCCCAATACCCAAGCCAGCTGGAATACACAATATTTTGTGTTTACCCCCTAACAACGCCCTAGGTTCTGTCTAACGCCCTCTTATTGCACTTAAACAGCTGTAAAACTCTGGCTAAAAGTGAGCGTTTATCATTTTAATGAGGACATTTAGCTGTCGCTATTAAGGGACAGATCATTAGAATGTCAAAGAATTCCCTTTCCCAGTTAAGTGCCTGTGTTCCACTTAAGTGAAGGTAACTCACAGATGACAGAGGGCAACAGTTAGATTCTGGGGGGAAAAAAATCCCATTCATGTCTCCAAACGGAAAGTGATTATCAATAACAAATAAACCTCTGTTGGTTTGATCACAAACAAAAATAATTCATGATAAATTATGTAATCAAATAAAGTCAAGTACTTTTTACAATACAGATTGTTTCAAAGAAGCTACGGTGATAACTGTGCAACAAAGTTTGTTTCGGCTGTACAGCAGCTCTAGAAGAAAATAGTGTCATTGTTCAGCTTAAGTAAGTTCTGTGCGGATTCATTTCCATTGTAAAAATCATTACTTAATTTAGTTCATTGATCTATACAGCAGCTCTGGAGAAAACAGTGATGTCATCGTCCATCTCAGTGCTGTTCTCATACAATAGTGTCAATGCTGTCAGATCAATAATATTGTTAAATAGTATATGTGGCCCTAACTAAGCAAGCCATAGACGCCAGTGGCAAGGAACCCAAACTTCATCAGGTGACAGAATGGAGAAAAAAAAAAAACCTTGTGAGAAACCAAGCTCAGCCGGGGTTCCAGTTCTCCTCTGGCCAACAAACGAACACTGTATGATTATGGTTCAGGCAGCATCACAAGTCAGAAGTCAGATTGGGATCAGAGCCAATCTCGGAGCATTCAAAATATTTAATCCAGTTTGATCTGAATGGATTCATCCCGCTGGTATGGAACAGTTTTGTTGGGGATCTGTGCCACTGGCTGCCGTGTCTATGAGGCCTTACAGGGGGTTGTCTAGTTGACACAATCTCTGCTGACACTTTAGGGCTGTGATGTTGTGTCTAGGTGCAGGTCCTCCATCTGATCTGGATACGGCCCGGATCCGGCTGACTACAGTAACCTTGGGATAAACAGAGAGACTAATATTAGCGTAGATGCCATTCTTCTTATGATATAACAAGTTTTTAAAATATATTTTAAATTTTAAAATAAATGAAAAATTAAAATATTTAACTATATACATACAATACTTAGAATCAGTGACTATAATTCAATAGCATTAAAATGAATGTACCTTTATGATTTCATTGCAAAATTGGTCATGCTTTATTTTTTTATGATTCAAATCAAATCAATGATATTACCTGCAAATCAAATAAACATGATAAAATCAAGCTAGTTTAAAACCAGTGAAAATATTATATAAAATGTATAAAATTGTCACGACAAAGCAAGCAACAAACACAACTATAAAAGACGTCAACTGTGTTAGGGAAAAAAACCAACTACAGTACAACCAATTAAAGTTCCAGCATTCAAGCTTAAGACAAATGTCATATTCCTTTAATTTGGTGCCCTTTTCTCGGTGGAGCCAACAGAGGCCATGATGTTTGAAGAGGCAAGAATAGTCCTGATGAGACGAGAAGCAATTATACTGAGGTTTCTCAACGCTGGAGAGGTAGCGGCCGTGGGCCTGTCACACTTCACCGTCATGCAGAAAATTGGCCATGCTCAAGCTGTGAACTCTGGGAACAAATTTAACCATATCAGGTCAGGTATTCCTCAGGTGTGGTCCAGCTATTTTATGGCCAAAGAAGTGGATAAGCTTGAGTTGTAGTTCTCAAGCTCTGCTCTGGGATATAAACACAGGCCACTGGCTCTGTCAACCAAATGTTTGTGTTCAACTTCGACATTTAACCATAAATCATTTAGAACTATATTTTAATGTCAAAATGATAATTGATATGTTAAAGAATGGCATATTAAATTTCTAAGTCTGGAAAAGTAAAACATTGCAGTCAGAACCAGTTAAAAATTCAATTTTCATTTTTTTGTCACCAACAGGTTTCTCCCCAGGGATACACCACCCAAAGGGACATGGTAGGCAGCTATGGCTGCCATGTACACCTTCCGTGTGGAAGGATATAATCCTGTGGAAAAATTATCCTGCAGGAACTCCAGCACTGAACAAATCGGGCAGTTAACTGGGTCCCACTGTCACATTCCACACCATGAAGTGAAAACTCTCCACTTTTAAGCATAAAGTTTCCTCGTGGAGGGAGCTCTGGAGTGAAGTATGGAGTTGGGCCCCCTCAGAAGCCAATCCCACAGGTTCCCTAACTCTGGCCAGGGGTGAAGGATTGTGCCCCCTGCCTGAGACAGAAGGTCCCTCCTGACCGGAATCTCCAGGTCACAAGGTCAGAAAACTATACTCGGGTGAATGATGCTAGCAGCAACACGAGCAGGTGATAGACAGGCCTGCATCATCACTCAATCCCACACCACACCAAGAAAAGTGGTCCTCTGTGCTGGAGAAAGCACTCTCTTTGTGGTGTTCAGCCTTAACCCCAACTTTTGCATGTGGGCGAGAACGACATCTTGATGCCGAACCATATGCTCCAATTGAGCTAGGATTAGGCAATCGTCTATATAATTCTACACGCAGATGTCTTGGAGTCTAAACTGAGCCAGATCTGCATCCATGTATTTTGTGGATGGGTGCTGGGAGATAAAGGTAGACCGAAGGGAAGAACCCTATATTCGCTTCAGCCCCGAAAGCGAACCTCAGGAAATTCCTATGGAATATGTGGAAGTATGTGTCTTTTAGGTCTATTGTGAAGAAAAAAAAAAAACAGTCCTCAGATCTGATTTGAGTCACAGTCTTCTTCAAAGTCAACATCTTGAAGCTTCTTGCCTGAACGATTCAGATAGCACAGATCTAATATCAGACGCAGCCCCCCATTCGGACAACACTAAATAAGACAAACAGTTTCAACACAGAGCACTTGCTAAGGCAAAGAAGCTAACGCTGGTGATTCCGGATGTGCCTTTATGCTTTCCTGGTCATGATGTCCCGTTTTGCCATTGGACTAATTTCACACATATGCTTCAGACGCAATCAGGCAGAGGCGTTCCCAAAGCGTCAATACTATGACACAGCACAAGTTCTCTTGAAAGGGAACCACAAAATACACATACTTTCTGTCTTAACATAATATTCAGTTTTGCTCAGATTGTTTAAAGAGGACCTATTATGCCCTTTTACAAAGTCTTAATTGTGTTTTTGGGGTCTAATAGATTAGGTTTTCATGCTTGTTATTTCAAAAAACATTTTTCGCATATTTAACATTGTTGCAGCATCTCTCTTCCTAGTTTTCTGTTGCCCTGTCCCAAATAGAAAGTTCTCGCGATCTTCCTTCACATTTTCGTGATGCAATGCTGCCTTGACTTCCGGGTAGAAGTCTGCAGTGGAGCTTGTGGATTTGCGGGTTTGGCAAAAGTGCGCATCGAGGGCGCATATCAGCTGCAAAGGGGGCACTCGTGAGCACACTTCTGAAACCTAAAATGACAAATGAGACACCCAATGGTCTTGCAGACTTCACGGACATGCGCATGTAGTGGCCACTGTAAGTCCACAAGTGCACATGAAGTGTACCATTTAGTTCGCTCTTTTTAGTTCTGGTCATCTATAAGTCCCTCCTTCCAAAAAGCACAGTGTGCTCTGATTGGTCGGCTGGACAGTGTGTTGTGATTGGACAGCCACTTTGAGTATGTTTCTGAAATGTCACACCCCCTACTATAACCACATAACCACCTCTCCCATATGCCACACTTCATATGCACTTACGGGCTGGTAGATTTACAATGGCTGCCGCACATGCGTGTCCGTTAAGTCCACAAACCGTACAGCCATTTGTCATTTTAGGTTTTAGAAGGGACACAAACACATTACATATTGTTCTCCTTATGCTGAAGCTCTCAGATGGCAGGAAGTTGTGATCTAAACTAGTTCTGGGCAGCAGTGTGTCCGAGCCTTTATCATAAATGCATGACCAAACACGACATTGACATTCTGACTCTCTCACATTGGCAACCAAGAAAGCGCATGACTGAAAACCCCCATAAAAGTCAGAGACAAAAAATGTTCACAGTGGAAATTGAAAATTCTCACAATGCTGTTTCTGCCCTGGTTGAGACGGGCATCCGAGTAGGATCTGAGATAACGTGTGCTTGGCTGAACTACATTTCTGAGTGGATGTCAGGCGCTGTATTGGTTGCTCTGATTTGATGTATACCAACGAACCTCTGCAGTTGTTAAAAAGAACACAGAGATAACCTCTGGTGGATGGTTTTATTTTGTTAATGTTTTTGTTACAGTATGTTTTTAATGTAGGAATATTTACAAGACTGTACACAAAAAAAGTTATACTGTAACTGTTGTGCAAAACAACAACAACAACAACAAATGCGGTTCTAAAGCCAAGATGACATCAGTATTTTTATCTTATTTTCCAGTAATACAAAAATATGTAAACATCCTTAAAACAAAAACTTACTTGAGAAGCAAAATTACAAAACATGTTGACTTATTTTGCAAGAATATATTTTAAATGAACAATTTTGACAAATTGTTTGAGTGTAAACTTCACTAAGATTTGTTAGATTTAATAGGTAAGAAAAATAAACTTAACTCAAGAAATGAATGTCTTCTTGTTTGCTCATCAAGTACATTTATCTTGACAAGACAAAATACTGGATTAAGAACATTATTTTTGTAATGCAGCAAAGCAAGTTTTTCAAACAGTATTTACAAGAACAACTTTTATGATATTAATTTAATATCCACTTCCAGAGAATTCATTTTGCAGGATAGCATTTTTTTAGATGTCATATGAATATGTAATAAGCATAATTTAATTAGCATGAAAAAGTATGCATATAATTAATAACATGAACAGATTGCATAATCACGCTAGACTAGGTAGAGTTCCTTTTTGTTGGGAAATTGTAGAAATATACATTCTATAATATTAAGTCTCAAAGGTGGCACTTTGCAATTGCATGTGATAAATCGGTGACTTTTCATTTCGCTACATAAAAAAATAAAATCCAAAATAATAATAATTCAAATAATTATGGAAAGTAAAGCTTGGATGAATTCCAAACAAATAAACAACAAAAAAAGCTCATGACAATGGCTATTAATAATTTACTTATAGTCTACTTTTTTTTCCATTTCACTTTTACACTTTACAAATATCAACATCCCCAGAGACCTGCTTGTATCTTACAACATACATATCATTCACAACTTCAGCATTATGAAATACAGCTGAGCTGCGCTGGATATTAATACATCTAACACAACCTGACCTTCAAAAACCCTCATCAGATATGTGTCCACTCCGGGCTCCTTCATTTAACATTCGCTGGCGAGCACAAACGGTAATCACAAACCGCTGATTGCAGCAAAGAGACGGGAGAAGCAATCAGAGAGAAATCTCTCATTATCATGCGTTCACTCTGTATTCTATAAATCGAAAGGCACAAGCGATGCAGATTTTTATGTTATATCACTAGAAGCAGCAAGAGGAATGTGACACGGAACAGACATATTGTAATGCAAATGTCAATCATCCTGAAACCCTGATTGTTTCAGATGAAGGATTATTTGACAGCTTCTGAAGGCCTGATTGTTTTGATTGGATGACTGCTGTTTGACCAAAGACACATGAGATGATAAGAAAAACAAACACTTGACAGCAAAAGAGAAATTAAGTCGCAATTGTGAGAAAAATAAGTACAAATTCCAAGATAGAAACTCACAATTGCAAGATATAAACTGCGTTATAGTCCAATTCTGAGGGAAACAAAAATCAGCTCACAGTTCATTTCAACATTTTCTCGCAAATCCAAGTTTATATCCCTCAATTTTGATTGTTTTTCTCAGAATTGTGAGATATAAACTTGAAACTAAGTTTTAAAGTCCAGTTCCAAGAAAAAAAGTCAGAATTGCGAAATACTGTATAAATTTGCTATTGCGAGGAAAAAAAAATCAGAATTGTGAGATAAAAATTTGCAATTGCGAGAAAAAAGTCAGAATTGCAAGATAAAAATTTGCAATTGCGAGAAAAGTCAGAATTGCGAGATAAAAATGTACAATTGCGAGAAAAAAAGTCAGAATTGTGAGAAAAAAAATTGCATTTGTCAGAAAAAATGTCAGAATTGTGTGATAAGAAACAGTCAGAATTGAAAGATAAAACTTTTTTTTCTCACAATTGCAAATTAAGAATTGCAAGATATACATTCCCAATTTCAAGAAAAAAAGTCAGAATTGTGAGATATAAATTTGCAATTGTGAGAAAAAAAGTAAGAATTGCAAAATATACATTCCCAATTTCAAGAAAAAAAGTCAGAATTGTAAGATATAGATTCCCAATTTCAAGAAAAAAGTCAGAATTGCGAGATATATATTCCCAATTTCAAGAAAAAAAGTCAGAATTGTAAGATATAGATTCCCAATTTCAAGAAAAAAGTCAGAATTGCGAGATATATATTCCCAATTTCAAGAAAAAAGTCAGAATTGTGAGATATAAATTTGCAATTGCGAGAAAAAAAAGTCAGAATTGCGAGATATACATTCCAAATTTCAAGAAAAAAAGTCAGAATTGCTAGATATACATTACCAACTGCAAGAAAAAAAGTCAGAATTATGAGATAAAAAGTAATTACCTTTTTATTTATTTTTTTGTCCAGTGGCGGAAACAAGCTTCCATAAATATCAGACCAAATAAAGGACCTAAATTAAGGATTTATCATAAGACAGTTCACCTAAAACTCAAACTTCTGTGATCATTTACTCACCCTCATGTCATTCCAAACCTGTACGACCTTCTTCTTTGGAACACAAAAGGAGAAATGAATTCAGAATTGACCAGGAAGAAAGAATGTAATTCGTGTTTGGAACGACGTGAGGGTGAATATATGACGACGTTTTCATTTCATTGCTGGGTGAGTGATTCATTGAATCGTTTCAAACGTGTCTACAATCATCTAACATATTGAAACAGATGGCAGTGGGCTGATATAGAGTAAGACTGCACTCTAATATGACAAGGGAAATTTTGTAGCTTTAATATCAGAAGTGATCTTGACTGTCGATGAGAAACAGTTTATCCTTCAAGCAATGTTTTCAATTCGTTGTGCTGTGAAATTAGAATTAAATAATAAATGAACATATATACACATTTGATCACAGTTCAGCTAAATGTAGCATCACAGCATCCAGTGCCGTGCAACAGCTTCCAAAATTTGTAGATAATAACGTAAATCTACAGCGTAGTAACACAAGCAGGGCTTCGGGTGGCATCCGCTACATCAAATCATTAGCGTTCACTGAAGTACGCTCACTAAAGTCAACATAAATAACAGAAAACTACACAATCCCACAGGGCTACCAAATAAATCTCAAGATGATCTGTAAAGTACCCAATATGTTCCCTAATGCATCCTGACTCTCACAAAAGGGAGACATTTAGAAATTGACACGCAGTTTCCTTCTGTAACAGCCTGCAAAAATAAAGGTGAGGCACTCACATCGAGAGCATCCATCTATACATACAGAAATAACAACGTTAACAAAAAAAGAAGTCTTCATTTTACAAAGTGCTTGGCATTTTTCACAGTGTGTGATTTCAGCAGTCTGCCTTGTGATTTATGGAGCTGACACTAATGTTTCTGTCCCAAATATGGAAGATGAGACATCTAAAAATGGTGGCAGCTGCATGGGCTTGTCCAACACTTTGCAGTTGTCCCATGAGCTCAAACGTAAGTGATGTCTTGTTAAGTATAGAGTAAAATGAGGAAACAATATTTGAGATGTTTCACCACCCATGAGTAACACCTCCACCAAACCTGTTCTTCTGGGTGAGTAAAGATTCTCACCGCATTTGAATAAAGCTCAAGTGCACAGTTAAAGGTCGATGCGTAACCTGCCACCTCAGTTTAGAGCAGAAACATTCCTGCAGAGCAGCTCTGAGGGGTCACTTCCCTGTTGAAACCCGAACATCACTGCAAGAGAGGACTGGCATGATTCCGGCTTCTTCCCCCCTCATGAGGCCGAGGGCCATATGGGCAGCGGATGGGCCTCAGTGTTGAACACGTACTTATCCAGACTGAGCAGCTCGCTGTCGTCAGAGAACAGGAGGAAGAGATACTTCAGCGTCTCGCCCAGGAAGAAGCTCTCCATCTTATCTCTGGGTGCGGGGTTCAATGGGTCACGGACGTTACCTATGGAGGTGTAGCCCCCACTGGGGACCTGGGACAGAAATTGAGTAAAGAAGTCAAGTTTGTTTATTTATTATTGGCACAGCTAGCACACTATTCAATGGGCAGGGAAATGCTTCCAGCTGAGACTGATAAATGAAAGATATTCCAATTCTATACAATTCTGTCTTAAAAAAGTTACAATTGAATTTAGGCATAAAATGGGAAAACCAGGGGAAAAAAATGGATTTTAATAAAAAAAATCATTATGAGATTTGCTCAAGAGGAGTATTATTAAATTGTCAGTCCTTTTAGAGATTAATGTTAAGTGCACATTAGATGATGACAAAAGTAATTTAAATGTAAAAAGAGAAATATATAGTACAATCGTGGATTTTCTGTAATATGGACTGACACTGATAAATAACAAATCTAATTTTGGCTTAATTACCAACCATTAAAAAACTCAAAATCAATGTGTTTAACTAAAATGACTACATCTAAAACTGAAATAAAAATACAGCTAAATAGAAATCTAAAAATTAATAGAAATTATAAATAAATAATAAAATATAAAATAAAAATAAATACTATATATATATATATATATATATATATATATATATATATATATAAAATATCAAATAAAAATAAATACTATATATATATATATATATATATATATATATATATGTGTGTGTGTGTGTGTGTGTATTTATTTTTATTTGATATTTTATATATTTATTATTTATTTATAATTTCTATTAATTTTTATATTTCTATTTAGCTGTATATTTATTTTTATTTTATATATATATATATATATATATATATATATATATATATATATATATATATATATATATATATACACACACACACACACACATATACACACACACAGTCAAACCAGAAATTATTATAACATTTTTTATATTTTTTTATATATTTTTACTAGTGGTTGCAGGACACTATAGTTCATTTATGCAAGTGAGGATAGCAAAATAAAGTAAACTGTGACATACCCAAAAATTCTTCATACAGTAGACTACCAGTAAAATTAATAAAAATTTGGGACAAAAATTATTCAGACACTTTGACCTGACCATGTTTTGCTGACATAATTAAGATTAATTTTTTCTGACACAGTTTAACTCTGAGTCATATTTTATTACCATTTTTTTAAACTATAGTGAATAAACTGTATTAATTAATGAAATGTTCAAGATGTCTGAATAAATTTTGGTTTGACTGTATATATATTAGAGCTGGGACAATACGTCGATTGTCGATTCATGATACAAAGAATCTGCAGCGATTCTCATATTTTCCAATGTATCGTGATTCTCTCTCGAATCGATTCTGAGCTTAGTTTTTAACAGCAGATGGCACTACATGCTAGTTTAGAAACACCCATACCCTGCTTGCTTCCAGTTCCTTTACACACACCACTTAAACTAAACATAATCATTCATAAAGTTAGAAAAGGTTGAAGCGAATTACAAGGGTGTTCGCTCCTCTTGTCATGTAAACCAGAAAAATATTGCAGTTCTCACTCACTCTGGTGTGCTTGTTGAAACTTTGCAGTATGTCCCAGCCCCAGTCCCTGTATTTGCTGTCCTTGGTGAATCTGTACATGTAGAACAGACTCTCAACAGTCTCGGGTCTCAGCAAATTGTGTCTGTCTGCAGGCTGCACACACATATTGAGAAGAAAAAAAAAAAAATCTGTTAATGTAAAAGGGCACGAACTATTATAAAGGTCATCCTCATCAGTGCTGAGCACAGAAATTGTTTTGTTCTAGAAAAGATAAACATAAAGACCTTGATTAGATAATCTGAACCTAACACAGCCTCTGCACTATTTGGGGGTCTTTTAGCATTTTATTTCTAGACAAAGAAGAGAAAAGGCATTATGGTTTGGTTCCAAAACCTGCATCAGCAATTTAAGGCCTTGTCTCCAACCACCCAGGGAGTTTATTGTCAAAAATGAGTGGTGACTGTACAGGTTAATGAACCTTCACATCGATGTCTCGTTCGTTGTGGTTCTGCAGATTAAAGTGAGCGATCTCTGGGCTCAGGCCCGTCTCCATCTGTGCGTACATCTGATGGCACGTCTCCATCAACTGCAGAGCCAGGTCCATGTGATCAGCGGGCAGGCCGCTATGAGCACCGAGAGCCAGCGTGCCAGGAAGAAAACACACCAAATGATCCTGGATGACAGAGAGAGTGTTGTTATGGAGAAAGAGATTGACCCTATAATATTTGATACACAAAATTTTAAGGCCTCTACATTATCAAAACCTTACTACATGCATTCTGCCTTCTGATTGACTGCCTTCTATGTTTCGCCGCCACAATAAAAAGCTACACAGCTTTGATTATATACGAAGCATTTAAAGTGATAGTTCACCCAAAAATGAAAATTCTGTCATCATTTACTCACCCTCAAGTTGTTCCTAACCTGTATGAATTTTTTTCTTCTGCTGAACACAAAAGAAGATATTTTGAAGAATGTAGGTAACCAAACAGTTTTTTTTTTCCATACTATGGAAGTCAATGGGGACCATCAACTGTTTTTTTTTTTCTCCTCGAGCATGAGCTCCATATTCTCCTACAGTATATCATACTATATGAGCCATAAAAAGTCATTTGATACTCAACAAAAAACATATGCAAACTTTCTCCTTGTCTTAAGGCAGGAACACACCAAGCCGACGCCGACGAACTTGTGGCGACGAAAGCAGACTGCGGGTCTGTGTCCAAAGTTGCCCTGACACACCAAACTGACACTTGACAGCCGACGGCCAAGTAGCACGTCCGTTCTGCGCCTGCGCAAGATGAAATGCCTTTCCGTACCAGCAGGTGGCAGTAGCTGAACAGCCAATCAGAATGATCAGATGGCCCAACGAGCTCCGACGCCGATTCAACATGTTGAATCGGCCGGAAAAAACCCAACGAGGACCAACTTCAGCCGACGGTGCGTAACACACTGAGAAAACTTAGTCGGCCGACGAACAAAAACTGTCCAACCGTCGGCTTGGTGTGTTCCTGCCTTAAAGGTTCAATAAACTGTTCCATTTCAAAAAATTGCATTTTACTGACTATTATTTCATATGTCAGGATTACAGGGTTAAAAAGGTTTTGTATGCGTCACAAAGGTCTCAAATTACCATTATGCTGGTTTATTTCCATCCTCATGAGGAAGCCAATTTCATTAAAACCACTAGATTTAAGCCTGGAGATTATAGGAACAGATGCTGTATGGTAAAGATTAAATATATTTATAGAGCAAACACATAAGGATGCTCAAAGAAATTAACAATGAAAACTCTTTCATTCTGTACTCACCCTCATGTTGTTTTTTTCTTCCTCTGTGGAACATTAAAGTAGGATCTTTTGCCATTTTCATTTTTGTGTTCCACAAACAAAAAAATAAAAGCATACATCTTTGGAAAAACATAAGGGTGAGTAAATAAGAATTTTCATTTTTAGGTGAACTATCCCTTTAAGAATGACACTTGGCAGCTGAAATGAATTTATGGCTCTCACCATCTTGGGATTGAGGCGGCCGTTGGACAGCTCCCCAACGAAGGTCAGTTTACTAGGAGAAGTCTGTCTTAAGAGATTCTTTTTGACACCTTCTATAGCCTGAAGATAGTCCTCCAGCAGCCTGGAACGATACACATTCATCACACTCTGCATTTGAAGCAATTGAGTTCGCCCTCTAGAGACAAAAATAAGCTATTGCAACTTAATTGTACATTGAGAGTGTCCCAGACCTCAGTTGATCCTCATACGTGTCTCTGTGATGTATAAAATCAAACATACAGATAGTGAGGGCTGCGATCCAACACCATCAAGGTCTTAGCAAGATAACAGACAGGATTCAGAGGTCATTTAAATGGACCACCTCCCCCGTCATTGACTAGCATATCCATCACCAACCTGGTCTTGGGTGGATTTGATATTCCAGACCAGACATTTATCAACTCATTAACAGTCAGTATCTACCGAACCCCAGTGAACACCTTTATATTGAATTATTCAAAACCAAACCCTATGAAAAAATACTATCAGCGAGGAGCAAGTGTGTGTGATGTCAAGACAGCGGGAGTCTAACGAGACTCAGGTGTGAGCAGAAGCACTGACGTGCATGACAATGACCTGTCAAGCTCAACGGAGACTGAATCGCACCAACAGAGAGAATAGGAAGACAGAATAACATCCTGTCAACTGCAGAAAACGGATGATGTCGCATTTTTCCAGGAGCAATGACACCTTGGCACTGTCCCTAATGGTGGTGGACATGTGCGAAACGTGCCTTTGACAGTTGTCATCATGATGCTGTGGTGTTGTGGTGGCTTTCTCACCCATTTTATTGTCCGCCAGACAAAATGTTTAAGTTCAACTACTTAGAAAAGTAATAGCACACCTCTCCTCAAAAAAGCCACTCCATTTAAAAAGGCAATTATTTTCATGTTATGGTTGATAACTGACAAATGGATGATATTACAATTCAATACTATTTTGTCTAAATAAATGAAATAAAACACTAAAAAATATAATCATTGCAAAAATATAATCATCAGCATTAATTGACAGTAGGGGTAATCTAAATGTGAAAATAGAGAAAATGAGCAGGAACAAGTAAAAATCCAATATTTTCCAAAATATTTCCAATATCAACTGACACTGATCAGTATAATACACAAATATATAATTAGTTATATAGTTATATATATAGTTTCATGGCCCCCAAAATATTTTGTTGTATGAATATCTGCACATGCAGCACATCAGAAGAAAGATGAGCTTCACTCATTCTTTTTTTTAAATCAACGCTTTAAATGTGGGTACTGTTTTTTTTTTTGTTTTGTTTTTTTTAAATTTGATTAAAAAGATGAGAAAATTGTGTTTTTGTCAAAGGCTACATCTGGATCAGATTCAGAACGATGATCAAAACATAGATGGAGTAGATCGCATCCATCAACACCCCCAAAGCTTCACAGTCCTGTACCTTTTCCTGAGTTGACAATTCATTCAGTAATGTTAGGCAGTTATGAATTATATGCTATTTAATGTTGATGATTTTACATATGCATCTGCTTACATATGCTATTGCGTGTTTCTGCTTCTTCTTCGCCTGTGTTTTGATCAGGGGATTCTGTACTCTTTCAGAAGATGTCTAATAGTGCCCCCTACCATGTAACAGTGAAAACACGGAAAGCTGGAAAATTCCATCAAGGGCAGGGAAGCGTTTTATTCTAGCTTCATGCATTTTTTTTTTTTAATCAACATTTGAATGTGGGTAAATTTCATAAAAAATAATTTAAAAAAAAGTGTTTCAAAGACTACAATGTGCATAAGCAATGCTTTTATCACTTGTTTCTGCTCCTTTTTTGCCTGTTTTGGTCTGGAGATTCTCTACTCTTTCAGAAGTTGCGTAATAGTGCCCCCTACCATATAACAGTGAAAACATGGAAAGCCAGAAAATTCTGTCAATGGCAGAAAAGCTTTGTCTCATAAATGGCGGAAAATTCCATCAATAGCAGGTTGAAATTAAATAAAAATAAAGGAAATGAGCATGCACTGTTAAATATCCAATATCCTATTGTGATTTATATATATATATATATATATAAAATTATTATTAAGCATCCCTACTTAATACTTTAAAATATATGAGCAATAGTGATGTTTGCTGGAATTACAGCTAAACCATTTTTTTTTTGCATTATTATACCAATATACTTTTTTTTAATGTCAAAATACGTTGAGCAACACTGTCTCCACTCTCCACCAATTGTATGAGTTTGGGGCGGGACTATCTGTTTGACCATCCAATAGCTGCTAGGGAGTGTTTTCAGGAAGCCTATTTCAGGAAGGCTTTATTTCTGTGACTTCGGTGATCCTAGTGGCACACAAATTACACACTTCACCTTAAACCAGTGGATTATCACCTCTGTTTTTTTCCCTACTTCATAGCACAAGGTTTTTAAACACTTGAGTACTAAACTTGAGCATCTGCACTTATATAATTTAAGACCTCTTGAAACCAATTACATCACAAAATGACTGACATCATAATAATATAAGCTTATACTGAATGCACCGAATCACCTTCAGGTTTTCAAGATCTGTGCTTTTATCACTGTCAAGGCTAAGTAGCGTGTCGTTACATAACAATTAAAACTTGCTCAGATATTTTTCATTCTTTCCTAGTGCAATTCATTATATCGATAACTGACAATGTGAATCAATCATACCACCCCATCTGTGACCGGAACCTTAACTTCAGTACATTAGGCTCAGTGAGCATCGCCAATTCTCTGGAACCCATTAGCTAAAAGCACCAGTGGGCTATTGACACCCGGTCTAAGCACTAAATTTATGAACCGTCAGCCAAAGCTGCATTTGTATCTGCTGTTAGTGTAACTCACTCAGTCTCTTTCTTGCCACCCTGTAGCCACTGTTTGAGCAGGTACTCGTAGTAGCTGTCCGCACGGGCCCCCAGCGTAAAGGCCCCTCGCCGTGTGAATTTCCCACTGTTTGTGTTGATGAACATGGGCACCAGACCATCATGCTTTCCCTCCAGTCTGTGGACCTGTCTGGTCACTTCCTCCACTGCATTCTGAGAACAGAGGAAGACATAAATCCAAGAAATAATGAAATGAAATTAAATGAAATTAAATAATGTACCTGGTACTGCGGGTCCTGTGTGAGTCGGCTGAGCTCTCTGAACTCCAGCTGAATGCTGGTCACCTCTGCGACTGTGCTGTCTGTGGTCCAGCGTGGAGGGTGAGCAGTTCCTTTACCAATGTTCACATCAGAGTAGGGGATTTTAGATGGTGTCTTGAAAGCAGGCATTAATCTAAAGCCAATGTCTTTCTACAAAAACAGAGACAAAACATATGTTGAGTTTATCAGGGGTCTGGCTGACTCATCTGTGTAAGCCAAAAGCTATAAACCTTTAAAGTTATACTATGTCCTTTACTAGGACAAAAATGAAGGATAATGAAGATGATACTAAATTAAATAAAGATATGAAGTACTTACAGCTTTATCCAGGAAAAGTGTGTCCCCGGACAAGTGGTATGTGCTCAAGAGACCTCCCAAAATTCGGATGGTACTCTCAAAAAGATTCACATCCACATTCTTGGAAAAAGATAATTCTGTCTCGACCCACTTCCTGGCCTCTGCAAACTCTAATAAAGAAAGAATTAGAAAGAGAGAGAGAGAGGTAGAGTACTATTTTTTCCATCATTATTCATATTTATATAGTCTTTTTCACTCAATATATTTTTTATTCATGGGTTTTTCTTCAAATATGGACACGTTAAGCCCCGTGGACTTTCAGAAAATAGTCTTTCTTTAAACACACTTCTGACACACTCACTCGTTTATTTAATTTGTATGCTAGCAATGACCAACTGTGGATATGCACAACTGTTCACAGGTTTTGGGTCAGAATGATGCTTTAATGAAAAAAAAAAAAAAAAAAAAAAAGTCTCTTATGCCCACCAAGGCTGCATTTATTTGATCAAAAATACTGTAAAACACTTACAAATGTAATTTATTCCTGTGATGCAAAGCTGAATTTTCAGCATCATTACTCCAGTCTTCAGTGTCACATGATCCTTCAGAAATCATTCTAATATGCTGATTTACTGCTCAAGAAACATTTATGATTATTATCATCGAGGACTGTCAAAATTAAAATTATTCAGTTCAAATGTGATACTGACCTCAATTTATCTCAAAAATGCACTTTACTGACATTGTAATTTTGTAACTTTTTTAAATACAAAATACACTTTTTTTTTTAAATACAAAAAATTTGATTTGTGTGAAAAATTATGATTGTGTGAAAATTTTCAAACAAAATATATGTTCTTTATATTATCCTTATTTAAAAAAAGGAAATAATTATTTATTTAATTTTATTTTAATATTGCAAGTCTACAACAAGGGTAAAATAATCAAATCTATGTATACATTATAGTCATCCGAAAAGCAGCAAAACGACATTTTAACCTAAGTTGTAACGTGACCTTCATATAACAAAATGGAAAAACTGACCCTAAAAAACAACTAAGAAATAAAAGTGCCTGTAGTTGAAGAAACACCCTCAGGTTGACAGTAGGAAAGGAAACAAGGAATAGATTTGAACTGTGCACACAGTGGTCATGAAACAGAAGCTGCAGTTTTAAGACTCACCCTCTTTCAGGCCCAGGATCCACATGGTGTCTAGTGCATCTATGAGAGTGAGGCCCAGACCGAACCACTCTCCATGAGTCTTAGATATGGGCTTCAGTTCATCATGGCCCCATGCAAAAGCCTTGTAGCCCTTCCACGCATGCCTGAAGGCCTCCCGCACCGCCTCCACACGATCCACGGGCTTCTCTGTGACTGAGTACAACAAATAAATCACAGACTTTAAGATGATCACACATCTGTGACAGTTGGCCTTTTGCACAAGCCAAACTTTGGCACAGTTTGTGCTACATACATGACCGACACCTCAAATTGAGGAATGAATTCTGGTACCTGGTTTTAAGTTGGCAGCTTCCTCTGCATTAGCCACTGTTCCTACTTTTCCATGGGCGGTGGACTGAAGCTCTGTCCCCTGCTCTGCCTCGATCATCGCCCCGCGCCAGCTAGGAGTCCAAAAACAACACTGGAATCAATTGTGACAGCATTTTACCTAACATCCAATCCAGAGATTCAACACCACCGTTATAGCACCGTTTCCTCCCACACGCCCCACGATTATAACGGCAATTATGAAGAGCAGGAGGTGGACTCCCACAACAGGACACAGCTGGAGGAAATGAAAGCTCATCACAACTCACTTTAAAACCGCTGCATTACTAGCTCAACTGTTAATACACTGTTCCCTAAGGCACTATCAGCACACAGGAGTCTTCTGCTTCTGTTATGTTATTTTTTGCTCTTTCTATAGGCTGTGATACACCAAGCCAACATAAAAGAACTAGGGTGACGAATGCAGAACCTGGAAGTGCTGAACGTAAACAGCGTACAAGAATGACACAGAAGAGAAGATATTGTTGAATAAAGTCGTTATTTTGTTTTTGTGCACAAAAAAATATTCTCGTCACTTCATAACATTAAGTTGAACCACTGCAGTCACGTCGACTGTTTTAACAATTTCTTTAGTACCTTTCTGGACCTTGAAAGTGTTGGTTAAATTGCTGTCTGTGGACGAGTCATATACCTCTTGGATTTCATCAAAAATCTCTTAATTTGTGTTCTGAAGATGAAAGGTCTTACGGGAGTGGAACAACATGAGGGTGAGTAATTAATGACAGAATTTTCATTTTTGGGTGAACTAACCCTTTAATTGTTTGAAAAAAACAATATATATATATATATTTAAAAAAAAAAAAAAAAAAATCACCCCCAAACTTCGGTAGTTATATACCTTTATATATTAGGAAGGGGGTTCCTCTCAAGGGGATCATTATATTGCAGGTCTGTGGTATAAAAAAGTTTGCAAAACCCTGTTCCAATTAGAAGCATACAGGTTTCGAATGACATGACGGTGAGTAAATTTACTATTTCTTAAAGGAATTTGTCATAAATATGTATCCAAATACAGTGAGAGATGAATCTGACAAGCAGCAAAGTGAAAATGTATTTTAATTAGTGGAGGAGATAAAGCTCTTAGGAGCTCCAAGCGTGTGAGTGAGACTAATAACAAATAAATGGCAATAAAACTCATAATTACAGTGTCAGTTTTAATGCCTCTACTAACTCGCAAGGTTAAATACTAAGCCAACAACAAGTAAATTTCAATGTCTAATCCTCTACCAATTATCATTAATAAAAGTCTCATATAAAAATGTCTTCATTGCTTGAATGTAAAATGTCCAAACCTAATGACTGTTTTTGCTTCTTTCCCTTCTTCGTCTTCTCTCTTGATCACGGGTTCTTCTCCATCTTTCTCCTGCCAATCTGACACATTCCCTTGCTTCTGTAGAGCAGGAGGACCACGCTTGCTAGGGGGCTTCCTCTGCAGATTCAAACCGGCCAAGATAAAAAGACAAGCGTAGATAATCTAGTATCTTAGGGTACCTTTACACAACAAAATCTTTGGGTTTTTCATGTACAGATGACAACGTTATCAAAACGATCCCTTTCACATGGAAAATTGCTGTATTCTGCTGCCAGGCCAGTAGTTGGCAATGTCACTTTGTAAAAAAAAACAAAAAAAAAAAAAACACATAATACGCATGACGTCACCATTTCCACAAATTAGTGTTTTTGTAGTTTAAATACAGACAATAAAGTTATCGTTTTCAAAAACTTGCACTTTGAAACCCACGTTCAAAAGTTTACGATTTCAGGCCCCCAAAATGCTATTGTTGTGTACATGAACGGTCAAAACGCATTTTTAAAAGATAAATACTTTTCAGTACTTTATTAACATAATATTAAAATATATTTATATTAAAAGATTATTTATTATTTTTGTATTTTTAATGCTTTTATTTTGTATTTAAAAACAATCATAATCTTTTCTATATTTTAAATTATTAATATTATTATTAATTTTTTAATGCTTTTATTTTGAATTTAGTAACAATTGTAATTTTTGTATCTTTTTAAAATTTACTTTGTCAATTTAATAAATGTTATTATTAGTAATATTTCTTTATTTAAAAAGCTTTTATTTTGAATTTCTAAACAACTGTATTTTACAATTACAACTTACATTTAAGATTTAAGTTATTTTTTTGTTTGTTTTAGCAGGGGCTGTAAAAACCCTTAAAAATGAGTAGCAAAAATGATAAAGTAACCAGTATATCCCAAATATCTGAGAAGCATCCTACAAACCATAGCTGGAGGTTTGGGAAGTATTGGAATGCTTGGTCTTTGAAGCTCCGGCAGCACTTCTGGTGGGACGTCCCGGACCCCAGGGACAACTCCTGGTGGGAGCTTTGGGATGAGGCCAGGAGGAATGGGCCTGAGACCTCTGTTATCCATTTCAACCCAGTCCTCCTTCAACGATCTGTCAGAGAGCCCTGGAGAATAAACAGACAGAAATACCTCATGTGAATTATTAATAGCAAACTGTGTGAGTTTTAATAAAACGTCTACCCCAGCATCAAATATAAACGGCCAGAGGCAGTACCAATCATCTACCTGTTGTGTTTTCACCTTTCATATCCTATGAAATGTCATTAAAGGGGGCTGTATAAAGTACCTCTCCACTGCTCCGCCAGACTGGAATAGGAAAGAATCCCACAGATGAAGAGAAAGGCTAGCAGGAAAAGAATCAGACTGCGCTGAAGCCGAGACAGCTGCTTCCATTTCTGCAAAAACAATATATGGACAATCGGAGGAAAGTGCAGCAATTTTATATTTGATGGCTTGAAATGGCAACTGCACTGACCGCCAAATATAGTACTACAAAAACAAAGCTACAGGGAAAAGATTTATCCTGCGCTCACAAATCATATCTAAAAGAACTTTTCTCTCAGTACAGATGTCATTATAGTTTAATCATCCTAACTATTCAATCACTTACAATTCAATTATAACCTTCCTATCCTAATTCAATCAGCGCCTCTCAGATAAAGGAATACATTAAAGGGATAATTCATCCAAATATTCCTACATTTTCTTACCCACATCTTGTTCAAACCTGCATGATTTTCTTTTTTCTGTGAAACAAAAATTAGATACACTGCCTTTCAGAAGTTAGATGTATTAATGTTTTTGAAAGAAGTCTCTTATGCTCACAAAAGCTGCATTTATTTGATTAAAAATACAGTAAAAACACTAATATTGTGAAATATTATACAATAACCGTTTTTTATTTTTTATATATTTTGGAATGTAATTTATTCCTGTGATGGAAAGCTGAATTTTCAGCATCATTACTCCAGTTTTCAGTGTCACATGATCCTTCAGAAATCCTTAAAATATGCTGATTTGCTGCTAAAGAAACATTTCTTATTATTAACAATGCTGAAAACGGTTGTGCAGCTTAATATTTTTATGGAAATAATGATACATTTTCTTCAGCACTTTTTAATGGATAGAAAGTTCAAAAGAACAGTTTTTATTTTTAATATTGCTTGTTTTTATTGTCACTTTTAATCAATTTAATGCATCCTTGCTGAATAAAAATATTAATTTCTTAAAAAAAACCCCAAACAAACAAGAGCTTCATTTTGGGTTCCCAAAGAAAAATAAAATGACATAGTTCAGAAAGACATGACTGAGTAAATAATAGCATAACAGTGTTTTAATTTTTGGTGAACTGATCCTTTAAGCTACATTTTAAATTAAAAGGTTATTTTTCAAGCTACATAATTATGTATTTGGCCAAGCAGGGAGTGCGTTTCTGCTTTCCAGTGATAATCAAGTATACAAATTAGTAGATTAATGTGAGAGGGAAAAAAAAAAAACAAGAGTTTTGACATCTCCGGTCTGGCTAGGACTGAACACAATGACTACAGTGCCAGAATTTTCCTCTCAGAATAATAAATAGATGTCAAGATGTCTCGCAGACAGGAAAATGGCACTCATTTACACAAACAAAGAAAGAAGCAGAAGCCATCAGCCTTCGAACATCACACTTAATGAATGCTCCGAGAATACATAATGCTCTGTATTTATGCCCTGCAAAAAAAAAAAAAAAAAAATGTAGAGTTTAGATAGCATCTTAAGAAGAAAAGAGCCAAACACTAACCCTCCAGCAGGACTGTCTCCGGTGCTTGCCGTTGGTGTAGCTGTGGCTGTGTTGGTCTCCCAGCGTCAGAGAGACAAAGTCCTTCCTCTGTGGCGAGTACATTTCTAACACAGCTCACCACTCAAACACACTGAATCAAATAGGTAAGAGAGGGAAAAAAGACAATGACACAGATATCAAGTGATTTTTCCCACAAATCACTATTCGTAACATGAGCTGAGCACATGAAGGTCTGTTGCTCCAGCAATGCTGATCTCAACTCCCTGAGGAGAATCAAGGTGTAAAACAATGATCTTTTCACAAGATTACTTGATACCAGACTAAGTCTGGAGTAAAACAAGGCATGGGGTGGCACATCTGATCTGAGAACACCACCATGGGACAGGGCTGTTCACCTCATTGTCCCAGGGCCATGAGAGCCATGTAAGAGGGGATTAAGAACATTAGTCTAAGTCCATCTGGTTTCTATCATACCAAACTCAGCTTATTGGATAGAATAGATTTAAAGACACTGGCCTACTAAGATGACACATATATGCTGCTGGACAGGAGAAGATTGAATGCAGACTTTCCCAAACGCAAATTACAAGTAAAATCATCTGTTTGAGTGTGGAATTTAAGTGTGAAGGTGAACTTGAACAATAGGAAATTCTGTTTTGATACAATGTTCCCACACATTTTAACCATTCCCATGACCTTTCCTGTTGTTTTAGATTACTGGATATGAATGTTTCTATTAAATAGCATGCAAATAAAAACTGATTTGCTGATGAATCATTCAAAATGATTCGTGCAGTCGACTGATTAACTGAAAATAATCATTTCAAAAGAATGATTCACTCACAAATCACTAATAAGTTTTAATCTACACAAGAACAGTTTATATCCAGAGAAAATGTTAATTATTATTATTATTTTTTTTAAATGTTACATTATATTCATTTCAATGATAGGCCTGGACATAAACTTGTAATCTGAATCAACAAATAATCTGATTCTTTCGGTCATGTTTGGTCAAATGATTGTTTTAAATATCCACCCATATTTTCAACCATTTTAATTTTCTGCAACACATAGTTTCACAACGTCCTTCCTTGATATTTTTACTTTTTAAACATCTGAATACTTATGTTCCTAGGTAGGCCATACTGAATTTACATATTCAATCATAACATTGGCAGCATGTCTTGAAGGTACCTGAGAGAAGTTCAGGTCATATGTAATACACTGATACCATTTTTTATTTTTTATTAAATATAAATATATTGACAATACCATATGACAATGCCCCAACTGGTCAGAAATATAAGGGTTTGTATTGCAAGTAATTCTACTTATATGACTTTTAAATCACTTTTCTTAAAAAAAAAAAAAAAAAAAATCATCAGTCAAATTGAAAATAAATACAATAGTCCATTTGGAAATTGGAAATATCCTAAAAATGAATAATTGTTCCATATGTTATCATATTAAAATAATGTATGTGTATATAATGTATTTAAGTATTTTTGACTTAAGTACTGTAAATGAGCATATAAATAAGTAGATAGATGACTAAGACCTGTTTTGTGGGACTGATAACACTTCTTCCTCATGATATTCATATATTAGAGGATGACGAAGTCCTCATACACACTGCAAATTCAAAAGTGCTTATATGTCACATGTAATACACTGATTCCATTTTGACAATACCATATGACAATGCCCCAACTGGTCAGTAATATAAGGGTTTGTATTGCAAGTACTTCTACTTATATGACTTTTAAATCACTTTTCTTAAAAAAATAAAAATAAAAAAAAATCATCAGTCAAATTAAAAATACTTGAAAATATGGTGTCATGTGCCTGTACTTGTTATATTTATTTTACATTGACCGATTTCTCATTGTACACGATGCTGCAAACGCTTTAGCAATACAAATGTAGTGTTTGCTATACCAATAAAGCACACTGAAATGAAATAAAGAGTAAGAGAAACAATGCATTCATTCTAACTGTTTAGCCTAAACCATCTGCTCAGGGACTAACTGGCCTCCAAACACATCTTTGTTTTACCTTTCTCTGGACAACTTGCTGATCCTGGTTAGAAAGAGGATCTATGTGCATGAAGAGGTCACAGCCAATGCATCCCATCCAGTGTTCGTGTAGTATTAGTGTACACTCAGTGTGTAGGTGACAGCAGGAGTGGCTATCAGATCTCTATCTCTCCTCCATCACGCTGCTCTCCAACAAACCGCGCGTTCCTCTCACAAAACGCTCATTTATGCTGATATACAGTCTAATCGTGATGTATCAATCTGTATAAAAAATAAGCATGATCGCTGTTAATAGTCAAACAGCTGTGTTCAGGACAATGTTTATGTGACAGCACCTTAGTGTATCACGTGATCCTCATGCACACGCGTCACTCGCTCGGGCTCCGCCCTGTTTTATTAACACGTTCATGACCTTACAACAATCTTTCCTTTCAAATGGAGGTTTCACTTCTACAGTGAAGGAATCATTTATCAATTATTACATTTATGATAACGTGGTTTGCCACCTGATTTAGGTTTTACGTTAAAAAAATGATTGAAAATGAAAAATGATAATTATTAAATTGTAAAAAGGTTACCACAAATAAATACAATAGTAATTTTTACATAGTAATAAATACAAATAAATAGGCCTACAATAGTCTATTTGGAAATTGGAAATATCCTAATAATGAATAATTATTCCATATGATATCATATTAAAAAAATGTAATAATATATATGTAGGCTAATAACATAAAATATATAACATAATATAATATAATATAAAAAATAGATAATAAAATATTATATATAGTATAAAATAAAATATATAGTATAAAATAAAATATAATATAAATGATATATATATATAATACATTATATATGTACGTATCTGGATGAAGTCTGACACTTTCCGCTGCATTCCCAATGACCAGATCTGAACATTTTTAAACTTTTATGGCAACTTCAGGCATGCAGTAGATTTTCCACTTTATCCCATTCCACGCAGATTTCTTCGCTACAGACTGCATTCAGAAAAGAATTACAGACAAAAGGCGACACTTCTAGGGCCCCTTGTACCTGCTTATGGATCCTCCTGGGGTGTAACTGGGCAGCTGTGGTTTAGCTCATTACCACACTTTGCTGTTTGAATAGGGAAAAATACAACTTCACAAAATTTTTTTTAAGAAACGTTCGTGTTTCAAACAATGATACAAAATTGTTCAACACGATTTAAATGATACATTGTTAATGCACTTTGTTATAGCTGATACTCAAACAGATGACCAGCATGTGATTTCCGATGTCACCACAAATACATAGTAAACACAATATACATTACAAAATGTAATTGAACAAAATAAAGCACCTGCGCCTAAATTCAACATTGTTTCAAATGTTATTAAATGATAAATGCTTTAAAGCAATGCTGAATGATACTTAAATTTGGATTTAACTGATTATTCTCAACACATTCTATGAAATTAACCAATTTTACCAACATCATTTGTGTATTTTTGTACATTTATAAGTCATATTTGTTAACGTAAGTGCTCCCTGAGACCTACATACAGTAAATGTGAACTAAAGGACACGTCTCTATGAATTTTTGCATGTGCATTGAATTTCAGTCTCATACCCATAATAATGCACATTAGATCACTGCTTGCACAGGTGTATTGCTGTGGTTAGTGTTATTCTTCTCTTTTTGAAACAACTATTACAGCTGTTTCGTAAATATTGGCCCCCATAAATCATCTAACCACATATTTGAACAATATTTAGGCAATATTACAATTTCTGAAATCAAACCATGACATGAACAGAAAAAACAAAAAGGTAGCACAGACTTCCTGATATTCAAACCTCATGTGAAGGTTAGCTGTGTCCTCACTGGGACGCTTTGTTTGTATCAGTCCTAAAATTCAAGTTAGACACTTAGATGAGAGGGGAAAAAAAAGTGTCATTTATACACTCCAAGTATGCACTTATGTTGCCTTATAATGCAAAGTCTTATAATAATAACTGGTTAATCCATGGTAACCTTTTGTACATGATTAAGTAATACACAGCTGAAACTTGGACCATGCAACCACACAGTGGTCACGTCAGAACCCTGTCATTACACTTGATACGATCCAAGCCTCATCTGCAACGTTATTACAAGACCCGCTAGTGATTAGAAAACATTGCTAAATCAAATAAAATTAGGTATAAAACAGTACATCAATTGCAAAGCCAAAAGTCCCTGTAAACAAACAAAGGATATTGTCTAATTGTCTGGCAGCACCGGGATAGACAGGACTCGTGTGGAGTCACTGTCTGAAGGACTTTGTAGAGTATGTTCTTTACCACAAGCTGTAGATGCCACATGCTTCTTCAGTGTTCTGTTTTCTTCTCTTTGTTGCTTGTATTTAGGGTTAAACACACAGGATGTACCAAGATCATTCAGTGTCTCTCTAGCTGAAGCACACAGGGCCGATGGTGAAGCCAAACTCGTGACTGCTGTTGCCAAAGATTCCTATGTCATGTAGAGGAAGCAGGTCCATGTCCTCAAACTGAAACACAGCCTCACGCGGTCCGGGATCCACTTCCTTTGCAGACTGGTACACCAAACATAAACAAAGGGTTTTAAAATGATTGTTAATGGTGAAGTGTGTAAATTTCATTACATTTCCAGTTGACAGTCAAACAGAGAATCCCAAAATATTTCCAATTTGCTGTCATTGGATATTAAAGGGGACCTATAATGCCCCTTTTCACAAGATGTAAGTCTCTGGTATCCCCAGAATATGTCTGTGAAGATTCAGCTAAAAATATCTCACAGATCATTTATAGCTTGTCAAATTTGCCCCTATTTGGGTGTGAGCAAAAACATGCTGTTTTTGTGTGTGTCCCTTTAAATGCAAATGAGCTGCTGCTCCCAGCCTGCTTTCCAGAAGAGGGCGGAGCTTTAACAGCTCACAGTTTGGTTGCTCAACAACAACAAAGCTGGAGAATTTCATGCAGCCAAAATGATGATTGTCAGTAAAGGTGTTCAGGCTTTCATTGTTCAAACTGGAGTTGGACACTGATGGAGAGACTCAGGAAGAAGTTACAACCTTTAGAATGCATCTGGATGTTTCTGAATGGTTACTGGATAAATTTATGTAGATGCTGTGGAGTTGATTCAACTCATCGACTAGCATGTGCCGTCATGTTAATCTTTTGTGTAAAACCTGTATGGACGCCCACTATACATAGCATACCTGTTTGCCAAACAGAGCCATACACACCAGGCTAATGTTTATGGTTGCTATCAAATGCTGTGAATGGTTTAATATTTTTTCCAAAATATCGCTCAGACAGAAACGCTCCTTTTTTAGCATTTGAGCTTGCCAGAGTCAACTTGCAGGCTGTCCAAGCTAACGAGACCCTAATAGTGTTACAGAACAGTTAGCATGCATTGCTCAAACTTTGGCATAGCGTTAGAACTGGTACACTGTTTTCGCTTGCGAAAAAAAAAATGGAGGTGCCGTGGGTGGAAACGTGCAGATTAAGGAGCGGTAATAATGTAATAAGATCCCCTTCCTACATCACTAGGGGAGTGAAATCTGAGCGGCTCGTTTTTTCACATGCTTGCAGAGAAAGGCTTGCCAAAAAAAGTTACTGGGTTGTCCTTTTTCAAGTTTTCTGGGTTGGTAGACACACCGGGGACCCAATTATAGCACTTATAAAAGGAAAAAGTCAGATTTTCATGATATGTCCCCTTTAAGACAGAATTTGAGTTGTTGAAAAGCTAATAATTAACATTAAAATAAATAATTTCAGAATTATTTGAAATTAAAACACTAACTAAAAATATATATTTTATTAAAAAAAAAAAAAAATTATTTGTTTACCTGCATGTCATGTGTACATTAACAGATATCAGAGAACTGTGAACATGCGAATATGTTGTTAAATTATTTAAATATTAACTTACAGTAAAACCTCAGGGGGACTTCAAGTAAATTAAAAAAATTACTTTAATATATAAATATTTATTTTAATATATAAAAATTTAGGTCAAAGGGGTTGAGCTGACAAAAATCCCTAATGTAAACCAATAGCCAAATTGCTATTTAGGCTTTATTTTAAGCAATTAAAGCCTAAATAGCAATTTGGCATTCAGGTCAGACTTTCTACACCTTCCTTTTCCAATTCAATCAATTCTCAAAAGATAAAATCAAAACCAGCCCAACATTTTTGTCTTGTTTCCACAAAAAATATTCAGCTCACTGTTCCAACATTAATAATAATAATAAATGTTTCTTGAGCAGCAGATCAGCATATTAGAATGAGTTCTGAAGGATCATGTGACACTGAAGACTGGAGTAATGATGCTGAAAATTCAGCTTTGCCATCACCGGAATAAATTAGATCATAAAATATATTACAAGAGAAAATAGTTATTTTGAATTGTAAGAATATTTCACAAGAATACTGTTTTTTAATAAATGCAGCCTTGGTGAGCATAAGAGACTTCTTTCAAAAACATTAACAAAAAATTAAACAGACCCCAAACTTGATTCACTACTGCAATTAATTAATTGTGGACAAAATATTCACCTGCGTTAATGTGATTAAAAAAAGAAAAACACTTGTTATTAGACAACACGTACCACACAGTCCTGCAATGCTCCTAAATAGCTCTGCTTTATGGCGTCTGTGAGGAACTGGACCTGTCGCTGTGTCTGGCCCAGTCGGTGTCCAGGGTAACAGGAGTACGTCACTCTCTGTTCTGCTCTGTTGCTTTGGAGTCGTAGGAACCGCAGCTGAACCACACTGAGGGCTGGATACTCAAACTGGCCAAAGATGGACAGATGGGTTTTGATGATAAAATTGAAGGACACAGACAGTTTATTGTATGCAACAACAGGGCTTAAAACTGAACATAAAAAGAGCAAGAATTTTAAGGATAATAAGAACAACATTATTAGTGGCTATTAATAAATTAAAGATATTAAAGCATTAAAAGTTTTATTTTCTTTAGGCCAATGTCCAGGCTTTTATTTTCCATAAAAACGGGAAGAAAACTGGGTCCAATAAATAAATAAATAAATAAATAAAAGTAAAATATTGACTCTGGGTTTTCCACTGTGTACAGTACCTGGTACTTTTTTACTACCACCTCAGTTGAGGTTCCAAGCTAGCCGTACCGATACTAAAACGTGACGTGTATACACTGCAGATCACTGATTGGTCAGAGAGAATCGTCACTACCAGCATCATTGGATTTGAATCATTAGACACCAAAGCTGCTAGATTTAAATAGTCAGTAACAGCCACCACAGTATTATTTGTTCAAGCAACTTTTTTTTTAATGACTTGCTTTAAATGCTGTCGCACACATCTTGAAAAAAAGAAATGGCTGTATTGTGGTCAGTAGACAAGGTGGCGGAGCAACTTTAGCGATCAGTCTATAATTCCACCCACTTTGAAGCGGTAATAAACCGCAGTGGAAAAGCAAACCGAGCCAAAGTAAAGCGAGCTGAGCCAAGCCAAGCCGAGTCAAGTTGTGCTGAGCCGTACCACGCAGTGGAAAAGTGCCTTAAGTCTACAAGAATTTTCATTTTAGGTGAACTATCACACAGTCAGACAACCTTGTTGTCAATAACACAAACTTTGACCCAATTAGAAGTAAACATTTCCACAGACCAACAGTGCTACTTACTTTAAAACCTCCCTCCAGTGAACTTAACCAGTAGAACTTGCTGTTATTTCCCAAGTCATTCAGCCAAGTCCTTATGGGCAGCTGTGGAAATTGAAAGTGCAATAATAACATTTTGATGTTTTTTGACATCAAAGAGACACAGTAGTGAGGAGTTAGATAGGACATTACATGTGCATCTCTGGGGTGAAGGCAGGTCTCTGCTCCTGAATCTGAGAAGTTACAGTAGGCCAAAAGAGCATCTAAAGGACTGCCTTGGTTTGGGTCAATGTAGTAGAAACCTGAAACAGTTACAGAAATAGTTATTTAACAGATTGTATTATCCAATACAACTTACAGTATGCTTCTTAGTACACAGACACTTCTATCTTCTTATTTTAGTAATCTAGCTGTATTAAGTGAACATTGGATGTGCAATGTTCTGTCCACTTGTGGTTGTATCACCTGAGATAGATCTTAAAATCAAGTGTAAATGGGGTCAATGAGTGTACTGTGAACTGTAAAGGGCCTTTCACATGGAGCATGATTAAGTGACACGAATGTACATTGTAATGATGCTCTTGAATAGATCCCTATGGAACTATACACACCAGGCGCGATCAATCGCAGCACGGAGTTTTTTTTTCAACCACTGTGTTATTATAAAACATTACAAATAATGCATGTCTGCATTATGTAATCAAAATAGATATATAGATCGCAGTCGGAAGTTATTAAATGCACTCGATGATGGTTTTTGTGTAGTACCAAACTTTATTTATCTTAATTTACTGTTGTATGTTGTGCAGCGGACGAGGTTAAAACCAAATGGGAAAACCTACAAGATACATACATGAGGAAAAATATATTCTTGGTCAGCGGCACCTATAGTGCAGGTGTGAATTAGCTGAAGGCAATCAATCGTTTCACGTTCAGTGTGAAAGCTCCATTCGTCTGCGAATCGCTTAGCTTTATCGGATCGCGCTCAGTGTGAAAGGGCCTTAATGCAGAGATTACTAAAAGACAGCACAAAGGAGAACATGAACAAACATAAATGTCTTTGAAAGATAAAAGAAAAAGATGAAAGATATAGGTAGGGCTCTGACCACTGGTGTAGTTGGGTTGGCACAGCCACAGCTCCAGACAGGTAGAGGCTGGGTGCTGCTTGCTGCCGTCCGGAGGGTCCACCAGCCGCCGGAGGTCATGGTACAGAGAGTCCAGCAGTGTCTGAATCAGAGAGTAATTGGGCTTGTCTGAACTGTACATCAGGTCCTATTGGAGATGGAAAAAGTAAGACAAAGAGATTTACTATGCATTTTAGTGAAGGTCCAAGAAAAAGAACGATTTTGTGACGTTCTGCCTGTATTTTATACAGTACTGTATTTTATTCGATGGTATCAGTACACAATACAAGATTACCTTCATTCAAATAAAAAAACAACAACAACATTATTTAGATGAATGTCTGAATCATGAAAATATAGGCCTTTATTAACCCCCCGGAGCCGTGTGGATATCTTTTATGATGGATGGATGCACTTTTTTGAGCTTCAAAATCTGATCCTCTATTTACTGCCATTATAAAGCGTGGAGGAGCCAGGACATTATTTAATATACTTGTATTCGTCTGAAAAGAAGAAAGTCATATACATCTAGGATGGCTTGAGAGGGCAAGTAAATCATGGGGTAATTTTCATTTTTGGGTGAAATAACCCTTTAAATGACACTTGCCTTGATCTGGGTCAGGGTCAGGTTCACAGTTTTACCAGCAGGTCCTGGTGGCCCTGGTGGACCCTAAAATGATCAAACAAACACAGAAATTGTTTTTTTTTTCTGCTATCAAAAATGCTTTCATATTGTTAAAAACACTGTAAAGAGCATCTGGCAACTTACTGGCAAGCCCCTTCTTCCACTGGGGCCAGGAGGCCCCTGAAATCCCTTAAGTCCCTAAGATTAAAATGACAAGAGATTATTAACTGATGTACAAAATTTAACATGTTTAATTTAACATATACTGTAAATAAATAAATATATTAAATAACTATTAAATAAATGTAAAAATATTTGGTTTATGTATTTTTATGTTGTTTAATCCAGAATATTGCCTTTTAACATGATGGATGCTGACTAAAGAAAGCTTTAGAAATTAAATTTCATACCTTGTCTCCAAACAAGCCCTGCAGGGTGGAGGAGATAAAAAGAAAGAAATTATAAATGATGTTCATGCTCATTCAAAAAAAAAAAGAGGAGAAAAAAAGGTCTGTGGCTGCGATAAAGCACTTCACTGTCCTTGCTTGTGTCATTAAAAATGAATTAACCATGCCTCGATATCTTGAAAGGACAGAGCACATGTAAATGCATCGGCAGCAGATGTGTTAATACATATTCGGCTACGGTTTAAAAGGCACAGTTTGCTATTATTTTAAATGCTGAAACATTTTTAAAAAAGACATATTCACCGGTAGTCCAGGTATTCCAGGTGTCCCTCTAGGCCCAGCAGGACCAATATTGCCCTTTAGGAAAAGTATATGCATTTCATAATTAGGTATGTAGCAGATGCTTTTAACCAAAGCAACTTACAAATGAAGGAAAAAGAGATGAGAAATATCTAAGATTAAGGCATGACCTGTACATGTATTGTATTAAAAAACAAGGAAAAAACAAAAGAATATATGTGTTCTCAAGACAATTTGACTCTTACCTGATCCCCCTTTGGTCCGGGGGGTCCTGGAGGACCAAGCGGCCCCAGACTCCCCTAAAGAGAACAAATAAATTATCTTATAAGAGGATGAATGAGCAGTACTGCAGACTCATTGGATATGCTTGTGATACAACATACCTTCAAGCCATCTCTCCCTGGTGGACCAGGGGGTCCCTGATCCCCTTTCTCACCCTATTATGGACAGGTTAAGGAATTAATATTAAGAATGCATTTTTAAGGTACAAAAAGAATCATGTCTGAGTAAATTTGTAAAAGCACCTCTGCTCCTTTGACACCTTGCTCCCCAGGCTCTCCTCTCAGCCCTTGGATTCCCTGTCAAGCATCAAGCATCTTAATTCTCCTGTTTCATTCATTCTCACAATGTTATTTAATGCAAAAGATGTGACAATTTTTAAATGGATTATTTCTGACCAGGAGTATCAATCTTACCATACTTCCCCCCCATCCAGGAAGTCCTTTCTCTCCTACATCTCCTCTCTCTCCCTATTGGACAAGGAGAAGCCAAGAAGGAAATACCTAATGTGTCCAATTCAAGCCATGGGATTCATGAATTAAGCTCGCCATGTGTTTAAATTCCATGTTGATATTAACTCTAAATTCTGACCTTTTCTCCTCTTGGTCCTCTGGTCCCCCTTAACCCTGCCTTGCCTCTTTTACCCTTTAGATGTCAAACAGCAAAAAAAAAAGAAAAAAAAGAAAAAAAGAAATCAGTTTATCAATCATAATCACCACAATTTTACAAATGTTTGTTCTGCATCATGACTTCAGAATCTAAAATAACCAAGTATTGTATATTCATGACAATATACAGTAAAGTCACTAAACTTCTTTGTCTTTTACTAAGAGATTTGGAAACATTTAATAGAATCTAAGAGAGCACACTAAAGGCACTTTTGAAGGCGTATCACATCTTACCCTCCGTCCAATGTGACCCATTTTTCCAGGTGCTCCATCTTTGCCCTGAGCGCCCTAAAAATGCATCAATAACCAAATTCAAATTCAAAATGAAATTGCAGATAAGAGTCCTGGGAAATCTGTATTTTTAAACACAGTTCTCGTATCTGACAGCAAGGACAAAGGCATAGAGGAAGCACTATTATTTTAGATAGCAGACAGGGATTAAGACAGAGAAGAGAACATTGTGACCTTACCTTCTCTCCTTTCATGCCTTCTTTTCCTTCAGGTCCTGGGTTACCCATACGGCCCTGCAACAATTAAAACTCATTAAAGGTGTGATGTTTAAGCAAGCAGAGTTGAAACAAAGGCATAATTAAAGGGATAGTTCACCCAAAAATGAAAATTATCCCATGATTTACTCACCCTCAAGTCATCTGAGGTGTATATGACTTTTATGATGGATGGATGCATTATTTGGGGCTTCAAAATCCCACCCCCCCATTCACTACCATTATAAAGCTTGGATAAGCCAGGATATTTTTAAATATGTATATGTTCCTGTTCAATATATCTCCGATTGTGTTCGTCTGAAAGAAAATAGCCATATACACCTATAGGTTTGAGTAGGACAAACTTAAATTGAACAAATTAGTTCAGTTAAATTAACTGTTATGAGTATTTAGAACTTTCTTTTTCTTTTGAGTTCACAGCACGAACATAATTTAAGTAAACTGAACTGTTTCATAGTTTTGAGTTGTATGAACCAATTTCTTTTAATTTAGACTAACTTAAGTTAAACTGAAACTGGGCTAGGATTTCTATTCCCAGCATGCTTTGCCCATGGCACTCGAAAGGGAGAGTTAATGCTAAAATTAATGTTTTGTAAGATTAATGTTTTGTTATGCTAATTTAGAAGAGTTTCTGTTAATGTGGGATTTTGGAGAGTTACCATCATGGTGACAAGTGGGGTTTACAATGGGTTATTGGGGTTTACAGTGAAGTAAATAACTCATTTGATTTGCAAGAACTCAACATAAAAAAACTTAATTAACAATCTTTTATGTTAATTGCCATTAAAATGTATGAGTTAGCTAACTCAGTACTCCAAGTTAGGAGCAATTAACACACATGAGTACTAAAAACTCAAAACTTGGCAGTTCTGCTTACTTAAAATTGGGAACATCATAACTCAAAAAATTTGATGTAACTGATTTCCTCAAATTTTTTGAGTTAGCCCAACTTATTGGGGTTTACTGTGTAGGATGGCTTGAGGGTGAGTAAATCATGAGATAATTTTCCTTTTTGGGTGAACTATCCCTTTAAATTAAGGTGTCTATATTAGTTGTTTCTTTGCTGTAAATGTACATTTTTGTCTCGCAGAGCACTGACCTGAGCTCCTGGTTGGCCTGGTGAGCCTCTTACCCCTGCCTCGCCTTGTGGACCCTAAGGTTGTAGATATAACTGGGTTAATCAATCAATGTAGTGTATTTCTATATAAAGCCAAGCCAAAATGCCACACCAACTGATTGAACAACTTTTTAAATGCAATATTCTGGGTTTTAATGGTCTGTACCTCCAAACCAAGCAGTCCTGATGGCCCTTGTATGCCTTGAAGGCCATCTGGCCCCTAAAGGGAAGAGATGGCTCCATTTTGAACATGTAGTAGATGTTTTTATGATCAATTTAAAAAAGCAATCATCTCCATCTTAGTGGAGTTCATTACAAGCTCACCTCTCCCCCTGGTTCTCCTTTATCTCCTGGGTCTCCTTTCTCCCCTCCAGGCCCTGGGAGACCTTTAGGGCCGAAAGGACCTTGGGCACCAACTGATCCAACACCACCCTGTAGGTTAAAGTATGATCATGTATCAGTTACTCTGAGATAAAATACATTGATTGTCTCCTGTTGTTACTAAGAATGAGCTATCATCTGGAAGATGAACATAAATATGAACAAATGATCTTTACCTGTGGGCCGGCTTTTCCTGTGTCACCTCGCACACCTTTGGGACCTGCAATTCCCTGAGGCACAAAGGATAGATATGATTAATGAGAACATACTGTAAATAAAACAGAATTTTTTGACATCCAAAGCAATGTAATTAACACGTTTCATGTTATGTGCTTTGCAGAATATGTTAATATTGTAATGTATTTTCATTTCAAGTGGATCAGAACCTCAGGTCCAGCATTCCCTGGCTCACCAAGTAAACCATTCGGCCCAATTTCTCCCTAAAAGAGACACTTAGTTTTAGACCATAAAAAGAAATTAAATAATCCAAAGATGCTCTAAGTGAACAATCAAACATGGTACCTTGCTTCCTAGAGGTCCATCTGGCCCCACCAGCCCTGGATGGCCTGGTCCACCCTGAAACACACACACAAAAAAGGAACCGTTTATCGGTAATCAACATATCAATCAGGAACATAGGTGTCAATCATTCTCAGGTGAAACAGATCATAGAGTATGATGAACTCTTGTAAAATAAGGATACTACATACCTCTACACCTTTCAGACCAGCAGGTCCAATCCTACCCACGTGGCCTGACTCACCCTGACATAAAAACAGGGGGGGGGGGGTGGGGGGGTAAAAATACCATACATTTTACATGGTAAAAGATACCACGAAAACAAACAATATATTTTATTGTTTTCCATTTAGGAAAAATACATACACTACCAGTCAATAGTTTGAAGTCAGCAAGATTTTTAAAGCTTCTGAAAGATGTCTCTTATGCTCACCAAGGCATTTATTTGATCAAATGTACAGTAACAAACAACACTAATATTGCCAAATATTATTACATTTTAAAATAACTCTTCTATTTTAGTCAATTTTAAAATGTAATTTATTCCTGTGATGGCAAAGCTGAATTTTCAGCAGCCATTACTCCAGCCTTCAGTGTCACATGATCCTTCAGAAATCATTAAAAATGCAGATTTTTTACATTTATTTGAATTTACATTTATTTGAAATAAAAAAAATTCAAATTGCATTTATTTGAAATAAGAAGTAATATTATAAATTTCTTTACTGTACTGTTTTGATCAATTTAATGCATCCTTGCTGAATAAAATGATAAATTTCTTTAAATGTGAAATGCTGATTTGCACTCACCTGCAGTCCAATTTGGCCCTTGTCTCCCTTGATTCCTTTCTCTCCCTGCTCCCCCACATCTCCCCATGGCCCATCTAAACCAGTAAATCCTCGTGGCCCAATATCACCCTGAGGGAAAAAAGAAATATAGTACAACAGCATTTTCCCTTGTGAAATGTCACTATAGGTGTAAAAGATATATTACCTTTTCTCCTTTAGGGCCGGGGTCGCCAGCAATGCCAAATGGACCAGCATCACCCTTCATCAGGAGAAAAACAGCAATATTACTCTTTTATAAGATAGAGAGACTGATCATATTTGAGACAGATGACTTTAAGGGTAAATTGCACAGTTGTGCCAACATTAAGAAATTAATCTCCACACCTCATTGCCTGCTGGGCCTGGTGGACCCATTGGACCTTTTGCACCTGGAGGGCCAATGTCTCCTTTCGGTCCATGAAGACCAAGCTTTCCAAAGGGACCTTTGTCCCCCTGCCAGAAGAAAATAATTGTTAAAAGATATAGGGAAAAAACTATATAAATGTTATTTTTGTCAAGCAAATATCATTTTATGATATTTTATTAATATAATATAATTTAATAATTGTCACCTGACCTTATCACCTTTCCTTCCAGGAGGCCCCTCCAAACCTGCCGGACCAGATGGACCCTGCAGAGGTCAGAAATCTTTTATCATATGCCTATTGCCACCAATTTATTAAAGCTATAACCATTTGAGACTGTGTGTCAAAGTGATTTTACTCTGGTTCATTAAAACACCAGATGGTTTAATGCTTTAGTTTGCCATTTTGTACTGAACATTAAGACCAAATAGTTTTGCAGCTCTGTGCCAATCTTACCTGTGGCCCTTCCAGTCCGAGAGGCCCGTTGTCACCAGGAGGGCCCATCATTCCCTGTACATTTATAGCAACTTTTAGTGATTTCATAAGGAAACACAATTTGAGATACTCTAAATCTTTTAAATCACTTTAAATCACCTTTTCTCCTTTCTCCCCATCTACACCTGGCACTCCATTTGCCCCCTGTGAACCCTGAAAAAAAGATTTGCAGCAATTTTAACTTTCATAAAGCAAAGCTTTTAAAATCCATCATCATGTATGTTAGGGGGAATTATCACTTACTGGAATACCTGGGGGCCCATTTGGCCCAGGTTCCCCTGGGAGTCCTTTACTTCCAATGGGTCCTGGTTTTCCAATGACCCCACTGACTCCCTGAAGTCCTGGAGGACCCTATATAGACAATCAATCATAATCAGCGTTTGAAAATTAACAGCCAAACAGAGATAAAATGCAAATGAAAGAGCTGATTGTGTGCTTACACATGGCCCATCTGTTCCCTGATGCCCGGGATCTCCCTGACGGCCCTGCAGAGAGGTAAATCATGGTTTATAATTGAAGGAAATAAATGAAGCCTTTTATATTTCAGCACTGCTTTATGAGAAATCAAACTTCACTAAGCGAGTACGGTCAGGATATTTTATTTTCTTTGAGAAGTGTTATATACCTGGGGTCCTGGCAGGCCTTTTTCTCCTACGGGACCAGGGGGACCCTAAAAAACACACATAAAGGTTAACAATATTATCATCTCAACATGCAAATGGTAGTGTTACAGCAGTGGAAACTGAAATACATTTGTCCATAGAATGAAAGAAATGAAGGTACAGTAACTGAAATATAAAATAAAAATGATCTGCTTGATTTAGGATCCCAGTGTTTGTTTGTACAATATCAATGACACACTTACTGGTGGTCCAGTCTTCCCAGGTGGTCCAGGAGGCCCTCTTAGACCTGGCTCTCCCTATGAGAAAACAAATGTGTTCTTTTACATAAAGTTACGATTAAGAAGACTAAAAACAATGTGGCTTTGCTCTAAACCCAAATGAGCTGTTTACATGTTTAGCCATCATCATGAAGGCTGTTCTAAACTTATAATGGATAAGAAAATCCACAAGAATCCAATAAGAAATTATGTTGATCAGTAAATACTTTATATTATTTTATATTAACAATTTAAGGTATTATGAAACATTATTTAAAAAAAAAATAATATTCAGTACTGAGAAATATTGACTCTAAATACACTGCCATTCTTTTTTTTTACTGTTTTGGAAAGAAGTATTAGGCTCCCGAAAGCTGCATTTATATGATCAAAAATTACAGTAAAAACAACAAAATTGTCAAATATTACAATTTGAGCTGAATTTTCAGCAGCCATTACTTCAGTCTTTAGGTCACATGATTCTTCATGAATCTTTCTAATATGCTTATTTAGTTCTCAATGTTAGTTTCTTAGTTTTGTTGTGGAAACCGTGATACTTTTTTTTTTTCAGGATTATTTGATGAATAGAAAGACTGCGAGGCAGGCAGCTCACTACGGATAAGAAAGGAGCCTTTATCTGAGCTTTGACATTATAACTATAATGTAGAACAGCATAATAAAATGACATTGTGGTTAATGCAGGATGGTTAAAGTGCAATTTGTCTTTACTCTGTCTCCGGCGTGGCCCGGTCTTCCTCTCATACCCACGTTTCCTGGAAAACCCTAAAAAGAATATGACAGAGTTAGGTTGCTATGTCAAAACATCAACCTTAAGTATAATTCTCATTATCCCACTCCCTTTTTCCTCTATAAAGCCCTGTAGAGGGGTCACTTACATACATGCCAACAGGGCCCTGCGGCCCCTCCGCTCCTGTCTTTCCAGCGAAACCCTGAGAAAAATAACCATACATACCAAATAATTGTGAAAAATCAGCAGCTTGATTACATAAATTATATAAGAGCAAACAAATATATCATAATATACCCTCTCTCCTGGTGGTCCTGGACTGCCCATGGGCCCCTCTCGTCCAGGCGGACCCTGTCATTAAAATACATAATCATCAGTACAGATTTAACAATTCACTAACAGATCACAATGCAGTATTTTTATTTTTGTATTGATTTGCTGAAGTGATCTTATAGACCTTAGTCAGGGTAGCGCCAATTTTTGACAGGTATGAAAATGAGGTTGTGAGGGATAGAATACAGTGCATTCAATGGATTGTACTGTTGTTTAACAACATACTGAAAATTACGTGATCTAAGACCTTAATACAGTGCAAGCCATTGTAAAGACTGTACGTCTCTCCCTCACAGCCTTGTTTTCATCTGCATTAAGTTCAATATGGCATTTAACCTGACTATTGCTGAGTATTTTCTTCTTAAACTGCAGTGAACCAAAGAACCAAAATCGCTGGTGTTTCTAACATCACAAACTACCATGTAACCAATCACATCAACGTGTGATCGTCAACGAGTGGATCTCTTAACTGGTGTCAGTGAGTGGAGGCGGCGATAATTTGCATATTCATAGGACCACGTATACTAAATGAGGCAAGGGTGTAGAGTTACATTCAAGCTATTTCAAGGCATGAAGAAAAAACGTTTAAATATGTCATTTTGGTGATCAAAGATGAGTTTTAAGGGATAAAATGATTGACTTCAGGGGGACTTTAACTACAAATACAGTAAAAACAGAAACATTGTGGAAAATGACTACAATTTTACAATTATTACAATAAGTGTTTTCTGTTTTAAAATATTTTAAAATGTAATTTATTTCAGGGCAGACAAAGCTGAATTTTCAGCAGCCATTACTTCAGTCTTCAGTGTCACATGATCCATCAGAAATCATCCTAATATTACTGAACGGGGGTCAAGAGTTGAGTTAATTAGCTCAGACACAACAGTAGTTGTTTCAAAGGATTCAAGTTTGTAAATTTGCTTTGAAGTTTGTCTTACAAGACAAGTTACACAAACAATGGCTGATTCAAAGACCCAAATATGCTTTGATCTCTATTTGCATGTGCTCCATTGTTATGTGAGAAAGAGCCTTATTGTATAGAAATGCAAAGCTAAAAACCAGAGAACACATATAACTTCAAGACAACCACCTCAACCTTTTTAGACACTGAAAGGCAGACGTGCCAAGAATTATTGAAAATTTAACAGCACATCCCCTGATCTGAGTGCACAGTGTAACAAATTCAATACTATGAAACATAATACGCAATATGGATTAAATTTATTATGTTTTCTGAATGTAGGTACTGTGGGTAATAAAATTGGCAAGTCAGATAGGGGTCAGGAGGGTGTCTGTCTTGCAAGCAGGGGAGTTTTTTTCTATTATGCTGACATTTTGTCATAATTCTCGTGCTTACAAATAAGCTATTCAGCTTCAGGTACAGCTGACTAGTAAACTTAAGACATGTGTGGAAATGACAGGGAATAGAGAAGAAAACTCACCATAGATCCTGGGGGTCCATCCTGACCAGGTTCTCCAGGAATACCTTGCAATCCCTGAAGTTTGGGAAACCAACCAAGACCTTAAAAGCCTGTGTGTTCATGTGTGTACCAGTGTTTTCTGCTACCACCACTGACCATTACTCTTCTCGCCTACTGCATTTTACTAGAGTCATTTATAGGGGTGCAAATTAAACTTTGACAAGCTGCACAAAACACTGGTGCCCACTAAATTCCTGGAAAGACTGTCTTTGTTTGTATAACCTCTTTATGATTCATAAAAGGCATAGCCCATCCTCTATAAAATGTGATCATCGTTTTTTATTTGCTCTGCACCGGGAGCTCAGTCTGCTGGATTCATGACAACAATCGGCATTATAGAGCTCCATTCACTGCCAAAAACGGCTCATTAATGGTAAATAAAGTCTGTTAAGAGGTGCTCAATATGAAAGCTTAGCAGTGATAGCTAAATAAACAGTTTTGCCCAGTAGCTAAAGACTACATTAATGACTTTATAAATACCAATTTAGACAATTTGTAGGTGGGATATTACTATGTAAAGAGTTCTGAACCCACCATTGGTCCTTTAATTCCTGCATTACCCACAAGGCCTTGCAGTCCCTGGAGCACAAGAAAGAACAATGAATCAATTTGAACTTTTACAGTCTCAACGTGTAACGCTACAAGTGCTGGTTAAAATAATCTGTTGAAGTACCTGTTTATATTTACTAGAACCTTTACTGAGCTATTTGTAGTACTCGTAACAATAAACGAGATGTATTTGTATTTATTCTATTCTATTCTACAAATTCTAACACAAGAATTTACAATTTATTTATCTTTTGAAAAAGTCATTTGAAATGTCATCTGAAACCATATGATTCAAAAAAGTGGAATTATGACTAGAATAAAATCTAAAATTTGAAATCATATAATGTTTTTATGTTTTCTCACAGTAGCCTTCTAGTTTATATTTATTTTTAATTGATGTAAAAATGCATTTATTTTTTTTTTTTTTTACAGTTTCTTTTACAGTAAAAATCCAACTTTTCACAGTTATCATGGTATTAGAATATAGAATGGGAACCTGTGTACCAGGCTTTCCTTCAGCTCCAACAGGTCCAGGTGGGCCAGGTAAACCCTGCAATAAACACCATCAACACTGACATAATCAACATTCTACAGAGGAGATTGATATTAACTGGGGAGGTAAGGATTTCCACTACTCTCTGCTTTTGTATATGGACACTTACAGGAAGTCCAGGCATGCCAGTGTGACCCCTCTGCCCTGTTCGTCCCTGAAAATTTATTGAGACTTCATGAAAAAAAATATCATACAGCTCAACTAGATGACAATTTCTATTTGTAATACCTTAAAGCTTATGACCATAATACACTACCTTTCAAATGTTTGGGGTCAATAAAAAATGTCATATTGTTAAATATTATTAGAATTTGAAATAACCGTTTTCTATTTTAATTAGGGCTGTCAAACGATTAATTGTGATTAATTGCATACAAAATAAAAGTTTGAGTTTGCCTAATATATGTGGGTGTACTGTGTATAATTGTTATGTATATATAAATACAAACACATTCATGTATATATTTGAGAAATATTTACAAGTATATGTATTTATATATATTTTTATATAATTTATATTATATATAAATAAAATATTTTGTACATAAATAACATATTTCTCTTAAATATATACATTTTTTGCATTGTGTGTATTTATATATACATAATAATTAATAATTACACACAGTACTCACACATAAATTATGCAAACTTTATTTTGTATGCGATTAATCGTTTGACAGCCCTAATTCTAATATATTTTAAAATATATTCATTTATATAATTTATTCCTATGATGACAGCTGAATTTTCAGCAGTTTTCATTGTCACATGATCCTTCAGAAATAATTCTAATGTACTGATTTGGTGCTCATGAAACATTTCTTATTATTATCAGTGTTGAAACAGTTAATCACTTAATATTGTTGTGAAACTGTAAAAATTGTAACAATGTAATTTGTATTTTGTAATACAAATTACATTGTAATTAGAATTTTTGTAACAATGTAAAAGTCTTTACTGATCAATCTAATGCATTGTTGCTGAATAATAGTATTACATTCTTAAAAAAACTAAATCTTACCGACCTCAAACTTAAATGGCAGTGTATATGATAATATACCATAAAGTGTGTTACCTTTAGGCCTCTAGGACCAGGCTTTCCAGGGAGGCCTTCAAGACCTCTGCTCCCCTTCAGTAAAATGGACATTTCACATTAGTGATGAAGAATATTGCACTTAAGAGTTTTATAATTTAAGACACTGTGGCCCGGTTTCACAGACAAGGCTTAGATTAAGCCAGGATTAGGCCTTGGTTCAATTAGGACATTTAAGTAGCTTTTATAAACATGCCTTAAAAAAAAAACATTACTGGTGTGCATCTTGAGACAAAACAATGGCACTGACATATTTTAAGATATGTTAGTGCAAGTTGCTATCAGTTAAAACAGCTCAAACATGCATTTTAGTCTGGGACGAGCTTAAGCCTTGTCTGTGAAACTGGGGGTATAAATCCTAATGCCTATAGTACAGAGCAACTCTAACCTTTGACCCCTCCTTGCCCACTTTGCCATGCGGACCAGCCTCTCCATCCTCTCCCTATGTGTGTGAGGAAATATGTGTGTTATGACTCTTAAGACTAACTGTGGACAGACAAACAAACTAAAATGTAAATGTGTCTATTTCAAGTGATATTAATGAAGCAATATTACTGTAACTCATACCTGGATACCCAGTGGTCCTTGCAGACCTCTGACGCCTGGGAAACCAGGAAAGCCTGTTGGTCCCTGCTCACCTTGAATGCCCTGAAACCCTGGGGCTCCTCTAGCACCCTGGAAAGAAAATACAATTTTCAACAAGTGCTGTTATCATGAGGGTAGAAACCTCTGTAGACAGTATATATTTGTATTTTTATGTTTACTTTGTTTCCTTTAGGTCCAAAGTCTCCCTGGTCTCCATGAGGTCCTCTGTTACCCTTAAAAGACAGTAAAGCTATTAGACTCAAAATAAAAACTCAGACATGTAGTAAAGACAGGTTAAAATAGAGATGGCATGAGCTTACTTTGATACCAGTAAATCCTTTTGGACCTTGTGTTCCTAACACACCCTAAAATGAAGAAAACACGAGGATGACGCAGAATGACTTTAATTAACCAGTACATGTAAGAAACTGAAAATTACCTTGATTACATTTGAAAGACAGTTATAATTTTTTTTTTTGCTACAAAAACTAGTCCCGTGGAGTTTGTTTAGAAATGTAGACTATGTGTACTATATGCTTCTCTAGTTATGAGTAATGGCTGATGTGATATATCAGTCGGTGGCCATTTAGCTTGTTCTTACAGTGTGAACGTGGTATGAACAATTCTCATTATTCTCATTAAAAACAAAAACAAACACTTTAGACTGAATTAAGCTTTTACCATTAATCCTTCAAATCCTGGCTCCCCTCTGAGGCCCATTGGCCCTGCAGGTCCCTGTAAATGAACAGGGATAAGAAGGTATACCACCATTCAAACGTTTGGTGTCAGTATATTTTTTTGTTTGTTTTTAAAAAAAATAACTACTTTTTTTTCAGCTTTTGATGCTGATAAAAAGTGACTATTTTTGATCAAATAAATGCAGTCTTGGTGAGCATAAGAAACCCATCAACTAGTTTATGTGTTCAGATTAAATATTTGGAATGTTTAACAGCATGAAGGCGTAATTATTATTGAGTTATTAAGATCAAAGTAATTTAAAGAAAGATATTTAACTTAAAGTTCTTACAGGCTCTCCTTTGGGACCAGGTAAACCCTCCCGGCCAGACAGCCCCTATTGGAGAAACATATGAATGCAATAATATGGATCATGTTCACGTAATATATTGTATAACAGAGCCTGTCATAGGCTAGTCACTTAGTATTTTATTATCTTATTTCTACTATGTGATTTTAGTCATTTTATTTCTATACGTGTATGTATGGTTATTTCTCTTATGTAAAGCTCTTACCGTTTTAAAAGGTGCTACATAAATAAAGCTTTACCTACTTAGTATGCATAGTATTAGCATGTAGATACCCATATATATAAAAAAAAAAAACTTCAAGACTACCGTCTCTTAATAGATTAATTATAGTAGAACACTCATAGAAGACATTCACCTGTGGACCCCTGGGCCCTGGAGGCCCGATCTGTCCCTCTAATCCCTGGGGACCCTAAAAAATGACATATATGTTATACAGAGGTCATTTATCAGGAACATTACACTGTCCCATATAATAAATAGCATACCTGTGGCCCTGGAAGACCAACAGCTCCTGGAGGCCCAGGCTCCCCCTAGAAAATAAAACAGAAATTGTTAGTATGTCACGGATTAACAATTGATTGGAACAGTATGAGACGGCCAAAACACTTACACGAGACCCATTAGGCCCCTGGGCACCAACCACACCTGTCCAACCAGGAGCACCCTGCAAACATTTAAATAAACTGAGATTGAAAGAAAATGGACAAATCATACATGAAAAGCATGATAAAATACAGTGTAATGACAAGGAAAGTCATTTATTTGAAACAGGAGGCACATAATGTAGTGTCAATGCAATGATGGTTTAGTCACACAGACATATTCTGTATTACTTACAGGTGCACCCGGAAGACCTGGTGGTCCATCCATCCCATCATCACCCTGTAAACAGTACCAGTAACAGATTACTATAACTAAATATCAACTTTGATGTGAAAAAGTCCTCATGATATATGTACACTTATGCATTTGAAAAACAAATGTTGAGCATTTAGTGCATTATAATCATTTTGTCTTCACTTACATCAGGCCCTGGATGCCCTTCAGGGCCCTCCATCCCTCTCATGCCTTGTGGACCCTGAAGAAGAATTAAAATACAATCAGGCAAGATGCTGAAAAGAAATATTAGGTTAATATTGTTATTACAACCATGTATTTTTAAATGACAAAGCCAGATGTAATTAAAGAATAAGTCTTGTTTATGCTGTTCATTCATACAGTAGCTACAATGAATGATGCTGCAGTCATAGTTACAGTCGATGACTTACAGGAAGGCCGACAGGACCAGGAGAGCCAGGTACTCCTTTTGAGCCCTGTAAATGTGAAGCACAGGTTAAATATTTTCATAAACAGTTAAAATGACCAAACAGTGTTCCTAGAATGATGCAACTGTAGATTTTAAAAATACATAAAAATAGATAAATTACAAGTGCCTATTCATTAGTTCTTTGCCTGACCACTAGATGGCGATATATACAAACAATGCACCCTATAAAATAGGGTTCTTGCATTTATTGACTTTATTGGTTTAATGATGGCTTACTTTCTCACCGGCTTTTCCCATATCCCCACATGGACCCTCTGGTCCAATAATGCCCTGCAAAAAAATGAACAGTGTTAGTCCTTGGTTAAAAAAGTGCTGTGTTCAAGGGTACAAATGATAGTTCATCATTGGATTTGAACCTACAACATTTTAGTTACCAGCTTCAATTTTGTCTCACCTCCTCTCCTTTCTCTCCAGGTGAGCCTGATTCACCTTTATAGCCTAGAGGACCCTGTGTTTTAGAATTTAAAACTGAATTGTTAACAGTTATTAGGAAACATCTCACACTTATTAAAACACTTATAGGTCAGGATACTGAAATAAATTGCTTATTTCTGCTAAAATTAAAAAGTCTGGATAAGAGTGTTACAAGAGTCATTTGTGTATGGTGTAACATGGTTACTTGACCTTCGGTCCTGGAATCCCTGGAGGCCCCTGAGGTCCATCCAGTCCGTTTTCCCCATCCTTTCCATAGACTCCTGTTCTTCCCACTATACCTTTTGGTCCACGGTCACCCTGCAGAATAGCACAGATTAAATCATTATAAATGAAGGAAAAATACATGTGAGTCATAATAGCATGAACTAATACTGTAATTGTTGCTATATTATGTAATGTCTAAGACTTTCAGTGCTGTTTGCTTACAGCAGGTCTACAGGTACCAAATTTACTGGAGAATGTATGGATGGATGCTGTACTATACATGCTGGTTTTCTGACCTACAGTTAAATTACATCTAAATATATCAGAATGGTGAAGTGATTTAAAAGTAATTTAGGCCTGGTTTCACAGACAGGGCTTAGATTAAGCCAGGATTTGGCCTTAGTTCATTTAGTACATTTAAGTAGCTTTTATAAACATGACTTAGAAAAGAAAAAGAAAAAAAACATTACTGGTGCATCGTGAGACAAAACAATGGCGCTGACATAATTTAATATATGTCAGTGTAAGTTGCTTTCAGTTAAAACAGCTCAAACATGCATTTTAGTCTGGACTAGGCTTAAGCCTTGTCTGTGAAACCGGGAAATCGGGGGTAAAAGTGATAGTTTCTTGTTAATGTGAACACAATTGATAATGTCTTGTGAATACAAATAGGCAGGACTTAAAATCAATCAATCAATCAAATCTATTTCTGTCTATTTCTGTTCTATCTCTCTATCTATCTATCTATCAACTCCTTCCCATAGCAGTGCACTGTACTTCATTAAATGCTAACAGAAGCTAAGTTAAGCAGTGATTCATGCACAGGTTTTTGGAAGCAAAACGTGTCAGTCACAAACCGCAATGAGGAACGCAAATACAAGGGCCTTTGTTTACATCTGTGGTTAAATCTCAGCAGTGATTGGGTGGGGTTGTGTGTGTAATAACTCCCACACAGTTCAATAAAAAAGCAGCTAATTAATTGCCACTAATTTGAGGTGACATGATGTCTTGCTCTGACAAAAAAGAAAGAAAATATTAGCCTATTTACAATTACAGCTGTCTTGACAGACTGTTGTATTTTCTTATTACGAATACGATAACATTATAATTAAAGACAGCAACATTTTGGTGAACAAATGGTCCACAATTAGTAGGTTATTAGTTTTACAAATTAGCAGTATTGATGCTTGCCAAAGCAAGCACCTCTGATAAAAATGATCCTTATTAAGCACCACTAAAAATGAGAATGATTGCACTATAGGATATTACCATGTCTCCCATACGTCCTGGACGTCCTTGTTCACCTGGCTCCCCAGGTGGTCCCTAGTAGAGAAGGTAGAGAGAGAGAGAGAGAGAGAGAGAGAGAGCATGATTTAGCAGAGCAGGTGTTGTCACCTGAGATCAGGAAGTACTGAGCTACATAACACAGGTGCCACTAAGCCTCATCAAAGTCTAATTAAAGCAGCTGGTACACACAGACAGGATTTGCCTCACCTGTGGCCCAGGTTTCCCCATCTCTCCTTGGACCAGGCAGACCTTGTGCTCTCTACAAGCTCACAGGAAGCAGAACAGTGTCAGGGATATTCCATGTTCGGAAACATAAATTACACAAAGATGTGCTGTATACTTACAGGCCAGCCTGCACGGAGAAGCTGGAAGAACGATGTTTGCTGGAGGAGAGAGTGAGAGAAAAATATCATTTCATTTATTTGAGCCATCACATGACTAACACATCATCAATATTATAGCTGATATTAAAGCATTATGTGATACTCTGTAAAGCTAAACCTACAGAACCTCCAGAGCTCTGGTTATCCTAAGGATGGGTCAACTAGCTGTCCAACAACTTGATAAAACTCCTTTGATATGACCACCACAGCTATAGCCATATGCATGCAGGATGTTTTTAGCATTTCTTGAGTGTCTTGTGCTATAAATGCTGCATTTTTAGCACACTGCGTCAAGTTACAAACAGTCCACCTTTTTAAAATGTGTCTTGAGACTCCTTTGGTATGTTCCAATCTGTTGCATCTCATTTAACTGTTTTACATTTACTTATGTAAGGGCCCGCTTAGAAATGTGATGACTTGATTAGCTATAGTTGGAAAGAACTAATCATTTTAGAAGAAGAGTGCATCTGCATAGAAAAAAAAAAATAGTGTTCAAGCTCTGAACACTTTTTTAGTGTGAAACATCCTTTTAGGGTTGAACAAATATGAGAAAATGTGAAAAAATTTAGTGTTCACACACTTGGGTATACTCTTTACATAAACTAACTCAAGCCTCTTTTAGTAACCATAAAGTGAACAGACTTCATACTTGAGTTCCACTTGAGTTTTCATAGGCAACATTCCCACTGTTTTTGAAAAGATTTAATTAAATCACAGCCTTCACGATTTTACTATTGCGAATCAATATGCAAATCCAACTACTGCAATATGATACTGCAAATCAATATCATGATTTGGCATTAATATCGATTCTAATTCCAATGTATTGTGCAGCCCTTCTAATCTGGGTCAGGAGAAGTCAAAACCAGCCTAATTATACAGAGCTTCCTTGGGCAGATGGATTGATTAATCATTCAGACAACCCACCAATTAGCCAATTTTCAAAATATGAATTTTTGTCATTCCTAGTCTATTCTTGAAGCTTTCCTCTTCATTACTCTGAGGAGTCATTTTAATGAAGGCAAAAGCCATAACTATACTATTCTGGTCTTACTAAAGCTTTAATGATCCATTCCCATCCAACCAGACCTTAGACTTAAATGCTGCCCTGTAAACTACAAAGGCGTTCACAAAGACAGCATCTTGCACACAGGACACGGATACCAAAATAAGTTATAAGGTCACAGGCTGCTTTTAATTAGACCACGCTTGACTGAGGTTTCAGTTTTCACAAAGGAGATGCGTTCGGAGATACAGAGCTGGAAACTGACATGAAGGGTGAGACTGATTGATTGTGTTGAGGTGACCTTGATCTGGGCTTGAGTAAAGGGGATATCCCTCCTGCTTTTTCCTTTAGTTACAGGAACAACTTATGATCTCATGCGGCAGTAAGAGAAGAAAAAGCCTTTGCCCTCAGCTGGATTGCTGGATGTACAGTGCGGGAGAGTTCAAAGGCTGTAGGAAACAAATACCCCATTACAACAACAAGAGAGAATTCCTTCCTCTTTCTCTCTCTTTCTCTGAGGGCATCTTTATTCAATCACGGCTGTGGTGTTTCTCTGAGCTATTACACAAGAGACAGCTGTGGACTGACAGCCACTTTAAAGGGATGAAGAATGAAGACAGGGAGACCACAGACAGGGACAGAGCATTCCGTCAGGAAAACCTGTAAAAGAAGAAACCGAAAAAAAGACAGAAAACACACCTGAAACGCAGCCCATTCCTCAGGTGTGTTTCTCCACAGGTAGAACGTGGGCAGCCCAGGTGGCCCAGGAGGTCCTGGGAATCCACGGCGACCTGGACGGCCCTTAAACCCAATGGCACCCTAAAAAACATGACAACAATAAGGAGGACTGCATCACTATAATTATATCCCTTTACACTGACATACGCTTACAAGCTTCAACAAATTCCAGACCTGATGACAGCTCAGCTGTTGGGAGGATAAACAATAGTCCATCACACATCTGCATTGTATAAACAGGCAAATGGCATATTGTAAAACAGCACTGTACAGAACAGATCAGGGCAGTGTTTCTCAAAAGCATTGTGAACTAAGTTGACTGTAGAGACTATTGGTGGCAATGGTTCTACGATTTACTTAGGCTTACAGTGCTTTGGGAAACGCAGCCCAGATCAGTTTAGATACCACCAGATAACCGATAAATCATTACATTTGTCTCTAAAATTATAATTACATTTTCTTTTCCAGATGTCAATACAAATGTCCAATACAATTACACTACTGTTCAAAAGTTTATGGTCAATAAGATTTTTTTATTTTGAAAGAAATTAATACTTTTATTTAGGGAGGATGCATTAAGCTGATCAAAAGTAACAGTAAAGACACATATCATTTCTTTTAAAGATTCATCAAAGAATCCTGAAAAATCCTGAATGTCCATAAAATATTAAGCAACATTGATAATAATAAGAAATGTTACTTCAGCACCAAATCAGCATATTAGAATGATTTGAAGGATCATGTGAAAGTAAAGACTAGAGTAATGGCTGCTGAAAATTCAGCTTTGCCCTTACGGGTAAAATATATTGTTTAAAATATGTTTAAAATATATTATAATAAAAAACAGTTATTTTAAATTGTAATGATACTTAATATTATTGCTTTCTTTACTGTATTTGCAGTAATATTACTGTAAATGCAGCCTTGATGGGCATAAATGACTTCTTACAGAACGTAAGAACTTATGAACGTTAGAACGTAAGAACTCACTCATGAATGGTAGTGTACATAGTGTTAAAGTTTTAGATAAACTTTTTTTTTTTTTTGCATAAAATGGTGCAATAGAACCTTTATGCCATGGTTACGACACTTAAAACATCTTGTTGATTCCATCAATGGGATATTTTTAATATTCAAATTTTGGATTATATTCAATATATATTTGATATTTAGAAATGTAACACTTAAAGTTTAAGTGTAACTATAAATTGAAAAAGAAAAAAGTGAAAGAAGTTAAAGCAAAAGAATGAAATTGAAAGAATTTTCAAGAATTTTTATTTATCTGGGACTTAAATACTGCATAGGAAGTCAGACTGACAGCATGTCTTTGCAAGCTTCCCTGTTGGCATTTGGACTTCTGTTTAGAGACTGAACATATGAGAGTAGTCATATGAAGTGACAAAGGTCATAAAAGGACACAAGGGGTCAGCCGGTCATGACCAGAGGCACGTGAACTTTCCATGAACTTCAGTGGTGAAGCACTTTGACCTCGGCTTGCCTTCATTCATCCTGAGAGATTGACATGACTAATTTCTCATTAGTAAACATTCTGATTATCATACCTTATCACCTTTGGCTCCTGGATAGCCAACACTCCCAGGACATCCCTAGAAGGAGCAAAGAAAAAAAAAACTTAAATTATACAAAGCCACAGAGTGTGAACAAAATAAAACATGCAGCTTTCATTTTTAATGGCAAGCAAGCTTGTTTAACAGGGTTAAAATGGAAGTTTTATAGCTAGTAGAAAGAAGTAAATAAGCAATAACAAACTGACAAACAATTTTCCTAGTTGTCTTGATCTGAAGAAACAAAACAACTATTCAGAGTTCAGAGTTCAGACAAGTTAATAAAATCCATTAACTTTAGTGGTACTCTGACCAGGAAAAAGCAGCATATTGTTGCACTTAAACTTAACCTGTTAACCATTACAATGCCAGCCTAAAAGCTGACTTCCTGCATGATGACATCTGTTTTTTTGCAACAAAACCATTCACATAGAGTACAAACTTTTATCACTTAATGGCTCTAAACAGTTTATGACATGCTTTGTTAACTGGAGTAATAAAAACAATTGATCTAGCCTACTTTTATAGTATTTATTAAAAAATGGAATTAGGTTTTATTTTTATATTTCCAGTTTTCATTCTCATTTTAGTGTAAGTTTTAGTAATTTTGTTACATGCTTTTGTCATTTTATTAGTTTTTGCTTTTGTAAAAAAGTTACTTAGCTTTAATTTATTTTTATTTTAGTTTTAGTAATTTTAGTTCTTCAATTTACCTTATTTTATTTCAGCTAATTGCCAAGGCATTCTAATTTTAGTTTGTTTGTTTGTTTTTTATCTAACATTTACATTTTAATAGTTTTAGTTAACAATAACACTGCATCACAGTACAATATTTTAGACTCAAGTGAAGGGGTTCATATAAACACTTATTTTTGATAAGAACAGGCTTTTAACTCCTTAGCATGATAAAATTAGGTCCTTATTCAACACATGACTAAAAGCTTGACCCCCAAGACAGAAATGGAGGGTATGATAGTAATAGAGATGTGAAAAAGAGGGGGTATTAATTACTGCATCTCTACTGCGTTTTGCTCCCAGGCAGTGCAATGTCTCCATAATGCTTTCAGCCAACTCATTTAAATCAACCTTTCATGAACTAATGGAGGCCTTTTACAATGCCTGGGCCACTGGAGCTCAGCCAGAAGCCTCCAGATGGCACCACATCTGGGTTTACTTCTGTTAGGCCCAGTCACTTGTAAAGCCAGGTGAACATTGCATTTTGACTGGGTGATGCAGATGGGTTGTTCCTTCCTACAGCCATTTATAGAGAGCCAGATGAATCTAAGGTTAGAACAGCTGAAATATACATATACAACACAGTGGCGAGTGGGGACATCTTTAAACGGGTATGCTGAGTGGTGCGTCATGTCAAAAAATGCGCCCGGTGCCGATATTTTGGATGGGTTTAATAAGCGAGACACTCGCATTCGCTCTAGACAGAGTGTAAGCTACTCAGTTGCTTACTCTCATGACACATCACAACACAGCTAAAAGTATTCTTAATATGTTGGACCTTTTGTTAAAAGTAGCTTACATTTAACTGTTGAGACGTGCCTTCACAAGCACCTGTAAGAGCTGTGATTGTGATGTTTGAGTTGAGGGAGGTGCAAAAGGGGCATTTGCAAAATGTGCTGTATTTTTGTAATTCCGTTGGTGTTACTTATGTCGCAGAAATGACATACTTCACCTTTAAATAGTATGACAGATTGGCTTAAGACACACAAAAAGACTCAGATCTAAATAAGAGACTGCACATGAAATCCCCCATATGCCAGCAATCCAATGAGAACCCGGGACAATGATGATGAAACATAAAAACAGAGGTGCAAATGCTGTTGTAGATCCGCTTGCACGAAACCTTCCATAACTGGCATATTTGAAGAAAATTACCGCCGTTTGGCAAATAAATAAATGACGGACAGTTACATACTATGTATTACCAAAATTTTATCATGCAAGCTTTATTGTACACCTCAAACAAGGAAATTTAAAGTAATTTATAGTGTTAATATTAATTAGTGAGTCCACAAATGGCTTGGGAATGCAGAGCATTTGCAGCTTATATGGACTGCATGTCCCTGATCCAACATCAAAGTCCTAATAATTCCCTTCTTTAATTTTCCCCTCTTGTGTTTTCTGCATCAGACCTGGTTTTCCTTCTTTTGCAGATTGTGGCAGAAGTTTTTTTATTTATTGTGTAAAAAGCTGTACATGCCTTGTTTGACGCATCTGCTACAGCAATTGATTTCAGCTGTTGTGTCCATTTCCTTCTTAGACACAGAATTGTTTGACATAATTCTTTAACAGGATGTGACATAAGACCAACAATTTCTGCAAGATATATACCAGTGTTATTTAGTATTATTTATACACTATGATAGTATTTATTAATATTTTGAATTAGCTTTTTCATTCATTTTTCAAATTAGCAGTTTTCATTATAATATAATCACTTCATCTAAAAGTTCATCTAATATTTATATTTTACTTTCTTTTCAGCTTTCTTACAACAACATTGATATATACTGAATTTATACTCACAGGCTCACCCCGAAGTCCCACTGGCCCCATAGGTCCCCGCTGGATGCGATACATATTCCCATCAGAGCCACGCACAAGGTCTCCATGCCTGCCTGTAAGTATAACGGTACCTGGGTGCTCCTCAGATCCCCAACCAGACCCTGCAGGGATATCTGGAGTCTTGGATGTTGTTCTTCCACTGCCTTTTGAGATGCCCTCCCAGGAAGTTGTGCTAATAGGAGCCTGTGTGGTGGCCCCTAAATCCTCTTTTAACAAGTTGGATTCTCGATCCTCAGGATTGGAGGTGGTTTCTAGGTGAATTTCTCCACTAGATACAGTACTTCCGGTAGGTTTCTTGGGTACCTGAACATCTAGGTTGATAATTGTGGTATCCACTGGTTTCTTTGGTGAAGGTTTGCCAGGTTTGTGCTTGTCAGTGGTGATGTTTTCATCTAGATGTTTAGATGTGGATTCTGGTTTTCCATCACGACTGCCTGTGGTGTCAGTTGTGATGGTTTTGGAAGGTTTACCACCATTTTTGGACAAGATATTTTGGTCCACAAGGTCTGTATCCTCATCCACCTCAAACACATCACCTCGCCCCACAAGGACAGGACGTTTGGATCCAGTGGGCAGAGTACCATCACCACGTATAATCCCACGTCTACGGTGACCCTATTAACATAAAGAAATTACTAAATGTGTGCCAAGAATTGCGTGTAAGCTATTCATCAATTACATCTGGAAGCTTTATTTTCAGCATAACATGTTTAATGTAGATGTAATCACTTGTATTTGTTCATAATGTCTAATTTACCATGAGAATGTTTATGTGATTTGATTAAAGCTGTAATCTCCATTTTAACATACGGTTGTTAAGTTGCTGCTGTTAACAGATGTTCAGGTAAATACAAGTGTTTAATAATCCCAGGAAGATAAACAATAATCATTTAAACTATTAAGCATCTTGTAGCAATCAGCAATGATCTACTGAGTTCTGACATCATGTAAAAATCAGATGTGCGTGAGTTACATGCACAGCTTACACATCTGTACCACTCCAACAAGGCATCCTTCCATGTCTACATCACACTGGTAGTTAAAGAGACAAAATAGAGTGAAAGTGACACAAAACACTCATACAAACAACATTTGATCATGCTGAGACAAAGTCAATGAGATTTGGAGAAAGATGCAAAAGGAAAATAGAAAAGACAAAATCATGGTCTGGATTCCATATGATCTGGCTTGGTTCTGAATGATGAGAAGGGAAATGAAAAACAGCCTCTCTTTGTGATGAAACACCCACATCACAGTATCAAGTGCAGGGAATTGTTGCAGTATATCAAAATGACATTGTACAAAATTGAAACATGTGTCTCTTTAAAGTCTGCTGTGATTCTGTCTAGTTGCTTTATTTGCATGAAGTGTAAGCCAGGTGTTTTAGTAATGTGACTTTTGTAGGACAATATAAGTACTTCAGTTCTCTTGGTGGCATCTGCAAGGTTTACAAAAAGAGAAACTCAAAAAGAGAATTGAGAGTCGTGAAAGGTTATATGAAGCTATTTATATTTTGCACAGTTATAACCATTCTATTTTGTATTGCCAGATTGGATGCCATGGCTTTGTATAAGGTAGCACTTTATTTTACAGTCTTGTTCCCCATACTTATTATAGTATTTACAATAACTGGGTAAAAACCAGGTACTAACCCTTAATGCCTTATAATAACTTGATTCTAATTCTACACCCTTGCCTCATTTAATATACACTGATCTATGAATATGCTAATTAGCCCCGCCTCCACTCACCCGCACGAGCACACTGCACAGTGGTATTGCTTTTTACAATGCCGGACACATAACGGTAATTAATATGATTAGCGTTTGCTACATTATCAAACAGCTAATAATGTGTTGCTAATGCTACACAAATGATGCTTTGAACAACGTCAGTGGAGAAAGGGATATAGTTTATCACAACATCGTAATATGCATCATACACCCGCCATATTGCTAAATCTACCCGATTTTTCATATCAACAGAAAAATATATCGCAATTACCACCTTTTGAGACTCCCTTGCGTGCCGCGGTCAGTTAATAATATGCTAAAGCCCGCCAGCACATTGACGCGATTGGTTACAAGGTAGTTTGTGACATCAGAAACACCAGCGATTTCAAACTGCGGATTTGAGACTGTCTTTGGTTTACTGCAGTTTTAAACAACACAATGGTGTTGACTTATAAATTTGCACATTGTTTGTCTTAAAGCATGTTAAAAACACCAGATAGACATATGAACTACATTAAAAACTTGATTTTCACCACAGGGGGTCTTTAATATATTATATTTTATTATATGTTATTTATTTTTATATACTCAGTGAATAATATGTCAGTCATCAAGATGACATCCGACTGTAGCCCGTAAAGGTGAGATGGAAGAGCGAAGGAAGGAAACTTGGGTAAAATCAGACCCTCTGGTCTAATACTGACTAACAATAGCTCTTTCTGTGGCCATAGCCTGCTAAACCGACACTTGATCTCCACCTGGCTACGAAGGGCTGTCGTCCAGCTTATCTTCCTGCTGTTGGTCTGATATCTCTCTAATAGCCTGCCAAAGAGGGTCTGAACACACTGACTCACATTAAGTGCCCAGTCACCCAGAAAAGAGCAACTTCCACTCCAGCTATAATACCATTTGGCCACTAGGGGGCTTCCTGTGACTAGGACCACCATAAAAACATACTTCACTGCTGCAGTGCTTTGTCCTTAATTAGTAATCAGAGACCTTTGTTTTTGTTTTTCTTTTACAAAGTTAGAAAATAGAGGCAGAATTTGATCACTGAAAAAAGCAAAGTCACTAAAGTGATTTTCTCCTAGTGAGCGATAAAACCAGACACTTATCTAGGGACCAGAATAACAGAGACACCTAGCAACCATACAGCAACAACCCGAGATTGTGGTGGTGACTTTTACACAACAATCCCCTACTCACACTGACTGTCCTAACAAGTGGGGGAAATACAGAAGCTGTGACAAGATTAGGCAAAGATCTGTCTATAAGAGTATGACTACTGTGACATAATCCAGATCAATGATCACTTCAAGAATGAATGTTCCCAGAGCTTTTGCTGTGATGTGCAAGCCTGCTGCTATTTAAGGTCTGTTACAGAAACCTTCCCTGACTGAACACGGTTAAGACAGATCAGTGACAGTTCTGCAGGAGAGGTAAAGAGTTTCCTACAAAATAAAAGGGATATGCCTTTAGGCTCCAGAGACATTACTTACACACGCGTCTACATGCCAGCTAACCACCACTAATGCTAAATGCATGCATATGGGCAAAACGGTTCTGAAAAATCTAAAGAAACTCGCCTATTATTATACTTCAGTTCTGAAAAGTACAAATTTGCATCTAATGACTTGGTCTGTAAATATATAAGTGAGCCTACAAAACAAGGGTCTAGCACATAAAATCACGCATACACATCAGCACAAAAGGAGACTTGAAAGATGGCGACTATCTGTAAATCTATCACAGAGACACAGGTATTTATGGGCAATGTCAAACCAGCCGCATCTTGCATTTTGACTGATTTAAATATAGTGTCCCATAAAATGTTTCTCATAAAGCAATGTCCTACATTACCAAAGAAAGTGGGAATTGGGACTAAAATTTAATATGGAGAAAAGATGGTTAGGCGCAAAAATAAAATTAAGTAAGAAAACACCATCTGCAGAAATAACTAAATTCAATCTCAGTCTTATCCATTGTTATATTGGTCCTGTCATAAAACGGTTGTTTTCCTGCCACAGAGAGTTTTTAAATACAATGTCAGGCTGGGAATTCAATTTAGCTCTATGCGTATAATAATAATAATAAAACAAATCCTATAAAAAAAAAAAAAAACAGTATGGTAAAATAAGCAGCGAAAAGAAAACTGAAAAAAGAGAGAAGTGCAAAAAATCAACTGCAATATTGTAAAATACTGCAAAACCAATAGATGTCAAATATAGTCAAAATCTGCACACTGACACTGAACATGAACCCAGCGTTTGTGGTAATAAGGGTCGAACTAGCTCAGTGAAAACTATTTCCCTCATATGACCCGAAACCACTATAACCTCTTACATCTGCAGCCAAACCTCTGTCAGCCTTCAGGAGAGATGGACTAACACTTGATTACACGCATGTGTCTTATTTTTCAACACGAATATTTATACACATACTAAAAACCACAAAAAAATGAAATCAAAGTGGAGCTTCATTAAGTGTTGGATTACCGCACACCACCAAACCCACGTGTCATTATTAGATAGGAGTTAATGCATGATTTGTAAGAACAATTTTCCCAAACAAACACATTTTGGAAAGGTTTCTAGAATGAAGCCATACCTTTGGAATGTGATTCCTCTGACCTTGCGCTCCAAATCTCATTAGATCCAACAGAAACCATCCTAGCAAACATATCCAGATCCTCATGGTGGCACACATACATACACACACACACACACATTCACTCACACATACATCATCAACAACAGAAATGCAGTGAAACACAGTCAAGGTTAGTCAAATACGTGCAAAACACGCTAGCACACCCACAAACTCTCAATCCACCCACATACACGCAGATTACATGCAGACACACACATATCATCTACTTCACACAATGAGACACCTGTTTGGCTGTGTGGCCTTGGGGCAAATTGAGCGGGTGTATGAGGGTGCGCTCTTGTCTTTGAGAGTGGTTAAGAACGTTTGTAGTGTCCAGATACAAGTACTTACATGCTTGCTGAGGTGGATCGGAATTAACTGACAGAAACAATATGAGTTATACAATAACTTTCTGCTAATAGGGACAAATGGACCACTGGGAAATTCATACACTGCCCACATGCAGATACATTTTTGCATCGTTTGACAGGATGACGTTCTTTGACAGCTTGTTGAGATTCTGCTGATGTGAATTATGTGCAAGTAGAAGAAAAAAAAGCGACTGAATCGCAGAGAAGACCCTAAATCAAAGAGGAGGCCATCCACACTCTTCACCCACAAAGCAGAAAGCAATGTGGAGTCTTCATGGAGACAGTCCACAGAGATCTGTCACAAGGGTCCTTCCCAAATAGAAGATAATTGCTTCCAGAAAATTCCAGTCAGTTCTGGATTTGTAGGACCCTGATGAGTTTTGACAAGTTTGTCTGTCTGTCTGTCTGTCTGTCTATCTATCTACTGTATCTTCTTATATCTATCTACAGTAGTGGAGCGCCAGTCACGCTCGTCAGGAAAATTGGGAATTGAAACTGAAAAATTGAAAACTGAAACACACACAAACACATTTTTAACAAATCAAACGTCATTTATAGCGGTTTGGATTTAGTATGATTGTGTTCATATCAGCAGTGAACCTTACCAGAGTTCACATGAACTGTAACCCAGACCACCCTTTTTAAGCGGACTGGTGTACGAACTCTGATGTCAATCGAACCCAGGCGCGCACCAAAAGTGCTATTGTGAAAGCACCCAAAGTCACTTTGCATTAACTGCATGTGATTTATTGTGGGTTTGGGGATGGATGGTACTAAATTACTGTCTCAGAACTGATAATTACAGCCAGTGGAGTGGAGGTCTGTGACTGCCCGAGGATAGAGACAGTGAGGAGGAGAGCAGGCGTGATATAGACGCCTGCACAATGATATATAATTATGGAGTTTTCAGTAAACCATCATACACACCAAAAAGGGAAAAATGCCTTAACTTATGTAACAATTTGCACAGCTGAGCTCTAAAAGAGGAGAATGTCACATAATCACATGGTGCTGTTACTCTTGTTTATTGTCATTGTGACATCCAAATGGGAAACAAGTTTTCACATGTAAAAATATATATTAACTTAATTTCAAACATTCATATTTGCTGTAAAGCCTGATAGAATCAAGTCATAAATATATTTTTTATTTTTTTATCCCATCAACGAAATCCTTGGTACACTCCAATGAGACATGGAAATGGCATGCACTGCAATCTACATAAAGAAAAGAGACAAGAAAACAACTTATTGCTTCAATTATTTCTAAGATGACGGATGTGTTCATAGACTCATAACTCTTGAATAGTTTTTTTTTAATCCAAGGTTGCACCTCGTCTACTAAGCGTGAATGTTTATGTTTTTGAAAGAAGTCTCTTATTCTTACCAAGGCTGCATTTATTTGATCAAAAACACAGTTAAACAGAAATATTGTGAAATATAATTACAATTTAAAATAACTTTTTTTTTTTTTTTTTTAATTGAATACATTTTAAAATGTAAATTATTCCTGTGATGGCAAAGCTGAATTTTCAGCATCATTACTCCAGTGTTCAGTGTCACATGATCCTTCAGAAATCATTCTAATATGATTGGTGCTCAAGAAACACTTATTATTATCAATGTTGAAAACAGTTGTGCTGCTTAATATTTTTGTTGAAACCGTTAAACAAGAATCTTTTTCAAGAATCTTTGATGAAAAGAATGTTCAAAAGAACAGCATTTATTTGAAATATAAATCTTTTGTAACATTACAAATGTCTTTACTGTCACTCTTGACTACAGTTAATGCATCCTTGCTGAATAAAAACTATTAATTTCTACTAAAAAAAATTGGTCACACCAGTTTAGGGTCCAATTCTCACTATTAACTAACTATTAACTACGACTTTAGCCTCAATAAACTCCTAATTACTGCTTATTAATAGTTAGGTAGTTGTTAAGTTTAGGTATTTGGATGTAGAATATGGTCATGCAGAATAAGGCATTAATATGTGCTTTATAAGTACTAATAAAAAGCAGTACTTGGACCGAAACTTGTTACCAAAAATCTTTGACCCCAATCCTTTGAGAAGAAGTACTGTATATCACAGCATTGAGAAATAAATCAGGAAAACAAAAGACAATTAAAGGTGAAGTGTCTAAACAACTTATATAAGAAATTAGCCTTTTGTTCAAAACCTGCCTTCTCAAGAACCAACAATAATAACACTTTGGGCAGAGAATGACAGATGACAAAATGGACAAAATGCACTCAACCTAACTTTCAACCTTTGTCCCTGATATCAGGAAGAAGAGGTGAGGAAATTAGCCACTCAGGTTCTTTGTAAATGAAGATCTTCTATACACAACACTTCCATAGTGTTTAGTATAGCTGGCATTGTCTCATGCATGTTCCCACTTTTGCTCATGAACAAATAAACTACCTTTAAACACAGCTCATACATTTATTACTTTATACTCGCAGACAGAGTGAGTTCAAAGGCACGTCTTGAGCTGTTGAATCCTTCACAGCCTGTCTGAGTAATTCTGACACTTCCCTAGAGGAGTGCTCTGTCCAACTCAAACCTAATTTTAGTGCAGAGCAAATCAATTACAGGCTTATGCCAACCTCTGCCAAATGAAACCCACAGAAAGAACAAGTCTATTTCTAAATACATTAACACCATTTTTAAACAAACACACTGCGCCTGTAGACTAAGCAGAACAATCCAAAACAAATAAACAGAAACAGACAGGCACAAACACGTATGCATTATAAACTTTGGCAATCGCACATTACCCAGTGGGTCAAGCAATGTACTATAACATTTACACATAAAACCTCATTTCTCGACAGGGCCTCTGCTCCAGACCTTGAGCCATGGTGCTTATATACTGCAGAAGTAGGTTACTGTACTGTATATAGAAGTGGGTTGCCTTCCCTCTCTTCTCTCCCTTATATTGGCAAAAAGCCTTGATAACAATAATAATAATAATAATAATGGTTTGGGGTATCATTCATGTAACAGTACTGGACAGTGGACAAGGTAAACAGTATTTTACACACACACACACACACACATACATAGACATATACATAACATATCTACCTTATTTTTCAGGTAAGAGCGGGCATGGCCATTTGTAAATTTAATGTGTCTGGCTTCCGGTGTCATTCGCTTCCAGTTACTTTTAGCTTCATTTTCACCAGTTACACCTTTTCTTTTCTTTTTTTGAGAGGTGTGTGCCTTTTCAAATCATATCAAGACCCATTCAATTGACTTTGCACAGGTTAACTCCACTTGAAGTGTAGTAACATCTACAAGCGAAACTGGAATGCTCCTGCAGAGCTAAATCCCAGAAAATGGTAAGAATACTTTGCAATGTAATAATTTCAGTTTTTTTTTATTTTTTTAATAAATTTGCAAAAGTTGTCACTTATCTTTTTGTCATTGTGGTGTTTGGAGTGGGAGCGTAGATTAAAAAAAAAAAAAAAAGTAATTTAAAGTAGTTTAACACAAATGAAGGGGTTTGAATACTTTTGCAAGTAGTTGAGTCTCTCAATTGGTCATTTGACCCAAAAATATGCATACATACACATATCCAACTAAACATTCATGACAGGGGCCTCAAAGTTGTGACATTGGAAATGACTGATAAGCTAATTTAGTGATTACCTTTGACCCCTGACCTCCTGTTGGGTTTAAGAGATCAAAGAAAACCATAAGTTTCCCATTAATCCATCCAGGAAACTGGCAAACCAAAAATGGCAGAGGCATCAAAGCGAAACACCACAAAAAGTGACAAAAAGTTCATAGTCAAGAGGTTACGCCACAAGAGAGACCAAACTAGAAAAATAAAACAGGTTATTTAAAAAAAATGTGGTGTTCTTTAGTCTTTGAAATCCCTCACCTTTTTGACATAACATAATGGAGTCCAGGTGATTGATTGAGGCACTAGATGTTTTAAACATGCTATGGTCTCACCGAAAGAAACATTTGGTTTTGAATCAAAAGGAATATGGAGTCCATCAATATTCATACAGCAGCCAAACACACGGACTGACTCGACTGCTGTAGCTCAACTGCACCACACACCATCTTTATTTGGCTTAATAGAAGACAGAGGAGATTTGGAAAGCCTGTTTGGGTTTGATATGTGATTACAGGTTCACAGTATGTTTGAAGACTGTAATTCGTTTTCATCAGGATTTTTTTTTTGTACACAAACACAGGAGTATAAATTAAATATTAAATATCAGTCTGATAAGAGGTGTGTAAATACAAATTCTTAAAGCTTCTTAAAAGATTATTAATGATAATATAAACTGAAAGTTCATGTGTAATGCTTTAGGCTACAATTTTAAGCAGTTATATCCACATCAAACATGCAATCAAAATATGATTCACAAAACTAAATGCTTTTCAGTGCTTCTTGTGAGTAAAAACAACCCTATGGAGGTAACTATGGAAATCAGCTCTTTCCGAAATGAGTATACTGTTTAAATCACAAGAAAGTAAGTCACGATATGCCCAAAGCAGATAGGATTGAGCAATTCCTTATCCAATTAATTTATAAAACTGCAGGAGAATACCAATATCAATATATTTAATAGTATTTTTAGGCTGTTTGATCTTTTGCTAGATAATTTAATGGCTGGTTTAAACAGATACAGATTACATCACCCAAAATTCTGTCATCAAAATTCACTCATATTGCTTCAAAGCTGTTTTTCTTTCTTCCATGGAACACACAAGAAGGCATACTCGAGATTGTCAAAAGAGCTATCGTTCATAATGGGAACTAAGGCTGTTGAGCTCTCAAAATAAACAAAAAAGAAACATAAATCTAGCATAAAATTGGTTTATATGACTTGTCCGCTATATTCCTATTCCTACATAGTGTTGTGAAGCTGATTCAGAAGACTAACACAAACACTTTTATGTTGCTTTTTTGTCGTGTTTGACATGTGTGACAGTCCTCTTCTTTCTTTGTGGTATAGAAAAGATCACTCTAGACATTGTGCACTACATCCTCTTTTGTGTTTCACAGAAGGTCATATGGGTTTGGAATGACATAAGGATGAGTAAATGATAGAATTTTCATTTTGGTGTGAACCAGGTAATTTACTACATATACAGTAAAGATGAAAAATAACAGTATTAATACTTACAGTCAGTTTTGCACGAATAGAGTCATTGTCCTTTGCTGACACTAATAAGTCTTCCAGGTCATTTGAGGACAGCAAAAGTTCCTGGACAGAGAAAAAGAAAAGATATAGACAGAAAAGAAATGAATTGCAGTGGCACACAATTACAAATACTACGGTATTTTGACACAAAGCCATCTGTCACTTAGTAGAAACAAGCCTGATTTAGAAGATGTCAACACGGGTAGGTTGTATAACATTCCTTGTACAGTATGGCTCGCTCACCTCTACAGTGTGTATGCGAGGAGAGCGAGGAGGTTTGTGTCCGGTTCCGCCACACTGGGATTGGAAAACAGCACACTGATCTCGAGCTGCATCTGGTTCTCCCATCAAAAATGCCACCTGCATCAGATCACCCTGAAGAAACAAGGCAAATTAAACAATTATACTGTATTCAGATGCATACATATGGTCACAAGGTGCATATACGCAATGCATGCATGCTTAGACACAAACACATAAGCATGCACTAAGTATGCTCCAATCGTTCGGCCGCAGATCGGTATCAATCAATAAATCACATTCTAGGACTCGATCAGGAGTCACTAAAATAGGTCGATCTCACCAACCGATGGCAAATTGATGACGTCAGACTTTAGCGCCACTGTTATATGTGCGCGCATTGTATAAAGCTGCACATAAAGCACATAAAGCTGCTGCTCATTCAGCACGCGAGTACTTATCTTACTGGGCTTGAACAGTCAAATACACACACTTATGTGTCAAAATGCCCGTCTTTGCGAGTATCTTCGTAAACGCAGTCGTTTATTAAAAAATCTGAAGTCATTTAACCCCTTAATTATTACTTATTTATAGCTTGAATGATTGGGGTTGGCCGATCATGATGACAAAAAAAGTAGTAATCTCTATCGGCTACAAAAAGTCTGATCAGAGCATCCCTAGCATGCAAACTTATTAACAGTCTTCATTAGCAACCATTTCATAAAACAATTATGAGTTTAGATGACTGTCTAGCAGTCTGTTAACGTCAAATAATATAATGATCTTAAAGTGTTGTCATAGAAGTCAAGAAATTTGCTAAAATGCTAACTCTCACCATGTTACCCCATGACTGAGTTCAGTGTGTAAGTATGTAAATGGGATGTTTGGACTCTATGATGTAATTTTCTGAGACTCAGCCTAGACTTCATGCTGTATTAACTTTCCCCGTCTAACACAACTAAAAAAAGGGCATTTAACTTTTTTGCACAGCTGTCTAAACTATACTCCACCCCCATTAAAAGGCCTGTTCTTCAGCACAACATAACATAGCGTAAATCCATTTCAAAAGGCCCAAATAATCTGCTAAAATGCCTTTTATCCCTCAACCTAAAGTGGGCCTCTTGTACTGCAATGTTATAATCTATAATCTCTGGCCATGTACACACTCCAGCTAAATACATTTTACATCTCCAGTCGCTAACGTCAATTATAGCTAATGCCAAACAGGTTAAACTGGCACTTAAGCTGGCACATATCTGTCTTGTTTAACATTTTGGCGTCTCCGCGGTAATGTCAACAATCACGTTTATGGTAGTAGAAGTGACTCCTTTCCTCAGTATGCAATATTCGACAGTGAATAAATAAGGCCGTCAGTATGAACAATGCATGAATGGATTGGGAACTTCAGATTTAAAGCTAGGATACCTGCACTATAGGGAAAAGATCAAGTTTATAATAATTTTATTTAATAAAACCATTCAATAAATGAGTGCTACATGGAATAGTGCCAGCAAAAGAAATGTTATGCCTTCCTATTTTTGAATCATACTCATTCAATTTTTCAGCAGATATTATTTATGTAAGAAATTGTGCTGGTAAATTGTAACAGAGAGTTGCACATAAAAGATACAAAATCTCTATCTGCTTGTCAGCAACACAACGGCCAATCCATCTGGAACCTTGGATGAGTATTAACACAGATGTTCAGCTTAGGGTATAGTAACTCCTATACGCTGAGAGACCCTCATCCTCCATAAAACTGACTTTGGGTTTAAATGCCGACTGGGAACGTTCTGGAGATGTATTTACAGTACATGTCATGTGCTGAGAGCTGGTGAGATGAAGGATATTCTTATCCTACACAAAGTAGGTACTACATCCTTGCATGTTTGGACCACACAAAACAAAATTTTGTTTGAAAACTTACCTCAAAAGGGGTCTCAAACCCCTCAATGATTCCTCCCACCATAACCAGGCCATCGGTGGATATTCCCAAACCGTCCTTATAGGCCCAGTCCACGCTCTCAACCATGGAGCAATCCACATACAACGCCAGCCGCCCCGAGGAGACACTGACGGCCACACGGTGCCATCCTCCATCGGACAGCACTGCCACGGGGAACCTGGGAACAACAGGAGGACAGGTTTTGAACATTCTACTTTTAGTTTTTTTGAGAGGATGGGCAATACAAATCATGTGTTAAAGTACAGGAGATCAGGAAGAGTTAGGAGAACCCAAGGAAAGTAGAAGCCATTAAATTTCCTGGCAAAACATTCAGAGATACAACACTTCCTGACTGTGTAATGACACATGACTTTTTTTTCATATATGCAAGCTTAAACTAAACAGAAAACCATATGAGAACACAGTAAGAACATTATGGCATTGTTATGTCACCTCATGATGAATGAGAAGCACAAACAGGTCAAATGTGAGTGTAAAACGTCCATTTATTTTGTCCTGCAGGTGTGAAATTAGGCGACAGATACAAATATTAGTTTTGAGAGGCTGTGAGTTAAATCCCATGCCTCATTTATATGTCTCGACTGTAAGGCTTGCCTAAAGTCACAGAAATCTAGATTAAATATATCAGAGCTCCTCAAAACGATGGGGTCTGTGCTTGTGTTTAAGATTAACCATTAGCCAAAACTAATACTTTACTGACATGAAGAATGAGGAGATGATGAGGATGGTTTTGTCATTATGGAAGAGGAACAAAGAAGGTCAATGACATTAAAAAGCAAGCAAATAAGAGAGGAGAAGTAGAATAAACAGACTGTGGTTACATAACAGGATTCACTGAGATGTGTCTTTTTAATTATCTTTTTTTCTGCCAAGATGACGGCTTTGGGACCAAAGTATGAACCACAAAATAATTAAGACCACCAAGTAATTGAGTTTTCAAATGGTTCCCTGTTAATCCTCATTTAAGAATGATTCAACATTACCAATTATGTAGTCTTGTCTTTTTTCCAAGCAGTTTAGTCATGAAAAATGTTTTTTTTTTCCTTTCCCCCCTGTAATTAATTATTTTATAAATGCTATATAACTAAATAAGAACAGAGATCAGGGACTCCTAGAAATTTCCTACATGGTAAATGGAAAAGATAAAATCATGAAATTTGAAACAGGTTTCCCAAACAGTCTCCTTGTATGCCACTGAAGTGAAGACTCACTCGTAGTGTCGTTGTTGGGTGCTGATGAAGGTGAAGGTGTAGGCACTGATGCGGATCTGCAGGAGAATGTGTCCGTCTGGACAGAGGAAGGTCAGCACACTGCGGTCCTCAGACTGGGAGCTACGCAGATGCAACAGCAAACTGAACTCATCACCAAACCTGAGAAAGAAATGAGAGAAAAAAAATTGGTTTTACATGCTAACACTGGTTCACCCAAAAATGAAAACTCTGTCATTAATTACTTACCCTCATGTCATTCCAAACCCATAAGATGACCTTCGTTCATCTTTGGAACACAAATTAAGATATTTTTGATGAAATCCAAAAGCTCTCTTACTCCTCCATAGACAGCAATTTAATTACAGCTGTCAAGGCCCAGAAAGGTACTAAAGACATCGTTAAAATAGTCAGTGGTTCAACCTTAATGTTATGAAGCGACGAGAATACTTTTTGTGCGCAAAAACAAAACAAAAATAACGACTTTATTCAATAATCTCTTCTTTTCCATGTCAGTCTCCTATGCAGTTGACGCAGTGAACGCAGTGCAGCGCTTCAGTGTTTACGCCCGAATGTCAGATCAGTATTGGCCGACAATGTTCACGTAAGCATGTGTGTGATGCTGACACAGGAGCCAGCCAATAATGAGCAGGCATTCTGACGTAGAACACTGAAGCTCTGCACTGTGTTTACTACGTCAACTGCGTAAGAGACTGACATAGAAGAGAAGAGACTGTTGAATAAAGTCGTTATTTTTGTTTTGTTTTTGCACACAAAAAGTATTCATAAAATTAAGGTTGAACCACTGCATTCATGTGGACAATTTTAACAATGTCTTTAGTACCTTTCTGGACCTTGACAGCGGTAATTAAATTGTTATCTATGGAGGAGTCAGAGGGCCCTATCATATACCTGGCGCAATGTGGCGGCAGGCGCGACGCAAGGGTTTTTTGCTAGTTTCAGCCCGGCGCAGTTATCATTTTCACGTCCAGCGCCACGTTGTTTAAATAGCAAATGCATTTGCGCCCATTTGTGCGCCCCTAGACGTGCTGGTCTGAAAACGAGGTGTGTTCAGGCGCATTGTTGGCGCGTTACTATTTTGAGGCAACTGAAATAGACTATGCCATTGACCAGCTGAAACCTGGTCTAAATTCAATGGCGCAATATTTGTTTTGTTATTTAAAGATGGTCTGCTCGCCCAAAACACACCCATTACTTATTAAGAGAATAGGGACAACCCTTTTAGACAATGCGCTGGCCGCACCAACCATTTTTCCCGTCCTTAAACTAGCAAAAGTGGATTCGGACACGCCCTAAGCGCACTTGCGCTGTGCGCTTTAGACCTTGTGCTTAGATCGTTAAAATAGGGCCCAGAGAGCTCTAGGATTTCATCAAAAATATCTTAATTTGTGTTCTGAAGATGAACGAAGGTCTTACGAGTTTGGAACGACATGAGGGTGAGTAATTAATGACAGAATTCATTTTTGGGTGAACTAACCCTTTAAGAAAGAATATCATATATAAAGACATCATATATATATATATATATATATATATATATATAAAAACAAGTAGATATTCTCGCAAAGACCCAAAATTGTGTATGTTATATTGTGTATCAATCATAATGCAAGTACAAACCAAGTTTGAAGTGTCTAAACTGAAAAACAAAATATACATATTTATATATATATTTTTTATGACAGTGGCTGGTGAGGGTACGTACCTGTGTCCAAACACCTGCTGTAGTGGGATAGAGAGGGTGGAGTACTGGCCTACATGCAGGACTGGACATCTTTGACTTTCATGCGTTACTGATGCATTGCTGTGATTAGCCACCTGCCACAGATGATCAAGAAGGTCTACTGCTTCTGCCAAACAATTAAAAGTAAGAGAAAAAAAAAATGTTAGGTCCATTTAAGCACATTTTCAACAAAACTTCAGCATTTTTGCTGAAAAATAGGAGGGTGGGAAAGTATAGGGTGACTAGGTAGGTCTACCCTAAATTGCATAATGGATCCCAGAAACATCTGTTTTGGATAAAACAGCAGGTACAGATGAGAACCGAGCCTGTAAACAAAAGGCTCTGTTTTGTAGGTGAATTTTTCCAATATTAATCATTAGTTCTGATGAGGTCTGTGTGTGAGAGCAGTCATTCAGGAAATAAGTTCTCCATACAGAGAAACAGACCTGTTTAGTCCTTTCATTAAATGTTTAGAGGGTCATAACAAGTCAGCTTGTCTTAAACGGAGCAGTCATACCCCCATAGTGCCCACCATTGTGTTCCCTCTTTAACATGCTCATTTCCTGCGGATGCTGAAGGTCTTAATTTATAGAGTATACTGTGAGCTTGCTCGTGTTCGTGTGTGTGTGTATTTAGTGTGCAGTATTGTGCAAAATGAGACAAATAAATCTTGCTGAATGCTGCATTTAATCAAATGAGAGTGAGTGACTCAGAGCAGGTCTGAAACACACCTGGCAGTGAAGTCAGCTGACTCTGTGAGAACTGATCCATCACCACAGACAAAGTTGTAAGAGAAGGCCAATAATTAAACATAAAGACCCACTTAATAATACAGAAAAATGTTCAAAAAACATTATATTAAAAATGGATATTCATTTTGAGATCTGCAAAAGAATTCATTTAGCAGTATTGTTAAATTATTAGTGAGTAAAAGGTAATCTAATGTAAAAATTGGTGAAATTACCATGTCAAATTAAACTATATATATATATATATATATACATATATATATATAAAAAAACAGTGCCTCTGCCAACACTGTTAACAAGGAAGAAAGTGAGTCAACAGGTTAAGCGAGGATTCTGATGACTGAACATGCACACGGACCACAGCTGATTTACACACTGTGTGCTGCACCAGGACTGCAAGCCTTTTTCCGGGAACATGTAATTGCTCCAGCAGGATTACACATTCCCCTCTTCCCACACTCAACCTAAGCCACATTGCAAAGTGAACATGCACCAAACTTACACCAGATTTTTTGATTTCAGACATGAAATTTCAACAATTTCTTTATTACATTTTCTCATACTCTTTTTGCTCAAAAATAACAGTTCAGATTCTATACTGCACTCCTGTCAATTCCACAATGGTTGTCACATTATTCATGGATATTAGTTAAGCTGTATCGGTCACACAGATTTACGTTGGAAACAGACATGCAGACCCCTATCTGGTGACATAGACTAAAATCCACCTTTCAAAACACTATGATTGTTTCTGAACCATTAGCCAACAATATTAACCCATACACAAGCTATCCAATGGAAATTTTTACAGATATTCTAAGAAGATTTTGGCTTACTTCCTGTCCTTACAATGATATATCAACAAACTGAGCCTGCTGGCTGAAAGTCTGAAAACAAAAGAAGTGATTTTCAGGTTAAGACCTGCTTTAGACTAACAAAAAGATCCATAAATACTGAGGATATGACATCACACTCACATCAAAGTGCAGATGACTTCAGTCCAGATGTTGAGATGCTGTCATCTTAAATTACATTTGAATAAAAGATCCTACCAGGATATTCCACTCATTTAGATTATATAGAAGAAGAAAGAACAAAGAGAACTAGAGAAAGTATACACTCCTCGCTTTCAGGAAAGGTTAAGGTTAAAGGCTCTTACCCAAGTTCACTCCAGCAAAATGACTAATGCATTCTCCCTCAAATTCAGATGACACAGAAATGACAACACACATACACACACAAAAAAAACAGACGCCTAAAACCGTTCTTACTTGAAATGTGTGCACTCATAAACTACCGCCATATCCTGAGGGCACCGTGGTGTCCATGTTTCAAAACACGGCTCATGTTCAAAGTTGTGTTTATGACAGGAGAGATTGATTTGGGGGTCACGCAAAGCATACAGTTTGAATACTTTCTGCAAGGGCTGTGAGTGATGCATTCTCATCAGTCAAGCACTTTCCATAGGCTCAGGCCTACAGTTCTTCTGTCGTGTTTGGGAGAGCATGGACTACGCCAAGGAGAACATTCTTCTAGGACACATCATGTCTGCAAGCCGTACGACTGCCATATGGATGTGCAACAGAGTGGATAACAGGGCACATAAACCAACTCCGACAAAAGACAAAGTTCGTTAATTACAAGCCAGAGTTGGTGTGGAAAGTGTGCTTTGAAAACTACGGCAAATATCATTCATAGCAGATTGAAGTATAAAAAATATAAAAAATAAAAATTAGAACACAGAGAAGTTTGATCAAAATGCAATTTAAATTTGAAATTATAATATTAATCTCATTATATTCGTTAATTTTATTCACATTTTCGCTATTCAACAAAAGGTGGCTCAACCAAATAATTTATAATCTTCATAGTTTAATTTCACTTAAGGCGGGCATACACTGTGTGAGTTCGGACACTCTGGAGTTTGTGAGCCATTGCACATGTTACGAGTAAGATAACCAGATAATCGAGTCAAAACAGCTGGTACATGGCAAAACTGTACTGCATGGTGGCGGCAATTGCATGAGCTTTCGCACTAAACATGGAAAATGGAGCTTTCAATGTTGCTACTATAGCTTCGGATAGAAAAAAGAAAGAAATTTAAAAGACGAGTGCCCAAATGATTTGCTAAAAAGAAGCACAGCCATTCCTTTCAACAAAAACAACTAGAGAGTGCATTTGTGTGTCAGTGTATTATACTGTAGGGTTGCAGCTATAATAATATTCATAGATCTTGCCTGTGTGACATGGTTGTGTATGATTTGGCAAGAGGGGACAGCCTATATGCTGGTTAAAATCGGGCCGACTGCGATTTTTTTTAAACATATTTAAAAATTATCGGGAGGTGCTTGTAATGTACTCGGTTCGGCTTGTAATTCCTCTCACACAATGTGAGCCGTGGCCATACAATTTCCATATGATTTCTCCAGTCCCGAGAGGGAAGAGGAAAAAAAAAAAATTCGCCTGAGAGCTCGTACGACAGCACAAATCGTACCATGTACACCCAGCTTTAGTAGTAAAAAGGTTTCAGTCAATTAAAAGTAACTATAAAAGTACCAATCATGCAACCACTGTTTCATTTCCTGTCAGCACCTCTATGTGAGAATAATGAGAATAATTAATCAAATGTCAGAGAACTATTTGAAAAAGGATTGTTTGGCATTCTGTAAGTCATTACGGCATATGATAATAACTTCTCCGTAGAGTCCCACCAGCCATAACAGTGCTGTATTGTTTTCCAAGTCATGCATCAAAAGCCACAACTGCATCTCAAATGAAAGCCCCTTCATCTATGCCCATGCCCTGCAGCGAAGACCCTCACGATCATTCACACATGCTTATTGGAATCTCTCTTTAGGGACAAACAACATTTGTAGTGAAATGTGCAAGCTCTTTTTTCAAAATACAGAGGTGGATGGACTACTTGGAGGGGCCACGATTGAACAACATGAGAGAATGACACAAAAAAGTGTGGAAAGAATGTGCCAGATACAATGTGACGGAAAGATAATTTGAAGGCAGACGAATGAGTTGCTCTGCCCTGGTAGTAAAGTCTGTTCTTCCCTCATAACTCTTCCATAATGGTTTGTAGTGGGTAGAAGATTCCTTCAATAGGCTCATTTGAAATGGGATGCTGCACGAGGAGTGACCTAAAGAATAAAAGCAAAACCCTTACGGTCAAGCCATAAATACATGAGCCAGAGACAGCTTAGAGTTTAAAAGCAGGAGGAATGACAAGACTGATGCAAAATAGTAATCTTTACATGAGAAGGTAAAATAAATAATATCCCATTGCAACCATTTAAATTCACTTGAGTAAAATACCAGAAGGATGAAACCCACTAAGGTCTTTCATTACTCAAGAATACGTGCTACAAGAAAAACAAACAGAAAAAGCCTTTAAATATGGCATATTTCTGCAGAAAAGCTTAAATGTGCAAATAAGAGATGCCTGTATAGCAATAAAGCAGCATATGGTACAAAACAAATGAAGTAAAGCATCTTCCTCAGCATATCCTGAGAAAGCAGGTCAGTTTTTCTCCTAAGAGCCCAATACACAGCACCACATGTGGTTGTCTGTATCACGTGGGAGGAGAGTTCAGACACCGCATAACACTGGCACTCAGGGATTGTGTTGATGGACCGCATGTGCAGACACTAAATAAAATCCAGAATAAGCCACAAGTTACATCATGTCACATGCTGCATGCATGAAGCAAAACTTTGATCGCAAAAACTAGATACAGAGCCACTACATTATCTGCAAACAATGTTCTTTATCATTCACCATAGTCTGGGCTTCTCTAGCTGATAATAGTGTGATGCCCTAGTACAAAATTAGTACAGCATGTCAAGCTTTTAGACTTCAGCAAAGTGGAGGAGAAATCCAAGCAGGGAATTTTGTGTTATTTTGTTGTTAGCTTTAACATTTTTAGCAGTGTTGTTTAAAAGGGGATTCATTATTCATTCAAAGCAGAAAGTGTAGCATGCTCACAATGTGCTGTGCTTGCCTTTGTTGGCAATGGCAATTTATTTATATAGCACAATTAAACACAACCTGCATTGTCCAATATGCTTTACAATAGCTAAAAACACAGAAAAACACAAAAAGGAAAAACAACAACAACAACAACAACAAAAAACGTAAGCAATAAAACACATACATAGAGAATTGTAGAAAAATACCATAAAATAGACTAGAATTAATGCTTCAGCGTTATAATATAACAATAAAATACAATGTAAGGTTGCTTCAACATGTATTATATGCTTTGTCAAACAAATATGTTTTTAACTTAGATTTAAAAAGCCAGTCTAATCGAAATAGGCAAATCATTCCAGAGTCTAGGGCCAACTACAGAAAAGGCATTACAATGAAGACAAACTTAGAATGTCTGCTTGATAAAGCAGTGTTTAAAAGTTCAAAAAAGTGTGAAGGTTTATAGGCCTTACAAACAGACAGAATGATAAGAACAGTATTACATTTACCAAAGCAACCAATAAATTAAGGAAAATAAAGCAAGGATGAGGAGTATAGGCTATAAAAGTAAGAAATTGTGAAAAATAAACCTTCTGTGAGAAGGTTCTGATTGTTGAAGCATCCAAACAGATGTTGAGGTCCAAAGTCGTTTCACCTGGACCTACCAGGTGGCTGAAAGAGGGTTAAAACTGCCTCAAAAAGACTGGATTGATGGGCTGTGATACAGACTCCATGAAAACTCTCAGAGGAGATATGGAGATGAGAAACCAGACATAGAGCTCATGTTCTGAAAGGCAGGTGAGAGGTCAGAGATCATATTGATCCCATGTGACACAACAACACTTTGCTGTGATGACTGATAAAAGCCAGTTGAAAATTCCCAAAATGTTCTGCTTTCATGTTACGAGATGTGGTTCACACATTTCATCAAATGAGAAAAACAGCTGCTTTCCAGGGTATTTCACTCAATTTTACTTGAATACAGAATATTATACAGTCCTGCAGAGCAAGCAGGATGTCACACCCCTTGATCATTGTGAAAACTCTCCAGTTGACTTGCCTACCTCATGTCAATCATATGTTTTAAAGAACATAAAAGGACCTACATGCTTTTGATTATGCAAGGCAGTACCATAATACAAATCAACTGATCAATTGGATTTTTCTTGATGTGTTTGAGTCCCTTGAGTTATTTTAGTAGAGCCGTTTTTTATTAATTATTTAAGGGCTCGCAAGCTTCTATGAAAACACAAAACCTCATCCAAAACAGATTTTGTTTATATAGCATGCATGAATGTCTTCTAAAGATAGAGCTTATGGATCTGGAGCTTGTTAGTGGATCAAAAAGCAATCATCTAGCAGCAGACACTGCTACACCAACTTTCAACAAAACTGGGATTTTAAATGCAACAAAATCAGCCTTTGTTGAAAGACATATGCTTAACCTTTTTCAAGTCACAACTACATTTCCTGGAGAACTCTTCTTGCATATGGAAGCTGTCGTCACCCTGTACCCCAAGGTAATGGATTAATTAGCCTTAACCACCCCATATGAGGTCATATCAGGCTCTGTCCTTGGCGAAAATGCCCTACCAGAACCAAATGGCTGATTTCCAAGAGTATATGGCTATCAGCTGATATCCACCTGGGCCCCTTTCGCCTGGATCATGTGAAGCTCCATAATCGGGGGAAGTAGAGTCGCCTGCCGCAGCGTCTTCCCTCCAGGATCGCATTACACTAATGGCACGGGAAGGGCCAGAAGATAGCTCAATTACTGTACCCCAATTATGTAGGGCAGCCTGAAGAGATTGAGGTTGGATGGCACTAATAATCAGTGATTAAAGACTTCCCCTAGACCTCCACTTGGGAAGAGCACTGCATCTTAACAACCCAGGATACGGTCACTTCGATAAATTTGCTCCTGTCCACTATTCAGCTTCCACAGAGCATGTGAAGGATCTAATCACCTGTACTTGTATATTGATAAATCAAAAGTAATAAGAAAATGTCATTAGATTGAATTTCCAATGACTTGATTGCCATCTTAACAGTGAATACGTTATTTTATGGCTTTAACCTGCTGCAGGGCCAGGGATATTCACTTTATACAAGCTATATGAAGACCCTGCTGGACTCATTAGGACTGTCTAAATAAGAACACGTGCCTTAACAGATTTTTTTCTTTGCTTTGCCGCTCATCTGGAAAATGAATGAAAGATACAGGCTGTAAGTAACTGCCTGGATATAGGGGAGCAAACTGTCTACTGGGTGCCAGTGGGAACTCAAACTCAAGGGAGAAGAAATGAAAGAAACATCCAGTAAAGTAAAAGATGATCTTCCACTTACTTATAAGCAAGGAATATAGTAAGTAAGTAAGTGCACTCAAAGATAACTAGTGAGGATTTGAGGGAATCACACAACTTTACTGCTATCCAGTGTGTTCTGCGGCGACGGCATTTCTTTGGGGCAAGCCTTTTCAAAACACAGAGAGACTTGTTAAGTCTTAGGAGTTAAGTCAGGCATGTCTAGAATTCTGTTTAACCTTCTCGGATTGGTTTGAATTGACAGCACTTGGCAGCCTTTGACTACAGAGAAAAAGGCATGTTCCTTAGGGAATACTCTGGAGCAAAGGCTCAAAAGACCCTCTGTAAGAAAGGAGACTTTACTTGTAATAGCTGTGCAGTGGTTCATCTGCCAAGAGCTTAAAGGATCATTAAGTAGTATCAGCTTTCTTGCCCTAAAATATAAGAGATAGTGAACTCAGAGTATCTGAACTGGGAAGTAGGCTAGTACTCAAGATTCTCAGCTGTTTAAAAGTGATCAGAGCAATTCTCTAGTAATGTGATACACAGCTGCAAAAATGAGCACAAATGAGGAATATCCTTTCCTTTGGAAAGACAATGGATATTTTTTTTTTTAATGAAGTAGTATGCAGTACTGTATATATACACAAGTAATAAGCAGTATGTCTATGCTAGTATGCCATTCTGAAAATACAACTCCTACAACTCAATATTAGGAGCAGTTACTTTCAACTTTAAACTTTTGAAACATTATTCATATTTCACAGATATTTTCATGACATAACTCTGGGTTAACTTGATCCCTCCACTTATGCTGTCTAAAATGTAATGCCCAAAACCACGAAAGGCACAACAGCATTGCGTCAGAAAAAACGATGTATGTAGAGCCAGTCAATACATGTCTGTCTCAAAATGGACACTTGTGAATACTCATCTGCAGACAATAACAGGAGGCAGATGACTGAAATTGCTCCAGGTCAAATTCTCCATGGTTTACTGTAAACCTGAATAGAGGTAATCACAAGTTAATGTGCATTGTGGTTGAGGTCAGAGGTAGCATGTTATGGTGTGTTAGCCGGTTGTCAAATATCCATGTCAAACATTGTCTTTGTAGTAGCTATCCAACAGTAATTCGAAGACTAGAAACATACTCTACTCTGCTGTAAAGTCCCCCATAGACCAGCATGAATTTCCATTCTGGTTTAATGCTGGTGGACAAGAACAGCCATGCTGTATAGTCATTCACCAGCAAAAAAAAAAATGTTTGTTGACCAAGGTGGTCTTTGTGGTGAGGCTGGCTGACCAAGAAACATTTTCTCTTACAGTAGTTGACCTGAAAACTCACTGTAAATTGATCGTCTACAATAATGTCTGCTATAGCTCCCACTGCTGGTATGCAAGACGTATTATTAATTGCACTTTGACGCGTTTTAGTACGGTGGTCTCTCGACCACCGTGCAAATGTGATCCTCTCGATCAAAGTCTCTCGATCAAAGTGCTATGTTCAGTGTCTAATCCTTAGTGTCAAAAATTCATAAAATTTATATTATTTTCAGATCATTTCCAGATTATTTTCTGGAAAATCAATCCCAATTTTTTTTATATGTTCATGTACTAAGGTATGTTTTTCAATAAACTATTAACTAAAATACCTGGAATGAAGTAAACTTCTTAATGATGCACTAATGTTCAAATTATGGCCAATACAGATAAGTATCTACATATTATCGAAGATAAATGTTAAATGGCCAATATTATAAAGACTCAAGAATAAAAATTAAAATAGTTTGAATGCTACAAGTGAATCTAGGCATCACTACTTGTATAATGTACAGAAAGAAAGTAAATTATTTACAAAAAAGTAAATAACCAAAAAAAGTATTTAAAAGGTACTGTATGTAATTTTTTGACTGTTTATTTCTCTGAAAAACAATGCTACAGCCAGTTATTTTACTTTGAAATATGTGTTCCTTGTCGGAATGTCTGTTTTTATTTTGATCTGTGCGAAAACACCACATTTTGCAGCCAAGGAAGCCAGCAAACAAACTGGGTCAGAGATCGCAGATTCTACCCTACATAAAAAGCCTCGGCATCCACCTAAAAATATCTATGAATGGGAGCATATTAAAATGCAGATAAATCAACTCATCAACTTACAATGTGCAAGTTTCCTTACCTTTCCATTGTCAATCGCATGTCTGGCAACTCGCGTGACCGTCGAGTCTGAGGAGTTGGGGGTGAGGGGAACAATTCTCTCCAATATTTTGAATTTGGACTGCAGTATTTCAACCGCTAGCTGTCAATATTACATACTGCACCTTTAACTTGACTAAATATTATTCACAATCTGGTATGAGTGCTAACACAGCTTCACATTGTGTAGCCCTTACATACTATCCAGCCCTACATGTTTATATTCTTTTCAGCAATCCAGTATTTTAGAGAAATGTAAACTGACTACTACAGGTGTCACATTGTGCCACTTTGGACTTAAATTAAAGGACTGATCATAAACACTTTGTTTACTAAATACCAATACATATAAAAATGTGTTTTGTGGTGAAGTTCAGATATGAAAATGGAAATCACCCTGTGCATGTGTGTGCATGTAAGAAAGTGTGAAAGCCCATGAGAGTGAGCGGCGTTCATCTGTAGGTCAGGAGGTGACTGCTTGTAACCTGTGTTCTGCACCAGATGAGAAAAACAGAACACCCGCTCGCAGCAGACCCCTGATGCTACAGACGCCTGTTACAAGCTGAGCAGAAACCTTGAGAACGTCTGGAAGAGACTGAACAATGCCAGCACAAACACTGCATAGAAAACATTACAGAATGCCAGCATTCACATCACGGAAACATCATATTCATCAGATGGCTAGGTTTTCAGATCTGTAATTTGTAATTTTGTTTTTATATTTAGTTTTATTTGTAGGAATCTTCCAGAATAAATGGTCATTGGCAGCATGATCTCATTCATATTCAAAGACCTACTGACGTGATTGGGTTTGTGATCTGACATGAACCACTTCATCAAACTAAACTAAAACAAACAGACTGACAGCTACTTTGGGAATCATTTAAGGAGATCCATCATTTTTAGGACAAGCCCATGCCTCTATTTTGAACATGAGCCAACTAATCATTTTTTCCCCTAGAAAGCAATTTGAGGAATATTTACGTAGCTCACCATCTACATCTATACGAAGCTTTGGAAAACAGTACAGATCCTAACATGAGCTATGTTGCGTAACTCAGTAAAAGACCTTTGTTGAGGTTTGGCGGGCAGACTAGGAAAATAGTTTGAGATGCTTATTTTTGATAAAAAAAGATCAATTTTTACTTGGAAAAACATACAGCTGCAGACATACTCATCAATATTTTGAAGCGAAGGGGAGAATAATTTTATTTTAATTTAATAATGCATAATCATGAGATGTTGGAAGGTCCAAGATAAACATCTTTGGTGATGGGGTATTTGTGTGAACATGCATAAACCTATGAGGCAGAGTGAATTGATGGAAAAGACACAAAATGATAGTGTTACAGTTTAAAAAAGCATAAGCAGAAAAGCCAATAAGTATAAGGAGACCTATAATATAATGCTCAACTCCATCTTGAGGCCCATCAAGGGTGAATAAGGAGATCTATAAATACAGAAATATTATATATGCCATTCCAATACATCACTATGTTATTTTATTTTACATCACATTCCAGCCAGACTGTAAAGATTAAGTTACAGACGCAACATCAAGTTCACACTCAAAGTCTAGCGGCTCTCTGAAACGGACTGAACTTCACTGTTGGAGATAACACTAATAACTCCAATGAATCCACAACCCGCTTTGTTCTCAACAAATGTTGCGTTTCCGTGACATAGGGGTCAACCTTATCACATCAAAGGCCACTAAAAGGGCAAGACAACACCAGAAATTGCTACAACATGGCTTTTAGTGTCTTGTAAAAAGCTCTTGTAAAATTTTTACAGGGTTTTACTGCGCAACCTACAGGCTGGGCTAAGACTGCCCCCCACCAAAGCCAGACTTCAGGCTAGACCTTCAGAGACCAAACAAAAGCAAGAACCTGGACCAGCTGGGAGGCGAACATCTCTCTTGACCACAGCATGCATTGACAGGCTTTAAACTGGTCAGAAACAATAACACACAACCTGATATAAGACCACAACCCAATCGCAGTCTGAAGACACATACGTCATGGTAAACTGTTCAGAGTGAAATATGATGTTATGACTGAAACAACACATGCCCTCATCGAATTTTAAAGTATGACATGGGCACACACACAATGTAGGCTAATCATTTTCAGTGTTCATTAATAAAAAAAAATAAAAAAAGTGTCATAGATATGTTTTGCTAAGAAATAAGCCAACATTTTCTTACTTATTTTACATTTTTAAATGGCATCTACATTGACTAAAGTCCACACTTCCCAATTTAATGGAGATGAAGTCCAGCTTGTCTTCACAACAAACAGCTTGTTGCTTGAATATTCAGAGTTACGATGGCTTGTGAATGAATACTCACATCTTGCTTATCTGCTTGGGGATGTGACTGTTTAAAAGGGCATTTAGTAGATTGCGTTTAATAAATGCTTTTATGTCTTTAAAGTGTGTTTGGAAGGTATTTTGCAGAAGACAACAGAACCACATATAATCAAATTTTGATCCAGCTGAGATGCGCACACTAAAACACACAGTTTATCTATAGCTATCTTATTGTACTTAATAAGGACAGGGCTATTCATTATCAAAAAAAGTCACAGCAAGTAGTTAAAGGGTTAGTTCACCCAAAAATTACATTTCTGTCTTTAAGTACTCACCCTCATGTTGTTCCAAACCTGTAAGACCTTAGGTAATCTTCAGAACACAAATTAAGATATTTTTAATTAAATCTGAGTTTTTTTTTTTTTATATCCCCCATAGAAAGAAACATAATTACCACATTTAAGGTCCAGAAAAGTAGTAAAGACATCGATAAAATAATCAACGTGACTACAGTGGTTCAACCTTAATGTTATGAAGCGATGAGAATACTTTTTGTGTGCAAAAACAAAACAAAAATAACGACTTTATTCAACAATTTCTACTCTCCCCTGTCAGACTCATACGCTGTTGACGTATTAAACACAGTGCAGGCTTCTGGGTTCTACGTCAGAACGCCGACTCTAACATTAAGGTTGAACCACTGTAGTCACATTGACTATTTTAACGATGTCTTTATTACTTTTCTGGACCTTGAATGTGGTAATATGTTGCTTTCTATGCTGGATAAAAAAAACCTCTCAGATTTCATTTAAAATATCCTAATTTTTGTGTTCTGAAGATGAACGAAAGTCTTACAATTTTGGAACGACATGAGGGTGAGTAATAAATTACAGAAATTTCATTTTTGGGTGAACTAACCCTTTAACTGACCCGGATTGAGTCAGTGAGCTGAATCTCTCATTCAAATTATATCATTTTGAAGATTTTTAAAACAAGCTGCAGAGAGAAAGAAAGAAAGAAAGAAATAAAGAAAGAAAGAAAGCAAGAAAGCAAGAAAGCAAGAAAGAAAGAAAGAAACAAACAAACAAACAGAAACAGAAAGAAACAAAGAAAGAAAGAAAGAAACAAACAAACAAACAAGGAAAGAAAGAAAGAAAACAAATAGTTAATTTCTCTGTGACAAATGTGTCAGAGCTTCAGAACCGGCTGATTTAACTAAAGATAGCTGACCTCAGTTTCCACCTGAAAGCCTGTCATTATTAAAGCAGGAAGTCAAGCAGGAAGATTTAACAAGTTTCAAATAAGCAGAAACCAAGAAAAAAAAAATGCTGACAGCCAAGATGGTTTTATCATCATTTGTTATGATGCTATTTCTCTTGCTTGTCATAATTCAAACAGCAACCATTAGTCATGAATCTCAAAACAAACAAACTAAAAACCTCTTTATAATCTGTAGTCAACAACAAATAATATAGTTTAGCAATAAAGTATGAAAGTATGAATGCTATGTTGTGTCATTCATGGCTACAGATTGTTGTGCGCTACACGCTACAAAAATAAGTATCCCAAAACAGCTTCACATTATAATGCTTGTTAATTACCCACCATTGGTTCTACAGATACTATAATCAGATTCAGAGGTTCTTTAAACAGCCCATATGTTCCAACAGGATATTTATTTTCCCAAATTGTTTTGTGGTGATGTCATTCATAGTGCCCACACGTCAGTGGACCCCAGTGTGTGCCAGTAGAAACAGGTTGTATTGTCGGCTGAATAGTCCAATACATGAGTGCGTGTTTAAGTGCTCATGAACAGCATGACATCATCTGGCATACATTTCAGTGCAGAATACAAGCAGAGATGTTGGGGCTGCTAATATTCTAGTTATAGATACACACTTTTTTTAAAAGATAAATTTGATTATTTTGATAGTTTTAAGGTTTGGCTCAAGGCAAAACTGTGCCAAGAGCTCCATTAGGTCCAAATCTACAGCAGGCCTGCTCTTGTCAGCCATCCAGCAGACAGGCACTACTCCTAATTCACACTGGGTGTTTTCTTTGGATGCCTGAGTTATGTTTTTTTTCGCCCCCGACTGGATGCGGGAAGCCACTGAAGCTTTCATATCTGTTTAACAAAAGAGAATGTTACTTTTGTGAAGAAAATGAGAGACAACAATGGAGAGCATGTGTAGTTCTATCAACTTTCTATTTCTATTTATTAGAGATGCATAAATCATATTGATGCCAGGTGTTCTCATCTTTTTTATTCTTGTTAACATGATATTACCATGGTTTCTGCTTCACTGTTTGGATCAACAGCCATTTGAGGATACAAAGTACCCCGCAATGTGTCATTACAGGCAGCTGTGCACTGTTTACAATCTCAACCGGCCTCAACAAGAGTGTCAAATCCACAACAAAAATGGTAATATTTGTGGCAAGTTTATATCTACACATCACATCTGAATCTCATGACCAATGCAAAGCTCTTTGGACATAAAAAGCATCAAAGAACCTGATTTGATGATTATGCTATTTCTTGATTTATGGGTTTTCCCCCCAGCTGTCTGTCTGCCTGACATAGACGTTGCAGATTACATTACAGCGGTGATTGAGTGTAACGTAAGTGGTAATAAATTACGAATCTAACCTGCCCAGAGGCACTACAGGGGCCTCAAACGTAAATGATGCCAACACTACAATCAAGATGACAAGGACAAAACCTGCAGGTTCCAGTTTAACACAATCAAAATAAACCAATGTAATCATAGGTATTGTTTAACCAGAAAGCATGGCTTTCACTGTGGCTTTTTAGGAAAGCAAACATTGTAATTTGGATAAGACATGGCCTCAATATGTGACCCAAGATGGAGAATGTCAAAAGTGATATTTTAACCAAGAATAGCTCTGTGTTTTAAAGAATGTTCAAACAATGAAAGTCAATGGGGTCCAAAAGAATGCTGGATCGCTGGCTGTGCGATAAATCGAAATTGTAATAAAATCACGATGTGAGCTGAGCATGCATGATTTCAAAACAGAAGAAAGCATGATTTTTTTGCAATCTGAAAGCAGCACGCCTTAATCTAGTGTGAGAACAGAATAGAGCAGGTTTACAGTTACAACATGGAAGAAAGAACAGAAACAGGGAAGGTGAATTCAGGACAGGATAAGGACCAAAAACAACAACAACAACAACAACCGTGGTTTGGGATTATCTTGGATACAGTAAAGATGATGTATCAGAACCAGGTCATTTGCAAGACCTGTCAAACTATCACTGTGGCAAAACCAGAGTTGGGCAAGTTACTTCCAAAATGTAATGCATTATATATTACTAGTTACTGTCATTTGAAAGTAATTACATTACAATATTACTGTCTCTGAATTGTAATGCGTTACACTAGTGATGGGATGGTTGATACTGGGGCTCTGATGCTCCGACACATTTTTTAAAGCACTATTGTATCACACACTGTACCGATGCTTGTATCGAAATGACAATACCACGTGATTGATTACATTTGAAGCTTCGAACGTCATGCAGTATCGGAAAGTCGGGACAGTTGGTTTGAAAAAATTGGCGCTTCACCTGATGCATAAAAGGAAAATGCATTTAATCATGTTTTATTGCTGGGGTCTCAGAGACCCCAAACAGAACATCTGACCACCAGATGTCGCTAATGCGCACTGTGTTAAAAGCTTAGAGTAATGAACCATTTTTCGGTTGAAAGCCTCATGATGAAAGCCTCAAACGCTTCAGAAAACCTCAGTTTCCCATCACTACGTTACACTACTTTTGAGTTACTTTCACCAAACTAACCACAGAAGTATGACGGCATAAAATGCAAAAATGTAGTTTATTGCTGCTCATTATACATCCAGTGGAGGGCGATTGTTTCGGAACACAGACTCACAACAAGGTAGGAATGAATAGAAGTGTTTATTGGATGTGGCAGGTAAGCAAACAGGCAGGTGAGTATATCAGACAAAGCAGCAGTGCAATGATGAATGGTAATACTGACAGTTCTTTGTATTGCAGGTGAGTTGAGGAGGTCGTGGACGAGAGTAGCTGAGCACACACTTAGGTGAGGAGAGTGGAGCATGGAAGGAGACCGGGGAATGAAGACGCTGGAGACACAGGCGATCAGGGAGACGCTGGAGACAGTAACAAATGCTGTGCAGAGGTAAGTGCTGACAGGTAAGTGAGTCCTTCTTCAAACGAGACCAGACAAAGTGCCAGAGTGAAGTGTGTGCTGAGTGATGATGATCAGGTGTGGGTGATTGCAGAAGAAGGGATGATGGGAAATGGGAGTTTGGGGAAGGTGAGACAGATGGTGACCATGACAACGATGTGGTATAACAATGACTGTGTAGGCCAGTGACCCTCCAGGGGGGCTTGAAGATAACTTAATGTTTTAGATAACTTAAAATTAATTTAGATATATTAATATAATACATTAATTGTATTATTAATACGTTAAATTAAATATTAACAAACACCACCTCTCTGCATATTCTGTTTTTTCAAGTGCTATTTCTAGAAAGTTCCCTCAGTGCCACAAATAGATTGCAATATTGCAATTGACTATTACGTTCTTGTCCCTTTCTCTGAAAATAATGGGAGTAGCTATGTCCATCTCACAAATATAGAATCCGTCTCTGCAGTCATCTCAACCATCGAATTCCAGCAGCATGAAATAGACGTACTATTTTACCTGCGGATTATTTTCTCTGGTGCTGGATTGTATTCATGGGTTTCATGTGACGTCACACAGTGGTGCGGCCGCCATTTGTAGGACCGAATTGCTACATCCCATGGATTGCGGTTTCGAACACCACTTAATTTCGGGTTAAAGTGCGTTGTTGTAACCTGCGTTACTGAGATTGTAACGAGTATAATATTACCCACATTTTATAGTAATGCATTATATTACTGCGTTACAGCAAAAATTAATATATTACTGTGATATAATTACTTTTGTAATGCGTTACTCCCAACACTGGGCATACAAATGCGTTTTTGCCGTTAAAATCGTGTCTAGTGCATGTTTACTTGATGTCTTGACCAAAAATACAGGTAATTTAGCCGATAATACAGGCATTTGCAAACTCCACAATATATGAAAAGAGTTGAAAAAGGCATAAAGAAATAACAGATGACATCACTTTTTTTTTTTTTTAATCAAAGATATGGTGTCCGTAAATATCGGCAATAAAAAAAAAAAACTATACACACAAATGTAAGGCGATATTGTTTTAAAATTGTGATTAAAATCGAAATTGCAATATTGATTAAAACATTGTGATAGTATTTATTTATTTATTTTTGTCATCTTTTAGTTTTGGCACAAATTTAGCTCTATATTGGACCACACACTTACTTTCATAATATGGATAATAAAAAAACAAACAGAAAACACATTTTTCAAAATATCTTGTTCCAAAGAAGAAAGTAAGTTGAACAGGTTTGGATGAACGATGGTGATAGTTCCTTCCCTTGATTCTGATTGGTTGAGCCGCGTTCAAAACCGTTGTAAAATTCCCAAAAACATACAGCTGACCGCATTACATGTATCGCTGCGCCACTGAGTGTCTTAGCAACCACTCATAGCAACCACTCTTAGCAACGTAAACATATGTTTGTTCTCAATTGATTTAGTTCATTAAAAAGCGTATTATGTAGAAGAGTATTGTGAGAGAGATATCGAGTGACCAAGTGCATTCAGATTTAGCATTTTCCTTCAGGTCAGTCGTATGATCATAATAAAAAATCAGTTTGAATGTCCGCTGCGATCTTGTCTTTTTAACATTTCATAGGTTTTCCCGTGCCCTGCTGACACTGACAGCACTGGTCAAAGCATTTCTTATTTGCATCTTGTTCCGTATTTCACAGCAAGTTTCAATATAAAAGTCTTTGCGACTGAGTGACTCCATGCCGCCATCTAATGGCGTGATAAATGTAACTTCTGTTGCTGTTCACGGTCAGGGACTATTTTTTCCAGTGGAAGGAAGGCTTTTAATTATATTACTTCACGAAAGTTGCATTGATACATGTTTTTTGGCTTTAATATTTGTATTGTGTGGTAACCGTTTTATAGTGAATTTATAACAGCTATACAGTGAATTTATAACAGCTAAGAGGGTTTTAGGCACTCCATGTCGTGCAACAACGCCCCTTAGCTGTTATAAATTCACTGTAAACCTCAGCTTCACAGGGCTTATTACTTTATTTTGGCCCCTTTTAAAACAGACTCATATGACATCACTAAATTCAATACAGTCACATAACAAACAGCATCCTACAGACAGACCAGATTGGAGTTTTTGATGTAATTTGAGAAAAATGCCCTAAATTATATGTAAAAATGTTTGTTAATCTGAACTATTGAATTCTGGCTGCTGAATAAGCACAAACTTTCATCCAAGACTCATGTTATTTATATATAAACATATGGTTCTATTTTTCTTTATCCACAGTCAAAACAATCCTGAATTCAAAGGCATTTAATAATAAATACAATGATTTTTTTTTCTTACCCAGCATGTGATAATCTTGTGTTTTATGGAAAACAACAGCATTAGCCAATTATGATCTCCTACAGGGCTAAAATATTAAAATAAAATAAAAATGAAGGTCAAATCGTTCATAAAAATATCGTTTTTGTGTGTGTGCTCTGTATGAAGTCAAATAACCTCATGCCAAGCAATAATTGTGTACTCTAAAGACCAAGAGGTTTTACTATGTGACTCTTTTGATTTAGATTTAGGTTTGACCAAACTCTAAGTGCAAAGAAACCTGCATTTGTGTCCAACTCAAACAAAATGAATCTAGTTAAAAAAAAAAAAAAAAGGACACCAAACAAAAGAATGCAATTCATCAAGACTGTCAAAAGATCCAAAGCAACTCAAGTACAGTAAAAGCAGAAGATACACTTTTAAAAGCATGATATCACATCACAGCACAGTTTGTTTGCACACACTCTTCACACACCTCCACGGTGGGCGGCATTCACATGATGTCATCTGTCAGAATCGCTGCCGATCATATTTTCATCACATTTCCCAGTGGGTTTTGATTTCACAAAAACAACACAACCTGAACGAGCACGATCGGTTTTACTGCATGGGCATAACGGCTATAAAATTTTTAAATAACTTGGCGTCCACCTCACAAAGACAAGTGCTGGTTTTAAAGCCACCTGGAGAGCCGTTGCATGTGCATTACATAACTACAGGCCTTACAGTCTGAACCTGTTGTGCTTAAATAGGCTTTTCATGGCACGCTGTAGCACACTGATTTTAAAAAGTCATCAAAGTGATTGCATTCACTCTGGGGTCTGGATTTAATAAACCCGTTCATCTGTCAGCGTGACTGTAAAATCTGAGCTCAATAAGCTAAGCCTACCTTGTTTGCTGAGATTGAAGGTTGATTAAAACAACTGAAAAAAAGAATGAGCTAAAACTAATAAAGTCTCTTAATGAGCGTCAGGGTTCTCGGATTTACAAGATAGATGAAATATGAGCAAACAGTCACGTGGTATAATACAGTCACTGCAGTTTTTTTTTTTTTAGAAAAACTATAAGGGAACGTGGGTAGTTTTCATAATAGAGAAAATTTTTAATTATTTCATATTTGTTTCATATTTTCATTTTTGCCACACTAATAACTGAATTATCATTTTACTACTAACAATAAATCTACAACATTAAGAATATGTATTTTTTCTTTATATAATAATAATAATAATAAGATAAAACAAATTCCTTTTTTGGCCGATAACAATAAGCCGATAATTTTGGCTGATAACCAATATTAAAAAATCTATTAAATAAAATTTAAATTATATGGCAATGTTAAAATTGTATACAATTTGGCTTAAAAATAAATCACTAAAAAGTTAAATCAATAATTGTAAATGTCACACATGAAGTTAAAGGACTAGTTCACTTCTGAATTAAAATTTCCTGATAATTTACTCACCCCCACATTACATGACCTTTGTAACATGATTACGTCATGCATGCGGATCGCAGAGCTAGTGCAAGACAAGCATTTGTGGTTAAAAAGTATATAAATTTTTATTTTTTTTAAGAAAACGACCAATCGTTTCGCTAGATAAGACCCTTATTCCTTGTCTGGGATCATGTAGAGCCCTTTGAAGCTGCATTGAAACTGCAATTTGGACCTTCAACCCAGTGAACCCCACTGAAGTCCACTATATGGACAAAAATCCTGGAATGTTTTCCTCAAAAACCTTAATTTCTTTTCGACTGAAGAAAGAAAGACATGAACATCTTGGATGACATGGGGGTGAGTATTATCAGGAAATTTTAATTCTGAAGTGAACTAATCCTTTAAAATAAGGGAATGAACATGCATAATTAAGTGTCCATTATCGTTTGATATATATATATCTCAAGATGATAGCGAAAAGAAAAATGTTAACATCAGCTGGATGTTAATGGTACCAATATATTGTGTGACAATGGCAATAGTATAAAAGATGGCAAAAAGAAGCTTTTTTTAAATTTTTTTTAGTCGCTAGTAGTGGTACTGGAGGAAGCAAAAAGCTGATTAATTTGAAAAGTTTGTTGACAAAACCCTGGGGGACAGATGATGCATAAACTACAAATGGCGCATAAACACAATTTAATTGCAGAAATCCCTTTAAGTCAAAGAACATCATTTGTCAAATCCATCTGCTTGTGCATAATGTGCAAAAAGGAGCCTTCTTGGTTGAATTCAGAAAATAATTCAGGTCACTATACATTTGATGATGATGATGGCATCCTCTACCTTCTCCCAAAATTGCTGGAACTAATTGCCCTCACATCTGCCACAAATCTGTTAAACATGTGTTTGGACAAAAACAGCGAAAATGGGTGAGGTGCTACATGCAGCAATCACTGCCCAGTGTTTAACATGTATGTGCGGTCACACTAGTTCAGCCTACATGTTTGGAAAAACAGCAGTAGTGTGATTTAAACAGGCGGGGTGTCAAAATAGTTCATTGCTGAAGTACCTGCACCTGCTCTAACATACAGTGAAGCTTTAAACAACAGCGGCTCCCAGAGGGAAACATTGGACATGAAAAATAATGGTAAAACATGTACATGAAAGAACTTTCAAGTAGCGTGTTAATATTTATGTGTATGAAAGAAAGTGTATATTTCCTTCATTTATTCAGAGCATTTTAAAATTTAGAATTTATTTGAATTCAAAGTGAGAATATTTTAAAAATAAATTTATCAGTTATCTAAACATGCAAATTAGCAACATTAGTGGTCAGTCAGGCACCTTACAATACGCTATTCTCAACAGATGTAAACAAACGGACATTATACTCTCTGAGTTACACAATTATTACAGTAATTAATTACATTTCGACGACTTACCTGTCAGAAATATCCCCGAGCCGCTCTCTATGTCTGGTGTATCAGTTGGACCGGTGTCCGGGATAGCGGCTTTCACGAAACTAAATAAAACAGCTGTCCACACCAAAGGCGCGAGCATCATGTCTACCTGATTTATACTGCCGTGAGACAAGCACTGTAATTATTCATCGCATTTTAATAGTTTAGAAGTTAATGAGATTTGTCTGATAATACTGGAGTGGTACGTGTCTACCGTTGAAGTCTGGTCACTTTACCACCGCGCCTCAGCGTCACTGTGATCACCTTGCGTACACCGCGCGCTTGCCGCCAGACAACTTCATCTGGACATGCTCAAGGAGCTCCGCCCACTCCCACGCCACAGGCCAATGAGAAGCGGCACCCCAAGACTCATTAACATCTCAGGACATGAGAATGACAGAGGCTATATATATATATATATATATATATGCACACACTACCGGTCAAAAGTTTGGAATCGGTAAGATTTTTAATGTTTTTAAAAGAAGTTTCGTCTGCTCACCAAGGCTGCATTTATTTAATTAAAAATACAGTAAAAACAGTAATATTGTGAAATATTATTACAGTTTAAATTAACTGTTTTCTGTTTGAATATATTTTATGAAGTAATTTATTCCTGTGATCAAAGCTGAATTTTCAGCATCATTACTCCAGTCTTCAGTGTCACATGATCCTTCAGAAATCATTCTAATATGCTGATCTGCTGCTCAAGAAACAGTTATTGTGTACAATTGTACAAAATATTTGTGTACAATTTTTTTTTTCAGGATTCTTTGATAAATAGAAAGTTCAAAAGAACAGCATTTATTTGAAATATAATCTTTTGTAACATTATATGTCTTTACTGTCACTTTTGATCGATTTAATGCATCCTTGCTGAATAAAAGTATTAATTTCTTTAATTTCTTTTCAAAAACATAAAAGTTCTTACTGACCCCAAACTTTTGAACGGTAGTGTATAATGTTACAAAAGCTTTGTATTTCAGATAAATGCTGTTCTTTTGAACTTTCTATTCATCAAGGAATCCTGAAAAAAAAAGTACACAACTGTTTTCAACATTGATAATAATCATAAATGTTTCTTGAGCAGCAGATCATCATATTAGAATGATTTCTGAAGGATCATGTGACACTGAAGACTGGAGTAATGATGCTGAAAATTCAGCTTTGATCACAGGAATAAATTACTTTATAAAATATATTCAAACAGAAAACAGTTATTTTAAATTGTAATAATATTTCACAATATTACTGTTTTTACTGTATTTTTAATTAAATAAATGCAGCCTTGGTGAGCAGACGAAACTTCTTTTAAAAACATTAAAAATCTTACAGATTCCAAACTTTTGACCAGTAATGTGTGTATATATATATATATATATATATATATATATATATATATATATATATATATATATATATATATATATATAGGTTCAGCTTTGTCCATGATACATACTTATCATTACCAAATGAAAATTGAATAGGAAAGATTAAAGAAAGGCAACCATTTCCCCCCCCAAGATTTATTTCCATATATCTCTCAATTCAGTGATGTTTTTCATACAAAATGTAAATGGTAGAAATGATAAGACTGATAAGAGTCAATGAGCAAAAATATATGGCATCATAGATCAATCATCAGATCGCAGGAGTGAGGCAGTCGTCTCTGTGCATCGCTCCACTGTTCAACAACTCTTTTACAACAAACTGAGAAGTGCATGGTCTTCTAATTTTCTCCCAGAAATCCAGGGGTAAGTGTATCAAAGATTGTTTCTAAAAACAAAAAACAAAAAACAAAACAAAACAAAAAAAAACAGCCAATTAACTTCTCATAGAAAAACATGAATGAATGTTTACAATTTCCTACATGCACATATGTCATCATAACATGCAAACATGACATCATCCAAAGAGATCAGCCACAGTTTAGTTGGACAAAGCCTATACAGCACACAGAGACAAACTAGTGCTGTAATAAATTTGGCACCTGGTATATATATTTTTCTGTTTTTTCTTTTTTTTTTTTTTTTTTAAGAGGAAAGGTGATGTCTAAATTAAGGGAAATCAAATATCTACTGGGTATCGGGGTAGATCACAACACTCATCTCCGTCCCAAATAAAGGAAATAATGGCCAAAGGCAGTTCACTAGGACATCACATACTGTAAAAAAATAAATAAATAAAATGTCTTTACATTAACCATCCTTTTAGTGACAGGTTGCGCAAAACGACATTGGTTCACCTCCTAGTGCAACCAGTACAAATACCACTATATTATTTTATATTCTTTCAGAGGGCTGTTCAATATCAAGCATAATCAGCAATACATTTTTAGGTGAGTGACACATCTTGTATATCAAGATCTATGTGAAGCAGTGAATTGGTCCCACTGGTGCTAAAGCTAGAGTGTGTTGAGTGCAGGTAAAGCTACAGGATGAGGAGCAGTCCTAAAGTGTCATTTTGTTGCATAGCCCTACTGTACTTCAACAGTCAACATTTCCCTGAACTTATGGAATAGAGCACAACAGTCAGATTCCACAGGTAAAGATTTTTTACATTTCTTCCACAGAGAACTCAATGTTCTATAAACATTTAAAATTTCCATATTGTCATGAATGTTGAGATTTTCCCTGTGGTCAATAATTTTACCCCTTAAAACTCATCTTTGATCACAAAAATGACATATTTAATATTTTTTTTTCCTGTGAAAAAACTTTCTTCATGCCTTAAAATAGCTAGAATGTAACTCTACACCCTTGCTTCATTTAGTATACATGGATCTATGAATATGCTAATTAGCCCCGCCTCCACTCACTCGCACGAGCTCAGATGAGATCCACTCGGTCAACTTACCGATGTAAGCCTTTTGGTTAAATACCTGATTTTTCATATCAGCAGTAAAATATTACGGGATAACCTGGCTGCTTTTGAGACTCCCTTGCTTCAGAGCGGTCATAGTTAAAGCCTAAAGCTAAAGCCTACCGGCATGTTGATGTGATTGGTCAGAAGGTAGTTTGGGATGTAAGAAACACCAGCGATTTCAAACCGCGTTTTTAGATCACTGCAGTTTTAAAGAGAAAATACACCACATAGACATATAAACAACATTAAAAACTTGATTTTCACCACAGGTGAACTTTAAGCAGTAATTGGTGGGTTATTATATATCCATGGATGTTTAATTCTCAAATTCCCTGTCAAGAACTACTGTATACACCACTCAAACAGATTTGCCAATCATGAAAATCACATCAAAATGTTTTTTTTTTTTCCCCAGTAGCAATACCTATTTTAAAAAAAAGAATCTATATAAAAATGCTTCAATTTTTTTAGCGTTTTCCAGTAACTTTATACACCTTATGCGCCAGATAAACAAGCTGTTTTTGCAGTAGCTCTGTATATTTCTATGGCATCGCTGTCAAAGTGTAATTAGCTGGTGAAGTGGATTAAAGTTATCATGAGCATTGTAATGTTTGAAGCAGATGTCATAACAAATGTTCATTCATAAATCCGTAACATCTCACCTTCCTGTTGCGGAAATACAAACCGGAAGACAGAACACAATGAGCACGGCACTGAAAAAGGGGCGGGGCTACATAAGGTCTATAATGTAAGTCAAAAATTATAGCTTTGTGGGATTTATTCCCTCATTCTATTTAAAATTTTTCCCCAACTTCAAATACTTTTTTGCTTGAAATTCCTATGGAAATTTCCAGAACCAAAACAGCTGAAAAAGTGGACAGCAACTGTTGCGCTCTATTGCAGGCTCGCCCTAAAAATAACACCATCAAATAAACCCCTGACATAGAAAAGACACGGTTGGAGACGACGAACTGAAAATATGGGCAGGATCAGAGTGAAATTCACCTTCTCAGAATAAATGAACCTTAATTTATTAACTATCATCAAAAACATCAGAATACAACATAGTCTTTATTTCAAACAGGTCGCACTGAAGCATTTTTGCGTGGTGAATAATAGATACAAGTGGAAGTCAATAAAGCGCTTCAATTCCCTCACCTTCCTCCTCCTTTAATTAAATACTGGAAGAGAAAGGCATGAGCTCACAATACACCCTCTGGAAACAACACTGACATCAACAGCAACCAACAAATACAACCTTCTAACATCCTTTCAGTCCTCTATAAATCAACTGCATTAGCATTTTTAATATATCATCTATTTTCCCCTGAATCTTTTCATTACACTTTGAAAAGACCAACATCATCAACATCCACCTAAACTATCTTTATAACGCTACAGTCTTTGTTTTGTGCAATATCTTTCCTCAAATACATGCTCAAGTACATTTAAGAAACAAATATCAGTGACATTTAACCTACACCATAGAGCTTCTATTCACTGCTTCTTTCAAGCCAAAATGCTTCGTAATGCATTGCGCACCAATGTGGCAATAAAATCTCAAAATTTAGGCACTTGGTATCTTACCTCTCAAGAGTAAGAAAAGGATTAGACCTTATGTAATGTCCAGCTACACTCGGATCATTTACAAGGTACAAAATGGAACACTGTGAAAAGATATTCAATCTACTGCAGTCTGATAGAAAAGTGAGTTCAATTTGGCCTTTTTTCAGTAGGTGGGAGCAAACCATCTATTCCACTCATGCTAGTGAAGGATGTAGAATTACAGCAGCACAAACCTTAAGGCTGTGTGTCCACCAAAGAGTTTTTAGCCAGGCGCTCTTCTGAAAATGCCCAGTTATGGGCACTTGAGAACGCTTTGGAGGCGCAGTGTTTAGCTGCTTACCTGGTAGACTCATTGCAAACGAAATGGTTCTCCAAGCATTATTTTTCAATAATATTGTGGTAGTCCAGGGATGTCATCTGGTATGGAAATGAATATTCAGACCATTGTTATTCAGTCATTGTACAAGCAGAATGTGACGGCTGGTCATGTGGTATTTGTCCCGTCTCTCCTCCACTGCGATAAAAAGTGACAGTGATGAGCGCTGCGTTTGATCCAAGTTAAGTTGAACATCAACGCCAAGCATGCAATGCTCAGCGTGGGATAAACGCTCTGTGCCTCATCATTCGGCTGGCTTTTTTAAAAAATATATGGAGGTTCCATTGCAAACAACTAAACATAGCCTCAGAAAAAAAGAAAAAAAAAACGTTTTAGTGGACACAGAGCCAAAATCCCTAGAAAAATAACTTTTCAGTCATTGCGTCAGTCAAGTCTAAACAACCTCTCCAACCACAACAACTAAACATGTCACTTTTTCCACACAACTGATCAAGAATGTTTCAATCATAGCTTGTATTTTTGGGCATCTTCCTCTCTGAGGTCTGAGGTCTTGATCACAGGCACAGCTGATGTGACCATCTCCCTGCATGTGACCCTTGTGGAATCAGCCCTAACTAAATTAAAAGCGGTGGGGAGTGTCACTTGAGGCTAAACTGTTTGAAACCCATCAAGACCTCCAAAGGCTTTCCATCTTGCCGCTACTTTCACAAACAGTGACAAGGTTGTCTGCTTCTTTCTAAACAAGAGAAGAACACCTTTATAAAACCTTATGTGCTCAACCTGATGGTAAACAGTGTAAACTGTGGACAAAACTCGTTTCCCCCCAAAAATAGCTCCTCCACTCGGGGCAAAGATGATAAAACGCATGCTAGATTGAATCATGCTAACACCAGTCATCTCTCTCAGTCTCCTGGTAGCTTCCAGATGCTCTGCCGCTCGAACCGGGTGCCGAGTTCACTCCGAGGGAGTAGTGATAGCCGTTGGGGACTCCGCTCTGGCTGCGCGAGAGCAGCGTGGAAGTGGGGGTTGCACCTGACGATGTGTAGGTGGTGGAGGGTGCAGTCCTAGGGGAGCGGCCCGCACCGTACGTGCTCAAGGCATCGTGGAAGTCATCCGCTTCAGACAAGTACGAGTCTTGCTGGAGGGGACCTAAGTTGGGGTCAGAGCTAATACGAGTGACAGGCACGGGAGACTGGCGGTGGGCGTTACCGCTGAGTAGGGCATCATGCTCTGACAGGCCACGACTAAGGCGAGTGGGGCAGGGCCCTGTAGACTGGGCAGTGTTGAGCTGGACCGGAGAGGAGTTGGCAGTCTTGTAGGCAACAGCCGGCCGAGGAGTAAGGGGCGTCTGAGGGAGCTGTCTACGTCCACGGCAGGGTGTGCTGGTGCCTGAGGTATGAGCAACTGAACTTCCTTTAGCAGTGTTAATTCCCTGAAACACAACAGAGAGAAGAAAGAATGAGTCACTGCCAAAACAGCATGTTTAGAAGCTAGTGTGACCAAGAGAAACCACCTGACCTGTTTAAGCCTGTTTGGGTCATGTGGTTCTCCTGGCGACGTGGCCCGACTGGGCCCGGCGGACACGCTGTGGCCGTGTTCGTGGCTGCCGTAGCGGTCGCACGAGTAGTACCGCTGCTGTCTTTCCGCCGCTGAGGATGAATGGTGCTTCCTCTCGTGGGAGCGGCCACGGTCACGTTCCCGTGCTCGTTCCCTAGGCAATGACTCAGTGTTTGGATCTGCTGTTGTATAGAAAAACATCACATACTGTATATTAACCAGTCAATGTCCTGTTCAAAGAAGAATTGTGTATTTGTTTTTAAAATGTTAAAATATGATATACTGTGGCACTTTCAAACCATTTCTTGTTTGAGTGGTGTGACAAGCCTGATTTAGCAATATTGACTCAACTTCCTTCCATCAGAAATCATTCTAATATGCTGATTTGCTGCTCAAGAAACATTTCTTTCCATTATAAAAGTTCATACTTTTTTCCAGGAGTCTTTGATGAATAGAAAGTTCAAAAGAACAGCATTTGTGTGTGTGTGTGTGTGTGTGTGTATATCTATCTATCTATCTATCTATATATATATATATATATATATATATATATATATATACACATACATACATACATACATACACCCACACACTACCAGTCAAAAGTTTGGAAAAGCATTTATTTAATTAAAAATACAGTAAAAACAGTAATATTGTGAAATATTATTACAATTTAAAATAACTGTTTTCTGTTTGAATATGTTTTATAAAGTAATTTATTCCTGTGATGGAAGCTGAATTTTCAGCATCATTACTCCAGTCTTCAGTGTCACATGATCCTTCAGAAATCATTCTAATATGCTGATCTGCTGCTCAAGAAACAGTTATTGTGTACAATTGTACAAAATATTTGTGTACAATTTTTTTTTTTTTCAGGATTCTTTGATGAATAGAAAGTTCAAAAGAACAGCATTTATTTGAAATATAATCTTTTGTAACATTATAAATGTCTTTACTGTCACTTTTGATCGATTTAATGCATCCTTGCTGAATAAAAGTATTAATTTCTTTAATTTCTTTTCAAAAAAATTAAAATAAAAATTCGTACTGACCCCAAACCTTTGAACGGTAGTGTATAATGTTACAAAAGCTTTGTATTTCAGATAAATGCTGTTCTTTTGAACTTTCTATTCATCAAGGAATCCTGAAAAAAAGTATTCAACATTGATAATAATCATAAATGTTTCTTGAGCAGCAGATCATCATATTAGAATGATTTCTGAAGGATCATGTGACACTGAAGACTGGAGTAATGATGCTGAAAATTCAGCTTTGATTACAGGAATAAATTACTTTATAAAATATATTCAAACAGAAAACAGTTATTTTAAATTGTAATAATATTTCACAATATTACTGTTTTTAATGTATTTTTAATTAAATAAATGCAGCCTTGGTGAGCAGACGAAACTTCTTTTAAAAACATTAAAAATCTTACCGATTCCAAACTTTTGACTGGTAGTGTGTATATATATATTTGAATATATATAGGGGTTCCATTGCAAAAACATGTCCGTCAGACATATTTTCTTTTAAATGAGCATTTTTTTTTACCAGGCTCCTATGTTTAGGTTCAGTAATTTTACTGTCAATGAAAAGGTTATTAGTTATTGAAATGCCTTATTTTCAAAAATGTCACTTTAGTCAATTCATTGGTATTTAACTATTTCTTTTTTTGCAAAAACCTCTAAGTCCACCTCTTTGGACAACAAGACATAGTAAAACGTCCATTTCTGTCAGTTTTACAGCAGCAAATGGAACACTGTTGTGTTTACTTGCTACTCGCGAAATCCTGTCATTGCCACTGTAACGATTTGCTGACAAAGAGAAGTGGCATTTAGTGGTTTCTGCAAACGATCTGGTATTTCTGAATGGGCTGACGCTGGGATTTAGTGGATTTGAAGCGAAAGTATTTGATGAAAGTATACTATATGCGGACAGCATTTGCTTAATATCATCTCATTTTTGACGGAGGTGGCGTTTAGTGGCTTTTGCATCTGAACTCTTCATATATATATATATATATATATATATATATATATATATATAGATATATAGATAGATAGATAGATATACACTGTATCTACACACATATATATATAGATAGATATATATATACACACACAAATATATATAGTGCATTGTAGTAATTAATAAACTAATTTACATTTATTATTAAAAACTGAGAATGCTTAAAATAATTCTTAAAATTAAAATAAGTAGTCTTAAAATAATTTCACAAAATCATTTCTAAAATTATTATTTTTTTTTTCTGTTTTAGTCCTCTCCCTATTATGTCAATAAACAAGCGTGTTCATATAGTGAATAAAGATGTGCAAAGTAATTTGTGTAAATAATGCACAAAAAAAGAATGTGGGTTGTTTACTTAGAAAATGTGAATTTTTCAATTAAATTGAATGATTAATTATTCATTTCTCATTTTTCTCTGCTTATATTCTCCTCCACGTGTGTCAATAAACAAGGGTATCCATGCACCAGGGCCTTTTAACTGAGCTGTAAACACCAGACACTGCCCAACACTAATTAAAACCACTGTGTATTCAAAACACCAGAGGGCACTTAAATATCATAACAAAAGGGCTGGTGACTTGGTGTGTGTGTGTGTGTGTGTGTGTGTGTGAGCCCTGCTGTTTGGTGTTGTTGTGATCTTTGACTATAGAGGAATAAAAACATGTAGAGGAAGATGTATGTGGGTGTCTGTATGTGCTTGAAATCGGAGTACAAACACACCCAAGTAAAATGAGCTTTCAGTGGATTGATATACTGCCCTGTTTCAACTCAGTCAAAGCTGACTGATGTATTAACAGCAGAGCCAGAATCCTGCTGAGAAACATGTTTATGTTCCAGAGTTTCTAAGAACAGAATGAGAGGAGTAGAGAAAGAAAAGAGTAGGAGTCTTGTAGTAAAGAAATAAGAGGTGGTTCATTTTGTCATTGTGAGAGCGCCTAATGAATCAAAAGCTGCTTCTTCTCAACTGCTGACTTTCCCAGTCATGCCACAAACTGGCAAAGAAACAAACATCAGAAATAATTCAAAAGCACATTTTCTATCAATGGTTTGTAAGCCCCACTCTCAGTCAAAGACAGAGGTTGACTAAGTAAATCCTAGACCAAAGCGCTTTGGAGAGCAATAAAGAGTCTTTTCCTCGATAACCTGATCACTATAATCCTTACAAGAATTTACATCACTGTGCTAAGCAAAGCAAGCTGGGATTTTCAACGAGTACTCCATTTTTCTTCATAATCCTTAAAGATTTTACAGACCTCTATATGGCAAATGTCAAATCTTATATAAAACTGTAATTTAATAATAAAAAAAACTTATAAAACTGCATAGCAAAGCCCAGATTTTAACGAGTTGCTATGTGGCTGCTAGGGTGTTCTAGGTCAGTGGGTGGATTACGTAAAATTATTTAAAGAAGAAGTATGTAAGATTTTTATGTTAAAAGTTTTTTTGTTTATCGACTACTATTAGTATGCCATTCATGGGTTTATCTCCCCCAAAAGTGTAAACATTGAGCCTCCCAGGCAACATCTAAACATTGACAGCAGTCCGCTCAGATCTGTCAGTCTCTTTCCAGCTCAACCAATAGCGTGAGTTTGGGGCCTTGCTACTGTAGCAGGCTGAGTCAGAGGGTGTTTAGTCTGTTAATATTATATTATATAGAGGTCTTAAAGTCTTATTGGGGAACATTGTGTTAGACAGAGGGGGCCTTCAAGTCAAAAAGGTTGAGATCCACTGTCTGGCTCTGTACTGGCCGAAATCAAGAGACCACCTCAAGTCTCTATGATATTCTTGTGCTGTATGATATTCACTATTTTCTTTTACATGGATGTGCTGAAGAGCGTAAAAGAATGAGAGGAAAATCAAGCCCACCTGTGGGCGGTGGCTGCTCCTCGCTGATGGCTCGATCCAGTGATTTGTGCTTCTTGTCTCTGCGCCGCTGGCAGCGGTGATGATGATGGTGATGATGATGATGGGCTCTCTCCTTCTCTCTCTCCTGAGCGAGGGTCTTACCTGAGGCCATCTGGGGCCTCTCCAGGTCATATTCGCTCAGATTGACCTCTCGCACCCCCCTCTGAGGAGTCAACGAGGACGTAGACCGCCGCATGGGACTCACATCTGCAATAGGCTGTGCAGCAAAAATAAAGTGTGTTAACATGTGAAAGATGAAGAAAGGAGATAAAGGACAGGACACATATCTAGCACAGTAATAGAATGACAAGAGTTTCAGACCACTAGACCTGTCACAACAGACGCACAACACCAGCTGAGCATGAAAACACACTTCCACTGAAGAGCGTCGTTCAGCCCGCTCCTGCGGACCCACACGCGCGTCGGAGAACAGTGGAACATCGTCACGGTCGATGCAAACACTCTGCTGTTTGAATGCTGTCATCGAATCGTCTCTTATACACACAGACTGGACGGCTGGAATAGTTGCTGCATGAACTATCCACAGCCAAGCAGCGGTCACTGATCAATGAAGAGTCACTGGAACTTTTCTTGGTTAACTGTTGCTGTTCCATGTATACAAATAATCTATGTACATCTGTAAATCTGTATACATACAGTATAATGTAAATCTGTATACATACAATCTATGTATACAGTGTACATGTGCATTTGCACTCTCAAAAAGATTAATTAATGTTAAATTGGCCTAAAAGTGACTTTAAGGCAGACTCTTTAGAGAATCCATGACCACTGCTTGATGACTGGACTTTGTACTTTTGTAGTCTTCTACAAACACTCACTAGTGCCGCCCAGTGGCATAAGATTTTAGAAACTTCAAGAAGCAGTGCATCCTCTTTCCACATAGCTCGAGCTTGAAAAGTTTCATTTGTTTTGTTGAATTCCTGAATACTTGGTACGAATAGACTAGCTGCATAAACCCTAATGAATCAATCCACTGAATATGGAATTATGAGGTTTTCAGTAGTTGACTATAAAATCATTATATTTAGTCCCCCCAATCCAACTCCCGTTTAAAAGCTTGGGGTCAGTAATATTTTTTTTTTTTAAAGAAATGAATACTATTATTCTGCAAGGACAAATTAAATTGATCAAAAGTGAGAGTAAAGACATTTATAATATTACAAAAGATTTCTATTTTAAATAAATGCGGTTCTTTCAACTATCAATTCATCAAAGAATAGCCTACTGAAAAAAAAAATATATATAATTATATATAAATATAATTACATTTAAATATAAATTACATTTTTAAATACATTAAAAACAAAAACATTTATTTTAAATTGTAATGATCTACAATATTACTGTTTTTACTGTATTTTTTGATGACATAAATGCAGCCTTGCTGAGCATAGGACAGTTCTTTCAAAAACATTCAAAAATCTTACAGACCCCAAAATTTTTAACAGTATATGTTTATAATCAGTGTTGGGGGTAACGCGAGTTACAAGTAATTCGAGTTACGTAATCAGATTACTTTTTCAAGTAACTAGTAATGTAACACATTACTTTTAAATTTACAATAAAATATCTGAGTTACTTTTTTAAATAAGTAAAGCAAGTTACTTTGTTTTCCCATTTATTGACTGACACTCCCTGTCCCCATGCTGAGAGAAATCGGGAGTAAGTGCAAAGGCGTTGTACGCCGTGTAAACATGATGGTTATTCTAGACTAGTTCAACACTAAATGTGAGCAAACATTTACTCATTTACTTCTCCTGCGTCCTATTCTTCTGTATTATAGAATGGCAGTAAGGTGAAAGGCTTGTTTGTTTGAACTGCGCCCTCTACTGTACAGGCGTGAATTTGCATTTCCTTCAGCCTGAGGCTTATTCATTTCACTTTTTGTGTGAAAGGGCCTTTATATTTGCAAAAATAGAACTTTTTTGTTGTTATAAAAACAAACAAACAATCAGCCCAGATGAGAAAAAGTAACGCAAAAGTAACGTAACACATTACTTTCCATAAAAAAGTAACTAACGCAATTAGTTACTTTTTTAGGGAGTAACGCAACATTGTAATGTATTACCTTTAAAAGTAACTTTCCCCAACACTGTTTATAATATATTTATACAGCTGAAAGATATGTGAAAAGAGGACTGCACTAATACAAAATCAAAATGATACACAACCCACTAAATGAAACACTCATACTTACAGTTAGCACCTCACAACATCCAAGATAAAATAAGCATTGCATTTTATTCTTTGCTTTTTATATTTCTGTAACAAATCTATTCCATTACTTGTAAATTAGTTGCCCACAGTGATTAACTACTATATATGTCTTTTGTAGTGCATGTTAGTTTTGCGTTTACCTCACCAGGCTAATATGAAGTGTGCCTGTATAAGTTTATTGGCCTGCTAAAAGAGTGTGGACTCTAAAAGAGCTGGAATGGACAAAGCACACACAAGCCAACATAAAAATGGAGTGGCTGGCAGAGAGAGAGAAAAAAAAAGAGAGAGCGAATGCAGGTGGAACACTTGTACATACTGCTAGATACGTTCCGGCGGTGTGGCGTAAGTGGCTCCGCTGTTGGACGGGAAGAGGAAGAGGACACATAGGTGAGGAGAGCAGGGCACACAGCTGTGGCATTCATGGACACAGCAACAGAGTGAGACAGGAGGAAAGAGATCAGAAGAGAGGGACAGAGTAAAGACTGGATGATGTTCATGAAGAGTTCAGATATCAAGATCCAGTATGGTCAGAAAATAGGTGCCTAAAAAGTAGGGATGGTGGAGAGATTGTTTGTATCGAATAGGTGGAGGAAAAGAGAATTGAGTGAGTTTGATGTTTTGAAGAGAGGTGGAGAGAAAGAAGAAATAGACAAGACAGGACAAGACAAGACATGACAAGACTGAAGACAAGACATTATAACAAGGATGCTGAACACTGTTTGAGTCATTTAGCGATGTGGCAAAAATACAAAAAAAAAAAGTATGTACATAAATAAATTACAGTTAAAAAAGCAACATAAAATAATTACACTACAGCTGTTAATGAGGAAAAACCGAATATGAAACATGTAAAAACAAAATTACATTAGTGTTATTACTGATAACTAAAATTATAAAACTGTTTTCGTTAATTGGAGTATAACTAACATACAATACATTATAAATATTAGATTAAAACTTTTACTTAAAAAAATTCTATTAGAAAGTTTGCCTTGGTAACTAACTTAAAATAAGTACTAAAATAACTAAAAATAAAGTAAAAAAAAAAAAATTAAGCTAAGTAGAAAGCTAAATCTTTAAATAACACAAACTAATAAAATGACAAGACCACAAAATTACTAAAAATTATACTAAAATAAATAAAAAAATAATATTAAATACGCTAAAAAAGCAAATTCAAAATATTAATAAATACTACATTAAAATATAAACAATATTAAAATAAGAATTCTAGATATTTATATGATATAAATATAATGTAAAATAAATCAAAAGATTAAAATACAACAGATAAAGATAAGATAAACAGAAAAGATAAGTTAAAATATTCCTATATAGTTCGGTATATACAGTATGTAGACTTTGCAGTCCCCCTTCTTCTCCTTTACTCTCTCTCTCTCTCTCTCTCTCTCACACACACACACACAAACACATTTCACTATATAAGTGAGGACCTCACAAGTATAGCCAAGCCTGTACACACACACGCACACACAATAAACTGAACTGAGGAGACAAAAATGTGTCTCACAGTGGAGACTCTTCTGACTTCCACCAATTAATTTGCTTGAATTCTTTACCTCCTCTCGGCATTCATTAATACACCCTCCCTATTGCCTCCATTCATCCATTCTTTCATACAGTTGCCCATTCACTCCTCTTCCCTGTATCTTCCCGCAGTCATATTCCAGCTGCCTCTTTCTTTGCAGGAATCAATTTTGTGAGAATAAGAAACAAAGGCTGTACAGCAGTTATATTCAACTCCCAACTCCCACCAGAATGACCTCATAGGGCCATTACATATAGGAGATGTTTACCTGAAAGCCAGCGTTGAGTCTGGGCATGGAGGCAGCTCTGCCGTGACCCTCCAGCACAGGATACCCACCCACATCCGAGTCATTCTCCATGTCACTCATCTCAACTAATTCCTGCAACATATGTAGAGCCAGATAAAACAAATGCACGAATTAAATCTATGTAAAAAAGAGTACACTTATATAAAAAGTGCACATATTATTGAAATAATATAAAGAGCAAAATGAATAATGTTTTCTGACACTTAATTGAATATATTTATATATTTAATATATTATTTGCAAGTAAATGTAGATAGTTTAAATTTACTTTAAATGCAATTGAACTTTAGAGTTCTTTGACCCACTTAAGTAGGACTTTATTACATCATTATATCTAATTTCATAATTACTTCTATTGTCTTTGAAATATGGTTATTGTACTGCCGAATGTACTGACAAGCATTTATGGAACCTAATTTATACTTCAATGTACTTTCTATTGTGTCATGTATATATTTATAATTATACATTTGTAATGATGAAGTTTGTAGTATAAGTTTTAATGCAATTTAGTACATTCATAATATATTAGCTTTTAACGTAATATTGAATAACACACTACAGTTAAATTTATAATCAAGTATTTTACATGTGCTTTAGTATGTTAGTCAACATCAAAATAAGTGTACTTATTTAAAGCAAGACAAAAGATTTTTAAAACATAATGATAAATATAATAATAATGATAAAAATAATATAATTTGATATTATTACAAAGTCATGAAAGTGTACTCTTTAAGTACACTTAAGTGGCCTTTGTTTCAGTAATATTACAGTATATTATTTTTAAATATATACTTGTATACTATACTTACAAATTATACTAATAAACACTACAATATATAATAGATTTGAAGTACATTACAAGTGTACATTCAATGCAATTAACCACACTTCTTTGTAACAAAGAACTGAACAGTGAAAAGAAGTTACAGCAGTTACTAATGGTACAAATGGACAAACATTGTGTGTGGAATTGTTTTTGGTGGATGTGGCAGTTTTTACACATTCAATTTAAAGAAAGCCACAGAAAATATGGTTTAACTGACATGTGCAGTAAATGGCTATAAATGTCTGACACGTAACTTAAATAAGACTGATTATTTTGCAATAAATCACCTGAGATCTGTATGTGTTTGGCACGTCTTCTGATTGGCCACGTTGGACAGGCCTTCTGTTCGCTTCCTGTGCGGCTTCCTGAGGTATGCCTCCTGAGGGAAACTTTTTCATGCCACTGCTCTGGCTTTGTCTGTGACACACAAAATTACACAAAAAAAGATAAATTCAAAAATATTAAACACAAAGCACATTCTCAAAAGGAAAGTATATGAAGACCAGAATGGTAGAACACTCACACTGCATCCCCATTGGTCAGGTGAAAGGAGGTGGGCGGGGCCTCTGGCTGTGGTGTGGTCTCTAATTGAGAAGCAGATAGGGCTTTTGGCAGCATTGGCTCCAGATCGTGCAAGTGTGTGAGAGGAAGCATTGGTCTGAAGAGAACTCCGACTTTACTCTGAGGAGAAAACACAATATACACAAAGATGAGTTTAACAAGGACCACATTAATCAATTATTAATAACTCTTTGAGGAATTATGAATACTAATAATTGAATTAATAATAAAGTATGGCTTTAATCTACATCATCTAACTAGGGATGCAAAGGGCTTTCTGGAAATTTTGAAAAGTTTCTGGAAATTACCGGAATTTTCCGCCCCTTTGGATCCCTACATCTAACATACTATTTCTAATATTAATTTTAATTCTGCAGGTCACCATCTAATTGATTGAATTCTGCATGATTCATGGGAGACGTGTCTTGTGTTCTTTAACGGCCTGGAAACAAAGCCGGAGATATGCCAACCCCCCTCAGGGAAGATGAAATTAAATATGTCTAAGAGTTTTACACGCCGGTCTGTTATTGTAGGAACATTTATGTTACATTTTTACACCCCTAAACATGATGCTGAACAAAACGATCAGTGACTGGTTGCTTTACATGTCAATCAGACGTCCTCTTGGGTGGTCCTTGGCCAATAAGCTGCTATGGAGTCCAGAAATTCTGCCGTCAGTCTGAACGTCTGGCTATGTGAGACTAAAACTGTAGTAGTATATTCAGTTTTTAGTAGATCCCTCATGAAGATGCTCTACCTGTGTGCCTGGTGCAGCCTGCTGCTGTTGGAGTCTCTTGGCTCGGTTCTGCTTATAGTAGTCAAAAATCATCAGAGCAGCATAGACCTTCCCTACAGTCAATTCATTATCTAAGAGAGAGTGAAAAGGACATGAGGTATCATATGGACAGAAGTGCAGAAGAAAATCTGATGTCCACTAGGTGGCAGCAAAAACTCAGAGATGCCACAAGCAAAACCAGGCTGAATCACTCAGGTGGAAAACGGCATTAATATCATTTCAAAATGAAAACTCAAACTCCCATAACCATTTAATTAAGAGTCCATATAAATGTTAATTGCTTTTTAAATAGAAATAGTCATTTTTTTAATAAAAATTTTTGAAATGCAGGGCTTACGTTTATGAGGTGTCACCAGCAAGTCCACTGTTTTTGAAGACAAGCTAGGCCAAATTTTATTTATTTCCTTCCTTAACTCAGCATCACAAAGGCGCTGAGCCAGAACTCCTGGAAAAACAATAAGAAAGCAAGTCGCAATAATGTTGAAAGAATCAAAATTAATAATTCCTGCAGACCTTAATATCCCCAGTGAGATTTCTTTTGTTGAGCTGTTAATGGATGTTATCTTATTCTTTAATCATATAAAAGGTTGAATAAAAGTCAAAGTCAGACCAGAAACCATCATTCAATTAACTTGTAATGTTGCTCTGGCCCTGCCGGACAATCACCTGATGCCAGTTTAATCTCCAGGGCGGTCCGGATGAGAGCCATTAAAGTGGAGGTAAAGTGAACAGTGTTGTCTTCAGCTATAGGCATGTTCATCCTCACCAACCGCTGTAGAGTCACACACACAGAGAGCATGTGATTAATATTACACATGACTGCGGGATACGGAAATGACCATAGCAAATGCCAGGAGGAGTTTGAATGCTGAGGGAGAGTAACGACTTGGGCTATGTAATTTCTCTTTCGTCAATTGTCATTTCCAAACGCTCATCTCAGCACACAAATTGTCTCATCAGGACATCAAAATGATGAGAAGGAGAGAGAGTGTTTGTATTTCATGCAGATGCTGTGGGGAGGATGAGTGATGTTGGAGATGGAAGATGTTTTGCTGCATTTCTCCAGTTAGCAGACAGTAAAGCTGTGGAGGTTTACAGGTTTCTCAGTATGTGTGGTTACATGCACGACTTTATACTGATTATGCTTAATAACCTGACGATGTGTAATATCACGTTAACACTTTTAATTATTTTAATCAGATTTAGGCAAAAACGGTGCACAAAGATTTTTGACCATTACTTCAGTTCCACTTTGCAGTTGGTCACCTTTAACAGTATTTGGACTTCAAAATCAGAAGAGAGAAAAAAACCTGGGTGGTTTCAAAATCTCTGTTAAAGGATTAGTTCACTTTAAAATGAAAATTACCCCAAGCTTTACTCACCCTCAAGCCATCCTAGGTGTATATGACTTTCTTCTTTCTGATGAACACAATCGGAGATACACTATATCGCCAAAAGTTTTGGGACGCCTGCCTTTACGTGCACATGAACTTTAATGACATCCCATTCTTAATCCGTAGGGTTTAATATGGAGTTGATACACTTTGCAGCTATTACAGCTTCAACTCTTCTGGGAAGGCTTTCCACAAGGTTTAGGAGTGTGTTTACGGGAATTTTTGACCATTCTTCTAGAAGCGCATTTGTGAGGTCAGGCAGTGATGTTGGTGAGAAGGCCTGGCTCGCAGTCTCCACTCTAATTCATCCCAAAATCAGGTTGAGTTCAGGACTCTGTGCAGGCCAGTCAAGTTCCTCCACACCAAACTTGCTCATCCATGTCTTTATGGACCTTGCTTTGTGCACTGGTGCGCAGTCATGTTCGAACAGGAATGGGCCATCCCCAAACTGTTCCCACAAAGTTGGGAGCTTGAAATTGTCCAAAATGTCTTGGTATGCTGAAGCATTAAGAGTTCCTTTCACTGGAACTAAGGGGCCAAGCCCAACCCCTGAAAAACAACCCCACACCATAATCCCCCCTCCACCAAACTTTACACTTGGCACAATGCAGTCAGGCAAGTACCATTCTCCTGGAAACTGCCAAACCCAGACTCATCCATCGGATTGCCAGACAGAGAAGTGTGATTCGTCACTCCAGAGAACACGTCTCCACTACTCTAGAGTCCAGTGGTGGTGTCCTTCACACCACTGCATCCGACGCTTTACATTGCACTTGGTGTTGTAAGGCTTGGATGCAGCTGCTCGGCCATGGAAACCCATTCCATGAAGCTCTCTATGCACTGTTCTTGAGCTAATCTGAAGGCCACACGAAGTCTGGAGGTCTGTAGCTATTGACTCTGCAAAAAGTTGGCGACTTCTGCACACTGTGCGCCTCAGCATGCGCTGACCCCGCTCTGTGATTTTACGTGGCCTGTGATTCTACGAGTTGCTGTTGTTCCCAATTGCTTCCACTTTGTTATGATACCACTAACAGTTGACCGTGGAATATTTAGCAGCGAGGAAATTTGCTTAATTGCACAGGTGGCAACCTATCACGGTACCACGCTTGAATTCACTGAGCTCCTGAGAGCAAACCATTCTTTCACAAATGTTTGTAGAATCAGTCTGCATGCCTAGGTGCTTGATTTTATACACCTGTGGCCATGGAAGTGATTGGAACACCTGAATTCAATGATTTGGAGGCGTGTCCCAATACTTTTGGCAATATAGTGTATATTAATAAATATCCTGATGCATCTGAGCTTTATAATGGCAGTGAATGGGATCAACGAGTATGAAGCTGCAGAAAGTGCATCCATCCATCATAAACATACTCCACATATCTCCAGGGGGTTAATAAAGGCCTTCTGAAGTGAAGCAATGCGTTTGTGTAAGAAAAAAATCCATATTTAACAAGTAAAATATCTAGCTTCCGTCAGACCGCCTTCCGTACTCAAATTACGGAAAAAGCGTAACTGACGCCGCATCAGTTAAGATTTTTTCTTCATTTGAATAGGGAAGGTGTAGGACTTACTTCAGAAGGCTTTTATTAACCCCCCGGGGCCATGTGGAATACGTTTATGATGGATGGATGCACTTTCTTGAGCTTCATATTTGTTGATCCTGTTCACTGCCATTATAAAGCTTGGATGCGTCAGGATATTTATTAATATAACTCTGATTGTGTTCATCAGAAAGAAGAAAGTCATATACACCTAGGATGGCTTGAGGGTGAGTAAAACTTGGGGTAATTTTCATTTTAAAGTGAACTAATCCTTTAAGATTTTAGAATCAGCTGATTTTTGATAGTCATCCTCATTTTGTTCATATAAACACACTGAAATCAAATGTATATGTCTGCATGTAATGATCTAGTATTCCATTTTTCACATGGAATACATATTTCACCCCACATCTAAAGCAATAATTAAATAAACAAATAAATAAATAAGTAAAATGAAGCTTTTTCATTAAGACTTTTTTTTTTTTTTTTTGCAGAAAACTATACTCAATAACTCATCCTGCCAATACACAATGTTTATTTTTAAATTAAAATCAGCAAATGGAATTAAACATGCAACAACAAACAGTAACAAGATGTATCAAAATTTTAAAATGTAAATATCATTTTTGTAATATATGATAAAGGAATGTGTTTGTGCTTAATTGTCATGTAAATAAAGACCCAATGTGCTTCACCTTCTCAAAATATTATTATTATTATTATTATTTTTGATTTTGGGGTAAAACATGACCTGATGCCCAGTTCAGACAACACAATTTTGCCATGATCTGCTTGACGTAAGGTGTCGTGGGGATTCGTAAACGACAATGGGTGTCGGAATGCAAGATTCGATCGATTCAGCTTGTGTAGTGTGTCATAGTGGACGACAACCAATGCCGCATCTGCGATGCTTCAAGACGTCACGACAGAAAGACTAGCATGTTTAATTTTTTCGGTCGTCCACGACGACTTCCGTCACATGTGTGACACTGGCCAATGGAAGCACAGAAGCGCCTTCCTACATGCTTTCAAACATGCAGAAACGAAAGAGAAACAATGGTATCATTCCTGCTAGGTGGAATTTGTCCACGACAAGATTTCAGGAGTCGAAATCGTATAATCTGACACAGTGACTACCGTAACTGACAAAAATACAGTGTAGTCTGAACCCGGAATGAATTTGTTCTTGACAGAATTTGGAAGAATCAAACTACTTTAGTCTTTTGTGTATGAGGTCTTGTTATTAAATATTGCCAGTCTGCATGTGGACAGCTATGGCTACTGTCCACATCGAGAATGCAAATACATTTGTTAATGTGCACTGAAACATGAGGTGTTTTCATAGAGTCAGCGTTGACCTTCAGAGAGGATGATGATCAGAGAGCGAGAAAAGATAGCATGCTGACCAACCAAAACCAAGAGCCACAGTAGCACCCACCACACAAACACATCACTCAAGATGAAGTCAGAGCAAACGCTTCACACATTAACACACCCAGCGGTAATTGAAAATAGAGGTGAAAAGAAAACAGATGCAAAATAAACAGAGAATGGATCTGTTTCTGTGGTGTAGTGTATGAGAGCGTAAAATCATGCACAGGGACAACACTCTTCCTTCATTAGAGAGCGTAGGCCAGTGAAGACATGTTTCCACAACAACTACCAATAAAAAAAGAGAAAGGAGGAAAGGACGCTCCACTGAGCACACATCTACAGCAAGCTTTTGCTCTTTCCTCCCTGTTGATTCAGTGCTCTGATGTGGGGGGAGTGGGGGCTTGTTCTATTTAGAGCTCACTGGAGAACGTCGCATCCTCAAGCCTACACTCACACAGACTGTGCGGCCTCAGAGAGTAGCTCAGCAGACAGCCACGGACGCGTGTCTCTTGAACGTTACTCATTCAGACAGCTGGAACAGGGTGTGTAAACTTATTGACTTGGAGGCAGCTCTCAAAGTGGCAGAATGGGCTGCGACCAAAACAGGCAGCCCTGTACCAGTGACGTTTGAGATTCAGTTTCGATATTCAGATTTTCTCATTTTTGCACTATTCTTTACTTTCTCTTACATGGTTCAATAATTTTAGTACAGCTGCAGATGCCTTAGGAAATTCAGTGCTTACTGTATATTTATTCTACTGCCTACATTTGTTCGGTTTCAAAATCTATTGAGCTGCCTATTAGGATAGCATTTTAAGCGCATACTCAAGACACAAATGCTGCTTACTAGTATTCTGCCTTCTAAAAAACTTAGTAAGCATTAGAGACTTCCTTTACAAGGTTTTGGAACAGAACTATTGTGTCAGTTTAAATCTAGCATTTTGAGAACATCAGTGAGATCAAAAGACACATAAAAAAAAGCACAACACAAAACACACACGAAAAATCACTTCCACAGTTAGAACACTGACTGACAGCCACATCAGCCAATGAGAGGACAGAGGAGGAGCCAAGGAAAGGTCAGGGGGATGGGATCTACCTTGTAGGCGATTCGTGGAGGACATTTCTTTCCCAAACCTAGCGGAGGGGACATGTGGCGAAGCATCTCGTACATATCGAGGTAGGACATGCGTCCACTTCACAGGGGCGACACCCAGAGTTCAAAGGTCACACAGACAAGAAAAGGAGAGTAGTGGAGAACATGATGGAAATGTGATGTGAATGAGAGAAAGAAAGGGAAATGAACAAAAAAAAAAAAAAAGAGCATTGTTATTAAGGATTCTGAAGGAAGGTCAAGGGTATCCGATACCATCCCGTCTCAGAAGGACGGATGGATCATGCCTGCTTTTCAGGCTGCCGGTGATCCAGGGATGAAGAACATGGCATGATGGGTTTGGCCTGAGGGGCTGCAGTCTGGAGCTTCTGTCCTTGCATGCTAGGACGCAACCACGGCTAACCAATCAGATACTCAGGAACAAAGCTAATATTTGGCCTAATTTTAAGCACTATATTAACAGAGCAAATAAAAGCTGCTCTAGTACATCAATATTTACAACAACCAGACAGAAATGTGCATTGTGAACATATGGGATTAGTTTAGGATGAGGGATTTAGCATTTGGCTTTGTTTCCTGGTTCCCATGGTTACCCATATTAAAATTAGTAAGGGAAGAGGGGGAGTATAATCCAATCAGACATCAGGCACTTAATGGGCATTCGATTTTACAGCACCGCCCTCTAGAGGGAAGGCGTGTAGGTTTTCAAACCTTGTATGCCACCCTATTAGGGCACTTCTTTCCTAAGCCGAGGGGGGGTGAGATTACGCGCAACAAATTGTACATATCCATATAGCGTATCCTTCCACTGAAAAAAACAGATAAGGGTTAAAAAGACAGATTTTAATACATTTTTTCCATATTCTGTCTACATATGTATTCAAAATATTCATGCTTATTGAGGGTACGTTTACACGACAACGATGAACTAAAAACTGAAAAGTTTTTCCTTTGCGTTTTTCTCACACAGACAAAAACATTGTCAAAACGATCGCCGTTCATACAGATCCACGAAAACAACTAAAAACGTTGTATTATGCATGCAGGCCAGTAGATGGCGTTGTATGAACACAGAATACACATAAGCATGACGTCACCATTTTTTTCAAAAATTCACGTTTTTGTAGTTTACACGAGACAATAAGTTTTCAAAAACTTGCACTTTGAATCCCATTTTCAAAAGTTTGCGTTTTCAGGCCCCCAAAGTGCCATTGTTAAAACACATAAAAAGTTTCCCATTTTTAGTTGAAAACGGTGTCGTGTAAATGGCCCCTTTTCAAGTTAGAATGGATTACACTGACAGAGAGGATAGGATTCAAATCCGTTCTGCTCAAGATAGACTAAAAGTGGATGGCGTGCAAAGATTTGCATTCCTCAGCATAGACAAAGCTTGAGGATTTGATGTTAGCCATGGTCACACAGTAAAATGGGATTCTTGTGACTTAAGGCCATGAGTAAATCAGACACAGTGCCGGTGGCGTACCCTCTTAAGCCTGCATCTTTCAATCACTTAGTCTTGAGCTGTCACATTCTTTTAAAGAGGCACTAACTGAGGTGACACAGTGGAGGAGAGATACGCACCAGGCGGCAGGGTCGTACTCAGCCCAGACCCGGATGAACTCGTCGAGGTGATGAGGCCCGAGAATAGAAGCGTCACGTGTCAGGTACTCAAAGTTATCCATGATGACAGCAACAAACAGATTCAGCATCTGATGGTTGTAGGAAGGATTATTAAAAAAAGAAGGAGAAATCTCAATCAGAATTATTTAAAATACAATAACAGATTTTGTTTTGATGTTACAAGTGGCATCTTATTGGCTAGACTTAAAGGAAGTTTTCACTGATTAAAGCCAGTGTACTCAAATAAAAATTTGCAATTTTTTCTTTTGCATACCATTTTGTTTGTGCATATACACTATACAGATCAAAAGTTTGGGGTCGGTTCGATTTTTAATGTTTTTGAAAGAAGTCTCTTATGCTCAGCAAGGCTGTATTTATTTGATCAAAAATACAGTAAAACAGTAATATCGTGAAATGTTACAATTTAAAATAACTGTTTTCTATTTTAATACAATTTAAAATGTAATTCCTGTGATGGCAAAACAGTAAGCAATTCAGTAATCATTTTAATATGCTGATTTGGTGCTTAAGAAACATTTCTTATTATCACACAGTTGAAAACAGTTGTGCTGCTTAATATTTTTATGGAAATTGTGATAATTTTTCGCCAGGATTCTTTGATAAATAGAAAGTTAAAAAAGAACAGCATTTATTTGAAATAGAAAATTTCTTAAAATGTAAAAGTCTTTACTGCCACTTTTGATCATTTTGATGCATCTTTGCTGAATAAAAGTATTACTTTCTTGTATTCTTTATACTGACCCCAAACTTTGGAATGATAGTGTTGATGAACAGGCTTGTTAACAGACTAGTTAATATATAGATCCATTTTTGGCCACTTGGTAGACATCTTCATCTACTGTACATGTATTAGGATGTTGTGTCCAAGTAAGAGCATGCAAGACTGCTTAAAGGAATAGTTTAACCAAAAATAAAATGTCATTCCAAACTTATGACATTATTTCCCTGTGGAACACTAAAAAAGAAGTTTAGCAAAATGTCTGAGCTGCTCTTTTTTATACAATGAAAGTGGATAGGGACCAGGGGTTGTCAAGTTCCAAACAAGAACCTCAAAAGCATAATTTAACTGGTCAACATAATGTGTGCACTTTATTTCAAGTGCTCTGAAGCCTTAAAGTAGCTTTGTATTAAGAATTAAGTCATTATTTGCTGAAAACCTCACTTGACAGCCATGGTCACCATTTACTTTCATTAATTTCAAAAGAGCAGCTTAGACATCCTGCTATAACTAAGAAAGAAAAGGTTTGGAACAATGGCAGAATTTTCATTTTAAGTGTATCTGTTTGAATGTGAGATGTGCTCCACTAACCAGGAAGGAACAAAGAAAGATGAAAGAGACAAAGTAGAAGTAAGCAAAATCACTGCCGCACTCTTTTCCACTGTAGCCAGATTCGTCGTCACATGGCCTTTCGCTCAGACAAGCCAGCATGATCTCATGCCAACCTTCCCCTGTAGCACTCCTGTAAAATACATGTACACAAACAGCTAAAGTCAGAAACTTTGGCTTCACTTGTGCTAAATTGCAACAGTACTAAGAGTTGAACAGAGATTAAACAATGGCTTTACCTGAACAACAGCATGAGGGCCTGAAAAAAGGTTTGGAAGTTATTGTGATGATTGATGGCTGACTCTTCATTCAACTTGATGTTACCAAACACCTGACACAGAGAGAAAAGCACATCAGCATTCTAATTTTGGATGAATTACAGACAATGCAAGCATTTTTGGTAGAGATGGGCCGAGAAAAACACTGCACGATGTGTGCACTTTCCTATTGGAGCTTCATAAAAATACCTGCAGGGACTGCGTCAATAATTCAGACTGCCTGGAAGGTATGTTACAGTAAGCATCTGCAGTATTAACAATGCCATATACACATATTGCACAAACTGTGACTCATGTTTCTGAATTCTATGGCTTTATGTCAGACAGCAGACACGTAAATAAACACACTGACTCACTCAAATCTACAGAGCTGTAATGCACTGACAGACAGTAAAACAAATCACAATAATCCGTCAGCCGCATATATTATGAAAGTTCATCCAGTGACCAGGGCTGGATCATCTTTTAGGGTGGCATATGCACAGTGTGTAATAAAAGTAATATATTGATACACATTTCTGCCACCAAGAATGCATATCAAACCCACTGCTAAGAGTGTACTTTCTATTATTCCTAAAACAATTGACTTGTCTGAAGCATTTTGGGCCAAGTTATGTCTTTTCATGACCATGTAAAGTCAGTAAACCCTGTAACTTTTGCACAGTATGTGCAATGATACCACAGAGGGAGTATTTACACAGGAAATACATAACCAGACATTCACACACCTAGTGCAACTACAAATTTACAACTAAAATAACACATTTATGTTCAAGTATTAATGGACACTACTGTTCAAAACATTCGGGTAAAACAAGAATATTGTGAAATAATATTACAATTTAAAATAACTGTTTTCTTTTTTATATATATTAAAGTTTGATATATATTCCTGTGATGGCAAAACTGAATTTTCAGCAGACACTACTGTTGTACTGCTTAATATTTTTTTCTGGAAACTGTGATATCCCCCCCCCCAAGATTCAGTGATGAAAAGAAAAAACAATATTTATTGGAAATTGAAATATTTTGTAACATAACAAATATCGTTACTGTCACTTTTAATCAATTTAAAGCATCCTTGTTGAATTTCTTTTAAAAAAATCTTGACTTTTAAACAGCAGTGTAAGTGCACTAACAAAAAGATATAGTTTAATTTAGCAAAAAAAATATAAGCTTCACATTTATGATTTAAAACATTCAAGCTCTTGCCCCACATATTTTAATTACAAGGTAAACACAGTTTTACAGAACGAAGGGTGTGAAATTGTCTGTGCTAATCAACAGAATGTCACATGGTGTAAATAAAGCTTGAAATTGAACCATGAATCTAATAAGCTTATAATCCAAATCCTCCTATAATATCAGAAAGGTTGCAAAAACTGGTTCAAAACCACGTTTTATGCTGAATGATGAAGTGAACAAACAGTTGGCGGCAGGAGTTCCAAGTGTACAGTTGATTACATGGCTTACTGATGATGTTATTTTCCCAGTCTTACAGGATACAATTAGGATTGATTTACAATAGAGTCCTAATCTACTAGATGGTAGACGCCATCATTTCCAACACAATCTGTGGGAGATTGCCTGTGCATCCTTAAATGAGCAATCAAACTTAAAGTTGAGATCAGTCCGTTAGACTGGAACAATGGCCTCTTTTTCATAAACAAGCTTTCACATGGAAAAACACCACCTGCACATGCAAAACACTTATGGTTAAACATATATCGCTTTGCTTTTTAAAACGATTACCGGAAAGATCAATATTCTTTTTATCATGTTGAAGCTGTTAAACGTGAAGCAAGATGCACGCAGCAGCTCTGGTGATGAGATCCATGGAGTAACAGGCTCAGATGGAAAGGTTGTATGAAAGGTAAAGTTTATGAGAGAGCAACAGAGGCTTTTAAAGTTCTCTGGATCTCACCTGCATCCCGATGATGGCGTAAATGAAGAAGAGCATTGCAATGAGGAGACACACATACGGCAGAGCCTGAGGACAAAATACAGTTGTTTAGAGACAAACAGAAACGTTTTAGAAACATTAGACTGATTAACCCTCTGATGCACCTGATCTACTCAGGCAAAAATAATCATTTATTATAGTATGTTTTTTATATGTTCATAAAAAATGTTTAAAGACAAGGGTTTAAAAACAGGCATATTCTTTGCAGAACAATATATGTAAACACATACAGTGCTGGATACATTACTTACAAATTGTAGTCCATTACTGAACACAAATGAAAACTGCAGTTAGTAACATAATCTATTAACTTACACATTTTAAGTAATATAATCTGACTAAATTTGACCACATAGACTTAAATAGAATAATCTTGTACCATTACTGATATAAAAATGATGTTGAAAATTTATCATCAACAACATTAAGCACATTAAACATGACATTATGTCTGGGTTTTGGTGAAGGAACTGCAGGAAATTCTTAAGTAGATGAAAAGGTAATAATTAATTAAGTAATAATTATTTATTATTAATAATTAAAGTAGTAATTAATTAAAACAAAAAATGTAAAATTAAAAAAATTGCATTTAATTATTTAAGAAAATGTTTCATTTTTTCAAAATAAAACAAAAACTGTAAATATAAATGTAACTGTAGTCTGATTATGAGTATTTTAAAATAATATAATCGTTTATATTATTAATAATATAATTTTTGGAATCTGATCCAGATTACATATAATCATTTACTACCCAGCACTGAGTTCACCCAAAAATGAAAATAATGCCATTAATTACTCACCCTCATGTCGTTCTACACCCATAAGACCTTTGTTCATCTTCAGAACACAAATTAAGATATTTTTGATGAAATCCGATGGCTTCGAATCAGTGGTTTGGAGCGCCAAAGTCACGTGATTTCAGTAAACGAGCCTTCGTTTACGCGATCCGAACCACTGATTCGAAACAAAAGATTTGTAAAGCTTCGAAGCAGTGTTTTGAAATCTGCCATCACTAGATATTATTAAAAAGTCTTTATTTAGTTTTTTTTGGCGCACAAAAAGTATTCTCGTCGCTTTATAATATTAAGGTGTAACCACCGTACTCACACAAACTGTTTTAAATATGTTGTTAGTACCTTTCTGAATCTTGAGAGGTTCAAGGACATTGCTGGCAATAGAGGCCTCACTGAGCCAAGAGATTTCATCAAAAATATCTTAATTTGTGTTCTGAAGATGAACGAAGGTCTTACGGGTGTAGAACGACATGAGGGTGAGTAATAAATTAAACATTATTTTCATTTTTGGGTGAACTAACCCTTTAATGTTGTCTAAGGGGCCGTTCACACAGAGCGTGTTTTTTCTTTGAAAAACACGAGGTGCAGGCAGTGAAATGGGGAAAAAAGCAAAGGTCTTGAGATGCGTTTTTCAAAAGCTGAACTGATTTTAACTTAAGTGCCATTTTTAGAATACTGTGTCATGCGCGAGATGCAAGACGTGAGCTCAGCGGTCATACACGTCTGTTTGTTTACATAGAAAAACAATGGAAAAGTTGCACATTGTGAGCTAAGTTGTCAGAGTAAAGTCAAAGGTTAAGGTCTGACCTTAAATGACTGAACGAAGGTCCAGAGCAGGATGCGAATGGTGTAGCCCTGCCGCAGGAGTTTAATGAGACGAGCAGCCCGGAAGAGTCTCAGAAAACTCAGATTAATCTTCTTATCCTGGATACAAGAAAGAAAGAAAGATCAGAGGCGCATCACTGGCGCTGTCTCTCAACCCGAGACGAAGACACATCCTCAGTCAGTCAGAGTGTCAGCAATGGCTTCTGTTAGATCTGTTATTGATAAAGTATTAAACTAGTAAGTCTCATGCAGGACAATGTTGTTGATAGTCTGGTAATGATGCATGAATAGTCTTGCATGAACATGCTTTTATCTATTAGGGATGGGTGATATGACCAAAATCTTATATCACAGTGTTATAAATTCAACAATACTTCACAAATTATAGATATTTTTATTTATTAATTTTATTTTTAGTATATTTTAATTTTCAAGTTTATTTTTTTTTTCTTTTTACTGGACACAAACCAACAGAAAAATATTCATAAACAGAGTTAAAAACAAAGACAATTTAAATACAGAACTTCACAGTATATATTGCCCATGTTTATACCACCCATCCCTACTCTTTCAATACTGGAAAAGGGGTAAAAATAGGGAAAATCTATTCGTCATTAGCTATGTTTCATTCCAGCTTACCGAATTTAATAATTTTAATGTGCAAAATTGGAATATCGCATAAAACATCTGCGAATAATGCACCGTTTCCAGAATGTGCAGACAAAATTTATAAAAAAAAATGTTGTCATGTTATCTTGCGTTCGGATGTGTGACATTCATGTGAGACAGTTCTGGGAGGTCATTATACCAATTCATTTTGATGACAGACTTTGGCTCAGGCATTTCAGAATAACTAAACCAACATCTGAAATGCTGTGCAATGAAACTGATCCGCTGGTTAGTCCAGTTATCCAGTCACATCCACTGTCGAGGCAAAGTCACGTGAGATTTTTTGCAGAATATCAAGGGATTTATTCGGTAAATGTGTTTTCATCTTAGTTTATGCACGTCTACTTATTGGATGAAAAAAAATGTATGCACATTTTTCACTCCATTGTTTTTATGTGATATCCCAAAATGAGCATAAAAATAGGTGGATGGAAACATGGCTACTGTGAATAGACCTTACAAATCCCCCTCACCCTTTACATCTTAGCCTGATGCTGGATTGAACAAATTTGACAATAGTCAAGCCTGATTTCAGCAGGTATAAAGGTGAGCATTCAAAATTAGCATAAAGATGTTTGACAGGAGAAGAGGCTTGGACGAAGACAGGCAGTGCAGGAGCGATGAAGCCACTTACCGTCTGTGCAGTCCGTTGGGGAAAGGAAGGGGACAGGTGCCAACAGAGATTAAGCATGAAAATAAGAGTCACAGTGAAATCGTTAGGAGAGGCTGGAGTCCGTCTCCGACATGCAGAGACGCGGCTGTCAACAGTCGTTGGGGGAGATCTCTGGATTGTCATCTTCAGCAGATGATTTGGTCTTATAACAGGTCAAATGATTACTGTTTTCTGTTTGAATATATTTTATAAAGTAATTTATTCCTGTGATCAAAGCTGAATTTTCAGCATCATTACTCCAGTCTTCAGTGTCACATGATCCTTCAGAAATCATTCTAATATGCTGATTTGCTGCTCAAGAAACATTTATGATTATTATCAATGTTGAAAACAATTGTGTACTTTTTTTTTTCAGGATTCCTTGATGAATAGAAAGTTCAAAAGAACAGCATTTATCTGAAATACAAAGCTTTTGTAACATTATACACTACCGTTCAAAAGTTTGGGGTCAGTAAGAATTTTTATTTTTATTTTTTTGAAAAGAAATGAAAGAAATTAATACTTTTATTCAGCAAGGATGCATTAAATCGATCAAAAGTGACAGTAAAGACATTTATAATGTTACAAAAGATTATATTTCAAATAAATGCTGTTCTTTTGAACTTTCTATTTATCAAAGAATCCTGAAAAAAATATATTGTACACAAATATTTTGTACAATTGTACACAATAAATGTTTCTTGAGCAGCAGATCAGCATATTAGAATGATTTCTGAAGGATCATGTGACACTGAAGACTGGAGTAATGATGCTGAAAATTCAGCTTTGATCACAGGAATAAATTACTTTATAAAATATATTCAAACAGAAAACAGTTATTTTAAATTGTAATAATATTTCACAATGTTACTGTTTTTACTGTATTTTTAATTAAATAAATGCAGCCTTGGTGAGCAGATGAAACTTCTTTTAAAAACATTAAAAATCTTTTGACTGGTAGGGTATATATATATATATATATATATATATAGGACTGAGCAGAACGAGAAAAAACTTGTTTTCACTATAAAAAATGTCCTTTTATTAAAAGATTTTTTGAAAGATTTTAATAAAAAAAATCCATGACTTTTGACAATTTTCAAATTTCCTAATAGTTCAAGGTTTTCAATGGAACCCTGTCCACACGATTTTAAGACAAACTGAAAGCAGACTAAAAGTGCAACACAAATGCGACACAAAAAATAAATGCTGAAAGCTCACAAAGAGACAAAGTTAAGCTTCAAGAGGTTCTCATCTAGAACATCTACTGCAGAAAGATAGCTACATAATTTATAACATCTATCATACGTGTTGAGATTTAAAATTTTGGTTCTCAAAAGCTTTGATGTGTTTCTTTGATGACTCACCTTGATCTCAGTAACCAGAATGTCTGTGATGCTCCCCAGCACAGTAACAAAGTCAAAAATGTTCCATGCCTCCTTCAGGTAGTTCTGCAAACATAGAGAAAAATATGCAACATGCTAATTTCAAACTCTGTTGGAATCAGTTGAATGAGACAAATCTCCTATAAGGAGTGTTATTTATGTGCCATGTGGAGTTTCTGCCATAAAAGAGTTAAAAAACAAGTCATTTTTGAGGTTTGATTTCAGTTATGATGTTGTGTTAAAGGCAGGTGTTGATGTAGGTAGTAGATGTGAAAACAAATTTTGTGAATGAATCATTTATACTTACCCCAATTTAAAACTACACTTATTCCTAATCCTTAGAGACATCTTTGGGCATTTTAGTTTTCAATTTAGCTTAAGTATGGACTGATTTCACTTGTAAAAACACTAGTCAGTTTTAAAAGCTTTTACTATTCTAGTAAGGACAATGTGGCACACAAAAACAGGCAATCTGAAATGCAGACATTGGTGAGTCGTGTAATAGATCTTTCAAGACAGGACGGTCTGTCAGGTGTCTTAGCCTTGGGTCCATGTCTCTCCTGAACGCCGCAAAGATTAGTCAACTGCTGCTAGACATGGATCCCGGACAGAACAACATGAGCGAGACCCATTCATCAACCCTGGGCTCCGAACAGGTGGAGGTAAACGCAAGCATCACGCACCACAAAAGCTTCTAAATAAATGAGCCTCATAAATGGAAATGGAGCTTGAGATGAGACCTTCTGCTGCAGGTCAGACCAGCAGCCACTGAAGACAAATTTATGATGCATCGCTCATACTGTACACACAGCCTTACTCATACTTACACATTTTTCTCACCCACGGGGCCATCATTAGCCTCTCACTGATTTCACAGTTCTTGCTCTACTGATGGCCCTGCAGGCTGGTCAATCAACCAACAGAGCACAGCTTTACTCTCACTTTTTTCAGTTCCTCTCAACTTTGGATCAAAGCCTTGCAGTTTATTCTGGCCAAGAATTGCCCTATCTGCCTATTTTAAGTTTAAACGCTCATAGATGCCCAAACTGGGGCCTGGGGGCCAAATCAAAGTACATCACGGGGCAACTTTGGCCCACGGGCCACAGTTTGGGCATCTCTGAGATAGAGCATTTCATGAAGGATGTCATGAGGGGAAAAATATAAAAAACCTGCCGTTGAAGTAGATGTATGCTGTTTATTCGGCAATACTGTTTATAGCAGCAATTAATATACATAATATTGTTACTGTGGGCACTGAATAATTCTAGATAACATATTAGCATAACGGTTTTCATTTCTCTGAACCTACAGTAGCTTAATTTACATCAACGAGTCAAGATTCAAAGCGATTTAACACAACTGTTTAACACGCCCATTGTGTGCCCCATCTGACTGAGAATGAGAATATAAACAAAACTTAAAACCCTTAATCCTACCCAATACCTAAACTTAACAACTACCTTACTAACTATTAATAAGCAGTAATTAGGAGTTTATTGAGACAAAAGTCGTTGTTATTAGTTAGTTAAAGGATTAGTTCACTTTCAAATGAAAATTAGCCCAAGCTTTACTCACCCTCAAGCCATCCTAGGTGTATATGACTGATGAAAACAACTGGAGAAATATTAATAAATATCCTGATGCATCCGAGATTTATGATGGCAGTGAACAGGGGTCACTAGTATGAGCTGAAGAAAGTGCTTCGTAACTTTAATATAAGCTAGATATTTTACTTCACAACTTGTTAAATAATTTTTTTACACAAATTGCTTCAGAAGGCCTTTATTAACCCCCCAGAACCGTGTGGAGTACATGTTTATGATGGATGGATGTAGATGGAAGCACTTTCTTCAGCTTCATACTAGTGACCCCTGTTCACTGCCATTATAAAGCTCGGATATGTCAGGATATTTATTAAAATATCTTCGATTGTGTTCATCAGAAAGAAGAAAGCCATATACACCTAGGATGGCTTGAGGGTGAGTAAAGCTTGGGCTAATTTTCATTTGAAAGTGAACTAATCCTTTAATAGTAAGAATTGTACCCTAATCTAAAGTTTGATATAATGCAACTTTTACTTTTGGCCCACAACCTCAGTCAAGTTTGATTTTTGGCCCTTCGTTGTAATAAGTGACTGTAATGATAAAAGATTAGTGGAGTCTCTCCACTCTCACCAGAGGGCCAAAGGCGATGACCTTGAGAATGCACTCCAGTGTAAAGAGAGCCGTGAAGATGATGTTCAGCCACTTCAACATGTCCTCATACGGTTTAGGAGCATCATGGAACTGCAGAGGAAGAAAAAACATACAGCGATAGTGACTCACTCTGCACTCACTCCAATATTCAAAAGACCTGTAAAATAGGCTTTCAGGACTCCAAAATTAGAAATGACTTATTCATAACTGACTATTCACAAACATCATTTCATATGCAATAATCAGCATTGCTGAACCTCAATCAACCTTGGCAATGCCTTACACTCTAACTTACAGATAGAGGGCACTTCCTGTTGGCAGCTTACCAGACAAACAATTGACTGATGAACTCTGAGCTGCACTAGACCGTTCCCAAAGGAAAAAAAGCATTATGCCTGTATGTTTGGATGCACTGATTTAATCTAAAAAGCCTCTTTTTGTTCAATTTAATTAGACAGTCTTCTGTATAACTGCCAGGCCACAGGGAGAAAAAAAGCATCCTAGATAAACATCTGGTGGTAAATTTCCCTTTTTTAACCTGTTAACTGTCACCCCCCTTTTTGAGTAAAGAGGTAAAAAAAAATGCACTCTAAAAATGGTTGTAATTCATGAATGCTGTGGAATACAGGCCTAAAGTTTTAAAGAGGAAGTTTGTGTTTAAAGTAAAGTAAATATACTGCACTAAACATTTTTTATTATATAAAATATATATTTTACAAAATAATTTGGATTGCTAGAAAATCAAAGCCATATGTCTAAAAAAGTTGTGTTCCAAATTTGAAGTTGATATCACAAAAATTGAGGTTCCTGTAAGAATTTGCACTATAGAATATATCAGTGCCTGCCCACTCTTTCAGTGGCACTGCTTCTGGAAATATTTTTTCCATTCATTTGTCCCATAGGGATTTTAAAAAAGTATTTGTTAAAGCGTTATAAGCCATGAACAAAGCCAACCAGCTATGAGGTGAATCTTAACATTACAAAGCAAAAAAAGTGTTAAAAAAAATCAGACAAAAAGACAAAGGCACAACACTGTGTAGTTAACGGCTTTAGTGAGAAAAATAACTACAATCCCATGAAGCACTGCACACAGCATAATCAAATTAAAAATGATGGAGAAATATAAAACTTCTCATTTTACAAATATTGATTATATATAAAAACAATAAATTTTAAATTCATTACAAAATATGCATACATATACAAATATTTAAGTATTTTGTGAGCGTAGCGAGGTCGACTCGATTACGTCATCCGCAGTTCTTCGTGGGAGTGGGCGGAGCTAAAGAGCTCTTTTGGCGCGGTTTGCTCTTTTCGACTCTCTGACTGGTGGAATTTTCTGCACAGCATCATGGCTAACATAGTTTTTCACCACAAATATTCTGTTTTACCTTCATCATGAGGACTACTGTGTTGACGGCAATCATGCTCAGGATGGAGTACTCAAATGGAGTGGACACCACAAACTTCCACATCTTGTACTGGTAAGACTGCTTGTCCTGCGGCATGTAGCGGGTCAGAGGTCTGGCGTTGATGGCAAAGTCAATACAAGCTCGCTGTTGACGAAATCAAAGCACACTTATATCATCATGAAGTCCTCAGCAAAATGTTGAAATGAATGTCTACAAGCTTAAAACTACTCATCACCCTGATCTTTCCATGTCTGATTATTAGAACAGCATTGGTATTCCCAGAGCTCTCTACATCAAACGAATGAAAGGCTGTGAACGAATGAGTGCTTGAAGACAAACATCAAACCAGCTGCACAAATTAGAACATAGTTACAGTACAGCACAGATTAATGTTTAAACACAGAGTAAAATTTCCTCTGAGAGAATATACAGATTAGAGGCAAATACTGTATAAAGAAATCAGAAAAAAAGAGGAAAATGAAGAAACAAAACCTAGTGCTGCATAATCATGCTGCCTTTTTTTTCCAAATTCAAATGACGCATTCCCAGAATTCACTGCAATGAGCTCAGAGGTAAAAAAAATATCTAAATTGTAGTCCATATTCACTGTAAAAAATTATTTTCATTATTTGTTATCACAACATTTTTTTCTTTTGTCAAATCAACTTAGATAATTAATGTGGCACAGATACCCTAATATCTTGAGTTTCTGTTGATTAAACCAATCCTCTTCATTGTATTAACTAAAATTTTTAATTTCAATGAACTCAAAATTTTAAGGCAACCAAGTAACTTATAAGTTAAACTAACAATTCTTTTTTACAATGTAGAAACTTATATTAGGGTGACCAGATCTCGGAAGTAGGGGACATTTCCAATTTTAGTGGTCAAAATGCAACTGAAAACTCTATTATCAATTAATTATCTAGTAATTAAAAAATGGGGACAACTGTTTTTTTTTTTTTTTTTAATTGTTGTGGGTTTCAAATACTATTATTATAATTAATAATTATTATGTTTGCCGGTCAAACTGACCCTAATTGGATTTTAGTACAATTCAGTAAAAATGACAGTATGAAAAAAGCTGCAAATAGCAAACAGATCAAAACAGTATTATATTATAACAAAATTAGGACTTCACACACAAAAAAAAAAAAAAAAAAAAATGGCCATACTTTAGATTAGTGTCCGATTCTCACTATTAACTAACTATTAACTTCGACTTTTGCCTCAAAAAACTCCTAATTGCTACTTATTAATAGTTAGTAAGGTAGTTGTTAAGTTTAGGTATTGGGTAAGATTAAGCGATGTAAAATATGGTCATGCAGAATAAGGCATTAAAATGTGCTTTATAAGTACTAATAAACAGCCGATATCCTAGTAATATGCATGCTAATAAGCAGTTAGTTAATAGTGAGAATTGGACCCTTAATTAAAATGTTACCCAAAATGTATATGAGAACATATTAAACATGATAAATAAAACCATTTAACAATTTTTTTTTTTTTTTTTATATTTTCTTATTGTATTTAATATTTGCACAAACTGTATATATAGTGTATCCAGTCATAACTACTGCTAAAAACATATTTTTGTTTAGAGGGGTTTTGGGCACTTTTTTTTTTTTTATAGCTAATCAGGTTAGGAGAACATCTGGCTGCCAAGCTAAATGCCTGCTCAGCGTATTTTTTCCCAGCAGGACACCAACTATGCCTATGTAGAGTGCTTCAGATCAGTGATTTATGAGGTTCAATAATTGTGCCTTAGTAGGCAGCAGGCAACAATGCAGCTTTTAGGTTTTAGAACAGAGGCAGAGAGTTGAAAGAGTTCTGCCTGACTGGTCTGGTAGTTACTCCTGGGGTAAGATTCTGTGCTTTGTGTGTGAGAGCATGTGTTTGTCAAAGGAGCTTAGTCAAGGTAGTATAGATGTAGACAGACAGGTGCGTTGGCCTCACACAGGTGAGAGGAATTCTCTTAAAGGGTTAGTTCACCCAAAAATGAAAATAATGTCATTTATTACTCACCCTCAACCTAAATATGTTTACTCAAAACATATTTAAATCAGTTCATGTGACTACATTGGCTCTACCTTAATATTATAAAGCGACGAGAAAACTTTGTGTGCGCCAAAAAAGTGAAATAACGACTTTTCAACGATATCTAGTGATTGCAGATTTCAAAACATGAAGCTTTTGTTTCGAATCAGTGATTCGGAGCGCCAAAGTCACGTGATTTCAGCAGTTTGGCATTTTGACATGCGATCCGAATCTCTGATTCAAAACAAAAGATTCCAAGCAGTGTTTTGAAATCAGCCATCACTAGATATCGTTGAAAAGTCGTTATTGTTAGTTGTTATTATATGAACTTTTAAATATGTTTTGAGTGCCTTTCTGGATCTTGAGAAGTTCAGAGGCATTGCTGTCTTTAGAGGCCTCACTGAGCCATCCGATTTCATCAAAAATATCTTAATTTGTGTTCTGAAGATGGTCTTACGGGTTTAGAACGACATGAGGGTGAGTAATTAATGACATAATTTTCATTTTTGGGTGAACTAACCCTTTAAGAATTCTTTTCTTCCAGGCATCTCACAACTGTCTGTGCATGTATAGAACAAGATTTTGCCCTTGTATTTGCATACACAATGCAACTCTATTTTAAGCAACACTGATTGGTGCCTACAGTTTACAGTCACCCCAACTACTCATCCGTTCACAGTTGATTTTAACTGACTATGCAGGCCTCCAACTGCCCCATCCTACCTCGTTCTTTTCCAAGCTGCACTCTGACATGGCTTTATCTCCCTGCTCTTGGAACGTGATGATGATCAAAGCCACAAAGATGTTGACAAAGAAGAAGGGGAAGACGATGAAGTAGACCACATAGAAGATAGAGGTTTCCATGCGGTAACCCGGACTGGGACCCTGGTCTTCATATGTGGCATCTACAGAATGTTTCAGCACTCTAGAGAACCACAGGGAGAATGACAGCAAGATAATTACATAGTGCATCAATGTTAAAATGAGGGAATATATATACAATAATTAAAAGATTTGGAATGATTATAATTTTGTTTTAAAGTAAAATAAAGTTGGCATGAAATGGAAATTTTGGTCATCTTTGTGACGTATATAAAAGTGAAACGACTTCTCGAATGAAAAAAAAAAAAGGTAGGGATTTTGTCCATCGCGAATAGATACAGTGGTTAAGATTACATGTCCAGGTCCATGAAAAACTCAGAGTACCAGAGACAGCTCTTAAATGTTACAGAGGGATTTAAGTAAATATGAAACACTTTCTGATTTTCTTGATGCAGTGCTTTGAGTTTCTTTCTCTTAACCAAGTTTGTGTTTTTCTATGGAATTAAAAGTAAAAAAAAAAAAAAAGAGGAGCATGGTCAGGAACACAGATTACACCAGAGAGAGTTGAGCAAGAAGTGAAACTTAATCAGAATAGAGTAAAAGGAGAAAAAGATTAGAGTAAGAAAAAAAAGTGTTTCAGTATGATCACCGTGTGTGTGTGTGTGTGTGTGTGTGTGTGGAGGAAGACTCACGTTGGCCAGCCCTCTCCTGTAGATACAGTGAACAGGGTAAGAAAGGCCCACAGGACATTGTCATAATGGAAATCATACTTCTTCCACTCGCGAGGCTGCGTCATGGCCACTCCATCACTGCCATACTCCAGGAACTGACCCCTGAGTGCAGACAGAACACATTTGACCACAAACTCTTCCTTTGTCTTTATTTACTTCCTTTTTCTTCCTATTTTGAATCCTCTTTAAGGAAGGAAGGAAGAAAAAGCTAATTCAAATAACTATCCTAGTATATAAAACTCTACTTCACTCTTCCTTTTCCTCTTTCCTTTTACCACTTCCTCTGATTCTTTCTTTTTGACTTTCTTCCTTCCTAATTTCTTTACTTTCTTCTGTCCCTTTTCCTTTTTTTCCTCCCTTTCCTCCTTTCTATGCTCTTCCTTTCCATTTCCTTCCTTCCTTCCTTCCTTCCTTAATTTAATTTTCTTCTTCCTTGCTTGCTTCCTTCCTTCCTTTTCCTTTTCCTCTTCCGTTCACTCTAGTTCCTTTTCTCCAGGGTTAATATTGTTAACTAAAACTATTAAAACATTTTAGCTAATTGAAATAAGGCTGAAATAAAATAAAATATAAACAGAGAAAATGTTCTCTTGGCAACTAACTGAAATAAGTTTAAGTTGAAGCACTAAAATTCCAGGCCTGAAAAAAAAAAAATAATAATAATAATAATACTGAACTAGACTACAACTTAAATAGTAATATTTCATTATTTAAATTAAGTAATTATAAAAAAATAAATTCAAAAAGCTAATTCAAATAACTATCCTAGTATGTATAACACTACTTCACTCTTCCTTTTCTTTTTACCTTTTGATTTTCATTTCTGCCTGAAAACCTTACTTCCATTCCTTCCCTCTTCCTTTCCATCTTTTCTAATTTCACTTTCATCCTCCTCTCTCCTCCACTCTTTCTCTTCTCTCCATCCATCCATGTAGAATATATCCAGACAGTCCAGTCAGAGCACAGCCGTACCTGCAGTCCTTCTCCAGGGCTTTGGACTCATCGGTGCAGTGAAAAAACTTCCCCTTGAAAAGCTGCACAGCAATGACGGCGAAGATGAACATGAAGAGGATGTAAACGATGAGGATGTTGAGTACATTCTTCAGAGAGTTCACTACACAATCAAACACGGCCTGGGGACACAAAAACAACACAAATCAGATCTCCTGCAAACAGTGGACAGCCTCGCTGCCACACATGCAGTCTATAATGCACAACTTCATTAAATCCATCTGTGTAGAATGCGTCGTCGTGTGTTAATGTCACAAGGCCTTGGTGAAAGCACACAACTTCGCTAACTGTAGGCTGTGACTTAATTGATTACTGCTCCTCTTGCTCTAGATAATCATGATTGCACTTAGGCTAAGGATGAAATGAGAGTGGGGGGATGTGTAAATCTACTCATTTTTCTGTCGTTTCTGCTCGTTTAATATCCTCAGGGTATCATTATTAGCACTGAGTAATATATATTTTTCGGCATTAATGCTAATAAGATCTCTGTAGGCAGGATAAATGTCTCTGTGGTCCCGTGAGGCTTTATCCGTGCATTAGTTTTGTGACTAAGCTAAGCTGCAGTTTTATTTGTTAGTCTATTATTTATTCTAATGCCACTGGTGATGAATCTTCAGCCAAATGAGCAAATGATGGTGTGAAATGTAAGTTTAAATGTATGATATAGCCATGTAATGAGATAACAGTAAGTGTCTCTAAAACGATGTGTTTGAAGTGTGTGATTTGAATAGAGAGAAAGATGCGACAAAGCTGTTAATGTTAAGGTCTACACAAGGGGCATCCCTGCCTGCAAAATGTACACACAAACAAGCACAAAATCACACAGTGGTGGCTCCAGGATTTTTTTCTTGGGGATGCTAAGTGGGTGCCTAACAGTTCAGATGGGGTGCTAAGAATTTTAGTGCATTAATAACTTGCATTGGATTTTATTTAATTTTCCATTTTACCTTAAAACCATACATTGACAAGGTCACATTGTAAAGTGTGCACAGTTATTAAGCATGTTATCAATTTCTCTGAACATCTTTATTATTACCTTATCATGTCTTTGAATCAGTAATGGTTTATTCTGAGTGCCGGAACAGATAATAAGTTCTTTAAAACAGTTAGTTTTAGTTAACAATAACAACAACAGCATGAACAACACTATTGTTAGCATCTTGTTATTGACGCCTCTCAATAGGACTGTATACACCGCAAATGATAGATCCTCTATGAGTTGTAATTAATGATAATCTTTCACTTTGGTGGATCTGATCTTGTAATTGTACAACTAAAACCCCCCAATTCCATTGCATGCTCCTCGTAAGAGAAGAGCTAAGCAGACTAAAAAAAAGATAATAGGACATTACCTTGAGTTTAGGCAAACGTTTGATGGTCTTCAAGGGCCTGAGGACTCGAAGGACCCTTAGGGACTTGATGGTGTTGATGTCCTTGCCTTTAGTTCCTCTGTAAGGAAAAAGCAATGACTTAGAAACATTTCCAACACGCTTGCATTCACACATTTTAACATACACTTGATGCATTTTGATGTCATCTGCCAGCACATGCACAAAGCCCAAACGCAATTCAATTACATTTTAATGAGCTAATCACTTCCTCCAGCCCATCATGTAATTCAGAATTACATTAGCTAGAGAATATTTGGTTAGTAGAAAGCATGCTTTCAAGGGGAGGTTATTCTACAGAAACAAACCTACCTCTGAGGATGACAGTAAATATCATTTAAAATTTCTGTAAAATAACACTCATTTACCAGAAAAAGATACAAAGAAACAATCCATTCAGCAGGAATGGTCTCTTTGTAAAAACCACAGCTGGCCAAGTCATATACTGATGCTCAAAAAGCTTAAAAAAAAAAAAAAAAAAAGTCGCCATGTTGCATGGATGTTGTGGGTGGTTGCCAGGGTGTTTCTATTCGGTTGCTAGGGTGTTCTGAGTGGTTGCTTACTGGCCCAAGCCGAAAGACATCCAAATTTCTATGATGTTCTGTGGTCAGTTGCATAAATATCCTAACTTCATCATATAAGTCATCTCATTTTTTTTCTTTAAAACTGGTCATAATTTTTAAAAGAATCACATAAAAAATGTAGATTGGCCTAATTCGAATCCAAAATATAAAACGGATTACCCCTTAGCTAATAGCTAGTTTTTCAGGCTAGTTCTTTAGACACAGTTTTACCATAGTGGATGTGTTATATGCAAATGGATCCTGGTCTCTAAATATTGTTCAGGGGCATTATTTACTGCAAGTTTAAGGGATTTTTCGCTTGTTTTATAATCCACCAGGCAAAAGTCATGAATTCTAAACCTATACTCTAAAAAATGCTGGGTTAAAAACAACCCAAGTTGGGTTGAAAATGGACAAACCCAGCGACTGGGTTGTTTTAACCCAGCTGTTGGGTTAAATGTTTGCCCAAGCTGCTGGGCAGTTTTATTTAACTCAACTATTGTTTGAAAATGACTATATGCCTGGCTTAAAATGAATCTAAAATGAAATTAAAATGTTCATTTATTAAACATATTAATAAATGTTAATTTTCAAGATATTTTGGGTTCAAGCAATACAGTAATTTTTTTTAAACAATAGTTGAGTTAAATAAAACTACCCAACTTGGGTTGTTTTTAACCCGGCATTTTTTTTTTAGAGTGTACAATGAAGTTTAATACTTTTTTGTTTTGGTTTTTAAATAAATTTGAGCAATCATAACAGTGATGCACCACTAATGAAATGAACTGAACAGAAAATAAACCCTTTTAAAGTGTTAATAATTAATGCCGCTTTGATGTTTGAGTTCCATTCAGTTTAACTATGTTTTCAGGACTGACTTGAAATTTAATGAAGTCAGAGAAGACTGTCAACATCAATGACATGCTGAATGATTCATTCTCTGAATGTTACAGCTGGCAGATTCACATTGAATGGCAGGTAGAATTACACAGTTCAACAGAATGGAACTCACCTGAAAAAATAAGAAAGGCTATTTAAAAAATCTTTTACTCTAAACTTCAGCAGACATGTCTAAGCTCAAGAATAACCTCAATTTGAACCTTGTTTAAACCAAAAAAACAGAGTTCTTCTGAACGGTGAGATGTTTCCTTGACAGTCGAAAGTTCACTAAGATAAGCTTTTTCTGTGTGTCTGCATGTCTTAAAACCATTCATCATTCAAAATACAAACTTCAAATGCTCTGCATGGCAAATAAGCATACTATATGCTTCCTGGTATTAAAGAGAGAGTGGGTTTAGGTTTAGCTTAGCTCTGTGATTAGTATGCTTACTTTTTCTCTCCATTGAGGAGTTGGGACTCTATGGCATGCAATGTCCATGCAATGCCTATCAATAACATACACACACATGGGTGCATGTGGATCTCTCCCGAATGAGACAGTCAACTATACTCCCATAGATTTCAGAGGACCATCTGTCTCCAACCACCCATCACACAAGAGGTCCAGTGCTGAACTGGTTCTGGCTAATGTTTGTGACAGGATAAATCTACCTGATGCACCCTGATACGTAAATAAACAGAGTAAATCTCATATCATGTTCAAATTTAAGCCCAAAATTAACAGAAAACACAATCAATTATTTAGAAATTAAGCTTAAGATTTTTATTGTGACGTTATACATTTTCACCATGTAATTGTGGGGAAAAGATCTTTTGTGGGAAATTGTAAAATCTGTATTTTATTTTATATAATCTGTAAGCTTCTAAAATAGAAGAAGAAAACAAGAACTTCTTTTGATATGTATGTAGCTGATTTTCAGTTTATGCTATAATTTAATAGCAATAATCAGAATTAATTCAGCTTGTTTGACCATTATCATAAGGGGTGGCTGTCCTCTGGAAACAGTAGGAGTAGTAGTTTCTATAAGCCCTTGCAAAGGTCAAAGGTCATGTAATTGGGAAAAAGTAGGTCCATCCCTTCCACAAATGCTGAATGAGAGGAAGTGTCAAAGGGTGGTGAGTTTGGAGTGGTCCGTGGGGAGGTTGGGTGGTAAAGGGTATGTTTTTATAGATATATACAGTAGACTGTCCCCACCTGGTCACGCTTTGCTGTGATCTGACGAGGAAAACCGATGAAAAACCATGCACATGTGCACAAACACAGAAACACACACACAATAAGCCGTGTCACAGACACAGAGTAAGCAGTAAATGCAGATCAGCATGAAGAGATTAAATGAGATCAGAACGGAAGAGAGCTGTCATTGAGCGGAAACACTGTGGAAGGACGAACAGCAAAGAAAGATTAAAAGCATCGAAGCAACTCTAGTGCACAATAAAACATTGCATTAATCAAAGACATGATGCAGTGGAGGATTATTAGTTACTGTTGGTTTGTTTGTAACATCTCTGCGAGATAAATCACATTCAGTGGTAAATATAAAGGCATCGAAACATGGAATAAAAATCACAAATGTGAAAAGGTCACAGACCTGCAAATGTCACATACACACAACCACACACACTATAAGAAAACGCATGCATGTGCTAGAGGTTCATGCAACTCCTGGTGATGGATGCTGATTGTGTACAGCAAGTAAAAGTAAAATGGATCATTTCAGTGCACTTTGTGTAAACGCCTTGAGTCTTTTTAAATTCATTCATATATACTTTTTTTTTTATTAAATATGAGATAAGGTATTTTTCTTTATTTCTCTATATTTTGTTTATGGTGGCTTAATAAGGAATAAATAAATAAATACATGTAAAAATAAAAGATAAGTCACAACAAATGTTTTCTATAGTAGATGGCTGGTAGATCTTTAATCTGATTTGCTCACATCACTTACAGCAGTAAGTATCATTCTGTCTGTTTTTTTTTTACAATTGGATTTAAAGAATGTTTTATGTTGGGCTCCCTTATAAAGTTACCAAACTTAGTGAGTAGCTCAGTTTTATTTACTTGCTGAAGCGTATTGAGTTATTATTGTATTGAATTATTTTAGACCCTGCTTATGTCTAGTCATGTTCTAGGGAAGTGTAGTTTCACAGATCTTGTGAATGTCTTGTACTGGTCTAGAGATTCCTTATCCACACAAACACACACTCATACTCGGGCAGATTAACGGAAAGCAGGTAATAACAAATGCGTACCCCATGAAGCTCCTGAAAGCAACGCAAGCGAGAGGGAATGGTAGGGAAGATAAAGAAAGCGAGAGAGAGACAGAAAGAGAAAGAAAGATGGATGGAGAAAGAAGGAACTAAATGAGAAACATTAAAGCCCACAGGACACAAGCTTGCTATAAACCACTGAAAAACAGCACAGGAGAGAAAAGAAGATTACAGCACAGTTTAAGAGAAACAAGCACAGGAAAATCAGAAAGAGCAGAACACAGTATGAGATACATTTATAATCACTATACAACAGTGAACTGAATCCAGAGCGAATACTACCTTTCTTCAGCTACTTGTATGTTCTGGGGGTTGGTTTTTATTAAAAGTTTTTATTTTTATTTTCTCATATTATATGAAGGTCACACTAGAACCATCTTGGTTTATCAATCCTTTAAAAATTTAAATTTAGTTTATTTACATTTACTTACCCTCATGTCGTTTCAAACCTGTATGATTTTCTTTTTGTTTGTGGAACATAAAAGAAGATATTTGGACGAATGTTGGTATCTACGGAGCCCCGTACACGACAAGCAAGAAAAAAATGTAATTGTGCACACGATTTACTAATTCGTTCCTTCGATTTGCTATTTCATTCCCCCGATTTGCTAAATTGTGCGCACGATTTACTAATTTGTTTCCTCTATTTATAAATCATTCGCACGATTTAGCAAATTGAGGGAAAGAAATAGTAAATTGCGCGCACGATTTATAAATCAAGGGAACAAATTAGTAAATCTTACACGATTTAGCAAATCAAGGGAACGAAATAGTAAATCATCCACACGATTTAGCAAATCGAGGTAATGAAATAGCAAATCGAGGGAACGAATTAGTAAATTGTGCGCAAGATTTAGCCTACTATTCTTTTTCTGCATGTCATGTGCGGGGCTCCGTAGGTAACCAAACTGTTCTGTAAATATATCTAAATACTAATTCAAATGCAGCTTCCGAAATAATAATAATAATAATAATAATAGCCGTTGTAGCCTAAATGTTTATGTGTAATAAGTTCTATGTTGAATCAAATAAAATATTTCTTTCTAAAGCTACTTTTTGTAATGTCTATTTGATGCTTTCCTTATTTGACACAATAAATGACTTTAAATTATCTTTTGGGGGTAATTTCACAGCCAAATTTGATGTGTGATTAATTTGTGATTAATTTCATTAATTAATTGGCATATCATGTAATTTAACTCTTATAGATATGCTATAGTGCCACCATAAGAAGCACAGGTGCCAGTCGGAGCTGGTGGAGAATTTCTGCACTGAATAATACAGCTACAAACTCACACAAAATGTCTGGTCTCAAAAGCGGAGCAGTTTTCTATCACCTCTTTTACAGCTATTTTAAAGCACCCCAGGGTCTTTCTGTCAAATTCAGAGGTGGAGAGAGACAGCTGAGCATCTGCACATGACGACTAAGATGATTTAACCACACTAGACCTTGCATTTATTACACAAATCACACACGCGCTGTCAAACCAAATGTGTGCGTTTATGTTTGCCTTGCAGAGAAATCTGTACCCAACTGGCTTCATAAACTACATTATGTTAGCTCTAAGCCATGAAAACTGCTGCTGTGATGTCATGGTGGTTGCCATGGTGATGGCTATATGGTTGCTAGAACGTCCTGATTTTGCCAAGTTAGACGCATTCCTGGGTCAACATAACCTGGAATAACATTCCTGTCTGAAAATTTAGTCCGAACCATATCACTAACCCTAAACCTAACCCATAAACCATAGGTAAATCAGAGGGAAATGATGGCTGAAAAACACTGCTGTAAAAGCACCTAACCCTGGTTGTAAGCCGAAACTTCACATAGACCGTAAACTTGTCCTTCAAATCTGATTGGTTAATTGGAATGTTGTTCCAGGATCAACAAAGATGTTGATCCAGGAACATGTTGCACTTGGTGAAATCAGGTTCTGAATGGTTTCTAAGTGTTCTGAGTGGTTGTTAGCATGTTGCTCTGTGGTTGCTAGGGTGGCTTATGGCTTAGGTGGTTTCCAGGTACCTACTTCATTGTGAGTCTACAGGATTTTATTGTTGTTTTATCGTCCATCAGATGAACATCTTAAAATCAATCAATTAGAAGTGTAATAGCACGCTTAGCAAATCATTACTAATTATAATGGCGGCTCAGGAACAATAAGAATCAAAGCCAAACTGTTGGGAAATATGTCCTCTCTGCAACTTGCTTGGTCAGCTCCTGTGGGAAATACTAAATCCGAACCATTAGCACAGGTGTGCGCACTGCACACAATCCCATTATGAGCTAAAAAAAAACAGATGCACGTTAAACCGATCAGTTCCGAAGACCAAACTACACACAGATGCCACACTTCCCCTCATCACAGAGCTTCATCTCACACCAGATACTAAACAGCAGGCAGTCACATCCTGTTTCCGTCATTTTCAACTGAATGCTCTCTTGCTGGATTTGAACTGACAGTCTGCTCGTCTCTGCTCCGCTCTGACAGAATTACAAAAAAAGCCACTCACGAGCAGGCGAAGGCCACCAGAGCGCCGCTGACTACGATGAAGTCCAGTATGTTCCACAGGTCCCTGAAGTAAGACCCAGGATGCAACAGCAGCCCAAGATCGATCATCTAGAAGGGAGGAGATGAACAAAAAAATAGAAATAAACACTTATATTCAAGCAAGGACGCATTAAATTGATCAAAAGTGACAGTAAAGACATTTATAATGTTACCAAATAAATGCTGTTCTTTTGAACTTTCTATTCATCAAGAATCCTGAAGAAAAAGTATCAGGGTTTCAACAAAAATATTAAGCAGTACAACTGTTTTCAACATTGATAATAATAAGAAATGTTTCTTAAGCAGCAAATCAGCATATTAGAAAGATTTCATGTGACGTTGAAGACTGGAGTAATGATGCTGAAAATTCAGCTTTGCCATTGCAAAAATAAATTACATTTTAAAATATATTACAATAGAAAACTGTTCTTTTAAATAGAAAAATATTTTACAATATTGAAGTTTTTACTGTGTTTTGATCAAATAAATGCAGTCTTGGTGAGCAAAGGAGGCATCTTTTAAAAACATGAATGAATCGTGCCAACCCCAAACATTTGAAGGGTAGTGTAAATAAACAAAAATGATAAAATCCATATTATTTAATACTGAAAAAAAATAAAAATACATCCTTGCATCAATGACACAGTGACAAGGAGGTTTTATTTACCTTTATAACCATCTCAAATGTGAACACACCAGTGAAGACGTAATCTAGGTATTTCAGCACCTGAGGGAACCACAAAACAGTTTGAGCGCTAGAAATAAGCAGTAATTTTCTTCCCATTTCTGCAGTCCCAGAGAGCGTTTGAGCAAAGGCAAGTGTATGATGCCACAAATAATACAAAAATCTCAGTGTAAACCATAGTGTTTGGCCCCACTGCAGCTATGATTCAGCGAGTAATTCAATAATCTTCAAAACAGAACAGATATGATGTACAATGTATTTTTATGAGAGGCAAAAATAGATGTTTCAAATAAACCCAAGTTTTTCCTTCCTTTCCCTTCCTCCCACATGAGCAGTTGGGGAATACTGTGTGAAAGCAGAGATTCATCAGACAAACCAATCATGCTCAATGAATCAATGAAAAAGAAAACAGTGGGCAATGGGATTCTTGAAGACACGTTTACATGTAATTCTCTGTAATTCAGTGCTACCTTTATGGGCTAATGTGGTCGCACAGGGCGCTTAAAGGGTTAGTTCACCCAAAAATGAAAATTATTCCATCATTTACTCACCCTCAAGCCATCCTAGATGTATATGACTTTCTTCTTTCAGACAAATACAATCGGAGTTATATTAAATAATGTCCTGGCTCCTCCAAGCTTTATAATGGCAGTGAATAGAGGATGAGATTTTGAAGCCCAAAAAAAGTGCAACCATCCATCATAAAAGATAACCACACGGCTCCGGGGGGTTAATAAATGCCTTCTGAAGCAAAGTGATGCATTTGTGTAAGAAAAATTTCCATATTTAAAACTTTAAAAACTTAAATAACTGGCTTCCGGCAGACGGCCGTACACACGTCGACTTACACCAAAAGAGTAACCTGACACGATGTAGGAGTAGTGTAAGCTTTGACACCTCTCGCTGTTCAAACAATAGGGCTGGGCAACAAACTCAAGCTCCTCTTCTATTATATCGAAATCCTCCGATGTTTCTCTTTAAAAATTCTCATTTTAGACTTCTAATTCGTGAACAGTGTTTTGTTTTGCTCTATCCTCTGCACTTCCGCGTTCGTTAATACGTCATGAGTCAGGTTAGAGTTCACTCTTTCGCCATAAATCGATGCGTACAGCTGTCTGTCGGAAGTTTTAAATATGGGTATTTTTCTTACACAAATGCATTGCTTCACTTCAGAATGACTTTATTAACCCCCCGGAGCCATGTGGATCTTTTAAAATGGATGGTTTCACTTTTTTGGGCTTCAAAATCTCATCCTCTATTCACTGCCATTATAAAGCTTGGAAGAGCCAGGACATTATTTAATATAACTCCGATTGTATTCGACTGAAAGAAGAAAGTCATATACACCTAGGATGGCTTGAGGGTAAGTAAATCATGGGATAATTTTCATTTTTGGGTGAACTATCCCTTTAAGTCTTTTCACAGGCTGTCCCAGAAAAAAAAAAATGAGGGGCTAGTGACAACCCTCAGCATGACAGTTCAGACAAGGGCTGCCATATTACCCTACAGGACTGGTCTTGAGTTATGTAAACGCCACTGATGTCATAACACAAGCTTACCATGAAAGACAGTGACAATGAGGTCAAAGTTTGTTGAATTTTATAGATTTATAAGATGACATTTCAAACAAAAAATGGCTATATTTAAAAATATGGATCAGCGTGTCTTACGTCATTGCGGGGGGCATGGGCCTGCACAGGATCTTCAGCAGCGAGAGCGATGCTGCTCATGGTGATGACTGTGAGGATACACATCTCAAAATACCGCAGGTTCACCACATAATGACACAGCCGTCTCACTCTACAGAGGACATGAAAACACTTATTCACACTATTCAGTAGGTACATTAAATCGAAATGTTCATTCACAGTACTTCTAAACAGGCAATATATGTGATACACATTTCATATCTCTCGTGAAGACTTTACTAGAACATAATATTCGGGGTTTAACTCACGGGTTAGTTGGACCAAACACAAACATGGAGCTGTATGGCAGAATGTGTTTGGGCGCATTCTGATTTAGCTCATCAAGATCCTTCTTTTCCTCGTTCAGCAGTAAACTGTCACCATCAATGTTGTTCACTGTCAAACAGATAATCATTAGAGCAAAGATGAGGAGAGAATGTCACAAGTGTCAAATAAACATTTAATGCTGCCTTCTTTTTAGCAGTGCTGCTTTTGCAAAATTGATTCTGTAGTTAGTAGGAAATACTTAAAGGGATAATTAAACCGAAAATGAATAGTCTGTTGTTAAAAGTCTGTTATAAATGTAAAATAATACTTACTGGGAATGATTATGGTCTCTCCTGGCGGGGCAGTTATGGTGACGGGGATGTTGACTCCAGTTGGGCCTGCTCTGGTGCTGTTTTTTAGATTATCCGTGACTTCTGGCTTCTCATCAGTGGGAGACTGGAGAGGGCTGGTGACTAGGCTGTCTGTTTCTGTCGGTCTGCCCCTGTAATAATGAAAAGCTATACATCTGAACAAAATAATATACAACATATATTTACACACAAAATAACTCAAAGTGCTCCCTAATGCTTTTCAAAGTACATGCACATCAAAGCAACAATGAAATTGTAGCAATAAATGTCATGTCTGATCATACACTCAAAATGTCCCACATAAGATGGTGAATAACACTGCATTATATAACAAAAAATCAAAGTAATGTCATTTATTTTAAAGAAAAAAAAACAGACATTTCAAGCAAAACATTTAAAAGACGTTTCAAAGATTTTAAATTCTAAAACAATAGATGTACTGTTTAAAATGAAGAAAAAAGTATTTGGACACTTTATCAAACATTAGTGGAACATATTCAAAATTCATGTGATAAACTATACGTTTAGTTACTCTGCTACACTTGTGTAAACATGAGGAGAACTGACTTCATACATGCACTGAAAATCACCTTGAAACAAGCTGGTTAAAAGATATTGCAAAAATTGCTCATAAATGTGAAGTTAGCTTTGACAAAAGCCCTATTTGTTTGCAGATTACACTTTGTTTAGTATTTTTGTTATCTAAATGTACTGATTTTTTTTATTATTTTTTTTAAAGTATGGCTTAAAGGGATAGTTCACTCAAAAATGAAAATTCTGTCATCATTCACTCACCCTGTATGACTTTCTTTGTTCTATGGAACATAAAAGAAGATATTTTAAAGAATGTTGATAACCAAACAGTTTTGGTTCCCATTGGCTTCCATTATATAGACAAAAAATACAATGGAAGTCAATGGGAACTGAAAATAATTGGTTACCAACAAGATTGAAATATCTTTTTTTTGGTGTTCTTCAGAAGAAATAAAACCATACAGGTTTGAAACGACATGAGGATGAGTAAATAAAGACAGAATTTTCATTTTTGGGTGAATTATCCCTTTAAGTGACCAAATACTTTTTTTGGGGCCGGCATACAATCTGAAGGCCCCGATATACTCACGGCGAAGTTCTTCTTCGTTCTTCGCTTAGGGGTAAAACGAAGTTGGAAATACGTGACCAGCGATATCTGCTGAGAGCGCTTTTAGATGAATATGTAAATATGCACTGTGCGCTTTCCTCTCAATAACAAAATAATCACACAACAAAATGAGAAAACAGCAAGCTTTTTTTTTTTTAAATAAAGCATAAGAATCTGATCATCATAGCAACATGGATGTTTGCATGAGCTCTGCAATTTAGCACTCTAGTAAATTCACGTTACGTTTATTTATATAGCACTTTATACAATAGATTGCTTAAAAGCAAGCAACTTTACAGTATTAAACATGAAAACCAGTGCAAGTGTCTCATTTCATCAGAATTACAACCTCATTTTCTACTATAAATCGTCTTTCCAGTGTGTTCATGTTTTCACTCACAGACGTCTGGCCTCGACGGACTAAACTGAAGAAATGAACCAGAGAAGATTTCCACGTCAAAGAAGGTGGAGCCTCAGAGCCACACCTACCTAGTATGTAATTGCCACAGACCAATGGTAGTATGAAGGTGTTTAACAGCTGGAAAGTTCACTTTGGCAAGCTGTTTCGAACTCACAAAACACACTCCAAACAAACTTCATTTTGGCCTGATTTTGTTTGAAATGACATCACATCAGTTCGTTCTTCGATTTCGCTTGAAGTATATCGGGGCTTTGAGAACTTACCTGCGTTTTCCATTCTCCCTGCATTCTTCTCCATCCAGTGTGGACTGGGCTTTAACTCGGGGCCGGTGTCTCTTCTTCTCTCCATTCCCTCCTTCGCCCTCTCTGTGACCTCGTATCCTACTCTCACCCCTGCCTCCATTACCGATCGTGCCGTTGCCATTCCCGTTGAGCTCTCTGGATCGGCGAGAATGGTGGTGTCTGTGTTCTCTCTCATCTATCCCTATGCCTTCCTCAGGAGAGCCAGCCGTTTGGTGGTTCCTGTGTCCCCCATCCTGACTGCAGCTGCGTTCCAGGCCACCCTGGTGCTCTCTGTTTCGGCTGTGGTGTCTATGGTGCCGCCCCTCCCCTGCATCTCCGTTCTCTCCTCGACATCGATGGTGCTTCCTTGGGTTTGCGGAGGACGGTTGACACTCTCGAGTGTCTCCATCTCCATCAGTCTTGGAATTGTCCACAGTGCCGTCTCGATGTTCCACCACCAGCGGCCGATCATGGTGGGCCTTCATGTCGGGCCGCAGATGCAGTGCTGAAGACACGCGCAGACGCTCTTCGGGCTCTAGTTCGTTGTAAAGGGCCTCGCTGCTGTTGCGCAGATTGTGTCTGCGCAGCTGGTTGGTGCGCTGCTCCCATATGGACATCTTCTGCAGTGACCTCTGCTGCTCTTTACTGAGAGACGGGAGAACATTCACCTGAATTACACATATCAATATGTACTTATCTGATAACACCCACATCCATGAGCCCACCACTGTCGACCACTCAAAATCAGTTTTCATGATATCATGAGAGTAAAACATAAGATGTCATGATCAACAATAATGTTGTTTGCAAACATCACAACATTTTTTAAAGTCCATGTAAAGGCAATTCAGAGATTTGATTTTAAACACATTATAAATGTTAGAAATTAATTGCTGAAAACACATTACAAAGACTGTTAACTATGTAGTACTGAATTGTGGAGTTAAACAGTTTTTCACCATTTTTGTGTTCAGGATTTTTTGGGCGGGCCTGAAATCATGGCTCGATGACGCACTGAAGCCACTGAGTATGGCCCCTCCCCTAAAACTATAATAACTAGAGCACATTAGCATCAGTGGTTCGCCGCTCAATCGTGAGTTACTGTCATTACTGTTAGTTACTACAGCCTAAAAATGAACTTTCACTGTTGTTTCACTCAAACCTTCCTTGTTCACATTACTTAAAAAACTCGTGTAACTACATGAACTTAATTTAACTGAGTTGTTTCCACTAAAAATGAGTATTGTCAGCTTTACTTAATACGTGTTTGTTCAGTCAACTTAACATTGCTGAGTGAAATGCACAAATTAATGTTGACATAACTAACTGGGCAGTGGATCCGTCGTTCCCAGCATGCTTTGCAAGGGACTGCATTAGGAGAGTAAATTTAGGGATTAAAGTGTTATTTTATGTGTTTTTCAGTAAATGGAAAGATGTTGTTAGTTCATGTTAGTGTTTAAAGTCAATTTAATTGAGTTTGTTAAATTAGTTTTTTTTTTTTGAGTGCATTTTGAAGTGGAAATAGTTAATTTAATAAGGTAAATTAAGTCAATAAATGTGTTCACCTTACGTAATAAACATAACATTATTAAATACTTTACATATAAATATTATGCAAAAGTGACAAATTCAAATGAGTTGTAATTTTGTCTGCTTTACTTGAATTTCTTTTGTTCATACAACTAAATTGTTATTTGTACAAATAACTCAATATAGATGTGAGGAACCACTTGACACTGCTTTTTTTAAGTAAATCCAACAATTCATTTTTTTTGAGTGTACAGTTTGCTATGCCTTCATCACTTAAATGCATATTACCTTGCGATAATTTACAAAACAGCTCCATAGTCTCCATATTAAAATTTCATAAAAATGGTGATATCAAAAAGAGGTCCCGGCCCTCATCCTTCTGTACCGCCGACATCTGGTGCCATTGTCGTGCCCACCTTGAATGTAAGTTGCCTTGTGTGTTTCCCCCGAGTGGGCGTGGTTTCGGTGCTGACAGCGGACACGCCCCCAGTGCTTTAGAGCAGAGAATACTGCTTATTTTTCAAAATTTTTAAAAGCTCATTTTATTTACTTGCCATTTTTTTATCATTCAAATTTTGCTGGGTAGCTAATAACATTTTTCTATGGTGTGACAAACTCAGAACATATTTAAATATTGCTTTACACAGACTTTAAAGACTAAATAAGACTATATAAATACTAGTTTTACATGCGAAGAGATTAGCCAATCAAAACAGAGGTAGGCCTAATTTTAAAATCATGAAGGTACAGGAAGATCTTAAAAACAAACTTGTTGCCTTGAAATAAGCCAACTAAAATAAGCTAAAGTATTAAAACTAAAAGTTAAATAAAAATAAAGCTATATAGAAATATTTGAACAAAAACAAATGAAATGCACATAAAATAAAAATAAAAATGAAAACCAAGTATAAAAATAAAATTCAACTTAAAATATTAACAAATACTCTCATAGTATTAATCAACACAGAGGTAATTTGCAGTACTTAAAGGTACAGTAGACAAACAGCCTGCTTAACTGGACTTCAAGGGGGTATAATGACAAAAAATGCTAAACTCTGTGAGATATGGGAGCTTTAAAGGAAAAGTTCACCTAAAAATGAAAGGTCTGTCACATATTTATTCACTTTCATGTTGTTCTAAACCTGTATGACTTAATTTCGTCTGTGAAACACAAAAGAAGCCAGTCTTACCGCTTTTTCTTTTCTGTGTTATTTTAATGAGTGAGACCGGGAGCTTTTAAAATTAATAAGTTATCCATATGAATCACACACTACATTTCAAGTGTTCAAACAGGTTTTAAACACTGTAAAGTGAGTAGATGACAGGATTTTCACTTTTAGGTGAGCTACCCCTTTAAGAATATCCGGCCCTCAAGCATTCGAGTGGAACAGTGGTTGGCATAGATGTTTTTCTACATACAGTTTCAGTATAATCTGTACCTCATGCTCTTTGACTCATGCATTTCACTTACTGTACGTCCAACATCAAATGCAGTTCCATTGTTAAGAAGAGACAGAGAGTATAACAAGACTACAGGGACTCAGAAGCCCTAATGATGTGCTAATAGCATGTGCTAATGATAAAAATCACTTAAGTTGAACAAAAATAACAATAACATCCTGAGCTGTGTCACTATACCTCACAAAGCGACGACATGGAGTGTAGAAATAACTCCTTAGAGACACATTCAGGGTCGCACAACACACAAAAAAATGACAGACATGTTTAAGACAAACAATCACATTATATGAAAAGAGGTCAAGAGAGAAGGAAAGAACAACTGGTGAGAAAGAAAAACAGACAAAGAAGAACAACAAGAAATGAGAATTTTCTCACACAAACAACATACACCTGTAGATGTCAATATAATTTCAATGCACCAAATGATTATGAGGTTTCACTGAGGAAAAACCCCATTCTATTCCTAGCATGCACAAGCATACACACACAAACCCCAAACCCACACACTACAAAGCCAGTTGATCCAAATAGTCAGTGAAGCTTGCAGACAGCACACCCAGACTGCTCTGTTTAGCTTGGCCTTCATTCATATTGGAAAAGTTATCCGCTATCAAAAGGATAAAATCAAAGTGTCGCAGGCCTCTCAGAGCCTTCACATATATAATACATCTATCTAAGAACAAGGAGGAATAACAAGCTCCAAGTACTGAGCACAAATATAAAAAACTGATTCTTATCTATCTATCGTTCAAAAGGTCTATCTATCTATCTATCTATCAATTACTCTGTCTGTCTGTCTGTCTATCTACCTATCATTCTGTCGTTCAGTTAGTCTGTCTGTCTATCATCTTTTGTTCTATCACTCTCATTCAGTTGGTCTGTCTATCTAGCGTTCTGTCGTTCAATTACTCTGAATTACTCTTTACTATATAAAGCCTAAATTGTTTTAACCATTTTTCCCCCTTAATCTCAGACAACACTCTGTGAAGCCAACATTCAAAGCTGTGTTGATTAATTGGATTCTGTATGAAAGCATTTGTTTACTACTAAAAATGATGCTGTAATCACCCCCAAAATCAATGAGATGAGGTATGACTATAAAGACAGAGAGGAGAAACAATGAGAGGATTAAAGATTTAAGGAGATAGAAAGAGAGGAGAGGAGAGGAGAGGAGAGGAGAGGAGAGGAGAGAGGAGAGGAGAGGAGAGGAGAGGAGAGGAGAGGAGAAGAGAGGAGAGGAGAGGAGAGGAGAGGAGGAGTATTGTAAGTGAGAGCACAACTCACGGTGAGTGAACGCTGCAGACTGAAGACCTGCGAGAGATTGCATCTCGATTTTGCTTTACAAAACTGCACATGCGAAACAAAAAACAAAACAAAAGAATGAGACACAAACTCAACTGAAAAAAAGTGCCGAGGGAGCAGATGGCAGTCAGGGTGATGTCACTCTGTCTGTCCACCTGCCCCTGTGTGTTTCAAACACAAGACACAAACATTGGTAACACTTCAGTAAAGGACACTTTAAACACTGTACAGACTGTGGCCATGGAGAATGCCTGAAGACTTTTAAAAATGCATAAAATGGATATGAAATTATTTAAAAAAAATAAATCTCAGTTTAAAAATTCTGGCCCTCCACTTTAGTGTCACCAAAATTTAAAGCTAACAATACGTGTGTTTAAAACAACTCAGAACAAATTAAAGATCTTAACAATAAACAAGCTGCATTACAGAAGTGTACAGTTGGCAGTTTTGTAAATTTGATTTGACATGCTCAAATGAAATGTGGATTATAATTAGTTTTGTTGAGAAATATTGAGGTGACAATTGTAAAGTACTCATATCATGTGCTCTGTGAACAGACAAGAAAAAATGGTTACACACATAAAAACAAATGTAAATGAAAGTAGCACAAGACAACCTTTCAGACTGTTAATTTTTTCTAAAAACCTACTGGAGATTGGCATTACTCAGTGTTTCTTCAAATAAAGTCACTTGTATAGAAGAGGTTGATTTGTGTAGATTTGTAATATTTTGTTTCTCTTTTTGTTAAAACTGTCTTAGTCTTAGAAACGTTTGATAAGGAATATTTCATTTTTCATGACCAACAATTTTGCCACTAATACAGTTATCAACTGTTGGTGTACTTGTTTACAAAAATGACACAAATGTCAGCAAAGGGCATGAAATGAAGTATGAAGAAAATAAAGAAGTTCAATTTCAATCTGAAAATATTATGAAAATATTGTGTACTTAGGATACACAAAACACCTTAGCAAGACAAATGAGTCAAACTTTATTGCTAAAAATGTTTAAATGTAATTTCCATCACTGTCATTTTCTGTGATGCATGTATATAGACTGCTTGATATTTATATAAAATTACTATAAATAAATGAATGAGAGTGTGAAGGGGCCAAAAGTGCTCATAGTTGAAGAAACACCCAAATTCCACTTCTAATTTCCTTTTATTTACCTTGCAGAAGCTTTCAGGCAAAAATCTGCATATGTAAAAAGCATACGGCACCATAACAACTATCTCTACATATAATTAAAACATAATAATATAGCTTTGATACAACATATCACCATAAACACACTTATGAAGAACAGACTACACAGAGCAGGTTTAAGTGGAGGCCAGGGTCACACTGACATTGACTACACAAACAATCAAGCAATCACAAAAAACTTAGACAAGTAACAAACAACAGATATAGGAAAAGGAAAAGTCTCATAGAGCAAGGTTGGATACAAAAGAAATACAGGAAACAAGAAAAAAGGTGAAGTGACACAGACACTTACGCTGCTATTGAGATGTTGGCAGCAGACATGGGGCTGACCTCCTTCACCTCCATGGCCTTCTGAAGAGCTATGCTCTTCTTCGCTGCCTCCTCTTGTTCCTCTTCATCCTAAATTCAAGGACATTGCAGGATAAAAGAAACCTACTACCTGTTCAGGGTGTTTAGTGTAAATGCGTAATAGCAAAAACAAAGCATACTATTATCATACAGTAAATGCAGATCTAGGGAGCCTTAATAAGGTCAGATTACCTTTGTCAGCTCCTGTGCATTGGCGAGGTTATCCACAGCAATGGCCAAGAATACATTGAGAAGTGTGTCTGGTTATTATCAGGTTAGAGAATTGTCTGTATTTCATATTGCATTTCATTCAACATACATTAGCTTTGCATTAAAGGGTTAGACACGCTAACCCACGCTAACCCTAACATATTCTGATTGGCTGTGATTTTTTGACTGATTTGTCACGTCAAATCTTATCGCATTGTATCTGGTTAGGACACACTGAGATGCTGAATATTCAAACATGTGAACAGATGTAGGACAGGATACAGTTTCCAAAAAGTGTAAGAACAATGAAGTAGACCGAGGAGAACATTCCACCCCGGACGCCACCCTGGGACTCAATGCCATGATACATCACTGCATTCCAATCCTCTCCTGTCAAAATCTGCAAGAGGCATAAACAGGTCAAGCACACCAAACAGTCTTATAGTTTAATACATAAAAAAAACCACATTAAACATTCATAAGGCCAAATGAAAATAAAGTATACCTGGAATACTGTCATTATGGCTGCAGGGAAGCTGTCAAAATTTGTAGTGGGTGTTTCATCTTCAAAATTAAACCTAGATGGAAAGAGAGAGAGAGCTTCAGCCCACTTGGTGTAAAAAGACTTCAGAGGTACACTGAAGATTTTGATGTCAGTTCTGGTTTGCTTAAATTTGGTTTAGAGATGCAGGGCTGTCAAAATAAAGATACTGAATTACTAGGATCAAAATTCTGTTTTATCATCATTTGTACCCTTGAGCACGGCACTTATTAGTAATTTGTCGTCTTGAATCTTAAAGGAACAATCAGAATAAGTTGTGAGGAAGTTGTACTCAAATGAGATATGGCTTGTTTTTAGCTTTATTTTCTTTCTTTTTTTTTTTATTCACCCTCTGAATGAAAATGCACAGAGATTGTTTAAACCCTAAAACTGTCCCCACGGAGACTCTAATCTTTCATCTCAAACCCCATAAAACCTTGATCAAAATGATCCCCATTCATATGAATCTGTGAAAATGACTAAAAACGCTGTATTCTGCTGGCAGGCCATTAGATGGTGATGAAACACTATAGATTGAACATGTAATGTGCATGTGCATGACGTCATCGTTTTCAGATACGCGTTTTTGTAGTTTACACGGAGACCATTTTAAAAAAACTTGCACTTTGAAACCCGTTTTCAAAAGTTTGCGTTTTCAGGCCACCAAAAATATGCTATTTAGCATCTATCGCTGTTTTCACTTAGTGCAAATAGCGGTTGCCAATAAAATTTTGCCAAATATGCCACCATTTCTGAAATACTGACAAACACATGCAATTTTAATGTTTAAAAAAATTGTCAGTCAAGAGAGACTCAAATTCACCACTTCTTGCATGTAAAGCAAGACATATTTGTCCCTGTCTCGGATGAAATCAACTGGAGGATCTCTTTTGTGGTTTATCCATACCATTCTCTTCCTTATTCTAGCATTTTATTTTTAGATTTTAAAGTTCTCTTTCATCCCTTCCATCTTTAACTCTCTCCAAATCGCCTTTCAGAGTCTGGCCTTCAAGGGAAACACAAGAACACAACGGTGACTCATCCATTCACAAAGGAGATTCAAAGCACGCCTGCTTTCACAACAGAGAATTATTGTGGAAGGGATATATAATTCAGTCCTGGCTTGTCGTGGGATGTGTGCATTAGCTTTACATTGTAAACACAAAGAGGTTTCCAACAGAAGCTGTAGTAGATGCACAAAACAAAATGCTGTTCACTTGTATAAGAAGCTTAGAACATGCTTGATTACATGGAATTGTAAATGCAAAAGTGACTAAAAGAATGAAAGACAGATTTGTAATTGCTGGGGAAGCATCTAAGGGTTTTGTATTTCATACCTACACATGCAAACACTTACTTTCTTCATAGAACAAACCTGAGCAAGCTTTGTTTCAGGGCCCTAAGGGGCCTCAAAACTAAAGAAGACAAAAAACAGGATGAAAATGTTGACAGGGGCTCATTTGACAGGATGTTTTGCTGGAGGGAAAATCTCAAATACTTCATCTCAGTCTGATTTGCATAAGCAACTGAAAACTAATCCAAGTCGGTTGTATCATCCACAGACATATTTCTCTGAAACACAAAGAATTAAGCAACCACTTCACTCTGAGCTTTTTAACAAGCACAAACAGGGTCAAGAAACTCACTGAGCAAAGACTAAATTAGAGTCTCTTCAAACCACTGAAATGTTTATGCTTGTACTCTGCAATCCCTTCCAAAACTCCAGCGCTTTCTCTGGTAATCTGCATGACAGCTATTTAACAAACTCTAGGGGCATTTGACAAGACCTCAAAAACACAGTCAACAAACACAGCCAGGTGAGTTAATACGATCAGACCCTGCAGGCTTTAAACCCTGATTACATCACAGCCAATGGGAGATGTGCACATATACTGACGTCACAACATGCACAAGACGACCACCTATCAGAACACATCATCATGAATGAAGATCATAAATGCTGTATGTGTCAAATTAAAAATAGTTCTACTAGTGCATGTGAGTTTTATTTGGAAAGGCAGAGTGACTCATGGGTACGATTTCCCATCTGACTCTTGAATATGCATTTCTTCCTTTAGACACAGTCTAGCTGTGATGACTAACGGGCATTCACATAGGACGCGTTCTTGCGTTAAAAACAGCTAGATAGAGTGCAACAGAACTGAAAAGAAGCCATGTTTAAGTGTGTGAACAACACATACTCCATTGCTAACAATAATAAAGACTATCACTACACTCGACATGTTTATATTCATCTGATTGGATTATTGTTTAAAAGGAACCCCTGGTATTAAGACTTGTATGGCTTAATATAACACAAATGATGTCTCTTACTGAAATATGTAGTAGAAAACCCGTGAATAATTCAGATTATTTAAAAAAATCCATTACATATTTGGACAATGGGAGGGTGCCATTTTGTTTAGCATGTCGATGATGTCAAATGGTTGCACTCTGTGAGCTACTGACACTGCCCTGTTGCTATTTTTACCGCAACACAACTCGGAATATAATATACAATGCCAATTTTCAGTCGATGAGCCACAAGAGAATTGATATAAGTCTTCACTGCTTTACTAGCGATAAGAGGAGAAAAGAATGGGAAGTTGTGATGAATGTGGACGAATAAAACTTCCTAAAGAACAGCGTCTTTGTTCTCTCCAATTTAGCCCTGATGCCTTTGATAATTTTTCATCTGTATGTTTTGGTGCAACGGTAATCTAGTAACACATACAAGTCTTAATACCCGCGGGGTTCCTTTTAAAACACGATCAGCCTTTTCAATTTGAGCCAGAGCGCAAAATTAGTGAGAATAAAAACATCGAAGCCAGTGCAATCTCTCTGTGGCTATTCAAACTACTGTTGTATGACTGAAGTGTAAAAATCGTCTGATATGTCACCTGAATGCATTACACACAGTTAAACGTGCTGAGAAGATGCTACTGTTTTAGGCGATCACAGATGTCTCGTGCATCACAGTGCACACAAGCTTTGAGGCAGTCTGTCTCAATCGAGATGTGTTATAGGCTGCCCTCGTCAGTCTCCACAACAGGCGCGGCATTTGGTTAAAGCCTATGCTTACATCCATCGCTAACCGTAAGCTCTTTCAGTAGCTGTGGTCTACTAAAAGCCTCAAAGGCATCAGGGATAAAGTGAAGAGAACAAAGACGCGGGTCTTTAGGAAGTTTTATTCGTCCACGTTCTTCACAACTTCCCATTCTTTTCTCCTCTTATCGCTAGTAAAGTAGTAAAGACTTACATCACTTCTCTTGTTGCCCATCGACTGAAAATTACAACCAAAAGCTGCACGATGTGGCATTGTATATTATATTCCGAGTTGTGCTGCGGTAAAAATAGCAACAGGGTAGCGTCAGTAGCTCACTGAGTGCAACCATTTGACGTCATCGACATAAAACGCACTGTGGCGCCCCCATTGTCCAAATATGTCATGGATTTTGTAAATAATGTACATCTGAAATATGTTTTCTACAACATATTTCAGTAAGAGTTATCATTTACGTTATATTAAGCCATACAAGTCTTAATACCAGGGGTTCCCTTTAAAAACTGACAATGATTTGTTGTGCTCAAGCAGTCAAGGTTTGGAAAATAAAATAAAATAAAATAATAAAACATAGTTATGTGCCTCTAAAGAGGAAGAGAAAGTGGAAGGGCATGACTAAAGCTTTCATTCATCAAGCTTGCCGTCAGCGGGGTGCCTTTCGTTAAAGCAAGCAGACACACTGCATAATCAGCTCAGTAATTCTTTGAGCGTAGAGATCTAAATCCCTGTTGGCATGCTGTATCACTGCCTTTGCTCACAAGAGTTGGCACGAGGGCAGAGGAATTATAGAAAAGATGGGAGCGGATGATGGATGGATGGATGGATGGATGGACTGAAATTCTAACAGAAAATGCACTTGTTAAATTTAATTGAGACAAGATGGCAACAGAAGCATAAATTTTGAAAAAAATTACTGTGATAGATGATAGATTATATAGTAAAGAGTAATTCAGAGTAATTGAATGACAGAACGCTAGATAGACAGACCAACTGAATGAAAGAATGATAGAACAATAGATGATAGACAGACAAACTGAACGAAAAAATGATAGGTAGATAGACAGACAGACAGAGTAATTGAATGACAGAACGATAGAACGATAGGTAGATAGATAGAACGACAGACAGAAAGATAGGTATATAAGATAGATAGACAGACAGACAGACAGATAGATAAATAGATAGATAGATAGATAAAATTCTTCTTTTAAAATTCAAACAAATACAAATGCTGCAACAGTCCAATTAGTGGCTATGTGAAAAGAGTAATACTGTATGTCCATTATTCATAAAACAGTAGGCAAAAAGTACCCGGAATACCTACTACTTCCTGCAAAATTCTGAAGTGCGCATCCAGTGGGTACTTTACTCTCCCATGAGCCCACGGGAGAGGATCTGTGAATGGTGGTGAAGTAATGCAACTGATGCTGGTAGGTCACATGACACTAACAACATGATGAATGTAGAATGTTGGGATTACATTCTGCTCACATTCACACTTTTTTTTTACTTTTTTTTTGAGAAATAAGTACTTATTCAAAAGAAGTAGAGAGTATGATATTTAGGATGCACACAGTGTCCAGGAAGGCTGAAGAAAATTCAAATCTCTCCAGAGCTTCTCTGCTCAACAACAGCTCAAACTTAAGACTGACTATTAAAACGTATTACAAAAACTGCACTTGACAGCAGGACACGTTTTTTACAAGCCCATTACATAAATGAGATTGCACAATTAAGCACATGCTGCAACCAGTTTTGTTCATGGATAAGGCAGCCGAAGCCCAGCAGATGGAGCCTAGGGCTGATCTCAGCCCAACAGAAGACACATCAAACATGCTGTCAGGCTTTAGATCAGCTCCAGAAAACTGGTCTGAAGCAGATGCCACAGCAGTATTACAGAAACTTCTAATAGAGCTTCATGGTAAGCCTGCTGTGGTCATAAGGCATAAGGTTGCATGCAGACTTGCAATTCCAGCATCTTTACAGAATCTTCTATAGGCTAACACAGTAAATTTTTGATTGTAGTTATGTTTTAAACGGTTGTGCCTATTAGGGTGTGTTCACACTTGTAGTTCGGTTCTCTTGGTTCTTCTGGTCCGGACCAAAAAAAGAAAATACATTTAGTCCCGATTCGCTTAGCATTCACTCTGTCATTTTTAACACCGAACCTAAACATACAAAAAAATAAAAAACAACATATTTTGTGACAGAACTTAACGGACATCCAAAACAATGCTGTGTTCTGGGCTAGATGCGCTCGTTGTATGCGAGTACATATGATGGTATTTTGACCAGATTGATTGTATAAAGGAGTCAGAACTGCAACAGGAATTGCTCCGTTGCACACAAATGAAGATCTGCTGCAAGGAGACAGTATTTCTTACTGTGAACTGTAATGGGCAACTTTGCTCCTATGATGAGAAAAACAGGTATGCCTCAGCATTCTGTCCTTTTTAGGGTGTTTTTGATTCGTTTAGATGTCTTTAATTCATGTTGCGTTTATATTTCAGTCGAACCGCACAAGAGTTTGTTTGGAAGTGGTCTCAGTCTGCTTGTTTGGTATGCACCAGGGTTCGGATGGCAGCGTTCACACCTAATCAAATGAACTGCAATAACAGAGCAATCGTTTTAACCCTCTGGGGTCTGAGGCTGATTTGGGATCCTGGAGTAGTTCCAGGTTTGAACCAAACCTGGCCAAACCAGGTAAGTGTGAACATACCTTTAATTAATTAAAAAGTGCATGAGGGTTATCTATATATATTTAAATTTGCACATTGTTTGGTGGAGAATATTGGACAAGATGTGGAATAAGTTTTTTTTTCCAAAAGAACATATAAAATTTCTTTCTTAGATCACTTACTGGCCCCCGAAAAGCTGCATGCCTAGCAGAGCAAACACCACGATGAAGAGGAAGAGGAGGAAGAGCAAGCTGATGATGGACTTCATGGAGTTTAACAGTGAAACCACCAGATTCCGCAAAGAGTTCCAGTACCTGCAAAGAGAAAGAAAGAGAGAAAATTAACATACAGACCACAACATATAGAAGTGGCTCTGATCACTTTAAGAAAAGCTGGACTCAGAGTGTAAAATATATAAAATAAAAATAATAAAATAAAAAATAATGATCCTATAATTGTGCAAAGGGTTTGTTAGATTGTGATAGATGTGTCAAAGCTGATTTATTATGTGTATGTATCTATATATACAGTATGTGTGTAATATATGTGTGTGTGTGTGTGTGTGTGTATATATATATATATATACACACACACACATTCATCTACTTACTTGGTTACTTTAAAGATACGGAGCAGGCGCAGGGCTCTCAGAACACTGATCCCAAAAGATGCACCAGGCTGGATTGCTGCCCATACCACCTCAAATATACTCCCCACAATTACCTGAGAATATAAATTAAGACTCTTCTAGTTATATGGGTTCATTTTATGTAGCATCTCATCTAAGTGAGCAGATGGCAATTATTAAAATAGCTTGATTTACTAGAAAACAAATAAAATATAATGGAAAATTAACAGTTGGAGTAAATGTGAGTAAAATGGCTCAACCACAACCCCTGAACTCCTGTGGCAATCCAGCATGGACATAAGTATCACAATGGCTGATAATGACTGACTGAATGCAGCCTCACAGGCTCGTCTGAATCATGTGCGCTGTGACTCACCCCAAAGTCAAAACAGTTGAACGAGGAGTGAAAGTAGTTTCTGGGCCCCAGGCCGTACATCTTCAGAGTCATCTCTGTCAGAAACAGACCCAGGAATACAAACTCTGCCAGGTCTAGCAGCCCGTAGAAATGAAAGGAGAGATTAGGTTATCCGTCAACACCCAAGCTTTTCCCACACAAACCTTCAAAACTAATGCTATTGCAAGGTAGAGCTGGGCAACATAGCTGAAAGAAATAATATATCAATATTTTCAGCCTTTTGACAATCTTCAATATATACTTTTATTAAAAACATTTCAATTAAACAAATTAAATATATTTATTGAAATGTATTTATATCTTAATATAAAAAAAGTTTAAAGTTGTTAAATAGATTTTTTTCAATCAGATGATCAATCATATAACAAAAATATAGTAAAATAATGTAATTAATTTTTATTATAATTTAACTATTTAATTCATTTTTTATTTTATTGTAATTTCGCAATACACAATAATAAACTTTTTTCTACTAAAACATTTTTATATATGCAGTGTTGTTATTATATAATAGTTTTACCTACAACTAAAACTATTATAGTTTTGGTAATTGAAATAAGGCTGAAATAAAATAAATTTTAAAAAATTTAGCTTTGGTAACTAACTGAAATAAATAAGTTTAAGTTGAAGTATTAAAATTACAAAAACTAAAACTGAAATAAAAATAAATTAAAAGTAAATAGAAAACTGACAAAAACATAAAATTAATAAAACAAACTAAAATGAAAATCAAAATATGGAAATAAAATTCAAAATAATAATATATAAATAACACTGAATATATGAAAAATGCCACAGACATTAAGTAATGAATCCTAGTTTTGAATTGATTCACTGAAACAAGCTGCTTCATTGAAACGAATGAAACTGATCAAGTCATTTTTGTGTTTTGTCAAGTCACATGTGTTTTGAAACTGTATTGTATTTGCTAGTGAACAGAAAGCAACCACTCTTACACAGGGCCTTGGTGAGCCCCTCAGGCTGGTCGTAATGGACGATAGCCACACACATCGTGTTCAATCCCACCAAGCAGAGAACGATCCAGTAGAAACTTTGTGCCTTCACCATCCGCCGGATAAAAAAGCGTATCCTCTTTTCCTTTCGACGGAAGTACGAGGAGCTATCGTTCTTACTGCTCTTCAGGCTTGCTCGGGCGAAAGGTGATCCAGGTGGCGCTAGAGATGATTCATTCAAAACCACATTTAGGGAAGATACTTAAACTCTGATCACAGAGCTACTACTGTAAATTCATCTTTAATGAAACTATCAATAATACAGATGATAATATAAATGGCATTTTGTTGAGATCAGTGGCATTGGATTTGCTATTCATTTTAGTGTTAGGCTGAGACACTTAAGTGTTTAAATCTCAAAAAAAGGAGAACATCTACTTAAGCTTCGATGATTTTAAGGGTTACAACGGCAGTACTAATGCACAGCAGCAGTCACCTGATCCTGCGCTCCCTTCTCCATTTAACCCACTTCAGCTAATGGTCACATTCAAGCTAATCTGAGAAACTCTGTAGAGGTTTCAGTTTACTATTTACCAAGGGAAGTGATTTCTTCACTTTTTGCTGGCTATTAAAGTCCCCCTGTAGTCAATAATTCTATCCCTTAAAACTCATCTTTGATCACCAAAATGACATATTTAAAGATTTTTTCCTGTGAAAAAAATTTCTTCATGCCTTAAAATAAGCTTGAATGTAACTCTACATCCTTGCTTCGCATACACGGATCTATGAATATGCTAATTAATAACTTGTGCCTCCACTCACTCGCACAAGTTCAGAGATCCACTCTGTCAACTTACTGAGGTAAACGCTGCACAATGATATCACTCTTTACAACATTGGACACATAAAGATAATTAATATGATTAGCCTTTTGCTTGCATTATCAAACAGCTAATAATGTGGTTATGGACATGGTTTGTCTTAAAGCATATTAAAAACACCACATAGACATATAAACAACATTAAAAACTTGATTTTCACCACAGGGGGACTATTCTAATGCTATGTTGGAGAAAATAAAATAATGCAGGCTATGTAAAAAATAGCATTTGGCTTAGACAAAAAGGGTCATGCATCACAGTAAGTGATAGAGAGTTTCTGAAGGTCAAAGGTCTTACCGACAGAGGAGATGTCTGTGAAATGTTCCTCTCCTTCTTCAGCACTGATGAGATCGTTTCTACCCTTTCTGGTCTTTGTTCTTTTCAGGACTGAACACAAAAATGCATAAGCATGCAAATACATTCACACAAATATTATGACAGAGTTTAAAGAAACAAATTCATAATTTGATTTTTTTTTTTTTTTTTTTTTTTTTTTAAATATCTTATCAAAGGTTTTCATGTAAATAAAACCAAAATCCGTTTTTACTAGCATGTGATAGTTTTTATCAAATGAGGAACAAATGTGTTAACAATAACAAATATCTGGAAAACAATCATTTTACTTCTTTGTCAAAATAATGCAATGTCTTTGAATTATCTTAATTTTTAATTGAATGATATCCCTGATACTTATTACATAAGCTTCATGAGTGTTTGGCTACAGTGAGAAATGTTTGCACATTACAGGCCTGATCTTCAGTGACTCATCAGTCATGTGAAAACACAATCCTGGGTTCCCGCCACTCTCACATTCTATATATCCCCTCTTCTCTAAATGCATAGATCCACTCGACACCACTAATTACAGCTCAAGGAGGAATATTTGGCAACCATAGCCTTAATCATCTGCCCTCTGCCTGATAGTAAAGATAATGAAGATAGAAAACTAACAGCTGTAATGACATTCTGTTGTAAAATGGACAAAGCTATACACAATCACAACTTTACCTGATTTACTTAATGATTAAAATTGCTTGTAACAATGTCAGCTCATCAAATACAGCAGGTCAGCAGGCCACAAAATAACATGAAACACTGATTCATAGATTGATTTGAAAAATATCTGTCTCAGAGCAAACACAAAAGAAAATTTGCTACTGTCCAAGTATTTGAATTAACAATTGAAATTATGATCCCAACATCATAGTTAAATAGCTATATGTGTATTAATAATACAGCTAATACAACTAAAATACACCACAACTGCAGCCTTTATCTGGTTAGTGGAAAAACAGCACTACCTGTATTTTGAAAACAGTTGATCTAATGTCATGCTGCAGAAAATGTAGTTAGGTTAGTGGCATTACTACTTAGCTAATGCCCAACATTGTGTGGCATACATGTGAGAGAGTGTGTGTGTATGTGTGTCTAATCCAATTATCCCAGTCGTCTTAATCCCTGTAATTACTTCTTGTTTCCAAAACAGCCCAAATTGACAGATTATGGGCCATGATAAAACAGAGAGTCTATGAGTAGAAAAGCAAGTAGCTCACAGTGCAAATATAGGCAATATGGCATTAAGGAAAAATAAAAGAATTATTGGTCACACTTTATATTAGGTGTCCTTAACTACTATGTACTTGCATAAATAATAAGTACAATGTACTTATTGTGTTGATGTTGTGCTGCAAAACACTTTTGCTGCTATTGTAAACTCTGGATACAGGTAAGGTTACGTGTGGTAGGTTTAAGGGTGGGATAAGGTGTAAGGGAAGGGACAAAAGAGTAATTATATGTAATTACAGAGATTAATTACAGCTGTATTTACATGCAGGTATTTTTAAAAATATATGTGAAAACACGTATGTACACAGTGCATAGTATCAAATGATTCATTTAAATGTTAGTACAGTACATAGTGGTTAAAGACACCCAATATATAGTGGGACCAAAATATTTTCTTTCCTGTCTTCACATATTTCCAATTAAAAGTGGATGTTTAACTGCTTTTAGGAGTATTTTAGCATATGAACATAACAGACATGGACTTCATTTACATTCATTCTTGTATTTTGAGATGGCTCTGCACAACCCATTTACTTATCTAGCAACTGTGCCCAGGTGAAAAGAAAATCAAAACTCAGATTCCCAAAAGCCATTTTGCCCCATAACACGCAAAATCATGGTCACATATGAGGGCTCATGTAACAAGAGGTCATACCTTCCACTGGCCTGGTTTATCATAGGTTACTAAGGTAAACCAGCCCCATGGACCCTTGCCCTCTTTTCACCTGAGTTGTTTTGTTTCCTCCTGTACCACGCACCATCCAGAGGTGATTTCTCCTCAGCATTCTGGTCTTCCTCTGCCAGCAACACCTCCTCTGTAATGAATAATGTACAGTACTACTGTAAATGGTCCTTAATTCTTTGCAGAGTGTATTTCATGTAATGGTTTCACTGATTTTCTTACTTATATTTATAAGTAAGAAAATCAGTGAAACCATTACATGAAATACACTCTGCAAAGAATTAAGGACCATTTACAGTAGTACTGTACAGACAACTAAATGATACTAAAATATAAAATATTGCCACACATTTTTGCACTAAAACTATTCAAATGCTGTACTTTTGTTATATATATATGTGTGTGTATATATATATATATATATATAATATTGGACTCTATCTGAAGTACTTTACAGAGATGTATTATTCAATATCTTTCATTAATATTCAATATCATTAATTTCAATATCTTTCTACTGGCTTTGAAAAATTCAGGCTTGCTATGAATATGCCTGTATTCATAATTACATATTCCTATGTACTGTGGTGGAGTGTTCAACAGAATCCAATGACACAGCAGAGAGAGGTCACAATTATACCAACCTGCCTTGCAGATCCACTCCAGGTATCCAGTGAGCTCTCTCTCAATCTGCTGCTGTCTGCGGAGCTTCAAGAACTCCTGCCTCTTCTCCACTCGCTCTCTTTCTTTAGCAAACTCCCTAAAACCAAAACAAAAATAATGCACATAAGTCACCTAAAATCTGAATGCTTTCCAAGACAATTTTCTCAGTGCGTTGTGTTAAAAAAAGCCCATCTTATTTCAGGTAACAGATCTTAGGAAATTGTTGCGCTCTAAATTGACAAAAAGTTCCTTTTCTTTCAGGTGCGTAGAGCCAAGGAAATACTTAAACATAAACAAAAAAGGTAGCTGGCCGCACACTGGTCCAATGAAGACTGAAGAGGTCTTGGTAACATATCTTGCTCAGAATATTCTTCTAATTTTGTTTTGTGTTTCTCAAACCATTCCAAGAGGTCTCACTATCCTGACACACCCAAAAAGATGTATAAATCCTAAATAAAACTATCCTATTCATCTTAAAGCCAGGTATTTGTCTGACAGGACTTCCCAGAAGCAAGCAATCTGAAATCTGCTCTCTTTTTACATGGAACCACAGAACATTTTGAGCTAATCAACTGAGCCATAAATGTTATGTGACTAATAACTCTGGAGATACAAGACAATGATGTCATGCCAATAGGCCTACTGATAGACTGATGGTACAGTAAAAACATCAACAGTACCAAAAAACACAGTAATGACTATCCTAGCTGTGAAGTCAATGGAAACAGAGAGAGAAAAATATACTGCAAGTCAATATAACATTTTTAAAAACCCTCAAGCAAATAATCAGGCATTGGTAAAACATTTACTGTGCATACTTTAAACAAGATCTTGTTAAAGCAGTATATTTGCACCAAATGTAAAATAAGGGGACTAAAATAAGCCTTCATTGGAAATAATTGTTCTTTTTATTTTCCCTAGCACTGAAGCAATTTTTTAAAGAACTGGCAACCTAAAGACTGTTGACAAGAAATATTAGGAAGTAAAAAAGCCTTTCTCTTTCATTTTAAGCTGCTACACAATACACACAAAAGGTAAGACATATTTGCATTTGACTCAAAATAAAACTAATATAAAAAGACTTTAAACATTTAAATCATGTAGTACAGCTAGGAAACATACAGCTAAATACTTATTAAAAAACATAATACAGCGAACCAGATCAGGAAATGAAAGATGTCAAAACAAAGGACACAGAGAAGTCTTACAACAGTCTCAAACAGTAAGCAGTAAGCAGTAAGTTGAATGTAATGCCTACAATTAACTTTTAAAAATAAATTTTAATAGAACTTTTTGACATTTCCAATATATAATTATTTCAAACTACTATTTTTTAAGGCAAAGGATCCCCTGAAAGCAGAATTCTATTGATTGGGGGTCGAAATTTGGGTGGAATAGAATCAAGTGGAAAAAGTTCAGTAGGAAACACCATTCTGGGCAGAAATGCTTTTGATGTTGGAAGAAGAACTGCCAGATCTGTTCAAGCAGAGGGTGAAGTACATGGAAGACATGTGACTGTGGTTGACACCCCAAGCTGGTGGTGGCATTATGCTGTGGAAAATACTCAAGTTTGACATACTAGAAATTACAAGGAGCCCAACACTTTGTCCCCCTGGACCTCACGCCTTCCTTCTGGTCATTCCCGTAGATAATATTTTTCCAAAAGACTATAGAATATCTTTGGATGAACACCTGGAGTTTTTTTCAGAGAATGTCTGGAGACACATTATTGTGCAGTTCAGCTGCATTGCTCCATATGATGAAAGATCTTTCAATAACAATCTTAGAATCTGGCCAGACCTCCAATTACTTCTAAGAAGGTGTCAGAACAGGTATCATATCCTTAATATTGAAGACAGGAATGACAGCTCTCAAGTGATCACACTGCTGGAACAAATTGAGGAAATGGTAGCCCAAAACAATCACAATTATTTTAAAATCAGCAAAAGTGTGTCTGTAGAGGATGAGAGAGAGAAAATAAGAAAGGAAAAAGTCAAACAGAGAATTCTTGCTGTCAAGAGTCGAAGGACTGAACTCCAAGAATGCATTAAAGGTAAGAAATTATAACATACTTAAGATATAACCCAAAACTGATTTCAGAGTTTGGGAATGTTGCCTCTAGAAGTAACAAGTTACACCGAGTTATTACTTTAAAAACATGATTACATTACATAGTTACTTTTTATGGAAAGTAATGCTAGATAAGTTGCTCAGATATTTTACAGTACAAATAACAAACAGCAAACAGTATCTACAGTTATTTAATGTAATTAGTTTTAGTGTAAATTAGGTTACACTTAAAGTGTCTTTGTTACACTGTAATTATATATTTAGGTACTGAGTAATATTAAGTAACCTTGAAAAAAATCTGTATCAGTCATTAGAAAAGCAACATCAGTCATTCTGTAATATAGTACATGTAAATGAAAAAAACATACTTATGCAATAATAGTGCTGAATTAAAACCATGTTATCTAAACTGCAACATAATTTATCAAAATAGAATAAGTAATATAAATTTGAACTTTTCTTTCAGATGAGGAACAATATCTTACTGATATACAGATCGTAATACTTGGAGCGTCGTGGGCTGCAAGGAGTTCTGCAGGCAACCTCATTCTGAGTAAAGAAGCTTTTCAAGTTGATGAATTAAGAACAACAGTATGCTGTGAGGTTAAGTATGCTGAAGTGCAAGGAAAACAGTTGACTGTAGTCGACACTCCAGGCTGGTTCTGCCAATATCCTCTTGAAAAGACATCAGAGATTGACAAACTGGAGATTAGACGTAGTGTGCATCTATGTCCTCCTGGCCCACATGCTATTCTGTTAACTGTTCCCACTACTATAGCATTTAATACAATTTATAAAACAGCTGTGGAGGAACACATGGGTCTTTTGGGGAAGGAGGTGTGGAGCCATACAATTGTGCTGTTGACCAGACTGGCTTGGGGATATAACCATTGAGGAACGTATTGAAGAAGAAGGAGAGCATCTTGAGTGGCTGATGGAACAATGTGGGTACAGATATCATGTTGTTAACTGTAAGAATCCCACTGACAGCACACAAGGCACAGAACTCCTTGAGAAGATCGAGGAAATGGTGATGGAAAACAACGGTTGTCCCTATGTGCCAGATGAGAAGAGCAATCCATTCAACGAGCTTGAGCTGAAGCTGAAGAAAGGCAAAACAGATATAGAGAAAGTGCGAAGACAAAAATATGTGCTTCAAGAGCTGCTTAAAGGTACAAGTTTTATTTTTTTAGAAATACAAATAAGTTGCACAACATAATGCAAGACATTCTTGTAGACAATAACAAATTCCATTTGTTAACTTTCTCAACAACAGAAAAGGAAATAAATCTCTCAGAAGTTAGAATTGTTCTTCTTGGAGGAGAAGGAGTTGGGAAAAGTACATCAGGAAACATGATTATGCAAAGATCTTTTTTTTGACATTAAACTACAAGATGTACTTAACTTTTCTGATCTTTAAAAACAAATTATTTTTTAATTCCTGTATGCCTGCAGATTATCATTGTTACATCACTGATATTCTTTCTAGGGATTTAAACCCCAGCCAAGAACAAAGCAATGTATGAATCAAAGAACATCAAATCTGGAAGACGCAAAAGAAATTTTACGCAATGTGACGGTTTGTTGGCCAGGTCCACATGCATTCCTGCTAGTGCTACCAGTAGATAGGACTTTTACAAAAAAAGATGAAAAAACAGTGATGGAGCTCATGAGCCTTTTTGGGGAGCAGGTCTGGAGATATACTCTAATTATATTCCCTGGACACTGGCTGAGGGACAGACCAGTTGAGCATTACATTGCGTGTGAAGGAGAACCCCTGCAGACTTTGATAAGAAAGTGTGGAAACAGATATCATGTACTAGCTATTAACAATCATAATTTCAAAAATCTGATTAAGATGATTGAAGAGATGGTGGCAAGAAACAGAGGGGAATATTTCACTCAAAAAAAGGAAGAAAAACAGGCAACAACAACAGTGATCCATACTAAGAAAGTACTGACTGAAGAGGAGTGGAATAAACGTGAGGATGAACTCATAGAGAGGATGCTAGAAGCAGCAGTTGTGGACATTGATGCAGAATCCAAACAGCCATCTGGCAGACGAAGGCAAAGCTTTAACAAACCGACCCCTAGTAGTAAGTTTCTGTTTATCTAAAGCTAGTCCCGCTAACAGAATGTTGGTGTGTTACAGTAAGAAATTATAAATGTATAATAAATAGTAGGTCTGTCAAAATTTATGTGTTAACTAATCAAATAAGTTTAATGCTATACTGTTAAGACCCAATTAAACCCATGGCTGTCAATTTTAATCAAATTCTATGCATATAACCTACCAGTCAAAGCTTTGGAATAATTAAGATGTTTTTGAAAAAAGAAGTCTCTTATGCTCTTTCATGTCAACAAATGTCTTGAATTATCTTAATGTGTCTAAGCAAATATCAGATTTACTAATATGAGAGATATGCATGTAAGACAAATATCCAGCATAAGAAAATTAATCAAACCTTCTATAACATTCATTGTATTTTTTAGTGAGTGGAGATTCATTGTCTGATACCAGCAGTTTGTTTGGAGCTAATACTCTGAACCCTGCTGACAAAGTATCTCAATGGCTCTGGCATACAAGAAATTATGCAGCATCATCTGGATATGACACCATCAGCATTACATCAAGTTCTCACCATTCAAAAATGGAAAGAGTCATAGATGATCTTCCAATAATTCAAAACCACCCTAGTGACATGGACATTTCAAAATACGCAAGGAACATGAGAGAACGAAAACATTCTAGATCATTTTCAATGTAGAATCAACGTTCTTTACAACCCAAACTATGAACATAATGTAAACTGACGATGACTTGATCTAATAATTAATATCTTAATATGGTTAGATTTGATCCAAGTGTTTTTTTCTACATAACTCAGTGAGTTTACAGTGTATTGCTCTTACTTTCTATTTCACATTGAGAAGAAGCCAGTGTGAGATGTTGATCAACCGGTGGTATGGGTATGTTTTAGTGACTCTGCACTGTTTCTGTAGGTGTGTGAGGAATGTTTTTCCTTAGCTGCTTGAAAATGATTAGTGGAAAGTACCTTTTTGTCAATATTGAACTATGGTGATATAATATATCAGGTTCATACACATTTCTACCAACAAATTTCCATGACTTTTCCATGACTTTTAGGCAAATATTCATGACCTAACGTTCCATGAAACGTCTGTGTATACATGTAGAATAAGAATAAAAATCCATGTTCAAATGTCAAATCTAATTAACTAATTAATGACAAGCTATGTGGCTTAATACAAAATAAACGCTGACACACCAGTAAGACGGTTAGATAAAATACTGTGTCTGACCCTAGCAACAGATTAACATACATCAATGGGAGGCAATGATGTTAAAAAAAAGTGTAACACTGACTGTAACTTTACAAGGTTTCGGGGCTAGAGACAAACTTTTGGAATACAAAATTTGGTAACTAAGAAGATTTAAAAACAGCTTTGCCTCCTAGTCCTATTTACCATTAATCACACTGGAAAACCATCAATCATAAACAAGATAACATCCCTATTTAAATTCCCCAAAAACAGTCAAGTTTATTTATTCATTTCTGCAATTTACACCTATACAAACTGCAACTGCCAGACATTACCCCATGCCAGGGTCAGAAATAAACTTTTCCAATATGGGGCCCCTTGCAATTGATTTCCAGGGGCATTTTATTTATTTATAAGTGCAATTATTTTATGATTATCTGTGTTGTCGTTTGTCAAATACTTTAACCAATTACTTAAGTCAATCAGAACACTATATAGACTGTTACCAATAAAATTTTAGCATTAACAAAAGCCATCTTTACACTGCAAAGGTGGAACAGAAGCTGCACCTGAAACAGCATAAATGTTTATTTACACAGACTGTTTAATGTTACTCAAATTATAAAATTAACAGGAACTCTTTACAGAGTCATTTTTGTCAATTAATGCTCTTGATATTGTAATAATGATTATTACATTACATTAATATCATTACATTAATATCATTACATATTACATATTAACTGGAATAAACCGTATACAGAGGGAGCAGAGAACGGGACCGATTGTGAAGCTGTCCATAACTTGGTTTTAGCACAAGTTTAAGTGCTCTCAAAACAATCCTGTTAAAATCACGGAAGCTGATGACACTGCGACATGAATCTCTTACATCCAATCTGCACTTTGTTGTTTATTATGGGAAAAAAGTTTCTGTCAGAATTCAGACAGAGTGTGCGCACAGAACGAAAGTCTTCGTTTCAGCGATGACTAATCTGAACACTTCTGATTGGCCATCACGCTCGACAGAGACGCGTGTGGATTGGTTATATGCGGCAGAAGGGTGGATCGAATAATTCGTTTATTCGATCCACCCGAAGAGTATGTTTACGAAGTGGAGTGAAGCAGAATAGTGGGAACAGCAAAACAAAGAACCTTCTTTTCATTTCAGAAGCAGCATCTTTACTATATTTATACTGTACATAGATTTATTAATTTAGAACTCACTTTTTCTAACCTTTATCAAAATGCACATACTGTACATCTTTTGGAGACTTGATGAAGCTCATGATTCAAATTAGCTTTAAATATTTCACAATTCTTTCCATCAACAATATAAGAAAGTGGTTAGAGCATCAAAGTGTACCAAATGACTCAATCTAAAAAAAATAAATAAAAAAAAAAATAGCTCAATTTTCACCATGGACTAGAAAAGGAAGTTACAAAAAGAAGGAAAAAGGGAGACAGAGGGAGAAAGAGTAGCAAACGTAATGTACAACTTACCCTGATAAGACACCCAGGACAAGGTTAAGCATGAAAAAGGAGCCAATGATGATGAGAGGGATGAAGTACAGCCAGTTCCAGGTGTTCCCAGAGGCATCATTGGCCTGTGTATAAACAAATAAAGTGATGTTACAGTAGAGCCCTTACACTCCCATTCACACAGAAAATTAAGAAATTCCCATGCTCATCACAAATTGTTGCATTGTGAGCAGTATCTATGTACAATAACTTGTACATGCTCTTGTGAATGAAAACACATCTAAGATTACAACTATGCAAATCATTTTGAGACTAATTACTTTAATCATTCTCATGGTTTGAGAATCTAATGCTAAATAAATCAAGTCATTACAAATCTACTCCCACAAGCCACCACTGAGGAAATATGGCTGAAGGTCTTGAAGCCCTGACAAGGCTGAAGGTCTTGAAGCCCTGACAAAGCCTAAGGCGAAATGAAGCCTAATGTAATAAGAAGTTTAAGAAAAGAGGAAGTCATTTGGAATTAGGAACATTTTTGCAGCAATAGCGTCCCCCCACTGTTCTTCACGAGAAGCCCAAGGTAGATGCTCTAGCTCTAGCTGAAGACAGACTGATGGGGGCCTGCAGAGAGAGTCAGACTTCCAGGATATGCTTCACATGGGTTAAACTTCTGATTAGCACTGACTCTCTGCTATAACCCGCTTCTGCGCCAATGAGATGCCACTTGACACTTCTCTCCTTAAATAAACATCACTTTTACCTTCATCTCACTCATATCAGAATATGCTTTCAATCCAAGCTTTTTATTTTTTTGAGAAAATTGAGAACAAATCAATCAACGCCGTCTCTTGTGATGCTTTTGTCTGCATTCGCTATACGCGTTCATGTGTTTTGAAGGAGGCGTGGTTTTGGAGACACTCTGAAGGGAGGGTGGGATCTTATGCTTTCAAAGCTAGCTCGCTATTGCTAGCCTCCCTGAAAATTGCCTACCCTAACTTTAATCCACAAATAATTTTAATAATTGTTGCTGCTTTGAATCTCACTAGTGGTGTACACTTAAATAACATCCCCATGGGACCTTTCATAGACATCAAAGCAACATGGATCAATTTTGCCCTCTCCATAATTGTCCTGCTGCTAATGCCATTGATTGTGTATCTCATAAAACAAGCCCCACATGTGAGGTGAGGCACTAGTGAGACTTAATGCTGCTCAATAAACACTAAAGCAAGTGGGATATGAGAAACTAGATAAACCATTAATGAACAGGTAAATTATTCAGCCAAAACACACAAGGTATAGATGAGCTCAGTGATGGACCTTGTCAATCCCACATATTGAAAACACACCTCTCATTTGTTTAGTTTCCATTAGTTTATGTCCAGATCAGATGACATGTTAGCACTTTTCTGAAGCCTAGCACACTCACTGACTGATGGCTGTATAGGTAGCTGGCTTCTAAGGCAGTATAACCATCTTGGACCGATTTAAGGCCCTCTACATAGACAGTACACTATAACTACAAAAATAAAACTAAAGATGAGAATTTGTATCATCATCCAGCAGGTATAGTAGTCAGATTTTGGAAGGACAATCAATCCTGCTTTTATATTAAAGAAAAAGGAGGACCAGATGGAAATCACCATCCGTGTGTCTCAGTATTCCTGCAGGCTGCTGCTTCTGAGACCTACACTCAGTCATTTCACTCCTAATTAAGCAACAGTGAGAGGAGCAGGAGGTATAAGCTCCCATGAGAGAAGATGGGAACCTGTGTGAAAGTCCCTCAGTCAATACTCAGTGCCCAGATGAGCCCATCTATACTCACTTATGCTGACGAAGGAACTACTTAGGGAATTACATTTCTCTGGAATATCAAAGCAGTTCATCACTGCAGAGTGTTACAAGATAGAATATAAGTGGTTTAGTATCTAAAAACAAAATAAACAGAAAATACATTATGTACAAGAACAAACCAGAATATTTATTTGTCATATATTTTGCAATTACATTTTGAAGTATAGTACGTATGTACTTGTACTGCACTGCTTTATTTATTCACTATACTATTCAAGAAGGAAGTTACATGTCTTTCCCAGCAACCACACATTGCAAAACAATATCATCTGCCTTTGACAGATGTCTAAACCTGGTTAAAGGGTTAGTTAACCCAAAAATGAAAATTCTGTCATTAATTACTCATCCTCATGTCGTTCCAAACCCGCAAGACTTTAGTTCATCTTCGGAACACAAATGAAAATCTTTTTTGATGAAATCCGAGAGCTTTTTGTCCCTCCACAGACAGCCACGCAATTACCAATGTGACGCCTCAAAAAGTTCATAAAGAGATTGTAAAACTAATCCATATGAACTGAGTGGTTTAGTCCAAATTTTCTGAGGAGACTTGATCGCTTTATATAATAAACAGATTGAATTTAAGCTCACATATGTGACCCTGGACCACAAAACTTATGACTGGTAAGTCGCACGGGTATATTTGTAGCAATAGCCAACAGTACATTGTATGGGTCAAAATTATCGATTTTTCTTTTATGCCAAAAATCATTAGGATATTAAGTAAAGATCATGTTTCATGAAGATATTTCGTAAATTTCCTACTGTAAATATATCAAAAATGTATTTTTGTGAGTGGATATGCATCGCTAAGGACTTCATTCGGACAACTTTAAAGGCGATTTTCTCAATATTTTGATTTTTTTGCACCCTCATTTTCCAGATTTTCAAATAGTTGTATCTCAGCCAAATATTGTCCTAACAAACCATACATCAATGAAAAGCTTATTTATTCAGCTTTCAGATGATGTATAAATCTCAATTTCAAAAAATTGACCCTTATGACTGTTTTTTTGGTTCAGGGTCAGCAAACATATACAGAAGCTTAACCACACCTGGTTAAAGCGCGATAACAAATCTTGTGCTGCATAACAAACATACATGAACCTCATTGGTTCTCGTACGCGTCAAGCAAACATGCTTGAGCTTCCATTTACCACAACTGATGTGTAAGTTGACGAATGATTTTCATGCGAATAAAAGCTATAATTCAATTTGTTCATCATACAGTATAAAGTAGGATTCAAGATACTTCAAGAAAATTTGGACTAAACCTCTCAATTCATATGGATTAGCTTTATGATCTCTTTATGAACTGAAGTTTCAGTTGCGTAGCTGTCTATGGAGGGACAGAAAGCTCTCAGATTTCATAAAAAAAGATTGTCATTTGTATTCCGAAGATGAACGAAAGTCTTACGGGTTTGGAAAGACATGAGGATGAGTAATTAATGACAGAATTTTCATTTTTGAGTGAACTATTCCTTTAAGGTAAATTTTTGCAGAGAAATCTGGAACAGCAAGACCTCAGGTAATGAACCTGTAATGAAAGAGACATCACTGGATTAAAAAGTTTTTAAGTAAACTCCAGCTACTTTTGCACTAAGTCAATCATTTCTGCTAAATGAAGCATACCTGAGATAGGCCAATAACAACATATGTTCAAAGTCCAGAGCTACTTAACAAAAAGCAGCCAAGCAGGTCTCTCAATTTGTAGATTTTCTTTATCACAATGCAAAGACTGCTTGCTTTCTTTTTAACAGTCTCAAAAGAACATGAATACTAAAGCCAAGAAGTAAAAATGGCATTGTTCCATAAACATTTGAAACTATAAACAGATGTCAAAATAAGACAAATATTTGGTATTATATATTAGAGTTGAGACTTACAGTTTAAAAATATGCGCAAAAGCATATTTATCATATTCCCCTTAATCTGTTTTACTGTGACATTGAACTTCATCCAATTTATCATCTTTGATCTACTGCATGCTTAAAAGCTTTTTTAACACTTCACAAACATACATCTACTTAATCTATAAACAGTGATTATCATAATGCTTTATTCAGCATTATGCAGAGTCAACTGAATAAAGTGTCAGATCAAGTAAGTGTGATAGTAGTGTAATATTTAGTCTGTGAGTCCTTACAGGGAGAAAAGCTCTTTAGGTATAATGAACATATTTCTTTTTCTTTCTCTCCCTCTCATGCCAAGATAGTGAAATAATAAAAACTGTGGGATTCAAAATTTAGGAATGAACTGCATAATTTATTTGATTTAGCACCCAATTCACTAAAGGAATCATGTGGAGTGCTTTACTGAGACTGTACAGCATCAGTCTAATATTGTGATTTATACACCTGAATCAGCTCTTTAAAATGCTGAAAGTGTCTCGACTGCACTGTGGGTCTGGATATATGCCTAGATATAATGCTTTTCTCCATCATAATTCGATGATTATTGCTGCCGCACCTTTCTGGGCCCACAAGTATGCAATTACTAGCGAAAGAAACCCCACGGCTTAATTTAAATGTGGTGCAGCATTATTTCAGTGCACTTAGCTCCTGGTTAAACTGGATTGCAGGGCGATAGGGAATAAGACACATGCATTTCTATTTTTCCATTTCTATTTTTCTGTAATTAGTTATATCCAAAGGGGAGAGGAGAAAGAAGGGAAAAAGCCTGAAATGATTTAATGCTGCATGCATCAAAATATGATTGTCCTCCATCCAGCTCCCAACAGGCTATTTTTAAAGATGTTTAACGAGCTCTGGGATGGGTCTGACAGCCCAGGATAACCGGCTGACAGGGTCAAGGTGCACAGAGGCCTGGTGACTCAGCCTGCAGTAACAAGAGCGAAAACACTGATTACATCGAAACACTCACACTGGCTACTGGAATAGCACAACAGCTGCAGGCTGACTATACATTTTAGTTTAACAATTGTCACACATGGGGCTACTGGCCACATGATGTCTCATTTCAGGCAGCATGTCAATAAACGACACCTTATTACTGTCCTGGTGGGAGTTGACTGTTTTATAGACAAATTAACATTACAAATGCTTGACCAGAAGGTAGGTTTTAGACAACATCAAGAAGTGAATAATTCCAAAATCACTACAAAGGGGTACCTCAAAATACTTTTAGAAATTACACAAGACCTTCCACAAGGGTTGTTTTGTTGCAAAATCCAATTTTCAAGAGCAGTGATTGAAGGAAAACCAATCTAGTTTCTGCCTGTTTACTGCTGCATTTCATTCAAAGTAGGTTATTCCTACTTCTTCTCAATAAAAATGTTCCATTGCTTGATGCTCAGAAGATGACAGGCATGTAAGTAAACAAAATGGCAATGCTACCATAAAGTATGCCAGTATCAACAGGTCACCAAGCAACCAATGATGCTATGCAATGCAAGCATACGTTCTGCAAGTGTACAACTATGAACAGAAAGTTCTTGTTTTTTCACTCCTGTTTCTGCAATCTGAATTTATTATGTAATATAGGAGTTTAGACTCATTTGCAGGCAACAGCAGCCATTTTATTCGCTTAAAGGTCCTTGCACAGTGAGTCCGAAATTCTCGTCTGAAATTTTTGCACGTTAAAAAATAAATAAGACCTCACGTTGTGTCAATCACGTTTACACTCTGCCTCTGAAACTTTCATCCGTCATAAAAAAATCAGGTTCAATTTTCTACGTTTTTTGCATCCGTAGCAAGCATTCTGAGAGGTGTTTTGACAATTCAGAGCCACGGTACAAGCGAACGCCAAAATCCGAAATGGCGTCTGACAAGTTGATCCACTTCGCCTCGCAGCACAAAGCACTGTATGACAAACAAAGTGCAGAATAGCAAAGCATCAAACTGAGCCACTGACATCCTGAAGTAAACTTTGAATCACTTGGGACAATCCTGCAGCTCCTTGAAAAGGAGGTGGAACTTTCCTTTCTCTCTATGCAATCTCAGGATTGGATGGACCCAATATTTCCTCTTTCTTTTTCTCTTTTTAAGAAGACAGGGGACAACAAAATCATCCTCACTGCTTGAAGACTCCACTTTTGTACTGTTTTGCACATTTTTTGCAACGGATTAATTCATACAAATCGGACTCAGTGTGTGTATGGTTTTTGTGTGTGACGAATTTTTAGGATGGCAAATACGAAAAAACGCATGAACATGCGTATGTCTCACCATGTTCAGACAAACCTCCTTCCCACATAAGTTTTCAAATTACAAGTCCAAATTCAAATGCCACTCTACTGCATTTTCAAGGTAGCTGACAATGACCAAAGATTGTGACATCTATAACACTAAAAAGTCTTAAAACAACTGACACTGTAAATATTTATTGAACAAATCAAACAATTAAAGTATTAATAGTTCACCCATTACTCACCCTCCTGTCGTTTCCAAACCCGTAAGTCCGTAACCCGAAACACTGCTTCATGAAGCTTCATGAAGCAGTGTTTTGAAATCGTCCATCACTAGATATTGTTGAATAAAATCGTTATTTTGGGGGTTTTTTGGCGCACAAAAAGTATTCTCATTGCTTCATAACATTAAGTTGAACCACTGTAGTCACATGAACTGTTTTAAATATGTCTTTAGCAGCTTTCTGGGTGTTTGAATGTGTTAATTATCTTGCTGTCAATGCAGGCCTCACTGAGCCATCGAAATTTATCAAAAATATCTTAATTTGTGTTCTGAAGATGAACGAAGGTCTTACAGGTATGGAACGACATGAGGGTGAGTAATTAATGACAGAATTTTCATTTTTGTGTGAACTAACCCTTTAAGTACGAATTAAACCATCAAATCTTAATGAATAATAATATTTTAAAAAATAAATCCACTAATTAAACTTATATAAAATACTTTTCAAACAACATCTTTTCTAGTAACAACAACATCTCCAACAGGTAGTGTTGTTCCACTACAGGGGATCTGACCAGCATCCCCAAACAAGCATGACACAGCAGTGGTAATTAAGCAGAACGTGATTAATCTCTAGCACAGCGAGAGAGTAATAAAACTAACAGGCATGAAATGAGGAGTGCCATGTCATTAGCAGAGGACTCCGCCCCCGCTGGCTTGTTTGGGCCGGAGCTCATTATGGGTGGGGATATTGTACCAGTGTAGCTCCTTAGGTTGAGAAACTTACACTAACCTCTGGCCCTCAGCCTGTCTGTCATTTATAGAGCTACAACTTGATGCTTCAATAAAGAAATACCTTTCAATTTAGACAAGGCACATAACCGGTTGTTTTACTTAGGAATTGAGTCTTAGAGTATGATTCTATCACAGTCATGGTTTTGCTGCATTGGCAACATTTGGGATATGGAAGAAAGAATTTATGTGCATAATCCATTACAGACAATCCCATTATTCCATTGTGCTGTTCCATCACAGCGCTATGAAGACATCAATCCAAGAAGTCACATTCCAGCTACTCTGACATGCAATCTCGAAAATGGAGTGCAGCCATTATTCTTATTTCATGATGTGATCCATCCTGTATTCTAACCATAAAAAAAAAAAAAAAAAAGAAGCATATCACACATCTTCCACGGTAGCCTTAAAAAAAGTATTCAGAACACCAGTTTCCCTGAATTACTAAGAGTGAGGCTGATTTCATGCCTTGTGCTGTTTCTATACATTAACTGTTTTGCTGTGGAAACACACACTATAAAAAATTGCTATAAAAAAGGGCCACATTTCTACAGTAACATGCTGTTTTCCATTAAAACAGTAATATACCACTCAAATTCGACACTCTGAGGCTGTGTTCCAAATCACACCCTATATCCTCATTCACTATTCCCTATATTAGTTCACTAATATAGTCCACTTGAGAGAGTGAATGAAAACATGTGTGAATTCAGACACTGATGAACACCTGCTGTTAATAAGCAGAATCAATGAAGGAAAGAGAAGCAACAAGAACAGAAAAAGATTAAATCAACTGAAGATAAAAGAAGACATTAAATCTCTCAAGATCTGATTAAACAACTCCACAAACAGCTGTCAGGCTTTGCTCACGCAGGAAGACGAAGGAGAACAGGTAAATATCAAAAATCCAAGTTTAATCCAGAAGGTAGAAAACAACACAACATAAGACGGATAACGGACAACTGAACAGAACAGAAACAGGAACTTATATACACACAGGGGAATTAACTGATAACGTGCAGCTGTGAAGATGATTAGTGTCCATAGAAACAAATGAATGTGCGCAGGTGAGGAGCAGGAGGGATGCTGGGAAATGGAGTGCTCGTGCTGGTGACCGTGACAACAGCATTACCAGCTTCACTTATTACTAACCAGACTGACTTTATTTCTGTCAGATGTCTACAGAAGTTCTTATTGAGAATTAACAGAGGTTTAGATGTTGTTTTATTGTTTTGTTTGACGTTACCATGATGGAGGTCAGCGTTTGCTTTAGTTGTGCTCTTGACCCTTGATTATTAAACATTAGTTTTTCTTTGATTGCTATAACTGTATTTTCAAAACACATTTGTTATGGCAAAAAAGAAAATGTGATCAGATGATGTTTGCCTATTATTATTTGCAATCATCATTTTATGGCCTGATAATGATCTCATCAGCATCTAATCTATTATTATATAGGTGATGTTTTATACTTTTACTATGGTATTCCTGTGATTCTACACATAAGATCCATCAGTGCTGTTACAACCAGATAATACGAAGGATTTTTTTTTTATATAGTTTGTGCTCAAAACATCTTGAACTACTGAAATAGTCACACAGACATCAAGAATTGGTGTATGAATCACAACAATGGTGACAATCAAAAGCTTCATGCCGCAATGCATGCTGGGTACCAGCATAGTACTAAAATCATCCATGACTCCCAGCATGCATTGCGGCATGAATAAATTATGCAGCTGAATTGCCTGGTTATTTTCTTTAATTCTTACTGTTTGCTTTTATTTTTGCTGTTGTTTTTGTGTTGACTTTTAGTAGTGTGTTTTGTGATGTTCAGAGCTGATCTGTTTATCGTTTTTGTTGATTGTCACCATTGTTGAGATTCATATGATGATTCTTGATGTCTGTGTGAATCTAAGTGATACCATAGATCAAACATTTTTTGTAAATGATGAGTTTAAAAATTCTTAACTGATTGCTCAGCACTGCTTCAACCTTTGCTGTAGTATCATTGTGTAATATAAAAGTAAATTTATTAAAAAAAAAAAAAAAAAACATTTCTGATAATGGATTAGACACTGGATAAGTTCAGTGAATTAAGCGTTACATAATGATCATATCATAATCAAAGCATAACCAACAACACACCATTATATTTTCTCCTAGCTTCTTAATGCCATAACAAATGCGTCTTAAAAAAAAAAACATTTACAGCAGCCAAAGAGAAACTAACATTTCAAGTCAAGTGTCAAGAGCACAACTAAAGCGAGCACTGACCTCCGTCATGGTAACGTCAAACGAAACAATAAAACAACATCTGTTAGTTCTCAATAAGAACTTCTGTAGATGTCTGACAGAAATAAAGTCAATCTGGTTAGTAATAAGTGAAGTTGGTAATATTATTTTTGTTGTTTAACCCTCCTCTGCTGAGATATTGAGCGATTTAATGTCTTCTTTTATCTTCAGTTGATTTCATCTAAGACTGTGGCTGGAAGTCAGTTGTAGTTCTTATGTTTCTGATTTTCTTTTTTCTGTTCTTGTTTCTTTTCCTTCAGTGATTCTGCTTGTTAACAGCAGGTGTTTGTCACTAATTCTCAATCATCACTTAATTAATCACTGAATTATCTCATTAACTTCAACACTGCTTCAGTGTTACTCTAACACTCTGTAGTGTGGACACATATAAGTGTTCATTAAACACTAGGGGTTTTGTTGTGGCGTTTAAAGGGTTAAAGGTGTAAGATGAATAAACACGCATAGTGAAACACTTTTCTACAGTAATAAACTGTAAATTAATTTTACAGCAACAAACTGAAGAAAAACAATAATTTACTGGCAGTAGTTTTCTGTAAAATCATGAAAAACAGCAATGTACTGTAAAACGTAACAGTCAAATTTATTAAATGAAACAAGTTAATTTCACTGAAGTATTAGTGAAAGTTAATACAACTCAATAACTGATTAGAGTAAATGTTGAATTGAAGAGTTTTTTATGTGTTTTTGCACTAGATGTTGGTGTTTAATGTTTTGTTGGGATTTAAAGGGTTTCTGTTGTCTGAGTTTTGTGTGTCACCATTGTGCAGAAGAGTAGTGCCTGTGCTTCAGTAAGTGATGATCCAGAAACACTGATGTTGTGCTGCATGTTGGTTTATTTAAAGGCAGTAACTGTGTAGTTGCTGAAGCAGTGACAATCTCTTAGCTAATTGTAATTGCACATGTGCTGTTATTAGCTAGCAGTTATCTGCAAGAGATTTAAGATGACTTGATGTTTCTAGTTTTAATGAATTTGGTTATTTCTTTTTTTAGTGAACTCAAATGAAATAAGTTCAAGTGAATAATATGCTCATATAGTTATAAATATAAGTTTTTGAATTTAAATGGCAGTCAGACAATTTAAGGCAGTCGATTTCTGCAAATGAAATTAGTTGACCAGTTTTAATTGAGCGCATGGTATTTTTACAGCAACATACTGCAATGTAGATTATGGTAAAGAACTGTAAAATTAACAGTAAAGTATTGGCAACTTTTTTGCCAGTAATTACCTGTAAATTCACAGGACAATTTTTGTAACTCCTTACAAACATCCTTTTAAGACATTTTTTAGTAAATTGTATTTAATTATATTTCTGTAAAACAGCAGTACAGAAAAAAAAAAAATCAAGTAAAATTCAGCAGTAAAAAATACTTAGATAAAATACATTTTTGGTCATACAGGTAAGAGTAAATCATCATTCGAAACTGTAAAGGCTACTTTTATTTGTGTAAACTCACAATAACAAGAAAATGTTGTGGTTTTGTAAAATAAAGAAAACAAACAGGATCCGCTTACTGCCGTCTCAGTCTCTGTGAGCATGTCAAAAAATAAACCAAAACTCAGTGTATACTTGCCTCACAGACATGAGAAATATATCTATATAAAGCTTGAAATGTCAAGTGATTGTCAACAAATTCAAGTGGGAAACAAATATTCTCAGATAAGATTATGTAATCCATATGAAACATGCATATAGGAGCTTTATGTGTGCACCTGAGCGCTGCTTATGCTATGTATTATATATTAAAGGCTCATTATTATGATTTATGTGTCTTATTAATATACACGTGCGATTAGTCAACTAATTGCTTAAATGAACTAAATGAACGACTACTAGTCGACTATTTTATAATCGAGGGCAGCCCTAAATATAATATAATATAATATAATATAATATAATAGCTACATGTATGCTCTGTCCTGTGTTTCTTACTTTGTCCTAGTTTTCCCCTGTCAGTTTGATTAGTCATTTCTTTCACCTATGTCCTGTTAATTACCTGATTTGCTCCCTTGTTTGCTTCATGTATTTAGTCCCTGTGTTCTCCCTCAGTCTTCGTCCGTTCTCGTCTATGTTATATGTGGTTGTGTTCTCCCTGTTCTGGATTTTGTTTATTAAATTCTATTTCTTGGACCATTCCTGTCGTGCGCTTCATTCTACACACACGTTTTGTGACAATAATGTAATATAATGTAATGTAATATGATATAACATAATGCGATGCATGATTGCCTGAACTGCAATCAGTGTGATACAGTGTATTATGTCTATTCAATTTGGCATTAATATATATATTTAAAAAATACAGTATGTTCTCTATTCCGTCGACAACATGGAGGACAACATCTTCTTACACAAAACTTGCTTCTGGCACACCGTTAGGAAATGGCACTCATACGGGTGACTTCTGGGAAAGATCTAAGACTTATGATGCACAATATATATTGATTTACTCTCTATTTGTCACCAATTATAGGTCTTTGCTTGTCAATGCAAAGGGATTAAGAACTGCACTGAGCTACTTTATAAACGAGTCAGTCTCTGTGAAATAGGATTGAAGCCCCTGGGCTAAAGGAACGGTTTAACTACAAGCTCCAGTAGCTACAAATTGGCAATAAAATGATGAAGCCGGCTATGGTCTCCCAGAGACGTGTTTTTACAGTATTCTGAGAACAAAAGTTGTTTTTAAAGGCCCTGCAGAATGCCTGAGGGGCCACCAATGCAGTTTGCGAGGTCATGTGGCTCTTAAGCCCATGCTAATCAGATACAATCACACATACTGTACGCACAGGCTGTGCTAAAGTTGCATTGTGAAATGGTTTATCGTACTTAATAGGAACACTCTGCATTGCAAGTGCAAGAGTGTAGAGAGAGGAGAGAAGTGCTCTGTTCCAAAACCTAGTGAGCTGCCTACAGAGGCAGAATTTGTTTGTGTTTTTGTTTGTTTAGTAATAGTTGGTTGTGAAACCTGCAGACAACTTTTTTAGCTTGTCAGCTAGGTAATATGATGTAACTGCGTGACACAGAGGATTTGTCAAAATTGCAGGATTTGTGACAATCTTGGTAGCATCAGTAAGAATTGGTTAAAAATTACAATGTAATTACAGTAAAAACTAGTTCCAGCAAAAGTGTTTATAGATTTTTGCTGTCTTGGAGTTTCCTGTATCATTACAATAACTGTATAATTCACAGACATATTTCAAATTTTCTTTGTAAAGAAAATCTAACATTTCCTGAAAACAATTATTAATTTATACTTGTGAAAAAATGTAAGATATTTAAAATAATATTGCTTAATTTACAGACATATTTCAATTTTTCTTTGTAAAAAAAAAAAATCTAACATTTATACAATGAAAAACATTGAGTGTAATTAAAAATGATTTTTTGACCCAATATTAGCATTCCAATTGTTCATTTAAAAGGTTCCATAATGGTTAGGATGCTAGAATGAAGTAGACAGTGAGGCAGCTCACTAGATTTTGAAACAGAGCTCATGTGGTAGAAAGCGGGTGGGTGAAAGTGCGAGAAAGAGAGAGGGTATCAGCATAACCAGCAGCCCTCCGCAAATGACAGGAACAGGTTGACAGTGTACAGTTTGAGTTCAGCTTAGCATAATTCTCCTCTCAGTCTGTGGCGGGAGGAGGAGTAGTGTGGGAAGAGCGTGGCATATGCTGCCCCACACCATGTTCTTGCAGCCTGATGCTCTGTACACATTTGTAAACTGTGAGGAGAAGGGGAGCAGGTGAAACTACAGCAGTCTGTCTTTGCTGTCACTCAGCAGGGTTAATACTACGCTCCCTGGAAGCGTTACTGAGACAGTTCCATCCATGATAGAATCTATCCTGAATGTGATAATGACTGGCCTGTGGTAAAAGCACATGACCACAGCAGAGTTTTCTGTAAGTGTGAAATTCCTGCATATCATAAATTATGAACATGTTCTTTTGCATGTTTAACTGTCTACAATTAAATTAAGTAAACTTCTTTCCGCTCTTCCACTTTATATTCACATCAGCAGGCACGCACACAGATTTTAGCACCTTTACAGAAAGACAGTCTCCTGAGCTCAACACTCAGACAAGCAGAACACAGACTGTCAGATGTTCTAAAACACAACAAAAAAAATTCAGAAACAAAGAAAAGCCTTTGAGATTACACAAACAATATTCCACATCAACATTCCACACTGTGCATGTCTGTAAATGCATGTGTGTTTATGTGTGTGTGAGGTTAAAGAGATAGTTCACCTAAAAATAAAAATTATATCATTGTTTATTCGCCCTCATGTTCCAAACTTATAAATTTACAATACTTTTAATGCATGGAAAAGTTTCAGATATTCTACATTATATACTATTTTGTGATGGTGATTAATGCCAAGCTCCAAAATGACAAAAAAGGACCTAAAGATTTATGACTTATTATCAAAAAACATATGACGTGTGTGCCATATTTCATGTCTGAATTTATAAAAAAGTTCTGCGTGACCAACAGACCAATATTGAGTGATCTTCCCCCTCACTGTAGCCATTTTTGTAATGTGTTTGACTGTTTTAGTTCAGTTTAGAGTTGTGACTGCAACGCTTTCAAAGAATTGGAGGCATTAATATAATCTTACAAGCTGACGCATGGTACAGTCTGTACTCTGTATATGTTTTATGTCACATGGTATTTGATGTTTTTTGTGTTGATTTTGGTGTTTTTATATTTCTGAAAAGAATAAACCCAATATAGACCCAATTTACATTAAGTGAAAATAGCAATATTTTCTTCACACTAAGTGTAAATAGTAGTGAGATGCTATTTATACTGTGTGCAAATAGTGGCAGATACTATTTACATCTTAGTGCATTATAGTATTTTATCAAACAGTATGCAATGATATCATATTCAGTGTATATGATTATATTTATTAAAATCATAAATTGATGCTGCTTTAGGACTTACTTGTCCCTATCTCTAGAGCCCGTCCCTACACTTACTCCAAACCCTACCCGCTAAACATGTGATTAAAGTGCTTTATTCCCACTACTAAATGCCCGTTAGGCACTTCATTTCCACTTTATAAATATTTTTTAAATTGCTATTTCAAATAAACCCCTCTGTGAGCTGATATGCAATGGGAAAAAGGAAAAGAATGAGGGTCTGTTTACACGACAACAATGTACTAAAAAAACTGAAAAGTTTTTTCTTTGTACAGACAACAACGTTATCAAAACTATCCCCATTCACACGGATCTGCAAAAATGACTAAAACACTGTATTACACCTGCCAGACAAGTAGTTGGCAATGTCACTTTGTAAATAAAGACTATACGCCAGCGCATATACGCATTATTTTACAGAGGACTCGCCTCGTGCACACCTATCCATCTTATTTTTACAGTTTACTGCCCATTGATATTCCTCTTGTTATTTCCCTGTAGAGGCTAATAAATCGGAAGTCTCGCACATTCACAGAAAACACCTTATTTCCACGTCAAAAAATAAGGTGGATAGACTAAACACGTAATATGTGTTTAGTATGCTGTCACCGTTTTCAGAGATTTGTGTTTTCGCAGTTTACACGGAGATGATAACGGTATAGTTTTCAAAAACTTCCACTTTGAAACCTGTTTTCAAATGTTTGCGTTTTCAGGCCACCAAAACGCCGTTGATGTATAAATGAATGGCCAAAACGCATAAAAAAGTTTTCCGTTTTTAGTTGAAAACAGTGTTGTGTAAACAGCCCCTGAGTTCGGAAAAAGGTGGATTCAAACTCAGGTTGGTCGCGTTAAAAGTTAACGCTTAGCACTCCACGTAACTGATCCTGTCATGAGTGAGATTTCTTTCATTGTTCTTCAATCAGACAATGGTGACAGAGTTAGTGTAAATAGCCTCTGACAACAAGGTGGGCTATTTGGTGTAAACAGACACTCTGATTAGAGTTGTGGTTGGCAGTCAGTTTGTGTATAAATGTAGGTTTTTGCTTAATTATTATTCTTTTTTTAAATGTAGCTTTTGACTTAATTTCTAGTAAGACATTACTATTGTGGTATGTAAATATTTGCTTGGTTTTCACCAAAGCTATTTTTTTGTACTGTAGATCATTAGACCACTATACTGGCTCAGAAGCCTCTCTGAAACCATTGTCCTATGGGTTATTTTTTGCCATTTGGCATGATAATTCACCATCTACTGTTTTTTGGAAAAGAGCTGCTCAGACATTCAGCCTCACATCTCCTTGTATGTTTGGATTATAGAAGAAAGAAAATAATAAGGATTAGAAATGATGTTTGATGTTTTATTGATTGCAACTCACATGATATAGTACATCAGTCCATCCTTCCATAGTGATGCACTGGAAGACGGTGAGGATGGCGAAGAGGATGTTATCGAAATTTGTGATGCCGAAGTTGGGTCCTTTCCAGTACTCCCTACATACTGTTCCTTCGGGACACTGTCTTGCGGATTTCTCTATACCACATGGGTAATCACCAACCTTTTCTCCTGAACAAACAAACATACAATAAAGAAACTTGTACATTAGTGTTGTCACAATACTGGAATTTCCAACTTCGATACGATACCTTGAAAAATATTGATATTCAATACCATTTTCGATACCACAGGGAAAACCGCTATATATACTGCCATACAGATATTTTTGTTATTATCTCATATGTTTTTGATAATTTGGGTAACTTTGTTGCCCAATTTTGGCCTTTTGACATTTTTTTATGTATTTGACTGTTTAAATGCAGTAAGACACTCATTTTGGTACTTGGGACTCTGGTACTCTGTTTGAGAGGTGGCTTTATGTGCGTGCCACTTATATAGATGAGTTGTGGTGAGCGGGCTTTTGGTGTGAGCGCAAAACCTGTTGAAATGTGTAAAACTATGAGCAATACAAGCACTATTTAACAGGAGAGAAATAGATGAGTAAGAGGAGGTGGGTTTGTGTTACTTCACCGCCGGAGTGAAGAGAGCGAGAACGCACAGCTAGTATTGGTGTATCGACACTACAGAAAAGGTGCAGTAGGTACAACACTAATGTATGTAGGCCTATATCAGCAATCATTAAATATTTAAATAGCAAACACACACACACTGTTTTTCTCTGAGGCATAGCACCTGCTGATGTTGCTGATTGAGGGGTGAAGCAGGCAGCAGCTGAGCACATGTTAGCAGCTCAGCTTCTTATTGGAAACCTCATTACCAACACGAACTAATTACACGCACTGTGTCGAACTGAAATAACTCGCACACACATATTACATTAACGACCTGTCAAGATCCCTCACACCATGGACACCGAAATATAGTACATAAATACACAAACATGAACACACACACACAAACACAGCCTCCAGCTGCAATAGCAGAGCTTATGTCTTCATCTTCAAGAGCCGTGCTGTGTGGATACAATAGAAAAACATTTGCCCTCTGGGCTCTTGAGAAAAATATTAAATGTGATATTATAAAGGATACATTTTGTTTAAAAATTAAATAGATGACATTTATGTTGCAACTGTGCAATTATATTGTAATTGTGCAATCTATTCATCATATAAAGCGATTGAGTCTCTTCAGAAAATTTTGACTAAATCACTCGATTCATATGGATTAGCTTTACAATCTCTTTTTGAAGCGTCAAAGTGGTAGTTGCGTAGCTGTCAATGAAGGGACAGAAAGCTCTCAGATTTCATCGAAAAGATCTTCATTTGTGTTCCAAAGATCAACGAAAGTCTTACAGGTTTAGAACAACATGAGGGTGAGCAATTAATGACAGAATGTTAATTTTTGGGTGAACTATCCATTTAAGCCTAAGAAATTATTAAAATACATTTATTTTTCCTCTCACCTTTAATTCCAATATCTGTTGTGGTGTGATTTTTTTTTAAGTACACTCGAGAATTTTTCTTGACAGGTAACTGTGTAATTGAGCTGCGGTTGGATGTAAGTTTATGCTTAACTGGTTTGAGTGGAAAAAAATTCAGTATACTTACACATCAAAGCAAAAAGAGAGATAAAAAACACCAAGATGTGTCATGTCTCTCTCACCCACATTCAGTACCTAGCAGTGCAGGAAACAGCAGTTTTTTGTGGGTATGTCAGTCAGTGTATAGCAAGGAAGGTGGAGGAAATTTGTATAAACAAAAGGAAGAGCCTGAGAGGACCTCTGATCAGAACAGGTTTTGTGTAGCTTTAGTGTAGTAAGTAAGAAAAATTCTGTGTAAAAAGTGTGTTCACATTTTGTTTATTTTTGTAATGCTAGTGCTGGGTTCTTTCTGCTAGAGTGCCTTTATTATCTTCATTCTTCAATATAATCTGATAAGGAGTTGTTTTCCTTGGACAACCTGAATTCGTTGTTTCATGTGTACTATAAAGGGATGTTTTGAAATGCTGTGCTTTGAAACATCTCTGACTGCAGTGGCTGTAAGATTTATTTCATGGGTCCTCTCAAAAGAAGCTTTGCGTCATCGTATTCTGTTAAGAAATTTGATTTCCATAAAAAGAAAAAAAAAAGAAAAAAAAACACAACAGGAAGTAGACTAACCTGTTTCTATATTAAAGCAGGTGAGGTGGAACTTGCCCATGTAGAACTCTACACCGATGATGGCAAACATAACAATAGCAAAGAAGAGCAGCAGTCCAATCTGAAGAAGGGGAACCATGGCCTTCATAATGGACTTTAATACTACTTGAAGACCTAAAGAGAGAACCAGATTTGGTTAGATTTGGAAAAATTGTCTCACTTTATCATTACTACCTATTTGTAATGTCTGAATATCTGAACAAAGTGTTAAATTAAAGTGTTCTGTACTGCCAAACACTTACTTGGGATTCCTGACACCAGTTTGAGGGGTCTCAGCACTCTGACGGCCCGCAACGTTCTTAAGTCAAACTGTGAGCCCACTGTGGTTAAAATCCTGTCACAAACACAAACATGCAAATGTCAATAGAGACCAGGAAAAATCTACAAAGATATCTCAGGTGACACTCTATAAATTTAATTATCTTTTTTTCACACACCCCAAAAAAAAAAAAAAAAAAAAAGTCTTTAATTATCATCTCACACGGCTGGATCGTCGTTTAGGTCAGTGACTCATGTAAGGTAGCAATCACAAGAAACCCCTCTGAAGCAGACTGTCAGCTTTCAGTGTTGTGTGTTTATGTTCTGGAAAATCAGCATAACCTAATCTAATCTAATCCCATCATCACAGTGACACCACCGAGATGATAGCCATTAGATGTTGCCAAGGCAATGTGCCTGGCTGGCGTTACGCACATGAGCCTGTGTGTCCTCAGGAGCACTGGAGTGGAACCAGCCGCACACTGCATTTGTGCAAATGTGGCTGTGAATAAGATCTTCCCATTAAATCACAATCATCAACTCGCAGCAGGCAAACTGGATAAGCTTATATAAAAGTTACAGTTCTTATGTTTGGCAGAAGAGCATCTTTCTTCATTGACATATGATCTGATTTGCTCATAAGACCAGAAAGAATAGGAGGATGAGAGATTGAAAGAAAGATGGATGTCTGTGAAAAGGGAAGAGAGGATAGCAGCAGCGGGTTGGGGTGGAGGGATCATGCAGAGTGCTGTGAGGCTGAGCAGACATGCCCCATTAAATATGATAGAGCTGCCGCAACACCCCCGCAATCTATCTAACTTCACTACCCAAACAAAGAGGAGGAGAGGAAGAAAGTTAGACAAGGAGGAAGAGTTAGCAAAGTTTTCAACATTCTTTTTTTTTTTTTTAATAAAGTTGACCTTTTCAGGAACATGTAATCGAGTGTGACGACAACAGCACCCTCTGCTGGAGCAGTGCAGTCAGAGTTTGAGCTCAGAAATGCTTCATATGCAATACAAGGGCTACCTACACATTATGAAAAACTAATGAATGAGAGAAACAGAAAATCTAATGCAAACATTCAAAATACATAGTAAATGTGTAACATCGTTAAAGTTACTTATTGCCACATAATCAGCATGTCACAACGATTATTTTCACTGCTGCTGTCAAAAAGCAAACCCAAACGCTGACAATTACTGACATTTTGGATGTGTGAGATTCTCCAGCTGTAAAGGCTCTGCCCTCTTCTGGAAAAGGGGCAGGAATCAGCAGCTCATTTGCATTTAAAGGTACACACATGAAAACGGCATGTTTTGCATGTTTTTACTCACACCCAAATAGGGGCAAATTGCTATCATAAATGATCTAATGATAAATGATTTTGAGCTGAAACTTCACAGACACATTCTGGGGACACCTGAGATTTATATTACATCTTTTAAAAAGGGGCATAATAAGTACCCTTTAACATATGATTTACTTGTGTATATCATTTACAAGTTTCATAATAAGAAAAGTATAAAACCTGCAAGTATGGGATACATGGCAATATATACTAGTTTACTATTGTAAAAAATGACAGATATATATGACTTATAAGATTACACTTTATATACGCTTTCAAAACACTCATCTTTTAGGATTCTTGTGGCAAGATAAGACTCAGATTGCCTGTGGTTTGGAGAGAGACTAGTAGAAAAAGACCATTATTATTTTGAATGTAGCAGGGTGGCTGCCAGCAAGAAAGAGAGATTTTTAATATCCCGCTTATCGATGACAGAATGTATCTCTACATGAGGGCAACAGGCTCGGGCACAGGAAATATGGCTGGGAACGATATCTGCTATTAGTCAAAGAGAAACACCCTCATATGAAGACACAAAGGCATATAAACAATAACACATATATACACAAAAATAGATGCTGTCATGAGGAATTGGCAATCAACTCCTCCTTTGCAATCCCACAAGCTAAAACTAAAATTTCAGTAAGCTACTGGTAGATTTGGCCCAGTAAATAATGAGAATGGAGACAATAGAAGTCAGAATAAGCATATATGGCTGTTTTAACAAAGAATTGCAGTCAGATGATGAACCAGAATTTAGTAGTTAGGAGCTGAAAGTTTATGAAAGCCGTCTCTGTGACTGCAGTTCATAACTAATGCACACGTGATTGACAGCTGCTGATTTTCTCCGCTACACAGGTGAAGGACAGCTGGCTTTTGTGGAACTCGACTGAATGAGCTGCCAAACTCACGCCAGTGCTACAAACTGAAAGACAAGATGAAAAAGAAGAAACGGGAAAGACAGTGTTGGAGAGGGAGAGTGTGAGGGAGACTTCTCACCCTCAGCAGGGGTGCCGTGATGTAATTATGGTTGCACAGTGCACACGGTGCTGGAATTGAGTTTTTCACACGTCTCAGAAAGAGACTTATCCCTCTCAGATGATCATCCTGTGTCAGAGGAGAGCTGTCAGTCAGCCTCTGGCACACAGTGACCTCGCGACCTCAACAGAGCAACTGAGACCTCTAAGACTAGAGACAAGCATAAGCAGAATCCAAAGGGAAATATATCTGGAAGATGTTACAAGCGGTACACCTGTCGACAAATGATGATCTTATGAACCGAGCACCATTACAAGAGTCAAGACAACCTGTTGTAAAAAATCTTATTAATGTCTTCAATGTCTCATTTGTTTAAATGGACAGCAAATAGAGACTTAAAGTGCCCCTATCATGCTACAATAGGTTTACATGCATCCAAGGTTATAAAAAAAAAAAAACTTTAATTTTGCAGCATCACCTCTTTTCTCACAGTGTCTGAAATGGTTCAATAAAGCATTCAGTCTTTCAACCCCTCCTTTCAGAGAATCTTTTCTGCTCTGATTGGTCAGATGGCCCTGTCTGTTGTGACTGGTCTACAGCTTACAGCATAAGGGTACGTTTACACGACAATGATATGCTTAAAACGGAGAATTTTTTCCGTTGAGTTTTCCGTGTACAGACGACACCGCTGTCAAAACGATCCCCATTCATACGAATCTGTGAAAATGACTAAAAACGCTGTATTCTGCTGGCAGTCCATTAGATGGTGATGAAACACTATAGACTGCATGTGTAATGCGCATGTGCATGATGTCATCGTTTTCACAGATATGAGTTTTTGTTGTTTACACGGAGATTGTTTTCAAAAACTTGCACTTTGAAACCCGTTTTCAAAAGTTTGCGTTTTTAGACCACCAAAACGCCGCTGTTGTGTAACTGAACGGCCAAAACGCATAAAAAGTTTTCCGTTTTTAGTTGAAAACGGTGTCGTGTAAATGGCCCCTAAATCGGAAACAAATCGCTCATTACCATATCTGAATTTCACCTCTGAATAGGGATGCAGCTAGTGATTCAAACAGTAACAATGGCGTCGGTTTTACTGTATCAATTCGAGCCAGAGTCCTCATCATTGGGAAGAGCATGTAAAGTGGATTTGCTTTCAAAGCACAGAAAACAGCGTCTTCTTGACATGTCGACAACACGAACCAAACTCTTCCAGAACTTAGCTGGTACTACAGTGTTTGAGGGTGGGTCAAAGTAGATGTCGTTCATGGGCAGCCAATGAAGACCATAGGCTGAATTATGCAATTCTCCCTGCTTTGGTTTGCTCAGAAAGCAAGACTGGAATTACTGATGACTCGTTTCAGGCAGTTCAGAATCAATAACAGAGAAAACAGAGAGGAGACAATAACTTGGGAGATATTTATCTTGCACATTGCAGACCCTTTACATTCTCAGGGGCCATTCACATATCACGTCTTTTCCGCGCAAAAGTCAGTTATTTCAAATGTAGCCGCACGGCAGGCGGGCTCATAATGAAAGTGATGCGGTCACAACGCACATGCGGTTCAGAATGCTGCAAGCGCACCGCAGGTCATGTGACAAGAACCAACCGATCAACTTCGGCCTTTCCGTAACACCATAGAAAGCTCAGGGGAACAGCTGATTATAACTGTACAGGGTGTTTTTATCTCTCATCTCCATAAATACATCTAGTAGTAAAGCTAATGCAAGGACTATAAATCAATTTATAAAACACCACGGGAGCGCAAGCGCTTGTGGAAAAGAGGGGGAGGGGTGCGGCCGCGCTTTCCACGCGTTTTAAGACGCGATATGTGAACGGTCCCTCAAACAGCTATATTACACACTACATGAAAGGTAATATTCGAAAAGGTTGCTGAGTTGCCCTGTGAAACCTTGTGCATATATAAAGTATTTATGCGCTTTCTGAATGTTGCTCTCAGACAGAATGTTTTCTTCTGAAGCCAAACTAATCTGCAAAGTTGAAACCCTTGTTTTGGAGGAATGATTGCATGTTAGGTCAGAAGGCAATCTTTTGCTGTTGCATCAGGATGCATTTACAATGTTGTCACGTGCATTTCTGACTACTAAACGTGATTTTAGTGATCAAAGCGCAAAACAATTTGGACCCCATTTATAATTGTATTCGGTATGGTCAATTTGTTAACACATCACCCCAAAAGTTTCAGAAAGTTTTACAGGGTCCTACAGTTTCAGAATAGATCAATAAGTTTCAAGAATGTCACATGCTATGCTAAGATTTGCAAAGATATCAAAAGTCATGTTTTCAATATGAAACATTTACTATCTTCTACCATGAACAAATGATCTGTATTGTTATCTTCAGGGTCACACGATCCTTCAGATATCATTGTTGATTTTGGGCTCAAGAAAAAAAATACTTATTATTATCAATGTTGAATAAAGTTGTGCTGCTTAATATTTTGGTGGAAATCGTAATGCATAAAAGTCTTTTCTGTCACTTCTGTTCAATTTAATGCATCCTTGCTGAATGAAAGTATTAATTTCTTTAAAAAATATATCGTTTTTGTGTCTATTTTTATTTCTCCTAAGTAACTGTGAAAAAAACAGACTTTTATTTGTTATTGAAAGTTGGGACAGCTGGGAAATGCTAAGAATTATGTTTGAAAAGTCATTATTTTTGCAGTCCCATTTGTTGACGCTAGTGGCAAAGAAATTACACACTTTGCACATATAATAAATGAGCTATGAAACCTCTGAGAAACAAAATGTTCCTCTGGAGATGGCATAAAGAGATAAGTTATGAAACTAAATCTCTATAATTCAATGTCCTGCTCAAGTTTCAGAGAGATTAAAAGCCCCAAAAAGTTTTTTTTTTTTTGAGGAATTTCAACCCCAATTGACTTCCCTAATGTAGAAAAATGAGTGTATCCACAAAGCCCTTCTGCTATCAATTAGGCATAGATCATTTCCTGAGTCAGTGTTGGCGTCTGTCATGTCTCTGTATTACTTGCCACACTTTTACCTTCCTTTGCTCACATTATGTCACCATATCATGCTCGATCAGAATAGAAATGGTCAAAAGGTCACAGCATTAGACATTTGATGTGGAGCTGTCTGAAGGCACATGACCAACAAGGACGGGCATATCAGAGTGCCAAACGGGGGGGTCCATTGCCATGGTGCACATGAAGGGAGCGTTAATGAAGTCATCCTGCCTGCCATGATGCACCAGCATCACACAGAGAGCTTTAATGATTTGCGGTTAATAGACACACACACTTACACACAAACCAAAGCAGAAGCCTGTCTCATTGCAACAATTACACTCGTCTAGAGATGCACTCCATCCACTCTAATGTGACACATGCACAAACACACACACTCCTACGCACATGCCCACACACATTAAAAGCTGCCTGTCATCACCTACACCCTTCAGATCACACATAAAACACAAACCTAAAAAAAGTGCAATCATCTTAAAGGGACAGTTCACCCAAAGATTTGTTCTTTACTCACCATCATGTTGTTCCAAATGTGTATGGCTCTATTTTTTTCTCAGTGGACCAAAAAAAAAAGAAGCAGGACAATTCTGCTATTTTGCAGATGAATGCTCCAAAAATAGCTATAAAAGTAAAAAAAAAAAAAAAAAAAGACATCCATATTTACACATAAAAAATATACACAGGTTTGGAAACAAAAAAAAAAAACTGTAGTAAATAAAAAATTTAAGAGGCAAATGCAAATAAAAATTCACTTTTTAGTAGTTTTGTTGAGCTATTGTCATTTTTTTTTTTATATTTCTATTCAGCTTTAATTTATTTTTATTTCAGTTTCAGTTATGTGATTCTAATATTTAAAGGTAGCGTAGGCAATTTTCGGAAAGGCTAGCAATAGCAAGCTAGTTTTGAAAGCATAAAATCCCACACTCCCTTCAGAATGTCTCCAAAACCAGGCCTCCCTCAAAACACATGAACACATAAGGGAGCAAACAAAAGCATCACGAGAGACAACGTTTAGGGCCAATCATGTCATGTCTTTTGCACGCTCACATTCGTTATTTCAAATGTAGACGTGCAACAAACACACTTTCATTTTTTCCCAGGCTCATCTACGCCACAGTGTAAATCTCAACTTTTCATGTTACAAGAACTAACCGATCAGCTTTGGCCTTTCTGTAACAACATCAAAAGCTTAGCCAAGATGGACGAACAGCTGATAATAGCTGTACAGGGTGGGTTTTTATTTCTCATCTCCATAAATATATCTAGTAGGGCTAGAAATCCATTGATCCTTTACTGAAACTTGCTAATGACAAATGACATCTGCTCGAGCAGGGTGCGTGGATGTATGAAAATACGTTGACAGGCAGGTAGGACATTGTATCATGGATGAACATTTTATGGTCCTATGCCTTCCACAGATGATATATATACATTAGGGTGACCAGACGTCCCGTTTTTCAGCTCTATTTTTAGTGTCTTGACTTATTAAGAAAAAAAATCATGTTTTGTCCCATATTTCATCTTTACTAAACTTTCCTTACGACTGGATGATCATAGAACTAGTAGTAGGAGGAGTAGGAGCGGTGGTGGTGGTGGTCTGTTGCGCGAGAACAGCCTAATCAAATTCGTCTTATAACAAAATTACCATCCGATCCAATCAAAATTTTTCGATGTTATCGATTAACACATCTTGTTTTCACCCACCTGTTTACATCCACTTGAGCCATAACCGACTGTATTTACATGAGATACTCCACACGATGGACATTTTGGCAACTATGTGTGCATTTGACCATTCAGGCACAAGGAAAACTGATCGCATGCTGTCTGAGAGAACTGTGATCACGCGCAAGGAAAGAGAGAGAGAGCGCGCATGCGCTTCTGCTGTGTGTCAAGTTAGTGAAGGCGGAATAGACCGAATTGCACTGAATGACACACAGCAGAAGCGCGTGTCTCTCAGACAGCATGCAATCAGTTTTCCTTGTGCCTGAATGGTCAAATGCACACATAGTTGCCAAAATGTCCATCGTGTGGAGTATCTCATGTAAATACAGTCGGTTATGGCTCAAGTGGACGTAAACAGGTGGGTGAAAACAAGATGTGTGTCAGTAATTACATCCATGAACTGGTCTTAAAAGGACAGTAGCCTAATTAAATATTTGTCTGTCATTAATGTTAATCAAACAACAAAATAAGTTAAATCAATGTATACGTGGTAAAAAAAAAAATGACTATCTGAAAAACAAGTTTATTTAATTTGTATCTCTATTGTATGTCGTATTGTTTGTAAATTTCCTTTTTTATAGAAATTTATAACAATAATTATATATATATATATATATATATATATACATACATTTCTTTGGGGTAAACAAAACAATACTTTCATTCTTTAGTAAATGGCTGACAGAAGTGTTGGAATATGTGATTTTGTCCTTTGAGGCCTCTTAAGCTGTTGTTTGCTTCCAAAGTAGCAAAAACAGTAAAAACAGCAAGCCACAAGGTCTCAGCGGAGTTGTCTTTCCGGCACTAAAACCTCCCGTGTTAAAACCTCCCGTGTGTGGCAAATCGGCATGATTAAAACGGCAAACTAAGAGCACGTAGGGTGATTAATCCCTCCTGTTATTCTTCTCATCTTCCATTTATGTTAAAAATGGCTTTAATTAATGCTGTCCCTTTAATGTGTCCCCTGATTCAACTCCAATAACTGTGAATAAAAAAAAACAGACTCATCTCTACATCCCCCTCCACCTTGCTTTCCTCTCGCCATCCATTAGTCACATACAGCTTGCATGAAAGGAACAGTAACAAAAGGAGACAAAAATGGCTGCCAAGACTGGAATAAACTGGATGCAGAGGACACAGGAATGTCACACATCAGGAAATGACCGGTACTGGGTCTAAACCTAATGCATTAGCCAGACCATTACCCTAGTGAACAAAGTGTTTGGATGCAAAGAAACTTCAAACTTGACTTTGAGCAATATACAGTCATGACCATGAAACAGCCTGGTTAAAATCTACAGCTACAAATCTAGCAGTGACATTCTTTGCAGATGCAATGGCATAAGTGCTTCCTCCAAAAAAAAAATCAACAGACAAAGGTAAAACTGTGGGAAAAAGATGTAATATTTAAAATTTAAACAACTCAGCCACTCAGTCCTCATTACTTTTGGTCACATCCAAAATAAAATGAACCCGAAATTATTTGAAAGACTAAATGATTTGAAAGACAAAATGATGGGAATGAGTGAGTTGGGGCACTCAGCTCAATTAAATTAAAGATGTACCCATGGTTTGCTTAGCACCAGAGCTAGGCAACTAAGGGGTCTTTTGAAAAAGGGTCTGTTGGTTCTAGCAGGTCCCTTATGATATTAAACACATTTGTGGTGGAGAGAAGCCATGGCCTTGAGGGAGGCGCAGCGAGCGTCATTACCTCATTACAAACCCCAGTGCTCTGGCAAGGAGGACAGGATGAGAACAAATTAAAAGGACTGGCTGACCATGTCAGCCTAGCAAAACAATGACCCGCTGACTAGCACAGGAACCAGAGGTGTATGTCAGGGGTGAAATTTCTTTAACATACTATGAAAGACGGGTATCATTTTATTCAAACATTTTAACAATTACATCATCATAGTAATGCATCCCCATTGCAATAACAGGAATTGAACAACGGTACCACGCTTGAATTCACTGAGCTCCTGAGAGTGACCCATTCTTTCACTAATGTTTGTAGAAGCAGTCTGCATGCCTAGGTGCTTGATTTTATACACCTGTGGCTATGGAAGTGATTGGAACACCTGAATTCAATGATTTGGAGGGGTGTCCCAATACTTTTGGACTAAACACATACACTGCTGTTCAAAATGTTGGGGTGTTTTTGAAAGAAGTCTCTTATGCTTAACAAGGCTGCATTTATTTGATATAAACTACAGTAAAACAGTAATATTGTAAAATATTATTACAATTTAAAATACATTTTCTACTTTAATATATTTTAAAATGTAATTTATTTCTGCGAGGGCAAAGCTGAATTTTCAGCAGCCATAGTTTTCAGTGTCACATGATCCTTCAGAAATCGTTCTAATATGCTGATTTGATGCTCAAGAAACATTTCTTCTTATTATCAATGCTGAAAACACTTGTTCTGCTTAACAATTTTTTTGTGAAAACCGAGATAACATTTTTATAGGATTCTTTGATTAACAGAAAGTTCAAAAGAACAGCATTTATTTGAAATTAAAAAGCCTGCCATTTTTTTATCAATTTAACGCTTCCTTGCTGAATAAAATTATTATTATTGACCCCAAATTTTTGAACAATAGTGTAGTTAATTCAACATATTTATCTAAATAGTGTTCTTGAAGAGTACTGCTGAAAGAGGGGGAATGAGAAGAACAAGAAACAGATAAAAGGACTAAAAGCAGAAGAAAAAATAAAAAATGAACTCCTCTTTCATGCTTGGCATGTCAGTGAAGCATCATGGGTGACTGTGCAAGCACAGTTGGAAGTTAACAGCTAGAACATGTAGAGTGTGAATCTCACCCTTCTCTGGTTCTTTTAATTTTTCCTTCAGGATGACAAAAAAAAAAAAAAAAAGAAGTCCAATGGAGAAACAATTAGCAAACCTGTAAGTCTGTTGGTGACCAGATTTGTAGAAAGTCTTCTGACGGAAGTATGAGATTGTAAACATAGAAGGCGGCATTGCTGAGATTTTGCCAACAGGCATTACATCCAGTGCAAGGAGCCTGAATATGTGCAATAAAGTGAAAAATATTGCTCATAGTTCTACTTGTCCCTATTCTTTAAATTCTCTTTAATGTGTGATTTCACACTGTTCAGATACCGGAGCCATCGGCATCATTATTGTTTCAAACCTCTGATCTGTCTTCACATTTTTGGAAGATAATGTGTTTAAAGGTCTGAGGTACAACATCCTACCACATCTACCATTTATGCCATCACAACACAACATTATAATTATAGTACTAAAAGTTTGACTCAACATATATTTTTATTTATGTTTGTATGATTAACAATTTCAGTATAGTGTGCTGGGTCACCAATATATAAATCCAATGTAAAATTTGGATGATGAAGACAAAAAAAAAAGCTACTTTTTTTTTTTTTTTAAAGAAAATGAGAGGAACGATAGAAATGGAGGATAAGCATTTCTAGACAACTTCTTCTGTCATTTCAGAAGTCCATACAAATGCACAAACATACACCAGATCCGGCAAGCATCTGTCCAATTACACAACAACCCTCAAAGTGCCTAATAGAGATCCCACTGATCAGCCAGAATCCGGGACGGATGTGTTCCCCCAGCTGTGCTCCTCAGAGCTGTTTTCATTTTGAGCTTGATTTGTCAGAGCACTTAAAAACGGCCAGAGAAAAGATGCTCATGAAGTCTAAATATGGGTGATTAAGCAGTATTCAGATGGAATGTACTGTACAGTTTTTTTAGGCACACTTTTAAAGAAAAAAGGCACAGCGTCCGGAATGAAATAAAGAGGGTAGACATAAAAGTAGCAGCTATATGGAATGTGGACAAAGTTGTGTGCTGAGAGTGAGAAGACACTTTGAAATCAAGTCGCCAAACAGACCCTCAGTCAACAAGACAAGTATACCTCATTATTTTTACTGGCAAGGCAGCTGGGTCCTCTTCCTACATAGCCACTGAGAGAAGCAATATACAGCAAGACACAAAAAACGGTTTCCTCAAGCTGTTGAGTTGGACAGTTTAGTGATAACAAATGTAAACTGAGAACATTATTCTTCACATGTTTTTTTCGACCACAGAAACCAATTACGCTACTGTTCCAGTGTGGACTCGGTCCATTTTTTAAAAAATGTTTTAAATAAGTCTAACCAAAGCTATTAAGCAATACAGAAAATCAGTAATATTGTGAAACATTGTTCCAGTTTAAAATAACTGTTTTCTATTTTAATATATTTTAAAATGTAATTAATTCTGTGAGGGCAAAGCTGAATTTTCAGCATCATTACTCTAGTCTTCATTCTAGTATGCTGATTTGGTGCTCAAAAAACATTTGTTATCATCAATTTTAGAAACCGTTCTTAATGTTTTGCAACATTATAGATGTCTTTAAGGTGCACTTTTGGTCAATTTAATGCATCATTTCTGAATAAAAGTAATAATTTCTTTTCTTAAAAAAGGTTTTAAACAATAGTGTGCTCTTACACAGTGTTCCAAGTAGCAGTGATTGGTATTAGCTGATGTTTGATATTTCATTGAGCATGTTCATTTTCTCTATTTTTACATTTAGACATATGTTACTGCTTGATATACTGTTTCCAAGAAATCAAAATGTGTTCTTCCCTGAGAAACTAAATTATACACAGGCAAAATCCTCCCTATATTTTTAGGGAGTATAAGAGGATTTAAAGAGACTTTTAATCCTAATACAGTTGACAACAACACTGTGCAACCATCCTTTAATACCGAAGGTCTATGGTTTCCAAAACCCACTCCTGTTCTCTCACTACAATCTCATTTTGGAAGCCCCAGCAGCCACTGAGATAAAGTCTACATTTCATTTCCTGTGGTGCAGGTCACAACAAACATCGAGAACAGATGTATGACTCACTCCGTCTTCCTGTCAAATGTTTATCTTCTTCCTCAACAGAACACATGGATGTACACTACAGGTGAAAGACAATCTGCAAGCGCTCTATGCGGCCCAGTGTTTCTGCTGAAATGAAAGCTCATTATTTCTTCATGTGTGTAACTGCCTTTTTAGAAGAGAAAATCAAAGCAAAATGAAGAAGACTGTCTGCTCAGGGCCATTTCCTAAGCAGTCCAACTAAAATAAATTACAAGGAGGCTACTTAATTTGAAAAACAACAAGAACCAGGAAGACTGAATAATACAAAATGGCCACCATTTTGCTTTATGGGCCATTACAGAGAATATGCACAAATTTGCATTTTACAGTACAGCTAAGTCGTGACAAAACACTAAAGCTCTCTGGAATACTTGATTCTGATTGGTCAATTACAACATTGAGCAGTCAAATATTTTAAACTGCATTTTTGACCTATTTAAATCAATATTTCATGTCCAGATGGTCAGATGGTCATTGTCAGAAAAAAATACATTCAGGTTAATATTTTGGGGTCCTGATCACCCTGTCAGGGTTTATTTGTATAATAATGACTGTCTGATTTGCCAGATCTGCTGTTTTTATAACAATCATGGAGAAGTCGATGAGTAAAACAGTGTAAAATAAAACATCCTCCTTCAGGGTACAATTTTCCAATAATTTCCTCTGAATGCGAGGGAACTGAAACAGCAGAGGGGTTATTTTAAACCTATCTGCTCTCAGGGAGCTTAAATCTTTGTTGAGTTTCCATTCCCATTCCACCTCAGTGACCCTGTGCGTCTCATTCAGGTCTCGGGTCAATGAAGCATTGACTGCGCTGAGAGGCCCCTGGGCCCTATGTTTGAGAAAACATATTTAAGCATAATGACAATAATTATTCTCTGCAATGGACAGATCATTATATATTTATGCTGATGATGAAGGGAATGAGAGGGAGGTGATTGGAACAGACGTCTCAGCGGCTGATGGATACCCTTCTGACGTTTTCCGCTAAAGAAGGCGTAATCCAATGAGCTGAGCCCACTGCTCATCAGCGCTCTGACGGGTTGACAAATTAGGCGCTGTTTGATTCGACTTCGATTGCTTTGAGAGACTTTGTCGTGGGGAGAGCCGGGTATGATGGCTTAGCCTGGCTTAGCGCTTTAGTGCACCATCAATTCTCAGCGGTGCTGCTCCAAATTTCACCTCAGAAAACTCACTTTAATCATTGTATACTTTCACAAGGTAGCTAGATGGGTCATTCTTTATCAAATTTATAGCTAATGATAAAGTAATTAGCTTTTGGGTTAACCCTGTAAATTGTGTTGACATTTCATTTAGCCTCAGCTTTACTTCAAGCTGTCACTCATAATACACCAAAGAATTTCAAGGCTGGATAATAAAAATTTGGGGGAAAGTCTTTAATCCCTGCCGGAGAAAAAAACAAAAAAAAAAAAAAACATCATCTTAAATCAGCATAAAGTGGTTTGCTCGTCTAAGCTGGTATACCAGTCTGGTCACCGTGATTTTGCCCAGTAAGATATGTTCCTGGATCAACATATTTTGTTGATCCTGGAACAACATTCCTATCCCTACCCCTAAAGCTAACCCTACCCACACTGTACAACCGAACAGTGAAATTAATTAAATGAAATGAGTTTGTTTCACTCAAATAATAATGAAAGTTCATTGTACTTAATATAACAAAGTTGCGTGAACTCAAAATTTGATTGTAGTAAGCTGAACTCAATATTATTGAGTTGCAGCAGATTTTTAATTGTGTCAGACTGTATAAGGAAAATAAATGTTGAAATTAAGTGATTAAGATTAACATAGGGAGACATAAGTTAGTGTTTAATGTTGTGTTATGTTGGGATTCACAAGGGGTTCTGTTATGCTAGTTCTGTAGGGTTACCACTGTGGTGAAAGGTAGAGTCTGTGGTTAGGTTGAGGATAGGCTGCAAAACTTTTAAGACCATATATACTGTATGTTGTTTGATTATATACATGCAAGTATATATTGACAGTCTCTTTGATAGTTAAAATAGCATGTGTTATTTGCTATACAACATTTAACCAAGATCTGAATGTGACGTTTATGAAAATGAACTGTATGTATTTAACATTATGATGACTGGAACGAAGCTGAATTTTTACAGTGCATAACTTATCCCTAAAATCAAATGGGAAATGATAGAAGAATAACACTGATGTAGACATAAACTGTAAACCTGTCTATAAAATTTGATTGGTTGATTGGAATGTTGCTCTAGGATCAACAAAGATGTTGATCCTGCATGTTGCACTTGGTGAAATCACGTTCACCATACCAGTCTATCAACCTGGATTTAGCTTGTATCAGGCCAGTTGAAATTGCCTAACACCCCTCTAAATATATCACAACAGCCAAGATGGGACATTACCAGGAATGTTGAATATAAAGTATTTATATCTTCAGAATCATCTTACACCATAGCAGGAAACACCTTGCAAACACAGTCCACTCCATCTGTTTCAAACTAATATTTCAGGTTAAAAACAAGCAGCAGTACCACAAAAAAATTAATTTTAAGTTAAAATTATATTTTATGAATTATTACTATTGTTTTATTTAAGAGAGTACAGACAGTAAACTGTTTCTACAAACTGAAGGTCAAGTTTAAAATATTTCAGTGGTAAACAACAGCAACTTGTATTTAACATGGAACATTCCTTTAATTAAAAAAAAAAAAAAAAAAAAAAAGATTATTCATTATATATTTTCCTGGCTCAACACAAAAGGAAGGCCAATAATTAGACTGGAAAGATTCCATTCCACAGCGCAAAGAAAATTCATTATTGATTGAACAGGAATATTTCACCTGGTGCTTCTGAACTGGGTCAACCACATTCAGAGTTTCACGCTATGATCAGGCATCACTGGCCAATCCACAATCTAATTGGCACGTAACACTAGCAGGTGTCAAAGTCCCAGTGTGATCCCAGCACAATTTGTCTCTGGAAGCTCATCCGTAGAGAGTAAATTGAAGTTTTTATGGTCAGATAAGGAAGTCGTTTTCTGCTCCTGGTTACAGATATTGTTGGTGGGATGTAGGTAGATTGAACAGATCCTCAATCATCAGAGCAGACGCGAGTTTTAATGGCTCAAAGCTGCAGTAAATGAGGTAGAAAAACACCAGATTCTGCCTGGAAAGCTGCGTTCATTCACACTCCTGCCAGAAGCATAGCTTCTCCCCACCTGGCCCGCTGTCTGTCAGTTAGTCTCCTACTGACACAGATCACTCTTGCTACAAACACATTTGCCATTAATGTCTTTACATCTCTTCCATGATTGAAAACACATTTGGACATGCACCATTAAGGCAGGGGGAACAACAGGACACGTTGACCTGCACATCAATAAAATAAATACATTAAAAAATAATAATAAAATAAAATCTATCGGCGCATTGTCAGTGTCCGCTTTGCTATACAATGTATTTTTCACTGCGTAAGAACGTGTGATGTGAGAGCACCATGGCTTGCTGGACTTAGCAACTGTAACTAAGGGGGGCAGGTCTTTGCAAATGGTCAATTGGCATCCTTATTTTTATTATTAATTAATAAAAACAAGATATAGATAAAATATATTTATATACACACACATTTCTTAATGCTGCTGTATAATTTTAAACTGCTTATTTCTGCTAAGACTTTCCATGTATGAAAAAATTGCAGATAACATTTCTGCCTATACTGTTTATGATTTCATTTGTGCGGAGTTCTTTTTGACACACATACAGGCATTTTAGAACAGCTTTCTGCTGTCTCTTAGTCTTAATCTCTATATAGCTCTATTCTCTGGAGGAACTGGACCTGAAAGAACTCATCATGTCTGGCCAAAGGCACCTAATGCAGAGGGTCAAAGTTGCCAAGTAATTAACCAAGAGACACACTCACACACTGCCACCCGCCAACACACAGATGGAGGAACATATTTTTGAAACAAATAAACTAATGGTAAACCATCACATCACTTTCATAGCGCAATAAAAGAGTTGTTTTCCTCTTACTCTGCCATACAACTTCATCATAAAGGGATAGTTCACCCAAAAATGGATATTATCCCATAATTTACTCACCCTCAAGCTATCCTAGGTGTATATGACTATTATAATATATAACACAATCAGAGTTATATTATAAAATATCTTGGCTCTTCCAAGCTTTATAATGGGAGTGAATGGCGCTCCTGAATTTGAAGTCCAAAGAAGTGCATGCATCCATCATCCACATGGCTCCAGGGGGTTAATAAAGACCTTCTGAAGCGAAGCGAAGGGGTTTTGTAAGAAAAATATCCATATTTAAATCTTTATAAACTAAAATAACTAGCTTCCAGCAGAAAGCAGATCGACAAAAAGAGTGACCTCTGACCTGAATAAAAGAAGCTTTTTTAACACTATTTGAGCATAAGAAACAGCATTTATAGGACAGTTCATGTCAGATTGTGATGCTGATTTGAAATATGTTATTTAAATGTGAGTTCGGCAAGTCATTTTTGACATTTCAGGATTCCCCCATTCAAGTAGATAGGACTTGGTTTTGGATGCCCGAAATAGCTGCCCGGAGGCGTTGCAAATATGGCCGCCAAGTGAACAGACTTGCCTCGAAAGGGACTTTGGTGATATTCATGCACACATGTCCCTCAAACATGTGCATGAGGAAAGCTATATTTCTGGAGCATAAATGTAGAATTATGTAAGACTTTTACCCCTTGGGCTGATTTTGGATGTGCTCTACCGATCCTAATCCAAACTTTTGACACTTGAAAAGATTATTCAGAGCTGTCTGCAGCATGGGAAAACTTCAGGTTATGCCAAACCAAACTCCCCCGTATCTTCTCTCCTCAGGCATAAATACAACTCAAATGACAAAAAGTTTGACAGCCTTACAGCCGTTAAACATATCGTAGGATCTCCCTTGTCGCAAGAAAATGTGGCAGTTCAAAAAAAAGACCACACTGAAGCCACAATAGCTAATACAGACCCACATAATATATATATATATATATATATATCTCCACTACCAGTCAAAAGTTTGGAATCGGTAAGATTTTTAATGTTTTTAAAAGAAGTTTCGTCTGCTCACCAAGGCTGCATTTATTTAATTAAAAATACAGTAAAAACAGTAATATTGTGAAATATTATTACAAGTTAAAATAACTGTTTTCTGTTTGAATATATTTTATAAAGTAATTTATTCCTGTGATGGCAAAGCTGAATTTTCAGCATCATTACTCCAGTCTTCAGTGTCACATGATCCTTCAGAAATCATTCTAATATGCTGAGCAAAAGATAATTCGCACACACTGTGTGAAAAGTTTTGTGTGTGCCCACATCCGAAGCACGCAAAAAGCCGTCTGACAGCACGTGACTGAATTGAGCTCTTTCACGTCTTGCACTTAAGCAGACAATTTCATGCAAAATGATGTCAAAATCCCCACCTTGGCGAGTATCCTAGTAAACATAGTCGGTTATGTCTTAAGTGAATGTAAACAGTTGAGAAAGTAAACGCGTGTGTGCAACAGTATGTTGGATCCGTGCATTAGTCTTAAAGAGACAGCAGCCTAATATTCCTATTTTACATTTGATTACTTTATTCAATTTCTGTATCTAATCTACATCTAACTACTGTTAAATCTACCTGAAAAAACAGAAAAGCACTGTTTAATTGGCATCTTTTCTATTGTGTTTATTTGTGCTATTGCTTGTAGTTTGATTATTTGACCTTATTTTATTACAGACTGTTTACTTGACTTTAATAGTGTTTGAAATTTATATTTTATTTATGTTGACATTTTTTCATTTTCATTGTTCTTCCATTCCATGTAAAAAGTCTGGTGAGTAAAATTCCCTGACTGCAGTTACAAAACCTTAAAATATCTTGCACATACTCATATAAAAATGACCTGATCGTTTTGACCCATGACCTTTTAAGTCAAAACACAACCATGTCCTCAGAAGCCACTGTTGTCCTAAGAATATTTGAAGAAAAGGGTACAGATACCATTAGCCATCAGTTCACTGTCTGTGGCAAAAAGTAGCTAGAGGGAGACACTTTTTGTTTTAATGTTAGAGCTGAAACTACTGAGCTGTCTATAAAAGCAGTCTTGGAGAAACCACACACACACATAAAAACCTACATTTGAGAAAGATTAGTTTATGAGAAAAGATGTGAGCACACTGAGTCACAAATTAAACCTAAAGGAGCGAGTTTAATTTATTTACATAAGCGCATGCAGTGGATGGAAGGCTCTAATTACCTTCTCTGGGACGGCGATAAGACAAAGTACAAAAAGAGCCTGGAACAGAATGAAGAGCATATCCAACACAACGAAAGAGCAGTCACACAGAAAGTGGCTCAAAGCAACAAGAAAACCTGACAGATACAGGTGGTGAGCTACAGAATTAAACATTCCACCATGCTTCAGTAAAAACAAGGAAAAGAGGGAGGAAAGTGAGTGTCAGTCATCCTCACATTTGGACAGACAGATGAAAGCCTGAGCTGACAGGACTCTGATTTCCATGAATTGCACCCTCAGACCTTCAGAAAACCCATTTCTACATTCCCAGCTGTGCACTGATGCTAGTCGGCTTGTGTTTAGTCTCAAAAGTAGCCAGTGTGCCCATGGACCACCCACAATCCCTTTGTTGTCCATGTGATGCATACTGCTCATTGCTCACAAAACTGGAAATAACTTTATAGATATGGCACTAATCTGATTAGCTGACTTTATACAATTTTCTGGTGTAACAGTATGCTTTTTTTAACCAGTTCACCTAGTATTAATGTCATGTTTACAAAGTACTGGGTTGATACTGGGCCAAAGTTCGCCATATTAGACCCAGCATATAATAATAATAAAAAATATATTTAATATATAAATATTTAAATATAATATATAAACACTTATAAAAATGACAGTAAAGACTTGAACACTGTTACAAAAAATAAATGCTGTTCATTTGAACTTTCTAATCATCAAACAATCCTGAAAGTTTTTTTAAAAAAATGTATTAATATTTCACAATATTACTATTTTTACTGTATTGCTAATCAAATAAATGCAGTTTTGTTAAGAGATTTCTTTCAAAATCCTTTTTTTTTTTTTTTTTTTTTTTAAATCTTACCAAACTCAAATTTTTGAACATGTGTATATATTAGCCAGCTAGCAAATTTACTTTACTGACCAACATAATATTCAATACAACTCATAACACCAAATGTTTAAGTTTTCAGGCATAAAAACACAACAAATGTACAAGATCAACAAATGTCAGATGTAGTGACAAAGTAGAACAGGTCTGATATGGGCCACACTGGGACAGCAGGCAGAACCTGATTTCACCAAGTGCAACATGTTCCTTTGTTGATCCTGGAACAACATTCCAATCAACCAATCACATTTGAGGGACAAGTTTACAGCTTATGTTAAGTTTAGGCTTACAACCAGGGTTAGGTGCTTCTACATTAGTATTATTCTCCTATCATTTCCCTCTGATTTTTGGGATAAATTATGGGTAGGGTTAGGTTTAGAGGTAGGGATATGGTACGGATTAACTTTTCAGACAGGAATGTTGTTCCAGGATCACCAAAATATGTTGATCCAGGAATGCATCTAACTTGGCAAAATCAGGACGTGCAGGACAGCAGGCCATCAAAGGTCTGTCTATGCAAGACTATCTTCTGCTTGACAGTCTAGATGTGGAAAAAGTGAGAAAAGGGCTTAGATTGCTGTTTAATGGCTTGGGAAATTGGTATGAATACAAGTCAGGTTTAAAATTGAAGCCCCCGTTTTAGGTCTGCTGGGGGAAGTGCCCAGCAGCCATAGTGTTACATCAAATTTGTTTGTGTGAATGTTTAGTGTGGTAGTTTTGGCACACTTACAATTTGCACATTTCATATTTCAGGGATTTGTCACAGTAAGAATGTATGTGCGCGCATGTTTGAATGTGTGAGCGAGTGATAGTGGTGAAACGTAAACCACACTGGATACAGCCCATTCTTTGTCACCATAGAAACAGGAAGGCAACATGACAATGACTCCATCAGGCTTATTGGAGCACAGCAGCACAGAGACAGAAAAGAAAACGTGGGGGGGATGAGAAAGACGACAAAGGGTGACAGATCATATGTTGACTTTCATTTAGAAGATGGCACATAAAAAAATGGCTATTTCTCTCCAACCCTAAAGCAAAAATTAACCTCTTAGGCTGTATTAGTACGTAAGGTACTTATGTTCTAACAACCAAGAAAGAGAGAGAAAAAATAAAGAAATACAGTGAGATAGAGAGACCTTATTGCCTATCAGAACCATAAAACTGAACCACAGGATATACGCTACGATAAACACAGCAAACAGCATTTTATGTGTTATGGGCTGTGTGTGCGACACTAAACCCAACATCAATGGGACACAGATACCTAGAAGTGTGCTTTGAAGGGACAGGTAAACTCAGAGACCCTTGAGCGGAGATGGGAGGACAAAGCCAACGGCACTAGAACTGCCACAGAGCATCATGGGGGTTTTATTTAGATCTGAGCTGGCGCTAACATTTAAATGTCAGGTAAGGAGATGGAAGGACTTGTTGGCATAAAAGCCTGAGCCCTGAAGCTAAATGACAAAAAAAAAAAAAAAAAAAAAAAGGAGAGAAAGAGAGAGGGCAAGCAGTGAGAACTGGTCATGTAGCAGTTTGCTTTCAATGTCCATATAAAAGATCATCTCAGAACATCTCAGATCATATCTATGCTTTTTCCCCTTAAACAACTTAATTTAAAAACATCTACTAACTGAAAAGGGCTTTTGCTTTAAAAAAGCAAAGATGTATGATGGAGTGCTCACGTTTTTTAACTCAATGTTTTCTACAATACAAATTCATTAAAGCTTTACATGTTTAAGCGGTTATATTGTGCCTTTTTTATTTTATTTTTCCCTGAGGCCCAATTACAATGTTAGCCAAACACCAAAAACAGCCATAATTTAGATTTCCATGAACATGTTTTTCCACCTTATCTCTGACCCTTAGCATTAAACAGGCTATTTTTACTGCTGTGCCTTTAAGACATATTTTGTGCCCTCTTCGCATGCGGAATAAGAAAGAATGTTTACTTCCAGGTTGCCGCTTTGCTGTTTGGTCCAATTTTGATTTTGAAGCAAGACATTTTTTTTTTTTTTTTTTGCATTTGTGTTTAAATAGATTACATTTTTGTATAATTTATGATTTGGTTAATGCTAAAGTGTGTCATTTCTGGTTTAACTTGACTTGGCAAAACAAAAAATAAAAAACAAAATGAGACAAAACAAAAAAAAACAAAATGAGAGGAAACAAAACAAAGAAAAGAGAAAGAAAAGAGACAAGTTTAAACAAAAGGTTAAATCAAGTTGACTTGGCAAAAAAAAAGAAAAACAAAACAAAGAAACAAAAACAAGAGACAAAACAAAAACACTTCAGTTCAAACAAAATGTTCCTACACAACAGTGTAAAACTGCTGCAAAGTGAATCTGAGGCAACTCAGCATGTCATTGGAAAAAAGGAATGTGAGCAACAGTTAAACCCCATCAGGGCCGTTATCGTCATGTCTCATGGCAGAATCGTCACAACAAGCAGATATTAATCAGGTCTCCGGTTTTCTTCGCTTTAGCTGTTCTACACACAGCATGAAGGAACAGTGGTAAATCAATTGCCATGGCGACTAAAAGGCCTCCCAGTGCTCCGAGCCCAGCCTTAAAAAAAATGGCATGATAATGAGAGCAGTTCATCATATGAGTCACTCTCTGTACAGAACGAACCTGAGTGTGTGTGTTTAAAGGGCTGGTTAACTGAAATTACATTTAACGCATGCTTAAGTTGTCAATTAGTTGTTATAGGACAGATCAGGAGTGCAAGAATACAATATGCTGAAGACAGTGAAATACATATGTCTAATCTTATGTCTTTTAGATATTTATATTAAGCAGTTAAATGTTGCAGTTCAAAAATTCAAATATTCAGGTCACAAACATCAGAATCAACCTGTTCTGAGACTTGAGTTATTTAAGGGAAAAAGACAAAAACAAGTTTCCGCCTCAAAGAAAGTGAACCACTTCCATTCTCACCTCCAAATCTCCCGAGACCACCCTCACGCACGTCATCAGAAGAGACAAGTCTGATCACCTGAGACTATCCACATTGTAAACCAAGGATGTGTTTCAATCCACTCTCTAATTCACAAGTATGTGCACTAGTCACAGAGATTTTTAGGGCTAATCGAAAACATTCCATTATGCTAAAATGTCTGCCCCTTAGAAATTCCCAGAATGCAAAAAATAAAAAAATTAAAAATTAAATAATTAATTTATCTGTTCTACTTAATAAAACATGCAGGACAAACACATTTCATAATGACACTGTACTTTTTAACAGCTTCATTATGGCATGATGTTACACAGCACTGTTGCTTATCAATATCAAACATGTTTAAATGTGAGAATTGTTTTAAAACTGATTCACAACACAGGAAACTAAGGAGCAGAATGAGGCACAGCCCAAGCATAAATTACTATTATTACATGACTGAACAAGGAGAGCATGCTAACAGTGGGACTAATGTCATGTGGGCGAATAATGAACCATGACCTACAACAACTAATTTGCCTATTAGCCTAACTATTAACATGCTGGGACAATGACAACAGAGTGTAATCAGCAAACATGAATATGCATTGACATGTGTCTGAATAAGTATAATAAAGTCTTGTAAAAAAATAATGACATTTCCAAACACTTCTACTGGTTTCTGTCCTTATCCCGTCTATCATTATTTGGTCAAACAGGCAGTCAACCCATGTTATTGGTTAAGCCAGAAATTGACATGTTTGGATGCTCAAACAGGCAGAGTAATGTTTGGACAAGGCCACAGAGTGGCTTACTCATATTATCTTTGCAAATAAAAATTGATCTAGTATTTGGGAGAGAAAAAAAAAAAAAAAAAAAAATATATATATATATATATATATATATATATATATTTCAAAAATGCTAAAAAAAAACCCAACAAAAAAATAACTGACAGTCATGGAGGACAAAGTCAAACCAAGCTGCTACTGACTCTCTGTTCTGACTATCATGGATATCAGAAATGCTGACTGGCCATTCAAACAGAGGTGACAGGAAGCAATGTGAGCAGAACCGTATAAATGCCACAGCTGGAGGTCAGCCAAGAGTCGTATCTGTGCTGCTATAGCTGTGCTTGTGCTCTTGTGTATCTGCTATAGTGTGTTTTTATTCTACCGACAAACACACAAACAACTGAACAAATATGTCTAAACACTAATGACACACTGAGCGGCTAATAAAGATGCAGGGCCACAAATAAAATTTTCCTTTCTATCTGACTGCCTCCAGGGCTTGCAGCCAGACTCCAAATTACATTAGAACGCTTTGTGACAATATCCATTGTCTTGGGCACACAGAAGATAAAATGTTGTTAAACGTAAAGCAACAGCTGCAACCTGACACAGATACTGTGACACATCTTGCTGAAGGCACTGTAGTAAAAAGAAACAACAAACATGTGACTGCATTAGTCTTGTATTTACATTAAGCCTGGTGTTTTATGTACATTGTCGTTCAAAAGTTTGAAGAAATTAATATTTTTTTATTCAGCAAGAATGCATTGAATTGATCCAAATAAGCAGTAAAGACATTTATAATGTTACAGATGATTTCTATTCCAAATAAATTATGTTCTTTTGAACTTTCTATTATCAAAGAATCCTGAAAAAAAAAAAGTGTCATTGTTTCCACAAAAACTGTTTTCAACACTGATATTTAGAGCATAAAATCTGCGTATTAGAATGATTGGATCATGTGACATTGAAGACTGGAGTAACAATGCTGAAAATTCAGCTTTTCAATCACAGAAATAAATCAAATTTTAAAATACAGTTAGGCCTATTTAAAATTGTAATAATGTTTCACAATATTACTGTATTTTTGATCAAATAAATGCAGCCATGAAGAACTTCTTTCAAAAAAAAAAAATAACCCCAAACTTTTGATATTGTAATGTATATAGAGTATATCATGTGGGAAGCCATATTAGTAATAAAAATGGATTTATTTTACAGTACATTGACTGGGTTGCCATGTTGAGATTACATGCCAAACACTACCAACTTTATCATCTCAGTAAATTATCATCAGACATTTTAGCTGACAGAATAAATAATATGATAAATTGTAGCATTTCTACAATGGTATCGGTAGCCAATAAAATAAGTCGAAGAGTCTAGCAAAGTGCAAAATCATACAAAATGACTCTGATTCAGTATAATTACAGTATACACCCAGTACGTGCCTTCAACCTTTTATTACTCTCCATGTTAAACATTCACTCATGAATTTTCCATCCGTCTCTAAACCCAATTAATTTGTTTATACAAAACCATTTTCTCCATTAGAAAAGAAGCAGCATGCCTGACATACAATGAGAAATGTGGTGCCTGGTTTGACATTCAGCCTGCTCTGTCAATCTCCAAACTTTAGTCTGTTTATCTAATTATAAAAGAGGATGAACAGCAAGCCAAAAGCCACAACAGCAGGCAGAAAAGAAGCCAGGCGAGCACTTGCAGGCAGACGGAGGCAGATTGTTTTCCTGGTTGTGAGTTGACTGAGACTGATAAGCAGAGTGGCAGAGTGGTTTGTTTGAAGCCTCACACAAACAGAGTTCAGAGAGAGAATATACAAGGCTGTGTGAAGTTTTTTCTCTCCTCTTCTCTCATGTATCCCCCTCTTAAGCGACAGGCAAACACATCTAGTTGACCAGAATAACTCTTCAATAACAAGGAGAACTAAAGCTTCACAGAATCCTGTCTTTTGCATAAGTCTATTGGTATTCGGCAAGGCTATATTGAAATGATTACAGAGAGAGTCAGGCAATGTTTGGAATGGAATAGTGCACAGTATACACTGAATACTGTGTACTATTTTTCTTAAATAGTATGTGAAACAATGCACATTATGCAATGATAAACATTTCAACACAGTTAACACTTAACTAAGGGTATGTTTACATGACAACTATGTACAAAAAATGTAAAAGTTTTCCTTTGTGTTTTTCACGTACAAACGACAACGTTGTCAAAACGATCCCCATTCACACGGATCCATGAACACGACTAAAAATGCTGTATTATGCATGACAGGCCAGTAGTTGGCAATGTCACTTTGTAAAGAAAAACTATGTGCCTACAGACTGAACACATAATACGCATGTGTATGGCCCCCAAAACGCCATTGTGGTGTAAATGAATGGTCAAAATATATAAAAAGTTTCCTGCTTTTAGTTGAAAATGGTGTCATGTAAACGGCCCCTTATTCTATTAAAAATCGTTTATGGTCGTTAAAATAAACCTGAAATCAAATAAAATATAAATATTAGATAACAAAAAAATAAATAAACAAAAACTAGAAATGTTGCTTTGGCAGCTGAATGAGATAAATAAGTTGAAGTACTAAAATGACTAAAACTAAAACTGAAATAAAAATAAATGAAAACTATAGAAATATTTTTTTGGTTCCACTTTATATTAGGTGTCTTTTTCAATGTCTACATTAATCTGGAGACATTTGAAAACTGAGTTTTCATTTAAAAACGCTCCCCATCCACACTAGCGTTTTCAAACATTCTCCAAAAGTTGCTCATCCACACTGAAACGTCTGAAAACGCTTAAATCACCTTACTGCGCATGTATAAAACATCCTAAAAGCTCACAAGATGATACAGAGAGAGCAGAGCATATAATAAATTTCTCACGCTATTCTTCTGGCACAATCATTTTATTAGCATACGATCACATCATTTACTGTTGCATCCAGGTCACGCTCAAAATCAGGTTTAAAACAGAACTGTCATATTTTGCCACGCAGGAAAGCAAATGTGAGTAAATTTAATGTCATCTTCGCAGGAATGTAATACAAAGATTCTACAATACTGTTAACCCCCTCAAGTCGGCGGTCGCGCCAGCGATACCACCTTGCTTTTTTCTTATCAGTATGAAAGAGACTCAAAATACTCCATCAATTTTGCACATACAATTAAGAGTTATACTCCATTTTAATCTGTGAAATATCTTCTTTTATTTGTGTACACTCAGAGTAAAAACAAAATGTTGTGCTTTTTGCAAAATAAAGAAAACTAACATGATGCGTGATCAGTCGTCTCCCTCTGAACGAAGTCTAATCTGATAGTTCTCAGAAAATGAACTGTAACTTAGTGAATACTAATCACAAAAAAATGAGACTTATGTCTAAAGAAACGTTGAAATGTCAGGTTTTAAACTGTGTTAGTCAAATCGAAAACAAATATTCCCTGTTTTTGTAATCTGAATGAAAAGAGAGCCATGTCAGATGTCTGTGAGTCAGCTCATTATCCACTAATTTGGCCACGCCCACGGAGTGAGCGCTATTCAGATGCAAATTCTGAGGCAATACATCTATACATCGTCGCAATTGTGTATTTATTATCTTCAAAAGTGTCTATCTGCATGTTATAGCCATGGTTAGTGATCTCTGGAAGCCTCTGTTAGTTCCTGGAATGTCACATGGTATGCCTGTTCTTCTAACGAAACATTTGTGGACTAAATGTGCACAGAGCGCCCTCCAGCTGCAAGTATGAATTGAAAACATAGTACATCAGAGTATCCAGCGCTCATAGTGATGACAATAAATATTGAATAAATATTACTCCTCTGTATAGAAAATTGACATAAACACTGCCATCAATATTTCTCCAAATGTGCATGCTTTTAAGCTAAAAGCCCTGATAGATGTTGTTTTGTCAAAGGTAACGACTTCGTTTTTCATATTCATAACTCCTGACGCATAGGCTATTAACAAATTACGTTCACTATAAGAGTAAAACAGAGGTCACAATGTGAAGCTTGAGTCTTAGATTTTTTAATGATGTATAGTTTGTCAACTGCACATTAACATTTAGGCTATATAATATAACAAATATAAAAGCCTATATGAAATGCCATAGAGGTAACATGAATATTCAGACGTTTTGCATCACAGAAATACATTATATTTTAAAGTATATTAAAATAGAAATCCATTATTTGGTTTGAGACTTCTTTTAAAAACATTATAATAGTAATGTGTCAAATCTTTTTGACTGGTATTGTAATTTAACATAGGCCTATACAAAATTTTCTTCACGTGATGTGCAATAATACATGCATGCATGAGATCACAAAAATCATGTTTTTTTTTTGTCAAGACATTATATTAACGTATTCCTGTTATCAGCATGATCACAGAGGGTTTTTTCACATAGCCTACCTGACTGAAAGGGCTCATTATGCGGGTCATTATGCAGGTCATTATGCGGGTCTTTGTCTTCTCAGGTGTGAATCACAGCATTATTCATGAAGATTCACGCCTCCATGCATACTGTGTTTCTTGACAAAAAGTGTCTCAGAAAATTTAAATCAATATATTGTTTTATATGAACAAGTAGGCAGGATAATTTTTACATAATTTTGAAGCAAAAACTCTAGTCTACAACCTCCAATACCCAGAAGTCTTGTGAACACATATTTAATATTTGTTTTTTGGCCTCATTTCAGTAACTTAAGTTTTTTGTTTTTTCAATAACCACACATAAACGTTATTCCTTCAAAAATACAAACATGTACATACATGTTCCTCACATATTATGGCAGCCTAGTTCATGCTGAATACAGTGTAATGACACCATTTCCATTAATATGTTTATGAACAACTGAAAAAAGCACAAATGTCAGGGCATGTCAAAACTTCTCCAGGGCCCCAAAAATCCTCAGACCCCAGAGGGTTCATGTATATAGCAGAAGACAACAATGCTAGTATAGCTATAGATATCTATGGGTACAACAAGCGTCTTCTTTTTCAAATACCTCCATTTTTGTATTGTAGTGTTGATGGCAAAAACGGAGGTATTTGAAAAAGATGGCATTTTGAAATGTATCCACTTTGGAGAGCATTTTCAAAAAGCTCAGTTTTCCTTGACAAAACACCATCTCAGTGTGGACGGAAGGCCAAAATGGGGAGAAAAAGATGAGTTTTTAAATGAAAATGTATTAGTGTGGACAAGGCCTTTAACTACTATGTACTAACATTTAGATTAATCATTTGATACAATGCATTTATTGCCTACATATATGTTTTTACATTGTATATATTTAAAAATCTCTGCATGTGATTGCAGCTGTAGTTAGATCTATAATTACACTGTTGACCCTTCCCTTACACCTTAACCCACCGTTAAACCTAACCATACCTTTTTTAACTGAAATAATAAAAATAATAAAAAAATGAAAAAATAATACTAATTACTTAAAATTAAAACAAAAACGAATAAATATAAAAATAAATGCTTATTCAAAATATCAAAACAATACTAGTATAAATAAATAATACTAAAATAACACCAATAGTATGCTACATCATTGTCACATGACCTCATTATATGCATATTTAAATCTTCAAGCAGCTTCCATATAGCATAATTAACAATAAAAACTGTAATTTTGCATTTTTCTCAAAACATTTTAATTCTTGGCTCTGGCAGTCTGATGAATAATGGGTCAATAAGCTGATATTACTTAGATTTTACGCATCACACTGGGAATGGAAGGTCAAGTCCAGAATATTGCATTGAGGTTGCTTACTGCGCACAGTAAGCATACTGCAGAAGTAGAATAGTATGGTAGTTCCGAACACAGCCTTTTATGAAATCACATTTCATAGTCCATAAAAGAGCCATTGAGCACTTCCTATAAAACTATTGTAGACAAAAGTTTGAATTATACCTTTAATTATTAAATATCATAAGTTCTACAAGCAGGTTCATACAACCTGATATGGCACTAACACTGCATGACCTCTATATTTAATAGCTTTGTCTACTGATAAATTATAAAGTGCTGAATTTTTGTTATAGCCATAATCTACAAGGAACACTCCAAAGTACTGTGATCATCTAGACAAGCCTGTGTTTGATGTATGTTGTGTCTTCTCACTTACAGGTTCCCCCCGCATGAACTCTTCCTTCAAGTGTACTTCAAAAGGTCTGTTTTACGGTCATCGAGACAAACGGGGGTTGGGGGGGCATGGTCATGTCAAGCACACAGTGAAGCTGAAAGGTGACCCCCTCCCTAAGGGGGATACGCAGCAGGGCTCTGTTAAGAAGCTGACGCAAATGTCACAATCTCTTCTACAAAGCACTGCCCCCACTTTCTCTCATACACACAAATGCAATGATACACAACAGGATCCTTAGCTCAAAGACAGCAAACATGACAACAACATAGGACGGACCATTTCTACATCTCAAAGTGCTATGACCTTCAAAAAATATTGCTGCACATGCACAACATGACATCTAGTTCTGTGATTATCATAGGACAAAAACAACATCATGAAAAAAGACATAATAAACCGCATCTGTGCCAGCTGTTGCTTGATCGGTTGTTATATGCCCTGATGCAACTGTTGAACCTCTCAGCTTACATAATGGGTATTAATCTTCACTTAGACTTGAGTGAGAAAAATCAACGCAGGTGTTGACCTGCTGAGTATTTGAATCTCATTCTGTCCTATTGTGAAAGAAAACAACAGAATACCACATGAGTTCCATATTAATGAGTCAAGTTGCTTGGCAACTGTAAACAGCCTACAGCTGAACATTATTACTTGGCAGAAAATGGATATTAAGATTATTACTATTAATAAACGTAATTATTTTGTAACATTGGGGTATTTCATCATATTGCGGTTGCTAGCATAAAAGCAATAAACCACTTGAGGGCAAGGGGTTGCATTTCATTGCATCATGCTTAACAACTCCTGAATTATGGTAAAATCACTGTGAAACTTGGTCTCTTATGGCTTATTGCTTCATTTTAATACAATATGATTCCTGCAATCACTGTGCATTGTGTCCGGCGGAACCGAGTAATAATAATAATAATAATAGCTAAAAAGTTTAGATAACCACATGCTTTTGTCCAAAACTACAAATGATTAAAATCACAAGCAATTTATTATAAAAGAGCTAACAATACTCGCAATACCATAATGCAAGCCAGTGTAGGACAGAAGGTACAGCAGAAAAAATAATTTTATAAAATTATAAAAAATAATTAAAAAGTGTAATACATTTATATAATATAATATAATATAATATAATTAGGGCTGTCGGTTTAACGTGTTAATTTAATTAATTAGATATGGAGAAAAAATAATGCCTTAAAATTATTAACGCCCCCACACCAGACCTATGTATGACATTTCATACAGTTGATTGGTGTATATTACAAAATATTGTCTGTTTTTGCTCAATTTTGCCAACGAAAATATTACCTGTAAAGCCAGAGCAGAACTGTTGTGTGTCTCCGAGTAACACACAACAATTCGTTTCTGAATGAATACTCATTTTGAGTGAATCATTTGGGTGAACCAATGATTCAATGGCCCATTCATAAAGAGAAATAGAGCCATTTGCTTCATTCCTGAATGAATCAGCTGTTTGAACGAATCGACTAAATGAATGACTCAATGACTTACTCATTTAGACATTTATGACCACCTACTGGCAGTTTCTTATTTAGTGTATCACTTTATTAAAAAAAAAAAATGTATTTCCATATTAATAAAAAACCCATTATAGGTATAGTTCACCCAAAAATGAAAATTCTGTTATCAATTTACTCACCCTCATGGCCACTGAAGCCTAAAAGTTATTGTGTAATAAATACATTTCTAAAGCTACTTTTTGTAATGTCTATTTGATGCTTTTCTCATTTAACACAAAAATGACTTTAAATGATCTTTTAGGGGTAATTTCTCTGCCAACTTTGATGTGTGATCATCATGTAATTAACTAAATTAAAAGTTTTAATCACTTGACAGCCCTAAATAAAATACAATATACTAAACGTCAAGTGGAGGTTCACTCCCACACTTTCCACCTGAAACTATACAATGAAAGAAGGGAATGAAAGAGAACTCCAGGGCAGGCTTGCCATCTGTCCAACAACAGAACTGATAGAAATAATAAAGTTGGACAGTACATAAATTATATGCATACTGCATAGGCCACTTGGCTTTCTTCCTAAGTGAGATGAAATATGCACTTTAGTCCAACTAATCTAACAAAAAGGTTTGGCAAAACCTGTTTCTGAAAGATAATCAATGATAACCTATGCAAATGTCTCTACACAACTGTACAGACCTGCACATATTATCTGACATATGATATTGACTGGAGATTGAACTAAATCCTTAAGTAAAGCCCTGTGAGGAAAAACAAACACTTTGAGAAGAGGTGCAAATAGACCCGGGAGACATCTCTGAAAACAAAGAAGAAAAACTGCAGAGATTACAGCACAAAGAGCTTTTGACTGCGGCCGAAATCCCTTCTGAGGAAAGGCAAAGAAAAGAGACATGCACCGGGCCAGCAGCCACCCGCTATTTCAAATGCCAGTCAAAAGTGCTTTTTCATGGCCCGAGAGCATTGCACTTCTGAAAAAGAAACATGTCAAGGGATATCATGGGAGGACAATGTTACTGTACTTCTCGCTCTCTTTTTTAAAAAAAAATAAACTACTCTTCACTAAGAGGAGCTTTACAATGTGCTCTTTTTACTCAGTGTCATAAAGTCAAAATGACAGGATTCGTGGTTGGAAACATGTGATAGTCTCAAGAGTAAGCATTAGGCGAGAAAGATATGAAGTGTAGCAATGATAAAAGAATTCAACAAGTGAGAGAGAGAGAAAAGAAAACATTCCCAGAGGGCTCCACTTGATAGAGAAATGACTGAGATAAGCTGCTACCTTTCTGCAACAGTTTGAAAATTCACACTGTGCATCACTGATCAACACAGTGAAGTCAAATATGTGGGATAATATAACAAGAAATGCAAAGTTTATCTAGACAGATAGGAAGATATTTAGGAAGACAGACAGACAGACAGACAGATAGATAGATATATCTGAGATGGAATGTAAACGCATAATTTACGTGACTGAAAGAGCAAAAAGTGGGGATAAGAGACGAAATCTCCTATGACAATTTTCAGTATTACATGTCATTGAGGTGGAGAAAAGAACCCAACCTCACAGGTAATTGCTGTTATCACTATTTTCCATGTTCGTGAAGTAAACATGTTTACATGGCTTTTTAAAAATGTCGGGTGCCAGTGTTTGACATGCATTTGACCAATCAACGTACACTTACGTCACTGATAGAACCTATAGTGCTTTAAAATTCAAACACTTCCGTGTGCTTTCAAACGCTCCCGCTTTAAAAAGGCTTTCGAATTCAAACACTTCCGTGTGCTTTCAAATGCTCCCATGCGTTGATCATCGTAGCCAATCACAGACATATCTGATGAGCGCGTGAGCACAAAGGCCAATCAGAGATGTTTACGAATCCACTCAACAGCGCTCAATTTTTAAGCATCACATTTTTAAAATTTCAGTACCAACTTGGTATTGAAGTCAGTACTTTTAACAACACTAATAGATAGATAGATAGATAGTCAACTGTCTTTGCAACAAGAAACATTGGCACACATTCAAATGGTACTCCATTATGAATCTCTTTGACTCCGGCACAAACAAAGCAAGGCCAGGTTCCTACCACTTTGAAGCGACTCATTGTCTCACTGGATCCAAAACACATGAAAGACATCAGAATTGAACATGACTCTTTGAAGTCAGCACTTTGTGTTCCTGGATAAGCAGCCTCAGCACTGATCGGAGTCCTGAATATTCTGAGTGGGATAAAGAACCAACCACAGACGATGGCATCAACCTGCTCTGCCTCAATAAAGGGGAAGAGTTGACGTCAACATGGACAGATGTGAGACAGATTGAGATAACATGGAGACATCCTCTCTACCAGGCCCTGGAGCTGTAAAACAAGCTAATTAAAGAAGATGAACAATAATCGTTAAGGCAAAGGTAGCTAATAGTACTAGCACGCGGCTCGCGCCTTGGGTGCTGTCAGGACGATTAATGGCATTTTTAAATGACTTCCACAAAGACATCACAGCGGTGTTAAAGGTCAGATCAGGTCAACCGCGGCTTTGTTTGTTACTTACTGGCTGAATGTTCAACAGCCTGTGACCACAGAAAGGGGGAGGTGGGCTTGTAACCATGGTAACAAGCTAAGGCAAAGTATCCTCTGTAAATACAGGAGTGCCAGGTTTTTGAAATGAACTGGAGACGAACCTGTCTGACCTGAGGCTTCGTTTTGATTGGCTCAAATGAACTTGTGTTGACCAATGAGGATTTTGCCATAGGCGTAACATTCCATCGAGCATTCAGAACAAGGTACATCAAACATACATAACATACATACCAACAGAAAGCAGGCTTTTTTTTTCCTCGAGATATTGCATTGATCCTTTTTTTTTTACATTCATATTTTTCCTACGGTTTAATTAATGAAGACACGGTTTGTCTAAATAAAAGAGACAAATTGGATGTAGCTGGGTAACTATCACGTATTTGCTACAGTTTTAATCACAATCTAATTACATTATTGTGATATCATGATATACAGTGGCTTGCGAACTATTCAAACCCAGTTAGACCTTTTATTGAGAGGTAAGTGCCTTTTCAAATCATACCCATTCAATTGAATATAACTTCACTCGAAGTGTAGTAACATCTACAAGCAAAATTATTCACACCCAGCGGTTATTCAGGAAAACATTCTCCGAATGCGCCTCGTGAAACATGGATTCTTTTAGCATCGTGTCAGTTGATTTAGACTATTATGTGCGAGGTAGAGAGAGAGTGCAAAGACAGTGCTTACTTTGAAGAGAGTTCGGGTGCACGAGGGAGGAGCTCTGCTCGTTCTGTCCGTCAGCGCAGCAGTCATCTGCATCACTAATAAACAACTCTCAATAACTGATCAAATAAGGCTTTGGCAGAACAAAAATTCATTTTGGCGGCCGCCAAAAAAATTTCAATGTAGGAAAAACCCTGAAGAAGCTCGTTGTAGTCCCTACCAGCCATTTGTTGTAGTCCTTAAACAGAGAATTCTTTAAAAGAAAATATCTCCATTTGCATTGAATTTTGAGCATCCTAACTTTGCAGATGTTGTTTATGCTCTAACAGCAACATTACACACTAACTAAAGTCAAAAAAGTTAAATTGCAATGAACCATCCCTTTAAGACAGTAAGGACACTTCGAATCAGTCATTAAGGGGATATATATTTCTGAGGGGGCCAAACCTCAAAATAAATAATATTTGTACATTTCTCCAAAATAATAAAATAAAATAAGAATCAGATATAGTCATACATGGTATGCATGGTAGACTGAGCAAAATCACAACAAGGAATCGGATCTAAATCACTACTACAAATGCTCTGCTGTTTATTGTCATCAGAAGACTACTCTATCTTCATCTTCCTCCTTTCCCTGCCCTGCTTGCTTTGTTCCTGCTGGACATTGTACTATTGATCTGAACCTCAGAGCGGGGAGGGGAGGAGATTTATTCTCCTATTAGAGGCTTTTGCTGTGTGATGGCTACAGATTAAAGGTCTGCTGCTGCCCAGAGCAACACCGTTACACAGGCCTATTCATTAAACAACTGAATATTGAGTTAAGTCAAGGTTAGGCCAGCTCAGACTGACACTTACTGAGAAACGGAGTGGAGAGGAGAGAAAAGGCATGGACAAACACCACAACCTTTTACTTCTGATGTGAAGTCCACTTGACACACCCATGCACTCATATACATGCACTCTAAAATCTATAGTCTGCTGTATTATATGATCAGTGTGTCTGTCAAAGTCCCAGTGAGCTCTGAAACACTGTGCTTATTACCAGACCTAATGAAGCAACTGTGTAATTCAACATGCTCCATGTCTCAACTCAGATCTGTCTCCATTGATAGGTAGGTGACTAGCTTGACCAGATTCAAAACTCGCTTAATAAAATTTGGAGATTTTTGTGCCTATTAGTCCATGTCTATTAACTTTGAATATATTCTAGAGTACTTAAAATAAATAGCTTTATAATTTAAAATAAGTACCTAAAATTTTCTCTTTTAGAAAAATGGGCCAATAATATTCACGAATTATCCTGCACTACACAGATTTTTGTCCTTTCAAATGTTCAATGCAATGATGGACAAGTCGTTCAGTATGTCAACTTTTGATTTCAATAGGAAATATGTCAAAACAGACTTTGGAGTTATTGAGAAAAAATTCATTTCTAATGGGGCCAAAAGTACATACATAAATATATATTGGTTGGTTGGTTGGTTGGTTAGTGGATGGATGGATGGATGGCACTACAAGCAAAATTAAAACTTGTTTTCTTTCAGACTACGGGAAAGAGAACATCCAAAACACACATTCATTTGTTTCTTTTGTTTTTTCAGAAATCTCCACTTCAGCACATACATATACCAAACTATTCAGTTTATTCCTTTCTATATTCTGAATGTTTTTTTATAAAGGGGTTTGTTAATATATAATTGTATATATTTATATATACAAAGTTCGAATTTCTGTTCTAGAACTGTATGCAAATTAGTGCATATTTAATTAGATAATGCATAGTTTCTATGTTTAAACATTTCAGAAAACTTATAACATAAAACAATTGTCTTAATGTACTTTGACAAATCAACTGGGGAAAGTATGATGACATTTATTAGTTAAATGTACCCTATTCACCTGTAGTATCTTGCCTTAACTAAAAGAATAGTGTAAGTAAAAGTAAAGCCAAGCATAGTGCCCCATACTCTAAATTTGTGCCCTGCATTTCACCCATGTGCACACACAGAGCAGTGAGTATTAAACACACACACACCCTGTGAACACACACGGAGCAGTGGGCAGCCATTTTTGCCACGGCACCCGGGGAGCGATTGGGGGTTAGGTGCCTTGCTCTAGGGCACCTCAGTTGTGGGGAATGAGTGGAAGAGAGCGCTGTTAATTCACTCCCCCCACCAACATTTCTTGCTGGTACTAAGAGTCGAACCAGCGAACTTCGGGTTACAAGTCCAACTCTCTAACCATTAGGCCATTATGTAAACAAGCACATTACCAATCGCATTTTTAGTTGTAGTACCAACCTTGAGATTGGCCTTTCAGTGCCTCTTTCTGTCCTTTTTTCTAATTTCTCTCATTTATCTTGCTTGGATGTCAACAACTTGGAGTCTGCATTCTGTCCCTTTCTCCAAACTGCCTCATTGTCTTTTGTTTTAAAGCTCTCCTTTACAATGACACCCTCTCCATTCCTTCTGTCAAGGCAGCAACTCATGGCTCTGTATGTCGCCCATTTAAAAAAATCATCCTTTCGATGACTGTGAGTCCACTAGGAGCTAAACAATCATTTAGTATGAATCTAAAAAGACAGACACTCCACTGAGATTTCACCCTCAGCAGACATCTTTAAATTAACGAGCACATACAGTATATGCAGCCAGAACTACCTTAGATAATGAGATGAAGACAGTCTGATAGAAGAAAGATGAAAGAAACCAGGCAAATAAAAAGTAAGATGGGATTGGTGGGAGGGCATGAGCGTATCATGGGACGTTGCCTTAAGCCCAGTTCACACTGACAGTGACTGCAACAAAGTGACCGGAAATCATTAATTTTCAGTGAAAGTTAGGAAGTTCTAAAAGTTCAGTGACTCAACAAAGTTGAGAAAAGTTTAACTTATTGAAAATGAGAAGCAATGTGATTCGGTGATTTCCAATTCTTTATCATAATGAACAAAACATGAACAAATCAAAACGTAAGAATTATTCATTTTTGTTGGTCAAAGAGCTTATTTTCTGCATTAATACAAAAGTCTATATGAATAAATCCTATTGGGTTTGGGAACCAGAGTGATGCTAACTTCCTGGTTGGCCTACAAAAATACGTCATCACTCTATCAAAATATTTCTGAAAAGTTCTTTGGAAATCCAAATTGATTCTTCTATAGCATCACTATGAAAACACACTTTTAGAACTTTTATTTTTAAAAGTGTACAGTGCTGTCCACTAATATTGGCACCCTTGGTAAATATGAGCAAAGGTGGCTTTGAAAATAAATCTACATTGTTTATCCTCATTAAAAAAAATTCACAAAATTCTAACCTTTCATTTAAGCAAAAATTTAAAATGGGGGGGAAAGCTCATTATAAAATAAATGTTTTTTTCTAGTTCACGTTGGCCACAATTATTGGCACCCAATTACTGCAACCTCCTTTTGCCAAGATAACAGCTCTGAGTCTTCACCTTTAATGCCTGATGAGTTTAGAGAACACCTGACAAGAGATCAGAGATCATTCCTTCATGCAGAATCTCTCCAGATCCTTCAGATTCCCAGCTCCATGTTGGTGCTTCTTCTCTTCAGTTCACTCCACTCCTTTTATTTAGGGTTCAGGTCAGGGAACTGGGATGGTCATGGCAGAAGCTTCATTTTGTGCTCAGTGACACATTTTTGTGTTGGTTTTGATGTTTGTTTTGGATCATTGTCCTGATGGAAGATCTAACCACGGCCCATTATAAGATTTCTAGCAGAAGCGGTCAGGTTTTGATTTTTTATCTGTTGGTATTTGATAGAATCCATGATACCATGTATCTGAATAAGATGTCCAGGACCTCCAGCAGAAAAATAGGCCCACAACATTAAAGATCCAGCAGTATATTTAACCGTAGGCATGGGGTACTTTTTATCCATGTGTGCACCAAATCCATCTGATGGGTGCTGGTAGGTGCTGTTTGATCTTTTTTTTTTTTTTTTTTTTTTGGCTTTCTGAGACTCAAAACTCTCTGCAATTCTCCAGCTGTGATCCTTGGAGAGTCTTTGGCCACTCAAACTTTCCCCCTCACCGCGTATTAGGACAATATATACACATGTCCTCTTCCAGGCAGATTTGTAACATCTTTAGTTGATTGGAACTTCTTAACTATTGCCCTGATGGTGGAAATGGGGATGTTCAATGTTTTAGCTTTTTTCTTACAGCCACTTTCTATTTTGTGAAGCTCAACAATCTTTTGCTGCACATCAGAACTACATTATTTGGTTTTACCCATTGTGATGAATGATTAAGGGAATTTGGCCTTTGTGTTTACACATATTTGTACTCCTGTGGAACAGGAAGTTATGGCTGGACAATTTCATGTTCATGAACACCCTGGTGTGCTAAAAAATGTAAATATGAATGGAAATATACTTCAGAGATATTTTACTCATAAGAATTTCTAGGAGTGCCAATAATTGTGGCCAACATGTATTGGAGAAAAACATTTATTTCATAATGTGACTTTCCCCCCACTTTCAACTGTTTTACTTTGATGAAAGGTTAGAATTTTGTGAATAAAGATCAGAAGGATAAACAATGCAGATTGCCTTTGCTCATATTTACTAAGGGTGCCAATATTTGTGGAGGGCACTGTTTATCTATAATATCTGTGTGATCATTTTTATAAGCTATGGCCAGTTATGTAGTCTACCAGTAGCATTAGGGCATCCTGTGGCACTAAAGCCTACATAAAGTGGTCTCCAGCGATTAAAATCACTGTCAATGTGAATGCGGTTTTACAGCTAATGGTGTTTGAGCCATTATGATGCATTCACATAAAACAGGGAGTGAAATCTGTAGTGTCCTGCAGGAATCAGATCAGAGGAGCAGTGGACGGCCGACGTGGACGATCACAGAGAAAAATATAAAATAACAGAGCATGCCAATGTTTCAAGGCCTAACCGGGTTACCTGAGGACAGCATGGGCCAGACTACTTTTGTCAAGATAACAGTAGGCAAAAGTAATAACAGTCTGGGCATGGGAATGGTGATGCCCTCCAAAATGAACATATTGTGAAAAAATAATCTTGGTTTTCTAGCCTGCATAAAATAATGACTAAGACCAAGCAAGAGCCTCGGCCAAATTTCTATACTGACTGTGGAAAAATCACAATTAGATTTTTCCCCAAATCGTGCAGAACAAGTAAGTGGTCATTTTAATTTGGCTAGCGCCCAGTTACCTTCTAACAGCAAATCATTTATGACTTCTGGGTGAACACCTAATTAATATTCATGAGCCAGGGTGATAAAGTTTATAAAGCAACTAAAATCCTGATCCCAAAATCTATCTATACTGTTCCCCTCTTTTTTTTGCTTCCTTTAAAATGATCACAGTCTGTACCAGTCTAACTCTCTCTGCTTTTTATCCCTGCCCATCTTTGATTTATCTGTCAAGTCCATTTTCAGAATTGCTATTATCTGCTCCATAAATCCACAGTCACTGAAAGTATAACTGGAAGCTTGACAAACATAAACTGTGGACTGAAAGGGACCACAATATTAAAGAGCAGGTATTGGGAATACAGACACCTGGAGATAAACAATGCAATTGCACTACAGTTACAGACCAGCCAGCAAAACTTGTCCCTCTTAAAGGGATAGTTCACCCAAAACACACAGGAATTGTGACTTGCTTGATTAAGACTGAATTTACATGGTTCATGTGACCCAATTTCCTCCCATGTGTTACAGATTCCAATATTCTCAGATTAGTTTCAGGCCTCATTCATATGTGGAAATAAATCTGATATGATTGTGTCTGCCATGTACAGTAGGTAGTCAACCAGAATAATACTTGGGGTTAGGGTTAGGGTCATGTGTTTGCTGCCTTTTATCGCTAAGTGGCACTATAATCACAGACTTTTAAAAAATTAGAAAGTAAATGTGTCAGTTCATTCTCTCAAGCATTAATCTGCCGTGGCTCTGTTGAGAGCTGTGGTAGCAGATGAATTCAACTGAAACATTGTAGTTAAACAAATTCATAATCACAGTGCTGAAATTACAGAACAAATGTAGAACTGAAAATAAATGTAGCCATTTATTATTTGCATCGAATTTAAGTAAATCGAAGTAAATGTTAACACTGTGAGCTCAGTTTTTTATGTAGGCCTATAATTAGAAATGCAAGTCAACAGGTTGTCTCTTATACTTTGTTTTCTTTTAATTTGTAGAAGATTCATTAACTGAAATATTAACAGTGAAATAAATGAAACTAAATGATCGTAAAATGAAGACGCATTTGTGTTTTTGCTTCTTTATGATATTAAGAATGAGATCCGTCTTGAAATGTACATTTATTGATTCAAAACACTTTTTGGAGCTTTATTATTCAATGTCATTTTTATTAGAAGTAGGCATTTAAGATGATAACATTGTACATGCTGTTAACCTATGTTGGCCCTTTAGCGTTTATTGATGCTCTCGCTGGACTCGGTTGGAAAATATGAGAAATAAGTTTTTTCTAGATGACTAGTAGTTGTTCATTTAAGCAATTAGTTGACAAATCGCACATTTATATTAATTTAATAACTTAAATATATACTGGAGAGAATACTAAACCATAGTGAGCGTTTATTCCGCACTCAAGCGCACATAAAGCTTGCCATAAAGAACCAGCAAAAGTATAATTATGAATGTTTAAAAATAGCAAGGAGACATTTTAATTGTTTATTAATAAACTAGTGTTTTTTTCTGTGTCAGTGTCGGCTGAAAAGATGAAGTTGATGACACTGGCTTGCCATCTCTGCAGTAGTGGACACGCCAAGAGAGAAATGCACATTTCATAGGGATTGCATAATCAGAGAGTGGCCTATTTATTTTCCTTTTGAACTGTTTTGTTTAAAAGTAGACATTTAAAGTTTTCTGTAAATATATTTCTCATGTCTGTGAGAGTTTCGGTTCATTTATGAGACGCGCTCCAGTTCATGCACAACGCAAGTGATCGCGCCGGCGCCTCCAATGTCCTGATTATATTGTCTGCTATATTTGCTTCTTATTTATTAAATCCAGGCAATTGGTTGATGAAACATTGAATAAAATTAAGATAAAATTTATACAAAACGAAATTCACTTTAAAGAAAGGCTTTCTACAAAAAAAAATTTAAATAAGTGGTCAAAATCGTGCCTGAGCCACTCCTTGTCTCCCGACATATTTGCATTAAATATAAATATGAAACCAAATACGTTTTCTTTAATGGCTACAACATGTATAGTACAGTACAGAGAAAATGAAATTAAAATGATTGACATGATTTGACCAGCAGCTGATTGGACAGATGTGACCCAAATGTCACATCTTTCCAATCACATCGAGAGACTTATCCTGAAAGGAACTTTGCCTGCTCTTTAAGTTAAAAAAAAAAGTATCATCTGGCTGGCTGTCCGACACTCTCCATATGAAAAAAGCATGATTCACACCTCTATTGTTCTGCACCCCCACGATGAAGCTACTAAACTGCCTCTGCCAACCTCCCAGACTATCTGTTATATCCGCTATCCGCTATTCTAGACATTACGCTAGCATTATTGTTGATCATGAACAGTGTTGGGCACATTACTTTAAAAAAGTAATTAGTTACTAGTTACTTCTCACAAATAGTAACTGAGTTACATCATTATAAAAGTAACTAATTACCAGGAAAGAAACTATAGCGTTACTTTTTAATTTTTTCCTAAATATGTCAAATAACTTTGATGCCCCCAGTATTAAATATGTTAAATGAATGAAATAGACACTAAATAGAATAAATGCATTAAGCATTAATACGTGCTCTATAAGTACTAACAAACTAACAAACAGACAATATCCTAGTAATATGCATGCTAATAAGCACCTAGTTAATAGTGAGAATTGGACCCTAATCTAAAGTGTTACCTTATCTTTTTTCTTAAGTTAGAAAATAAGAGGAAATTGGCAGTTAAGAAAAAAATTTTCCTTAAGAATGTTTGGTGAATCCGGACCCTAATAGTGTAAATGCGGCCTTTATGAACCAATACTCGAGACTTGACTTGGACTTGAACTGGATGACAGCACATAGGGCAACACGAAGATAGCAGCCCTGCATCAGTGATCCAGACAGCAGGAGAGAGATTGCAGCTCAGCAGTGTGCTGGCTCATATAGCACAATTTTACAAAGGTACGCAAGTTAAGAACCTCCCTCTGGCTTCCTGAAGTGCCCAGATATACTGAACCATGAATATTTATACCACTTAAAAACTGAAAGATAAGTGAGCAAGCAAGATAGAGCAACTTTTTCTTGCTGTATTTCAGTGCAGAAAAACCCCCTATGTTTTATTCACTAACCAATCGCAATCCAGTTTATACAGACATTCAATGTGCTGAAATAGCACAAACATGGCATGTAATTTAGGATCATTATAGCTTGCACCTTTTTCACAAAATACAGCACTATGTGCCTGGTTAAAATCTAGCTTCAACAGAAACCACCCACACCTGCTTGTATTACATTCTATATCATGACCAGTGGTAAAAATGTGAGACATTCACAGAAATCATTCTAATATGTTGCTTTGGTGCACAAGAAAATCTTATCGATGTTGAAAACAGTCGTACTGCTTAATATATTTGTGGAAACCGTGATATCTTTTAAAAAAAATTAGAATAGAATTGTTTTTCCTACTGACCCCAAACTTTTGAATGGTGGTGTACTATATTACAATCACGAGTACTTAAAGAGGGTTAGTTCACCCCAAAATTAAATTTCTGTCATTAATTACTCACCCTGGATGTTGGGTGTTGTTCCACACCCATAAGACCTTTATTCATCTTTGGAACACAAATTAAGATATTTTGATGAAATCCGAGAGGTTTTTCTATTCTCCATTGAAAGCAACAAAATCACCACATTCAATGTCCAATAAAAACATCTGTCATTCTGCTACGCTATTTTCCTTGCAGTGCTTCCAGGTTTCTACGTCCGAACAGCGGCTCAGTATTGGTCAACACCTTTTCACATGAGCCAATAATGAGCCGGCGTTCGGATGTAAACACGGAAACACAGCACTGCGCCAACTGCATAACAGACTGACAGAGAAGAGGTAAAATTGCTGAATAAAGTTGTTATTTTTTTGTTTTTGCGCACAAAAAGTATTCTCGTCGCTTCATAACATTAAGGTTGAACCACTGTAGTCAAGTTGACTATTTTAACAATGTTTTTACTACTTTTCTGGACATTGAATGTGGTAATGTCATTGCTTTCAATGACAGATAAAAAAACCTCTTGGATTTCATCAAAATATCTTAATTTGTGTTCTGAGGATGAACGAAAGTCTTACGAGTGTGGAACGACATAATTAATGACAGAAATTTCATTTTTGCGTGAACTAACCCTTTAAGTCAGTTCTTTCTTTATAAATGTTTCAACAATGATTTTAGACATGTAGACAATGGCCTAAATCAAATCTCTTATTCAAATATAGAGAGAAGCAGGTAAGTTTACCTGTACTAGAAATAATTGCTAGTCTGCAAAACTGTCTGAATCAACTTTATGATTCTGTAATAACAGTAAATGTCAGACTTTCCTTAACAGCAAAAGCCCTATTCAGACAGGACAAACCAAATTACCAGTTTTTCAGCTAACCCAGGGGTCCTCTGAGAAATCTAATGCTGTCTGGGTAGGAATGTCTGTGATTGCAGCATATTTTTCACAACGTCTCCCCTCATTTATTCTGACCTTTGTCAAATACCGTAACTAAAGCCAAATTTTCTTATTGTGCTTCCTGGTGCACATTCATTATGGATTGAGACCTTTTTGCTAACACTCTAGGTAAAATAACAGTTCAATTACTGCAGGCATCTAATTTGATGTCAAATGAATGAATTTGTTCCCTTAAGTGTACACATAAATGTTGTAATTATATCACATATATAATTTAATTTACTTTGTTTACTTTAATGGGATTCAGGATGACCTTCAATAACACCCAATTTCAGACAGAGACTCCTATTCTAACCTGAAACCAACAGCCATCGCAATCAGCATATGAAATCCCAGACATCCTCTGTCAATAATTGTAACTCAAACATCATTTAGAAAAGGAATGCTGTCTAAACAGTCGAATATCTGAAAAACTCTCAACTTTCTTATGGAGTACAGGATCGGCCAGAGGGCAATGTTTACATACACACAGAAGGGTACCAGGCTAGAACACTTTGTAACAGGCACTTTTGCAAAGAAATAAAGCCTATCCCTTACTTTCCTGAAGACATAGAGCACACACACATCCATTTGAAACTGTTTCTGCCTCCCCAGCTGTGGGTTGTGGACTCACCCTGTCAGAACGACCACAAAGTCCATTACGTTCCAGCCGTTGCGTAGGTAAGAGCCTTTGTGAAACACAAAGCCCAGGGCGATGATCTTAATGCCGGCCTCAAAGCAGAATATTCCGATAAAGTAGGGCTCTGTGTCGTCCTGCAGGAAGAGAGAGCAAAAAGAAGGACAACTTGTTTTTTGTGTGTCTGAAAGAAGAGCGTGTCTATTGATGCATGGATAAAAGATTGAAAGCAGAATAGAGAATATAGGTTGTAGCTTTCACTTTTTTGCATGACACACAGAATAGGTCAAGATGCATGGATTTGCATTGTGGTGGAAAAGGTAAAGATTAGACATGGACTTAATCCATTGTAAGTGAATTACAGGGTTGCATTATTAAGTGCATTATTGTTAACTAAAACTATTAAAAACATTTCTGTTAACTGAAATAAAATAAAATATAAATATTAGTTGGAAAATATAAACTAAAATAAACTGAAGTTTATTATATTTTATTATAAGTTTAACTGGAAATAAATAAAAACCAAAACTAAAACTAAACCAAAACTACAACGGAAATAAAAAATAAATTAAACCTAAATAGCAATTTGAAGAAAAAAAAAAAAAAAAAAATAATAAAATGACAAAAGCACATAACAAAATAACTAAAAATTAAACTAAAATTAACATATTTAAAATAAAAACTAAAATAATACTGGTGCATTACTTTAAACACACTAAAGAACAAGTCAAAAATATTTAAAAATAATAAAAGTATATATATATATATATATATATATATATATATATATATATATATATATATATATAATATAAATGTAATAGATATAATATATATATACACACACACATACACACACAATTAAATATTTTATAATAAAACATTTAATTTTAAAATGTTTCATATGCTTTTAGTACCAGTGAAACCGGAATGATATCTTATGGGAAAAAAAGTCTCAAAATTCTGAAACCTAGAGAAACTGGAAGAAATATACCAAGTATAAGTTACTAAATCTTTAAAAGAATGTACTTAAAGAGATTCGGCCCTGGCTACTGCATGTCACATTGCTTTTGAACTCCTTCCCATTAAAGTCACCAGAGCCCTAAGGCTCTACAGGCACTTATACCAGACTAACCTCTCCAGAGCTCTGCTCTCAGAAATCCCTCCCACTTTATGAGTGCAATTATCAACCCCGCTCGCAAACAAGTCTTCTTATGGCCCTCTTTTTGATGGGAACCTTATCCTAGCAATATAATTCTTTATGGTAGTCTTCAATAACAACAGCATGATGCCATTTTGTGATGATAGTTTGGTACAGCAAGGAAAATGCTGCACTGTTAAATCTTTCTTCTGTCTGTAAAAATAACTGTGCCTTTGGCAATACATTATATAACATTCCATTAGCAAACACAAGAATAATTAAACAAACAAAAACTAATTTTATGTTGAATACTCCCTTAAGGTGCCCAAAGCTAAATCACACTCTGTTGGTGTATATTTTCCCAATAATAGTATAATTATCTTTGTGGTGCTAGATAGCACCTGTCTTGTTGTCTCTATGAAATCATTTGGCAAAATTGTGCTTGCGGGAGCAGATGTGAGGCTGTGCATAACGGATGATTTATGGGAGCGGAGAAATGAGTGAGCGTGGCAGCAGACAGCATATTTCAATCTATTATGTATTCAAAGAGTTTATTAATAATGAACATCCTGTATGTAGTGTTTGGGTATCAGGGGGCCAGTTTAGCTCTGCAACAGGTAGGGAATTGGTTGAGTCGCAGTGTTAACCAAACAAGCTGTTGATGAATTTGACAGGTTGAGACTGAACCCTCGCTACAGGGAACAATGAAGACTAAAATAACTCTTCAGTCAAGCACTGCCTTTATCTGGGATAAAACACAAGTCCTTAAAAGGATAGTTCATGCTAAAATGAAAATTAAGTCACCCTAATGTGGTTCTAATGCAGTAGGCCTATGTCCTTTTTTTTCGGACCACAAAAGGAGAATTTTTAAAATATGTCCCTCTCGCACACATAATGGCAGTGAATTTCAATATCAATAAAACCGTGACATGGAACACAATCCATGTACTTTTTTCTCTGAAGTGAATATATATGTTGTGTTCGTCACAACAAGAAGTTATCGCATCCACATCTGTCAACTGTCATTCTGACTGTCATCTGTCAACCGGAGTTCCGGTCCGGAGATATTTAACTCGGTGAAGAAAGTACACAGATACTTTTGGGGGATGTCTATGAGTTGTATTACATGTCAATGTTTTATTAATCTTGATCTCTCATAACTTTTTCTTTTTGAGTCAGAGTGAACTGTTCATTTATTTACAAAACTCAAAAAGGTAACAGAAACTCTCAGGAAATCTCGGAATAACCACAGGAATCGAACAACCAAATTAGTAAGACGAATACCGAACAAAGATTGACTGAAAACAAGCACAATATATGCAAGGCTGAAATGATTTCTATTAGCTCGTAAGCATGTGACTGTAGTATGTACCTACTGTATTCAGTAGCAACGCGTCATACACTACGATATGTGTTCTAAAAATTGGCTCAAAATATCAAACATGTTTTGATATCCTCCCACTGGATGGAATCATAGTATGAAGGTGAGATAATGACAGAATATTAATTTTTGAATTAAATTAGTCAAGTCATAAGTCATTAGTCATTAATTAGGCAAGACCACTGCTGAGTATTTTCTCCTTAAAACTGCAGTTTCACCAAAGACAGTCTCACAAACAAGATTTAAAACCGCCTGTTTTCTTCCGTCACAAACATGTAACCAATCCTGTCATTGTGTGGGGCGGGGCTTTTCTCCACTGACTTTCTATAATGTTCAAAGTGTTTCTAAAGATGGCAGCTGGAACATTTTTGTAACATTAGCAACACATTACTAGGTGTTTGATAACATAGTCAAGCCATGTGTCTGATATTGTAGAGAGTGATACACAAAACACATTACCATTCTGATACAGCGACTTGTAGACAACCCGGTAAAATTTGCTCTTATATAGCTGAATTAAACCAATATTTCCACTTGCCATTGTTGTTTACTACAGTTGACCGAGTGGATCAGGTAGTCTGAGCTGGTGTGACTGAGTGGAGGTGGGGAGTAATTTTCATATTCATGGATCTACATATAATAAGATAAGCAAAGGTTGTAGAGTTACATTCAAGCTATTTTAAGGTATGAAGAAATTATTTTCACAAGAAAAATTTTGATTATCAAAGATGAGTTTTAAGAGATAAAATTATTGACTGCAGGGGGACTTTAACAATGCCTTTATTAGGCTACAACGACCCCATAACCACCAAAACTATGCAAATAACAATGGTAAGTTGTATTTTCTAGCATCAGGAGGCTGTATTCGAGAGGATCCCCTTGACCCTATCGGCTCATGCTGTTTTCCTTTCTGTGATTGCAGCACTCCTCCAGGGAGTATGGAATCCAACATTACCGCCTCCATATTCAGCTTCACAAGGAGACTATTACCGCCTTAATCCGCCAACATGTCCAGTCCCTGCTTTAATTGTGCAGCAGCACACTTTGAAGCAGCTACGTTACATCGTTTTGACACAACAGGCACAACTGCTGTTGCGAGCGGGGGAATAAGAGCAAGGCAGTGGATCAAAGCCTGCTCTGCATGGGTTAAGGTCGGATCATGAAGAAGCAGTGTTATGCACACATTTGTCAATGGTTCCCAGCAGGTTGGGTTTTAATGAGACAGAGACATGGCTCCTCTGTGGAGTGATTGGGTGGTTCTCAGTGGCCCTGGATGGGAGCTCTGAGAGTGGGATAACAGCCTCCGCTCCAACAGGCTCACCGGTCACCCACGCCAACCAGTGCAAGACCGCTAAAATGATCAATCAATATACTCCAGCGGGGATGTCGGGTGTGTGGGCGGAAAGAAAAGCAAGCCAAATACACAGTTATCTCTGACTTGCTCTGCTTTTCGCAGAATGCATTGTCATTGCTGTTTCTCTCTCCTAAGAGATAAGTTTACAGTCGTATTCAGTACAGAATGAATAATCTAATATCTGATAGACATGTTTAAAGCAATGAAACCTTAATCAAAAGTGAATGACAAGAAAATAGAGAATGCTGATGCTCACCAAGCGTTCAGACATGGGGGTCTTGTCCATAGCTGGGAGATGCTGTTCGAGGGCCAGTACGATGCAGTTGGCAATGATGGTTGTGAGGATCAGGTACTCAAATGGAGTGGGTAAGTCAAGGAAAAATACCGGAACAACAAACAATGCAAGTCAAGACAATGACAAATCCAAAACATCTTTGAAGAGGAAGATTTATAATACAATAAAAAAGTGTTTTTTCATGTTTTTTGGACCCCACTGACTTTTCTAAAAAAGAAAATGTAGGAATAAAAAAAAAAATGGATATATAAAGTTGGATATATAGACAATGACAAAAAGGAAGACTTTTTTTTAAAAAAAATCTCCCACCTTAAACTGTATATTGGATATATAAGTATGTCCAACTTAATCCACATTCATACAGTACACTAGTGTAGGGCAATATCTAGCATATCTCAACCACTTGCTTGTTGCTTATATCATCCCAAAAAGTAAACAATATTATCACCCAGCTCTAATCTTCTAAATGTGACTATAAGGCATGAAGATATTAAGATATTATAAACCTTAAAGGGATAGTTCACCCAAAAAAATGAAAATTCTGTCATAATTTACTCCCCCTGTAAATTGTTCCAAACCTGTATAAATTTCTTTGTTCTCCTGAACATAAAGGAAGATATTTGGAAGAATGCTTGCAACCAAGCAGATCTCGCCCCCCATTGACTACCATAGTGTTTTTTTCCCTACTATGGTAGTCAATGGGGGCCAAGCTCTGCTTAGTTTGGAACAACATGAGGGTGAGTAAATGATGACAAAATTTTAATTTTTGGGTGAACTAACCCTTTAACATCATGATTTGCTGTAAAGCTTCATTGAAACAGTCGCTCCGTCAGAATATGCCTACTTCCAGTATCTGAGTCGAGTAGTATGTCCGAATTAGTATTCATTAAGCAGTAGGTAAAAAGTACCCGGATGACCTACTACAGCGTGATTCTAATGTGCTCATTCGATGGACAATTTACTATCCCATGAGGCCTTTGGAGAGGATTTGTGAATGGAGGTGAAGTGGTACAACTGACACCGTATGTCATATGACAATGACAACATGACGGATGTAGGTTTTAAACCAAATGTAGTACCTACTATACAGTATGCGATTTTGTACACAGCAAATGTGTATTTGACATGAACATTTTTTACTTAATACAGATTTGGAATGACATGAGGGGGAGTGAATGATGTCAGAACTTTTGGGGTGAACTATCCCTTTAATAGCATTCCTCAAGGCTAACTACTTGTGAATTTCCCCCACATACCACACCAAGGACAAAAGGGTTTGTGTCATTTAAACACTCAATCACTAAATCATTAGAAGATGAGGACAGAGCAAGCCACACAGAGCCCAACTCACATACCTCCAAGCTCAATCAAGCAATTGACATCCAACATGCCTTTGTGTCCTTGGCACTCCTAGACGACCATGTTAGACAAACCCACTAGCAGTAATGCTGAATGCATTTACACCACTTCACTCCATGCTGGAAATGACATACTGAGGTCTGGACATAAAAGTGATTTCAACACTGAAACATTACAGTGCCGAGATCAGGATTACCCATTGGGTTGGCATGATGGTTTCTCTCTCAGCGCCGCCATTTGTGCAACCTTATTGCGTCTATAAAATGTTTGTGTAAGCCCACCCATCTTGTCATTATTAAAATCTTTCTCATCCTTTTTAAAGGAAATACTGAAAGGCTGCTAACATCTTTATGGATGGTCAGCCATTATATTCCATTCTTGGACAGGATCCATTTTTCCAATTCATTTTCCATGCCTGTTCCCTACGGCTATAGTCTTTATGGAATTGCTATTCATGTTGGCAAGGAATGGAAAGGAAAGGTCCAATGGCCACTTCAATCACATTCTTGTCACCCCTTGACGGATCTCTACATGCTATAGTAACCTAATGCTATAGGTGCCTGGATTCCTGAATTTGAATCCATAAATAAACATCTTAAATGGACTGCACAACAAACTGGATTCTAGTAAATGTTAGTGACTGGAAAATCAGTGTTGTGATTTCAGGACCCTGGAGAGCGCTACAGCTCCTCAGAACCACTGTGCTATCCAATTAAAAATAAATTGGGTTCATATATTTCTTCTTGAAAAAAACACTTTGAGTTATGAATTTTAAAATGTAAATTACTCTAACCTTTGACCGAATTAACCGTTGTAAAACAATGATATACATACACCAATTTATTCTGTATTAATGAGCTACATCGCCTGGCAACCGTTAACAGCTTTACCTTTTATGCTAATCAACTATATTACTTGGCGGAACTACTACAACCACTACTACTATTAGTACTGCTAGTAATGAATGCAACTATTTATTAAACATTATTACTGTTGCCGCCGAAACATTTCGAAAATACAGTGTACACCGTACGATTTCTCCATTAGCTACACATTAGCTTTATTTCGCTTATAACAAAATAAAATGTTTTACACCATAGCTGAGGGATTTTTTTTAACTTGTTAAACGTTATCCGGTGCTATTTTGTTCCATGTTTCACCCTGTTCATAGTTTATCCCGGGATATCCTGACATTTTACTGGAACATGACACGCGAACTGTTTAAATGTTTTTCAGTCTGTGTAAACGTACAACCGTTTTAAAACACATACCAGAACAATTGCTCGACGTTTTAACCGATTCCACTAAATACTGAAACTAAACAGCACGTAAAAGTTTTTGGGACTATAATGGGGGGATGAATATTCAATGAAGAAGCGCTGAGGCAATTATGATTGGCTGTCTGTTGCTAATCAATTCGCCGTAACGTTCTCGCTTGTTTCATCGCACTGTATACATACATTTGGCGGTGCCAACCCGCCTTTGAAACGTTACTTGATCACGGATTAAAACTAGTTTAACCAGGGTTTTAAAAAAAATCCTCTTGCCCAGGGTTAAGTGCAGTATGAAAAGCCATATCGAGCGCTGCCTAACAAATGAGGGACTGCTTTATCTGACTACGCTTGAATTATAAAATAAAAAAGGGCTGATCAGCCAACACCCTGACACGACTACCAGCTGCCAATTGCCTTAAAGTGCGTGAACACGTGAAGACAAAAGACATGGTGTCAATCACCAATTCAGCACGCAACAGTTAATTTGACATTGCCAGATCCAAAAGCGTGTATTTATATGCTTCTAAATAATAATGGAGTCAAATGTAGAAGTGTAGATATATCCATTTTGCATAAATGTTGAACAATAAGGATATGGCCATTCGGTTATTCTTTTGGCGTATTTCCTGATGACATTGTCTTCACTGAAGATGAACAAAGAGCGGTTGACAGTGAGACAGTTCTGTTTGGTTTGTTTAGGATTATATAAAGCCATTGTCCTGGCTCTCTGAGCCATCGACTGTTTGTACATTCTTTGACCGCCCGAGGGACCTCCCGCCCGGGCTCCCCCTCTCCCGGCGCCCGCTGAACCTCCATAGCGGGTGGGCAGATCGTCTCCAAAGCGAGCCATCCTAGACATGCAGATATCCAACAGGTAAAATCCAAACTGGCATTAAATAGAAGATGGAGTGTGCACATTACAGTACAGACATCTGTTACCACTTAGAGTCCCCATCAGTCTATGTGAAGTGAAATAAAAATATAAAAGTCCCTTTTGACAAGCTCCTCGTGCGCCCTCGCCTCACTCCATTGCTCAGAAAATTGCAAAAAAAGGAAACTTGTCATAGAAATGTCATTCCCGTTGAGTGCATTTCAAACAAAAGAAAATGTGTAACCATCCAATTCGTGCCACATCCATCCAACACAACCTGATCCAGCTGACAGGTCACGAAACCAAAATGTGCACCATCACTTACGCGTCATGCTAGACGGAAAAAAATACTTGTTGGAATCAGAAGCGCGAAGAAAGGTATTCCATATGCACGCGCACACGTATACGGCTGTTTTTTTCTCTTTAGCAATGATTTGCTTTCCGCTTCCACACAACAATTCCACTTGGAAACGCGTACGGTACGAATGGTGCCAAATGAGTGGAAGCTGGTGCGCGAGACTCTCACACGTGACGCAAACGGCCCTATAGGCAGGACCACCTGCTGGAGAGCGCGGGAGGGGGAGGGGGTTTTAATTGATCCTCAATGAATGATATTTATAACTACTTATGTCTTATTGTTTGCTTAGTCCGAGAATTAGGTAAAGCACCAAGCAAAAGTATTTCTTTGTTGATAAATGACTAAATTTAGAATTTTTTTTTTTAGAATAGCACACTGATGGCCAATTACACAAAAGCGGATTGTGGCTTGGCTATTCTTGTCAGTCAGTATATTATCAACGTGTATTATGTGCCTTTGTTTAGTTATTTTAATGTATAATGTTTTTTGGCAACATATACAGCCATAATATGGGGTTTATAGTGACGTGGCTAATATAATCAATTTGGACAATTTTGATGACTGAACAAATTTAGGTATCTATAAGGGGAAATACCATAGACTTGTATTGCTTTTAAGCAAAACAATATTTCCACATAAATAGTCCACATTAACAACTGAAATTTAAAATCTACATGGAAATAAATATAAAGTTTCAAGATTTTGAAGGTCAAGACAAACAGTGAATAAGAAATATTCAAGATTCTGCATTATTTCTAGGTCACTATCAAATAAGCAAATTTGTTTCAATCACGCAGTAAAGGTCACATATAGAAACGTGCTCTTTGGCTATGTTTTAAATCATGTTGTATTATGTCATTATACATTAATATGCTATATATTGCATTTTTATCATTTATATATCAAATTACAATAACGCAAAATAGAAGAGTATCTCGGACTCTTTTGAACAGCATTGTTTATTTGTTTGTATATTTAGCTAATTATATTTTCTATACCCTATCACTCACAGAAACCTTATTACATTTATTATTAAATCTTAATATCATATCAAACATAAAATCTTAAAAATCTAACATAACAGTTAGAATGACATGGCATCTCCACCTCTCCAAAGAAGGAAAGATTATTGAAAGAAAAGAAGCCAGCATGACTAGATGTAAAGCTCATGGCATTACGGCCAGTAAGTGTGAAGGATTTTCTGTGTGCATGAAGCCAGTCCAGACCCAGAGGCACAAAATCTCATGAGAGACTCCAGGCTGTTGAGCTAATCTCTGGATGTGTGGCATACCAGAGCTCCATACGACACCCTAGGGCATAACAGTGGAAACGATTCAACACACGCATGCGTTTGGTTTTCATGTTTTATGGGGACATTCCATAGACATAATGTTTTTTTTGTACTCTACAAACATATTCTATCCCCTACCCCTAAACCCATTACAGAAAACCTCACTTAGTATCATTTATAAGCTATTTTCCTCTTGGGGACCATAAAAAGTCCCCACAAGGACAAAGATTTCAGATATCACCATCTTTGTGGACAACACACACACAAACACAACCTAATGGAAGATACAAAGGAATTCAGTTTTCATTTTCAATCTCAGGATATCTTTCAAGAACATTTTCCTATTGACAAGATGATAACATTAGTATTGTTTTACCCATTCTTTAAGCCAAACTGACCTTTTTGTTGCTTCAACATACTTCCAAGTGTATTTAATGTCGCGTTACACACTGTATAAAATCAATTATATAGCGCAAAACAATTCATACATTTCAGGTATTTGCAAGTGTTTTTGAGGCAACTGTAGCTGCGTCTCATTTCGGAGGCATTTAAAGGCTGCATACGTCATCAAGGACGTCTTATTTAAAGGGTTAGTTCAGCCAAAAATGAAAATAATGTCATTTATTACTCACCCTCATGTCGTTCTACACTCATAAGACCTTCGTTCATCTTCGGAACACAAATTAAGATATCGTTGATGAAATCCGATGGCTCAGTGAGGCCTCCATTGCAAGCAATGTTACTGCACCTCTCAAGATCCATAAAGGTACTAAAAACATATTTGAAACAGTTCATGTGAGTTCAGTGGTTCTGTCTTAATATTATAAAGCGGCAAGAATCCTTTTGTACGCCAAAAAAAAAATAAATAAATAAATAAATAACGACGACTTTTCAACAATATCTATATGGGCCGATTTCAAAACACTGCTTTAGAGGTTTACGAATCGAATCAGTGAATCGGAGCGCCAAAGTCACGTGATTTCAGGAGTTTAGCCGTTTGATAGAAGATCCGAGTCGTTAATTCGAAAGAAAAGATTCATAAAGCTCAGAAGCTTGTTGAAAATTCGTTATTTTATTTTATTTTTTTTTTTGGCGCACAAAAAGTATTCTTATTGCTTTATAATATTAAGACAGAACGACTGAAATCACATGAACTGCTTCAAATATGTTTTTAGTACCTTTATGGATCTTGAGAGGTGCAGTAACATTGCTGGCAATGAAGGCCTCACTGAGCCATTGGATTTCATCAACGATATCTTAATTTGTGTTCCGAAGATAAACAAAGGTCTGACGGGTGTGGAACGACATGAGGGTGATTAATAAATGACATTATTTTCATTTTTGGATGAACCCTTTAAGAACAGTAACCGTAAAAAAATTCCTCGTGAGGTGTAGAATACTGTCATTTCTTTCTTACTTTGCAATCTAACGGTTACTTTTCTTAAATGAGACCGCCTCGATGACGTATGCAGCCTTCAAATGCAACCTTCTGAGGACGCCTTCGAAATGAGACGCAGCTCATATATATCTTTTTCTGTTGAACCTTTAGGCCCCCTAGTGGCTAATATAATGAATTACAAATAATCAGTTGTCACTTTCTGTGACTTGTGGGAAATTCAGCTTAGTTAAGTTCTCAGTATTGACCTTTAACAGCATTGCACTTTAAACTTCCAGCAGACAATGATAAAGAAGCTAATAACCTTAAGTGTGGGTTACATTACAAATGACTTTGTGCTCACCTCTCCTCCCAGGGTGTTACCTGCTCTTGAAACATTTCATGGGCGCTGATGATATCTGTGTTCCTTCAGGTCACTGGGTCTCTCCAGCTCTATAACAGTGTCATATTTGCTAGGTTTTGCAGTGTCCTGGTCATCTCTTGCAGTTTGGCTCTCCTCATACAGATTATCTTTGCTGGATAGTTCTGTGAAAGCTGCTCTTCTGTTCCTCTTCTTGTCATTTGGCTCAGAAGTCTGAGCCCAGGAACTGAACTCTGCCCCCAGAGTTAACATCCGCCAAGTTCTAAGTGTGGCCAGTCGGGCAGCTTTATTTTTTGAAATGGGGTGAGAGATGATAAACACACTGACTGATACATTGTACAAATTAAAGGAGTGAGACAAGTGGTGTATAGGGCCAGTTATAAAGAACTTGCTGTGATTTTTAGGCCACATAAAGTAATAATTATTTCAAAGTTTATGTTTAGGACCAATAAGAATTTTTGCATTGTGATCATTTCAATGACAGTTACAGAAATGTCCCCAATACTTCTAATTACCTGCAAAGCAAAAAATATTCTCATTACTGCAATGCAAATATTATATATTATTTAAATTAGTTTGTACTTAAGGTATTTATACATCACATGATCTGAGCGTGTTTTTGTGAGAATCACCCACAAAAAGATATTGTCTCAGCACATCATTTAATGTCACTAAACCTAAATGCCACTAAATATCACTAAAGCGAAGTTATTTACAGCATCATCCATCATTAAAATAAGTGAATAGTTCACTGATACAAATGAATAACAATCCACAACCCAGGTAATGACACAACAACCTTGCAAGACAAACCCAGTGAACATCCTACCATAGATAACCGTGGATTTTCTCTCCTCCCAGTCAGAGTCACGTCGCGCCGGCCTCTTCATAGTGATGCGTATTTGTTAACCTTGTATGGCTATATGAATTTTCACAATCCAATTTCTCAGCAGTAACATAGCGTATCCACAAAGCGTGATCCTCATAATTGTACTGACCACTGTAATAGTGAGACATAGTAAGGTCTTAAAATTTGCAGCTGTGGAATGCGGAAAGGCGGTTTCCTGCCTTGTTAGATAAAAGCCTTTATCGGCAAGTCAGAGGGCCTCAATCATCAGCTTACATTTCATTGGATCAATTACAATCAGAATCTTAAGTAATCAGGAAGAGAATAATCAAACAGTTTATAAACCTGACCTTGATAAACAATCAAAAGGCTTCCTGCTTTGCATCGCAAAACTCATTTGGTCTCATTTTGGGGGCTTAAAGTGCAACTTTAAAGATAAAAATGTGAAGTGTCTGCTTTCTCGAAGTGTTATGGGATGAAACGAAGTTTTAGATTTACAAAACTAGAATTCATCATCATACTTCAGGTTATTTTTGCATAGGAGTGACAAGAGATGTTTATATTTTATTAGTAGTAAATTTATTGAAAAAGAAAAACACAACCAGTAAGGTTGTGCATCATGTTTCAATGTCCAGAAATATGTTACAGTTTTCTTTTTCCCCCCTCATTTTGCAGTGTTTTGTATCTATATGTCTTGATTTGCACGAAGGACATGACTACACTATCAACATTTAAAAAGACTGTAATAGTTTCACCATCAACATGAACTCATGGAAAAAAAATTGATACAGGCTAAATGTCAAACTACAGTTAGAAAAAAAACAGGTCAATTTAAAAAATACAAATGAAGGGAAAAAAAATGAAATGAAACACTTGCTTCTTCATCGCAATGTACAACTTGTATTCACTTAGTGAGTAATAAAAAAAATAAACATAACAAAAACCTTTTTCAGCACCATTTGCGTTTTCCTACACCTGACCGCATTTAATTCCATCAGAGCAAAACGTTCCAGTCCTATTCCTAAAGCACGTGTCTCAAAAGCATGCTAGTAGTTTCCGTCATTGTGATCGAAAGTACGTACAGAAATGTTCAAGATATTTTACAGTTTTCATTTGCATTGACGGGGGTGCATGTAATATGCATTTAACAACAGCTGTGTCTACCCAGGCCTGTAACATGCAGGATATAACCCATAGGGCTTGTTTCTAGACACAGATTAAGCCTCGTCCAGGATTATTTTGCACTTCCAGTGGCGATTCGCCATTAAAACGCATTTTTACTCAAGAACTGGGCTTTTACTGGGAGAAATAGGCCAAAAATGTCCTGTTTAGAGGCCTTTTCATGTTTTTTGTAGCATTGACATGACGCCCTGCGTCTGTGAACCGATCAGAGGAGGACACGCACAACGGGCGCTAATATCCAATGACTGCTAGTCTATAGTTCATCTCAAGTTAATACAGTCCACTGAAGTACACGGAAAAGACTGTATTAGGGGGAAAAAAGTCACAAGGTTGGTCTTTGAATGTCATTACATAATTCTCTGCATATTCTGTTCTGTGAATGTACAAAAAAAAAAAAAAAAAAAAAGATGTAAAACAAACGAATGCATAAAGTGTTAAATGATCATCTGAAATTCTGGAATCAATCGTTCAGTTTTCGTTCACCTTGACTGCTAAAGTAAAACCGTGAAGAAAAAGTTCATAAAAGATCATGAGAAGTGTGTACGAGAAGGACACAGAAGTTCGAGTCGGGCAGGAGAACACATTGTGCGACGAGAATAAGGTAGTATTCAATAGTAACATGCCGCACAGTCCCTTAAACGGCTCAAACAGCCTCATTCTTGAGAGACAAAAACCCCCAAATCCACTTTTTTACGATGTCAAACAGGATGTATTGTGGTCCAAAGGGGCAGGCTGGCAATAAAAAAACCCATACAAAATGTGCGTACTAAACACCTGAAACACCAGTCCAGCTGTGCACCTCTCACCTTCAAGATTTTAACCCCTAAACCGTGTCAACCAATCAGGCTTTCAGACCACCAGAGCTAAACATGGCACTGTGGGTGTAGCATCAAGGGGCCCGGGTTGGTACCCGTATCTGATTAGAGATGGCAGAGGTGTGCCTGTGCTGGTGATGGGAGATGACAGGCTGGTAGTTGTTGGAGGGCTTAGCTGGGGCTGGATGGGGTGGACGAGCTAGTATCAGGCAGGGCACTGAGCTGCTGGTCTCCCGGCGTGCTGTCCGCCTGTGTCTGGGCAATGACGGCTGCCGAGTGTTTACACTTGGATGAACCACACTGGCAGCTGAACAGCTTCCCCTTTACGTCCCAGAAGTGATCGCCGTAATCAAACCTGAGGAGGGGAGAGAAATCAAAAACTATATATTCTAATAAACATAAATGCTTTTATGAAGTGAATGATGGGAAACTAATAGGGGTATAAGGGTACACAAAAATGACGATTCGGTACGTACCTCGGTTTTGAAGTCATGGTTCGGATGGTAAGGATTTGGTACAGCAAGGTGAGAAAACTAATAATGTTTTTTTTTTTCTTTTATATTAAACAGTGGTTCACTGAACAAACTGTGTCTCTGTCTTTAAATTCATTCAATTATAATTAAAGATTTTTTTTATCCTTAAGAAACTTATCTGTTAATAAACTATACTTACTTGCACATTACAATAATATTAAAGGTTACAATTAACAACAGAGCCTAAACAATTAAATTCAGTTGCTATTTTTTTTTTTTTTTTTTTTTTTTAGAAATAATCATCAACACTCAAATAATAATAATAAAAAAAAAAATTGTATGTAAACATGTAAATTGTGGACACTGAATGGCATTTCTGAGGTAAATGTAATACTAAGTACGTGACATTGTTTACAAGCTGTTTTATTGACATCTTTCTGCGGTTGAAACACTGATTGAGCGATTACATGAGATATGATACGTTTCAGAAAGTTGTACTGTATCTTTCAACATACCTTCAGATGTTCATTCTGTAACTAGTAGTTAGTTGTTACGCTACATCAAAAAGCGTCAAAATGGAATTTACTGTATGAATTTCGTGATAAAAATCGACAGAATTTGAGAGATGACACGTTGTTTCTTATCGAAAGCAACGAAACAGAGCTTATTGCGATTATTGGTGGTAAATGCTGGTAAAAAAAAGTGGTGTGGATCACCTGTGCGCGTGACCAAAGACTAGGGACTTTAGTGTGTGACATGCCCAGTCCAAATACCCACACTTGCGATCTTGGCCACTTGAAAGCGCATGCACATGTCAGGAAGTATGTGTGCAAGACTGTCCCCTGTCTTAAAAATGCCAAATTGCAGTGCCCTTTACGCACACTAAATCCACACTCCGAAGCGGTATTCGAGGCTAAGCGTATCCACTCATGCATTATGTTCGGGAACTCAAGTGCCCCAAAATCGCTAGATGTCGAGGAAAACATTCGACTCCAGGTTAAATTAATTATATATTACATATAATTTGGTAGTAAAACAAAGTGTTGCACAGACATTTAGAAGTTTATTTTAAAATGCAAAGAATTGAAAATAAAAAAAGCTCTGTAAACTTAAATTTTTTGCAAGACTATAAGTGTGTCCCATCAGGTAATCAAAAGTTCTATACACACTTGCAGTCTTCAAGCCCACTTGAACACTTGAGAACACAGGAAATATGTCATGTAAGTAGACAAGTGGTCAAGTGCAAAGACTGCAAGTGTGGGTATTTGGACAGGGCAACTGACTGTTTTTATCATCTAACTGCATGAACCGAACCGTGACGTCCATAGTGGTTCGGGACTAATACGTGTACCGTTACACCCCTAGAAACTAATATATCCAGTGTAACTAAATTCACTATTAGCAAGTAAATGGATAAAGATGTGAATCAGACCCAAGTTCGTCTCCCGCACTGATGTTCTTGCAGGCGAAGAACGCGATGTGAGGAAATCTGAGGTCCTGGTGAGAGGTGAACACTCGACAGGGGAACAGATTCGGCTCACAGTGATGGTTTATGAAGCGGCTGATGTTGCCGTAGAAACGTGCATCAACACAGTACATATCACCCACCTGCAACAGCAGAGGCAGAAAATAAATTGAGAATGCTTGCAGAGTGATGTCAGAGTAAAGAGAAAGGAATATGAGATTTATTCAGCAGGGCTCAATAAAGATAGGCTTTAGTCTTTTTTGTTTGTTTTAAAGAAAAAAAGATTTTTAAAAATGTTTTAATGTCTCTTATCCTCACCTAATCAAGGATGCATTGATTTGATCAAAAATACAATATGAACAGCACTATTATGAAATATTACAATTGATAATAACATTTCTAATATAATAGATTTTAAATTTATTCCTCCTGTGATGACAAAGCTGAATTTTCGGTAGCCATTAATGCAGTCTTCAGTGTCACATGATCCTTCAGAAATAATTCGAATGTGCTGATTTGGTGCTTATTTATTATTATCAATGTTGAAAACAGTTGTGCTGAAAACAGTTGTGTTTGATGAATGTAAAGTTCAGACGAACAACATTTTTACCGTCACTTTTAATCAATTTAATGCATCCTTATTGAATAAAAATATTAACATTTTATATATATATATATATTGTATTTTGTGTGTGTGTGTGTGTGTATTATATATATATATATATATATATATATATATATATATATATATATATATATATATATATATATATATATATATATATATCATAAAAATGATTTCTCAGCATAGTTGATTTCAGTTTTACAGTAACTGGCACATAAAACAAATTGTGGTTGCTGGTTTGATTCTTCCTGTCTCAGTGGATGGTTCTTGGCCAGAATAAGCTGCAATGCAGTCCAGATTTTATGCCAACAATCTAACATCCAGCTATGCAAGAAGGCCTAAAATACAAAAGTATCATTGTGTAGCCAAATAAAACATTCCTCTGAACTGACAGGGGTCAGCTAAATTATTTCTGCAAAATTTGCTTGAGGGAGTGCAGATAACCCCACAATTGAAGGGAGCAACAAGGAAAGGTAATGTGATTTTGAATGGGAGTCATCCTAGGACGGCAATACCTTACTGTCCAGACTGAAAAGATAGGAGTCATTCTCTCTGACATCTGCTTCGGCATCAGAGATGATTTCACCCACATATCTGTTAGAAGGAAATGAGACATTAGGGTGCAAACACACTAAACACATATCCATACTGACACACCTAAACAAACATCTGCACAGCTACACACACCATTAGACCTAAACTCATTCACAGAAAGATATAACACAGACCTTAATGACCTTTAGAAATATAGTAAAACACAAAAAGAAAGCAAATAAGAAACTCACTCGCAAACAAACGTTCCTTGCGGGATATCCTGTAATGTCTTGACACCCCATCCCATCATCTGTGTCCTGAACAACTGCAGTCTTATCCTAAGAAATTATTTGAGAAAAAACCACTCAATTCAGATCATATACTACAAATCATACAACAAGTATATGTGAATACTAATTAGTTAGTTAGGGTGATTAATCGACTAATAGTTCACTGATGTTTAAATGATTTTGTATGGTTTTTGGAGTGTGCACATTTCCTGTTTTCAAATATTACTAAATTAATTTTTATAAAATAAACTTCAGGTATTTATGTGTACATCTCATATACTATAACTAAACTGTACTATATGACAGATATAGCCAATATATGAGCCATCAGCAATTCTCTTCTCTAGGAGTTTTCAAACTGGGGTATGCAGATCTTTAAGTAAAGTAGAGAGGCAAAAAATGAAAAAGAAAAAAGAAATTGTTTCAAAAAATTTTAGGGATGACAGTGTTAACTAAATGTGTTTATTAAATTATTTAAATGATTTAAAAATTGTGTTAATGTTTCTGCTTTTTAAAGAATGGAAATCATGAGATCCACATCAGCATCTTTTTTTGACAAAAAAAAAAAAAGAAAACCTGAATATATTTGCATAATATTCACATAAATCTCCATATTTGTGGGTATTTGTGAAAAAAACTCACATCAAGACGTCGTGAGGACAATGTATGTGTTAATATTGTTTAACCTAACAGCTATTGAAAAATGTAATCGTCCAGAATGTATGTGGATGCGAGGTACCTCAGTCCATTCTGTACCACACGGTTTTTGCAGGTTCTCCAGCAAGAGCAGGCATGGTTGCACTCAAATATAAGAGGCGGCTCCTCATTGCAGAATTCGGGGAGCAGACGACTCTCCTGATGCCACAAACACAAAGCATTTAAAATATCACACTAAAAAGCACACTGCAACAAAATTTTAACTCGATTGTTCTGAACAAAATGTCAGTGCTGGTGCTTGGCCGTACAAAGCTTGCCATCACAATGCGAAGGTATTGTGAGTGGTTTTCACTTTTTAGGGCATTGTTATGAATTTGCTAAAGTGTTCTGGGTAGTTTCTTCATGGTTACTTACTGGCCTAAGTTAATAGAGCTTCTCCCAAGATTCTATGATATTATTGTCCATAGACAATGTTCAGATCCCCTTTTTTATTGCTTAGATAAAGATATCAATATTACATAAGGTAGTTTAATACTATCTAGTCTAAGTCTGGACATTAGTAACTGATGTTTGATTTAGCACCACTAATAATTATGACCAGACCATCTCACACTGTCTTGTACTTAATTAGTTCCACCTCTAGGTGGAGATGTTTGCTTAGTCAAATGACATTAACAGTAGTTTAGAGCAAATAATTCATGTAGCTGTGCTTCAAAATTACCCAAATATTTACAGATATATCATCACAGTAACAAACAGCTTAGATTTTAGGTCTGATGGACGGACTGTTTAGAAATTGACTTACTTTATCATACCAGCAGCGCAGGCTGAGTTGGCCACACATGCAGCTAGCTGAGGAGCAATCGTCTTTACAGACGCAGTACTGCAATGTGAAATAACACCATTATACCAGTTTTTCCTTCCAATTACTCATTCAACACTGTGTCTTAGCTAACCAGCCAAATCATATTTGTCAGGTACATTGCAATTCCTAATATCAATGAACACTGTAAAGTGTTACCATAAAAACATTTCAGCTTGTTTACCTGCAAGTGAGTGATATTTTTGTCAATGTTCATTGGGGACGTCACACAGCTATCAGGGACATATTTGTAGTTGTCAGGACAGGGTTCGCTGTCCACTGCGTTCACGCACGGGACAGGGACTTTCTCGTAGCCTCTGGCGATGTCCCTAAACACAATTACACTGTCATTAATAGGCTGGTTTAGGTTATAATTTTGGTACAGATAAACATGACAATACTGTGAGCTGGAGGACAGTGAGATTAAGTGAATCTACCTGTTGAGAAGCTTCTCTGCAGGGGCAGCCTTGTTCCTGTTAGCTTCTCTTTGCTTTTTGCTGGCTTGAAGGGCGTTCCAAACCTTCGAGTTTTGACTGCAGCACTCCATGGGCGACTCTCCCTCCTTGTTCTTAAGGCTTACATCAGCACCCCGTGACAGAAACAAGCTACAGGAAGCACAAAAGAGGCATACTTAAAGGATTGGACAGACTCACAAAACAAAAATGAAAAATATTTAGTGTGAATTTATTTATTAATTAATATTATTAATAAACAGTGATACAATAATTAATTTTTTTGTGTGAATCATATATACACACACACACACACACACACATGGAATTGAAGCACAAATTAATAAACCAACTAGTGGGATGTAAAAATGTATGTATAATCCATCTGTTCCTGTGGCAATATTATATTCAGGGCTCTAACCAATCACTGTAACTGAATGCCAACGGATCAATAATAATATTTGTCCAGGAAATGATGAAAGTAAGCCTTTATTGCTAGTGTCCAGCTCCAGTAAGTCTACATGACATTGATCCAGTCTCCAAATAAAAATGCAGCTTTAAGCTGATTAGAATCTACACAAGCACCTGATTAAGACTGCAGTACATCGGATATGGATGTAATCCTTCAGTACCGTTATCTTCTAGGAGGATGGCTCAGACGTCCCTAAGTTGTAAATAAGCCTATCTCACTACAAACATGTGAGACTGAAAGGAAGTTTCCCCACTCAATCCATTATCCGTCTAGATCGATAACATCTAGTGGAGGTTTACTCACTTTACACAGTCGAGCCGGCTCTCCCGTGACGCTATGTGCAGTGGTGAGTCTCCGTGGATGTTGACGGCGTTGAGATCACATTTGGCATCCAGCAGGATCTCTGCTATCTCCACACAGCCAGAGAATGCCGCCCAGTGCAGACAGATATTCTCCTCCTAGAATTAAGGTTGACGTTGCAACAAATTAAAAACACTTAGTCATCTAAATGTATAAAAGAATTAAAAGATTAAGCTGTCATTTTGCTATATTAAATTAAGGTTTCCAGATACAAAACACAGCACACATACCTTGTCTCGGATGTTGATATCAGCCCCTTTGGAGAGCAAGAGTTTTACTTGGTCTACATGTTTGTACTCTGTGGCCCAAATCATGGCTGTCCAACCTCCATCATCCTGAGACAGGAAATGCAACTTCATTAGAAATCTAAACCTTTTTTGTCTACCCTGATGAAGGCTTCCAAGCAGAAACGCGTTGGAATATTTGGATATACAATGAAGTTTCCTTCACCACAAGTGCTGCTGAATCATTCATTGACTCCAAGGTCTACCATTGTCCATTACAATACTCAAAGCACCATTTATTTAAAGGGTTAATGATCAGTATTTTCAAAAATATGGTTTTACTCAATCTCTATGCAAGCATCTCTCTTTTAGAGCTCTTAATCTCTTTCAGAGCTTGGTATAACTAGAAAAAATGCATATTCATTATAAAAATGCCTATGGTGCTTTAAGATTTTATTTTCATTTTCATTTTAATTTACATGACTTTTCCATTTCTAGAAACCACACTTTTAAAACGAATTCAAATTTAAATTTAAATGTAAATCATTTTAAATGACCCTGAGGCCCCCCTGTGGGCTTTGCCTCTTATTTGAGAACTACTGGTATAAAGCCCTTGCTTTAAGATAAAAAAAAAAATTGCTTTAAGTTTAAGACAATTTTTTAGATGGATAAGTGAAAAGTTCTTTGTTATGGTTATTAAATGTACATTTGTACAAATGTTATGTACAAAGCAACACAATCTCTACCATGTTGTTTAAAGGAATTATAGAATTTTCCAAAATGACCAAATACATTTTGGGAGTTTATATTTAATAGCACTACAATTTATCTATAGCAAATTTGGTAAGAAATGCCTTTTAAATTCCAATGTCACTAAAATAACATTAAAACAATGTTTCTCTTTGAGAAGCACATTAGGAGGAGAGAGGGGAAAAACAGTTGTGTTGACAAGTCTTCCCTAGGATGGAGAAGTCTTCTGAAATTCCTCAGATATGTTTAGATTATGCAGATTCTAATGACTCAAATGTTGGAAATCCCCCAAAACATTTTTACAAATGTTAAATGCACAGAAGATCCAGCACCTGGCAATTAATATCTATAAGGCCTGTAGACAGCAGATGTTGTACAATGGCAAAATGGCCAGTCTTAGCAGCAAGATGGAGACATGTTGAACCTTCAACATCCTTAAAAGAAAAGGAAACAGGATGTGATCAGTGTTCAAACAGAGTTAATGTTCCTCCAAAAGTATTTGATTACAGAATGTTGTACTAAACAGACTGGCTTATCAATCCTCTCGCTTGTGGCTGCTGACCTTGTGAGAGACGATGGCTCCAGCCCGCAGAAGATAGCGTACTGTTTCAAGATGGTTGTTCTCACAGGCCTCCATTAGGGGCGTCCGCTGGTCCTCATCACACATGTCAAGGTTTGCGCCAGCCTGAGAAATAAGATCACGATATTCATGACAATGTCAAAGTCATTGGGGTCGTGACACATCTTGATAAGCCATATTTGTATATGAGATCTGACAGCTACTACAGAGGAATATGTTTTCTCTCGTGTTTAACAGAAGCCATACAGGTTTAGAACAACACAAGGGTGAGTAAATGATGAATTATCATCTTTGGGTAAGTTAATACTAGTTCACTAGCATCTGCCCTCACCTGCACCAGCATATGGCAGACTTCCTGATGACCTGCTTCAGCTGCTACATGGAGCGGTGTGCGTTTGTTCTGGCTCTCCATTTTAAAGTTAGGGTCAATCCCATCCACTGAGAATAAGAAAGATGGTTTCCAGCACAAAGCAGACAACCATGAATAAAATAAAACAACTGTACTAATCACTCTTACCCAACATCAGTAGGACCTTCTGCAATTCCCCTTGTTTGGCAGAAATATAAAGCTGTTTTGGGTGGAACCGGAGCTTCTTGGGTCTTGGAGAAGAAGAAATGGTGGGAATGAATCAGTGCAAGTCACACAGGAGTTCATAATGATTAAACCCCGTTTTAGTATAGAAAAAGTGGCTAAATCAAAGGTCATAATAGTTGGTTTTCTTACTTCTCTGCATCTAGAGCCAGCAGGACACTTTCCAGAGTTTCTTTAGGTGGTCCTAGTGGAGGTCCCGTTGCAGATCCTGATCCTACAGACCCAGCTTTGGAGCCCACAGGGGACACAGATGTGTCATGTGACTCTGGATGTTTGAGTAAAGTGCTGTCTGCTTTGCCCTCTCCAAGAACAGAGAGCCGAGTGGACCTTTGATGACCAACAAATCAATTTAAGGGCAAAAGTTGGAGAAAAAAAAAATGGAGGAGAAACAAAATATCATCCTAAAAGGACATCCTACAACTGATCCAGGAACATGTCCTACTTAGGTTCGTTGCAAACAAAAAAGAAAATTGCTGAATTTGCACACTGAATTCAGTCCAGACTAAAAAAAAAAAAAAGTCTAGCAAAATAATTTTATAAATTGCTTGGTGCAAAAATTGTTTGCTACTTAGGTTCATATAATTAAGCAACTGGCACATACCCTCCAGTGGTGGTGTCTGCTTTGCCCTCTGAGGTGCTGGGCGTGCAGGGGCTGTGGTTGAGAGGCACAGTTGACGTTGTATCGGCCTTGGCAATGGTGACCTCTTTCGCCTTGCTGACCTCCTCTCCACAGTGTGGACAAAAGCTCTGACCATTGAGCACCGAGGCACAGGCTCGATGAAACCGGTGGGAGATGTTCACCTCTGGCTGACACTCCATGAAGGTGCCCTACACGATGGCCACATGAAATAACTTTGAGAGGTTTGCTCAAATGTGGCTGAAGTAAAAAACTCTGGAGCTTTTTAGACACATGCACTCAGTCAAATATTTCTTGGCCATTGGCTTGTCATGCTGTCATTGAAACCCAATCAAAGACCTAAAACGTTCTCTTGGGTAAAGCCAAAGACTCACGGCTCTGCAAAAGAAGCCACAGCCTGGGCAGCACTGATGTTTGACCATGCCTGTGCGATGGTCCTCACACAGAACCAGCAGTTGGACAGAGTTTGAAGGCCTCATCATCTCGTGCTTCAGCACTGCACTCTGACAACGGCTCAGCTACCCCCAGAACAACAGGGAACCAATTAGAATAGAGTTCAGAACCTCGGCTTTTAAAAAGAGTAAAAAAAACTGTATTGTAACATAAAACAGAATGTTACCAAAAAAATGAAGATGCCAAGTATTCAGCAGTTAGTTGAATCCTAGGACCTTCTGTACTGAACTGACGTAAATTATTCACCTGATCACATTTCAAAAATTGTCCCCAAACTGTATTCAGATGGTATATAGCTGGGGTTCTCAATTCTGGCCCTCGAGGTCCACTTTTTTTTTTTTTTTTTTTTGCAAAAAGTTTAGCTCCAACCCTTACCAAACACCTGAACAAGCTAATCGACGTCTTCAGGATTACTAGAAAGTTAAAGGCAGGTGAGTACGATCAGAAAGTGGACCTTAAGGGCCAGACTTGAGGAACCACTAGTATATAGCGAGTCAATGCATTCCTGAAAAATGCAATCACTGCAACCATCATTGCTCTACATATTCACAACGGCAACCATCTCACCTGACCATCAATGCTCTCAGTTGCCATACACTTTCTGTCCGCAAGTGTGAGGATCTCTCTGCTCTTGGGTGTCTCCATTCGACAGCTGCAGAGGGGAAGTTCCTGCACCATGTCGCCATCTGTGCTTTCCACTGACCCTGAAAGAGCTAAGAATCACCATTTTTAGGACTCAAATAATCACGAAAATCCTGAAAAACCATCATTTTGGAAACACAGATGGCAGGAAGCCAATGTTACTTCATAATCAGATGTATATCAATGATAAACATTGGACAGAGCACATAACGCTTCTGATATGCATTACTCTACAACAGACACATGACCACCAGGGGGCACCACATCGGTTGAGACTTGATGACCCATTTTATCCAAGATGGAGGCCACCACAAAGGCCTGACAATACTCATCGTCTGAACTTTAAACAAATGTGTCTTTCTCAAGATGCTGAGCTTGAAACCAATCAAATGGAAAAGTCCAGGAAATAAAACTTTCATATCTTAGAAATTTCAATCAGAAACAGACTTCCTTTTGCACTTCCTCATTTAGTCAAAAGCAAACCATTGTTTTCATTTACAAGATCATTCAATGCTTTTCCAAGTTAAATAGCAAACAGGATTTTTCTTCACCTGAACTCTGAGATGTCATTAAGGCTTCCTGTGCTGCCAGGTTGAGGGAATTTAGTGGGATTTCTTTATACTCTTTCCTGCGGTCAGGAGGGGCTGATGGAGAGGTCTGGCTCTCAGATTGAGACTGGAGCTCCATTCCTGAAATTATGATGGGACAGACATAGAAAGATTTGTAAATTAACTCATATTAACAGCTGAGGTGTTGCCCTACAGCAGATATTTCAGGAAAACGTGCATTTAAACACTTTCTGTACCAGAAAGTCCTTCTGTTTTCACTTTCAGTTTCCTCTTGCGTTTCCTTGATGGTCTGAGCCAGGCGTGGTCTCCCTTGGCTTTCTTTTTCCATTTCTTTTTCAAACTGGACTCTGAACTCTGAGGAGAATAGAAGTAACTTACAGTCCACAAATTGAAACAAAGCAATTACTCAGAAACCTAAATTCAGAACTGGGAAACATATTTGTCTCAAAGCATTACATCTAAATGACTCTTGGTTCTGATACTTAGTAAATGTTCAGGAGCTCACCAAGTCTGATTCATCCCCTTCCTCTTCGCCATCCGGTGACCCCTCTGACTCTTGTTCTTCATCAAGAGGCTTATGAATGAAAAATGAGTGAATAAACATCCTTTCAGAGGACTGTAATGACTAGATAAGCCACTCTAATTTCAATGTTTAAGTGACTAAGTGACCAGATGGAGGAAAATAATGGATGACACCATTTTTTCATTGGCTCATGAATCCCTGCAGCTTTGTTGCTGAATTCCCACCTGAGAGATTGAAGCTATCGTGGGTCCCTCCTGAGAAGCTTTGGCTCCGTCCTCAGTGACCAGCTCCTCATCTTCCTCTGTGTCTTCTCCTTCCTCTGACTCTTCTTCATCAGACTCATTCTCCATTCTCTCTCCATTCACATGCACAACCTCCTTTGGCTGCTGTGAAGCCAAGGAATAAAAAGACAGGCCAAGGTTCACATGTCTTGGCCTCAAGAAGTACAGGAAAAGTCAACCAATTAGCAATGCAAAAATATTAAGAAAGGATTACTTATGGCCAAGACTTAGCCTAACAATCTACGCAACTACTCAAATATTACTTTTATGAACAGTATAGAAGGTAGTTATTCACTCTTTAGGTGTGAATCTGGTGGTTCAATCTCTGACCTGAGGGTTGGGTGGACACTGGGACATACGCTGAAACATCTCCAGAACTGTGCGTTGTTTTAAGACTTTATTTTTCTTCTTGGGCACAAGACTGTACGTTCCCATCTTTCTTTTCTTCTTCCTTGACACTGCTGCTACTGAGGGAGAGACAGGTCTGGGTTCAACTGTCAATGCATAAAGAGAGAATTGTGGAATACAGGCCTGTTTTCAAGCACTTTTTTCTCTGTAAAAGCAAAGTAATAATTTTCCTGTGAAATGCAGGTTGGATTATTTACATTTCAATTTGAAAGCAAACTTCAACTGATGAACGTGCTGCTGCAAAAACTTCAACAAACAAAATATGCTCTTAAATACTATTTTACCAGACATTTCCATTTGTCAACTATTTCCAGGCAGAAATAAATGTTGAGAGAGTAGCTGAGTTTGTTAGCTGTATATGCAACTTTAATATCAATTTAGGCAATCTGGCTGTGCCTAAAATACATAATCCATCATCATACTTCATTTTCAATTCAATCCTTAATTTAAAATCTATAAAATAATAAAAACAGAAACCAAACTCAATCAGTATTAAAAAAAAAGGTAAAGATTACATTTATTTTTATATTATCTAACATTAGGTGAGCATTAAATGACAGCAAAGGTAATCTAAATAGTAAACAAAAATTGGGGAAATGAGCACAATTAAATGGCCAATACAGAAAAAAAAAAATCTCTAATATCAAACGATAACCAATACAGTTATATCAATATACTGACATATCGCCCTTCTCTAAATTTTACGATAGATATGTTTATGTAAAGAAAATGTAAATGGAATGCCATACCAAAAACAGCATTACAGTGACCAGTTTTGTTGCAAAGAAATGTAATACAGTGTATAACCTGTTTGTGGCTTGGCTGGTGTGGTGTTTAGTACAGATGTGGCGTCAGTTTGGCTTTGAGGTAGCTGATTCTGGATTGGAGATGGCTGTGGCTGCACTGCCTCTGGTTTGCCCACACCGTCATCTTTCACCACGACTGGCTCCTTATTTTCCCTATTCAAAAGCTGAATGAGGAACAGAAATGTGATTATATATATCCATGATCATGATTCATGAGCAGACCCAAAATAAAATTGTAGGATGTTCAGAGCTGAATGCACTGCTGTCATGACTAGTGCAGCTGATGTAGGAGAAATTTCATGGAGGTAAATCCACATTACCTTTAGTGTCTGGTTTGAGGCTGGCCTTGACATAGTTTTACGTGCTCGATGTATCGTTGGTGGAGGTGTATTCGATACTCTGCCGTTTTTAGTCTCTGTTTCTGCTCGCCTCTCCGTTGGGCTCAGTCCTAGGTTTGCGGCACCGTTTGAAGAACCCTGGTCCGGGGATCGCAGCATTGAAGCTGAAGGTGGCGAGCTTTTAGTCCCATGCCCCAATGTGGAACCCCCTATGGGGGGCCAGTTAGTCCTGTGTAGGGCTGACACTGTGTCTTCCTGCTGTTTGCTTAGAATATATCCATTACTGCCCACTGTAGAGCCGTGGGGCGGCTCAGTCTCTGACAGTCCGTTCTCCATGGTTGAGGACCGGGCTGGTACAGAAAGGTTCTGTTCCGTTCTCTTTGTGTCCGTGTTTTCATAGGTCCCATTCAGCTCAGTGGCCTCTCTAAGAGGGTCTGATCGACCGTCCGAGTGATTTTCATCTCCACCTACAAGGAAAATAACAGAAAACAGAAAACCTAACAGTTACAGTTTGTTGTTCCGGGTTCAAATCAAGTTGGCACGTCGAGTTAAAAAAACGTATAGTTCTGTAAATCATATTTTCTTTTAGTTAGGACTGCTGTTCTAGGCAGATGAAGTTAACACATAATATTTAATATTTTGCTCCAAAACATTTAGCAAGTTCTGCAATAAAAAATTAAAATCACTCACTAAAAACTAAGAAACAATTCAAAATGTGTTAAGACATGGCTATCAACATTATACCACAAACGCTCAGATGTATAAAAACAAATTTAGTATTTACCCTCTTCTTGATCACTGCGAGACTCTTTTGTCCCCTCAGACTTCATGGTTTCCCTCTTGCCTGAATTCCCATTGGCCAAACTGGAGGGCTGAAAAGAAGCACACGGTTGAATTATTGGACTTCCATAACATGAAATATTATGGGGGAAAAAAAAAAAATAGTATGCAAACCATGCCAATCAGAGCATTAACAAATAATATGTCTTTTAAAGAGAGGGGAAAGAATGCATGAAGCAATTAATGAAACTTCACAAATGTCCAAGCCAGGCTGATGGCAGGAATAAATTAAAGTGGCAATAAGAATGAAAGCGGATCAAATTAGAGTTTGGATCGAAATTAAATGACCCTCTGTTTCTCAAAATAGCAGATAATCATTATGGCTACTGGCAACAAAACACAAACACTAGCAAGGAAGAAAAAACATGGAGACATCCTTTGGGAATGTGAGAGGCTTATCCCACAGGTTCAGTCTAAACAACATCTAAATAACAAGGGTTTTGATTGGCTTAGCTTTGAGCTGTCAATCACTCCTGAGTCAAGGTAATATTTTCACGAGACTCAACATCTCCCAATGCCGTAAACCATGACCGGTTTCAACAAACGCCTACTGGTTCATCACATCTGAAAATTCCACACAAGAATAAAGATACATCTTTACTGAAAATTAACCAGTCGTGACAAGGCCCAATACAATATAATATGAGCAGGAAGAACAAATACAGTGGATGCTAAGGCTCAGCGTGCTCTCACTCCCTAATTGCCGCTATTTTTTCTCTGTCATTTTTCATGTTCTGGTTGAATTGGTCACTTTCATTCTTGGCTTCTGGTCCACTGGAAGTAGACAGCTTGATCCGGAGACTGATAAAGCCCATTTGGAACATCTCTCCTGCTACGAAAGTGAAGCAAAACAAACCACTGGTAACAAATCCCTGTTTCAGCAAGGAGTTTCTGATCTCTTTTTGACACATTTAAGAGACTTCAAAGAAAGTGCTCTCTAATGATGCATTGGGAGTCCCAAAAACAGACCTTGATGGATATGACAAAAAAAAATTAAGAATGTGAAAAAATGTGACATTCTGCCAAACACACCTACAGCATCATGCTGGTACTGTCAGATATGCCACATCTCTGAGATCTAAAGCGATCGCAAGAAAGCGCAACTCAAGAAAGAGTGTCCAATGCCTAGAGGTCTCGTTCCTAAAGACAATGTACATCTACAGGACTCCCATACAGGTCAAGTTCACTTTGGCCTGGGAAGTCACCTAAGATCATGCATAATCCTTTGAGGTACTACTCAACTTACTACCACAACCCAGGTAGCCAGGAGAAACCTACAATAATGTCAGGTGATCACCTTCATCAAGGATTCCAGCTTCACCCAATTGGCTGGTCACTGAAAAAATATGCTAAAAAAAACCAATAGGAAACAAACAGCAAGGAATGAGGTGATGAGATAGACTTGTTGATTTTTGCATCTGGAAGCAAAGACAGATGTCCTCAAGCCATGCAACTGAAGTGGTGCATAAAGTCTCACTCACATACCAGCCTCAAACTACTGAAGTGAATCTCTGCGGCCAGGCTCAAAAAGGAAGAGGTAGGTCACAGGGTGCAGTAATTACAAGCAAATCCAAGCTTTCTCCCACCGTGTGTCCCCTCCCCCACCCCAACCTCGATCCCCAGACCTCATCTGATTGGCAGACACACCGGCTGCCTTCCTTTGCACAGCCAGAAAATGTCTGCCGCTCGTTGGAGCTGCTCTTGCAACAAAGGAGGTCGTGTGGCTTTCTGTTCCTCTCTCTCACCACAAGGGGAGCCACTTCATAATAAGAGTCCCCCTTCTCCCTGACCAAACCAGGCAAGATCTGCCCCACTGACACTACAAAGTCCCCATCACACCTTATCAAATCAGACCAACAAATTGTGGTTAAACTCCGAGGTCTGCCACATTGAGACGTTCTGTCTTACCAGCATTCAGCTGCAGTCATACCTTGGTGATTGCAAAATGTCTTTCGTTTTGAGAGTACCCTTTTTTAAAAGCAATGAACTGTAAGCAAATCCTTGGTCTAGAGCTGTTTCCCAACTGTTTTTGCCTTTTGTGCCTCAACTGCCCCATCAAGTACCCCTCCATCCACAGTAACAGCACATTTATTCATGAACGAAATCCAGATTAACAAGTCTTTGTAAAGTGGCATGTAATTAGCACCAAAGCTCAATTTATACAAGAGAAACACACAGTCATTAGTACAATCTTTAATGAGAAGAAGAGTAAAGAAATCTGCTTCCTTCTGAAGTCTTTATATATGATTGTCTATGCGTGTCTTATTACTTAATTGCTTTGCTTTGTTAAATCAGAAACAAATCAGAAGACAAATCATATTAATTCAAATCAACTGACAGGACAGTCATAATGTTTCTATTTGAAGTGATAACGTCTGTTTAATAGGTTTTATACAACAAAGCTGAAACCTTTAAGGTGCCTCCTTCTACCTTGGTTGGGAATCATTGGTCTAGATTTCTTCAGAAATTAGTTTATCCTTTTCATTCTTGAGGCATAAAGAGAAAGCTGAAAAGAGAAATTTCCTCCTAAAACATGACAGGGTCTCAAATTTTAGCTAAAGGCCTCTAGTTATAAAGACTACTGGTTTAAAATATCCAACAATAGCTAGTACCAACATTATGAGTTCATCTCATATGGACTGACACAGTGTTGTCTAGTGAGCAACAATGGTCGACTAATAACAACAGACTAGCTAATTAGCTAGGCTGACTAATCCAATTTTTTTCTTTTTAGTTTTCATATTAAATTAGCATGCTATTCTTTAGATGCCATACAGTTTAAAAGGTAAAAGATCCCTCTTGTAAAACATAGTGTCAGAGTACAGCAATTTATATAGACTCAATCACTACATCAACCTCTGTAATTTTAAGACAAACACACTGTATTTTGTCGGACAACTGAGAGAAATGCATTCAGCATAGTTTCAGGACAGAGGACCTAAATCTGTGCACTAGCTTCAGATGTTAAAGGGAACTTAAGAGCACACTAAGTTCCCTACTACTTCCAAAACTAAAACCAAAACGAACAACCAATAAAGCAGCATTTCCCACCATTTTCCATTCACAGACTCTCCCAAAATCATGTCAAGACCTTTTATGTTATCAATATACTGTAAACCATCACCTTGAGTATTAACTCCAGTGATCTTTTCGTCGCCAAAACACTTTCCAAGAAGACCAGCTGAACTGGATCCCAGATATCAGCTTCCACATTCCTCTTATTGAGAGAAAAGCATTTGACTGCGAATATCCAGTTGTTTCCCTTGATCTCCCCCTACAGGCTAAACAGGGAACATGCTCAGTACAGGAAAGAGGAGGGAAGGGCCTCCTGCTCCTTTCCACCATGTTGTAACCAGTGTTTACTGATACGACGAGCCAGACAGGGAATGCTTTCCACTGGATATGGCATACTGGATTGGGATTTGGGTGGATTGGGGATAGGAGACCAACATCTATCTACGCCGAGCGAAACATCTAGGGCTTATTTCGAGAATTGAGATGTAATTAATGATTAAGAACTGAATTGATATCAAATAATATTTTATATATTCTATTTTATGCTGCTACAAAATTATACACACATATAAAGACTATATTGAGGCTCATAAGAAAACACAACCTGTCTAGAACATAAATCTGGATATCACCCATTTTAACTTCATTATTATTATTATTATTTTTTTTTTCTCATAAATAAATACCTGCTACAATACAGAAAACTAAATGAGCTTAACGTTTTATCAAACGTTAGCTGGGATATATTTTTCCCACTAATGACCTATTTCAGTGTCCATGGAGAGCGCAAACGCAGCATTACTTTTCAAATCTCCAGCAATAAACATTTTTCCATTCCACATGCATACAATCAGCTTCTCTGGTATCTTCTAGAATTAACCAGCTGCCTAGTGGGATTTTTAAGACTTGACTTGAATAATCTGAGGTGTGGATTCTGAGGTAAATGTGACGGGGTTTGTCTCATGCCATTTGGCAGCAGAGATTAGAGTGCAAACAACAAAACCCCATAAGGTTTTTGTTGGCTTTACATTCCTAATAGCTTCAACACAAACCGCAAGCCGAGAACGCAATGTCTTAATGAGGACGTATGAAATATGAGAGCGCTAAAAATGATTCACACCTTCATTTCAGTTTAATATCCAGTTACGTGTGCAGCCAAACGTCAGAGCCGAAGCCACAGTACGGTGTCAGCTGCGGCTGTGACTCACGCATGAATGGCAATCAGTGAAGAAACCAAAATATGAGCCAAGGCACAGGACAACGTGACCAATCCATTGAAAAGCAACAATAAGGACTGAAACAAGTCTGATTCACAAAAACTAAAGGATTATCACCACAAAATGAATACAGAACCAAACAAATTGAAACTCATCATGACTTTATATCACTGTGTTTAGTCAGTTCACATTTGGAGACATAAAAAGAACAAGAAATAAGAAGATTGGAAAAAAACAACAGGCCTCATAATTTAGGTCTTGCAGCAAAGACTAACCACTAAACTGTCATCAGTCTTATCACAGAACCTGTTTCTTGTTAGAGCCTCTCTGCAACTGGACTATTTCAAATGCTTTTCTCAGGAAACATACAAAAAGCAAGTTTTCAGAAGAACTCTAGTCTAGTTTCTTTAAATTGGCAGCCTAGGATCTCTTAACAGGTCTGGGCCTGCAAACTTTGTTCTTCCTGAACAATATGTCTATGTTCGCATACTACTCTTACCATTTCTGCAGGATGTAGTATGCATACTGTGCATATTATGCATGAAATACCCATATTACTTATTGGGCAAAATGTGCAAATTGTGCATCAGAACACACAAAGAGAAATGCTGTATCCCACAATGCAATGCCCCTACAATGGACTTGACCTGCCATCCCATTTCCAGTTTAACAGATGAACCAGAAGTAACATCAGCCATTTCCAACATCAATATTTGATCTGACTGCCAAAAGTTAAAACATTTTTAGATTTAAATTCAAAGTAACCATATTTAATGTTATTTAATGTCGCCATGAAACAGAAACTGTGGATTGTCTTTTCTTGTGCGAAACGGCTTCTCAAACAAAACAAAAAAAGTAGGGCAGGACTTGATTTTGACCATCTGGAAAAGATTGGATTGTTCACATCATTGGACTGGTGAAAAGATGTTGCGAGTGAATGTTAATGCTTTTAATTAAAGATTATGAGTGCGCATGAATTAAAAAAAATAATGATGTGCACAGAAATATCATTTATAGTAAACAGCAACACTGCATAAAAAAAAAAGAATTGAAAATGTATATTTCATGGCGATTGTATACAAAAATAAAATAATATGCAGTACGCTTTGGGACGTCTCCACTCTTTAGAGGCATCTAAAATCCTTTAGATCCAGACCAATGAAGATGACAAAACAGGCAGAATGAAGAAATACAAACTAAAGAAAGGTACAGAACGTCAAAAGAGATGATTTAGAATGAGATGCAAGCATGTAAAACTGAACCACCACTTGTTTGCTTGCCCAGTATTGAGAAACCACTCCTCTTCTCTTGCTTTACATTACTCTAAAGATCAGTGCCAACAGAAGAAACAACCATCTGACCACAGACGCTATTAATCCTCTGTTTTTTCTCCCAAGACTTCAAACGTTGACTCTGTGAAGGAAGGAAAAGCCACTGTTGAGGGGTTCAAGCTCAAACGGATTTTGACACTGCACACTCTTGTTTCAGCTGAGAGGGCCGTTGACTACAGCACTGGCTCACAGCTTAAGAGGAAGACTGGGTGCCATATTTCAGTCATTTCTCAGAGCGTTTCTCTCCTCTGAACATCAATGGACTGAAAGTGAATGGTGAGATGAGTAAGTGATGGCAAAACACAAGGTATCAAGATGATGAGTCTCAAACGATGCACATTCAGAACCAGCATGATGAAGAACCCAAGCATTGAATCACCGAAGGTGTTCCTCCATTGGTTTCATACCTGCTTTCACAACGATGGCCTCCGTTGAGGGAGAAAGAGCTTCGAGCTGACTGCTCCTCTTTTCTCTTCTCCTCCCGCATGCAAGCATTCAACCGGCTTGTTGATCATGTGACCTAGAGGCTCCCTCTGTCGGTCGAGCTAGCTAAAGCTCACACTGAGCATGCTCAGTCAGTTCAAATTTCAATTTTTTTTTTCCTCTCCTGAGAGCAGGGCAACAACGATTTCAGGCAGCCATTTCATTGCTGGAAAGGACCAGGAAAGGTATGGTGAAGCCATAGAAACATGAATCTCTGCTGTCTACCACAGGAACCAGGAGTAAGACTGTGCTATCCCTAATCTGTTGTCATCTCTCAAGAGGTCTTTATCTCCACTGAGCCCCTTAGTAGGGCACGGATGTCACAAGAGATACAAGGCCCAGAGAAGCCAGTGGCAAAAACATTTCTTAATGCTGGTATAAATCAAATCTGTCAGAAAACAAGCTGTTTGGTACACTTGTATTTCAATCAGATGCAGAAATCAACATGCTGCTTTATAAACGGACTCGTGGTCAAGCATGTAATTGCTAGCAAGGGCTAATGAAAAACACTGAAGATATATAGTCTATGCGAATCAGCTTCAATTTCCCTGGAACCAAAACTGAAATCATTTAGCACTTTTATCAAGGGCTGTCTACTGGAGTCTATGAAGGTAAAATGACTCCTTTTAAAAGATACTTTAGGAATAGCATATTTCACAGATACACAGATATAGTTTCAACAGCACAATCTGGTATATTTCAACAAGCTGTATACTAGTCATGAGGAAAAAGACTAGCTCAAGACAATTCATTTCGCTCTTTTCAATGAAAAATGTGTTTAAATATTCCATTAAAACAAACAAAAAAAACAAGTTAAGTCCATGCCTTTTTGCTTTTAGGCCATTGATATGCTAGTGTATTTCTAGGCTTTCACACAGTTTTGCAGGGAAGACACACCAAAAAATGTTAATGACTCATCCTGCACTGGACTGATTTTTGTCCAATCAAACAATCTAGAATGAGAATGTCCTGCCCCCTAAAACCACCTGAAACTGACAAGTAGCAAATCATGATTAACGGATTACACAACTTAAGCCTATTGGCTATTTAAAAAAAAAAAAAAGCCCTTCAATTTGTCCCACCCAAACTTATTGTTTAAATGGTAAATACACTATCGTTCAAAAGTTTGGGGTCGCCAAGATTTTTTAATGTCTTTAAAAGAAGTCTCTAATGCTCACCAAGACTGCATTTAACAGTAATATTGTCAAATATTATTACAATTTAAAATAACTTTTCACCTTTGATCAATTTAATGTATCCTTGCTGAAAAAACGCTGAAAATCTTACTGACCCCAACAATCGATGATTGATTAATTGTCAATAATAATTTAATCAATAAAACTTATCGATGGTCGATTAAGCAAGGTCATCATTAGAGTGCGTAGTTTCGAGGTATGTGTGGCTTATCCGCAAAATCCATGCAGCAGACCCACAAGGAAAAATTAAGCAAGCGTGCCGTAGTTACGTACTCTAAATGTATTAATGTCTTCAAGCCATGCAATGGATTAGGTAGGCTAGCTGTTTATTTTGAAACATAATCAAGGGTCCAAATAAATTACAAAACAAGTGATTTTACTGAACGTAAGAACTACTTACTTGTGTAAACTCCACAATAAAAGTAGATAGAATAAACAACAATTAATAATATCCTGGTTGAGCGATGATCTTCCAGCCCTGTTGAGCTCCTATTCTATGGCGCATGGTAAACCAAGACCTGTCAATCTGCAATCAAACCAATCCAAGCGTGCTCCAGCTGTAAAACAGTGTCCGGCCCACCACATCCGAGATCCAGTTTCCATTGGTTAAACTTTCGAAAGAAGTTGGAAGACACTGCGTCATGATCACGACACGTTAAGGTCCCAGAAGTGCTATAGCTTTAGCCAAGCAGCATGTCATGTCACTCCATGATCTACCCATTGTCTTATGTTGTTTGGGCTCGTTCCAGACCACCTGCTCTATGTGATCTACTATAGTTTACTAATGTTTCGCGAAGTTACAAACTGCAAACCTTTTCAACAATACATGACACAAGTCTATCTGTTATGCATGATGATTTTACAGATTATACAGTTATTTTTTCACTCTATGAAAATAGAGCACTTCTAATATGTCAGCAAATTTAAAAGCACTTGTTAAGTGACGGCCATATTCCCTACATTCACTGTAAAGCCAAGCTTTTAAAATAACACCTATTTTGTGTTGGTTAAGCAAGTGGTTGTTAAAAATCATTGGGATTTGGATTTAAAAGGTTAAAGTTATAGATTAATTGATTGTTAATTTAAAACAACGATCAAATTTGGGAATTTATGTTAATTGACATTCCTATTTTGAACGGTAGTGTATGCAAACACACATACAAATTTTTTTTTAAATATGTATGGTCATGGACAGTCATCAGGAAGTAGACAGTAATACTGTTTTATTTTCCTCCACCATTGCCAGGAACCATGTAGTATTGTTCTTCCAAATGGTAAAAAAAACCCAACAGCTTTTCACAACCCCATTTTTTATGACACAAATCTACATTATATTTACATTTTATTTTATTTACATTGCTCTCTTAAAGAAATCTTGTGCCCTCATACTAACAAATACTGAAATCTTATATATACACAGCTGTTCCATGGCTCTAAATTCTTCCACAGTCCTAATTCATTTTTCCTAGAAAGATGCAATATATGGTAATGACAACATTCTACATGAGGAGTATGAATGCTTTGCACGATAGCGAAACCTTTGCAGCAATGAAATAGATCTTAACAAGAACGAAAGTTCATGAAATTCCTTTTGATTTTGTAAGACACATTTCTCAACACGCTTCAAGGCTTCGTCTTGCAACCTTGGCAGGGGCAGAAAAAGTCTCTTGATTGTACATACTGCCAAATAACTGCACTACTGACACCACCACAGAACGGAGCTTCACAACTGAAGCCTGCATGCTAGTAGGAGTTTCACTGCCATTTTGTAGTCACCTCATACCACTGACACTGAGAGTCCGCTTTCCCAGAAGCCATGTTTATCATATTGAGAGGGCCCTGAATATCTTTTCCACTGAGCAACAATGTAGTTTCATATGGGAAATGGCTAAGATTTACTATGCTTTCCTGGTTTTCTACAGCACAAAGATGGAAAAGAATGAGAAGGAAACACAGAAAAAAGAGAGCGACAGTGTGGCTATTTATCACGACTTATTTGGATGGCCTATTCATTCCTTGCATTTATAATATCTATACACACACACACACACACACACACACACAGAGTTGTGTTTTGAGAAAATGAATCCAGATGGCTTCAGTCATGCAAAAGAGCTTCTTACAAATGCAGAGGGATCCTAGTATTCACCTCAATGGAATCTACACCAGGACCGATCAGCGAAACAAAGCTCATTGCCAGCAAGAGAAACAGCAGACTATGTTTTGCACTGCTGAATATAGGCAACCGATATCACTCTGGTATCAAGAAAAGCATCAAGGATTGCCTGCATAATTGGCTCGATTTGCTTGGCTGCTCAAGTTTATCCCACTTTCAAGTTCTTCTTTCCTGCCACTGAAGACAAACGCAAAAACAATGTAGCAAACCATCTAATAATGCCAATAATGTTCTTGTCTAAGACTTGACAGGAACTTGAGAGGCTTCAGTTTTTCTAATGGTCGATGACTTGGCAAGTGAGTTTTAAAAGAGATCTAAGAGATCAAGAGACTTTGTGGGTATTCTTGTCAAGTTGATGAAGACACGTGGTACGCAACTTGAATATGGTTTTGGCGTACAGCTACACCTGAAAAAAATCCATGCAGGAAAAATCCTCTGCTTGTCAGATTTGGAATGAGCGCAGGATCAAGTCTCAGAACTGAGACTGCTACAAGTTCCTGCCCAACTTCAAACAGGCCTGCTCTTCAGATGCTGGAACGTGAGCTTAATCAGTTAATCAGAAAGATGGCAGGTGAATCAGATGATATCCAAAATCAGAAGAAACACTCATTTCCATGCTCCAAAACCACAGAGTTTTAGAGTACCGGGTCCATTCCTTTCAAAAAACCTACAGCAAACCAGTTGGGAGCAGCAGCTATCTGGCAATGCTTGTTCCATTGACCACAAAAGCAAAAATGGAGATGGAAATAATCCTGCTTCATCAGAGGGCAAACCCTCCAGCAACAAGGTTGTACCTGCCTTAAGCAGTGGTCTTCATTCATGGGGGAGGTGTAAACAAATTTACACTCTCCAAACGACTAGCTATCTTCCCACACATGCACCGTCCCTGAGCACAGGTCACATGACCAGCTCTCTGTATAAAGCTCTGACATGGCCCACACTGAGCATGCTCAGATTGAGCTCTACTGTTCTTCACGAAGAAGGAAGAGCAGAAAAAAACAACACTGCAGCCATTTCATGGAACGGCATCTAGCTACAATCAATGGGCTCTTTGGTGTCTTTAACCCTGTTACTGTTGCTCAATCAAGTAATCCTTGTGATACTTTGGAGGTTTAATGAGAAGCAAGCACATTTTTGAATAAGCATATATATCAATGTTTCATTTGGATTTGAAATGTCAAAAATATGCATTTACACATGAATTATTACTTTGTTTCCTGCAATATGAAAAAGAAAATGTGGTTTGGCTTTTAAGCAAAAAACTCCTTGAGCTGATTTTAAACAAGTAGTTACATAAAAATGCAAAAGATTTAGCTGAATTATTTGTCTCTTAAAATCAGTTTTACATATCTAACATTTTCTATAATAAATATCTATCTGCTTTGAAATTTAATGTCAACTGGAATTATAAATCAATCAAAGATCAATAAAATGTACACAATCTGGAAATGATTAATTATGATTGTTTGATTACGAAAACCACTTGAAAGAATCAGGCTAGATTTGTCTAACCTTGAGCTTGTCTAATGTAGTTCCCTTTGATTTCTGCAAAGCAAGTGGCATAAGTAGATCCACAAAATAAAATATGAAGCCTTAAAGCTGCAGTGTATAATCTAAAATAAATCTTGTATTCCATATTAATATGCAGAGACAACTATACGTAAACCATGAGAAGGTTAAATTAAATTTTCGGCAATATTCAATATAATAAACAGCAAATAAAGAAAAAGAAAAAGAACAGTTTTGGTCAAAGTTGTTTCTCTGATGATGCTTTTTGACTGTCAGTGTCTATTTCATGCACACAACTAGAACTGCACGATTAATCATTAAAAGATCGCAATCTCAATTCAAACACCCACGCAATCTTATTCCGAAATGACAACGATTCTCCTGTGTCTATTAAACCTTTGAAAAAAAAAAAAAAAAAAATCACACAGGAACATTCAGATCTGTGTTGGCACTGTCACTGAGCCAGAGAGAGAGCAGTTGTCATGTATACAGTAAGCATGAAACAGTTTTTTCAACCACACAGTATCATTATTTCTGTTACAAACATTCTAAATACCACAGAAGTACTGGGATAAAATTTTATGGAAGTTTATGGAAGTGATCAAAATAGAGTAAATCATCTTTTGAAAGTAACATTGCGCTTTTTCAATTACATTGTTACTGTTAACAATGACTGTTAGAAAAAAAATATTTGTCATTGAATCAATCATTCAAGAGATTTGTTCAAAAATGCTGATTCATCCAGCCATGAAAAAAGTGAAATATTTATGAGTCATTGAATCATTCATTCAAATCGATTTTTTTAAATAATTCATTCAAATTAATTAAACATATTAAATTGACTGCAGTAATAAACATTTTGTCAGAACCTCTAGTAAATTACGTTATTTTGTTTAGTTGTCTGCTCAGAATCGCGATCTCTATTTGAAACAAAAAATTCTCAATTTATCCAGAATCGTGCAGCTCTACGCACAACAGGTAAACATGTCAGTAGTGTGGATGCACTTTATCGTGACCAAAAATGATGCTGAAGTAGTAGGGCCCTATGATTTCCATGATGCGGAATACATGGATGGAATCATGGAACCCAGTCTTAGGCCTCACTTACACCGTGTCTACACCGGACGCGAGCGGCGCGACGCGTCAAAAGACAATAGGACCCGTGATATTGTCTACACTGGATGCAGCAAATTCCCGACAGTAAACGGATTCCCCGTTCTATTTCTGACATTGTCCAAGTGCTTTCCAATGTTCGTCTTGTCGCATTCAGTGTAGACAGCTTTTAGCTGTTGCGGTGCGGCGCGATAAAAGTCGTGTCTGGTGTAGACACTGTGTTACACTAGTGCATTTTCATTTTAAAACGCCGTTTAAAATTAAAACGATCCTCGTCTACACTGGCGTTTCCACAGTGTTTCAGAAACAATCTCCGTCTACACTACACAACCGAAAACGCATGTCACATGACCGTTCATGCACACTGGGTATGCGCACACAAGTGTAAACAGTTGCCTCTTGTGCATATAGGTAGCTGCAGTATTAAAAAAAAAAAAAAGCAGTTTAACTGCACAATGGCTGTTAAAAATGACAACAAAACCAGGAAAGATTGCAGTTCATTCTCCATGTTATTATTTACATGGTCGTCAAGGATACGCAGAGCGAACGTGGGCAGCCATGCTATCGTTTTCAAAAGTCTCCGTTTTGGTCTGTTTATACTGAAATGCAACCCCAGCGTTTTCAAACTAATGGGTTTTTCCCTGGCCGATGCCGATATTTAGAAATCAGGGCAGCCGCTGGCTGATATATGATGCAGCTTTTTTTTTGGCCAATATGTTCGGCCGATTTTCTTTTTTTTTAGCCGCTGGGCTCGTTACCAGGTTTTCGCACGTCCGTGTGCAGCCCAATTTTTGAGACCGCGTGGACAGTCTGCCTACAACAGTGCATGTGCGAGTGACTTGAGCAGTTGAAAACAGCAGTCCAAGTGCCGAACGCGTTTTTCCGCACTTACAGCCGAAGGAGTATACTTTGAAAGGCTCGTGCCCTTAACTGTGAAAATGAAGTATACCCGGGCTTTTATGCCGGTGGAACGGTAATCTGCTTGCCGCAAGAGGCAGTGTCACGTGTTCCACAACAACGCTGAGCTGATGTGCCTGCCTATTAATCGGCCTAATTTGCAGCACAATCAGTCGATGCGATTTTTAATTAAAAAATGCCAAAAAAATATCGGCCCGATTAATTGGCTGGCAGATCAATCAGTTGACCTCTAACTGAAACTTTATTTTCGTTATTATTATTATTTTTTTTTTCAATTTCCGTTTTCAGCTAAATTAAAACTTGAATTTCGATTTCAGTGTTTTGATAAAAAAAAACTCATTTCAGTGCATTGTCTCAACTATACTCAACATAGCAATACTGGCTTAAACAATTTAGGCCAATCTGCTTTTCTAACCCACAGTTTACAGGAAACCTGTTTGAATATTACACACATTTTTGCACACCTGTAAATATATTAGGGCTGGGCGGTATGACGACATATCGTGGCGTCGATAATATAAAATGTCTATCGTTAGAGAATTTGTTATTTACATACTGTGAAATAAAATTTCTCATATTGACCAATTATTGCTCATTGGTATAAGATATTGCTATAAGAGTTTGTTCAGAACAGGGTTGGGCGATATGACCAAACAAAAAATTAGTAGCCTCAATTTTTCGTAATTCTAAAGCAAATTCCCCCACTGGCAGTGTTATATTTGACAGCAAGTTTTGATTTAGTTTTAGGCATTTTAGTCATCTGAATTTTTTAGTATAGTCAGAAACTCGGGTGAGAAATACTACCTACAGATACCGAATAAAGTAATCAAATGCAAAATAAAAGTTCATAGTCTTCCTTGTATAAATCCTTATTAAAGCTACTAAAGTTACTCAGTCAAGAGCAGTTCTAAGTGTTCATTTTGTCTTTTGTTGTTTGATTAACATTAATGACAGGTTGATTAGGCTGCTGTCTCTTTAAGAGCGAATGCACAAACCGAATATACTGACACACATCCGGTTTTTACCCAAATGTTTATGTTCACTTTAGACCTAACAGTGTTTACATGAATATTCCACACATTGAGCATTTTGACAATTGTGTGTGTATTTGACCATTCAAGCGCAATACATTGCTAAAGAGAACTAAATTCAGGATCACATCCTGTCTGAGAAAGGCATCTTTAGGCAGGAACACACCAAGCCGACGGTCGGCCGTCGGGCAGTTTTTGTTCGTCGGCCGACTAAGTTTTCTCAGTGTGTTCTACACCGTCGGCTGAAGTTGGTCCTCGTTGGCTTTTTTCCAGCCGATTCGACATGTTGAATCGCCGTCGGAGCTCGTTGGGCCATCTGATCATTCTGATTGGCTGTTCAGCTACTGCCACCTGCTGGTACGGAAAGGCATTTCATCTTGCGCAGGCGCAGAACGGACGTGCTACTTGGCCGTCAGCTGTCGAGCGTCGGTTTGGTGTGTCAGGGCAACTTTGGACCCAGACGCTGCCGACGTGAGCCAACTGACGCTGCCGACGTGAGTCTGCTTTTGTCACCACTAGTTTGTTGCCGTCGGCTTGGTGTGTTCCTGCCTTTTCAGGTGTGTCAGTCAGTGCCAGTCAGTACAGCATTGAGATCTTTTATTCATGACTTGTTGCACTTAACTCTTTTTAACTTCATGCATGTCCCACTTTTTTATCTGCTACGTGGATATATTTACATACTGCGAAATAAAAGATATATATCCACGTAGCAAACGTATCCAAGTGGGAGATGCATGAGGTGGTATATATATATAATGTGTATATATATATATATTACACTGTTTAACTGTGCATTCACAGTTTTGAAAATTCAAAGTTTTTCAAAATTCGCCTTGGCTGCCCTGCCAACAACGCTGTACTGTGCGTTCAAACCGCCACCGGCAGGAGGGTCCAAGTAAATGACAAATTGTGGCAACCAATCGGAATCCTCTCAAGCGAGGACCTCTACATTCCGATTGGTTGCCGCTGAACCGCGTCATAGCTCATTACCATAAAGCTGACCTGACTTCAACTCTCCTCGTCGCTCTCACCGTCCAAGACGCACCACACCGCTCTCGCCGGAGCTCGGGCGTGAGAACACAGTGAGGCGTAGGACCATAAAATGTACGTCCAATCGGACCAAATGCAGTGATATGATGTCCTACCTGCCTGTCAGCGTATGTATTTTTATACCTTTGCGCACCCTGCTCGCGCAGACATCACATCTTCAGCGTGTTTCATGCAATGCAGACAGATGTCATCAAGCACCACAACTGAAACAGCAGCCACCTTTTACAGTTCCTCCTGAACCAAAAAAATGAGCTTAGGCTGCGTCCGTGCCATAACTACCGTAATTTGTAAGAGCCATCTTCCAATTATGTTATACTCGGAGCGGTTCTTGGCTTGAATTTATGTTTTAATAGCAACACTATCAACGCTGAAATTAATCTGCAACAGTCATGTGGTACAGGTCGGTGCTCTTTAAGTTGTTTATGTTCATTATTATTGTAACGTTATATGCTTTGAGACATGAGGTAGTTTAACGTTCTCTCTCGTGATGCTTTTGTTTGCTGCCTGCTGTACGTGTTCATGTGTTTTGAAGGAGGCGTGGCTTTGGAAACATTCTGAAGGGACAATGGGATCTTATGCTTTCAAAGCTTGCTCGCTTTTGCTAGTCTCTCCGAAAATGACCAACCCTACATTTAAAGACTGAATGCACAGATTCATTATACTGATACACATCCAGTTTATACCCAACTATTTACTTTCACTTGAGACATAAGCTACTGTGTTTACATGAAAACTTCAGATGATAGGCATTTTGGCATAATTAGTGTGTGTATTCAACAATTCAAGCACAACAAGATGTGAAAAAGAAAGATTTAAAGGGTTTGTTCACCCAAAAATGAAAATAATGTCATTTATTACTCACCCTCATATTGTTCTTCAGCCGTAAGACCTTTGTTCATCCTCGGAACACAACTTAAGATATTGCTGATGAAATCCGATGGCTCAGTGAGGCCTCTATTGAGAGCAAAGCCATTCAAACTCTTAAGGTCCATAAAGGTACTAAAAACATATTTGAAACAGTTCATGCGAGTTCAGTGGTTCTAAATTTATATTATAAAACATACTTTTTTTTTTTTTTTTTTTTTTTAAAGAGTTTTTAGTTTTTTTGCACCAAAAAAAAACTAAATAAAGACTTTTCAACAATATCTATATGGGCCGATTTCAAAACACTGCTTCGGAGCTTTACGAATCGAATCAGTGAATCGGAGTGCCAAAGTCACGTGATTTCAGCAGTTTAGCCGTTTGATGGGAGATCCGAATCACTAATTAGAAACAAAAGATTCATAAAGCTCAGAAGCTTCATGAAGCAGTGTTTTGAAATCGGCCATCACTAAATATTGTAAAAAAGTCATTATTTTGTTTTTTGGTGCACAAAAAGTATTCTTGTCGCTTTATAATATTAAGATAGAACCACTGTACTCACATGAACTGTTTCAAATATGTTTTTAGTACCTTTATGGACCTTGAGAGTTTGAATGGCATTGCTGTCTATGGAGGCCTCACTGAGCCATCGATTTCATCAACAATATCTTAATTTGTGTTCTGAAGATGATTGAAGGTCTTACAGGTGTAGAACGACATGAGGGTGAGTAATTAATTACATTATTTTCATTTTTGGGTGAACTAACCCTTTTCATGCTGAGAGACACAGCTTTCTGTGTAAATCAACGCGAGCGCTGCATTGAGTTTTTTCATGACTTATTGCACTTAATAACTCTTTTTAACATCAAGCACATCCTGCTCTTTATTGTCTCATTCATGCATCACTCTAAAATATCAATAGTGCTGTTCTAGGCATATTTATTTACATACCACAATACACACAATATAGCAAAATGTCTAACGATAGACATTTTATACCGCCACGATATATATTGTCATACCACCCAGCCCTAGTTCAGATAAAAATTATGCAGCAGAGCAGACACAATTTTTCACAACAATGTACATGACTTTAAAATTCCTCAAATGTGCAACTATTTCCCCACCAATTTTCAGTTGTATGCTCTACTTATTTATATAGTCAAACAATAGAGATGTTAACAGCCCTAGTGACTTAACTTCCTGCTAAGTTAATGGCCTTGCTGACTGTCGTATATCAATGCTGGCAGTTGGTTGGGTGGGACCTTGTGGCCTACTCACTCCAGAAGAACTCAACCATTTAAATGAGGTACTGTTATTGTTGTATCATATATTTTTTTATTTATCCACTGCTAAACATCAAAAACAAAAATAATTGTGTTTGCTCCATGGGTGGATACAACAAGATACCAGTGCTGGTGCTTTCAAGATTGCACCAAACAGATCACATTCCAATCAGGCCAAAGAATTCAACTTCATTCTCAATCAATCACTAAAACAGCAATCCATTCTAGACATTATTGAACGTAAACCTTGTCAAGAAGTGGCTAAAGAAATTAGAAGTGGCTAAATGAAATATGGGCAGATGGTTCCATTTAAACCATCATTCACAAGTTTTATTTACATAGATTCACCAAAAGCTTCATCCACGTTACATTTGATATGTCTAGACCACCTGTCAATCAACCAAGGGCTTCAAACTTCGCTGACCACAATGTGAGCTAGGTCTTTCTTTAACCAGACTTCCAGACAAGGGCAGTGCCAAAACATTCATAAATCCATATATTGCAGTATTTTTTTCTTTCATATTATATCAATACTTTATTTTTTAAATTTGTGCATTCACAAAATGTCCTACAGTTCAATAATGAAGAAACAGGTCATCTTACTAGGTCAATTATGTAATAAAATTTTACTTAGATGTTCAAAGTACATATTTTGCAGGGTACCATGACTTAAACATTTAATCTTATTAAAAATATAATTGTTTGTCTCTTATTGAGCTTACAAGCCAATCAAATATCATTCCCACATTATAGTTGACTTAATGCCATGCATTTTATGTACATAATTACAGAAAACTGTGACTTCCGCACTGAACCAGGCTGAGCTGGACGATGACGTCATCGTTTTCTGCAGAACTGCTTTAAAGATTAAATCAACTAATTTAATAATTGATGATCTTTACAAAGGAACTGAATCAACACTGAACTGGCTTCAGCTGAACAATGATAATATTTTCTTTTAGAGCTGCTGTACAGCCGAAATGAATTCTGTTTGCGTCATTGGATCATTTTCCTGTTATCACTGTAAAGCTGCTTTGAAACAATCTGTACTGTAGAAAGTGATATAATGGTGACTTGAGACTCCTTTAAAGGCATAGTTCACCAAAAAAAAAAAAAAAGGAAAATTCTGAGATCATTTGCTCATTTTCACGTCCTTTCAAACCTGTATGACTTTCTGTGTTCTGCAGAACACAAAATAAGATATTTTGAAGAATGTTGAGGTCCAAACAACATTGGACCCCACAGACTTTCATTTTATGGACAACAAAATCAATCAATCAATCAATCTAAACACATGATGACAATTTTTCACTTTTGGGCGAACTATCCTTTTAATTGAAAATCAAATCGTTAGGCCTAGGTGTCTAAAGATTACCACCCCTTCTCATGAAGTTTCAGCCTAGTCAAACAAGTTCTGAAGGTTTTTTTTTTTTTCTCCACTTAAATTTTTTCACCATACCCATACCATACTTAAAAACAATATAACGATATCTGCCTGGAACTTTTTCACTAAAGCATTGCTTAATTTTAAACTTTAAATATTCAACACAAGAACACTACATTGAGAAATTCTCAATTGCCCCATCTGTTTGATTTGTCAGGCAGAACATTTCTCCAACAAATGCTTGTATAATTTATGTACTTAACCTCATACCTTCCCTCAACCGACACTAGAAGCTGTTGAAAAGGCCCAATCACAGGGCTCCCCCTGTCGGTGAACAAGTGCAGGTTCTCTTCAATAAATAAACATGACAATGTGTTTGATTTCCTCATAACACTACATATAGTGAGCATTATTTAAAAACCTGAACACACTCACACACTCCAGACATCAGCGATAAAACTGCAGTACTTCAATATTATCCAATATCTTAATAAAACTAAATCAATCCTGAATTCCCATTCGTATGAGTTGGAATAATGTCATACTATTGGAGAGTTAAAAGAATATGACAAGAACTGTAAAGAGTCCTGAAAGATATTTTTTTTAAATTCATTTTAATGCCCTAAAGAGGTATTTTATTCGGTTGCTTGTTCTATTAGAATATGAAAAAATAGACATTAGGATCCTTTAGAATAGTGAAATTCCAAATTGATTCACTTGGAATTTTTAACTAGGGACATAACAATTTTCCAAAGAGCAAATCGGTGTCTAAAATCCTTTTATAAGTAACCAACGGTACATGTAATTTCATTTTTGCCACACAACACTAATGTTGACAACTGCTTTAGCACCAAGTAGCCTTTAGCTTCAGCTTCCTGCATGAAAGACGCTACAAACTACTGGTATTGCTAAAATATTCCCAAACACAAGGGATAGGCTGATGAATGTTTGGTTGGTAGACGAAGGGATGCGCTTGTGGATAACGTACAATAATATAACAATATGCACTGCCGCTGTATTTACAATAGCAACACAGCAGCATCCGTACCCGGATAGTGCCCTGGAACCAGCATAACAACATTCACCTTGCCGTGTACAAAATGCAAAGGCGAACTGTATTCAGGTTTCCAGGCAACAGCAGCAGCCGCATTGCAAAAGGGGAGGCCGCCTCATTATTTTCCTTCACAAAGCTTCACGCGCACTCACTCGCACAAAAGCGCCGAGTTTTCACACTGAAACGGACCGTCAGGCGGGCTCTTTGAAAGCCTCGTGACGAAACCTGCCCGGGATAGCCGCTCAAAGCTTCAACCGGCTGCTCAGTATACCTCAAACGGTCTGTCAATCAGTCGTTTAGTCAAACTAGTAAAAACCGCATGATTACACAGATAAACCAAGTTACAATGAAGAATCGCTGCTCTGCTCTTACCTCAGTTTTCATTGAAGCCATGGCTCCTCAGCCCGAGACCCCGCCCCCTCACGCATACGTCACCGATTTACTTGGAGCTATGTGGAGTAGTGAAGTACTCATTTCTGAGAATCGGTTCTTTCGAACAGTTTCGAAGAACAAGTTCAAAAACGCCAGGACATAATTACGCCTCCTACATGCCAAAATATGCTTTATTTTGGAGTATCTGTTCATTTATGAAGTATCACATCATGCCCAGTTTTCAACTTGAAAATGTTTAATTCGGTTTGTTTTATCATGAGGAATGGTATTTAATTAACATAAAAACAATAGTATTACGTTTGAAAAAGGAAAGCTGTTTTAAAAAAAGCAGTAAAATGTGTTCATATTTGTAAATATGCCAAGCTGAAAACTTCCCAAAAACCCCACAAAACCAGCCAACAGGCCAGCCAAAACCATTATTTTTTTTTTTTTTAATGTGTCGATGAAACTGTCCTATTTCTAGTATGTTTCATTTTGTAAAACGTCTGTTTTAAAGTATCTTTTTGCCTCAACGGCCAAATTATCCCCCCTCGGAGGAATCCCTGCTGCCATTTTGAAGTGCGTTCTACTTCGTTAAGTGGACGAGGGAAGTTTATATGGACAGACCCTCGCTCCCTCATTTTGCTAACATTGGATTCGGACGTGCCTTGATGCCTTCCTGCCTTGAAATGTGTCCTCCGAAGGCAGCATTTTCCAGTTTTGGACGCAGCCTCAGAATCGCTCCTCAAAATCAAAGTCAAAATGTGGGAGCGATTCTGAAGCTGCGTCCAACTGGAAAATGCTACCTTCGGAGGACACATTTCAAGGCAGGAAGGCATCAAGGCACGTCCGAATTCAATGTTAGCTTCACTTCCTGTTTCCTGAGATACCTTCATCTGATTGATTTTTGAAGGCAGCATAGATCCTTCACTGCCCTCGATATCCCACAATCCTGTGCTTTCCATTCTGTGACAGCTGAGTTAGAAAAATAAAGATGGCGTCCGAAAGTTGCATTTGCTGGCCAGTTTGTGAGTAAATGTACATTTTTGACCAACATTTCCCACTTTTGAAGTCATTTCTAGCGAGAAATTACTACTGTAGTAATTAAATATTTGTTTAGTTCTCACCAAAGCTTGCACTATATTGCGGTAGATCATTAAACTGTTACGCTGCCTTCATTCACATACGCTGACATACAAGTCATTGCTTGATAAGGCAGCGAGGCAGCAAGTCAGCTACCTAGGTTTTCGGACGCAGCCTACTTCATATGTAGACTTCAGACAGTTCCATATACCACAATGCAACACGATTGTGACGTCACTCACCGCATATCGTGTTTAATTTACCCCACTCTATGATATAATAATTTTTTTTTGAATATTTAAAACAACCAAAACACACAAAAATAAATAAATCAACTCCATGGGGGGATTCCATGATCAAGGGCCATTGCAAAGGTTCCGCCAGTAGTGGGAACTCACGCAATGACGTACATCCGAGTCAAGGGAAGTTAGCTAGGGAAGGGCATAAAAAACGAACTGGAACGCAGCTCAGATTCACTGAAAATATATGATTCAAATGAACGATTCGTTCCTAATTCGGACCTTGCTAACCTTTGCTCATAAGGAAAAAATACTAGGCTTTGAACCTCAAATTTATTTTATTTTTTACCATGTTAGCAGGCCATACAAGAACACAATACCATTTTTCTTCAGCATGGAAGAAATTTATTTCAGACCACCCATCAACATTCTCCATATTCTACATTTTTCGTCACCCATCTTCCTTTCTAAGGCCTTCAGAGTGTGTACCATCCATGTAGTCTATACACCAAATGTCCATGTCCTTGTGTGCCTCTGTGATAATGATGGATTGAGATCAGTTTCTATGGCAACAAGAAAGAGGCAGCAGTGCTGGAGGTGTAGCTGGTCGCTTGATCTTTTACCCCCTATTTCCTTCTGTTGCCATCCAGAAAACTGTCCATGAGAATCATGTTGAAATCCGAGCAAACAATTCTATCAATCCAGCTATTCTGGTTTATATTCATCTAAGTGCATTTATTTAGGACTACTGAACAACATAATGCACTACAAAACAAATTGTTATATAGCCATCACTAATGTGATTTTTGTCACTATTTATTATAATTTAAAATTCTGAAAGGAACGTGTCAATTTTTTCAACCATTCACAGGTTTCTCCATAATTTGATCATGTATTTAGAAAGTAAATATAATCAGTTTTGATCCAGTTCATATTGAACTGATAAATGAACAAATATATCATGCATTTAAAGGGCCTATATGTAAGAATTTTTATTAATCTATTAATTATTAAAAATTAACTAATTTGTATTAATCACTATTTTATTGCCAATGTATGAAAAAACTTGTAATGAAACTTAAAAAAAGAGACCTTCCCCGACTTCCTAGGTTGTCGATATGTAAGATTGTACACTGATTATTTGAAGGACTCGGGACGTTTTTGGCGGGAAAATCAAAAACATGTGACATTTACATGCGCTCCCGAGAGCCTCTCTTCCGTTCAATGACACTGAAGTGAACGCTTATACAATGTTCAGGATAATGCCGAAAGAGCCATTCTGTACTCTAATGTAAATGTGTCATGCAAAGAAAAGGGGTTGATTCAAACTCTCGCATAGCCAGACCTGTATAGTTAGTCTGAAATATTCTTTAAAACAGTGTCATTTGAATTACCTTATCTGTATACATGATTCCGGTGAACTGCAGAGCTGTTGCATACATATCCACATCACTGTGAAATGCTTTCTTAAATGCTGCTTTCTTTTTTGTTGTGTGTTTATTCTGTTATTGAGAGGAAAGCGCGCCGCACACAGGCTATTTTCATAGTCTATTCATAAACGTTACTCTCAGAAGCGTGAAGTTGTTGCAAATGTATTTCCAACTTCTTTTTACTTCTAAAAGCTAAGAACAAAAAAACAACAACAACTTCGCTGTGAGTATATCGGGGCCTCGAATCTAACCTCTTGTATGTTACTTGTTCACAAGTACGAGCACGAGCAATAAGATGCTAGCTGCAGTTCACTTAACAGCCACCGGTGTCGCTAATAACAAGGGTTTCTAAATTCTACATTTATCCACTTTAATCACATGTTTATGAGTAAATAAGCATGATTAGCTTTGAAATTAGAAATTTAAATAAGCAACATCTTGGGGTGTGTGTGGGGATGATGAGAATTTGAGTAATTTTATTTCTTTGCTGTACAAGTTCGATTCTGTAACAACTTTACATAGAACACTGATCCACAGTCGTGCTACTTTATATCAAAACCTGCTGGAAGATCCAGGGAAAGAAAAGTACCACACAAAGATGAAATGAAACTTGATAAAGCTGTTGAACCTTTGTTGAAAAGGAAAAGACAGAACTTAGCAAATAAATACTGAATGTGTTTGTCCGTGCTGCAAATTCAACATTTCAAGACATGGAGGACTTGTATATTTTAATCATTTCTTTCACCTGCAGTGCTAAAATAACTAACCATTTACTTTCCATTTTCCTTATGACTCTTTCTAATGTCACAGAGGCTTGAGAGGCAAATGAAAACAACAGTAAAAGCGGTGCAGTATTATCTCAAAGTACTTGTCTTCTTTACAATTACAATGGAACCAGGGATGCATCAGATTCACATTTAAGGCAAAATGTGGTTGAAAATAGAGAACAGGTGTTCAAGTCAGGGTTTCCTCACTGGATTTTGATGATAAACAATAACAATGTTCTTTACATTTGTGCAATCGCTGAATTTGAACACAATGCTGCTCACAGTGAAGAAACAATCTGAATTTATGTTTAGCTGCACTGTTAGAAGTCACAGTGGCCTTCTGGGATACAATCAACAAAGACAAGGTCCCTTGATATGAATATGAACAGGTCATTCTATAAAATAGGTACCTTTTGCAGTCTGATTAGGCAATTTTTAAAGTACATTTTTATAAGATTTTAAACATTCTATGTTATACAGTGTTTAATTGCATGTATCCATTTCAAACTTCAAATATCCATTTTTTTTTAAATATCATTTTTACAATATTCACAATAACACACCATCAATTTACCCCAATTGACCAATTTACCCTACTGACAAATATAACAACTATAAGATAAAGTGATTAAAAAACTAGTGTCGACTTTTCCTTCAAGAGATTGCATACTGAAAGGATGATAATGTCATAATGAACTACGGAACAGTTCAGTTTTTATAAATAGGGGGAAATATGATAGTAACACGGTGGTCACATAACCTTTTTAATATAAGTCACGTCCAATAAAATACAATGTATAGAGAGGGAGAATAAAAGCTAGCTTTTGTGTCTATATTTTATGTTTTTATCAAAATGTACACAGGTCAGAAAATGAATCCTCATCATGAAAGAAAATGAAAAGTTTTTTTTGTTCATTTGTTTAGAAATATACATAACTCATGAGAAGTGTCATCAGCTATTCATTGTTGTAGTAATTTTTTTATATACATATGAAGGACTCAAATGGCACCCTTTTTGTAGAATGACCTGAATGATTCTTCTCAGTCAGCACTGTAAATGGTAAATTTCAAACAAACACTCAGGGAAAGAGAGAAAAGATAAAGTAACGATTTGGTACCAAAAACATGTCTTATAATTTTGCAATTTTGCTTCATACAAAATCATTTAAAACAGGATAAATGTGGTCCGTTCTGTTCTAATTCTGACTTTCTTTGCTCACTGAATAAAGTACTAAATGTACCACAATACTGAACTAAATATGAAAAATGATCATTTTTTCTTGGATAATGGGGTGGAAAAAACATTCACACACACACACACACACACACACACACACACATATATATATATATATACATACACATAAAAGTGCCTTTTTGTGCTTCAATTCTTCAGCAGTTCAAGGGTCTGATCAGGTTATAATGAAAAAGTGTTTGCCATATTAAAGAACTGTACACAACAATTCAAGTACAGCCTAAGGCCTCACCGGAAATCCATCATAAATCTCTAATTTGCTGTGGGCTAGTATGAGAAATATCAACGCATAGACCAAACAAGTCATATACAAAGACATGCACAGTTTGCATCATATTTCAGATGATGCATATGTGAAATTTCTGGCATCTAACATATTACTAGCACTGATGATACACACAGTCTGAAAGAAGGAAAAAAAGAAAAGAAAAATCACACTTCAAATAACTGTTATTTGAAATGGTGGTGAAATGATAAAGTCCAGAAAAGAAAAATACGATTATTTTGCTTTGTTTTGTGTAATATAAGGTAACAAAAACACAAAGTCAGAAGTCCAAAGTGTCCTCCTGAATCTCTGTAAAACCAGTGAAACAAAAATGAACTAGTTCAAAAATGATGTATAATATGTTGTTCCTATAAGCATTCGAAGGACAGTGGCTACTATTAAGCCGTGATAGTGATAATGACTTATGTGCCCATGATGGTTGACTACATTGGTATCACGAAGCTGTATCCACACAGTGTCTGTTTGGTGATGAGTTGGACTTTAAAAAGTCAGATGAAATCTTCCAACATCAATCCCCATCAATAAATAAAACTTGTTCTTTCCAGAGTAACTTTCTCTGTGGCCCAATGTCTTTGTCAAGAGCCATTCCTGCTGGTGCAAGCAGGTCACAAAGATCGTCACAAAGAAAGGAGTGTTCATTCCTTCAACGAGACTTTCAGCCAGACAGAATTATGTTTCAGATTTTACTGAGCATATTTTGTGATGAGATATACATAAGGCCAGCCTTGGTTGAATGAAAACGCATTCTCAGTTTAACTTTCACTTCAAAATGTTATAGATGCTGGTATTCATTTCACAAGAACTCTGAGTGTGTCTCGTCTAGGGGTTGCTCAATAGTGCTACATCTTCTTAGGCACTGAAATGATCTCCCTACACAGTTTCAGGGTTGTTTCTCCAACATTGAATTTATGTACTGAGGGAATTAACTAAAAATTAAGGACATGATCCTTTATGAGTTTAAAGAGATTTGGTTCATGGAGAAGGAGAAGGGCCAGGTTTAGGGCCTGGCAGCAATTCCTGTACCGTCCAGCAGGGGGCACCAGATGAATGGCATTATGAAGAAGCGAGACCTCTGAATGGTCTACCTCATGCTGCTGTTGAGGCTTGAGTTGTTGCTACTGCAGCTTTCCTCATATGTGGGAGGCGGCTCTGAAAATTAGAGTAAATAAATCAATAAATAATTCTGAATCAGTTACAGTTGCACTGTTAACCTCTTTCATAAAAATGCAAGATTTACATTTGCTGCTACTGAGCGGTGTTGGGTGTAATTCATTACAGTAATTGAATTACTTTTCCCTTACTTACAGTTACTCTGATGTAATTAAATTAAAGAATAAAACAATTCTGTATAAAACAATGGTGGATTTACCATCAAAATGTAACGTCTATGTATGTTTTTAATGTAAAACCTAATGTAGAATCTTCTCCCTTTAAATAATTTAGTCAGTTCAAGAATAATTTATGCAATTTTATTTTATTTGAAAGAATTAAAAGAGCATTTTCATGTCTATCCTTGTATTGTTCAACTGGTCGAGTTTGATATGGGATTTAGAAAGTAATTAGTAATAAGTAATGCAATACTTTTTAGAGAGAGTAATTAGTATAGTAATCTAATTACACTACTGAAGATAGGAGCTAGTAGCTAGTAATTAATTACTTTTTTAGAGCAACTTGCCCTACACTGCTACTGAGGTTAGGGTTGCTCTGACAAGTTGATTAGTTCTGCCACTATATATTTTGGGCCAGTGTCGACTAGTTTGAATAGTTTCACTTGTGCTTCCTCTAAACATGTAGACAAGTGACAGCTTGTTGCACACTCTTACCTATTTGAGGGTTGCAACATTAACCTTAGTTTAAATGTAACCCAGTATATAAACTAAATATTAACAGAATCCTCTGACCAGTAACATTTGGAATAATATAGCAGAGCGATTGGATTACAACAACTAGCTCATATTTAGTTTTACACTTTTACTGTACATGATGATGTTGAAATTTACGCTTGATTACATTTTAAGAGAGAGAATATTATAAGCATGAATGGCTCTCAAGCACAAAACTGATCCAAAGTATGTCTCGCTGAGTTACTTGCACAAAAAGGGTTTCAACACAAAAATAAATAAATACATAAATACATAAATAGAAATCACAAATTTTCCAGTATGTTGTATTAATCTTAGATACAGTTCCTAGATATTTATTATTTACATATTTGAATGTTGTTGTTATATTTAAAGGGTTAGTATAGCCAAAAATGAAATTTCTGTCATAAACTACTCACCCTCATATCGTTCCACACCAGTAAGACCTTTGTTCATTTTCAGAACACAAATTAAGATATTTTTGATGAAATCCGTGAGTTTTTTATCCTCCATTAAAAAGCAACGAAATTACCAAAGTAGTAAATTACAGAAAAGTAGTAAAAACATTGTTAAAATAGTCAACGTGACAACTGTGGTTCAACCTTAATGTTATGAAGTGACGAGAATACATTTTGTGTGCAAAAACAACACAAAAATAAAGACTTTATTCAACAAATTCATCTCTCCCTGTCTCTCCTCTGCTACGCTACTTTCGTTGCAGCGCTTCCTGGTTCTACGTCCGAGCGGCAGCTCAGTATTAGCCGATGCCTTTTCAGGTGAGCAGCACAAGGCATGCGTGTGATGCTGACGCAGGAGCCGGCCAATAATGAGCCAGCGTTCGGACATAAACATGTAAACGCAGCACTGCGCCAACTGCTTAACAGACTGACAGGGAAGAGGAAAAATTGTTGAATAAAGTCATTATTTTTGTTATGTTTTTGCGCACAAAAAGTATTCTCGTCGCTTCATAAAATTAAGGTTGAACCACTGCAGTCATGTTGACCATTTTAACAATGTTTTTACTACTTTTCTGGATACTGAATGTGGTAATTTCTTTGCTTTCAATGAAGGATAAAAAACCTCTCGGATTTCATCAAAATTAATTTGTGTTCTGAAGATGAACAAAAGTCTTACGGGTTTGGAACGACATGAGGGTGAGTAATTATTGACAGAAATTTCATTTCTGGGTGAACTAACCCTCTTAAGTTTATTTCCATATCAGCTTCACATGTGATTTAATGGCAGATACAGATTCAACATTCAATAAATGTAAATAATACAATAAACACAAACACTTGAATTGAGCTTACTGCAAAACAAGACTAAACAATTTTTTATATACATAACTCTATAAAACATATTTCAAAATACTTTTAGACAGATAATTAATTTATGTATTACTATAATAGATTTCATGATTACTTACACATCAAATTTTAACAGATAACATTATATATTACTGTTAACAGTTAGATGAGTAAAAATCAGTGTTATTTTAGTATAAATTTTGCTGTGTTTTTGCCATTTGTATTTTTTTTTTTCTATATGTCTATATAGATTAGTACGGAGCCCCAGACATGACATGCAGGAAAAAGTAGTAGGCTAAATCGTGTGCACAATTTACTATTTCATTCCCTCGATGTATAAATCATCCTCATGATTTATAAATCGAGGGAGCGAAATAGTAAATTGTGCGCACATTTTAGTAAATCGTATGCAAGATTTAGTAAATCGAGGGAACGAATTAGTAAATCGAGGGAACGAATTAGTAAATCGTGCACACGATTTAGTAAATTGAGGGAACGAAATAGTAAATCATGCGCACAATTAAATTTTTTTTCTTGCATGTCATGTGCGGGGCTCCGTAGATTAGTTATTAATTCTGTTTTAGTTTTAGTTATTTTAGTACATCAATCTAAAAACAATGAAAATTATAAATGTTGCCTTTGCAACTAGCTAAAGTAAAAGAAGTACATTTTAATTTATTTTAGTTAAACTTTAAACTTTAGTTAAACCAAGTGACAACATTTTTTAATGGTTTTAGTTTTAGTTAACTATAATAACCCTGGTAAAAAAAAGTTTGAAAACTCAACTGTAACCAGATCAACTGACATACTCAGCTTTTCAATGCTATGTCTGTTTCCAAATTTGAATGCTGATTATTAAATCAATGAAAAGCCAATTGTTATGCGACTACACATTACGTACATTAAGTCTTGTGACCTACAGTACTAACTACAGTAAACTTTGTCTTTAAAATTATTGTGCAACTAGATTAGGTATAGACTTAGCAACAAATACTACTCATTTACATAAGATGAACATTGACCAGTCACAAGAACAGTAAAAAAGTAAAAAATACTAGTAAAAAAAAGTAATAACAGTATAATTCTCAAGAATCACTCACCATGTGGGTATTCCCAGGTGCTGTATTCAGGGGGCAGGATGAGGGGACAGGAAGTGGGCACTGGTGTTGCATTACCATCTGTGAAGAAAGGTATGGTGGCCCCTGTGGACAAACAGAACACAGGCGCAGAGCCGTCTGAGGATTGGACGTTCTGCTGGCTCTGCGGCGAGACTGGACCAGACGCAAGACCGAATGCGCCGGGAGACATGGTGAGAGGCATGCCGGACGGGTCCTGCTGAGAATGACTCTTGGTGGGAATCTCCTCGCTGTCTACTCCTCCAGCACCCAGCGCACCCTCCAGGTCGTCCTCTACAGGAGGTGCGCTGGGGACTATAGTTGCAGGGCTGAGGCTCGGCATGGCAGGCATTGGAGCGGCTTGAGCAATGGGGTACGGAATGGAGGGAGTCAAGTTGACAGCAACGTTCCCAATGTATATGGGTAACGTGACCACAGCCTCAGGAGATTTTAATGAAACCTGCAAGGAGACATTTTCTCAGATGCACTACATGACATTAAGCTATTTTTTTTAGATGAATCTTAAACTGAAAGACTACAGTAGTGCAATCTAAAAATATCTTAAAGCAATATTTCACGCAAAAATAGAAGTACCAATGTCTGATTTGCACACAAATCATTCTTTTGAGTTGTATCTTTAATCATGAATCCAAATCATTCATTTAACCTAAGACTCATCTGATCCATTGACAAAAAGTTATCTGAATGATTTCTTCATGAATCAGACTGATCTGTTTTTCGAAAATCATCTCAGTGAGTCAAATCTTGTTCAAATCTTGTCAAATGAACTGGTTGATTCAGGCCAAAAAACTGCTCTGAATAATCATGAATCAGACTGATTCAGTTTTTGAAATCATGATTCAGATCTTTTCAAATAACTGGTTCATCCAGTGAATAAAAGTGTTCTGAATGATTTATTCATGAATAAGACTGATTCAGTTCTTGAATTCAACTCACTGAGTCATAACCGTTTGATTAATCTGTTCATCTGATTCACAAAACTGCTTTGAATGATTCTTTCGTGAATCAGACTGATTCAGTTCTTGAAATGAACTGACTGAGTCAACATTGACAACATTGATCTGAATGATAAGTTTATGAATCAGACTGATTTGTCTTTTCAAAAATCATCAGTGAGTCAAATCTTTTCTCTGAATTGGTTGATCTAGGTCACAACAGTGCTTTGAATGATTCATTCATGAATCAGACTAATTCAGTTTTCGAAATAAACCCACTGAACTTTTCAATGAATCAGTTAATCCGGTTCACAAAACTGCTCTGAATGATTCATTCACTAATCTAACTGTACTACAAACGGAAAAAGTTTGGAGTCACATGAAGGTGAGCAAATGATGACAGAAGTGCTAAGGTTTGTAGTGCCATGGTTAAGATTTCCTATCCCATACCTGGATAAAATACTCAATGTCTATGAGGCTGCAGCCAGTCAGGCCCGATTGAGGAAGAGGAGGGACGATGATCTGTTCTTTCCACTCTGCATGTTTGCCAGCCTTCACCCCGGCACCCTCGACCTCTGCTATGGGTCGCAGATCAAACACTGGCCGCTTTGTCTTATATGACACTCTCTGTATAGACATAAACAGTTATAATGAATGCCATTATCTGACAGTTTTACATTTTATATATATATATATTGTATCATCAACCACAATTCTGTAAAAATGTAGTATTTCTATGAAACTAGATGTCATTAGAATCCCACCTGAATAAGGCTGGCCATCACATAGCCGGTGTCTTTACCAGACTTGTTATGGATTTCAGTAGATAGTTTGATAATCTGTCCAGGAGTGTATCCTCTCAGATCACTGCAAGCCTTCAGCATGAGCGTGCCTGTTTTTACCAGGAGGTAGTTAAACTTTTTTGTTGTCACAGCACAGCTGGGTTGCTGGGAAAAGAAGGGCAGACATTAGAAATTGGCAAGCAAGATTAGAAAAATATTTGAAAAGAAAAATATTTTAAAAAGTTGTGGCAGGATAATGTGATATTATAAAGTAAATTATGTGTGTGTATATATTATTTTCTTTCTTTATTTCTATTTTTTTCCAGCATAGCTAATTAATAAATGTTGGTGAATTCTTACCTCTATGTCTGGCAACTCATTGAGGTTGAGCACATTGAGAAGGTAGAAGGGCCGCTGGGTCTTGTAGTCCTTTGAGAAACGTGGCGTATCAATAAAAGCCCAAATTTTGTACAAAATCTTCCCAAACGGGCCTTCGAAAGAGGTTGGAACGGATGCTACAATGGACATAAAGAAGAAGATTATTTTTAAGGTGTCCATGTTACAGTGTAATTATACTGTTATTACAGTGTAATTATACTTATGCAAGTACTGTGTAACATTAATTAACAACATGTACTTACTATAGGGTTAGGGTTAGGATTGGGGTTTGGTTTAGGGTTAGTTGCATGTAATTATGCATATTTTACTGTTATGACTTTAGTAAGTATATTTAACGTGTAACAAGGACATTGTAAAATAAAGTGCTACCAAACTTATTTTGGACTTGTCAAAAGCTTTCCTATCCAAGCCACCTTATAAAATAATCATGTGTTTGACAAAACAACATTATCTTTCAAGGACCAGAATGCTGGATGATGACAGGATGATGTTAGAGCTCACAATCAATAAAATGAATCAATACAACTCTAAGTGCTGTCATTCCAAAGCGGTTTTAGAAGTAAAACATAAGCTGAAAGCTCAGATGCTCTGACAGATAAATAATAGCAAACCATACAGAAATTCAACTGAAACAACCCAGTGATATTAACTAGTTTTATCTCTATTTCTCTATCTTTGTATTTGTATGTTTTATGCCAAATGCATTTCTGATTAATGGGCTGGAAATCCCCTGTTATGATTAGATCCTTGTTTACCAGCTGTTCATTTTATCTGTCAGCAGAGGGCGAAGCTGCAGGTTGCAAGAGGGCACTAATGCAAGTAGGGGCTCCACCCACATCCAAGTGTGACGTCAGAAGCCACGCCCGTGCCCAATATGTCACCTCGTGACTCCCCGCTAAACCAGTTCACCAGAAATCCTGCCCTGCAGGTAATTTAATTGGTTACAGTGATGGGTAGGTTTAGGTGTTTGACATGACCAAGAATCGGCTGCAGGGCGGTGTGAGCCTGGCTTTTGACGTCACACTTGGATGTGGGCCAGGCTGGATGTCCATCACAGGCTGCAGTGAGATGCTAATGGCGCTTTTCCACTGTGTGGTACGACTCGACTTGGCATGGTATGGCACAGCACGGCAAGGCTCGGCTAGGCTAAGCTGGGCTCGGAGTTGCACGCAACAGTTGTTTAAAGCAAGTCATTTAAAAAGGTTGTGCAAACAAATGATACTGTGGTGGCTGTTGCTGACTATTTAAATCTAGCGGGTTTGGTGTCTCGTGTTTCAAATCCAATGATGCTGGTAGTGACGATTCTCTCTGTCCAATCAGTGATCTGCAGTGTTTACACATCACATTCATTCATTTGGAACCTCAACCGAGGTGGTACTCTTTTACCGAGCCGTACCATGCAATGGAAAAGCACCAAAAAGTGAGCCGTACCGAGCCGTACCATGCAGTGGAAAAGCACCATAATTAAGTAGCCAGGGATGTTGCTGTCCTCCCCTGTCCTCCTTGCATACCTCCCCTTAATAGCTCATTATGGGGCATGTGTTTGTGCAGGAAGGGGCAGGGCCATAACAACAAGACTTTATAAATCTAAGATTAAAATAAACTCTTCTTCCAGCTTCTAATCATGCTTCAGAGGCACTAAGCAGTTTAACACACCTGAGTGTTCTCTGTCTAAGGTGCATAACATCCTCATTTAATGACTAACATTGAGTTTCTCCGAATGAAAATGCTCTTAAACTGCTCTGAAATGCTAATTGTAAAATTGAAGAGAATTACCTGGAATGAGAAACTGAAAAGGAAAGCTGTGTTCACCAGGTGGCAGAATACCTGCAATGGCAGAGAAAAATGTATATTATTATATTATTTATATCAGTACTTTTTGATAATGCTATTAAAAGGTTAGTTCACCCAAAAATGAAATTTCTGTCATTAATTACTCATGTTGTTCCAAACCCGCAAAACCTTTGTTCATCTTCCAAACACAAATTAATATATTTTTGATGAAATCCAAGAATTATTTTTTTTTATCTCCCATAGAAAACAATGTAATTACCACATTCAAGGTTCAGAAAAGTAGTAAAGACATTGTTAAAGTAGTATATGTGACTACAGCGGTTTAACCTTAATGTTATGAAGCGACGAGAAAACTTTTTGTTCTCAAAAACAAAACAAAAATAACTTTATTCAACAAATTTGTCTCTCCTGGCATTCTCCTACGCTGTTTACATTCAGTACTTCCAGGTTCTACGTCAGAACGCCGTCATTATTTTGTTTTGTTTTTGCGCACAAAAAGTATTCTCGTCACTTCATAACATTAAGTTTAAACCACTGCAGTCATTTTGACAATTTTAACGATGTCTTTACTACTTTTCTGGACCTTAAATGATGGTAATTACATTGCTTTCTATGGGGGATAAAAAGCCTATAGGATTTCATCAAAAATATCTTAATTTGTGTTCCGAAGATGAACGAAGGTCTTACAGGTTTGGAATGACATGAGGGTGAGAATGACAGAAATTTCATTTTTGGGTGAACTAACAAACACTTTAATGAAAGTGTTACTAAAAGTGTGCATATCTAATATACAACAACAATATATCAACTAAAAATCATAAAAGCACAGCAGATGTCCTAAAGTGCTTCACTATTGTGAGAAAACAGTGTATTGTGGAGCTGGAGGTCTCATAAGACAGAATGATTAAAACAGGATGGCCTATCTGAGTAGATAAGCACACTGACAGTTGTAACAATGCCCTCTTCTGTGCTTTCTAACTGGGAATTTCCACAAACTCAGAGACTATTCAAAGATCTAGAAGGATTTGCATCAACAGCGTATATATAACTTGAATAAAGCACTGTAAATGCACACACCTCCAGTGACACTTTAAAAAAAAGTTATTTGGCACACTGCGTGTGAATGCTCATGAGCTACGGCATGCTCCGCCTGTGCTTGTTTATCAAGACTTTCAAATTTGGCAGTAAAATCACTGTAAGGGTGTTGTCTGATTTCAAAAATGTACTTGAGTTAATGCGTGAGGAGAAAACGAGTTAACACCAGCCATCATTACTGTATAAATCTGTTCTTGTTTATAAGTCGCAGTCCCTGACAGGAAAAGACCTCTTAGAGAAAATGATGGGAAATTCACTGACACAAGCAGCTCGGAGAGCAGAGCAGACATACAGTATCAACTGTCCGTTTGAGCTTGCAGTGTTTTTAAGGAAGGAAGTCCTCAGAAAAGAGGCATTATTTCAGGACCTAGGGTTGACTAAGAAAACACTAGCCTAGCTAACACCTATACATAATTTACTGTACTTTAAAAAACTTATTTAGCTTTATGCATTTGGCAAACACTTTATCCAAAGTTGCTTGGAGTGTATTCAAATATATGAATGTATACAACACACATAGCCATGGCAAACTATTTACATTTTGACCTCAAACATTTCAAATCTCATGTAAACTGTTTTAATGCATTGCCAGGTTTATGTTTGACAGTCATCAGTTTACTGTTGTGCATGTAAAACAGGTACTGTATTAACGCTATAAACACAATGCCGTCTATTTCTGAGAAACAAATCCTGTTCAGGCTACAGAATATCACATAAGTTCAATATCTGACATCCCATTTAAATCACATTTAAATTAATTTATGGATAATGACACACATTATAATTTACCAAATAAGCCATGAACGTTCATGACAAGTGGAACATGTGTGAAGAGACGTCACCATCCCGTGTTCAGTATTTGCCTTCAAATATTCAATAGAAATACAAAGATACAGATCTCCATGACGTCAGTAGCAAGAGGTCACATGAGGACATGTTTTACCGCCGGAGCTCTTTCATAAAGTGCTGTCAAACTGAAAAGAAGAGGAAGGGGAGATGATTGCAACTCCTTCAAAGGTCAATTTAAAGGGATAGTGCACCCAAAAATGAAAATTCTGAACCATTGACTCACCCTCATGTCATTCCAAATCTGTATGAATTTAATTTTTCGGAGTAACACAAAATAATGTTTGGACTGTTTTTTATCCATACAATGAAAGTCAGTTGGGTTTGAAACAGCATTGGACCCCACTGACTCTCATTGTATGGACAAAAAAGCAAAAACAAACAAACAAACAAAAAATACATTTTTCAAAATATCTTCTTTTGTGTTTCACAGTAAAAAGAAAGTCATACAGGTTTGAAATGACATAACGGTGAGTAAATGGTTTAGAATTTTCATTTTTGGGTGAACTATCCCTTTAATTTTGTCAGAACTAGGGCTGCCCCCTAATAGTTGACAAACCATTAGTCGATGAGAAGAGGCTTTTAGTCGACCAAAATTTTATTAGTCACTTAGTCGCAGGAAAAAAAAAACTGGAAGTCACCTATCATTCATCTACCTCAAATATGGCTTATCATCTGAAACATGTAAATAGTAGCAACTTTACATGGCCACTCGCTTTAACGTTAACCTGGGAAAATGTGGGCTATTCAAGTGTTTGTGCGGAGTGTAAAAGCTGAATAGTATCTTGCTTACTACATGACAGCTAACATGGAGGCGCCGGTGCGATCACTTGCAGTTAAAATACTCCGTCATTTTTGGTCATACAGATAAGAGTAATACATCTTTTGAATCTGTGAAGAGTCTACTTTTATTTATGTGCACTTACAATAACAACAAAACATTGTGCTTTTGTAAAATAACGAAAGCAAACAGGGTGTGCTTTCTGCCGTCTCTCTCTGTGAACTTCAGGGCACCAAAAAAAAAGAGAAAAGAACCAAAACTCCATGTAAACTTGCCTCACAGACATGAAATATATATATAGAAAGTGAAATGAACCAATTCAAATAGAAAACAAATATTCTCAGGTTATGTAATCCATATGAAATGTGCATATAGGCGCATCCACTACTGTGGAGATGACGAGTCAGCATAGTCAACTTCATCACTGCACCCGAAAATACAGAAAACACTATTTATCAATGAATTATTAAAATGTTAAAGCAGGCTGCTGTTTTCCCCCGTCGCATTCATAATCATTACTTCTGCTGGTGCGCTGTGGCAAGTTTTATGTGTGCGCTTAAACACTGATTGGGCTATGTAGGCATTAAGGGATCTTTATTATGATTCATATGGTTTATTAATAAACGTGCGATTAGTCAACTACTAGTCGACCAGAAAAAGTCGAGACCTTGTCAATGAGTCAGTTCTCTTATGTCCTTGCTGAAATGCTCCGAAACACATCCGACTATATCATTTACAACATTACAACACCCAATTTTCAAATCTCAGACAAATAAAGGCATCTCAATTCAACTACACTGCCCTGACCAATAGAAGTACTGTTACTGAGCAATGAAGAGAGGAACCTGAACCCTTAATGGGCAGACAGCATTAGTTCCTGGCAGCCAGCATAAGAGCCATTCAGCATCTCTGTTATCTCTGTTGGCCTGTGGGGTCAGATGAGCACTATTACCCAGCACATCTGTCCGCGCTGCTGATTCCGACGGCTGGGCTGCTAAAAGGTCTCCTGGAAAGAGGTCATAGACTCGTAGGACAAGCTTGGGCATGTGAACTAACAAGCACTCAGAGAAGAAAAGGCCTGCCGGGACACATACGCCAGGAGCTCACACTTCACCTCACGGCAAAACATAATGACTCTGTGTGACCTGAACACAGGGGTGAGAGACAGTGAGATATAGTAGAAAGAAGTGGAGAGGAAAACAGTCAGGTTCCAGAAATAAAAGACAGACCTATTGTGAGCTACGAGGTTGTAAATCTATGGTATATGATTTTGGTGAAGCTATCAGCCTGCATTATTACAACTTATTGTTAAAACATTTTTTGTTTGTTGTTTGTTTGTGTGTTGGAAAAGGCTCTAGTCAGAGAAAAAACCTTGCAGGAACCTCATTTTTTGTTATACTATCCTCAACAACTTCCTCACATTTATCATATTTATTATTCTGAAACTTGAAAAATAAAGCTTTAAGTGTCTTAAGGGCATGTACTTTCAACAGGTTAACCGCAGAATTCCTAATTAAAAACTACATTACCCATGATTCTGTCTTTCGCAATGCTTGGGATTGTAGCTCTTTCCCTCATTAAAGTCGTTAAGTACACAGTCCTATTCCTTTGTATTTTTGTCTGCTTTTCAAATACTTTTTTGCTTCATAATTTTGTAATTCACCTTGTTGCTGGTTGGTTTGGTTTATAGCTTATTACTCTTTAACAAAGTCCCTGAAAAACCTAGTCTGCTGAAAAAGTGGGAAGGCACTGTTGCATTTTTTGTGACATTCTGCTAGGTAGCCCCACCCACTGTGAAACCTTATTGTTCCAAAACGTCAAGTATCTTCTGATTGGTTGTTTTATGTTGCACAGCAGCTTCGTGCTCAACGTAGACAGAAAACTTGTCGCATAGTGTAACGAAATAGCTAAAGAGTAGAATAGAGTCATGTAATTTAAATTCAGGGGGAAAAAGAAAACATCAGCCATTATTTTTAGCAATAATAAAGAGTTTCCACACAGTCCCCCATCTGTTATAGAAACAGATAGTCCCAAACTTAAATCACCGGCAGAGAGCTGTCTTAAAGTTTTCTGACTGGCTAACACACATAAACGTTTCTTTTTTGTTGTTGAGTGTTGACAGAGCCTAAGGCTGACACAGACACAACATATTTTTCTCAAGACATCCATTTCATTGATATCTCTCAGGTAATGGGGACCAAAAAATGCTTTAAACTAGATCTGAGGCTTGATCTGGAAACAGCAAATGTATTCTCTTAAGTATGGACATTTCCTACCATATACAGCCTACAGCTACACATACACCTGAAAGAATCCATTTTATCAGAAATAACAGAACACGTATGCTCTTTAAACATCATCTCTAAGCCAACAGATTGGTTATAATTATCAAGTGGACTGTTTGAAGAAAACAAATGAAAGGTTTCCTGTTTAAAGAGGTAACTCAAATCTAACATACTTAAAGTGCTATGTGATACCCGACACATATAGACAGACAGGAAGAAACCAGAAAGACTCGTACTCAGAACAGGAAACCTTTCAGACACAAGCTGCTGATCAAGCAATGTGAATTTAAGAGGTAAACAATTAAGTCCTTCAAAGCAAGCAAAGGTTTTTTTTTTTTTTTATTGTAGACAGGAACCAATTAAAGAATATTTTGACTAGTAATATCAAGAATGATTTAATTTCTAGAATAAAAGAACGCTGAAATTAAATGAGATGATGGCCTCCTTACCTTTATCGGCCACAGACAGCATGCTGCTCAAGTACTTCTCCTCAAGCATCCATGATGCATCATTCAGCTTGGACGAGATGCCACATGACCCCACACAGTTGACTTTGATGGCTGCAAAAGGCCAGAGACACAATTCAATTTTGATAATCTTATTTTTTGATGATGACAGAATTTGCATTTACTATTATTAGGGCCCGAGCACCGATGGTGTGAGGACCCTATTGTAATTGCTCAGTCAATTGTTCTTCTTCTCCGAAATGAATCGCATTTTTGATGGCCTAAACATGCTCGAAAACTCATGAAACTTTGCACGTGTCAGAAGTGGTGAAAATTTACGTCTGACATGGGTTTCAGAATTAGGTGTGGGAAAACGGCTTAATAGCGACACCTACAATATTTCAATGAAGTGCCCTTCGTGCTACATTTCTTGTACAAGTATGAAATTCGGTAAACAGATGTAACAGCCCAATACCTACAAAAAAGTCCCTGGGTGCAAAATCTGAAAACCCAACAGGATATGAGATATTTTGAATTTCTCTGCAAAATTTTTGCAGTTTTGCCATTTCCAGACGTTGTACTTTAACGAACTCCTCCTACAGATTTAATCAGATAAACATCATATTTAGTCAGTGTAATCTTAAGGCCTTAGCGATGTTAACTGGCAAAGACCTTGAGTTTTCAACTGAAGGGTGTGTCTGTGGCAGTCTGACAAAGTCTGATGTTTCGCCATGAAAGAGGAAGCTGTTGTAACTCAGGCATACAGTGTCCGATCTGCCCCTTCCTTCACATGTGTGATAAGAGTCCTGGTCTAAAGACATCTATATGCCAATAGTCAGTTAGTCATAACGCCACCTGCTGGCAACAGGAAATGGCATGCTTTGCACTGCTATTCACTCCCAGAAACACATTTGTATATGCCACGAAGTACCAAACAAGCTAGAAACACGTCAAATCATGCAACACTTGGCTAAGTGCTAATGTATGCGATTAACGCCACGAAACAAGAAGCTGTTGTAACTCAGGCATACAATGTCCGATCTGCTGCAAACTTCACAAGTTTGATAATAGTCCTGGCCTGAAGACATCTACATGGCAATATTCAGTTATAGTCAAAGCGCCACCTGCTGGCAGCAGGAAATGTGGTGCATCAAAATGACTTCGCCATATTTCTCCTCTATTTATCCGCTTAAATGACTTTCGCCCACTTTTCACAGTTTTCCTAAGACCACCGGGTGGCGGTGAGCCCGGATGCGAGGGCCCTTTCATCGCTGCTTGCAGCTTTATTATATTATATTATGTTTTTATATTTATTTAGAAGTATATATGCACACATTTTTTTTTTAATTATCTGCGCAAGTATTCTATTGTTTGTTTTTCTAAAATGATCAAACAGACAAATATAAATTAAAATAATAGTTTAATGAAATCTATTCATATCTGACACACCTTGTCACACCTGTTCGACTTCTGATAAGTTTGTTTGCTGTTGGCAAAACTTCCTCCACACCTTCATGACGTAATGATGAGTCTGATAAATCTATTTGCTTCAGATTTTCCCCAGTAAACAGATCTAGTGTCATGTACTTGATGGCTAGATCAACACAGCAAATGATGAATAGGAATGTTGATGGTTTATTGAAAAACCTGTCTGATTTCTACTGATCCACAGAACAGACATTCCGTACGAATTAAACATTCACTCAGACGGAAAAACCCCTTTGTTTGGAGCGTTGAGCAGAAACAGCCATCCTTATTTGCATTATAATTACTTGATGCTAAGCTCTACTTGGGACTTAACACAGCGCACCCAGAAACATAAAGACACCTGAACGTACAAAACCCAGACAGACCAACATCAAACAATTTAAAGACCAAAATTCAGGTTGAAATCAGCCTAGTGCTCAAAGTCACAAGATATAGACAAAGACATTTGCATCTGTATTGGCTGTAGTGTTGGCGCATTTGCCATTGTTGTGCCACTAACACAGTTTTGAGATTAATATTTATTTTGTATGACTTTAGGTGTGACTTTTAAGAAGTCTTTATGTTAAAATGAATGCTTAGATGAACATAAACACCTTACATGACCCTTTCACGCAATTCAAAAATATACAGTGAGTGCAAATCTGAATTTGAGTGAAAAGAGAGACAAACTGACTAAGCCATGTGACCACATGCTGATCTGATTATGTAATGGTGGGTAAAGCCCAAGGAATCTCAATTGGATTGACTCAAAACAGCAGGACAGGGTAAACGGCATCATTACAGTTTCACTCTCACATATGCAACCTTCTCAAAACATTTACCCTCATGGTTTTCCACAAGCCTGCAGTCGTGATATATCAAATTTCGCATTCGTATTCAAAAAAAGATACAGAAACACTGTGGAAAAAGACAGAGCAAGACTGATAGGAGATAAAGCAGAATGTGAAAGATAAAAAGAGAACAGATGTCAGTGGCACTTCTTAGTAGGGTTGGCTTGATACCACATTTTCGCCTTTGGAACAACTTTAGCTCTGGATCCTTATATTGATAAAAACGCTCCTTGATAAAAACAGACGGTAGATTTGAACATGCGTGACAGATTTGTATTTCATCTAACATGAAAATACTAAACCAATATTTGAAATACACATAAAAATCTGTCATGTATAGGAAATCTCAAGGAACATGGTGATGGGGAAAAAAAATGAAATAAATAGCAGGAAAAATTACATTTCAGTGCTTCTGGGAACTTTCGCAAAAGTATTGCAAACACAAACTTTCTCAGGGGAAGCAAATGTAATTCTCCACTTCATTATTTCCATGACAAACATTTTGCAAGCGAATGCAAAATTTCTTGCAAAAGTTTTGCAAGTGAACACAATGCTTCTCAGGGGAAAGCAAACGTTTTGTGAAGGAATGCAAAAGATGTGTAAGTGAAAAGTTTTTCAAGAGAGCGCAAATTTTCTTGGGAGGGAAAAGCAAAAAGTTTTGTGAGAGAACGCAAAAGCATCGAAAAGCAAAGCTGGAGCAGAACACATTAAAGTGCTCAACCTTTTTTAAACAGCCAATAGCTTTTAGTTTAAACTATGAACCATTTGCTATATGCTATTGCTAGCCGAAGAGAGATTGTTACTAGGGAGGATATTCAACATTCGATTGGACAAATATTTGCATACGCCCTTGACAAGATGAATCATCAATATTTCTAGTTCATTCTCCTAGAAGACAAAGACTATTAATTTTAAATGCTAGATTTGTCAACGTTTATAAGTACATTAGCATACAGTTTACCACAAAGCTAATGGACATGGACAGAAAACCACAAAAATCAAATTTGGATTTCATGGGGTCAAAACAGACACACAAACAGCATATAAACAATGACTTTGCAGAAGTCTTATCAGATAATGTAATTAGCAAAACATAATTGTGTTCTACTGTTTAAAAACCACAGAACTACTTTTTACTTTTTAGTATGCAAGTCAAGGAGCTCAGTGCCACTCCATATAGACAGATAAACCACTCAGGGTGAGTAAGGCCACAGTATACTTATCATTAATGAAACCGGGCATCATTTTCACAGAGAAAAAAAATGTCAGTTTGCATTTTCAGACAGAGGCAGGAGGGGGTTCAAATCAGGGCAGGCATAACACACGGCTGGGGAATGTTAAAGCCTGTTTGTGTGTGGCCGGCAGCATCAGTTCACCAGAGACACAAAACATTTGTGGCAGATGGCAGCATATCACTGGACTGGGCAGGTGCCCTCACTGGCACACTGGTATGAGTGCCCCTTCAATCTCTAGCACAAATAAGATGACAAAATCCAAAGGAGAGACGGTCCTCCGAGTATCGGACAATTCATGAACGAATAAATAGGCATTAAAGCACCGGTGCCATCTGCTGTGTGCCATCTGGGCACTTTAGCTGGCATGAGGAAACTTTATGCTGACTATATTCTAACACTATATACTAAAAAAAGCAGTAATGGAAATAAAAATAGACATTGTGAAGAAGAAGAAAAATAATTCATTCACAAATCACACATCAAAATGAGCAATTTATAGCAGAATAAATGTTTTAGAAAATAAAATGAAAAAATTATATTCATTAAAGAAATGTCTTTTAACATGATTTTTCCAGACCTATAAAATAATATTTAATTTTTTCATTTATTTCTGGATGTTCCACAACCATGGAAACCTTTAGCTATAGCTAACATATCTAAACAAAGAAATAATATATGAAATAAAATCAAAATATAAAACCAAGAAAATTAAAATATGATAAAGTGTATAATTACATTGCTAAATTTTTGAAAAAAATGGGCATTACGGCTCTAGTGAACCCTGTTAATATTAGACTAAGTGGTTCACAACATGACAAGTGTTACTGTCTGTATCAGCCATGACTGAAACACTCAAATATTACAGGAAGTAACCACCAAACAGAGGATGTACAGACACTTTACTTCTGTTTGGAAGTGTAGAAGTAAAAGGTCATGCTGACAGAGAACAGGGCCATTAAAATGAAAACAGTTCTTGCGCAACATAGTGAGGCCAGCTGGATTCATTATGTCTTCATACAGACAAAAGAGCAAGATGGAAATGAAGCTTTCATGAAATGGAAATAAGCCTCAGCCTCAAAATGAGAATGCAGCATGAGTGCGTGGTTTATGTGCGCTGTTACTATTACAACATCTATGTCCTGTATTCAGTCTTCCATTAGATTCAACTGTGACATTGGTTTCACATCGTCTTATTTTATGATCATAGATGACAAATTCTTCCAAACCTACATGTCTTTCGATCTTCTGTGGAACACAAAAGGGGAAACTCTGAATGTATTCCATGAATGGGCAAAGGATTCTTATTGAACATTTGCTGTGCACTATAAAAGTGTAACAAAAGTTGACTCATGCTCTATATTGTCATATGATAGCTTTGAGTGAGAAAACAACCCAAATCGGAGGCGTTATTCTCTGAAAAAGCATACCAGACATGAACGTTGGTGAATGATTCATTCTTTTGAATCTGATCTTTTCATTGAATCAGTTGATCTGATTAGCAAAACCTGTCCGAATTTGATTCCTGTCCGGAATTCTCTCAATTTTATGAATCTTAAATCTATTGTATGACTTATGGACCGCTTTTATGATATACTTATGATGCTTTTGCATAGTTTTTGAAGCTCAAAAAATATCAATTCCCATTTATTGCAGCTGCATGGAAAATAAAAAAAATAAATAAAATGAACTCTTTGTGTTTTACAGAGGAAAGAAAGTCATATGAGTTTGGGAAAACATGAGGGGTGAGTAAAAGATGACAAAAACTTCATATCTGGATGAAATATTCCTTTCAAGCTGTGCATTGCATCCTGGGATGTGACTCAGAGTCTACTGGGGGACACGCTGGAGTTGGTCCAGGCCTCTTGGCAGCTTACACGGTTCAGCGCATGTGTCAGAGAAACACCGCAGTGGGCGTCCAGAGCGTCTCCTGTGTTTATCGCAACCCTTCCACATGGAAAGACAGCGTGGGCTGAACCTGCTTCCTAACACACACAGCGTAAACAACACTGTTGCCAGTCATCAGATGACTGTGAGAAACTGCGCACCTATCTATTATCAATGAGTTTATATCTAAGAATACTAAAGACCTATTTGCAGCACAATGTTAAAAAAACACTGAACACAAACCTGATGGTTAACAGAAAACTGAACAAAATGAACTCTGCTAAAAATCTCAGATCTAACAGAAAGGTTTATTATCTGTTTGCAATATGATTCTGTCCAGTGCCGCCTATGTCCTTTGAGAACGTCCCTTCCCTAGGACAGGAATTTATGGAGTCTTTGTGACATAGATATTGCGTAACTGGCTCTAAAAGCTATTATCTGCATTGTTTTGGACCATAAAACCTCCTTTAAGAAACACCTAAATGCTTATACCACAAGACAGGTGGTGCTTCCATACTTTAAAGCTGGCACGAAAGTCACATGAAAGTTGCGATTGTCTTTTTTTTCGATATATCCATATATCCAAACGGTTTCTTAAACAAGAAAAAATGCATTGCGGGACTAAATTTTGTCCATCGGGTATAAATTTGATTGTTGTGGTTTGCTATTGCTGTGATGTCATGTGAGTGACAGGTTGTCCTGCCCTTATGCCACATCATCAGAGAAGAGATATCACTGCAAAATGGAGGTGAAGTTATTTTGATTAAAGTTTACGAGGACACAAATAATAATGTGCACAGATAAATCAGTGGAATTGTCTATTTTGATTTCATGCTGACTTTAACTTAAAACACTGATTAAACATACAGTAAAATAAAATAAAAATAAAATGTCTTCATAACTGGCAGCTTTGTATCAAATCAGTGATGAATTCTGAAACTCATCAGAGAGAATTTGACCCTGTGACACCACAGCAATGCAACAATGAGTCAGCACGCATGAAGGGCCGCCTACACTGGCATAGAAACGGACAGCTGGAATTGGGTAGACACTGATATTTCCTTGTTTACTGTTGGGCTAGATACAGTTTAGCTGGAGTGGAGACACACAAAAGAGCTACAGTGTGTTTGACTAAGGTCAGGTTTTTCCTCTTGACAATCCACACAGAAGAAGTCCTTGATCCCTAGGCCAAAACACAAATGAGGACTGTATCACAGCAGACAACACTTTGACTTTAAATGATCAAAAGTGCCATTAATGAGATTAATATAACTGATTGAGAGAGGAAAAAAAAAAATCCATTAAAAGGGTTTCATTTAAACTGAAGAAAGCATCATGATGTGACTATGACGTTGTGATGCAGTCAACAGAAGATATAATATAACCCTTCAAATGTCTGTTTGAGATCAGACTCCGTAATTATTTGGTTACAACCAACAGCTGGAAGCAATGAACTGCTTTATTTCACCAGAGAATGAATGTGTGCCACTGACACACTAACTACATCACCACAGCGCAACACAATGAACGACTTCATAGAAAACATTATTCATCTCACAATGACACAAAGTTTAACCACAGATGGATGAAACTTTCCGCCTTCTTCCCATCTAAATCATGATAGAAGGGCAACACATAAGACATTATAGAAGGAAAAGAATGTAGAGAAGAATACATGAGGATGAATAAATGACAGAATTTTCCTTTTTGGATCTCTTTAAGTAGACAATATGTTATTATGTCTGCTTAACTGAATACATGATGTTTACTAACCATGTAACTTGTATTATATAGTACTTATAGTTGTATATTAGTTCCATATGGACATTATTTGACACATTAATTTCTGGCTGATCAGAATACTTCCTGTTTGTAACATTGAAACATGAATGTTCTGTGAAGCTGTACCAATAAATTTCAATTGAATTGAAAAGTAACATTAAATACACCAAACTGAATAGTGAGGCTGCAGTCTAACTTTGCATTTTATCATGGACTGAGGAACTCCATCATCCTTGATGCTCGGGGGTAACTCAACTCCCATGTCCTCATTAAAACTTCAAGAGCAATTAGACGCTCTTGCTTTCCCTCTTCACTCTCACCTCAATCATGACCCCATCATGACTCCGTTTATGAGCTTATTACAGCATTTTATCCACTGGCACCACAGATCACACACAGCTCTGCTCAACAGCACAAGAGACTACAATACATCTGCCATTCACATCATTGGTCAGATCTTCAGCTGTGTAGTAAAGAATGAAAGTGCGAGCAGTATGGTTTGCAGACAATATATTTATAAAGAGACTCATCCAAAACAAGAATCCCATCGCATTACTTGATGGAAGAAACAAGTAAATATTTGCGTAAATATTTTTAAAATACATTTCTATTTTTAAACATTTATTTTGAAACTTAAATATTTAAACTTTTAAGAAAAAAAATTAGGAATGCACTGATATGAAAATTTCTTTTTTTGAAGTGATTTCAATCATATTTCAAGCCATTCAAAACCATAATGGCAGACTCAGTTGAAGGAAATATCCATTATTTATCGGCTTTAATATATCGGCCAAATTTTCTTATCTGGCCGATAATGATAACGTTAAAAATGAACATAAATCAGCCGATACTGATATGGTGGCCGATATATCGTAGCATCCCTAAAAAAAAAAAATATTATATATATATATATATATATATATATATATATATATATATATATTTTTTTTTTTTTTCATGATTTAATGGATACAGAAGTGTTATTTTTAAGTGTTTTTTATATTAGTGTTATTCAGTAATATATATCACTGATATACTATTAATATTTTGATAAATTTTATTTTATATTTTTTGTTTTCAATTTAATTTTTTAGTTTTTTTTACTACTTTTTTTTTTCAATTTTATTAGTTTTTGTTTTCTTTTTTTAAATGTCTAAATAGCAGAATATCTGATATAAAATAACACTGAAAAAATATATAAAATATATAAAAACCCCTTAGTGTTATTTTATTTCAAGCACATAATTAGTAAACAAAAAATAAACAAGTAAATTATAAAAGTTTTAGTTTTAGTGAATGATAATAACCCTGGCATACAGTCATTAAAGGGTTAGTTCACCCAAAAATGAAAATTCTGTCATTTATTACTCACCCTCATGCCGTTCCACACCCGTAAGACCTTCGTTCATCTTCGGAACGCAAATGGAGATATTTTTGTTGAAATCCGATGGCTCCGTGAGGCCTGCATATGGAGCAATGTCATTTCCTCTCTCAAGATCTATTAATGTACTAAAAACATATTTAAATCAGTTCATGTGAGTACAGTTGTTCGGAGCGCCAAAGTCACGAGATTTCAGCAGTTTGGCGGTTTGACACGCGATCCGAATCTTGATTCAATACACTGATTCATAACGCTCCGAAGTTTCCTGAAGCAGTGTTTTGAAATCGGCCATCATCGTTATTTTGTTTTTTTGGCACACCAAAAATATTCTCATCACTTTATAATATTAATATTGAACCACTGTACTCACATGAACTGATTTAAATATGTTTTTAATACATTAATGGATCTTAAGAGAGGAAATGTCATTGCTGGCTATGGAGGCCTCACTGAGTCATCGGATTTCAACAAAAATATCTTAATTTGTGATCCGAAGATTAGCGAAGGTCTTACGGGTGGGGAACGGCATGAGGGAGAGTAATAAATGACATTATTTTCATTTTTGGGTGAACTAACCCTTTAAAGTTTATAATCTAAAGGATCACAAAATATAAGTAAATAAGAATAAAGATACGTAATACTAAAAAAGGTAACGCATTTGTTTCAAAACTGATTCCCTAACTTGTTTTACAAGCAGAATAACCGACAACACCTTATAATAATTCTCATGAACAAATCCAACAAAACAAAATAATAAAATAATATAATAAGAAATACATGAATTAACATTTACTGACAATTCAAATAAGTGAATTGTACTTTACTGCCCTGTTGTTAATAACAATGTTATTAACAAAATTTATAATGGAGTGTGTTACTGAATAATCCATAAAATAAGAATCTATCGACCCATCTTTCTTGTTTATGAATAAGAAGCTTATCCATGTGTATTACACAACATACTGTGGCCATTCAGCCCTTGTTCCTCTCACGCGCTATACCTCATTCGTACCAATTACAGCACAGGTCCATCCTAAACTTCATTAGGTTATTAATTTACTTTTTTTTTTTACCACATGTTGAATGAGGTTGTGTAAAACACATAGAGGGGAAGATAACACTCTAAAGCTATCTGTAATCATGATTTTTATGACTTAAGGGAAGATTAGCACACATTAATCCATGTCAATGTGAAAGAGAAAGGAAGGCTACACTTGAAGATGTCTCCTTTGCTGTCAGATTTTGGTGTGCATTTGGTTCAGACCTAGATATGGAGTATGAAAATAGTTTAGCCATTTAGCCTTTGACCCCTCAAAGTCACAACATCTGCTGCTCATTCAATGACCAAGATATTTAGTTAAGTCTCTCACCCACCAGCCCTCATAAGTAAAAGTTTAGCCGCCGCCAAGCTTACGAATATTATTTAACGTATCATATGTCAGACTGAAAAGACATTGTAGAATGATGGATCAGCAGTGCCTGTCCATGAAATAGCCTTTCCTATCAAGAAAATGAATTTGTTGCATACCACACATGAAAATTTGACATAAACATGAGAATTTATAAGTGAGCTCTAAATCATAGCGAGTCGGCCGCGCATTCAGAGGCAGATTTACACCAGGGACGGTAACAACACATCTGCTTTCATAGGGAACAGGCAGATTAGTGCAAGCAAACTGAGAATTTCAACTGAGACAGGTCACCTTGGTTTAAATGACATCTTTCTCCATACATTTATGGACGGTTTTGCCTAGTAAAAACCAGGTTTTCGGAAGACATCCCAAACAGAACTGAAATAGGAGCTGTTGGTGGAATAATTTTTTTAGTACAATATTGAGGCAGAAATGGTTTATCATGCTTTTGTTTACTCACTGTGGGAGCGCACCATTAGGATTACGGTTAAAGCTTGTGCCGACTATTTTGCATCATAATCACTCAAAATGCTGGAAGAGAGCTGCATCCAGGGGAATTATAATTCATAAATTATGCTTATGCTACAGGTTATACACAGAACATGAATATTTATTGTAGTACATGTAATATAGATGGATAGATCTTCACTTTTTATTCAAATATTATAACATATTTGTTAAAAATTTTATAAGCATATTGCGTAGTTGTGCTTAAACATATGCAAAAAGAAGAGAGAACCAATGAAATATTAATAACTGATTATGTTAATATGTCTTTTCATGTGAGCTTTTTGTTTTTCTATGTATTTTTATTTATTTTGAATAGTAAAATAAAACCTGTTGCTGTATTTTTTTGCCAAATAATTTTATCAGATAAATAACTTAAACAAGTTTAGTGTTTTGTTCTTCCCTCATATTTAATATATATTTAAAATATAAAATATTTCCCTCATATTTTGATGGTATTAATATCTTCTTTTGTATATTTTACCCATATATTATATTATACATATATAAATTGTAATTTAAATAATATTGACAATAATTATAAATTATAAAAAATTATAAAAAATATAAATATGGAACAATATGCATATATACAATATACATATGGAACAAGCCAGCTGCAAACGTGGCTTGTACCACGCACGGTACAATGATGGCATCAGATACTATGGTGATACCATGGTACCAAACTTTGAAATATATACCATGGTACAAAATGATTACCATATTCATATAAAGTATCATGGTATTTACACAGTTTCTCATTTAAAAAAGCAGAAGTTTTCCATTCAGAGGGTAAATGCTGTCTAGAATCCGATCTTTCGTGATTTACTGAAACATTCATCTAGGTCACGACAGCCTGTTCAAGTGGACATACAAAGAGAGGAAGTACACCCCTTCCTTTGAAGTATGATGAGCTTCTAATGAGCTATAATGAATACAGAGAAAAACAGGCCTATTGTGTCAAGCAATTTCTGTGATATGCACTGAAATATCAACCATCAATATCTGTGATATTTTACATTATACAGTCCGGAATTTTGTATTGTCCAATGGAAATTATATGAATTTCAGATATATTTCTCTTGTATTTAGTCCCGAAGTGCTCTTGATTTTTTTAAGAGGCCTTGTAATGTAGGCATATTTAAATACTTATTATATAATGAAAATCATGAGTGTTCTCCTGCATTTAGAGGAGGAGAAATGAGCCTGGGTGACGTGATGGAAGATCTGTAATTAAGTTCTCAATGACTCAGACAAATCAGCCCCTCTCTTTACTTTACAATATCCTCAGGGCTGGGAGGACAGGTGGCATTTTTTAACTACCTGATTTAATTAAAGACAGTGTTTTGGAGCACATGGTGAGTTGAGATGGGAGTTTCAGGTAAGTATGTATTGGTCAGTATTGGATATTTAATTGTGCATTTTCATTTCATAGACTACATTTTCCATCATCTAACATTCACTTGAAGTTAATCTTTAAAAAAAAATAATAATTTAACATCTGTTTTTCATATTTTAAATTATAATATCATGTTGCCAAAATTCACCTGTAGCAACTAAAATTATTTGTTTGTTTTTTATATACACGAGACAGTATACAATTTTAATGTGCTATTTATTTAAATAGTAATCATCTTATTGGAATCAGCCACAATTTTAATATTAATGCATTCCTAACATGAATAATTATATTTTTAAAAGCAAACAAACAATGTGCTACACATGGCAACAATGGAAATACATAATTGCAGCTTGTATTTAAAGGAGTAGTTCACTTCAGAATTAAAATTTCCTGATAATTTATTCACCCCCATGTCATCCAAGATGTTCATGTCTTTCTTTCTTCAGTTGAAAAGAAATTAAGGTTTTTGAGGAAAACATTCCAAGATTTTTCTCCATATAGTGGACTTCAACATCTACCAACGGGTTGAAGGTCCAAATTGCAGTTTCAGTGCAGCTTCAAAAGGCTCTACATGATTCAAGCTAAGGAATAAGTGTCTTATCTAGCGAAACAATTGGGCATTTTCTAAAAATTTATATACTTTTTAAACACAAATGCTCGTCTTTCACTGCTCTGTGCCACGCATTACGTAATCACGTTAGAAAGGTCACGAGTGACGTAGGTGGAAGTACTGCGGTAGGGCGGAAAACTCGATCTCATTTTCCCCTCCAACTTCAAAATCATCCAACATCGTTTTTTTTTCTGTAAAGGCTGTCAGACTTAGTCTTTGCACGTTCGCTTTGTAAACACTTGCTCAGTACTTCCACCTACATCCCGCATTACCTTTCCAACATCATTACAGAGCTAGTGCAAGGCGTGCATTTGTGGTTAAAAAGTATATATAAAAAAGTATATATATGTATATATAGTCAAACCAAAATTTATTCAGATACTAGATATATTTTTTTTATTTATTTTATTTTTACTAGTGGTTGCAGGACACTATAGTTCATTTATTGAAGTAAGGATAGCAAAATAAAGTAAACTGTGACATATTATACCCAAAAATTCTTCATACAGTGGACTGCCAGTAAAAATTATAAAAATTTGGGACCAAAAATTATTCAGACATTTTGACCTGACCATGTTTTGCTTAAGTGTTATCTGACATAATTACGATTATTTTTTTCTGACACTGTTTAACTCTGAGATCTTGTCATATTTTATTACCTTTTTTTTTTATGTTATTTTTTTTTTATATAAATAGCGAATAAACTGTATTAATGAATGAAATGTTCAAGGTCTCTGAATAAATTTTGGTTTGACTGTATAAACAGTAGTCAACATTTTAAGTGGATCAAAACCTTTCATCAAAGTTGTCCTAAAACCCTCTTCTTAGGACAACTTTAACTTTTTTGATCCACTTTAAATGTTGACTACTGTATATATATTTTTTAGTAAATGACCAATCGTTTCACTAGATAAGACCCTTATTCCTCGGCTAGGATTGTGTAGAGCCCTTTAAAGCTGCACTGAAACTGCAATTTGGACCTTCAACCCGTTGAAGTCCACTATATGGAGAAAAATCCTGAAATGTTTTCCTCAAAAACCTTAATTTCTTTTCGACAGAAGAAAGAAAGACATAAACATGACATGGGGGTGAGTAAATTATCAGGAAATTCTGAAGTGAACTAATCCTTTAACCCAGAATATATTTTAAACAGTTTAGTTTTATGATATTTACTGTGTGTTAAAAGAAAGTCTTATTTAACTTGCTGTTAAAAATGAACATAGAAATAACACCCATTAAACTTGACTTTTCCACAGGATCTTAAACTAAACCCACCTGATCTAATCATTAACTTGAATAATTAAATTGCACTAAAACATGTGCTGCCCTCTCAAGTCCATGGGCCTCTCAAGCACCCTCACAATCAATCCAGCTCACTCAGTTGGGAAGGTAAAGGCGTCTTTGTCCTCAGAAAGAGTGTGAATGAGAGAGGGCACCTGAACACAAAGGACATCTGGGCTGGGAAACCCCATACGTCTCTTGGGACCAGTACTTCTGAATGCCGGTGGCCTAGCAACCACATTCCGATAAGATATCCCCAGTAACGGCCATAAACCTGCTGCCAGGTGAAGGCTAACCTCATCTCTGCCTCAATAAAACACTCTCGATCCAATACACACAGTTACAAACAAACAAATCACAGAGGAAATTCCACAAAAGCATTTGATTACCAAGTAAACAAGGGCTCTGATTGGACTGTTGGGCGCTATTAAAGAATATTTGAGAAGATGAAGATTCTTAACACTGTTTGAGAGGAATGCGTTACATTCTAGCCTCTACACAAGGTCATTATTCCTCTGTGAATCATAATGTGTCATGTGTGGCCACTTTTCTTCTTTCAATCATCTGAGTTGAGGACTATTCAGAGAAACAATAGAAAACAAAGAAAGGTCATTAGGGTTAAGCATGAAATTTCCGAGAGGTTTTACTGTAAAAGGATGTGGAAACCATTTTCTTCTTTTTCCTGGAGCACAACTAAGAAATAATATACATTAAAGAGATAGTTATGACTTCCTTTCTTCTGTAGAACACAAAAAAACACTATTTTTTCCATACAATGAAAGTCAATGTGATACACACAGTTGTTTTGGGCTGCATTGACTTTCATTATATGTACAAAAAACAATTGAAACATTCTTTAAAATACCTTCTTTTGTGTTCCACAGAAGAAAGAGTCATACAGGTTTGGAAACAACATCAGGGTGAGTAAATGATGACATTTTTTTGTTTTTTTGTTTTTTTTGTTTTTCTGGGTGAACTATCCCTTTAAAAGAATTTGGATGCTGAAGACTGAATTTAAATTTTGAAATAAAAACATAAGGAACTAAAGAACAGTAGGAACTAAGACAGAAAAAAAGGGACACCGAGGGATTGGCAGGCTTTTGTTCTCACATGCGATCCGTTTCTTGAAATATTCCCGTTATGAAACAGAAGACTTTATTGGTTCCCTTTGAGACTAATAAGACAATGTGACTGCTCTAAAATTTCACCAGATATGTTCAGCGAGGCCAGATGTACCGTGTGTCCTACATTACTCATTATTGCTTGAGAATGAGCTGAAAGCGTACACTTAAAAACAGTCATTAAAAGTCATTAGTCGCAAACATAAAAGAGAGTAAATTTATCCCATCCTCAGCTTCGTTTCAAACGCTACAGCTGCATCCCTCATTTAGCAAGACAGTGTGGACAAATCTGTCTTATCTAAAACCCAGAAATAGACATCTTCTCCCTTCCTTACCCTGACAGCCTGGAGAGGAAGAGAAAGAAACAGGAAGAGACACATGAAGAGACTGAGAGGATGCATTTCTCTAGGCACGTGATGCAGTGACCAAAAAAAAAAAAAAACCCAAAGAGGGCAGCTGGCATGGCAGGACTGCTGGAAGGCGAAAACAGGAAAAAGCAAGGTAAGAGGTGCCAACATGGGTGCCGTTGGCATCAGAGAGAAGTCAAAGTGCCAATCTAGATATCTCACTATAACAAACACTGAAAGGTCTAACAACATTTCTAATGTCAAACAAGCTTTTATTCTTCACACAATTCTTGTAAAGAAACATTCCAGGTTCTGTGCAAGTTAAGCTCAATCATATGGAGCCCTGCACATGACATGGACAAAATATATATAGATATCTTGACCACGATTTACTAATTCATTCCCTTGTTTTTGTAAATTGTGCGCACACAATATAACAATTAGTTTCCTCGATTTAGTAAATGGTGGCAATGTTGTACTAATTCGTGCCTTCATTGATTTAAAGCTGCAGTCTGTAACTTTTTTTGGTTAGAAATGATCCAAAATCAATTTCTGCATGTACATAACCAGCCAGTGTTTAAAAATATCTCCTTACCTTAGCCCGATTCATAATGGTAAGCTTGTAATAATGTTTTTTAATTTGGGTGGTACTGGTGGGTTTCGAGGGAAATTCGAGCATGCCGCCGTTTGTCTTTGCGTCATTACGTCACGTCTGTTTACATAAAGAACGAGTCCCAGCTAGTAGGCTATATCGCATGTGAGACGGATCATTTATAGCCTTTTCTCACAGCAGCTGCAATAATTAAACTTATCATTTTGATGGTGGATTGTATGGTATGACAAATTAATGTTAGAGATGAGCTCTATAGGTAAGGCTAATACACACTAAGTACACATAGTCACGCAATGTTGATGTTGTTAACATTAACAATTTGACAAAGTATAACAATAATAATTTGCACGGTTTGACGTAATCCGAGCTAAGCGATCCTTAGATTTAATCACTATTGGTAGCGCGATTTACTGTAATCCTTTTTTCCCCTCAGTCAGAACAAAAGTTGCAGACATGTTACTTGTTCAGATGACATTTTCCATTGAAAACTCTTACTTTGGTCATACTTCCAAGACTACAATCTGTGATTCCAAAGTACAGTATCCACACCGGTGTAGTGATTGACAGCAAACGTTAGATTCATCCGCGCTGAGGAGTCGTGCCAAGGCACAATGCACGTAAAGATGATAATTCCGCAAACAACTGCAATTGCAGGTTTCAAACAGAGATGGCGACAAAGAGGCAAAAACTTACGGACTGCAGCTTTATTTAAAACAAAGGAACAAATTATTATATTGTGCACATGATTTTCAACAGTTTAGCCACAAGATGTAAACAATATGTGTGAGTTTATTTATTAAATTAAATTAGTTAAATTATTTACTAATATTTTCTGTGTAATCTAATTTTACAACTGTGTCACCACGATTATACAAATTAGTGCAAGTACTTTTATAAAATTATAAGCTTAACTTGTCTGTCTTAAATTTCATTGTAAATGCCTCACTGTAACCATTGTTGTTGTTGTTTTTTAAAGAAAAGGGAGGAGAAAGTAAAGTTTTTGGTAATCATCATTATGCCCCAAACACTGTCAACTGAACCCAGAATAATCCAATGTTAATCCAAAATTAATACAATGGCTGAATCCAAAAAAAAAGTGAAATTTAATGGTTAAAAATGACCAGAAATGTTCAAGAGATATTCAGTAGAATTATGATACTTTCACAAAGACACTTCATTCCCATCCATGACTGCAGTGTGCAAAGTGTTAATTAAAAGGTAGTTCCATTTTGAAAAACAGCCCCTAAGTCTAGACACATTAGGGGTTGGATGCCCCAGAGTATACTCTCACCGTGACTCAGAACATTTGCTATTTGCAGCTAGCAGAAGCGGTCATGGAGTTCTTGTTAACTCTACGATAGCCTATATACCTGCTGAGACACGCAGTAACGTCAGAGTTTATACCCTTGAATGAACACAGAAATATTTAACTCAAAAGTGCAATGAGTCAACAAGGGCTGGCCTTGGTTTGAATGGAAAGGTTCATTACTTTTTTCTCATTATGAATCTGAAATTAAAACTGGATATATGGTCAGGATGAATTTATGTCACATCAAGATGTTTTTAGATGCTCAATTATGTATTCTCACATTGGAACATACCTGAACACGAATGAGATTTGAGAACTATGGCAAAGGGTAAGATTTTTAGCAATTAAAACGGCGTAAATCGTATGGCTTCAGAAGGCATGAAATATAGTAGTCATCAGACTACTTTCATAGACCCTTTTTGGAGCTTGACTTCTCCAAAATAGTATTAACTTTACAAACCATACTAGTTTGTCCATTAAACTTCCATTTGAAGCTAAACATATCAGGTTTTGTCCTTAGAAGGTTCTCAGATAAACTCTCTAACCTGCTCTAACTCATCCTGGATACTTAGGAACAGGAGGTATTGAGTGAATACTAAAAAAACACCTTCTTTCCTCCTAAATAAAGTGTGTTCCATTAATAAATAATGATGTTTGAGGCCTGAGATTCCCGTTATGAAAGGGACAAACAGCTGCAAGCTGAACTTAATATTTGTGTTCAATAGTGTGGCAAATATTTAAACACAAACAAGGGCGTATATGCCATACTGCCTGTTATTGTGGTGAATGCCCTGTTATAATAAGGGATAGGCAGTGAGCCTATATTCACAAACACTCACACAGATCCAGCGTGAGACAGAGTGGCATCATGTTGATATCAGTGGTGTTGCCTTACAAGACAGTGAGTCCATTGCTAATGAATAGACGAGCTTGTCTACGTGAGTGTCTTTTGAGACACAGAGAGACAAAAGGCTCTGGAGCATTACAAACAAGCTTATCATAATCATTAATATACATTTGATACCACCAGACTGGATGTATTAAAGCATTCAAGTTGAACATGATACCATATCTAACATTTGTTGACATATTTCCCATTAGGGTTGTCACGGTACCAAATTTTTACTAGCTGGTACCAATATCAGTAAAATTTTGAGGTTCTCTGTACCAATTTCAGGACCAGAGCAAAAACTGTTGAATAAAGGACTTTTTTTGTCTCGTCTGTGGTTATAATTGTCAATCATCACAGTTTTCACTTCAAATGTGCATTTAAATACAGTTGTTAATCCAGAAACTTTGCAGTGTACTTAGCAGCATGTAAAACTAAACTTGTATTTAGATTGTGAATGGGTAATAAACAATAAGCAAGAGAAGTAATCACTAAGGCTGTCAATCTCTAAAGCACAAGCTCATTGAATTATGCACTCTTGCTTTTTTAATTGTACAATGAATCTCTTATAGTTGGTTATAATGAAAGGATTGAACAAAACAAAACCTCATGCACTTTCAGCAGTGTTAAGTGGATTCTGACAAACTTACTAGCACCTCTGATAGGTTATTGCATTCACACACTCAACAGATATGGTTGTGATTGGCTACAATGCTCAACGCTTGTAAAAACATGCTGTAAATAGAAACCTTTGATGCTCAGAGCACTCAAAAAACATGAACGAGAGCATTTAAAAAAAGCATCTATCAGTACTCTGTACTACTGGTATCCTGTTTATCTACTGGTACAGTTTGTTTTATAACCCTATTTACTATTTAAAGGAATTTGGACAGAGGACTGCACCATTACTCCAAATTTCATTTTGGAGATTTAATTCATTAAATATATGCGGTGCATGTTTCAGGATGAAGCGCAGCACTGCGTTTATTTACACGCGTGCAGCTCATGATTGGGTGATTTCAGCATGTAATGCAGCTAGGTCTGAAGTAAATGCTGCTCCACACAAACTCATCTCTGGATCACCTCTGAGTTTGTTTCACTTTAACATGCATTTAGGAACGCAACATGCGCCAACCTTCTTTCCAAACTTGTAATAAGAAGTGCTTATTAACTGCCTATTCTCAACAAAAAAGAAGCTTTAAGGGCAAATTGATTTTCACACAAAGTGTGCATTGGACAGGACATAATCAAAGGTCTTTTAACAGTCTAGTTTGCCACATCCAGGCAAACTTTCTGGTTATCTACTGCTGCTATTCTAGAGAATTTGGTTGGGCAGAAATTTGCATACTCCCCTGCAACAAAATGAGGCATCGTCTAATTTCCTAGAAGAAAAAAAAAATATATTAAAATGCATCTACATCAGCTAAAAGTTGCTACCATATACAGTACATTTTGTTTTCATTGGGCTTTCAGTATCCTGTGCAATAAACAACTTTCAAGCATGATGGGACAAATTTCAATGTTTACATCCTAAACAAAACACCAAGGATATTTTTTCTCCACAAATCACACAGGTTTCAAAGGGTTGAATGATAAGCTCCACAGTGCAAATTGATGTACAGGTACTTACGGCTGTAGAGTTTTACACTACAGTACTAAAACAGTTTCTAACTAAAGTTTCTATCCATTTCAGATTCAAGCAATCATGTCTTCTTTGGGGTTTTCTGTAACTGACTGATTAAAAACATTCTAAAGCCCTTCTTTCATAGTTAAGAAGGATTATACTTGTCTTCTGCCAAAGCTGAGACTGTCTTGCCTGTTCAGTCTGCTGACTAGTAACCCTATACATCGGGTGTGATGTAAATAAGAGACCCTCTTTCAATGGAAGGGTGTTTGTCTATGCACTGAAAGAGACTCACACTTTAATATTCACATCACAATTTTCATTTTCATCAAATAAGTTATGCAGAGCAAGGTTGAAAAAATGTCACTGTTTCTCACACTCATCAGGTCAATGATAGGACCCTTTATCAAAACGGCCAGACAAAAAAAAAAAAAAACAAGACAGATAAGACCGCCAAAGCATGAGTCAGCTGCTTTTTAATAAAACATACTGAGCAATGTGAACTGAAAAGCACAGCTGGCAAGACTTTAATGAAAGTATCTAGTTCTATGCTGAGCACGCTTTTAAAAACAAAGGTCTTTATTGGCATCTATGGTTCCACAAAGAATATTTAACATCCATGGAACCTTTCCATTGTACAAAAAGTTCTTTATAACGGAAAAAATGTTCTTTAGATTATTCAAATTTTTTCACACTAAAAAATGGTTCTTTTAAGAAGTGTTCACTGAAAGGTTCTTTGAGGAACCCAAAATGGTTATTTTATGGCATCACTGTGAGAAAACCCTTTTGGAACCCTTTTTTAATTTTAAGAGTGCAGGATAATATGATGTTGATTAGGCACAAGTTTTAACAGAAACAGAAAAAGCATGGCTTATTTGGATTTGGTTGTTTTAACATCTAATTAAAGGACCAGGATCTAAACTTCATGAAGGTTAGAAAACTGTATGATGTTCTTCCATGGAACATAAAAGGAGAAGTTAGGCACAATATCTTTACATTTTGGATGAGCTATTCCTTTAATACCCATGACTCAAATCATCTAACAGTTTTGTTATGCTACACTCTTAAAAATAAGGTTTCAAAAGGGTTTTCACAGGGAGAACCACAGGGAAGAACCATTTTGGGTTCCCCGAAGAACCTTTCAGTGAACAGTTCTTAAAAGAACCACTTTTTACTTAATATGAAGAACATTTTAATGAACTGAAGAACCTTTTTTTCACTCTAAAGAACCTTTTGGATAATGTTTTGTTCCATGGAGGCATCTGTGGTTCCATGAAGAACCTCTGAGTGAAATACACAATGCCTGCTGGAGGGAATGCCACATTAGATGAGTTTTTTTAAACATTAAAAGGATAGTTCACCCAAAAATTTGTTCTGCTGAACACAAAAGAAGATATTTCGAAGAATATAGGTAACCAAACAGTTCATGAACCCACTGACTTTCATAGTATGGAAAAAAAAAAAAGACTATGAACGTCAAAGTCCTTGGACCTGTTTGGTTACCCATATTCTTCAAAATATCTTCTTTTGTGTTGAGAAGGCATTGTGCATTACACTTTTAAAAATTCTGAGGGTTCTTCACGGAACCACAGAAGTCAAATCTGTGGTTCTATGAAGAACCTCCATGGAACAAAAACATTGTACAATAGGTTCTTTATAATGGAAAAAGGTTCTTCAGATTATTAAAATGTTCTTCACATCAAGAAAAAAGTGGTTTGTGGGCCTCACTGACTTCCATAGTCATAGTAGTAAAATACTATGGAAGTCAAAGTCCATGGGCCTGTTTGGTTACCCATATTCTTCAAAATATCTTCTTTTGTGTTCAGCAGAAGAAAGAAATTCATACAGGTTTGGAACAACTTGAGGGCGGTCCAAGCAGGAAGACCTAATAAATTAAAGTAAAAATGACTAATCACACCCGTCACATGACCTCATCCCGTACAACAGTGGTGTCATCTGTCACGCATTCCACTGATAAACACAACAGCGGCAAAAACATCATGCCAATCCACAGTGTGACTGAACGCAAAAAGACTCTCACTGTTGACAGGAACAACAGAGAGGAACAGAAACATGACCACAAAGCGTCAATCATTTTTCATAAGTGTCACATTAAGGGTGGGGTCCTAGAGTTGAATGGAAATGCACAACAATTTCAGATTAGTCTCAAGAGTGAATGTAAACAATAAAGGGAAAATAACCCAAATGAAAATAAGCTTAGAGGGTTGTTTCATTGGAATCTCTGTCTTTCTCTCATATTTCTATCTGTACTGTAAGTCTCGCCTACACTAAAGCCCAACAGTTCAGTGAAAACACTTACAATGCATTCTTTGTACACATTCACACAGTGTGAAAAGTACCTTGTCTAACCTACTTTCTTATCCCTTTCCCCAATGACACGCAGTATGCAAAAATTTGATTAGTGGGGGGAAAGGGTGTTGTGAAAACTGGGTCTTGACCAGGGCTTGACATTAACTTTTTTTGCTCACCACCCACTGTGGCTAATGGTTTTCAAAAGTTACTAGCCACTTAGCATTTTCACTGACCACAATTTTGACATCGATACAATGGGGAAAAACTGCCATCTATCTATCTATACATACATAGGTTGTATGGGTGATGTTAGTATGACTAAACACTGGTATAATACAGTTAACTTCTTGAAGCACTCTTTTTTTTTTATGATAATTGTTGGTCTTTTACGTGTTCTTTCGTGCGTTCTTTCGTTTTTGGTTTACGTAGGCTACACTTCCGTTTCGTAGCGTATTAAGACGTAAAGTTAAGTTTAGCAGTTTTCTGAACGCAAAAAAGCGTCCTGGACGTATCTTATTTGCCTGCCACCAAGAGTGCGAATATTTGAGGACGTTTAAAGATGGAAACCAAGCGATGACAAACATCAAAACACACCTGTTGAAACGCAAACAATATATATATATATATTTATATATATATATATATATATATATATATATACGTTTCATCGATCCAGAAGCGGTATTGTGCAATCGGACCGAAACCATCATCACAAAAGAAAGAGGATGTACATTGACGTTCATGACAACAAGAGTCTAGACGTCGATACCCTCTGATCACACGTCCTTTTCCCCATAAAACGCACATCTGAACCAGTATTGCACCGTGTATGAAACGGATCAGCAACGGATGCTGAATGTCAACATGCAAACATGCAACGTTCATATTGCGACACGTCCATGTTAACATGCATTATTTTAACACCCTCATTTTACTTGAACGGGGGAACCCTAGAGCTCACCATCTGTGCTGTTCTTTCAAATCATTTTTCCTATTATAACCACATGTAGCCCAAGACATGCAAGCGTCGCTTACCTTTAAACTGTAAGGAGTGGTTTGTTTTAATTCTCACAGTTCCTGATATGGATTCGCCGGGGTTGTAGACCACTTTGCTATTAGTGAAAGTAATCTCGAATTCCTGAAGCTTCCCCATGTCTTTCAGTAGCACCACTTACACACTCACCGAGGATGAGGTTGTCGGTAAAACTAACGGGTAAAAGCGTCCAGTTTCACGTCCCACCTGCGGCTCTCAACTCTCCGCCCATCCACGAGCGCTGACGTCATCGGGATTGTCAGTCAGGCTCCCCCTGTTCTTTATGATCCTCAAGGTAGCTTCAAAATTAATCGTATGATACGCATGTGTTTAGTTTTCGTGGGAATCTTCTTGAAATTTTGTCATCAGCATCCAAAATATTAAATAAAATAAAATAAAAAATAATAATTTTGTTGGAATCAGATTTGGGCCAAAAACAAAACGTTTATATAATTTTCAACAGCAGAAATGTAATTACTATAGTATGCTATCGAAAAACATGTTCAGTGTTGCATCAATTTAAAAAAAAAAATGCTACACCTTGAATACATATAGTAGCCTAAGTGTGGGCATTTCCCCCAGTCTTTTTTATTGTATTTCCGGTTTAAAACAATAATACACATCAAGTGAAGTGAAAAACAGTCAATAAAAGATTGTCTCAATATAGGCCTAAACCCTCCCACAACCCATATTTAATATTTTAAAACAAAACTACTTAAAAATAAGCAGATTTTATCAGAAATAATAATCATTAAAATCAAGATTATTCCAATATATTTTCTTGTTTACACGCTGCAAAGTTACACCATGAAGCACCACAAACATATACAACATAATTCTGAATTTAAAAGCATGTTTTAAAGCATTTGTGTTTAGTCTCTCTGACGTGTATTCAAGAAATTATTTGATTTCCGTTGTATTTCTAATGTATTTTTTGAATAATTAGAGCTTGACAAACAAAAAATGAGTGTCACGTCATTGACCCACATGCTGTGATGTAAATGTGCAAACAGCACCACACTGTGCTTTCTCTACAACCAACAAATAAAATCAGCAGAACACAGCAGAAATCCATAACTCCATCTGTCTAGCGACACAAGCACTGATAAAACTGAACAGACATCCTTTTTGCCATTGTTCTGGGAATAATAAATTCACCTCATGACGGGGAATGAAGACACTCATGCCCTCCACACATCACTCATCTGCTGAAAATAGAAGCCACTTAAAATCCATCTCCTGTGCATGCTGACATAGTCTTGTTCTGAAAGGTCTGCTTTGTGCAGTCCATATTCAATTTGGGCCTAATGGAGAAAAATAGCAATTTTATTAAAACCATTCAAATGCATGAGTTTTAAAAGAATTGTGTCAAATTGGTATTTGTTCGAATACACTTGTGTGAAAGATGGAGAAGGTCTGTCAGTAACCCACATGAGCGCCTAATAAGATTTATTGTAGGGCCTATAGCAACAGGCATTATCGGCATCTACAAGATCCGTATAGCCTAAATAACGTTGCAAGAATTAGCTGTTATAAAATATGAAACAATAAATGGTACATTTTAAGTTTGAGTTCATGTTCATGCTTTAAACAAGCGAATCGTCTAACTGAATAAGGGAACATACATTCAAAGATATAGCCAAGGCTGGAAAAAAACGGCATATGCTGGTTAAGGTAGGTTTTGAAGCTGGTATGTTGGTTTGAGCTGGTCCTATGCTGGTCCTGGACCAGCTTAGGACCAGCATAAACCAGCTCAAACCAGCATACCAGCTTTAAAACCTACCTTAACCAGCATATATGCTGTTTTTTTCAGCAGTAGCTTATTAATATCATTTGCGAATTTATTCTGAGGTACTTATATCTTGTTTAATGGATGTTTAGATATTTTTTACTAGAAAATAACACTAAGATATTGATTAATATCGTTATTAAAATATTTGAATGTAAAAGGTTTCTTCTCGTGAATCAACATGATTACAAACACTTGCCTATTACGCCCTCTTATGGACAACCAGAAGAACAGCAATCAGACCAAAGGACATTTGTGAACTTGTCACAATCTTTGAGATAATGGGTAACACTTTACAATCATCTTTTTTTCTTTTTTCTTTTAATATAAAATTACCCAAAGTTTTTGGAGGGAATTGGCAGAATTTATTTATTTAGTAATACTGCTTTTCATTAAAGGATATTATTGTGTACTATGAAAACGATGTTAACAAAGGCCTTGAATGCATTGTTAATTTATTTATATTACTGTCAAAATTGTATATAAATAAACAAAAATGCTTAAATCCATCCCCAATATTTAAAGTATTTTTTGTGGAATTTGATTGTTTTATGTCTTCTCTGAAATTGTACAAAAACAAAAAGTCATTAACATGTTTAAAATATTATATTATTTTCAGAGCCCGTTACCAATTAATGTCACACTGCACTATTTTATGCTATGCTGTATCTGTTACTTAATTTATTTTTAATAAAAAAAAAACTTTGCAATAATCTCTCATTAGTTAACGTTAGTTAATGCAATCAGCATTTATTAATCTTTGTTAGCGTTAGTTAATAAAAATTCAACTGTTCATTGTTAGTTCATGTTAGCTCAGTTCTATTGGGCCTAAATAATATTAACAGATACAACTTTTGATTTTAATAATGTATTAGTAAATGTTGAAATTAAAATGAACTAAGATCAATAAATGCCTTAGAAGTATTTTTCATTGTTAGTTAATGTTATGTAATTAGCTAATTTATGAAACTTTTGTATTTGTAACTATTGTGTTACCAGACCATTTTTTATTATGTTCATTAGTGAAAGAATTCAAGCCACATTTTAGTGTATATATTGTTTTATTTCATTGATCTTTATTTTATGGATTTTTATTTTAATTCTTAAATTCAAAGAAATTTGAAAAGTATATGCAATATTAGATGAGTATTTATTCTAACATTAAACAATCATTATTTCTGTTTCCAAAATTCCATTTAAATTCTTCCTCCTCTTCCAGCATGCATGTGCGGGCCATTGCGCAGGTCACAACATATGGATCGCAGTTGGCGGCAGGACGGCGATCCTCAAAGTAACCACGTTTGTTCTGAGCCACCCGTAGGGGAATACGGACACTCGCCCTGCGGTTAGCAACACCTGCTGAGAAATCATGGATGCTGGAGAACACCCGAAGACCCGTGAGGCGCTGCTTGTTATTCTCGCCACCACTTGGGTCGTAGACTCGAATATGCTCTGCATGACGCTTACTCAGTTTCTCAATGGCTTTCTCAATGTGCCTGATGCAGAGAGGAGGAGGATGGAAGTCAGATGACATGTTAATATCACAGTAACACAACTCACTCTCTCTGTTTTATATTTGTCTTTAGTGTCTCTGAGTTTTATGATTGTGTTTGTGTGTGTATAAGTCAGTACATACTCAATTCCTCCTTCTTCTCTCGTTTGCACTGTGCTCACATTGATGTGGCAACCAGCTCCATTCCAGTCTCCTGTCATGGGTTTTGGATCCAGGGTGGCCACCACTCCGAAATCTTCACACACCCTTTGTAACAGGTAACGTGACATCCACAGATGATCTCCCATCTCGATTCCTTCACATGGACCCACCTGGAACTCCCACTGCAGACAGAGTAAACTATCCACACTAGTCATCCAGAACATAGATAGGCCTATACATAAAAGAAATCTAATGATATTGTTTTATTTCACAACTGATACAATAATAATCATTTTTATGTTAACCAATATGCAGAAGTAGAAAAGCATGAATATTGGTTGAGAGTCTCCACAAACATTGGCACCCTTGGTAAATATGAGCAGAACTGGGAAAATTGTTTTTTTTTGCAATTTTTCCTCTTAGTCTTTTATTCAAAATATTCACAAAAATCTAACGTTTAATTATAGTCAAATAGTTGAGAGAAAAACAATTTGTGAACAGCTTTGGCCAATACTGAGCCGGCATTTGGACATAGAACATGGAAGAACATGCACTGTATTCACTGCGTCAACTGCGTACAAGACTGACAGGGAAGAGGAAAAATTGTTGATTAGTTGATTAGAAGTCGTTATTTTTGTTTTGTTTTTGCGCATAAAAAGTATCTTCGTGGCTTCGTAACGTTGAACCACTGTAGACTATTTTAACGATGTCTTTACTACTTCTCTGGACCTTGAACGTGGTAATTTCGTTACTTTCTATTGGAGATAAGAAAAAAAAATCTTGGATTTCATCAAAAATATCTTAATTTGTGTTCAAAATGGTCTTACGGGTGTGGAACAACATGAGGGTGAGTAATTAATGAGAAAAATTTCATTTTTGGGTGAATTAACCCTTTAATACCAGGTGTAAAGTGGGCCAAGATGAACCTAAAAACATGCCATATGAATGGGAATATACTTCATTTAGATTTTTACTCATTAGAGTTTGTAGAGGTGCTAATAATTTTGGAGAAAACCATATTTTTTTAACTTATTCCACATTTATATTTTGTGTAAATTAACTTTTGTGAATATTTTGAATGAAAGACTAAGAGAAGAAATAGCAAAAACACATTTTCAGTAATTTTTGCTCATATTTACCAATATTTGTGGAGCCCACTGTATCTGCAATACCTAATAAGTTCATGGTAGTTACCTGAGAGGGCATGGTCTCTGCGTTAGTGCCACTGATTTTGATGCCAGCATACAGACAGGCTTTATAATGACACTCCATAATGTCTCTGCCAAAGGCTCTGTCAGCACCAACACTGCAGTTGTACATACCTGAAATTCAAATTTCTATGATTAAGAAAAAATGATAGACACAGGTTAAGATGTACAGTTGGACATAAGCCATAAAAGAATGTGGTACATACTAATACTTAACCAATATATGTCTCTCAGCATCTTAAGACATGCAATTTCATGGAAAATTGTGAATAAAATTAATTTTAAAAAGTAATAAAAACCATTTGCTTAAACAACCACACAAAGTTACAGTACTTTTAGATGTTTTCTACAACATTTCATTGTTTGTCTGTTTAAGCAGACTGTGTTTGTGACTTACTTGTAGGCCAGAATCTCAACACATTTTATGACCAATTTATGCAGAAATCCATGATAAAAGCAAACACATTCTTTTTCCTACAGCTGAAGTGAATGAGAAAGCAGTTAGGCCTACTGTGGTTCCTGTCATATTGGTAAGAGCGAAAAACTCCCACAAAGTTCAGTGGAAAAATGACAGCAGACGACCGTCTACTATTTCCTATTATTCGTCGTTGCCCATGGATAATTGTTGTTTATTTATTTGAGTTAGTTCTTTAAACTTCTAAGGGTTTATTTTACGAAAATGACTAACTCTTCCACAGAATTTTAGGTTCTTCTGCTTTGTGATGCTTTATGACAGAATATTCCCAGACAGCAACATAGTACCAGCCCACATGTACCAGCCCACATCTGGTACATGTGGTTTACACGCGGACCAGATGTGGGCCGGATCTGGCCCGACACTATGTTGCTGTCAGGGTTAAAGCTGGATTAAACATAAACTGGACTGGAGCAAATATACTTACGGTACATACATACATACATACATACACAGTAGCATATATTTGCTCCAGTTCGTATATATATTCTTTATATTATTTTTAACTGAATTGTTTGCTGTTTAGATCAATGGTTGGTCTCAACCACATTTACTGTTATGTTAGAGAGGAATTACAGTATTACTGTTTATACTTCATGTTGCACCCTCACCCTAGAATGTAGATGTAACAACTCATGATAATATTCAGATAACCTTGTGGTTTGGGGAAGCCAAGTCTGGGCCAGCCATAAGGGTGTCCATCCACTCCCAGGAGAGTATATTCCTGCTCCATACCAAACCAAGGGTGGAGATCTCTGACCTTCTCCATGACCTTGTTACAGCTGTTACGATGATTTGATTCTAAGAGGAAAAAACAAGGCATAAGGATCAATATAAATATGTAGATGTTGTAAAACTACTCACTGATCCTTGTGTCTGCATATACTCTACCAGTCGAGCAACAGTAACAATGGTGAAGTAAGAGATAAATAACCCAATGTGGGCCAATATCTTAAAAGTATTTTTAGACATCTCAGCACATAATTTCAGCCCATTTTACCTGCAGGTTCCCGGTTGTGCTTGAGCACCTCACAAAGAATCAGTTTGTTAGGGTCCAAAAGGAAGGGGTCCCTGAACATGCAGACGGGAACCAGTAGCATCTCAGCACTGGATCCTTGCTGACTGAAATCCCATTCTGGTATATCTACCAAAAATGAAGTAAAACAAAACAATAAGCATGAAGCATGAAAAACACAAGAAACCCCATTATGGAGAGATTTCTGTAGTACCAGCTATGATTTTTGGCTCATAATCCATGGTTCGAGTCTTGCTAAACAGGTCCACACCACAACCATCGATCCAGACATAAGTGACTTGACAGAAGTCTCCTTGGGGAAGACTGAGGTATCTCTGCCGCAAGAACTTGTTAAGATGTGAGCTTTCAGAAACGCAAGACATCCTGGACCGGATATAATGCAGCAAATCCAAGTGAAAATATAAATATGTTTAGCTTTTCACTCTCTCCTGTTTTTCCAAAGCTGCACTGAGACTGGTGTGACAACTACACACATCCAGATTGAATATATCTGCTGTCACCTGTAGGAGGTCCTCAAATTTTACCTACAACCTTAGAGTTGTAAGACTAGTTTTCCTGCTAAGACAGAAATAAAACAACAAAACTCACTAATCTGGAGAGAAGATTTCAAAGAATGGGCTTAGGACACCGCCTTGCCCAAATTGCTCTCCTCGCTTATGCATCCACCTCTCCTTTCCCCCTGACTCAAGTCACTGAAAGTTCACTAAGAATGTCTATATACCACATCTGATTCCTTTTCATGTTTGGTATCATTTAAAATGTCTCAGTGCGATTGGTAAAATGGTCTCAATTTTGCAGAAGTCACTTATATTATAAGAAAGATTAAAAACTTAAAAGAATTCTGTTCTCCTGTTGTGGGTGGTGTCGCTTCAAGATATCTGATAATCATTGCTCCTCTCCTCGAAACCATGTGAAACCCTTTGGGGCACATCAATAGGCCCAACATAATTCCAAAAATATTTGTGTAGTAAATAATTACAACTCTTTTGTTCTGGTCTGGGTATTTAAGGGAAACTGGTAGAACAGTCAGGGGGATTCTGTAACCAGAAAACCCCCATGCATTGCTGTGTCAGTTTCTTGAGTTGTGCACTCAGAACTCACACACCACTGTATGTCTCTTCACTGTAAGGTATGCATTACTTTGTATTTTTAGGGGTTTAAGCACAAAGCGCTGAAACCCTATTGTTTTTGTAAAGATTTTGGTTATTATTAGGGGTCAAGCACCGAAGGTGCGTAGGCACCTATTGTATCCGTTAGCGTTCCTATTATTTTTAGTATTCTTCAATCTTCTTCTTCCTCTCTTGAATTCTACAGCCGCCTATAGAATCGCTTGCGGGAAAGTTATGAAATTTGGCACACTGATAGAAGAGAGTCTAAACATTAACCACAGCAAATTTGGAGTCTCTAACTCAATCCCTCTAGCACCACCAATTGTCCAAAGTTTCACTTATGTTTGTGGTAATAACTTTTCAACTGTACTGGCTAGAAACTAAAATTTTACCTCAGATTCCTTGGCTCAAGACAAAAATGTATTAAAAGCTTTTTGATAAACCCAACCATTCTCGAAAAACACACAAATTAATTTGATTAAGAGCTCGCCAAATTGGATATCTTTGCAAAGATTTAGCATTACGAGATATGTCTTGGTACATGGCATTACAAGCATAACCTGAGGCTACATGCAGCTCGAAAATTGACTTGCGTATGATTTATAAATCGAGGGAACTGAGTAGTAAATTGTGCGCACGATTTAGTAAATCGAGAGAACGTATAAGTAAATCGTGTGCATGATTTAGCCTGCTATTTTTCTCCTGCATGCCATGTCCGGGGCTCCGTGCATTTGCATTTAAAGGGAGACACACAAAAATGGCGTGTTTTTGCAGGAAGTGGAAATGATTTTCTACATAGGAAAGCACTATGAAATACCTACATTTTTAGCATCGTTTATGGTTGCTCTAATCTGTCAAACTGAAACATCACAACAAGCCTTTATCGTGTACCAAAAGTTGATGTTCATCAGAAGAAAAAAACTAGAAATTGACTAAAAAACACAGGAAAAAGTGGCTCGCAATTCTGTATCTGCAATCACTTTGTCAAGAAAGAACGCAACTTGCATATGCAACCACTAACAAAAAAGCAATTCACCTCCATAGCTTTGAATGCTTTCATTTGTTTTCTGGAATTAAAAGCTGCCCATGGCCAGACTATAAACAGATAACCTTAACAATAATGACAAACACAGATATGACCAATCAGCATATGAATCTCAACAATGGTGACAACAAAACATTCAGACAATCAGATCAACTCTGGACATCACAAAAAGTTACTAAAACACAGAACAAAAACCACAGCAAAAATAAAAGCAAATTGTTAGAATTAACGAAAATAATAGGACAATTCAACTGCATAATTTGTTCATTCTGTGATGCATGCTGGGAGTTTTGTACTATTGTTCCCAGCATGCATTGCGACATGACACTTTTGATTGTCACCGTTGTTGAGATTCATGTGCTGATTCTTGATGTCTTTGTGTTCTGTTTTTTTTTTTTTTTGGATAATTATTTTTAATTTTTGCAATTTCATATTGCAGTAACACAGGGCTTGTAATGTAAGTGTATTACACTGCAAAAAAAAGCTTCTCTTATTTAGTGTTTTTGCCTTGTTTCCAGTCTAAATACATAAAAAATCTTAAATCCAGATGCTTTTATTAGACAAGTAAAATAATGTCTTTTCTTGTTTACTAAAAAAAATAATTGATCTTTTGTTTAAAACAAGCAAAATTATCTTGTTTCTTGTTCAGATGAAGTCAGTTCAGTCAAAAGTTAAACTGGTAATGCTGTTTGTGGAGTTGTTTAATCCTCCTCTGCTGAGATCTTGAAAGATTTGATTCATGTAATAAGATTTGGTACTGCATATTTATGAATTTATTGAACATATAAGCCAGTGGTCTCAAACTCACTTCCTGGAGGGCCACAGCTCTGCAGAGTTTATAGCTGCAACTCACACCCACTTAGAAGTTTCTAATAATCCTGAAGACCTTGATCAGCTGGATCAGGTGTGTTTGATTAGGGTTGGAACAAAACTGTGCAGAGCTGTGGCTCTGAATTGAGTTTGAGAACACCGATATAAGCAGTACATACACGCATCAATATATAAGGCACTACACCTTTTATAAGTTGTGAATTTTAACATTATATATATTTTGCACATTTAATTAACATAAACACACCAACACATACTAAACCATTCACCAAAAAGCCAATCATAATCTTTCACAGCTTTACATACACAACATATGTTTGTAAGTATTTCAACCTAACCACAGGCTCTACTCTTCAGCACAATGGTAACCCCAAAAACTCAGACATTCCAGAAACCATTTTAAACTCCAAAATAATAGAATATTAAACACTAACAGATTTCCCACTATATTAATATTGAGCAAAACACATGAAATAACACAACTTTATGAATTTTACATATAATGCTATTTTGTCTTCATGTCTAAATATTGTATCAATACATAGCCATACATGGGGAATTGCAGTACATTGAAAAATATAAGCACTAGTTTCCCATACATGGAAATGTATTATGTAATATATCACATTATATTTTGCAGAATATTCCCATATATTTTTGCTACGTAAGAGGGTCTGTGGTTGAAAAGATGCCTCAGGTTGACCGCTTGCAGCGGTCAACCTGAAGCTTTCACCTGCACACCCACTGAAGCTAAGCAGGGTTGGGCCCGGTCTATACCTGGATGGGAGACCTGGGAAGCTGCGGGAAGAGGTGTTAGAGAGGCCCGCGGGTCTGATCAACCTGTGGCCTGAGTGGGTCCTAACGCCCCAGTGCAGTCGCAATAAACTGTACTGTATAAAGGGTTAATATAAACCTCAGAATATAAGGGGTGTAACCCTGGTGAAATCTAGTCCCTACAGCACATTCACATACCGCCCAACGCCCCAGTACAGTCGCCATAAGCTGTACTGAATAAAGGGTTAAAATAAACCTCAGAAAATAAGGGGTGTAACCCTGGGGCAAAAACAATCCCTTCATTAGTTAGTTAGTTAGTCTCACATTACTACTTATAATTTATATGGAAGGCAAGCACTCTATTTTTTTTTTTTTTTTTTCGCTTCATCAAATTTAAGGTTGAACCACTGCAGTCACGTCGACTTTTTTTAACAATGTCTTTAGTAACGTTAGCCTACCTTTCTGGACTTTCTGGAAAGTGTCGGTTAAATTGCGGTCGATAGACGAGTCATATACCTTTCGGATTTCATCAGAAATATCTATTCACTCTGAGTGCAAATAGCGTCCCTTGGTGGCAAACGCTATTTACATTGACTAGATCTACCCAACAATGTATGGTTGGGCCACTCAAGTTTGAAAACAGATAAAGAGAATTCAGCGTCATCAGTGGTGCATCGGTAGTGAAAAAAACTCATAATTCTAGCATCGTAATGCGATCATCGCGGGTTCGAATCCGCCTTCTGCCGAGCTCGCTCTTCACTATTTTACCAACACATATCACATTAGAAAGGCATTTATTTTTAATAAAAATTAAAATAATGTTCTAAAATTGGAAATAAACTGCCTAACGAGTATTTAATAATATTTATTGGGTAGGCTTAGGGCAAGGTGTATGCACACCTGTCAACATAGGGATTTGAAAATAGCCTAAGGAAATTTCAGGATTTAAATTTATTTTGTTTGCAGTATTTTTTTTCTTTTTTTGTAGTATTTGACACATATTAATCATGGCAAACCAATTACACAACTGATGAAACTACAAAGCTGGCAGATATGTATGATTACAAAATACAGTAAATATATTCTCGCGGACTCAGATGTGCGTCATTGCTTACGTTGCATGACTGCCCACTACTGGCTGAACTCGCACTAAGCCTTTGATCACTTGGAATTCACTATGGAGCTGATTTATTATTTAAACCCCTTTTCTACTTATGAATTTGCTTTACGCATCATTCTATATGCTTATAAGTTGTTGGAGAAAATACATAAAATCCTATAGGTATATGAGCTGTGGGAGGAAAATAAAATTACACAAATGAAAAAAAAATATGAATAGGATAAACCAAGGGTAGGCCTACTCAAGTCCATAAAATGCAAAGGGCCACAAATTACAACTTGGATCGCAAAACTTTTATTTAGGCCTAGTTATACAATAGTTAAACAATATTTGTAGTATTTACAAGTGCAGTTTATTATCTAGCTAAGTCTTACTAGTCCTTTAAAGGTTGTCCCATTTACTGAAAGTAAAAAAATTGCATTAAAAAGGGATTAATGGTTTGTCTTGCTTTTTTTTTTTTTTTTTCTTTTTTTCAGTCACAGTCTCGCGAATGTGAATCGCTTATTGCTTTCTGTACACATTGACATTAAGAATTAAAGTTTTGTTTTTCATGCTGCTAAGACCATCGGCCACTTACACACTGCGAAGTTTCAGGAGTGTCAACCGCATTAAATTATGCAGAAATAAAGTTATTTCGGGGTTGTTTTTTTTACGTACACAGAGTCTCAAAAACATTTAATAGCGTGCGCGAACACAGGTTTTCGACACACGCGTACTAGAAAGATTCATTCTTGTCCAGTCTCTGCGTTTTTTCGCTCCAAAACTTAAGATAAAATGTCTTTGTACTCATTTAAAATAGAGTTGCTGGTATCTTTAATCCCCTCACACGAGCGCTAGTCAACACAGGTGGATATCGTGTTTGTTGATGTTCCGTTTTCTCCGTTTCTTTTCAGACTGTGATATAGAGTTCCCTTGGTCAAAATTGAGGGGACAAGGGTCTGTCCATGTAAACTTCCCTCGTCCACTTCTCAAAGTGGAACGCACTTAAAGCTGCAGTCCAGAACTTTTTTTGGTTAAAAATTATCCAAAATCAATTTTTGAGCAAGTACATAACTTGTGTCGGCCCAGATCCGGCCCACATCTGGCAGGAATGATGGCACTTGGGCGGACCGCTCCTGTTTGCCAGATCTGGGCCATAAGCAGGCCATAGAAATGCCATATGTCAGCCAAGAGCAAAGAAATAAAACAACTGGACCTTATCTGTTCCACAAAATCTGTGTATATTATTTATTGAGTCATCTCAGCATTAACAAGCCTGTTATCAAGCAGAATCACTGAAGGAAAGAAGAAAAAAGAGACAAGCAGAAACACAAGAACTACTTTCTTCAGCCACAGCCCTAGATGAAATCAACTGAAGATAAAAGACATTAAATCTCTGAAGATCTGATTAAACATCTCCACAAACAGCATTACCAGCTTCACTTATTACTAACCAGATTGACTTTATTTCTGCCATTCATCTACAGCAGTTCTTATTGAGAATTAACATAAGTTTAACTCTCATGTGTTTCATTTGAGGTTACCATGATAGTGATTGGTGTTTCCATTAGTTGGCCTCTTAACTTTTTTCTTGTTTTTTTTTTTTTAGATATACATATTTATTTTCTCTGGCTGCTGTGTTTCTGTCAAACAAACGCAGTAGCACAGAAAACTGGAGTGTGATTGAGTGAGGATAGCTAGCTGTTGATGATTTTATTATCATCATGAAATAGCCTGCTTCACCATTTGAACATAACTGTTACTGCAACATGAGATACATATGTATTGCTAAAATCAGTTAGAAGATTGAAGATAGAAAAAAAAAAAAAAAACACTACAATGACAAACACAGATATCAGTAATCAGCATATGAGTCTCAACAATGGTAACAACCCTGACAGTTAATGATGTAATTAAGTGATTAATTAAGGGATGATTAAGCTTTAATGATGAACATGTGCTGTTAACAAGCAGAATCACTAAAGAAAAGAGAAACACAAGAACTACGACTTCAGCCACAGCCTTAGATGAAATCAACTGAAGTTAAATGAAGACATTAAATCTCTGAAGATCTGATTACAACTCCACAAACAGCATTACCAGCTTCACATATTACTAACCAGACTGACTTTATTTCTGTCACACATCTACAGAAGTTCTTATTGAAAATTAACAGAGGTTTAGATGTTGATGTCTTATTGAAAATGTTTGGTTTGAGGTCACCATCGTGGAGATTAGCGTTTGCTTTAGTTGAGCTCTTTACTTTTGTTAAGTTGCTTCTTTATCAGCAATTGCAGGTGTTTTCAGAAAACTCTTCTGCACTGATAAAGCAGATCAGCATGTTTGTTTTAATAACAGACAAGCAACTGCTTTTTCTGTAATTGTTGGCTTAAGGAATTGAAGAGTATAAAACTCAATTGATGTGAAAAATATAATGTGTAATACCGTTGTTTCATTTCTGATGCTGAAATTTACTACAGATAATACTGTCAATACTAACTACATTTATAACTTGTGTTGCGTTAATTATACACTCACAGACATCAACATTTGGCATATTAAACACAACAATGGTGACATGCTTCATGCCAGCATACAAAACACATTCATGGCTCCCAGCATGCATTGTGGCATGAATAAATTATGCAGCTGTCTTTTTTTTTTTTTTGTCACCATTGTTGAGGTTTGTATAATTAGTGCTGATGTCTAAGTGTGTCATATATAACTTTCAAATAGTTTTGGACAATCTTGCACAAATCACTTAACTGAATTTTTTTTTTTCAAACAGTTTTTATCACATCACTTGAGTTTATTTTTTTTCTTCTCAAACAATGTTTAAACTCCAAAAGCAAAACAAATTGAAAGCAAATACTTAAACCACTTTAACTCAATCATTTGATCACTAAAACAGAGATGTTGATCTGTTTTAACAACGCAGAAATGTTTTCCAAAAACACCTGCAATTACTGATAAAGAAACAACCCAACAAAAGTCAAGGGTCAAGAGCTCAACTAAAGCAAACGCTGATCTCCACGATGGTGACCTCAAACCAAACATTTTCAATAAGACATCAACATCTAAACCTCTGTTAATTCTCAATAAGAACTTCTGTAGACGTGTGACAAATAAAGTCAATCTGGTTAGTAATAAGTGAAGCTTGTAATGCTGTTTGTGGAGTTGTTTAATCAGATCTTCAGAGATTTAATGTCTTTTAACTTCAGTTGATTTCATCTAAGGCTGTGGCTGAAGTCAGTTGTAGTTCTTGTGTTTCTGCTTGTCTTATTTTTTTCTGTTTTCTTCCTTCCTTCAGTGATTCTGCTTGATAACTGGCTTGTTAAAGCTGAGAAGACTCTATAAATAATATATAAAGATTTTGTGTATCAGATAAGGTCCAGTTCTGGTTTATTTCTTTGCTCTTGGCTGACATGTGGCATTTCTATGGCCTGCTTGTGGCCCAGATCTGACAAACAGGAGCGGTCCGCCCAAGTGCCATCATTCCTGCCACATGTGGCCCAGATCATCATTCCGCATGTGCCAGATGTGGGCCGGATCTGGGCCGACACAAAGTTGCTATCTGGGCAACGGTAAGCTTGTAATAATGTTTTATAATAAGAGCGACCTGGTGGATTTCCGCGGGAAATTCGAGCATGCAGCCGTTCATCTTTGCGTCATTACGTCACATCTGTAAACAGAAAGGAAGGAGTCCAGGCTAGTCGTCTTTATCATGTGAGGATACTGCTTGTAGCGGATCATTTATAGCCTTTTCTCACAGCAGCTGAAATCGCTAAACTTATCATTTTGATGGCGAATTGTAATCCAGAATGGTCCAAATGACAATTATCAGTGACAACTGGAGATTCACCCGTAGTCAAAAGCAAAAGACTTCGGACTGTGGAGTGGTTACAGAAATTGAAATATACAGGTAATACGCTAATACACACTAAATACACATAGTCACGCAATGCTGATGTTGTTAACATTGACCATTTGAGAACAAAGTAAAACAGCAATAATAATTTGCACGGTTTGGTGTGATCCAAGCTAAGCGATCGTTAGATTTAATCATCATTAATCATCATTTACTGAAACCTAATGCTTTTTTTCGTCAGTTGGTCAGAACAAAAGTGGCAGAAATGTTACTTACCTGTTCAGCTGATATTTTCCACTGAAAATTCATATTTTCAAGACTACAATCTGTGATTCTGAAGTACAGTATGAAATCTAATGACAGAACAGAGCTGACAGCCACTGAACGCAGACCGCCTGTGAGATCTCGTGATCGAACTAAACAGGTCGTCAGTAAAATCTTGTGAAGGAACAAAACCAGCCGCCTTTGCAATCTCGTAAAGAGAACCAAGACTGGCCGTCTTTGAAAGCACATGACAGAACATATCCGATAGCCACTGAACGCCGACCGCCCGTAAGATCTTGTAACCGAACTAAAACTAAAAAGGCCGTCAGTAAAATCTCGTGAAGGAACAAAACCGGCCGCGTTTTCAATCTCGTAAAGAAAACCATCTTTGAGAATCATGGCCATCTTTGAAATCTAATGACAAAACATAGCCAACTGCCTGTGAGATCTCATAACCGAACTAACCAGACCGTCAGTAAAAGCTCATGAAGAAATAAAACTGGCTGCCTTTGCAATCTCGTAAAAAGAACCAAGACCAGCTGTGAAGTAACAAAACAGACTGCCTTTGTAATCTCGTAAACAAAACCATCTCTGAGAACCATGGCCATCTTTGAAATCTAATGACAGAACAGAACCAAAAGCCACTGAATGTTGACTGCCAGTGAGATCTCATAACCGAGTTAAACCGGCCTTCAGTGAAATCTCGTGAAGGAGCAAAACCAGTTGCCTCTGCAATTTCGTAAAGAAAGCCGTCTTTGAGAACTACGGCCGTCTTTGAAATTTTATAGCAGGACAGAGCTGACAGCCACTGAACGCTGACTGCCTGTGAGATCTCATAATTGAACTAAACAGGCTGTCAGAAAAATCTCGTGATGGAACAAAACCGTCCACCTTTGCAATCTTGTAGAGAAAACCATCTTTGAGAATCATGGCCAACTTTGAAATCTAATGACAGAACAGAATCAACAACCACTGAACGCTGTCTGCCCGTGAGATCTCGTAATTGAACTAAACTCGCTGTCAGTAAAATCTCGTGAAGGAACAAAGCCGGCCACCTTTGCAATTTCGTAAAGAGAACCAAGACCGGCCGTCTTTGAAAGCACATGACAGAACATATCAGACAGCCACTGAACGCCGACTGCCCATAAGATCTCGTAACTGAACTAAACAGGCCGTCAGAAAAATCTCGTGAAGGAACAAAGCCGTCCACCTTTGCAATCTCGTAAAGAAAACCATCTTTGAGAATCATGGCCAACTTTGAAATCTAATGACAGAACAGAACCCACAGATCTTATGACCGAGTTAAACCGGCTGTCAGTGAAATCTCGTGAAGGAGCAAAACCGGCTGCCTTTACAATCTTGTAAAGAGAACCAAGACCAACTGTCTTTGAAATCACATGACAGAACCATTGAACGCCGACAGCCATTGAACGCAGACCGCCCGTATGATCTCGTAACCGAACGAAACAGAGCTTTAGTAAAATCTTGTTAAGTAACAAAACCGGCCGCCTTTGCAATATTGAAAAGAAAATCATCTTTAAGAACCATGGCAGTCTTTGAAATCTAATGACAAAACAGAGCCGACAGCCACTGAACGCTGAGCACTGCCCATGAGATCTCGTAATCAAACTAAACCGGCTGCCAGTGAAATCTCACTAAGTAACAAAACTGACCGCTCTAGCAATCTCGTAAAAAAAAAAAAATCTTTGAGAACCATGGCAGTCTTTGAAATGTAATGACAGAACAGAGCTGACAGCCCGTGAGATTTTCATAATCGAACTAAATTGTCCGTCAGAGAAATCTCGAAACCTCAGAGAAATCTCGAAATCTCAAAACCGGCCGCCTTTGCAATCTCGTAAAGAAAACCATCTTTAAGAACCATCTTGTCAAGAGAACCAAGACCGGCTGTCTTTGAAATCACGTGACTGAACAGATCTGACAGCCACTGAACGCAGACTGCCTGTGAGATCTCGTAACCGAATTAAACCGGCCGTCAGTGAAATCTCGTGAAGGAACAAAATCGGCCGCCTGTGCAATCTCGTAAAGAGAACCATTTTTGAGAACCTTGGCCGTCTTTGAAACCTAATGACAGATCAGCTCCGACAGCCACTGAACACCGACTGCCTGTAAGAACTCGTAATCAAACTAAACCGGCTATCAGTGAAGTCATGTGAAAGAACAAAACCGGCTGCCTTTGCAATCTCTTAAAGAAAACCATCTTTGAGAACCATGGCCATCTTTGAAATCTAATGACAGAACAGAGCCAACAGCCACTGAACACTGACTGCCAGTGAGATCTCGTAATCAAACTAAACCTGCCGTCAGTGAAATCTCGTGAAGTAACAAAACCAGTTGCCTATGCAATTTCGTAAAGAAAACTGTCTTTGAGAACTATGGCCGTCTTTGAAATTTTATGGCAGGACAGAGCTGACAACCACTGAACGCTGACTGCCCGTGAGATCTCGTAATTGAACTAAACAGGCCGTCAGAAAAATCTCATGAAGGAACAAAACCGTCCACCTTTGCAATCTCATAAAGAAAACCATCTTTGAGAATCATGGCCAACTTTGTAATCTAATGACAGAACAGAATTGACAGCCACTGAACGCTGACTGCCTGTGAAATCTCGTAACCGAGCTAAACAGGCCATCCGTAAAATTTTGTGAAAGAACAAAACTGGCCACCTTTGCAATTTTGTAAAGAAAACCATCTTTGAGAACCATCTAGTAAAGAGAACCAAGACCGGACGTCTTTGAAATCACATGATAGAACAAATCCGACTACCCGAAAAATCTTGTAACCAAACTAAACAGGCCTTTGGTAAAATCTTGTGAAAGAACAAAACCAGCCGCTTTTGCAATCCTGTAAAGAAAACAATCTTTGAGAACCATGGCTGTCTTTGAAATCTAATGACAGAACAGAGCCAACAGCCCCTGAAACGCTGACCGCCCGTGAGATCTCGTAACCGAACTAAACTGACCGTCAGTGAAATTCCATGAAGGAACAAAACCAGCCGCATTTGCAATCTCGTAAAAAAAAAAAACGTCTTTGAGAACCATGGCAGTCTTTAAAATGTAATGACAGAACAGAGCTGACGGCCCGTGAGATCTCGTAATCGAATTAAACCGGCTGTCAGTGAAATCTCATTAAGTAACAAGACCGACCGCCTTTGCAATCTCGTAAAAAAAAAAAACATCTTTGAGAACCATGGCAGTCTTTGAAATGTAATGACAAAACAGAGCTGACAGCAACTGAACGCCGACCGCCTGTGAGATCTTGTAACCGAACTAACCAGGCCGTCAGTAAAATCGTGTGAAGGAACAAAACCGGCTGCCTTTGCAATCTCGTAAAGAGAACCAAGACCAGCCTTGAAGTAACAAAACCGGCTGTCTTTGCAATCTTGTAAAGAAAACCATCCTTGAGAACCATTGCCGTCTTTGAAATCTAATGACAGAACAGAGTCAACAATCACTGAACGCTGGCCGCCTGTGAGATCTCGTAATCAAACTAAACCGGCCGTCAGTGAAATCTCGTGAAGTAACAAAACCGGCCACCTTTGCAATCTCGTAAAGAAAACCATCTTTGAGGACCATGGCCATCTTTGAAATCAAGTAACAAAACAACCAACAGCCACTGAACACCGACTGCCTGTGAGATCTCGTAACCGAACTAAACAGGCCGTCAGTGAAATCTCGTGAAGGAACAAATCTGGTCGCCTTTGCAATCTTTAAAGAAAACCATCATTGAGAACCATGGCCATCTTTGAAATCTAATGACAGAACAGAACTAACAGCCACTGAATGCTGACTGCCCGTGAGATCTCGTAATCGAAATAAACCTGCTATCAGTGAAATTTCGTGAAGTAACAAAACCGTCCGCCTTTGCAATCTCGTAAAGAAAACCATCTTTGAGAACCATGGCCGTCTTTGAAATCACATGACAGAACAAATCCGACAGCCACTGAACACCGACTGCCTGTAAGATCTCGTAACCGAACTAAACAGAGCTTTAGTAAAATCTTGTTAAGGAACAAAACCGGCTGCCTTTGCAATCTTGAAAAGAAAACCATCTTTGAGAACCATGGCAGTCTTTGAAATCTAATGACAGAACAGAGCCGACAGCCACTGAACGCTGACTGCCCACGAGATCTCGTAATCGAACTAAACCGGCTGCCAGTAAAATCTCATTAAGTAACAAAACCGTCTGCCTTTGCAATCTCGTAACAAAAACCATCTTTGAGAACCATGGTAGTCTTTGAAACATAATGACAGAACAACACTGACAGCCACTGAACGCTGACTGCCCGTGAAATCTCGTAATCGAACTAAACCTGCCGTCAGTGAAATCTCGTGAGGTAACAAAACCAGTTGCCTATGCAATTTCGTAAAGAAAACTGTCTTTGAGAACTATGGCCGTCTTTGAAATTTTATGGCAGGACAGAGCTGACAGCCACTGAACGCTGACTGCCCGTGAGATCTCGTAATTGAACTAAACAGGCCGTCAGAAAAATCTTGTGAAGGAACAAAACCGTCCACCTTTGCAATCTCGTAAAGAAAACCATCTTTGAGAATCATGGCCAACTTTGTAATCTAATGACAGAACAGAACTGACAGCTACTGAACGTTGACTGCCCGTGATATCTCGTAATCGAATTAAATCGGCCGTCAGTGAAATCTCGTGAAGTAACAAAACCAGTTGCCTATGCAATTTCGTAAAGAAAACTGTCTTTGAGAACTATGGCCGTCTTTGAAATTTTATGGCAGGACAGAGCTGACAGCCACTGAACGCTGACTGCCCGTGAGATCTCGTAATTGAACTAAACAGGCCGTCAGAAAAATCTTGTGAAGGAACAAAACCGTCCACCTTTGCAATCTCGTAAAGAAAACCATCTTTGAGAATCATGGCCAACTTTGTAATCTAATGACAGAACAGAACTGACAGCTACTGAACGCTGACTGCCCGTAAGATCTCGTAACCGAACTAAACTGACCGTCAGTGAAATTTCATGAAGGACCAAAACCGGCCGCATTTGCAATATTGTAAAAAAAAAAAAAAAACGTCTTTGAGAACCATGGCAGTCTTCAAAATGTAATGACAGAACAGAGCTGATGGCCCGTGAGATCTCGTAATCAAACTAAACCGGCTGTCAGTGAAATCTCATTAAGTAACAAGACCGACCGCCTTTGCAATCTCGTAAAAAAAAAAAAAAAACATCTTTGAGAACCATGGCAGTCTTTGAAATGTAATGACAAAACAGAGCTAACAGCAACTGAACGCCGACCGCCTGTGAGATCTCGTAACTGAACTAACAGGCCCTCAGTAAAATCTCGAGAAGGAACAAAATCGGCCGCCTTTGCAATCCTTAAAGAAAACCATATTTGAGAACCATGGCCGTCTTTGAAATCACATGACAGAACAAATCCAACAACCACTGAACGCAGACTGCCTGTGAGATCTTGTAATCGAACTAAACCGGCTGTCAGTGAAATCTCATTAAGTAACAAAACCGACTGCCTTTACAATTTCGTAAAAAAAAACATCTTTGAGAACTATGACAGTCTTTGAAATATAATGACAGAACAAAGCTGACAGCCATTGAACGCTGACTGCCCGTGAAATCTCGTAATCGAACTAAACCGGCCGTCAGTGAAATCTCGTGAAGTAACAAAACCAGTTGCCTATGCAATTTCGTAAAGAAAACTGTCTTTGAGAACTATGGCCGTCTTTGAAATTTTATGGCAGGACAGAGCTGACAGCCACTGAACGCTGACCGCCCGTGAGATCTCGTAACCGAACTAAACTGACCGTCAGTGAAATTTCATGAAGGAACAAAACCGGCCGCATTTGCAATCTCGTAAAAAAAAAAAAACGTCTTTGAGAACCATGGCAGTCTTTGAAATGTAATGACAAAACAGAGCTGACAGCAACTGAACGCCGACCGCCTGTGAGATCTTGTAACCGAACTAACCAGGCCGTCAGTAAAATCGCGTGAAGGAACAAAACCGGCTGCCTTTGCAATCTCGTAAAGAGAACCAAGACCAGCCTTGAAGTAACAAAACCGGCTGTCTTTGCAATCTTGTAAAGAAAACCATCTTTGAAAACCATGGCCGTCTTTGAAATCTAATGACAGAACAAAGCCAACAGCCACTGAACACCGACTGCCAGTGAGATCTCGTAATCGAACTAAACCTGCTATCAGTGAAATTTTGTGAAGTAACAAAACCGTCCGCCTTTGCAATCTCGTAAAGAAAACCATTTTTGAGAACCATGGCCGTCTTTGAAATCACATGACAGAACAAATCCGACAGCCACTGAACACCGACTGCCTGTAAGATCTCGTAACCGAACTAAACAGAGCTTTAGTAAAATCTTGTTAAGGAACAAAACCGGCTGCCTTTGCAATCTTGAAAAGAAAACCATCTTTAAGAACCATGGCAGTCTTTGAAATCTAATGACAGAACAGAGCCGACAGCCACTGAATGTTGACTGCCCATGAGATCTCGTAATCGAACTAAACCGGCTGCCAGTAAAATCTCATTAAGTAACAAAACCGACTGCCTTTGCAATCTCGTAACAAAAACCATCTTTGAGAACCATGGTAGTCTTTGAAATATAATGACAGAACAAAGCTGACAGCCACTGAATGCTGACTGCCCGTGAAATCTCGTAATCGAACTAAACCTGCCGTCAGTGAAATCTCGTGAAGTAACAAAACCAGTTGCCTATGCAATTTCGTAAAGAAAACTGTCTTTGAGAACTATGGCCGTCTTTGAAATTTTATGGCAGGACAGAGCTGACAGCCACTGAACGCTGACTGCCCGTGAGATCTCGTAATTGAACTAAACAGGCCGTCAGAAAAATCTCGTGAAGGAACAAAACCGTCCACCTTTGCAATCTCGTAAAGAAAACCATCTTTGAGAATCATGGCCAACTTTGTAATCTAATGACAGAACAGAACTGACAGCTACTGAACGCCGACTGCCTGTGAAATCTCGTAACCGAGCTAAACAGGCCATCCGTAAAATTTTGTGAAAGAACAAAACTGGCCACCTTTGCAATTTTGTAAAGAAAACCATCTTTGAGAACCATCTAGTAAAGAGAACCAAGACCGGACGTCTTTGAAATCACGTGATGGAACAAATCCGACTACCTGAAAAATCTTGTAACCAAACTAAACAGGCCATTGGTAAAATCTTGTGAAAGAACAAAACCGGACACTTTTGTAATCCTGTAAAGAAAACGATCTTTGAGAACCATGGCTGTCTTTGAAATCTAATGACAGAACAGAGCCAACAGCCCCTGAACGCTGACCGCCCGTGAGATCTCGTAACCGAACTAAACTGACCGTCAGTGAAATCTTGTAATCGAACTAAACCGGCTGTCAGTGAAATCTCATTAAGTAACAAAACCGACTGCCTTTACAATTTCGTAAAAAAAAACATCTTTGAGAACTATGACAGTCTTTGAAATATAATGACAGAACAAAGCTGACAGCCATTGAACGCTGACTGCCCGTGAAATCTCGTAATCGAACTAAACCGGCCGTCAGTGAAATCTCGTGAAGTAACAAAACCAGTTGCCTATGCAATTTCGTAAAGAAAACTGTCTTTGAGAACTATGGCCGTCTTTGAAATTTTATGGCAGGACAGAGCTGACAGCCACTGAACGCTGACCGCCCGTGAGATCTCGTAACCGAACTAAACTGACCGTCAGTGAAATTTCATGAAGGAACAAAACCGGCCGCATTTGCAATCTCGTAAAAAAAAAAAAACGTCTTTGAGAACCATGGCAGTCTTTAAAATGTAATGACAGAACAGAGCTGATGGCCCGTGAGATCTCGTAATCGAACTAAACCGGCTGTCAGTGAAATCTCATTAAGTAACAAGACCGACCGCCTTTGCAATCTCGTAAAAAAAAAAAAAAAACCATCTTTGGCCCGTGAGATCTCGTAATCGAACTAAACCGGCTGTCAGTGAAATCTCATTAAGTAACAAGACCGACCGCCTTTGCAATCTCGTAAAAAAAAAAAAAAAAAACATCTTTGAGAACCATGGCAGTCTTTGAAATGTAATGACAAAACAGAGCTGACAGCAACTGAACGCCGACCGCCTGTGAGATCTCGTAACCGAACTAACCAGGCTGTCAGTAAAATCGTGTGAAGTAACAAAACCGGCCGCCTTTGCAATCTTGTAAAGAAAACCATCTTTGAAAACCATGGTTATCTTTGAAATCTAATGACAGAACAGAACCAACAGCCACTGAACGCAGACTGCCTGTGAAATCTTGTAATTGAACTAAACCGGCTGTCAGTGAAATCTCATTAAGTAACAAAACCGACTGCCTTTACAATTTCGTAAAAAAAAACATCTTTTAGAACTATGACAGTCTTTGAAATATAATGACAGAACAAAGCTGACAGCCACTGAACTCTGACTGCCCGTGAGATCTCGTAATCGAACTAAACCGGCCGTTAGTGAAATCTGGCGAAGTAACAAGACCAGCTGCCTATGCAATAACGTAAAGAAAACCGTCTTTGAGAACTATGGCCGTCTTTGAAATTTTATGGCAGAACAGAGCTGACAGCCACTGAGCGCTGTCTGCCTGTGAGATCTTTGAGATAATTGAACTAAACCCGCTGTCAGTAAAATCTCGTGAAGGAACAAAACCGGCCGCCTTTGCAATTTCGTAAAGAGAACCAAGACCGGTTGTCTTTGAAAGCACATGACAGAACATATCAGACAGCCACTGAACACCGACTGCCCATAAGATCTCGTAACTGAACTAAACAGGCCGTCAGAAAAATCTCATGAAGGAACAAAACCGTCCACCTTTGCAATCTCGTAAAGAAAACCATCTTTGAGAATCATGACCAACTTTGAAATCTAATGACAGAACAGAACTAACAGGCGTTAAATGCTGACCGCCTATGAGATCTTATGACCGAGTTAAACCGGCTGTCAGTGAAATCTCGTGAAAGAGCAAAACCGGCTCCCTTTACAATCTCGTAAAGAGAACCAAGACCAACTGTCTTTGAAATCACATGACAGAACAGATCCGACAGCCATTGAACGCAGACCGCCCGTATTATAACCAAAACGATACAGAGCTTTAGTAAAATCTTGTTAAGTAACAAAACCGACTGCCCTTGCAATCTCGTAAAAAAAAACCATCTTTGAGAATCATGACCAACTTTGAAATCTAATGACAGAACAGAACTAACAGGCGTTAAATGCTGACCGCCTGTGAGATCTTATGACCAAGTTAAACCGGCTATCAGTAAAATCTCGTGAAAGAGCAAAATCGGCCGCCTTTACAATCTCGTAAAGAGAACCATCTTTGAGAACCATGGCCGTCTTTGAAATCTAATGACAGAACAGCTCCGACAGCCACTGAACGCCGACCACCTGTAAGATCTCGTAATCGAACTAAACCGGCTATCAGTGAAGTCTTGTGAAAGAACAAAACTGGCCGCCTTTGCAATCTCGTAAAGAGAACCATCTTGTAAAGAGAACCAAGACCAGCTGTCTTTGAAATCACGTGACAGAACAGATCCGACAGCCACTGAACGCCGACCGCCTGTAATATCTGCAACTAAACCGGCCGTCAGTGAAATCTTGTGAAGAAAACCATCTTTGAGAACCTTGGCCGTCTTTGAAATTTAATGACAGAACAGAGCCGACAGCCCCGGAACGCTGACTGCCCGTGAGATCTTATAATCAAACTAAACTGTCCGTCAGTGAAATCTCGTGAAGGAACAAAACCGGCCACCTTTGCAATCTCGTGAAGAAAACCATTTTTGAGAACCATGGCCATCTTTGAAATCTAATGACAGAACAGAGCCGACAGCCACTGAACACTGACTGGCAGTGAGATCTCGTAACTGAATTAAACCGGCCGTCAGTAAAATCTCGTGAAAGAACAAAATCGGCTGCCTTTACAATCTCGTAAAGAGAACCATCTTTGAGAACCATGGCCGTCTTTGAAATCTAATGACAGAACAGCTCCGACAGCCACTGAACGCCGACCGCCTGTAAGATCTCGTAATCGAACTAAACCGGCTATCAGTGAAATCTTGTGAAAGAACAAAACTGGCCGCCTTTGCAATCTCGTAAAGAAAACTATCTTTGAGAACCATCTTGTAAAGAGAACCAAGACAAGCTGTCTTTGAAATCACGTGATAGAACAGATCCGACAGCCACTGAACGCCGACTGCCTGTAATATCTTGTAATCGAACTAAACTGGCCGTCAGTGAAATCTTGTGAAGAAAACCATCTTTGAGAACCTTGGCCGTCTTTGAAATTTAATGACAGAACAGAGCCGACAGCCCTGGAACGCTGACTGCCCGTGAGATCTCGTAATCAAACTAAACCGGCCGTCAGTGAAATCTCGCGAAGTAACAAAACCGACTGCTTTTGCAATCTCGTAAAGAAAACCATTTTTGAGAACCATGGCCATCTTTGAAATCTAATGACAGAAAAGCTCCGACAGCCACTGAACGCCGACCGCCTGTAAGAACTCGTAATCGAACTAAACCGGCTATCAGTGAAGTCATGTGAAAGAACAAAACCGTCCGCCTTTGCAATCTCTTAAAGAAAACCATCTTTGAGAACCATGGCCGTCTTTGAAATCTAATGACGGAACAGAACCAACAGCCACTGAACACTGACTGCCTGTGAGATCTCGTAACCGAACTAAACAGGCTGTCAGTAAAATCTCGTGAAGGAACAAATCTGGTTGACTTTGCAATCTTTAAAGAAAACTATCTTTGAGAACCATGGCCATGTTTGAAATCTAATGACAAAACAGAACCAACAACCACTGAACACCGACTGCCTGTGAGATCTCGTAACCGAATTAAACCGGCCGTCAGTGAAATCTCGTGAAGGAACAAAATCGGCCGCCTTTGCAATCTCGTAAAGAGAACCATCTTTGAGAACCATGGCTGTCTTTAAAATCTAATCACGGAACAGCTCCGACAGCCACTGAACGCCGACCGCCTGTAAGAACTCGTAATCGAACTAAACCGGCTATCAGTGAAGTCATGTGAAAGAACAAAACTGTCCGCCTTCGCAACCTCCTAAAGAAAACCATCTTTGAGAACCATGGCCATCTTTTAAATTTAATGACAGAACAGAGCCAACAGCCACTGAACACTGACTGCATGTGAGATCTCGTAACCGAACTAAACCGGTCGTCAGTGAAATCTCGTAAAGTAACAAAACCAGCCGTCTTTGTAAACTCACCAAAAAAACCATCTTTAAGAACCATGGCCATCTTTGAAATCTAATGACAGAACAGATCTGACAGCCACTGAATGCAGACCGCCCATAAGATCTTGTAATCGATCTAAACCGGCCGTCAGAGAAATCTCGTGAAGTAACAAAACCGTCCACCTTTGCGATCTCATATGGAAAACCATCTTTGAGAACCATGACCGTCTTTCAAATCTAATGACAGAACAGAGCAAACAGCCATTCAATGGCGTCAGTGAAATCTTGTGAATTAACAAAACCGGCCGAGATCTTGTAACCGAACTAAACCGACCGTCGGTGAAATCTCATGAAGGAACAAAACCAGCCGCCTTTGCAATCGTTAAAGAAAACCATCTTTGAGAGCCATGGCCATCTTTGTAATCTAATGACAGAACAGAGCCGATAGCCACTGAATGCTGTCTGCCCGTGAGATCTTGTAATCGAACAAAATCGGCCGTCTTTGCAATCTCATAAAGAAAACCATCTTTGAGAACCATGGCCATCTTTGAAATCTAATGACAAAACAGAGCCGACAACCACTGAACGCTGACCGCCTATGATATCTCGTAACTGAATTAAACTGGCCGTCAGTAAAATCTCGTGAAGGAACAAAACCGGCCGCCTTTGCAATCTCGTGAAGAGAACCAAGACCGGGCGTCTTTGAAATCACATGACAGAACAGATCCGACAGCCACTGAACGCAGACCAGATTAAGATCTCGTAATGGAACTAAACCGGCCGTCAGTGAAATCTCATAATCTAGCAAAACTGACGATCATTGAGATCTCGTAACTGAACAAGACCAACTGAAACTTAAAACCGACTGTCATTGAGATCTCGTAACAAAACAAAACCGATTGTCTTTGAAATCTTGTAAAGGAACAAAACCGACCGTCTTTGAAATCTCATGATAGAACAAAACTTACCTTCATTGGGATGTCGTAACCGAACAAAGCTGACTTTCTTTGAAATCTCGTAAAGAACAAGGGAACAAAACCGACCGTCAATGAGATCTCGTAACAAAACAAAACCAACTGTCTTTGAAATCTCGTAAAATAACAAAGGAACAAAACCGACCGTCTTTGAAATATCATGACATAACAAAACCGACTGTCACTGAAAACCGACCGTTGTTCAATTCGCATGGCAGCACAAAACCGACTGACATTGAAAACCAACCATCACTGAGATCTCATAACGAAATAAAACCGACTGTCTTTGAAATCTTGTAACGAAACAAAACCGTCCGCCATTGAAAACTCATATCCAAACAAAACCAACCATCCCTGAAGTCTTGTAACGAAAAAAATTTGACAGTCTTTGGAATCTCATAAAAAAACAAAGGAACAAAACTGACCGTCTTTGAAATCTCATAACAGAACAAAACCGACTGACACTGAAAAGCGACCGTCATCGAAATCTCGTAACCGAACAAAACCGACCATCATTGAGATCTTGTAACGAAAAAAATCCACAGTCATTGAAATCTTGCGAAGGAACAAAACCAGACTTCATTGAAATCTTATAAAGGAACAAAACCGACTGTCATTGAAGTCTTAGAATGGAACAAAAGCGAATTTCATTGAAATCTTGTAAAGGAAGAAAACCGACTGTCATTGAAGTCTTAGAATGGAATAAAACCGACCATCATTGAGATCTCATAACCGAACAAAGCCATCCGCCATTGAAATCTCATAACCCAGCAAAACCAACCGCCATTGAAATCTCGTAACCAAACAAAACCGACCGTAATTGAAATCTCGTAAAAGAATGGAACAAAACTGACCATCATTGAAATCTCATGACAGAACAAAACCAACCATCATTGAAATCTTGTAATGAAAAAAAATCGTTAGTCTTTGAAATCTCATAAAAGAACAACAGAACATGTTTTTTTTTTCCTTCTCTCTCTCTCAATCTTTTAACTGGTGTCTACAATACAGTGTGCTCTCATGTTGCAGATCCACCATCATAGACTTTCTGTCTATGTCAAATCCAACATTTTTCCAAAAAGCTTTATTTTGGTCTCATCTGACCATAAAACCCAGTCCCACTGCAAGTTTCAGTAATGTCTGGCAAACTAGGTGCATAAGATTACTGTTAAATGCTGTTTGATGTCAGCAATGAGATTGCTTTTTTATTGCAACCTTCTCAAACAAGTTGTGGTTATATAGGTGAGGTCTGATCATAGTTTTGGAGACTTTCTGACCCCAAGACCCAACTAGCATCTGGAGTTCTCCAACTTCGATCCTTACCCAGATAGCAAGCAATGATCGAAATAATGTTAAATCAGTGTTAATGTGTCAACGTTAACCTCACTGAATCAATATCACTTTTGCACCTGCAATTAATGTTGAAAAAATGTTGAAATTTCAACAAAAAATCAATGGTAATGGTATTGAATCAATGCTTCCACTCTCAGAAAATGAAACACAACTACAACTGACTTAAAGCCCCACAGCCTGAAATCAACTGAAAATAAAAGAAGACAATAAATCTCTCAAGATCTCAGCAGAAGTTCTTTTTGAGAATTAACAGAAGTTTAGATGTTGTTTTATTGAAAATGTTGGTCACCATTTTGGTGGTCAGTGTTTCCTTTAGTTGGGCAGTTTGACTCTTGGCTTTTTGTGAGTTTGTAATCATTGTAACAGTGTACCAAAACGCATAATTTGTTGCAAAGAAACAAGTGATATCAAGTGATATAGTTTCCTGCCACACAAAGCAGAGTAGTTTGCAAATCTTGTTCTGGACCAAAGTGGTTATTAAAATATTATATTCACCAATGATACTTTTTTGCCACAGATCATATTCTGATTTTTTTATTTTTTTTTTTTGACACACACAGACATCAAGAATCAGCATATGAATCTCAACAATGGTGACATCCTTCATGCCGCAATGCATGCTGGGAGCCACCATTGTATACAACTCATGACTCCCAGCATGCATTGCGGCATGAAGCGTGTCACCATTGTTGAGATTCATATGCTGATTCCTGATGTCTGTGTGTCTAAAGAATTTAAGAAAGTGTTGTACTTTAAAAGTTAAGTTTCAGACTGTCTGACCTGTAGCAAGTTTTGTTGGTGAATGTAACCTATTAAAAGCAAATATACACTTTTGGTCAGGAGTACAATTAACAAATGATTTTGCTTTATGAGGCTGAAAAACATATCACTTGATCGTCATTGTTTCTGGCTTCTTTACAGCAAAAGATGTGTTTTGATAAACACCACTACGAAGACCACAAAAAACCAAGAGTCAAACTGCTCAACTAAAGGAATCGCTGACCACCAAAATGGTGACCAAACATTTTCAATAAAACATCAACATCCAAACCTCTGTTAATTCTCAAAAAGAACTTCTGCTGAGATCTTGAGAGATTTATTGTCTTCTTTTATCTTCAGTTGATTTCAGGCTGTGTAGCTTTAAGTCAGTTGTAGTTGTGTTTCATTTTCTGAGAGTGCAAGCATGATGTTGAACCAACGTCACATTATAACTGATTCAATGCCATTACCATTGATTTTTTTGTTGAAATTTCAACATTTTTTCAACATTAATTGAGGATGCAAAAGTGATATTGATTCAATGAGGTTAACGTTGACACATTAACATTGATTTAAAATTATTTCGATCATTGCTTGCTATCTGGGTACAGTTTGTTTGGTGATTCAAACCATCCTCCTCAACGCGTGTGGGGTCAGTAAGACACACATCCTGTTCCAGGTAGATTGTTATCATCTCCAGTTGATTAAAACTTCTTAATTATTGCCCAGATAGTGGAAATGAGTATTCCAAACATTAAACTATTATCTTATAAGCATTTCATAATTTATGCAGCTCAACAACCTTTCTTCACATCATTGTTGTATCCTCAGGTTTTCCCTGGTAATAAATGAAAGAGTTTGGCTTGTGTGTCACCTCATATTTAGAGCCCAGAGTCACTTAAAGGGTTAGTTCACCCAAAAATGTTTTCATCCATTGTTCGTATCAACATTCAGTTCACCTGTGCACTCTGAACTGGCTCATATTTTGTAGTTAGTTTGATCACATCATTAGAAATAAGTGTGAACTATTTTGAATTGTTGTTTGAATAGTTGTTTTCTTCATGGGGACCAAAAAAATTTCCTCACATGGTCAAAAATGACTGGTATTACTATACTTGGGGGGACATTCAGTCCCCATAATGTAGGGAATACCAGGTACACACACACACTGTATAAATGTGAACTACTGCAGTCAATGAATACACTTAGTGACAAGTTTGTGTTACATTTTTAATCACTTCGCTCATGTTTTTATGGTTTTTATTTATTCACAGGTGGTTTAGGTGAATTTTTTTTTTTTTAAATGTTCACCCAAACCATCTGCATTGCTGTGGCAATTAACTTGGAAAGTGGACTTTTGATTTCTCTTTGTGTGATGGGTAGAAAGACAGCTGAGAGTCAATGCTGTTAACCCTGGACAGGTTATAAAGAGATCTATACAGGCAAACTGTATGATCATTTGATACAGCATATCAAGCCTGCCTGCAAATCATGAGTCATTAAACATTCTTTTCATTAAACATTCTTTTTTAATTTAAGTATAGAGTATGATTTACATACAAATATAACAGGTTAATGTGCCCTCTACGTAATATTCTAAGCAACTTCCAAAAGGTGTGTCATTCCAGTTCATGGATATCTTCCTCCTCTTCCAGCATGCATGTGCAGGCCATTGCACAGGTCACGGCATATGGGTCACAGTTGGCAGCAGGACGGCGGTCCTCAAAGTAACCACGTTTTTCCTGACCCACCTGACGAGGGATACGGACACTCGCCCATCGGTTAGCAACACCTGCTGAGAAATCATGGATGCTGGCGGTCTCGTGACAACCCGTGAGACGACGTTTGTTATCCTCTCCACCGTGTGGGTCGTAGACTCGAATATGCTCTTCATGTTGCTTTTCTAGTTTCTCAATAGCTTTCTCAATGTGCCTGATGCAGAGAGGAGGAGGATGAAGGTCAGAACACATGGCAATATCACAGTAACAGCACTCACTCTCTCTGTTTTATAGATATCTTTAGTCTCTCTAAACTTTATGACTTGTGTGTGTGCATAAGTCAGTACATACTCAATTCCTCCTTCTTCTCTCATTTGCACTGTGCTCACATTGATGTGGCAACCAGCTCCATTCCAGTCTCCTGTCATGGGTTTTGGATCCAGGGTGGCCACCACTCCGAAATCTTCACACACCCTGTGTAGCAGGAAACGTGACATCCACAGATGATCTCCCATCTCAATTCCTTCACATGGACCCACCTGGAACTCCCACTGCAGACAGAGTAAACTATCCACACTAGCCATCCAGAACATAGACATACACAATAGAGATCTACGGATTACATGTTTTTTCACCACTGATACAATGATAATATTTTTTTTGTTTTTTGTTTTCGTAACTGATATGCAGAAGAAGAAAAGTGTGAATATTGGTTCCCATATTTATCAGTCTACTGTATCTGTAATACCTAATAAGTTCATGGTAGTTACCTGAGAGGGCATGACCTCTGCATTAGTGCCACTGATTTTGATGCCAGCATACAGACAGGCTTTATAATGACACTCCACAATGTCTCTGCCAAAGGCTCTGTCAGCACCAACACTGCAGTAATACATACCTGAAAGAAGACAGACACAAAATTTCCCTCTAATAAATAGAAGATAGTCACAGATGCCATTTAATTGTACAATCAGACACACAAAAACCCTCAAAAGAAATGTCAGCAAACCTAAACATGTAAAATGATTAACAGGCAGAGAGTGCACTGTTAGACCTTGCCCAGCTTTTTTACAGTAAAATACTGGCAACACTGTTGACAGTAATTACTGTTGATTGTACAGTTATTTACTGTAATCTACAGTATGTCACTGTAAAGACACCATGCACTAAATTAAAACTTGCTACCTCATTTTATTTGCAGAAACTGACTGCCTCAAATCGGCTGACTGCCATTTAAATTTACAAACTAACATTTATTATTTGTTAATAACGTGAGCATATTACTACCATGACCTTTTTTATTAATCTACTAAAAATATTATAAATAAAGAGACTTTGATTGCACCAACAGCTACAGCTTCTATAAAACAGCATGCAGCATATGTGGCATAATGGTTCTTGAGCTTCTCCTGAACTTAAGCACAGGCTCTACTTTTCAGCACAATGGTGACCCACAAAACTCAATTTTACAGTAAACGACTGGCAACAGTGTTGCCAGTATTTAACTTTTTTTTTTAACTTACAGTTTGTTATTGTTAAAATACATTTTGTGGGTGTGTTTTTTTATCTTACACCTTTAACCCCTTCAACCCCACAGGAACATCCTCTAGTTCCCACACTACAGAGTAAAAATAACATTGATGCTGTGTTGCAGTGAGATAATTAAGTTAATATGTAAGTGATGATTGAGCATTAATGATGAACACCTGTTGTTAACAAACAGAATCACTAAAAAGAGGAACAAGAACGAAAAAAAAAAAACGAACATAAACACAAGAACTACTGTCTTCCAACCATTACATATTACTACACTTGTTACTGACCAGTTTAACTTTATTTCTACAGAAGATCTTATTGAGAATTAACAGAAGTTTATATGTTGATGTTTTATGGAAAATGTTTGGTTTTATGTCACCATTGAGAAGACCAGTGTTTGCATTAGTTGAGCTCTTGACCCTTGATTTTTTATACATCAGTTTTTTTTTTGGCTGTTTAAACTATTTTTGCAAGCTGCATTAGTTATGGCAGAAACAAATGTGGAGAAAAAAAAATCATTCAGTGCTGATAGATATGTGTTGATGAAGATATAACCATCACATAGTCTCTTGATTCATTGAATTCATACTGCGTTTAATCCCGTGTTACATTACTAACAGACTAAACTCTTACGTTATCACCACTATGAAACTACAGCAAAAGTTTCGAACAAGCAGTTAAAAAGACTTTTTTTTTTTAAAAAAAAAAAAACAAAAAAACAGTGGCAACTTTATTTAGACACAGAGATATCAAAAATCAGCACATCAATCTCAACAATGGTGGCAATAAAAAAGGACCATTCAGCTGCAAAATTTATTCATGCTGCAGTGCATGCTGGTAGTTTTGTATTATGCTGGCACCCAGCATGCATTGCGACATTAAACTTTTGAATGTCACCATTGTTGAGATTCATATTCTGATCGTTGATGTCTCTGCTGTCCAAGTTGCGCAGGAGGTCAAATATTTTATGCGCTATACGACTTCAATATTTTTCTAAGTAACTGAGTACTGAAACATTGCTATTCTTATGCTGTTGATTTGCTATTCTTATACTATGTCACAGATATAGTATAATCAATAAACATAAAATGCCCGTTAAATCAAAGACTAGACACAGAAAGAGATCAGTGAATCAGACAAGTCCAAGACGATTACAGCATCATCACCCAAAAAACCTGATCAACTTCATGTTGGCTTTTTCCTGCCATAACAAATGTGTTTTATAAACTCAGTTACAGTAGCCACAGAAAACTAACGTTAAAGAGTCAAGAGCCCAACTAAAGCAGACACTGATCACCACGATGGTGACTGCAAAATTCAATACATTTTTATTTTCAATAAAACATCAACATCCAAATCTGTTACTTCTCCACAAGAACTTCTGTACATGTATGAAAAAATAATGTCAAACTGGTTTGTAAACTGGCTTCACACTCAGTGTTGCTGAAGTCAGTTGTAGTTCTTGTGTTTCTGCTTGTCTCTTCTCTTTTTTTCTGGTGTTGTTTCTCTGTCCTTCAGTGATTCTGCTTATCAGGTGTTCATCAGTGTCTGAATTCACTCACTTCTTTTAATTAACTCTGTCAAGTGTACTATATTAGTGAACCAATGTAGGGAATAGTGAATGAGGGTATAGGGTGTGATTTGGAACAGCCTCTGAGTGTCAACTTTGAGAGCTGTTAACTCACAGTATATTCCTGTAGGCTACTTTCTTGAAAATGACAAATATTACCCAGAATGCATTGCTTTCTGCAGTATATTCCTGTTTTAATGGAAAATGGTTTGTTACTGTCAGAATTTGGCAGTTTTTTTTACAGCAAGGTTTAACAGTGTGTTTTCATATTGGCTAAAAAGTGTGTAGCAAAAAATCCCTCACAGCACCTTTAAAACTGAAGATCATACTCATTGCATTCATGTTTCACCCTGATCCTAGAATGTAGATGTAACAACTCATGATAATATTCAGATAACCTTGTGGTTTGGGGAAGCCAAGTCTGGGCCAGCCATAAGGATGTCCATCCACTCCAAACAGAGTATATTCCTGCTCCATACCAAACCATGGGTGTAGATTTTTGACCTTCTCCATGACTTTGTTACAGCTGTTACGATGATTAGATTCTAAGAGAACACATAAAAGTACAAGGGTTTAGATCATTTAGATCAACCTCAAAAGATAGTCATTACATCATCTTTCTCTCACATTGCGACACCTGCGTGAAATGCTTCTTCTATATAATGATTTTTATATAAGCAGTTTTAGTAATCAAGACCTGATGTGTGCAACAAACAAACCCATTAACATCTTAAACATTTTTTCTGTTTAAAAAAATATTGCGCTTGTAGAACTTAAAATACAAATAAGCAGTGTTGGGTGTAACGTTTTACTAAGTAACGCATTACTGTAATTAAATTACTTATCCACTGAAAAAGTAAGGAAAGGGATTACTGTTAATTTTTAGGTAATTTAATTACAGTTACATATAATGTACTTGCGTTACATACTGTAAATTAGTTCAAGAGTTCTGTATAAACCAATATAAAATTTAAAATCTAAATTTGTCGTCTAAAGGTAAAAGTGAACGCTGCCTCTTTAAAATCGTTAGCTGTAGTGCAGTTGCGCGTGAGTTCACAACTTCGCACCAGTTGGCTGTGTAGTCGCGGTCTGAAGATGTCGCAGTGGCTGTTTTTCAGAATGGAAATATTCCAATTACTTCACTTTTTTGACACAGGTAGGCAAGAACATTACAGTAAAATGTAAGCTATGTCCTAGGGAGAAAAAACTACTCGCGCGCTCTCTGAGAGACGGTCTCTCAACCAAAGCGCACACACATAGCCGCCTCTCGCGAGTGTCAGATTTTCGCAGTTTATTACACATAAACGTTCAAATACACACACAGTTTGTCAAAATGCCCGTCTTGGCGTATATTCGCGTTGGTTATGTGAATGTGAACAGCATGTGTAACAGAATATTGTCTCCGTCCATTAGGTCTTAGTGATAGCAGTCTTTAAAACATGATACTGTCTACTACTGGCTGTCTGTATTATAAATGATAATCAAAAAACAAAAGAAAAGCTTTAATAAGGATTAATATATATTTAATTTATACAGTAATGACTATGCAGATTCATTTTATATTTGATTATTCAATTTCTGTGGTATTTTTATTTACTACTATTAGACCTACCTGAAAAAATATAGGCTTATAGCATTGTTTTATTTGTATCTTTAAATATTTTTACCATGGTATCGAGTATTGTGCACTTTTGGTGGTATCAGTACTGACTACTAGATTTTTGGTATCATGACATCCCTATTTGTTACTAAAGAATTAAGTATTATAGTATGTTTTAATAAAGCTAAAATGTTTTAAAAAGCTATATATATTGCATGTTTGATTAGTAACGAGTTAAATTACTTATTGAGTAATTAAATTACTTTTCAGACAGAGTAATTAGAAAAGTATTTTAAATACAATATTGATGATGTAATTAGTAATTAGTAATTAATTACTTTTTTGAAGTAACTTACCCAACACTGCAAATAAGGCAACAGTTTACATGACTTTTTTTAGATTTGGTTTCATAAATGTAATTATATAAGTAAATGCCTTAATTAAACTTAAAATGTTAAGTTGCCATGACTTAAATCTGCCATAATTTAACAATTAACGATTAAACAAATTTTCCCATTTTCCCAATCATACCTGCAGGTTCCCGGGTGTGCTTGAGCACTTCACACAGGACCAGTTTGTTAGGGTCCAAAAGGAAAGGGTCCCTGAACATGCGGACGGGAATCAGTAGCATGTCGCTGTTGCGTCCTTCAGACTGACCTGTGCTGGAACCATCGAAGTTCCATTCTGACAGATCTGAAGAGCAAGAAAAAACAGCATTAACCAGATGCTAGAAATGATCTGGACAAAGACCAAAAATTGAAAGTGAAACTGCTCAGACAAAAACAAAACTTTGCTACCAGTTACGCTCTTTGGCTCAGAATCCATGGTTCGAGTCTTGCTGCGCAGACCCTCCCCAGAGCCATCAATCCAGACGTATGTGACCTGACAGAAGTGGCCCTGAGGCAGACTGAGATATTGCTGCCGCAGGGCCTTGTTGAGACTAGAGCTGTCAGATACGTAAGACATACTGGACCAGATTTACAGTAAATAATGTATCTGGAGAAACAAAACAAGTAGAACAGCGACTATGCTGTCAAAATCCAGCATACACATATTATAAATTAAAAAAAAAAAAAACTATGAAACAGTTAACTATTTTTTACAATGCAATGTGATATAATGATAGTATTTAGACTGCTAATTTTTTTTTATTTAAAAAATATTTTATCAAAATAGTTATTACATTTTTTGATTACACAATGGATAATAAAAGCCAATCATAATTTTACTGCTCATTAAAGCACCATAATATAGGCTACTACTTACTCAGACAGGTGTATATGATGTAAACGTTTCTCTCCACACATGAAGACTGATGACCTGCGTGCTGAAACAGTCAAGTTTAAGGAAGCCTGCCAAAGTTGTCGTGTTAGAGATGTGACGTAAGGTAGGCGTGATTTCCAGATAACAAAACAAAATGAGTCATTACACCCTAAAGCATTAATGTGATTGCTGCGATACTGCTGCTGTGATTTATTTATTTATTTATTTTTTTTATTTAAAAAATTCATTCATTGGTTGATTTTTTTTAGATTACTAATAGGTCTTATAAGTATAGATAAGCTGAATATACAATAGATTTCTCTTGAGGCAATGAAGACTTGTGCATGACCAGTATTTTCAGTGACAAATACAATCTCAACAGTTTTCTCACCTCAGCTCTCCTGCAATTACACACTATATGCTTAATGAGAGTGTTTTTCCACTGAGACATCAGTGCAATGAAGGCACAGAGGAAGAGAGCTTTTACTTTGATATGAACAGACACTTGCTGAATACTAAAGCTGATTCAAACCTCTTGCTAACATGCTAAATAAAGCAAACTACATAGAAACTGCTTGTTCACATCTTATGTAGATGCATTAATCACAGTAGTTCATAGAACAGACATAACATCTAAATATAACCTCTCCTAATGGGTTTGGCTTTTAATTCATTAAAGGGAATCACAAGATTTAATCCTACAACATACTCACAAACAGGCAAAACCAGATTAAACAACAGATGCTAAGCATAAACAAGGTATTTACACTGTAAATTCAAATAGTATTCCTTACTATAAAAACACTAGTTTTTGACTAGTGCTTGACTTTAACCAAAATGTTGACTTTACTACAAATTTTTAATTGTTGCTGAAATATTTGAACAGATAGTTCCCATACGTAATGTAATTTGAGTAAAATTACAAAAAATGTTCAAGACATGCTGTTATGTATGCTTACAGGATGACGGTTCACACAGCGCAGAAGCACACGGACTGAGGATTCAACTTTATGTTTGCAGAGTGGATTTACTTTGGTAAAATCAAGGTAAAAGCTATTCTTGCTGTCTATTAATGGCTTGTTTACTCAGAAAACCTAAGTTAAGATTAATTGATTGGTTTAAGTGCCATTTTGTCAAGCAAAAAAAAGGGGCAGGGCAAATCTTAATAGACTCCACCCATTTCTGTCATGTCATAATCTTTAATTGTCAACACAACCGAATAATTTGAGAGAACATCACATAAGATGACTTTATAAATTGATGTTGATTTTCCTAAAAAGTTATTTATTTATTTTTTTTTTTACTTACCATTATGGTGATTCATATTCCCTTTGGTTGTGCACTTGGAACTTTGTTTATGCTTTTGTCTTTTTTTTTCATTTTGGTGTAGTTGTGCATCAAGAATTCACAGTTTGTGGTTTCAAAAGAAGAAATGTAATAAATAGGTTACTTTTAAAAGATGGTCTGATGGTGGAGTGTTGTTTAGTTAGATGTTTAATTTTCAGATTCAAAAATTATGTTTTAAAATATTTGTGGTAACGTTGATGTTACGAACATCTTGTGAAACTTTTAATTGGGTATTTGTAACAATATCTTGCAGCTGATGGCGCTTGAGTCTAGTGTTGTAGTACTCGAGACCGGTCTTAAGACCATGCATTTTTTTGAAGGCCTTGCTTTGGTCTCGGACTAAAAGGACTCAGGATTTTATTTCAAGACCACGACTGTGGGGATATTGCTAAATTGCCATTGGATTGTCTGATTTCTTTGTTAACATCATTCATTTGATTGGATCTAAAACTTCCTGCTTCAAATGCAATCAATAACTTATTTCATTTCATTCACTCAAGATATGATTGCAAAAAAGTACTTGTTCAAGATCTTGATATTTATAACATGATATACTTAGCAATAAGCAATATCACAAGAAAGAAGGCTGTTTTCACAAATATGAGCACAATTGCAAATGTGATTTTTTTTTTTTTTTTTTTTTTTTACAGATGTTCATTAAACAAATTTTTATTTTTAAAACATTAATCTAGACATTATTTATGCATTTGTAATTGTACCAATTCAGATGCAACTTCTGTTCCACCTCCGCAGCGTAAAGATGAATTTTGTTGTTAGTGTTTTTAATTGATTAGTAACAGCTCTATGTAATGTCTTATTATTCTAATTGTAATTATTGATTCAAAATAAGACATTTCTCAGATAGCAAAATTGGATCTTTCAGATGAATTTGAGGAGTACTAGTCTCAACTTGGTCTCAGTTTAGGTGGTCTTGACTACAATATTATTGGAGTCACACACAGATTTCAATATTCAGCATGCAAACCACAGCAATGGTAATTAAATTTTATTTTTATAAGTAAATTAAGTACTCTCTACAGTTCCTTTTTTTAGTTTCTAGAACTCTCGAGTAAGTGAACTATACTAACAAAGCTTTTGTTAGTACAGCATATTATTCCTCTTTCACGTTACTTGAAGAAAATGTGGAAACCGATTACACATAGTTTTTTAAGTCTCCATAAAATGGCAGATTAAAACTATGTTGAGAATAATAGTATTTAAGATGTTTGCAGAACACAATATAACACTGTTAGTTAAATGGAATTCCTCCAGTTATCTTACTATTAAACCTTAAGTAAGATTAGTAAATATTCTTGAGTATGCTAACTAACTTGATATGTATTACTTAATTTACTTGGGAAGAGTTTGCTTTCTTTACTTTTAGCAGATTATTAACTTGTTTTCCATTTAAATTTGCTTTGCAAAAATAAGGCAATCGGATTCCAAACTTTTTTTTTTTTTAAGTAAACTGAACTTGTTAGAATTTACAGTGAATGAAAAGAAATAAAGTGAAACAATTTAACTCCAGTTGAAACTCTAGAACCAGCTCTTGCTTAAGAATGGGAGCAAATCCCTGAAGCCATTTTCTAAAATCTAATGAAAAGCTTCTCAGTAGATATTACAGTTTTTTCAACTGCTTACACACAAAATCCTTACTTGTCACACAATTTCTGAAACCTGCATTCAAACACCAGAACCACACACCAAATCTGCAAAACCATACACTAATTTTTGGCCTTTGACTAATTTTTCAATTTCATAAAACACCTTTTGCAAAACACAACACACAATTCTCTGTGTAACACACAAAAATCTAACAGGAAGTATCTTGATTTCCTTTTTCAAACACAACCAATCAAAATGCCACACTAATTCATCAGTGCCTTACACTGTGGAAACACTCATTGCTTTACTTAACACCATCTAATCATGTCTTTAGAATAAGCCTATAAATAGGCCAAAGTTCAAGTTATAGGTTTTGAACAACTTTTCTGTTGTTTACTTGCTTCCATATTCATAATTTCTAAACCCTATTGAGGATTTTTTCCCCACATGGTGCTGGAAAGCGCATGATCGTCGTCCCTTTGTCAACAAAACACCTCCAGGCAATGGAGGAGACACTGACAAATTTACATATAAGCTTGTTTCTTCATAGTTACTTACTGTAATAAATGTCCCCAAAAAGCCAAAATGCACTGGTATTACTATACTTGTGGGACACAAAATTATGCTAGTTTTTTTTTACTGTGTAATACTGTATTCACAACCACACATGCTTACAGTATATATATATATATATAAAAAAAAATTGTTTGGTTTCAATCTTGCTTTCATGCTTACTATGAATTTTTCAACATCTCTCTGCCAAATACTTTTAGTCTTGTACAGAAATGTACACAGGAGCTCATGAAAGAAGAGCTTTGGGTTTTGAATAACTGTGTGTGTATATGATATATCCAAAAATAGATTATGGCAAATGTTTGCATTTGAGATGTGTTTGTGATATTTTGAATGCAGTGCTTCATTTTGCAAGAGATGTGAGGCATTTTCCATTTTGTGTGTGTAATTCTTGGATTTGTGTGTAAAGTTTTGAAAAAAACAGACAAAGTTTTAAAAATGTGTGTAAGCAGTTGAAAAAAATGTAAAGAGCATCAATCTTTTTAAAGATCATAGTTAAAGCATCAATGTTTTTGAAAAAAAAAAAAAATGTTTTATATATACAAGTACATATGGATTCCATGTTTGGGTATCTGCATACTTTTGGTAAAATGTTGACCATAAAAATTTAAAGCCTCATCCTGTCACAACTGTGGGGTTTCAGAACATTTCCAAGCAGAAAACAACAGCAAATATAACCATGGCAAAAGATAATCATGATGACATGTAACCTTAAAATAAAATGTAACCCGAGTCTTGTTATGGGTGGTTCTTACTAAGAAAATTAAAACTAAGCAAAACTAAAACAGGCAAACTGTAACCCCTTGCTAAACATATTAAAGAGCATACTACTAGGCTAAACTACTTAATTTTTCTGTCTGTCTGCACACAAACTTAATTTTGTTATTTCTCTAGTCATTTTTTGTGTGTATTGTAGATGAAGTTCTCTTTGCAATACTTTTTATTCAAACTGAGTTAAACCACACTTTTAAAGTGTATGCTTTACTCAAAAACATTAAAGTAAATAATACAATAAATATTGTGTAGACACCATATCTACATAACAAAAATAATGCACACTTGAACACAGAGACATCAATACTTGGTACACAATACACAATGACGGTAACATTCGATGGGTTGTTTTTGAGTATGAATGTGTCATTTTGAGTAGAAAATTAACTCCATATGTCATAAATGGCAAGTTACTAAACCTAACAACAAAAGCAATGATAAAACAGTGTAAATACAGCTGGAAAACAGTGGAAAATCGACCTCATTAATTATTCAAGGCCCAGTGATGGGAACACCAGTATCAGAAAAGTTCAGTTGGTTTTACTTAATTTTATTTCAATCATGACAACTCTCAGAAGATTTTTTTTAGCATGGTAATGGATATGACAATGTTAATGTATTTGGTCTTGGCAGAATAGATCTGCTGAATTGCTGCTGCTGTAGATTATTGCTGCTGCTGCAGAGCAAGTACAGGAACTTGCTATTGCCAATACATACTCCGATACGCTACTGCACAAATAGCATATATCAACAACCCATAGCAGATCTATACAGGTGGAGCTGGGGAAGGTGGAGGGTTTTAGAGGAACTCTGAAGCACGCTGCAAACTGCTATAGTGAATGTAACCAGCCATTTAAATGTGTGAGCAACAAGCTCATTGGCTGCAAATGTGACATGAACCAATCAGCTTGTGCCAAGTAGGTAATACTGTAATTATCATCAGCTTGCATTAAGGACCCATCAGCCTGCGCCATCTAGAGTTTCATGACTGAACTATGTATAACACTGATAAGCTTGAATTCAGTACTAATATAGAATTTTGTTTTTTTTTATTCTTGCCTGAACTAACTTTTTCATGTAGAAATTACATTTGTTTTTTTCTGTAGTATTTACTTCACCACAGAATCATTTTTATCAGTGTGCCTCAAATGTGAAAAAATATCATTACTAACATGAAATGCATGTTTAATTAAAGTCGTACACACAAGTACACTGGTTAAGCACTTGTTACATCTAAAACAAGAAATTGCATTTTTTTAAACAGTACATGACTGCAGAAAAAAACATGCAAATTATATTTTCAAACCTGTTTTGACATCATTTACCAAATGTTTTTCATCAAAAGTGATGTGGTTGCTAGAACAGTCCATTTCCAGAAATCCGGGATTAAAATCCATGCTTAAGTGCACAGTGATATCAGATTGTGATTGTTCAGAGCTCCCAAATCCCCTCAGGTTTGGACTGTGTTTGGCTACCACAACTCATTAAAGGCAATACTCAGTTTAAAGAAATAAAATAGCAGCTTTCAAATTACACAAACATCCTTAAAGGAATAGGTCATCCAAAAATGAAAATTATGTCATAATTTACTCACCCTCATGCTGTTCTAATCCTGCATGACTTTCTGTCTAATATGAAAACACAAAGCCTGTTCCTTACATAAAGCTAAGACTTGGAATATTGCATGAGACATTTGGATTACTTTTATAACACAACCCTAGTGGATGAATCAATGTCTTCTGAAGTGAAAAAATGAAAGAAGAAAAAATATTTGTAACTTTTTTTTAACTATAAATCATTGCTTCTAGTCTATTGTCATACGAGTGCTCAAGCTGAACTTGTGAACGAGCTATGCAGTTGGTTGGAAGTGATGATTTATAGTTAAAAGAGCTTAAAATATTAGCATTTTCCTTAAAGGGATAGTTCACCCTAAAATGAAAATTCTGTCATCATATACTCACCCTCAAGTTGTTCTAAACCTGTATGAATTTCTTTCTTTTGCTGAACACAGAAGAAGATATTTTGAAGAATGTGAGTAAGCAAACAGTTGATGGACCACATTGACTTCCATATAACGGAAAAAAAATACTACGAAAGTCAATGGGGACCATCAACTGTTTGTGTGTTCTTCAGAAGAAAGAAACTAATACAGGTTTGGAACAACTTGAGGATGAGTAGCCTAAATGTTGACAGAATTTTCATTTTTGGGTGAACTATCCCTTTATTTTCACTTCAGAAGACATTGATTCATCCACTGGGTCATATGGATCACCATCACAATCGCTGTGTGTGGTTTTTCAAGCGTCAACCAAGTGGCACCTGTTCACTTGCATTATATGAACTCACGGAGATGGATTATATAAATCTTCATATCTGAAGAAAGAAAGTCATACATCTGGATGGCATGAGGGTGAGTAAATGAGAGAATTTTAATTTTTGGGTGAACTATCCCTTTAAGAAAAGATATTCAGAATTACAGTGAGAAGGAAAACTGTAAACTTTTTGCATCACAGCTGCAGTTACTAAATAATGTTACTATGAACGGCAGTGAGCGGTCCAGCATAGCTTCAGTGAGTGATCACAGTGCAGAATGGATGATTAAGAATCACAATTATTGATCATATGTCCACAGCAGCCTTCATGTCATGCTTTCCTGACAATACGTCCAGTTTTCTTTGAGTCTCTTCTCCGGACCGGCTGGCTACTGACTCGCCACGTTCCATGACAGACACGGGCACTGTGGGTAAGAATAAGAACCACACAGTTATGAATGAAGGCATACACACACACACAAACACACACATGCCCATATTTAATTGGCTGTCTAAATAGAGGCTGTTGATTAAAACCAAAACATTTACAGAAATACTGTCTCCTATGAGACATTTATAGGCTGATTTCCCAGAAAAGTCAACGGTGTGAATATTAAGGTAGTATTTACGTTGCTTCAGTCGTATTTAGTGATATTTATTTAGATGTAAGCTAACCTAAATGCCTAAAGGCGTTGACGCGCTTGCTTACAGATCTACCACAGGCTCAGCACCCTCCTACTTCCACTCACTCTTACGAGTCTACACTCCGACCAGAAGCCTACGCTCACTAAAGGAGCGAAGGCTCGTGGTACCATCACAAAGAGGCACGAAATCACTCTCCAGGACATTCTCGTTCACTGTCCCTCGCTGGTGGAATGATCTTCCTGCCTTCATCCGCAATGCAGAATCCTGGCAATATTCAAAAGACAGCTGAAAACTCATCTCTTTCGTGAGCACTTATCCTCATCTTAAAAAAATAAATAAAAATAAAAAAATCTATACCTTTCTATCCTACCTTTCTTTGCTTCCTTCACTTCCTTTAATCTCTCTCTATTGTAGCTTATGATACTCTGAGCACTGCCTAAAACTTGTATTGTGAGCACTTCTTGTCCCTATTTGCCTCGTCATGATGACTCGCTTACTGTATTCCTCACTTGTAAGTCGCTTTGGATAAAAGCGTCTGCCAAATGAATAAATGTAAATGTAAATGTAAATGTGCTTGTGGTAATAAAAACAAACATTTTAAGACATAGGCCTACAGAATAACTCTTAAATAGGTTTGGTCAGATTTAGTTCACTTGGGGAACATTTTTAGTAAATTTGCGAGGTAAAAAAAAAAAAAAAAAAAAAAGCACATATACATCTTACCTGGAGGACCACGTTAGGCGTTTATGTGGCTTGGCTGCTTGTCTCCTGTACTGCATCAGTCCACACACCAGCTCGTGAGCTATCATCACGTAAAGTAAGAATATGAGCACACCAGGGTCCATCCTGCCGGTAAGAGCAAGTATTCGCTATTTGACAGGTTTTTGCACAGCAATGCAGTTTGCACGGAATTTAGCTACAGCATCACTGTCGATGAATCTCACTCACGCGCTCGTCTGTTATCCCTCCACGAGTCACCGCTCGTGTCTCGCGCTTCAAAAATGATTAATAAACAGCGGCATTTTACACCCCATGGCTGAGTTTATAATCCGAGCTTTAATTTTTACATAGCAACGCTTTTCATCTTTTACTGTTGACGTAGTGTGAGGATGTTGCTTGAAATATCCTATTGAGCTTTTCGACAGACTGATCGGGAGGATGATGTTGCCGTGGAGACTTCGCCGTTGCTAAGAGACCTCGTAATTCAGTTTCGGTTTAGCGTGTCAGTAATGCCGAGAAATATATAAAGAAAAAATATATCATCACTGACAGTGACATGTGTATGAAAACCCCCACTAACATTGTTTCGTACGATTCAAAGCATTTGTGTGTGTGTGTGTGTGTGTGTGTGTGTGTAAACAACGACAAGTTACTTTTACTGGCAGCAACGTTTACACTTTACTTAATGCGTACAAAATCCAGTACCTATTTTATTAATATGTAATTTTTGAACTGTAAATATTTTTAAGGTAGTCATCCATACATATACACACACAGATTGAAATGAACAATTACGAAATTAAGATGAGTTTAATAATATTTCTTTTAATTGCATGACACTTTTTAAAATAAATACGCAATGTAATTTTACATTTTAAAATATGCAAAGTGTGAATACAACATACAATTTAATTTATTAAAAATTATACTTAATTGTCTCTTCATTTTAAAAGCCCTCTTATCATTACAAAAGAGACCTCAAATGGTTAATTTAGTTCACATTTTACTGCTACCATAACAAAAACTGTGCATTGTACCCCTAAAAATGTAGTGCGTTATTTTGGAACCTCTGTTATTCTGCAATAGAGAGAATCCAGTAAGTGAAAGCCCGTCCACAGGCTAGATCTTTCTCACTGATGGCCATGTTAAACCCAAACCACTTAAACCACAAAAACCTTTAACAATTGTTGATTGTTTGCTTTATAACATCTGTTCTTTGCTGTTCTGTTTATTGTATCATATATTAAATTATATTGTATTGGACTACTTGTTTGGATAATGTAAATTTTATCCTGTTACAGCATATATACTATATCAACAGCTGAGTAAAATTAGTTACTGTAAGAAGCAGATTTCTGGATTATTTCACCCCAATATTTCACTCATAGTAAAGATAACCCTGTATCTTTTGGTTAGCATTAGTTTTGGCATGTTGGGTGTGTTTTTGCATGTGTTATGACCGGGCTAGTCCTGCCATGGTGACACAAGCAGTTCTCCTGCTGTGATGTCGACTGTTTTGTTTGAAGGCTGCCAGTTTGTGGCGCAGTCACCACAAAAACTTCCTACGGCCCTGTTTTCTCATGTACCTCCTCCAGACGTTCCTGTAACAAGCAAACACATGAAAAGAGATTTAAATATTACAGCACAGTTTAGATTATTAGAGATTACAGTAAACCAATATGACTTTCTTTCATCTGTGGAATAAAAAATGTGAAATTTTGAAGAATTTACCGGCTGTTCTTTTCCATGCAATTACAATGAATGGGAAGTGGAGCTTTCAGACTTTAAAAAAATTATGCAAGAGCACCAAAAAAGTATCCATATGACTTCATAATAAGCCTTCAAGCCATATAATAGCGTCTGGGTGTGAAACATACCAAATTTAAAATTTATTCCTTTGTTTTCTACAACAGAAATAAAGTCATAAAGGTTTGGAACAAGAGGGTGAGTAAATTATGGAAGCTTGTTTCATGCCACGGAATAAAAAAAAAAAAGAAAACCTCACAATTGCGATTTTATATCTCGCAATTGACTTTTGACTTCTTTTCTCATAATTGTGAGATTTAAACTCACAATTTGCGAGTTATAAAGTCCAATTTTGAGGAAAAAATAATTTTTTCTCAGAATTGCGAGAAAAATTTATATCTGTGTGAGATAAAAAGTTGCAATTACTCTTTTTATGTTGTATTCAGTAGCAGAAACAAGCTTACATAGTAAAAAATGTCTGAATTTTTTTTTTTTTTGGTGAACTCTTTAAGGTTAAAGCTTTTACACAAAACAAAAACATGTACAGCCAGGAAACTTACAGTATCTCCAGAATCATACAGCTGATTGTCAAAGCTAGCGCAGCTTATATGAGATACGCTTGAGGCCCGTATTGAGGCACTGGCCTTCTGTTTAGTCCTCAGGTAGAACACCAGCAAGGCAGCGAGAATCAATAAGAGCAGAATGACGAATACAACAGAGGCCACAATGGTTCCTGTGTTGTTAGATGATGATGGGGCTGAAAATATAAAGATGTCATGATTTTCCTGCATCACTATATATAAGGTTTTCACATCTATCTCTTTCCAATTCACACATAATTATAGGTATAACGGTAGCAAGAATACATAAAGCATCTGAATGACACTAAGGTAAAAACAAAGTTTGAACAATTCTTGCTAGAAGAAGAACTCTTACTTTTGTCAGTCTTCTGCCCAGCACAGTTCACCCCAATCGTGTACCGTATGTCATCCAGGGCAAGAACACCCTTCTCTCCTTTAAATCCTTCTAGTACAATCTGCCTCCCATTAAATCACACACAATCAGTATAATCACACTTAAATTCATGCAGAACCAATAAGAACAGAGAATAAAGTAGAGTTTGGTCACCTGGTACTCGGTTTCTGACGTGATATCGATACTAAAGTAGTTCCAGTTTCCACCTCCCTCATGCAGTGTCAGCAATTCTTGTCTGGATTTTTCAGACAGCCTCCACACTATGAGTTTGCTGTCATCTTCAGAAGAAAGCAATATAAATGATCATTATTAAATTATTATATTTTGTTTAATCCAAAGCAGCTTACAGTGCATTTTACAGGATATGTAATAGCTGGATGCTAGTTTTAAGTAAACAGAAAGTCAAAAGAACAGCATTTATTTGAAATAGAAATCTTCTGTGACATTATAAATATCTTTACTGTCACTTTTGATCAATTTAATGTGCCCTTGCTAAATGAAAGAATCTTACTGACCCCAAACTTTTGAGCGGTAGTGTATGTCATTGACATACTAATTTAGGCTTATCAAAGACTAAATAACTGAGGTAATAAACAACTAAAACTGATAATTTGATGATATGCCATACATATGGTTGGCTGATAAACCCAGAAGCTCAGGCAGGTTCCTTTGGTTGGTGCCAGGTGAGGGCTCAGCAGCCAGGCATTCTGGTTAGCGGTGTCCCGCTGGGAGTTAGGAAGGACCAGGAAGTGTCCTAGAATCGTAAAAGGAAACAAAATAAATGAGCTGGTGACAATGAGGACTTACATTCTATTTACATTCTCTGCTTAGCTACAAACAATGTTTATTTTGAGTGTAAATCACAAAAATCACCTTCTTCTGTGTGCAGTGTGTGGTCATATGGTGGTGTGCTGTAGAACATCTCAGCTTGTGCACTGGTCAGGTCCCAGTCTAACCAGTCTACAGATGGGTTCTGAGTGTTGGACCAACCACACAAACCTTTCTCAAAATCACAGACACCATCTGAAATGCACACACAAACACAAATATCCAAACAACCATCATGAAAGAAGAGGATCAATCTAAGCTATTTTATAGATCTTGTAATAATAACAACAACAATGACAATATAATAAGTATAAAAAGTAATATATATATATATATATATATATATATATATATAGTGGAATATATACACAGCATATATATATACGCACTACCAGTCAAAAGTTTGGAATCGGTAAGATTTTTAATTTTAATCGGTGAATATATTTTATAAAGTAATTTATTCCTGTGATGGCAAAGCTGAATTTTCAGTATCATTACTCCAGTCTTCAGTGTCACATGATCCTTCAGAAATCATTCTAATATGCTGATTTGCTGCTCAAGAAACATTTATGATTATTATCAATGTTGAAAACAGTTGTGTACTTTTTTTTTTTCAGGATTCTTTGATGAATAGAAAGTTCAAAAGAACAGCATATCTGAAATACAAAGCTTTTGTAACATTATACACTACCGTTCAAAAGTTTGGGGTCAGTAAGAATTTTTATTTTTATTTTTTTGAAAAGAAATTAAAGAAATTAATACTTTTATTCAGCGAGGATGCATTAAATCGATCAAAAGTGACAGTAAAGACATTTATAATGTTACAAAAGATTATATTTCAAATAAATGCTGTTTTTTTTAACTTTCTATTAATCAAAGAATCCTGAAAAAAAAAATATTGCACACAAATATTTTGTACAATTGTACACAATAAATGTTTCTTGAGCAGCAGATCATCATATTAGAATGATTTCTGAAGGATCATGTGACACTGAAGACTGGAGTAATGATGCTGAAAATTCAGCTTTGATCACAGGAATAAATTACTTTATAAAATATATTCAAACAGAAAACAGTTATTTTAAATTGTAATAATATTTCACAATATTACTGTTTTTACTGTATTTTTATTTAAATAAATGCAGCCTTGGTGAGCAGACGAAACTTCTTTTAAAAACATTAAAAATCTTACAGATTCCAAACTTTTGACTGGTAGTAGATATATGTATATAAACAAAATGTTAAAAGCCCATTTTATTTCCAATATTCAACAAGAAAAAAAGGAAGAAAAAAGTAGGACGGGACTTTATTTTGTCCATCAGGAAGTAAACGGATCATGAAAAGTGGTTCATAGATGACAGGTGGGTGAATGGGAAGGTGCATCCGAAAAGCAAAGTCGTTTCAGGGCCAGAGTAAGATCATGATTATTTTTTCCTTTTGGAATAATGTGCACCGATTCATTCACATTAGAATAGCAATAAGTATTGTACAAATTAAATGGGGTTAATTTTGATTTCATGTTGACTTTGGTTTTAATTCAAACCTGTTGTGGGGCAGCTGTGGGTCGAGTAGGTGATATCATCAATGGCAATAAAATTGAATTTGCCTCCTTCACCTTTCACCTCAAACTGCAACTGAAACACAAAGATGCATAAAACCTTTACACACAGCCAAACTCACACCAAGATCATTTATTAAGCATAACGAGCTAACAAAGCAGGTGTAACTGCATTACTCATTTACATAACAAGCTAAGGCAGAAGATCACTTACCTGCCAGTCCCCATGTGAGATGACATTTCCTTGGCCATGTCGCCAGGCATGTCCCTGCCTCACACTGCTGGAGAATAACTGTATCCTGTCTCCATCAGATGGCTTCACATAAACATTCAGCGTGCCTGTGTGAGGATAAATATACAGTATTTACTTGAAAATTAATAGGTTTGCACACACATATGAGATCATGTTTTCTTACCTGGGTTGTCTCCTCCTGTGTGGTACCAGAACTGTACACATTCTGTGTGAGTCAAACCTCTGCGCACAGGGGAGGTCAAGGTGGTCACACTACCCTGGGGAAGGACATCCACACTGCTGTTGGCCAGCATGTAGAAACCTAGTCACAACATACTATATATCATTCATTTCAATTAATCCAGCTAAAATAAAATGGAAATCATAGCTAGTAATCTATATCTTAAACAGGTTAAGCAAGATCGCGAACACTGCCGCTGCAACGGTATAGTGAATTCTCCCCAATTTACTTTCATTTTCAAATTTCCCTCACCCTTTTCTGTTCCCAGGCTGTGGTCGGTCTCGGGTCCAGTTTTGCCTAATGCCCAGCTCTGGTGTGTCCACCTGGCTCTTCCAGAACTGGTATAGCCACAAGTTTGACTCTCAAATGAGCACATAGAGGGCAAAGTACATGGTCCCGTCACAAATGCCACATCATCTAAAGCCAACTGACCATCAAAACCAGAGCGGGTTGCCTCAAACACCAGCTACATAAGCGAGAAGAGTGAATGAAAAATGAAGAGGATAAGAAAATTAAATGAAGATTAAAGCAATTCTCTTTAAAAATAAAAATGTTAAACATCAGAATTTTCACATTTTCAGTCAGAAAAGAGTTAATAGAACAAGTTTATTCACTAATCTTCTAAGCCAATATATGTGGCCATTTACAGATTCATTATGTGTTTTGCTGACAATTATGCTTTAGTCATGTAAACAACTTTTGTGTGCACCTGGAAAGCAGAGAGCTGAGGAGGCACGGGGCAATGGCCCTCATGCCAGACGTTACCATGTGCACCGCTGCGCATCCACAACAGCTCTTCTGAGCCATCAGCAAATAGCAGCTTTACACTGAGAGCGCCTTGGATAGAGAACATTAATGATTAAACAAATAAATTATAATGAAGTGTAAGGTTTGAGTCAGTTTCTCAGCACAAGCTGTAGGACTTTCTGGTCACAAAATGGCTGAGAAACTCATATTCTGTGAAGCTGGGAATAAGGTGTTCAGATCCACCTGTGTTTGGCCCATAGAGTTTGTAGAAGAAGGACAGACAGTACTCGGTGTTACTTTGCTGTCTGACTGAGAGGAGTCGTCCAGAAAGACCTCGCAGTGAATTGTCCCACATATCCACCACCAGACTCCTACCTGAGAAAGAGAGAGATAAGTGAAGAAAGATGTTTTTGTGATGATGATATAATAACATAATCAAATATAATTCACTCAAAATAAAACTACATCAAAAGTATCCTGACCAACATGGATAGTGTGGTCCATTCCACTATGAAGACTCCAGTCATAATTATCTGTTTGGTCCTGGTACCACCCGCACAAATTTACCTCAAAATTACATGATACATCTGTTAGAGGGAAAACAAGAGATGATGATGCCAAGAGGGAATAAAAAAAAATCATTTAAAGGGATAGTTCACCCAAAAATGAAAATTCTGTCATTAATTACTCATCCTCATGTCGTTCCACACCCGTAAGACCTTCGTTCATAATCAGAACACAAATTAAGATTTTTTCATATAATCTGATGGCTCAGTGAGGCCTGCATTGCCAGCAAGACGATTAACACTTTCAATGCCCAGAAAGCTACTAAAGACGTATTTAAATCAGTTCATGTGACTACAGTGGTTCAACCTTAATGTTATGAAGTGATGAGAATACTTTTTGTGCGCCAAAAAACCCCCAAAATAACAACTTTATTCAACAATCTCTAGTGATGGGGGATGATTTCAAAACACTGCTTCTTGCTTCGAAGCTTTACAAATCTTTTGTTTCGAATCAGTGGTTCGGAGCGTGTATCAAACTGCCAAAGTCACGCCCCCCAGTGGTGAACCATTGAAATTTCGAAACACTTATGATGCAACGAAGCCTTGTTTACTGAAATCACGTGACTTTCAGTTTGATACACGCTCCGAACCACTGATTCGAAAAAAAAATTTGTAAAGCTTTGAATCTTCATGAAGACTATCACTAGATACTGTTGAATAAATTCGTTATTTTGTTTTTTTTGGCGCACGAAAAGTATTCTCGTCGCTTCATAACAAGGTTGAACCACTGTAGTCACATGAACTGTTTTAAATATGTCTTTAGTAGCTTTCTGGGCAATAAAAGTGTTAATTGTCTTGCTGTCAATGGAGGCCTCACTGAACCATCGGATTTTATCAAAAATATCTTAATTAGCGTTCCGAAGATGAACGAAGGTCATAAGGGTGTGAAACGACATGAGGGTGAGTAATAAATGACAGAATTTTCATTTTTGGGTGAATCAGCCCTTTAAAGACAATGAAAATGAAGCATATCAAATAATGTTGATTATTCATATCCACTCACCACTAGAGGGGATAAACATAGGAGAACAGTAAACAAAGTACACATCCTTCACTGCAATCTGGTTACTTGGGGAGAGCTCTTCAGCACGGGCCCTGAACTCTAACTGAGAAAAACAATAGATAGATAGACAGACAAACAGACAAAATAACAGAGATACATGATAAGATATATGACAGACAGACAGACAGACAGACAGACAGATAGATAGATAGATAGATAGATAGATACATAGATAGTCTACCTGAAAGCGATTATCTCTTGCTCCAACATAGACTTCCTCATTTAGCCATGTCCCTGATGTCTCATTGGTCCTTCCAGCAAACTCCCACAGCACAGGATGAGTCCCTAACACACTGTCTACAACATACACTGCCAGATCACCTGCAGAGAGAGGAAGAGAATTTATAGTCTAACATCACACTAACTAACAGAGGGGAGACAGGTGTATTACAGCTGATGTTGTACCAATGTGTGGGTTACTGCCACTGAGACTGTAGGAGAACTGAAGGGTGCACTCTGGACCTGATGGACCCAATAGAGGGGTACGAGTTTGGGCTTCACTTAACTGCTGCCCAGGAGCACCAGTCACAAACAGGAACTTCTCTAATGACACACACACACATACACAAATTAAAGCAAATTATCAAGCATTTTCCTAACTCCATCATAATAATAAAAAAAAAATTAACCTTGGATGATGGTGTCATTATACTCCACTTTTATCTCCCAGGCCTGGCTCCCTATACTGGTGTCTGTCCAGCCAGAGCTTCCCATCTCATATGAGAAGTCCCCTATGTACACAACATTAACATAGACCCCCAATGTGTGATTAAGATACATATTTGTATTATATACATGTTTGTATAGGTGGTACTCACCACACTGAGCTTCATCTTCTCCAGAAGGACAGTCCTCATGAAAGTCACAGATTTTCAGACTGTCGTTGATGCAAGGGTCAGCGGGAGGCTTTGGAAATTGTGGATGGGGCATTGATTCTGTATGCAAGGAAATGAAAGAGAAAGACAATTTATTGAATTTAAAGTTACAGACAAATATGTAGTCAAACGGAGAGTTGTGGTCTATAATCGACGTAGGGAGGCATAAAATCAGAGAGTACCATTGGATAAGATGCACTCAGGGGACAACACAATATCATCAATAGCGATCCCTCCATAAGCATGGTCTCGAATGGCAGCAACAAATAGTATCTGATTGGGGAAAGTTCAATACATCAGACAGCATTTATGACTGCAGTGCAATAAAAAAAAAAAAACGGAAAACTCCTGTGATCAGAGTGATGATGTCAGAGGAGCAATGAGTTCATGTACCTGGAACGTGGTATTGACGACAAACTCCACCTCAGCCTTTACCCACAAGTCCCCGAGAGCACCTCCACGTTCCCACACAGGATAAATGTGCGCTCCGGCCACCAACACAGAAAGTCCACCTGACACTCGGCCAAACTGATGTGTGTACATTATCATCTGTAATAATGAACAGTGGGTGTAAAATGTAACGCCATAACCACTGTAGACATTCAGACGCCCCCTAATCCTCCTTATGTAGTTACAATCCTGATAAAACAAGTGCCTTTTTTTTTCATGTTACTGCGTCTTATAATAAGCATGTGGTAGTATATACATACCCGACAAGGATGCGTGTCATTGGTTGGTGCAAGGCGAGGGCTTTGAAAAGACGTCCAATCACTCCTCAGGATGTCCGGCTTGGTTACATACAAGAAATGTCCTGAAGAGTAATTATTTATTGATGCTTATTTTAAGACTTCAATGCACATGTCAGTGTTATCTTTAATAAATACTAAATTGAAAACATTTTCGTAACCAGCAATAAAAATAAAAACTAACATAACTAGGGAAAACTAAATAAAATAAATTTTAAAATACATTTCCATGACTCTAAAACTGACTAAAATAAAATAAAATAAAAGGTTTTGATACACTATCATTCAAATGTTTGGGGTTGGTAAGATGTTTCAATGTTTTGAAAAAACTCTATTATGTTCACCAAGGCTGCATTTATTTGATCGAGTAAAATATTGTGAAATATTATTACGATTTAAAATTTATTCCTGTAATGGCAAAGCTGAATTTTTAGCATCATTGCCCCAGTCTTCAGTGTCACATGATCCTTCAGAAATCATTCTAATATGCTGATTTGGTGCTCAAGAAACATTTATGATTATTAAAAATATTGAAAACAGTTGTGCAGCTTAATATTTTGTGGAAACTGTGATACAGAATTCTTTGTTAAATATAAAGTTCAAAAGAAAAGCATTTATTGAAAACAGAAATCTTTTGTAACATTATAATTGCCTTTACTGTCACATCTGATCAATTTAATGCATTCTTGCTAAATAAAAGTATTAATTTATTTTCAACTGTATTGTACTTGACATATTAAAACTTGAAACCATATAACCCACCTGCATTAAACATTGAAATACAACTAGACGAAAAATAAATAAAAAACTAAAATAAATAATAATAATAAAATAATAATAAATGAAAAATTTGAAACTTCAATAACCCTGCTCAGATGGGCTCACACATACCTTTCATCGTATTAGTTGAGTGGTCTCTACCAGGTCCTTTAAGAGGCTCAGAAAGTGATATATTCATCTGATTGGTCCTTGTCCATTTCAGGGATGATAACGTCCTTATGTCCCATCCACAAAGACCATCCTCAAAGCTACAGCTCATGTTCTGCTCTGTACATAAGTATACACACCAATATAACAAACATAATCAGTTATTATGACTCCAGACCAGCAGTGGGCGATCTAACACAAGAATTAAATGCACTGAAGACTAAATGAATTGAATACATCAATACATCACTGATTTCTCTCGCTAGATTCATGGTTTCTCACCACAGTTCTCTTCATCCGTTCCATCACCACAGTCATCTGTGCTGTCACACACCTTATAGTCCTCCACACATCCCTCCTGCTTACACTTCACAAAACCAGGACTGCATGTTCCACTTTCAGGGGGAACTGAAAGATAGAGAGAATTCAAACATTCTTATCACTCTAAAGAGTGGATCCCAGAAGCACCAGGCTCATTTGTGAGTGAGAGGGCACAAGACTTTTAAGTAAAGCAGATTTTAAAAGCAATGAATGAATGAATGAAATAAAATAAAATAAAATAAAATAAAGGAGCCTGGAAGGCCACTGTGGCCACCTCAATAAAATAATATGCAAAAAATTCTGGCCAATTACATCACTTAAAATATACAGTACCGTTCAAAGATTTAAAAATGTTTTTGAAAGAAGTCTCTTATGCTCTCATAGGATCTGTGAGTACTGAACAGTACTGTAGATGTTCTTTTATACGTTCTTCTAAATTGTAACCAAAAATATAAATTTTGGGAAAATAAATTGTCATTTTGAAACTATTAAATATATTTTTCCTAAATATGCATTTCCATTTTTAAAAAATTTCTGCTCTGCGTCGTGCCTAATAACTGCCCTTAGCAGTTGTAAATTCACTGTAAACCGTGGCTTCTTGGGCTTTAAAATAAAATAAAATAAAAATAAAATAAAATAAAATAAAATAAAATAAATAATAAAATAAAATAAAATATTGTTGTTCCAGCTTTTCTTGTGTAAATGTAAAAAATAATATGTGAATTAACTGAACCTTTTTCCATTTCTTCTTACCTGGCAGGGCACAATCTAGAAATTCCATCTGATCGATTGACACATCTCCCTGCTTCCCTTCACTGCGTCTGGAATGAAGCTTTATATGGAAAGCGCCCGGGATACGGCCCAGATAGATGGTGGCCTCCCTCCAGCCTCGGACACTGGAGCTCTCTGGCCTCCAAACCACAGCTTCCTCGCCATCAGTTTGCCACACTGACCCCCACAGAGGTGTGTCACCTAGCCCTGTGTGACCTAACACACACACACACACCACAGAGTGAATTCACAAATGTTGAAGCAACACTTATAGGGTTAGATGTGTCATTTTCCTCTGAGTAATCTTTATTTAATTCTACTCTTCCAGTTAACTAGTCCATATTTAATGCAGATTTGAATATGATAGTTTGTGTGTGAACCTGAGTCCCAGATGAAGTATCTGAGCCGAAGGCGACAAGTAGGAGATGAATGTTTTATTGTAGGGGACACAAGCACAGCAGTCCTGGGAGAATCTGAAGTCACAGCTGTCACTGCCATGAACCAGCCTGAGAAACAGAAACATTACATGAAGAGAAACACTTAACAATAAGATTCATTTCATTAACATTAGTAAATGTATTAGGTATCATGATCTAACAATGAATAACACTTTTACAGCATTTAATAATCTATTGCCGGTTTCACAGACTAAAATGTATGTTTGAGTTATCTTAACTGAAAGCAACTTGCAGTGATCTTAAAATATGTCAGTGCCATTGTTTTGTCTCAAAATGCACAGCAGTAATGTTTTTTTCTAGGGTACGTTTATAAAATCTACTTAAATGTCCTGATTTAACTAAGGTGTAATCCTGGTTTAATCTAAGCCCTGTCTGTGAAACCAGGCCTTTGTTAATGCTTTTTTTTCTCCTACATATATTTGTATCTATATTTGTATACAGTAAATGTATTATGAACTAATATTATACATAATATTATCTGTAGAAATTAACATGCTTTATCAATAGTGTAAAAAAAAAAGTTAATTATTAGTTCATGCTACCTAATGCTTGCATTCATGAACTAAAATTGATAATGAAACATTAATTCTTGTATAATTAAACAAGCAATAGACTATTTATTTAAATTAAATACATAAAATACATGCAAAAACATGACCAATTACATCACTTAAATAATGCTCACCAATGCTGCATTAATTTGATCAAAAATACAGTAAAAATCACTTATATATTTTAATGTTTAAAAATGTAATTTATTCATGTGATGGCAAAGCTGAATTTTCAGCATCATTACTCCAGTCTTCAGTGTCACATGATCCTTCAGAAATCATTCTAATAAGCTGATTTGCTGTTCAAGAAACATTTATTATTATTATTAATGTTAAAAACAGTGCTGATTAAATGTTTGTGGAAACCATGATACATTTTTTTTTCAGTATTCTCTTATTGATAGAAAGACCAAAAGAACAGCATTTATTTGAAACAGATTTTTTTGTAACATTATAAATGTCTTTACTGTCATTTTTGATCAATTTAATGCATCCTCACTAAATAAAAGTATTAATTTCTTAAAAACTTTCTGATCACAAACTTTTGAACAGTGGTGTAAATATTTTCTTATACATTCTTCTAAATTTTATTCAAAAATACTAATTTTTAAGAAAAAACAAACCATTTTTTTTTTAACTGTATATTACCAGTATATGCATTGTGCAAATATGAAACCAATCATTCCTAAATATGCATTTCCATTTTTAAAATCGGTGAGCTGAATTGAAACGGCACAGAATTCAGTTCAACTGAAGTTTGAATCAACACAAGATCACTGCATTTTGAAAGGCTTCATAAATATAACCAGCTCCTGCAGGAAGGGTAAGCTGAACTGTCATGTACCTGTGGAAGTGCCAGTGGTGTAGTCGGAGGACGGCCCACTGTCAGGAAGCGTGTTCCCTCTTTGCTGTCTCTGCCACATGTACCCAGTTTCAATTGACTTGTCAGTCCATCCACACTTCCCCTCGTGCTCAAAATCACACAAAAACTCCCGTCCTCGATAACCTGGTATTCAACCGATAAACGACCACATAAATAATGTAATGAAAAGAGGGACACATAAATACATTAACCGGAATCCAGAAGGTATGAATACACAGAAGTCAGTATCTTACCGCAGTCTTGCTCATCACTACAATCTTTACAGTCACAAACAAAATCACATTTGTTTTCTGTGGAGACGCTGCAGTCCTCTCGCTCCAGTGCGACAGCTGCCGAAAATGAGTCATGATGAAGACACAGAATTGGTCTTTCACAGTTATGTGTATAAAATCCACAACATCGACATCACAGTGCTATTACTGTACGCTTACAGAGACACAGTAGCTTTTAGCAATTATGTAATTCAAATAAAGCATTATCACATGATTTAGTTCTAAATGAGTAAATATAAAGAGGTAAATCTTAGGAAAACATAACAGTGTTTTGCTGGGAGTTTATTACTGCACTAATTATGAAGAAGCTATTAACGTTCATAAATCATGTTACCGTTCAAAAGTTTGGGGTAGGATTTTTAAAATGTTTTTGAAAGAAGTCTCTTCTGCTCAGCAAGGCTGCATTTATCTAATCGAAAATACAGTAATACTTTGAAATATTATTACAATTTTAAATAAAAGTTTTCTATTTGAAAATGTAAATTATTCCTGTGATGGCAATGCAGTTTTCAGCATCATTACTCCAGTCTTCAGTGTCACGTGATCCTTCAGAAATCATTCTAATATGCTGATTTGCTGCTCAAGAAACATTTATTTTTACCATATTATCAATGTTGAATACAGCTGTGCTGCATAATACATTTTTTCAGGATTCTGTGATGAACAGAAAGTTATAGAGAAAGTATTAATCTTAATGACCACCTCCCAAACTTTTGAACAGTATATGTAAGCAAGTCCAGTTTAGTCTGAGTTTAGGCTTCATGTGGGTCAAGAAATAAAAACCACATTAATTAGAAATTTAGAAATCTTCCTGTTCAAGTCATCACAAAGGTCTGTCTATTTGGTAATCACACATGCAGTCAAAGGTCTCTGATACACAAGTGTCAGATATGAAGCTGCATTCCTGTATACAAGGACATAATTTCATATACAGCGCAGAAAAGCAATTCGGTAATATACTGTATTCTCAAGCACCTATGGTCATGCTTATGAAGCGATTATGGGTTTGTAAGAAAACAGACTTAATTTCATTTATTTACAGTAATGATCTAGCTTATGCATATAAATATTAATAACATCATTAGAAATATTCACCATCAAAACATACAATCGAAAGCACTAAAAATACAAATAAATTGAAAGAAGAAAAACACCCCCACTAATATTCAATAGTACGAATATGTACAAAAATGGCATTTAATGCTTGAAGAAGTCAACCTAAAAACTTTTACAACAAAGAAAGGAACAAAAACACCAAATCTCACCCCTCTGACAGACATTCAGCATGAGACACGCAAGGAGAATCCAGTGACAGGCAGCCATGAATCCAGTCTTTACTTTTGACACCAGAAGACAGAACAAGAGCTCTTCTTCAGCATACAGTGAACAAAAGCACTGCACTGCTGCCAAATATGAACTGTTCTGAACTTCACCTGCGTCCCTCCCTCCTGATTCCACATAGAGATAATATCTGGACTTTACATTTTAACCCCCAGATGAGTGCCAGATCCTTCCTTTAAAGCTCCTCAACCCTTTTGAAGATATGCAGCACAGACAGCTCAGTTTATTTTGGCCTCAACACCAGATACTTTACCTGACAATGTTACTATTTAGCCAAAATGAACGGCACATTCTGGTCTTACTAACAGTAGCATATTGTAATCCATTTCTAGGGTTCGGTCAGTAAGCCTTCACAGATAAGCATAGAAACAAGAAATAAAATAAAAGCAAGAAAAGAGGCAGCAAATGCAGTACTAGAGGCAAAAAGAAATTCATTTATTAAATATGTTGTTATATGTGCAATCCATTTCTGTTCATTTGCACTAAACAATTTAAATGCAAGTGATACAAGAAGATTTTGATTCTTAATCATCAGGCTTGAAAATAAAAAAAAGTGGTGACGATGCTGTTAATAACATTCTCAGGATGTCGTTATGTAATAATGTTTCTAGTCAAGAAAGTTATTGCATATCCTAATGGCATCTTCTAATAAAAATGCTGACAAACGGATGTGAAGTGGATCATCAAGTTTATCAGGCAAGGTTTACAACCTCCGGAGCAGGTTTGAGGGTCCAAATTTATAGCATGTTGCTTTAGAAATCATTAAATCACAAGATTCAGATATGTTGTAGTTAAGCACAGTAATTTCCCTTAATGAGAGAATTTTGCCTTACTTTGATATAGCAGGTTGTATCCCAACATTTTAAATACATGACAAAAAAGTGGTTCTGGGAATTTCTAGGAGCACTTTATTATCATTTCAGGATGTCATTGTTGCACTATATAACTTTTTATGATTTGGATGAAGTACTTAACCTTTCCCACTAACCTGTTCTGTGCTTTATTTCCTATATTTGCCATTTAAAGACCGATGGTCATAAACGTAAGTGCATTCTTCTCTTTGTTGCCATGTGTTAATGTGCACATGAAGTTAAAAACCAATCAAAAATAATGAGGATGACCTCTCCTCTAGTTTCAGAGTAAACATTTTTTTACCCATCCATATCAGAAACATACTAGGAGTTCTGTTCTTTCTCAGCCTTGGCACATCAAGAGTCCTAGAATATTGAGTCCTCCTACTGAGCTGTCATGTTGCCCATGTAACCCACTCAATACCCTTCATCTGCCCATGTCACCTCATAGTCTGGGTAATGGGTTTTTATCTTCTCTGTGGAAACAGAATGCTTTGCTCTCCCAAATCCCTGGAATAAAAAAGGACAAGAACTGATTACTGGATCATTTCCTTTAAGGGATATAACATTCATCATGGGAATAACATGCATACCATGGAATAACCGTAGACGTGGATCTTCTTTGCGTCACAGTCATGTTTGATTCTTCCACCTCCGAGACACTCACAATCCAGTCCTCCCCCTCTCTCCAGTTCTCCAGCCACACGGTCATAGATATCAGCTTGAGGAGATACAACGTTATGAAGGTTTTGTAGGTAGACACAAAGAAACGTTTGACCTCCTATCAAATGTGCAGTTCCTAAAAACTGTAACATGTCTACAATGATATGGTAATAAACTATTTTTTAGTTTAAATGTTGATAATAGCAGTTAAAATGTTAATAAAATGTAATTATATATATATATATATAATAGGTATTCAACCGATATAGGGAGAGAGAGAGATTTGTATTTTTGTTGTAAAAAAAAAAAAAAAAAAAGTGTAAAATGACAGCTAGAGAAGTTGTAAACCTAATAAATACAGAGATGTAAGAGATGTAAGAAAGAAAAAGCCAATCACAACCTTGTTATGCAAATAGATGTAAAAAGGAGACCAATCACAAGTCAATGTGCCGAATATTTTATCTGGTGGGGATTTTGATTCATTCCAGTGACGCGAATCTTTTGAATCGGTTCACTAAAAAGACTCGTTGATTGGCCATTTCTGCAGGTGAAGACTGGCTTTTTAGGTTATAAGTGTGTCACCTGAATAAAATTGAAAAATGCGGGGCAACGCATATATGTAAACAAGAACGATTCGTACGCTTAAAAGATTCGTTAAAAACAGATTCGTTAAGAAACACTACTATTCTATAAAAAACACTACTATTCTTTTCTATAAAACCAGCAAAGTCAATAGTAGATATTATTTTACTCATTTTTTTTTTTAATCAAAACTAAGCGATTCGATATTCCCCCTAAACAAAATGCCAAAATATTTATCAGCTGTCGTACTACAGCCTTAATACTATTTTAAAATGTTTTTTCTGGTATATTTAAAACCTATTGCACGTGCTGTTAATAAATGTGCACACTCTTCCTCCTGTCTCTCCTGTCATTCATTCAAACACATGAATGTATCCCTACCATGATATTCGGCCCATGCGTATCCTCTCACAATATCAACATATGAATCATCGTCTGTGCTGTGAACCCGTATGAGGACGTATTTGAAGACACCATTGGGATCTAAATCAACCTCTGGGATTTTAGCGAGACGTTCGGCTGACATTATTGCAAAAACAGCACTGAAAAATCCTAACACGACAGCAAAGTTTAGAACAGCAACAGAAAAGCGCTTCATTTACCACTGTATTTTGGCGTAGTATTCTTATTAGCGACACCTACCGGACTGGAGCAAAATGACAGGCTGCAGCAGCATAACATTGAAACAACACAGAAGGCGCCTGTGAATATCACAATGCTACGTTTGGTGTTTTTATGCAAAACGAGGTTGAATTTTTGTATAATATTTTGATTATAGGTACGTTTTATTTACACATATGTAGATTTGCAAGTTTTTGTGGCATTTAAAAAAGATTTTTAGCGGGGTCTCCAAACTCGGTCCTGGAGGGCAGCTGACGCTGTCCTGCAGTTTAGCTTTTATACATTTCTGTATTTATTATTTGTTAGTATTTTATTTTTTTTAAATATATTATTTATTGTTGTCTCTTTTAATGTATGCTGCTTGGATTTACTGTTGGTGTGCTTAATAACAATGATAATGCCTGCATGTTATGTGAAGATTTGTTATGCAAGATAAAAGTAAAAAAAGGGAAAAAAAAGAAAAATCATCATAAAACATACCATAGGAACTACAGATACTGTCCCTACATTAAAACTGTGGTAATATGGTATTAGCCACAACTGCACTAAAAATGACATTCATGATTGAAAAACTAGCTAATCAAATAAAATGACAGATTATGACAGCTGCTAAAAGTACAGTGATACTACCATGTTTGTACCATGGTATTCTTTAAATTACATATATATTGAAGCTCTACAGTATTACTGTCTGATATAATTTTACTATGAAACTAAGGGACTTCTTAGACTTTTTAAGTAGTAACAATTGTTCTATACTACTTTGGTTGTGATAAGTATGGTTACAATGAAAAAATAGGGAATGGGGAAATGGTTTAATCTATAAACTGTGAAACATACACAAATTAACCAAGCACTCTTTAAGTGTACTGCTATTTTAGAGAGAGATTCTGTGCAATACTCTCTAGAGCCCACAAAACATTAAACACATGCTTATTCATACAAATGTTTATTTCTTCAGACTGGGGAAAGCACTGCCATAGTTGATGCGCAAACATTTTTATACATAGAATACATTTTGTGAAGAACATAGAAGGACAGAGAATGCAAATAAAGAGGGTTTACTCTAGAGTAAAGTGCACTCCGAGCACCTCTCTAGAGCTCTTCAGGAGGCCTGTGGCTGTATCAAACTCGAGCGGTATCGTCTTCCTTTCAGCCTTGAGTTCTCGCTCCATTAGCTGCATTACAAAATATGGAGGGCATAATGATTAGTTGAACAATTTTAAACTTACAACACAGGGTAAACATCACTATCAAAATTCACAAATCATGTTCTAGTAGTTTATGGATAAAATGTTGCTAATTACCTCAAAAGTAGAGAGCTCTAGCAGCTCACTGATGTCATCCTCTTGTTGAGAAAGAGGCTCATTGATCACCATGGCGGCCTTGGCCACATCTGGATGGTAATGCTTCTGTAATGTCTAAGAAGGATTTGCCTTTTTTTATGGATATCTTTTTAAATATTCAAAGGTTAATTCGTTGTTGAGTCAGTCAAAAAGGACAGCTCTAAACAAGTAGAAATATGAATAGTCCTGGATTTGGTCTTACCTTGATCTCCCACAGGCTGCTCTCCAGAGCATGACACTGAGCCGGATCTTTCTCTTCCATCACATACGGGTCATCACAAGGCTCTGTTTTAAAGCATTGACAAGAACAATTATTTATAATAAATGCAGAAAAAAATAACAATTATGGTTAAAATTAAGTGGATTTGTTAAAAAAATACATTTATATAATTTAAATAAACAAAAAATGAATAAATAAAAATAAACAATAAAAATAAATAAATTACAAAATTGATAAATTAATAAAATACATTTATATAATTTAAAACAAAATTTAATAAATAAATTAAACAGTATAAATAAACAAAATTACAAAAAATAATATAAATTATTAAAATGGATAAATAAATAAAATACGTATTTATACAATCTAAATAAACAAATGGAATAAACGAATAAAAATAAACAGAAAATAGAAATAAAGAAAAATAAAAAATAAAAATTGATAATACATTTATAATTTAAATAAAAAAATTGAATAAAAATAAAAACGAAATAATAAATACATAAAATATAAAGTAAGTAAGTGAACATATATAGTAAATAATACAAATAAAATAAAACTGATACATAAAATATTTAGATAATTTTTTAAAAATTATATATATATATAAAATGAATAAATAAATAAAAATATATAATAAATAATAATAGTAAAAAAACAAATAATAGTAAAAAAAATAAAAAATAAAAAAAAGTAATAAATAATATGTACCAAAAATAAATAATATGTATTTATTTATAGCTAAATAGTAACTAATATTAAACAAATAAATAAAATAAAAATACATGAATAAAAATAAATAAATAATAATTAGATACCTTCAGCAGCACTGGGTCTGTGGATGAGAACTTTGCATGAGGGGTGCCGGCGAATGAGATTACAGATGAATGGCAGAACTATGAGAAGAGCTGTAGGTGGCGCTGTGAGAGACAGACGAGCGAGACGCTTCACAAACGCTGCCACAAGGTAGACTGGAAGATGTCTGTCAGAGAGTTCAGATCATACGGGTTACAACTGTATTTAAGAACAAAACATGACACTGATATACTGATAAATCTTTAGCGAAAATGCAAGTATTAAGATTAAACTTACGTTGAAGACAGGAAAATGTTTGCCAGGTGGAAAAAACGCGCTCTGTACTTGACATGGAAGATAGTGGGATCCAGCAGATTGTACAGCTTTTTATAAAAATCTGGGTAATCCCTACACAACAAAGACATATATTGCTTTTTAAAAAAAATATGAAGGTGTGAATGTAGATCAGAGTTTAGCCTTTGAAATGGTTTTAATACTTACAAATTATGTTCATGGATGAGGACGAACAAGCCATTCAGAGCCAACAAACTGATCGCTCCACCTGAGTCAAACACAGACAGAATAGTGTATTACAAAATCAAAAAAAAGTTATAAATAGTAATTACAATCAATTAAGAATATGCATATTTATTCAAAATAGTCAAATAATCTTTCACTTTTCAGCTATGAGTTATTGGGCCTGTTACACTAAACAACCAATGAGTCTAACTGCATTAAATAAGAATCAAAAACACTAAAGGAAGGAATAAAAATATACTTATGATCCAAAAGAAATCAAATGCATGTTTTTTATGAATAAAAAGGGAAAGCACAAATAAAGTAAAGCATTCCCTGCTACACCCTGAACTCACCAATGTCATAGGCGGCGCTCAGGAAGTCAATCATCAGTGTGGGATCACTCATCTGTGGCAGTATGGATTCATGAAGGATGACCAGGATCTTCTTGTACATGCTGCTAGGTAACTATGGAAACCCACAACACAGTCAAAAAACCTCAGGAAAGGTCTTTATACAAAAGGAGTAATGAGAATCTATAGAAATAGGGTTGTTTTACCTTGTACTTCAGAAACACCAACCACATCTGCTCAAAAGCTCGTTTATGCTCCTGCAGGAAAAAATGTCAGAATAAACTTTGGAAAGAATAAATATCAATGCAGACATGTTTAATTAAAAAATATAAGTTTGTATTTACCTTTAATCTGGCTGCTTTCCAGTCCTCATGTTTGGCTTATAAAATCAAAGATAAATGGTATTTATAAGGGACACAGTTTTGAAGGTACAATACCGTGAAGAAGTCTCTTCTGCTCACCAAGGCTAAAATTTATTTATTAAAAATACAGCAAAAACAGTAATATTGTGAAATATTACATTTTAAAAATAACTGTTTTCTATTTTAAAAAACTTTAAAATGTAATTTTCACTTGAATGGGTTAAATGCAGAGGACAAACTCCAAGTATGGGTTAACACTGTCACTTAATGTGTCCTTGCTGAATAAAAATATTAATTTCTATTATTTAAGAAAAAAAACTTACCACAAAGTTTTAAATGGTAGTCTATCACAATTTCCACAAAAATATTAAGCAGCACAACTGTTTTCAACATTGATAATAAAATGAAATATTTCTTGAGCAGCAAATCAGCATATTAGAATGATTTCTGAAGGATCACGTGACACTGAAGACTGGAGTAATGATGCTGAAAATTCAGCTATGATCACAGGAATAATTTACATTTTAAAATATTGTAATAATTTTCACAACATTATTGTTTTTACTGTATTAGTAAATTAAATAAATGCAGTCTTGGTGAGCAGAAGAGACTTCTTTCAAAATAATTAAAAATACTAATTATTCCAAACTTTTGACTGCCAGTGTAAACAAAAACTTACTTTCTTGTTTGACAATGAAATTGATCATTTCTGATGCTTGGCTGGGTATGTTGATGGTTGAGAGGAGTGTGAACACATTATTCTGATATACAGGAATCACAGCCTAAAAATATTAAATGATAAAATAAGCCTGTTTAATTGCTAAACAATAAAAAGCAAAAAGTAATCAAAATGCAAACATTATAGAAAAAACTGCCAATGTAAACTGCACCGCACTCACCCTTTTGTTCCTCTCCATGACTCTGGTTATGTTGTCTCGTACTGAACTCATGACGTAGTAGCGCACATCATCCTTCTCCATAAACTCTTGAAACCTGGAGATGAGCAGTGACATGTCCTCTTTCTCCGAGAGAAGATGCTTCACCAGGGCCTGTGCACATGAGAGCGAGACACTTTATACATATATGGAGTCAGTGAGTAACACACATCAATATCAGTTGTTATAAAGGAAACTGACCAGTATGAGCTCCATGGGAAAGTTGTAGTGTTCACTCCAGTCCAGATTCTGGAGAGGGTGTTTGCCTTCCGCTGCAACAAACTTCATCAGGGCGCAGAGGGAGGCCTCCTGAAAATATATAATGATGGAAATCAATCACATTAGTGTTTATTTAATAAACAAATAATACTACAATAACACTAGTCTGTTAATTATTGCATATCTCAAGACTTTTATACATAGTTGTATTTGTTTTTATTCAGATTTACTGTAAATGCACATGTAAACTTGATTAAAAAAAAGTTTATAAAAACTAATTCATCACGCTACTTAACTTACTCACCTTCACTTGGAAAGCTTCATGGCCTATATTTTCCAGCAGAAGTTCCACACAACTGTTGTAACGGTGTCTCATAAATATTTGGTACTTTTCTTCAGCACTGCGATCACCTGGAAAAAGAACAACTGACTTGACCCAACCACAGAAAATACAAAAATATAAGCTTCCCTCTTAGTAAACTACAGAATACACTGGAAAGTCAGATGTCAGTCTAAGACATTAACTTTGTATATGCCTTGTGAGGTAAATCACAAACACAAATAGTGTTTTACCATGCATGAGGTCCTCTTCTTTAGGCAGCACACCAACATAGAGATCTCCTCTGTCTAACAACTCACAGAAAATCCTACTGCAAGCATTAGTGGCGAAAATGATTTCTTTTTCCTTTTCGGACTGTAAGTGGGAAAAAATGGATGATCATCGATTAATATATTTAATTTATAGCACTGAACATAACGTGTCGAATTTATGAGACTACATTATGAACTAAGAACCACATACCTGCAAATATTCAATGACATCGAATATGTCGTTAGCATGTTTCCTATTTTGAATTATACTATCTGTTTTAGTATTTATAGTTTTCTTATATGAAACCTGGCTGCTTTCTCCTTTCACGTTGCTGTCCCTGGACGGCGCCATGATTGTTGCTCTAAGAAAGTGTTGGCGTGTTCCTGTCAAAGGGTGAGGTCGCCCCTAGTGGTCAGCTCGTGTTACCATAAAAAGGGAATAAACTGGTTGAACAGCGATTGGTTACGGTCAGTTACGATGCATCCAAATAACTTTTCACACTTTTTTTCTTTTCTCAAAACCAATGACTGTTAAACTTTTCAGATTAGTGTCAATATTAATTATGTTGTCATTATTATTATGAAGCACTGTATGCGGGCCATATTTGTCATGTGACACCCGTTACTTTTTCACTGCGCCCATCAGGTTGGACCAATCATTATGGTTTGTGATTGCCAAGTAAGGAATTTTATTTAATACTTTTACACGGTTTTCAGGTCCGATTTCCACTTGTCTATCAAATGCCGATTCATGAATTCATTGAATTTAGATGACACTTTATTAAAAACAAAAACAAAAAAACTTAATATTTGAATGTGACTCAAAGGAGGATTCGGCTGTCTGAGCCACCATTCGCCCCCTAGAGGAAAACACGGTGACATGCAGCAAATGTTTCTAATTCAAAAATGTAAAATTCATGTAACCGTTACAATCTACCAATATAGGTCCAACAACTGAACTTTCATATATATACACTACCAGTCAAAAGTTTGGAATCGGTAAGATGTAACATTATAAATGTCTTTACTGTCACTTTTGATTGATTTAATGCATCCTTGCTGAATAAAAGTATTAATTTCTTTAATTTCTTTTCAAAAAACTAAAACTAAAAATTCTTACTGACCCCAAACTTTTGAACGGTAGTGTATAATGTTACAAAAGCTTTGTATTTCAGATAAATGCTGTTCTTTTGAACTTTCTATTCATCAAGGAATCCTGAAAAAAAAAAAAAGTACACAACTGTTTTCAACATTGATAATAATCATAAATGTTTCTTGAGCAGCAGATCAGCATATTAGAATGATTTCTGAAGGATCATGTGACACTGAAGACTGGAGTAATGATGCTGAAAATTCAGCTTTGCCATCACAGGAATAAATTACTTCATAAAATATATTCAAACAGAAAACAGTTATTTTAAATTGTAATAATATTTCACAATATTACCGTTTTTACTGTAGTTTTAATTAAATAAATGCAGCCTTGGTGTGCAGACGAAACTTCTTTTAAAAACATTAAAAATATTAACAATTCCAAACTTTTGACTGGTAGTGTATATATATATATATATATATATATATATATATATATATATATATATATATATATACACATATATATATATATTTTTTTTTTTTTTTTTTTCCTGGCAAATAGACACTAAAACCGTTTAACACAGCGTTCAACAAACGAAAACTTCAACAAGCCTTAATAAAAAGATTGTTTTATTTTTTGGAACTGAATATTAGCACATAAGTAAAAATAAAAATAAAAAATTTAACAAAAAGAATGTCTACATCTCAGTGATTCAGTCAGATGCGTTTCCATCTTCGTCATCGTCCTAAAAAAAGGCAACAAATATAGTGTTTATAATTCATAATAATTTTCAATGATCTGAGAGAGAGAGATTTACATACATTTAATTTAAATATAAACCAGCAAAACATTTCCCACTTAGGGCAGAAATTGATCTTCCTGAAAATATAAAATATTTGTTTTAATCTCAATTATATTTTTGGGAAATAGGTTTCTGCCCTAAGTGGATAGTTTTGCTGACTTATGTAATTCTGCTTTATGTAAAATTTAAATGAATCTCTCTCTCTATGTAAATATATACACACACCAGCAAAACAATACCCACTTTGCGCTCTTGGTTTCCCGTGGACGTGGCTTCAAAATCGTGGATATACAGTGTAGCCATCCAGTTCACCATGGACTTCTCAAGGAGCTCAGTCTCCACGATGCTCGGATAAATGTGCTTGTCCTTAAAAGCAGCAATGGTTTCTTCTTCTTCAGTCCATTCCAGAGTCTCATGGATGCCATCTCCTCCAAAGCGTTTGTTGTAGCGGTCAAAGTGCACCCTCTCCAGCACTAACCCGAGCCCAGGAGCCTTGGGAATGTCCACTTTCTCCTCTCCCCAGCTCCTCTCGATCACCCCTTCATCCACATATCCTTTAACCACAGCGATCACAAGGCCGATCATCTTCCGGATCTGGTGCATCATGAAGCTCTGGCCTCTTACTGTGATGACAGCAAACTCAGCTTCCTGTCTCACAAAGGGCTCTCCGCAGGACATGTGGGTAATGTAGCGTTTGGCGCTGGGGTCCCGGGGGCCTTTTTGCGAAGTGAAATTGTGGAAGTTGTGGGTGCCTTTGTACAGGCCAAACAAATGGTTGACCTTCTGAAGGGTCTCTGAACTCACACGGAATGACATGTCCTCCTGGTTATAGTCCTTCGGGGAGAAAGACACAGTGGGAAGCATGTAGGAATACGTTCTGGCATCGCAGTTGTTTTTGGAGTTGAAGCCGCCCGTGACTCTCTTGTATCCTGCAAATTGAGAAGATGTAAATGTGATGCACAGATTTCTGTCAGGGTTGATATTATTATTAATAAAATTTGATTTTGTTTATTGAAAAAAAAGCTGAAATATAATCAAATATAAATATTAGAGTATTAAAATTAGAAATTAGAAATAAAAAATAAGTACTAAAATGACTAAAACTAAGATAAAAACATATTAAACCTAAATAGAAATATTTAAAAAACTAATATGACAAAAGCACCAAACAAAATTACTAAAACTTACACTAAAATAAAATGAAAACATAAAAATAAAAGTGCAAAATATTAATAAAAGCAATAATACTATATAATTTATACTAAGATTTCTAGGAAATAATAGGTATATAAGAAACCTCAAGGTTAGACCTAAAATTCTTATGTGAGATGGCAGATGAGCGTTGATTTTGTCCATGATGTTCTCAATCATCCACAGCTTCAGAGACACAACTTGACCCACAGCAGAAACACCCTGTCAATTAGAAGAAATCAGCAATTATATTTATAAATATATATATATATATATATATATATATTTTTTTTTTTTTTGTACTATTTTAAATTTATTTTTATTATGTATAGTATTATTTTATTTTACTTCTTTACTATTATGTTAATTATTGTGCATCTTGATTTTTTATTTTTGTTGATTATATAATTCTTTGTTTTAGCCAGGAATAATAGTAATCTTCATAAGTTATAAAATCAGTGTTAAACATGTCTATACATTTTTTATTAAAGGGTTAATTCACCCAAAAATGTCAATTCTGTCATTAATTATTCACCCTCATGTTGTTCCAAACCCGTAAGATCTTCGTTCATCTTCAGAACACAAATTAAGATATTTTTGATGAAATCCAAGAGGTATCTGACTCATCCATAGACAGCAATGTAACCACCAATTTCAAGGTCCAGAAAGGTACTAAATACATTGTTAAAACAGTCGACGTGACTGCATGTTATGCAATGTTATGAATCGACGAGAATACTTTTTATGCACAAAAACAAAACAAAAATAACGACTTTATTCAACAATTTCTTCTCTACCCCGTCAGTCTTGTACACAGTTGACGCAAGGAGCGCAGTTCAGTGCTTTCGGGTTTACGTCCGAACGCTGACTCATTATTGGCTGGCTCCTGCGTCAGCATCACACGCATGCGTCGTGCTGCTCACATGAACAGCGTCGGCCAATACTGAACCAGCGTTCTAAGTAGAACCTGGAAGCGCTGAATGTAAAAAGCGTACGAGAATGACACAGAACAGAGGATATTGTTGAATAAAGGCATTATTTTTGTTTTGTTTTTTGCGCAGAAAAAGTATTCCCTTTGCTTTATAAAATTAAGGATGAACCACTGAAGTCACGTGGACTATTTAACAATGTCTTTACTACCTTTCTGGACCTTAAAAGTGGTGGTTAAGTTGCTGTCTATGGATGAGTCAGATACCTCTTGGATTTCATCAAAAATATCTCAATTTGTGTTCTGAAGATGAACGAAGGTCTTACAGGTGTGGAATGACATGAGGGTGAGTAATTAATGACAGAATTTTCATTTTTAGGTGAACAAACCCTTTCATTTTTAACATCAGTTAACGTTTATTTCAAGTAGCGAAAATGTTTTTAATGGTTTTTAACTACAATAATTCTGACTATAATAAAATGCTTCCCAAAACACCAGGTTAAAGTGTTCACCTTATCCGTTCGCGCACACCGCTGGAAAGACATCTTCTTCATGTCATCTCCATGGCCCTCTGGAATACATCCTGCTCTGATAAGAGCAGTGACCAACTCATCCTCAATGGTTCTGAACTGAGAGTTCTTTGCATTTCTCTGGATGAACAGGATAAGTATTAATATTTTGACAATGACAACACAGCAATATATAATTCACTGTGCTGCAACATCAAAACTCACCTGCATCCCATAATACCCTTTGCCTGAATATGCCATCAGCAGGGCCACCTTTTTCTTGGGGTATTTCTTCTCATCTTGATCTGTTTTAAGCTTCTTGTCTTCATGCTCAGTCTCAGCGTGTGAATCATCTGCTGGTCTTTTCAAAGCTTTGATTGAATCCTCAGTCATCTTGCAGGACATGCAAAATACACGGGATTTTAATATTGGATCTGGCCACCCTGAAGAGCATTACAGTTAGCGGTGAACATTAAATAAGCATTCATCAATCACTTTACAGCAGACCGCATTGTTAAGAAACGTACCTTTGATTTTGAGAACTGGGATAAATGACGGGATAAAATATGAATGATCCGACAGGACCTCAGCATGTCATTATAAACTCTCCAGTGAGGATCTCACAAACGTCTTTTGTACCAAATAGGCTCGACTGCTCTTACGTTAACTGGCTTTATTTAAAACAAAAATGCTATCAATCTAGACAAATTATTTCTGACAGCAGTATGATCTATCTTCACTGAAACAACTTATTTACTTCCCCTGAATCATGAATACACCCACGTGGAGTGGCTGAACTTTCACATCTCGCCGAATATCGCGTGAACTAAATTGGGTTGCCAGGTTTTTAAAAAAAAGTCACCAAGAGGGGAGCCATGTTTTTACAATTTCCCTCAATTGTATTATAGGCATTATATGTATATATATATATATATATGTACTCACATATGAAATTCCAATGAACATATTTATAGTTTATTTTTATAGTTTAATTAAAATGTATACAATTTAATTTAGTAAATTAATAATAAATCATACATTTAAAATCTAAATTATATTGAATATTTATGTAATAGTTAAATTAAATTTTATACATTTAAATTAAATAAATTAATAATAAATAATACATTTAAAATCTAATTTATATTTAATATTTATGTAAGTTTAATTAAAATGTATGCAATTTAATTTAATACATAAATTAACAATAAATATAAATTAAAATATAATTATATTTAATATTTATGTAATAGTTAAATTAAATTGCATACATTTGAATTAAATAAATTAATAATAAATAATACATTTAAAATCTAATTTATATTTAATATTTATGTAAGTTTAATTAAAATGTATGCAATTTAATTTAATACATAAATTAACAATACATATAAATTAAAATATAATTATATTTAATATTTATGTAATAGTTAAATTAAATTTTATACATTTGAATTAAATAAATTAATAATAATACATTTAAAATCTAATTTATATTTAATATTTATGTAAGTTTAATTAAAATGTATGCAATTTAATTTAATACATAAATTAACAATACATATAAATTAAAATATAATTATATTTAATATTTATGTAATAGTTAAATTAAATTTTATACATTTGAATTAAATAAATTAATAATAAATAATACATTTAAAATCTTATATTTAATATTTATGTAAGTTTAATTAAAATGTATGCAATTTAATTTAATACATAAATTAACAATAAATATAAATTAAAATATAACTGTAAAATTCTTAAATACATACCTTTAATTATTATATAATTCACAAATTAATTAAAACATTTACCAATCTACAGATCACAGAAAAAATTCCATGCTCCTAGAAACTCAAAGGGATAAAAATAGGACTGTACAACCAAATAAAGGCAATATTTTTCAGTTTTCCTCTTTTATTGGTGCTGTACTGTTTAAAGCAAAGAGTAACATCTTACATTTGACATGAAAGAGTGTGTACAGGTCTTTTTACAGAACAAACAACTGTAAATGTTTATCAACAGTCACAATTGGGAACGTTCATATCTTTGGTGGGGAGAGGGTGACGGAAAGCAAATCTCCATGCGTTTATTTAATGTACAAGTTTAAAGCGATAATTTACAATCCATATTTACACATGAAACCGAGAGATCAAGGTAAAACAGATGTACGTTATTATTGACTGGAAAACAAAAAGAGACTGTCAGACATCAGTGTAGTGATGCAGAACTGGTGAGCTCACATATAGCAAGTTTTAGTGTCTGCAGATCAATGACAAAGTGATGCTTAAATCAGAGATGACCTCACCGAAACAAACACTTCATGCTGTACACAGTGATTTAAAATGTCACAATACATCCAATGTCCATTTTAGGCGGCAATTAACATTTCATGGATTAAACATGGTTTTTATTTTATGCAGTTTAAAAAGCACAACACAAATACACTGCATGTGGAAAACACCTTAATGCAGCATAATCCTCAAATTGTTCTGACAGAGAAACTATTTGTCTTTTTAACAAAGTTGTTAAAATTGCAAATTAAGTGGTATGTATTAGAGGAAGAAAATTGTATTATAGCAACTGGCCTTTGGAACTCAAAACAGAAATAATAGCTTATGCCTCACTACTATCATGACAACGCACTTCAGTTTATTCAAAGAAAACTAGTATGTATGATATTTAAACACACAAATACATTCACACACATAAAAGAAGCAAATCTAAATCCTTCCCACAGCATCTTCACCCAGTCAAATTCAACCAATCAAATCACTACACACTCCATACTGACAATGTACAAAAAGAAATATAACAGAGCAAAATATTTTTTCAGTGTTTCAGTTTTTGCTTTTTTTTCTTTAAAGGCACATTTTAAAAATGCTTTAAATATTTTCAACACATAAACACGCTGTTCATTTCAGCACAATTGAAATAAAAACTAAAAAGCACTGACTATATAACTAATATAGCGTTCACACTAAATGGTCCGCTCGTTTCTGAATGTCTTCTCCTTACCTAACTAAAGAGCTCTCAAACAGTGCAGCAAGCTAGAATAGACTACTATCTTAAGACCTGTCCTTTATATACCTGTGTCAGATTATACACAGCTCACATCAACAACAGGAATAACTGTGCATGCACAACCCAAAGGAAGCACATTCTGTCCTCAGAAAAGAAAAAACACTAAAATGGGCATTAAAGTCAGTTTAATCTAGGACTGATCACCAGGGCACACATGGGATTCCAATAAGAGGTATAATCAAGAGTTCCTTATAAATTCAGATGCCAACCTAATATTGAGCGGGCCAACGTTAATACCGCCATTATCTAAACTAAAAAGATCTTTTTTGGCAAAATATTTCTGACTAAATAACACTTAAAATCCTCTGTGATGGTGCAGGAAATTTGTGTTGCTCTCAGTTTAAGCCCTAATGCGACATAAACCTAAAAAGCCGACCTACATTCAGACAAATGATTGCCAAACACAAAATAAAAACACAATATTTGCCATTTAAAAAAAGAAGAAACTGAACAGGTCATAAGAGATGTCCAAACAACGCACACAATATTAATTTCTTAGACATTTTAGGGAGGAAACAGGGTTTGACATGCTCTTACTTGGTAAACATTCACTAAAGTGCTACAAATGATTTTGCTGGCTTTATACAGTTTCCTTCTGTGAAACGATGAGAAATTCTTTTAAATAATTGGCTAAATAATTTGTCTTATGAATGGCTTGTAATTTGGTCATTGAATTTCTGATTACTCTCCCCTGTGAGGGAGAATTTGGGCCTTTTATAACATTCACATGGTGCACAAAAATCACCATTTTGCTGGTCTGCAACATTTATCTAGCGATTATAACTTCTTCTAACTGGACACTTGGATTTCAACCAACCAACCAACCAAAATGAATTAAATCATACAAATCACCCACAAATGCACTAATACATCACTAATAATCATCTTAAAAGTGTTTTTATAACGTCTCTACTAATTAACGTAGTGAATGAGCAGATAACTACATACAAACTAAGGAAAATGTAAGAAACTGATGTTCTGAGGTGGGTAAACCTTGTCTCAAATGAACTCAGATTGCACAACCCATTGATAACATGGATATTTGAGCCAACAAGTGCATCGAGAAACATCTTGTACTACACTTTAAACTCAGTGAGAGAATAGTTGTGGAAACAGGTTTCATCTTGACTGCAGACACGGGTATTTTTCTGTCCTTCCGTGTCTGTGATGACGTAAAGTGGCAACACATCCACATTTGTGTATCTTTCCACCATTATGACATCAGCTGTCAATCAAATTAACTTGGTCCAATTAGAGGGCCAGTCCCTCCCCCACAGCACTTAGAGGTGGAAATGAAAAAGATTGAGAAAGTTGCTCAGGGAGGAAACGTTAATCTTGACGGTGTAACAGCAGCGTGGTGGAGAGACTTTACACACAGAGACCCGACTGCAAGGCGGTGAGACGGCGTTCAATGCATTGCTTACCTGTAGGGAAACATCACACTGGTTATGCAACTGATCTTAAAAAGATATCTTTAATGTTAATACATAATTCTGCCAGTAGCTTGAAAGTGAGGTTTTACTCACACTTGCTAACGCTGAGGATGTCAGCCTGTTCTGTGAGGAGGAGAGACAGACCCTCCATGAGCAGCAAAGCCTTATAGTAGCGCTGAACTGATGCTTCCCCTTGATGAAACATCTCATCCAGAGCAGCCGTCTGCACCTGTAAGACCAGACAACTTCTTAAATACACTTGACAAACAGTAGCTATGAGCTAAAATTCTCAAGCCATTAGAAATAGGCTGATAACACAGAACAAATCTGAAAAAGAAAGTTATACAAGGAGACAAATATTTTACAGCTCAGCATTAGAGCTGCACGATTCAGGATAAATTTAGAATCACGGTTTGTGTTTAAAACACAGATTATGATTCTCCCATGATTTTGAATAGATAACCAAACAAAATAATGTCATTTAATAGAGGTTCTGACAAAATGTTAATTGCTACAGTCCATGTAAAAAAATATTTAATTAGTTTGAATTATTTTTTTAAAAAAATTGGTTTGAATGAATGATTCAATGACTCACTCATAAAGACTTGTTTCATTACTGAATAAATCTCTTTTTCAAAGGTCACTTGTTGCCACCAACTGGTGTAACGATGTAATTGATACAATCTTTATTTGAAGTGTCATGTTATTCTGTGAAAATTATTATTAACAACAACAACAAAAAATAATAATAATGACACTGTGTGGTCGAAAAGCCTGTTTGTGCAGCTGTTTAATACCTGTACAGGACAGCTGCTCTCTCTGGGTCAGTGGCAGCGCCAACGCAGATTTGAATGTTCCACTGTGATCATACTTGTTAAAATTTTAATAGACATAGCCAAATCATTGTCATTTAGGAATAAGATTGGGTGGGTGTTTGAATTGAGATCACAATCTTTTAATAATTAATCGTGCAGCTCTACAGAGCAAAATAAAATAAAATAAAAAGAAAGAGGAAAAAATAATCCATAAAAATTTTCCAGAGCCCAAAGTCACAATTTAAAAATTCCCTGATATTTCAAGGCCACACTCTTAAAAATTAATGTTCTTTATTGGCATCTATGGTTCCTTGAAGAATCTTGTAAACTTTCCACTGCACAAAAGGTTCTTTATAGTGGAAAAGGGTGCTTTAGAATATTTAAATGTTCTTCACATTTAGTAAAAATGGTTCTTTTAAGAACTGTCACTAAAACTTCTTTGGGGAACACATGGTTCCTCTATGTCATGGCTGTCATGAGAGTGTACTTTCTTACCATCTGTACGGTGTGGCTGAAGAGGAGCCTCTCTGCGGTGATGCTGTTAATGTGGTCCATGAGTTTGTGTTTACGGGAGAAGAATCGCTCCAGCTGAGCGCTCAGAGAGCGACAGGACATCACGCTGGACTTATACAGGTCATTCAGCCTCCTAACCACTGAAAAACATCAATGTGCAAACACCTCTTCAGTTCCACTGTATGGACATTAATATCTACTTGACAGGAGAACTACAGCTGGTCTCAAGTATTTGCACATTGTATCTTTAATGTATCTTAGGGTGCGTTCACACTTGTAGTTCGGTTCATTTGGTTAATTTGGTCCGGACCAAAAAAAAAAAACATATAGTCCTGGTCTGATTAGCGTTCAGATTGGCAATTTTATCACCGAACCAAAACATACCGAACCTAAAGGCATACGGGTACATTCACAACCTGATTGGTCGGATTTCATGACGTATTGCCTATTTTGAGACGGAACTTACTGAACATCCAAAACAATGCTGTGTGCTGAGGTAAATGTGCTCGTTGTGTGTGCGTAGCCTGCATATGATGGTATTTTGGCCAGCTGGGAACTCATGAAGAGCTTATAAAATGTGTAAAAGAGTCAAAACAGCGGCGGGAATCCCTCCTTCACACACACAAATGATCTGCTGCATGGAGACACGCATCTGACACCTGTGATGGGCAAACTCACGACTATGACGAGAAAAACCGATATGCGTGAGGATTCTGTCCTTTTTAGGGTCTCATCTTCCTGTTTTTGGTTTGTTTACATGTCTTTGGTCCGTGTTGCCTTCATATATCATTCGAACCGCACCACAGTTCATTTGGAAGCGGACCGAGACCCATCTTTTCAGTGGTCTCGGTCCGCTTGTTTGGTGCGCACCAGGGTTCGGATGGCAGCGTTCACACATGCTCAAATGAACCGCACTAACAGAGCAATCGCACCAGGGTTCGTTTTAATTGAACCAAACATGACAAGTGTGAACGCACCTTAGTCCCATGAAGAATTGTGAGTGGGTCAGAAACAAATCAAATAAAACACTAAAATATTTTATTTGTTTACCTGCACGTCACATGAAGATTAACTCACATCAGTCAACCGTAAACATGCAAATGTGTTGTTAAATTACTGAAATATTAACTTTATCTTAATCTCAGGCTGATCGCATTATGAGGGTGAATGAAAACGTAGTCAATGAATTTTTAATGCCTATTGTGAAAATGAATAAGAACTATGGTTAAAAAGTGGATGGCCACTGTTGTGCTTTACTATGATAGTGAGATGAAAGTGTGTCTGAATTGCTGACCTTGTTTGACGGTGGTAGAGGGGTACAGTTTTCCCTGCTTGATGCCTTCCATGGCTGTGTGTATTGAAGATGACAGAAGCTCTGCAGTCTTCATGTAAAGCACCAACTGCTCAGCATAACTGACACAATACAAATATTCACATTTTTAACACCACTTTACGCAAAACCTGAGCCTTTTAATTGCCATTTTAGTTGACTTTCACATTAAAGGATATTATACAACACTATACCACACTGGTATGCAGTTTGTGAACAGAAGAACTGTCCTTCTGCTCTCAAAATGTATAGAACAAATGCAGCTGTGATCCATTACTACAGAGGTTCATAGTTATGGTGGACATCTCCTCACCTCCACTCTCGGCTCAAAGAGCTGATCTGGTCGGCCACCAGGGTTTGTTGCTGGAGCAGGCCGGTGGAAGAGAGGTCGGCCTGGGCAGCCTCTCCACCCCGGGCTTCTGCCACATCCACCATACATCGAGCAAAATCCAGCATGAACCTGAGCCTGCGCAAAGTCTCTGTGTGCTCCTGCTGCAGTGGAGAGAGAAGTGTGGTGTTAGATTCAAATATAAACTAGGTAGCATGACTATCAAAGCAAATGCAGTCAGTTTTGTGCTTACCTCCATTAAGGTCTCCTCTGGTAGTTCAGGGGCTTCAAAAGTCACGGCTCCTTCTAGGTTGGCTGAGATGGGGTCAGTGAAACCGTAGCGGGGACTGGAGGGCCCCTCGTAGCCGTCCATGTAAATGCCTGTTTGTGGGTAGCGGCTTGTAAGGGACCCTACTGGACTAATGGAGCTTGAAGAGCCTGCTGTGAGACACTCAGGTCAGTGCTACCCTTTAGACAAATCAATGAAGAAGTCCAAAACTGGAGGGAAAAAACTAACTTACCTGAGAATTTTCTTGAACGATAACTCTGAGGAGGTGTTCCTCCACTGGGTGGAGAACCCACAGTGAACACTACTCGAGCAGGGCTACCTGAGCCCACCACGATGCCTCCACCACCAGGTGGTGCTGTGAGCAGGAAAACAAGAGTGTGTTATGAAGACTGCATATCATTTGACATTTAAAATACTATTATATTACAAGACGAAGACCTATTACATACTGATGTTCCCTTTCAGAAATCATTTTACAGATTTACACTAGTGTTTGGGGTCAAGATTTTTTATTTTTTTTAATTAATACTTTTATTCAGTAAAGATGCATTAAACTGATCAAAAACAAATTATGTTTTTTAAACTTTCAATTCATCAAAAAATCCAGAAAACAGCACAACTGTTTTTAATAATAATAATAAGAACAAGAAGAACTGTTTCTTGAGCAGCAAATCATCATATTAGAATGATTTCTGAAGGATCATGTGACACTGAAATTCAGCTTTACCATAACAGAAATAAATTACATTTTAAAATATATTAAAATATATTTTAAAAGGTAATTTATCCAATGTATAAATAATGTAAAAAATGTAAACATAATATGTATTTTTGGGGTATAAATTGGGGTCACCTATTGTTAATGTGTCAGTGAGCTCACCTGTGATGTCTATGCCTCTGTCAGAATTGAGATTCTCATTGCTGCCTCTTTCTCCTCTCTGCCCCCCAAATGCCGCCATAAGCAGCACATCAGTACTCTGAGACCTGTCCCGAGAAGAAAAGATGATTAAAAAAAATATAAAAAAGCAAAATAAGAGGAAAAATAAAGCAGAAAGGACAGGGTTTTGTTGCTAAATTACAGCTTGTCTCCAGGTTTCCAACATCAATAATAGCTCTGTTCCAAAACTAGGAGAGCTGCCTAGCTTTTTGAAGAGTGTCTAAGTAATTTAAGAGGTTCTTATTTGTTTACAATGCTGCCTATACAGACAGCGAGGCAGCTTATTAGGGTTTGGAATGGAACTAAAATCCACCTTATCCAACTCTTCTTCTCTTACCTCCCAAAGCCTTTCCTCTCCTCAGGTTGGTAGACAGGTGACAAACTTGCCTCTCCCTGAGCTGGTCTGAGGCCCTGGTGGGTCAGAAACGTAACCATGTTTGGGGAACTCGGGGGTCTGGGAAACTCAAATGGGGGCATGGCCTGGGATGGAAAAAGAATATTGGAGTACTGGAGTAATGATGCTGAAAATTCAGCTTTGTCATCACAAGAATAAATTAAATTAAAACAGTTAATTTAAATTGTAATATTTCACAATATTGCTGTTTTTACTGTATTTTCGATGAAATAAACGCATTCTTGGGGAGCATAAGAGCCCTCTTTCAAAAACATTAAAAAAAATCTAACCAATCCCAAACTTTTGAACAGGAGTGTATATTGGGAGCTCATGGACACACAAACAGAAAGAATGATCTTACTCTGGAAGGAGAACCCAGGATGGTTGGTAGGGGGTTGCGTTGCATAAGTTCACTGAGCCTGGGTGAGGAGTGCAGGGTCCTAAAGGGCATCATGTTTCCCTGAGGGGCTACCACTGGGTCTGAATGCTGCTTCCTGATCTTCTGCCTGCACCCACCAGCTGCCTCCAGCAAACAGGGGGCACTGTTGAGCCGCGTACCCAGACCCTGCTGTTGTGGCCGAGCCTTGGTTTCTAAATGGGCACAGCCGGGAAAAGTGAAAGAGTCATCATCCAAAAACACACAAAACAAAACAAAAAAAAAAAACTAATGGATAACATGTATATTCTGGGAAGAGATGAAAGCAACATTTTTCCAACTTTCTTGACATGCAACATTTACAAAAGGGAAAATAATTGGGCTATGAAACACTGATGTTCCTTTAAAAAACAACAGATGAAAAATGGTTTTACCTCCACCCCGAGAGCCCCTGTGAACCATTTCTGCACTCGCTGGGCAAACCTGGCCTGGCAACTCAGGAATGGTGCCCACTTTTGAGACAAAAGCAGAGCAGAGAGGGAGAGAGAGCCAGAGAGTTTGTTCAGAAACACAAGGATTCCTAAATCATCTTTAGCTACAGTGACATGACTAAGGCTTTGGGCCAAAGAAAGTGGCACTCACCCTGTGGAGAGAGCTGGAAGGGTTTTGTGCCTCCTGTGGACAGCCTGCGAGAAGTGAGAGCAGAACCAGACTGAGGAGGAGAAGGCCCTGTCCTCCCACAGGCCAGAAAGCTCCCGCTACTGCACCTCTGGACCGTGGCAGACCTGTGAAAGAAAGAAAGACAGGACGAAAGAAAGGACAAAAGAAAGAAAGATAGAATAAGAGAGAGAAAGTGAGAGTAGTGAATAAATGTCTTTTAAATTCCAATGGAACTTAATTCAAATTAAATTAATATTTAGGTACAAAATGTAAATTTCAGAAAAAGAAATTCAAAGAAATTCATGTATTGCTGCATTGGCAAATTTCTTTTCCAACCATTCAAACTGATGGTTTATTCCTGTTCAACTTCCTTTGGTGCATGGCCATTTCAATAGAGTACAACAGTGCCCGCCCACTTTTTCAGTGGCATTGGATCCGGAAGTATTTTTCCATTCATTTCTTCCATAGGGATTTCAAAAAATTCTTCATTAAAGCAATTTCGAGAGGGAATTTTGCCCTTAGGGAATATTATAATGTGCTTTCACTCACCGTGGAGAACCCTCTTGACCTGGGAACTGGAGGTTTTGCTCCATGCGCTGGTAGTTGTGAATCTGTGTGGGGACTGGAATGGGTACAGACTGCCCATAGTTGCCATAGTTACTCCCAGAAAACTCATTTGGCCTGCTGTGAATGAAGCGGAAATAAAACGTAGAGGGAGAGCCAAAGAAATAGAGTAATTGAATAAAGAGAGAGAGAGAGAGAGAGAGAGAGAGAGACAGAGAATAATGGTAAAACAAAAGCACTGACATCAGCATATCCTCCAGCTCTTATCAATAAAATAAAAACATTTCAAATCTCACAGGACATTTCTGGATAGGAACTACAAAACAGTCAGAGGCAGAGTCTGGGAGAGCTCTGTGGCTGCCTATTGTGTGTGGCTGTGAGTTTCATGGATTGTGTTTAATAATGAAGGAGAACAGGACAATCTGTGCCCATCAAAAATGCAATCCTCAAGCCAATCTAGGACTCATTTCCCTTGTGGCGAAGGCCCTGATCTTCAATGAACCAAAAATCAAACAGTGAAAAGATTAACTTTAGCTAGGCTTGGCTGCTAAATGTAGAAACGTGCAAATCTGAAAAAGGCCCATGGTTTCTACTCATAACTTGCATGTAAGGATGTGCAAAACTATTTATTTTCAAAATATACTGGCGGGTTGTCAATCGTAATGCTTTCAACACACATATATAAAATTTACTATATAAATTTCTCTTTGAACTCATTGACACAATCACAATACTTTTTGACTCTTTGAGAGTAGCAATATAATTAATAAATTAGCAAATGCATGAATTATTTCTTTGTGATAATGTAACTTTTTTTTTTTTACTTTTTTTTGTAAATCGATATTTTATGCTTCGATGAGACTAGAAAAAATATTCAGAGTTCTTACTATACTTAATTTACAAATTATGCATTTATTTCCATTTTTAAATAATAAAATATATAAAAAAATCATTTTATACTATTTCTTAATTATAAAAGTATTTACAGGACCACCACAAAAAAGAAATCTCTTGCTTACAAAAAAAAAAAAAAAAAAAAAAAAAAAAAGGCATTCTGTTTTCTTTTCTTTTTTTTTATTTAATTAATTTATTTATTTATTAAGTGCTGTGTGTTCATCCTGCTGTGTTCTTACCCGCTGGGTCCTGCAGAGCTGCTGTAGGAGGGAGAGCGTGGAGGGGTCTTAACTTGACTGCACTGACCTCCAGACGCCAGAAGAGAACTCCTAAAGCAGGACAAAGATGGAGAATGTTAGGAGTAGATTCATTCCAGACTTTACTCTAGCCTGGTCAATTAGTGAGAGAATTTAACTCCATTTAATAATATCAAACTGAAAATCTTATTTTTCCAGCTGTACAACTAATTATACACTATCATTCAAAAGTTGGGTGTCAGTAAGATTTTAGACTATTTTATGCAACATGGATGCATTAAATTGATTTTAAAAAATGACAATTAAGATATTTAAAGACATAAAAGATTTTTATTTCAAATAAATGCTGTTTTTTTTTTATTTTCTATTAAGCAAAGAATCCTGAAAAAAGTATCACAGTGCAGCACAACTGTTTTCAACATTGATAATAATAAGAAATGGTTTTTGAGCACCAAATCAGCATATTAGAATGATTTCTGAAGGATCATGTAACAAGCCGAATTCAAACCTACATCAGCTGTATGAGCATCACACGGTCAATGCAGTTTGTGGGCATTATTAGAGCTTACATCTGCATTTATGCATTTGACAGATTTGGCATTTGTAACATATGTCTGCCCCTAGGAGTCAAGCCCATAACATTGGCGTTTCTAGCACTATGCTGTCAGTTGGGCTAGAGGAATGGCTTATTGCTTATTGTGTGGTGAGGTAGTGTTTATTTATTTTGGCACACCAAAACAGTGTTTATAATAATGGTATTGAGTTGTATACAAATGACAGATTCATTTTTATGGTCAAGTAGCAAACAGATTCTCTCTGAGCGATCTGTAAACAGTTAAATCGAGCTCTTACCCACTATACATCAGACTGTCCTGGATAACCTTTCCTGTCGGCATGTCACAGGTAAGCTCACCTACAAAGACAGACGGGGGAAAAAAAGATGATAAATACCCAGCATTCCTACTTTATCAGGACAGACACTATTTTTTTTTTTTTTGAGTGTGGAGAAAGAAGGAGTAAGTTCTTGCAGGCTTACTGGGGAAATGAGCTGGAACCATGACAAAATCATCAGTGTCACAGGACGAGTTCTTGCTACTGCTGCCACCTCCGCCACCTCCCGAGTCCTTCAGCAGGTATCCTGGAGAATCCTGGGTAGGGGAGGCTAACGCCTTTGCACGGACCTGCTGGATCTCTGCAAGGGATTGCTACAAAATATATGAGAAAACGAGAACAAATGTTACAACATAAAGATCCTTTGTGTCCTGAAAGGTTAATAAACAGTTCTGCTAATACATTTACATTAAAAACAACAAGAGAGATCATAACTGTTACATTCCACATGTGTTTTGGTGTTATTTTTCTGTGCTTTTTTCTCTCTTTCCCAATTTATCTCTTTTTACTCTGCTACTTTGCTCTCAGGTCTCTGTCGATTAGATATGTCATCTGCCAATCATCATCAGGGCATCGTGATGTCACCCAATCCACTGCTGCCCTTCCTGTTTAAAAGCCATCCAGCGTGCTTGGTTGACAGACGTGCAATGTGTGTGTCCTTTTGTTTGGATATTAACGTATTTTGTAGTGATTATTTAATTGAATCCTACTCTGTGAATGTGCTTTGTTACCCGTGCCTTGAGCTGCTGTTTGATAGAACTCGATGTTCTTTTGTTTGTGGAAAAGAGGGCAGATAAGCAGGTTGTGCAATATACATGGTGCATATATACTTTTATATATAAATATACATATAAAAGTAAAAACTATTAAAGTACAAAAACTACATTAAAGTAAAAACTATTCCTAACCATTTATAGACCTCAAATAACAGAATGTTACAGTACGATTTCTTTGCTTTTTAAGCACTGACCTCTATGCAGCATTCTGATACCATGGGACCCATAAAATGCCACAAAATACAGAACTGATTAACATGTGGCTCCTATCACGGATTAGTGTTACAAGCCACCATAAAATGTTAAGAAAGTGTGTCTTTGTTCGATGAGGCAGCTGCTTGCTGTGCTTATTTATCTTCATGTCTGTGACAAACTCCTGACACTTCAACACTTATCAGTGCAAGAGACACAATGAACTGTCATTGATCTTTCTAATGAAATACGTGCACACACACACTTACAGGAGGAGAGGCCAGGTGTGAAGTAGACGAACTGCTGCATGAGCTTGCAGAGGCTGAATTGGGAAAGCAAGTCACAGTCACTGGAGCAGCTGTGAAGATAGACACACACACACTTAATATCCTGGAAGACGGATGGTACTTTCCATAAGTACAGTACACTACGGTGTCCGATTACTTTAAACAGCCCACTTTAGAGGTCTTTCTCAACCTTCTCAATAGAATTCAACAAATACAATTATATAAAGTCATAATTTTGACATAATCTTCCAAGTTTATATCAAATCATTGTAGTAAAAAAAGAATAATTTAACTAATTGCAATTACAAAAAAATAATACTTAGCTTAACATTTTGCAACTCTGTAACTCAATCAATTAATCAACCGATCATTCAATCAACTATGTACTGTAAGTAAAAATACTGTAAGAAATGTATATTGATTATATTTCTTAATTTGATACATTTGGTCAATTTAATTTTGATGTAGGGCTGGGCGATATGGCAAAAATTATGATCACAATATTTTTTCCAAAACTGACTGATATTGGTATTTATTTATCACGATATATATAATTCGATAATGCTGCCATTTTGAGTTCGAGTATCCCAACAATGAATGAAGTCTGGAGAAACCAGAGGAAGTAAATTTTAGAATATAGTTTAATGACAAAAACAGAACACCAATGTAAACTTTTAACTGCGCAAACATGCTTTTTCTGCCTTAAAACAACAGAAGTTAGGATGCTTTGTAGCTTATTAAAAATAGTGGCAGAAAACATCTTAAATATTTAAAGAGGTACAACCTATACAAAAAAAATTCACTGTTAGATAAAATATAGTTTAAAAACATTACCTATGCACTGGCTTTACAACCTATGAAATGATTTAGAGGTAGAAATTTGAGTAAAGAGTGCAAAATTTAATTTATTTGTAAATCAGTCATTATGCTACACAGATTAAACTTAAAACTGCATTTTCATACTCTCAGTGTTATCGCTGGAATGGTACCTTTCCAAGTGATGCAAAAAGATTTGTTGGTTTTTTTTTTGCCTTGTTCGGAACCGACCAAAGACATATTTTGCAGACCGTCTGGGCCGGTTTACACAGAATGCGTTTTTCCATTCCACTCTGCTACTTTTCTAGTGTTTTTTATTTAAACACGCTAGATGGACGTGTTTGACCTCTGCACTAGCGTCTTTTGTAGCGTCTCGTGCATGTCTTGGGAACCTAAAAACGTGGCGTTCAGCTTTTAAAAAATGTGTCTAAAGAGCATGTGTTTTTTTGTTGTTGTTGTTCCACTGACCTTCATCTTCCATTTTTACTACAAAAACACACTCAGTGTGAACCAGCAGTTAAATCTGCACTCTGTGGCTTTTAAGGAACCCAAACCACTTCAATATAAATTGATGTTGAGCTACCTGTTTTTCAACAATGTCCTCTGCTTTGGAAAGCAACGCAAGTTCAGTTTCACTTTTGTTTCCCTTGCCGGCTCCCTGCAGACTGGCTGTTGTTGTGTTTATTTCCGCTGTGTGGTAGACTGGTAGTATAATCCATATTGAGTAAAAATGTCCAGAGCTTATCATCGTTATTGACATAAAATTTATAGCGGTCTTGATATGATACTGTTTATTGCCCAGCCCTATTTTGATGCTTATTTAATATTTATTGATAGAAAAGAATCAGGTTTTTAAAACCAAATTTTAGTACCAAGGATGCAAACCTGATAGAAAATAAAACAGCTTAAGGTTAAGCTTGCCTTTTACTGACAATTTACAATAGAGTAAAAGTACTGTTTAAAATGGCAGTGTAATAACTCACACTTCTTCATAGAGGAGCTTGCCTCCAAGAAGGGGTGTCTGAAGAATTCATCTATAAAAACAGAAAGATTTCACAATCAGCTCAAAAAGACTGCATGGTGAATAACAGAACCATGGCCAAAACTAAACTTATAAATGACAAACATCAATGCATCAAAAATAGTGGGCACTCAGGATACTGACCGAAGTCCATACGGTCCTTATGGTTCCTCTGCAGGAGGCCAAGCAGCAGGTGTCTGAGATGGCTAGAAGTTTCTCTGGGAATGCTGTTGAGAGAGACAGAAAGAGAAGGACTTTTACACAAGGTTTAGCAGAATCTGTATTTCAAGACTAATCTGAAAAGTGTTGTTAGCAATTCAAGTCAATAAGCTAAGCACTTACTTTGGGCTAAGAGTTTTATTTTTCTCATAAAACAAGCGGAGGTCCTGGGGACTGCTGGCCTGATGGACAGACAATTAAACCAAACTTAAAGTGCTAGAAGTAATTTTCACACTGGCATGGATGCATCATATCTCACACTTGATAATAACAACTATATAGTTAACTCAAAGCGCATTTGAAGAAGGGTATGTACCTGAAATGGAGCCTTTCCAGTCAGGCACTGAAACACAATGGTCCCTATACTCCACAGGTCAGCCTTGGCATCATAGTTTTGTGACATGATAACCTCAGGTGCCTGATGAACAGATTTTCCATCACATTGATGCACATATATGTGCAAAGTTTGATATAAAGAAAATGTACAATTCATACCATGTACATTGGGGACCCACAGAGTGTGGCGGCCATCATGTTGTTCTGGAGGTACCGTGCAAAGCCAAAGTCAGCTGAAGAGACCAAAATAAGATCTTAGAAATCGTGCTGGTGAAGCAATGCACTCTAGGTAATGAGTTTCTAAAGCAGTGAGCTGAGAATGTAATATACACCAGATGCATAAATACAGGCACAAACTCACCTATCTTGATACAGGCATTGTTGGAGTGGGACTTTCGGCCAGCAGGATGGGACAACAGGATGTTCTGGGGTTTCAGATCTCTGTGGATGATCCCTTTGGCCTGAAGGACCCTCATGGCCCCTGCGATCTGCTGCAGGAATACTCGGATGGTGTCTTCACTTAAAGTGCCCTTAGCTGAAAGAGCATTAGAGTACAAATTAGTTCATCAGATGAGTTCATACATATTGAAAATACAATAAATTTGTAAAGATTTTGCTGGTGATAATATGATTAAAATGTTTTAATAAAACATATACTATGTATTTACTTTCATAAATGAGTAAAAAAAAAAAAAAAAAAAAAGGCAAATAAGTAAAAATATTTACTATGCATTAATATACAGGTACATATAAATACAATCAAATAAATATAATTTTTAGCGATGTTCATTTAGTCAACACTGATGGCAAAGCTGAATTTTCAGCATCATTACTCCAGTCTTCAGTGTCACATGATCTTTCAGAAATCATTCTAATATACTGATTTGCTGCTCAAGAAATACTTATTATTAGCAATGCTGAAAACAGTTTGCTGCTTAATATATTCGTAGCAACTGTGAAACATTTGGATTCTTTGATTAATAGATAGTTCAAAAGAACAGAATTGATTTGAAAAATAAAAATCATTTGTAACATTATAAACGACTTTCACTTTTTATCATTTTAATTTAATGCACCCTTGCTGAATAAAAGTATTAAATTCTTTAAAAAAAATCTTACTGGCTAGATTAAGAAATTTATTCCTTGCGTTACCCATTGTAAATCTCACTAACAAAAATGCATCACTTTAAAGGCCCAATATACTCACAGCGAAGTTCTTTTTCGTTTTTTTAAATGAATATGTAAATATGTGCTGTGCGCTTTCTCTCAATAACAAAATAAACACACAACAGAAATGACAGCAGTGAGAAAATAGCAGTTAAGAAAGCAACTGATCATAGCGATGTGGGTATGTTCGCACCAGTTCTGCGATTCAGTACTCCAGTAAAGTCACATAACGTTTATTTATATAACACATTATAAAATAGATTGCTTTAAAGCAAGCAGCTTTACAGTATTAAACGTGAAAAACGTGTCAGTGTCTCTCTCAATTTGAATTACCCCTTCAGTTTTTACTATAAAGCATATATTAATGTTTTTACTTGAAGACGTCTAACCTTGATGGACTGAATAGAAGAAATGAACCAGAGGATGACCTTCTTTCTATGTCAAAAAAGGCAGAGTCTCAGAGCGACACCCACCTATTACATCATAACTACAGACCAATGGTAGTTCGATGGTTCAATAGATAACTATGGTCGCAAGTTCCATTGAATTTTAACAGCGGAACATACGATAATAGTTGGCTTCGGGAAATGCACCCCTGAGCAAACTTTTCCAAAAATTTTGCTTTGGAAATCTTTTTCTAAACGAACACAAAAACTTTGTTTTGGCCTGATTTTGTTCAAAATGATGTCACACCAGTTCGTTCTTTGATTTCGCTTGAAATATATCGGGGCATTGAGACATTTCAGAACAAATACATAAATAGCATACCATCAAAAGGCGAAAAATTGTATATCACCTGGCCTTGACTCCACTCCACTTGTAACCAGTTACCAATTTTACAGGCAAATTGAATGCAAATTCAATATGCAATCCTTCCACCGTGCAATGCATATCAACTAAGACAGCACTGCGAAGTCTATAAATTCAAATGACTTACTACACATTGCATTTATAAGCAATGCAATATACTGTAGTGATTCACCCATTTCTTCTCATCCTCTCTGTCTGATCTGACCTGAAATGTCAAGATTCCATAAAGAACAAACATAGTTTTGTCTGGAATTTTCAGAGCAACTACTTCCACTGAAAATGCACTCACACCCTGCAGTCAACAGTTACAGCTTCCTCCAACCCGCTTTAAACAAAACATACATACACAAACACACACCCTAAACCCATCTGGCCTAACTTCCTGAGTTCAGCTTTGCATGCTTTTGAAATGAACCAATATAATTTCTTTCATCATGCAAGCAAATGATTGCAGCAATTAAAGATAGGACAAGCCTCTCTACTCTAAAAAAAGCAGATGTTCTTTTTGCAAGTTCCTGAATTGATTCCAATCTTAAACTAAATAATTATTTAAGAATGAACATGTATTTTACTAAAGAAGGCTGGTTTGCTGTGCAGTGAGCAAAAAAAAAAAAAACCCAAAATGAGGTCAAAGCATGATAAATGAAATGTCCCACTTACAGTGCAAGTAGTCAGCCAGGTCTCCCCCATTGCAGTACTGCAATTAAAGAAAGAACATTGATTTTTTTACTTTGAATAACAGCGCCACACAACAATGCTGTATGACAAAACCTGCATCTGAATGGGGCTTAGTTCTTTGCATGGGGAGAGATGATTCAGATGCATATTAAAACAAGCCACTCAGAAAAGATAGGCCGTTATTTCCCTTTGTCCACTGCTGATGGGTTTCCCAGTGGCCCCACTGCTTTCCCATGGAGCTTTTCTGAGAACTGACATGGTAGCGTGGCCTTAACAGGAAGTTGAATTTCAGAGTGATTTTAAAAACTTTACAAATCCTCACTGTGTTGCACAAAACACCCTAAAATCAGGTCTGCATCTGTCTAAAGCTGTTGCGTTATTAACAGCTGCAGCTGTCGTCCATTGGCCCCAGGGCACGGCTAATTGCAGGCATTACCAGGTACAAGAAAGACAAGATGAACAACAAAAGACACTGGGAAAACAGGCCTACTTACCTCCATCACTAGATACACAGAGCTTGCCGTTTCCTAGAAAGAGACACGAGTAATGAGATTTAACACTGTGACAGACAGGTGGCCATGACAGTAAATTAATTCATGTACTTTAATATATACATTCAACAGTTGTGCATAACATTGTTAATTTGTCAAGACTTGTGTGAGAAAATGGACATTGGAACAGGTATTGTTTTGTAAATGCAGTGGTCTGACACTAATCCACATATGGCGTGAGTGTGTTTTCTCTGCACTGGGTCATAATGGGCTAATACAGACCGGGGGAGGGCAAAGGTCATAAGCTTTGTTAACACTATGCATTTCCAATGTGCTAACCGTGTGATGGCGTGACAGATTTCTATTCAAGTTAGCCACAGCGCACACCGTTAAAGCTCATTCACACACAAGAAAGTACTGATAATGCTGAGGCTGTGAAATGTGAGTGGTGCTTACAACGGTGCTAGGGTGTTGTGAGCGAGATCGCCAAAGTGTTACTAAGCAGCTGCTTTGGTTGTGTGGTTGCTAGGGTGTTCAGGAGAGGGTGGGGGGTTCTTACTGGCTAAAGACAAAAGGGCCCATCTCCGGGCATCTATGGTCCACAGAGCAGCACAAGTTATCTGCTGAAGCTTACTACTGTTGAGTATTGAATTGAGTGGAGGTTAACCAACATAACAATTCTGGCTGATACTGATAAGCTGATGATTCCAGATTGTAAGAAAAAAATTCAAACAAGACAAAAGTGTTAAATTCTACAAATAAATTTAGTCATCACAATAATGTGCAGTATGAATATTAAATCATTTTGAGATTTACCAAAGATTACTTAGTGTTATTAAATTAATCCTGCTTTCAAAGATTAACAAGATTAAATGTTAAATGACAACAAATGCAATCTGAATGTAAAAATAAGAAATGAGAATGCACAATTTTATATAATCCAAAGTTGTTTTTTTGTTTGTTTTTTTTATTGTACAATTTGTTTTATTATAAAAGGTTATAGTTAAAATCCGAAATCCAATGGCTCAGTGAGGCCTGCATAGCCAGCAATGACATTTCCTCTCTCAAGATCCATTAATGTACTAAAAACATATTTAAATCAGTTCATGTGAGTACAGTGGTTTAATATTAATATTATAAAGCGACGAGAATATTTTTGGTGCGCTAAAAAAAAACAAAATAATGACTTGTATAGTGATGGCCGATTTCAAAACACTGCTTCATTAAGCTTCAGAGCATTATGAATCTTTTGTGTCGAATCATGATTCGGATCGCGTGTCAAACCGCCAAACTGCTGAAGTCACATGACTTTGGCGCTCCGAACCGCTGATTCGACACAAAAGATTCATAACGCTCCGAAGCTTCCTGAAGCAGTGTTTTGAAATCGGCCATCACTATATAAGTCGTTATTTAGTTATTTTGGTGCACAAAAAAATATTCCTGTCGCTTTATAATATTAATATTGAACCACTGTACTCACATGAACTGATTTAAATATGTTTTTAGTACATTTATGGATCTTGAGAGAGGAAATGTCATTGCTGGCTATGCAGGCCTCACTGAGCCATCGGATTTCAACAAAAATATCTTAATTTGAGTTCCGAAGATGAACGAAGGTCTTACGGGTGTGGAACGAAATGAGGGTGAGTAATAAATTACATTATTTTAATTTTTGGGTGATCTAACTCTTTAAGTTAAGTAAACATAAAATTGTGCATGCTCCTTTCTACGGTTGTCTAAAGTACCGACTTCGATACCAGAACGTGACGATACCAGCATTTCCCCCAACAGATATGTCTGTGATTGGCTACAATGAACATCGCTTCAAAAACATGTTGTAAATGGACATCTTTGACGCTCTTCACCAAGCGCTTACACAGATACACATGGATGGGAGCGTTTGAAAGCAGGTGTCTATCAGCAGATCTGTCTATCAGCGGATCCATCTATCAGCGGATATATTAGGGATCCGCTGACAGACGCCTGCGGATCCCTAATATATCGTCACATTTTTAAAATTTCAGTACTGACTTGGTACCGGATTTTGACAACCCTACTCCTTTCCATTATTTTATATAATATCAACTGATACTGATAACTTTGAAATAATATAATCGGCTGATAACTACTATTTATGTCATGCACTTTCTTTCTTCTGCAGAACACAAAACAAGACATTTTGGAGAATGCTTGTTTTAGGTAACAATTGTGTTCTATGGACCAAAAAAAAAAAAACACAACACTGTGTCTACACCGGATGCGAGACAATAGAATCCATTATAATCAGTCATATTGTCTACACTGAATGCGTCTCGGTGCGACACGACATGACAACAAATTCCCAACAGTAAACGGATTCCCTGTTCTATTTCTAGTCCAAGTGCTTTGCAACGGTCGGTTTGTCACGTTCAATGTAGACAGCTTTTATCTGTTGTGGCGCGGTGCGATGCGACTGGTGTAGACACGGTGTAAAACATTTCTCTCTTTTATGTTCCACAGAAGAAAGAAAGCCATATAGGTTTTGAACGATGTTTTAAATTATGTTTTTGAACTGGTGATCCTTATCAGACAACAACAAAGCAGCAATGCCAGTCTATAGGTTTTAACATATATAAACACACAGACTAAGACTAGCTATTAAAACAGAACTATCCTCAGCGCACATGAACAGACTAAACTAAACAAATTTTCTTAAAACCATGCCAGATAGGCTTCTCCGAAATGGTCAAAGCAATAAATATTCAACTATCCAGACAATTGCTATCAGTCCCACAGGACAGGTTGTTTGCACTATCAGGTTAGCTTTTACAGCACCGTAATCCTGTTATTTCCCAAACCCATGTCCGAGGCCTGTCGAAAAAAAAATACAGAGCAGCCCACTTAGAATGTCCTTATCACTTAGCAACATATGACCCCACCCCCACCCTACCTTCCTGCAACCAATCAGCCAGATCGGCTGATCCATGACTGGCCTATGCTGCTGACTCAGCCCTGCCGAAGTTTTACTTTCTGCCACTGAAGACAGAGCTCTGTGGCTTTGTAGTCAGACAGAAACTAGACCAAACATCACTGTTTAATGACAACTAGCGCTTGAACGAGCTTGGCGATTCAGTTGGGAAATCCCAACAAGCCCAACATCACTCACAGGCTGCTTGGTGCCTAGATGACTGATGTTCATGTGGGTGATAAAGTGAGCTTTGCTTATGAAAACAGCAAGCCCGTGAGATCTGCTAATGTTTAATTTAACCACAGATGCAGCAGGGACCCGACTCAACTGGTTCTGGGGAGGACTTTTGTTATTTTATACACGATTACTTTGTTGCTCATCCTGTTTAAATCGCAACCACTATATTTTGCATGGTACAATTGACCTGAAATGCTACTGAACCTGTTAAGATCCTATATTTACACACATTTAACTGTAGGAAGTCAATGGTTATATTTCTCTTTGATTTTAAAAACCAAATAGCTCTGATGCAGTAAAAATAAGCTCTGCCTAAAAGCTTGTTTCTGTGTTTGAGAGGGAGAGATGACCAGATGACCTGCACAAACAAGCTCAAGTTTGTCACATGTGGCAAAGAGCCAAGCATCTGACAGACTTTTCCCTCCAGGGTAGAGCAAAGAGAACAACTCAAACTTTAATGGCATTCACCTCTCAGATAGTCAACACCACAGCAGAAAGTGGTGTGACTATCCAGGAGACGTGAGAAGAGGTCAGATCAGAGAAGCATGTGGCTGAAATATGCTGAGACACTAGAGATGTAGCTCTTAAAAGCAACACCAGAGTGCGAGCCTTTGTTCACAAAACTGTCATGAATGAAGTGGAGACAAAAGCAACATCAATCCTCAGTGTAAACTATTAAAAAAAAAAAAAAAAAAAAAGTACCATGGCACTACGTAAACCACATGGATATGGCAATTCTTCAGTCGCTTGGTATACATAAAGGTAAAATGGTAAAAAGAAAAAATACTTCAAATGAAAACAATGAAATACAAATACAAGCAAAATTATTTTTTATGAATTATATATATTTTATATAAGCGCTTTTAAAAATGTATCAAGTAATAATTTTATAAATTATTATTTATTATCCTATTTTTTAAGTAACACAGGAATTATCTAGTCAAACAAATTACTATGCTTATTAGTTCAACAGTCAATAACAAAGACTGCATTAAAGGAGACACATCAAAGCATTTACAACTGGATAGAGGCAAGTTGTATGTCTTTTGCAATGCTCATTTTAACTTACATCAGTGAAACATGCCTGACACATTAACCTCATGATGACCTCAGGGCAGAGCAAATAGTAAGAACCCAGGTGTTTGAAAAACGTGTCAAGACGTCAGTGAAACCATTTCACCAGCCTGGGTTTCACTCACACTATTGCAAGAAAAACTTTCACTGAGAGCCAATGAACTTTGAATGCCGAATAGAGTGAGTAAACAACAGAAAAAGAGACATAACACATCTTTATATCTCTTCCTGTATAAAAACAATGTTTGGCATTTGAAACTGCAATACACATGTTCTCAGAGTTAAACAATAAGATCTATTATCTTATAGAAAGATACACACACACACACACCCACACACCAAGACTTCAATACCCACAATGCCTTGCGACAGAGCGTTGAAAGCAAGTGCACATGTCATGTCAACAGAAGAACATGTGACTGCTTTTAACCAATCAGTGCAAAGGAAGTTATGGTAAAGACTCTGGGACGGTAAAACACAATATTGAACCCATTTTAGTCCACAATATTTGTAACTAATACCATTTGAACTAGTAAAGTTTTAACAAAAGCACTTTCTCTAGACGGATACATTGAAAACTGTTCATCTAAACATCTGCAATGCAATTCCTTATACAAATCATCCTACCTGGAAGTCGTGCAATGCAACAATGTTCTCATGTTTCAGTTCCTAGAGAAAACAAAATCAAATTCATTTGCACACAAATGCTCGATTTTGTGTTCTTAAAATGAAATGCATTGACAACACAACCAAAACGTACCTTCAATATCTTGATCTCTTTCCCCAGAAGAGTCTGAGATTTGGCCAAATTCTTCTTATTTATGCATTTGACTGCAACTTCCCAATCATGCTTCTGAAAATGTCAATGATTTAAGTGGTTAAACATGACCATCTTGTAGTTTATATTGTGTTAAATATATTGTAACATGTCCGTGCATGTCTGCGGTCAGCTTGAGTGCACAGATGCTTTGTTTCAATATCTTTGAATAATTGCAATTTATAAAAAATGGCAATGTCACATTTAAAGCTTGGATATATATGTAATGGGCTTTTAAAGCATTCCACATCTTTCTATTGTAGATTGCTGGGCATTTAATCTCTTATTCTCGCCTCCATCTGTTGTGCTCGAGGCCTTTAAGGTGGTATGTCAGTTCTACAACCAGTAGGTAAACAAAAACCAAATTCCTATTAACACACAATGCCAGCAATGTATACAAATGGAAATGATTCAGTATACATTTTCAAATTATATTTTCTCACCTCTCGATGCCTGCCTTTGAATACCACTGCGAAGGCACCGTGTCCTATAAGGTCCTTCCTGCTGAACTCGAATTTCCCAACAGTCTCCATCTCCCACCACCTGATCCCAAATATTGCAGCCTGACTATTTATGTGAAATAAAGCTGGCCCACAAATATCCTCTTTCTGCTTCCCTCTTCTCTGTCTGGACGAGGCAGCTGGAAAGTTGAACCCCACTTCTGCGTGCCATCGGCAGCCTTTCCATACAAATACTCCTCTCCTCTTTCATGATATCCTGGAGGTGAAGAGATCTACTCCTTTAAATTATGACAGTTCCCCATGTCGGCAAACCGCTTGTCGTAATTGTTAAATAAATAAAACCAAACTGCGCTAAAAGGAAAAAAAAATACCACCTTAAAACGGCAGCGATGGGTTTGTTTGTGTACATCCGATGTTGTCAGCTATGCTAACATCCTTGAGTTCGTGTACGGGATTACATCAGGCTCGCGATTGTATACAACACGGTTGTCTTTTTACGAAATATCCCTGAGATATCTGAAAAGCTCGAACAAGATTTGTCTTTTGGTCTCAACAAAGACCTCAATTTAGTCGAGGTCTGCAGCGTTGCGCATGCGCGCAACCATTTCACCCAGGCTCAGTGTTGACGTCAAGGAAGCGCTTTCACGGTGGTGTCACAGTGACACAGAAATAAACAAATTAGCAAACTAACCTGATATCAAGTAACATAAAGTTATGAGTTGGAAAAATGTTGAGTTTTGTAATATTTATATTAATATTAGACTGCAAGACAGTAGACAGTAGCCTATATTTATTGCAACCAACATAATAAATCTTAATAATTTCCAGGTATTCACGGAGAAGGCAGGTAGCAACAAAGTTAGGCCTATATTTTCTTAAGGAGTTGCAGCTTGGCACAGGTGATAGAAAGAACATCATTGAGCAACTCTCTGCTTGTTTAGGCCTACAGATCAAAATACAAGAAGCTACAAGAAGCTATCCAAATGTGATAATAGTACCCTATATAAGTAAATCCAAAGTAGCCTTAACAAATAATTAATTAGAAACACACACACAAATGTTCTTTGTAAACAGGTTTACTGTTGGAAGTCAGTCAACATGTCATGAATGAAGTGGAGACAAAAGCAACATCAAACCTCAGTGTAAACTATAAAAAAAAGTACCATGGCACTACGTAAACCACATGGATATGGCAATTCTTCAGTCGCTTGGTATATATAAAGGTAAAATGGTAAAAAGAAAAAATACTTCAAATGAAAACAATGAAATAAAAATACAAGCAAAATTATTTTTTATGAATTATATATATTTTATATAAACGCTTTTAAAAATGTATCAAGTAATAATTTTATAAATTATTATTTATTATCCTATTTTTTAAGTAACACAGGAATTATCTAGTCAAACAAATTACTATGCTTATTAGTTTAACAGTCAATAAGAAAGACTGCATTGAAGGAGACACATCAAAGCATTTACAACTGGATAGAGGCAAGTTGTATGTCTTTTGCAATGCTCATTTTAACTTACATCAGTGAAACATGCCTGACACATTAACCTCATGATGACCTCAGGGCAGAGCAAATAGTAAGAACCCAGGTGTTTGAAAAACGTGTCAAGACGTCAGTGAAACCATTTCACCAGCCTGGGTTTCACTCACACTATTGCAAGAAAAACTTTCACTGAGAGCCAATGAACTTTGAATGCCGAATAGAGTGAGTAAACAACAGAAAAAGAGACATAACACATCTTTATATCTCTTCCTGTATAAAAACAATGTTTGGCATTTGAAACTGCAATGCACATGTTCTCAGAGTTAAACAATAAGATCTATTATCTTATAGAAAGATACACACACACGCACACACCCCCACACCCACACACCAAGACTTCAATACCCACAATGCCTTGCAACTGAGCGTTGAAAGCAAGTGCACATGTCATGTCAACAGAAGAACATGTGACTGCTTTTAACCAATCAATGCAAAGGAAGTTATGGTAAAGACTCTGGAACATTACTGCTTTTACTTTAACAGTAGCCTAAATTAGATATTACTGTAGATACCCACTTTAAAAAAGAACTCAAACTTACATATTGTAGAGTTCTTATAGTATTAGACAGCTAAAATAGCAAAAAGTACTGTGATAATGCAAATATCATTTACAAGATATAAATAAAACAAGCGAATAGCAGTTCACTTTGTGGTTGTAAAATGTTTGTATTTGTTTATGCTTAATTTATACCTACTTCGAAACTTAAAAAAAAAGATTCTGTGGAATATAGAGTACTTCAGAGGCCATCATGTGAAGTAGTTTGGAATAGCAATATTATTGGCTAGGCTGAGCCAAAGATTAGATACTTTGGCTGAGCTCAGTTGTCTAAACCCATGTAGGCAAAATAACCAACAAACAAAAACACAAAAGAGCAGACAGGCTGGGGCTTTAAAAATTCTTGCAAAAAAGAAAAAGAAAAAAGGAATTGCTGCTTTATTTAGATTTTAGACTTGTCAGAGTTAAAACAATAAATTGTATAAATATTTGTATTAAAGGTGAAATATGTAAGATTTTTGCAGTAAAATATCCAAAAACCACTAGGCCAGTGTTATATATTTTGTTTACTTGAGTACTTACAATATCACAAACGTTTCCAACTATTAGTAAATCGTGAGAAAATTGCAATTTTAACCAAGGCTCCGGGACGTGTGAGGAGTCGCCTGTTATTTTGTAAAAACCATGGAAACACCAAAGCGGAAGCGGCGCCGGCGAATGTGGCATAATAAAAGTTCCGCTGCTCGCGGCGTGTTGCGCAATCGCTCCAGCGACCTTGTTCAGCTCCCACAACACTCGGTCCTTCTCTGCTACAGTAATGCTAATAATCTTCTCATCCATGAACATGATTTCTTCCTGAGTCCTATCCCGATTGTTTCCACCGGCTGTGACGTGAAGACCACATGTCCCAAGATTCCGCGCTCAAACTTGCCGTCATCAATACGCCTTTGTTTTGAATAGGCCTCTAGCGACCTCTAGCAGACAGAAATCTTACATACTGCACCTTTAATTAAAACAAGACAAGTAAAATAGGCGGATAAATAAATTTTACCTTGTTGAAATCATATTCTCATTGAGCACTCACAAAACTTGTCTCATAGAATCATCATACCCATACATATTCTAGACCACAAACTGAACTTTTAAGACTGCTCATACATGCATAAGAGGTCTGCTTTGATCTTCACAGGGGAAGGGCAGTGTTTCTATGTGAATATGAAACTGTCTGGGTATTTCAGAGAGCCTGTTTATTTTATTATTTTTTTTTTAAATTTCAGAAAGAAGATAGCCTCTGAAAAAGAAGCAGTTGAAAGAAATGACCTTACCATCATTTGGCTGCAGAGTATGAGAGCTGAGTTCACTGCAAATATAACACAGAGAAGAGAACTGAACACATAGGCTATAAGTCAAGGATAAGTTTTTGCTTCATCAAAACTTAAACTTCTCACAGCATGGTACTACTTTGGTATTTTTTGAAGCGTCCTGGAGGAATACCATGTAAATACCATGGTAAATTTGGGGTCAGCAAGATTTTTTTTTTATTTAAAGTAATTAATATTTTTATTCAGCAAGAACACATTAAATTGGTCAAAAGTGACAGCAAAGACTTCTACATTATTACAAAAATGTCAATTTTCTCTTGAATTTGCTATTCATCAAAAATAATTTGTTTTAGTTTCCACAAAAAACATAATAAAAATTACTCACCACAAGTGTGTTCAACATTGATAATAATAATAATAACAAAAAGAAATTCTTTCTTGAGCAGCAGATGAAGGCTGGAGTAATGCTGCTGAAAATTCAGCTTTGCCATCACCTGAATAAATTACATTTTAAAATATATTCAAATTGAAAATATTGACTTTAAATTGTAAAAAATGTCATAATTTTACTTGGTGAGTCTTCAAAAGCATCTTACCGACCCCAAATATTTGAATGGTAGTGTAAGCTATATCAGAATACTGTAATGGTGATGGGCCGTGAAATAGATACATTTTCCCTAATCTTATGAGAATAAACTGAAAATAAACTTGATAACGTTTCAGTCGTCCTCCATGAAAATGTCACATACTTTTGGTTTCTCAGAGACCCCAGATATAAAATATGAATAAATGCAATGAATTTTCACATGCTAACATTTTGGGTCACCCTAAACAGAAGCAACATTATAAGAGGAAACCATGTCTACTTTGTGATAAAACCTTATAATAGCGGAACTGGAACTAAAAGTATTAGAAATCGAAAATTATTATAATTATTTTACACCATTGTCTCAGTGGGACCCCATTCATAACATTATCAGAACTTGTGGGTTAAAATGTTACAAATGCTACCACAAGATGGCGCTGCAGGCTTTCAAAAGAGACTGAGCTTTGGGGACAACAGCATGTTCGATGCACGAGCGTAGTTTGGCAGCTGGAATCGGTCTGGGGACGAGTCATTTGGAAGATCCAGCTGAGAGCACTTAGCGTCCAGCATTGTGACCCATTTTAACAAGGTTACTTCAAATTCTTTCATGTTTTGCATCTGATATGTTTGGCTATTGCCCTGAATGGAGAGGCAGGTGCTGGCAGTAGCTAAACATGATGGTAAATGCCTTCAAATGGCTCTTTTATGCTGGTTCTATTCACTTTTGTTGCTCCTGATCTCAAAAATGTTTGTTCACATTTATGGATACAGTCCAGGCAAATTTGTTTCTAGTCAAAGGTCTTTCGTGACTTTAGAGAAAAATGCTTCAATTGAACATGATGAGCCTTGTGGAAATTAAGGTTGGAGAGAAATTATGATGTCACAGACGTCAGACCTCTCCACTGTCAATTGGGCCAGCAGACAGAGCTGCTGTTTCTCCTGTAGGAAAATAATGTCGCAGATGTATGTTGGAGATCAAAGTGCTGCCGCTCCTACTTGAAAGACCTCTGAGCAGCAAATCCATAGTGTTCATGAGTCACCTGTCAAGCTTATCAAATGTAACAGCAGAGGAGCTTAACTCATGACAGACAAACTGTCACTCACACAGCCACTGAGCTGAACTGCTCCTCATATATGTTAGAGCCAAAAGGTTATCAGAAACAGTCAGAGTTGGGTACTGAGACATGTAGGTGGGTGACTGTTCATGACCACCTTCTGAAACTGTCTATCACCACCACTATCAATACCAGCACAGGCCCCGGGGCTCTGTGTGCACTTGGCTTGGCATACGGCGGCTTTGTGAATTGCAATAGCCCAAGAGAGAATGGATTGGTTCTGCCTACACCATATGGTGGATTCCCCTGCTGTGGCTCAGTCCAAAGCCCTACAGCACCAGTGAGGGAAGAGCAACACTCTTACTGCTCATATTGTCATACAATGTGTTCAAAACACATGGAGCTACAACGACTAGAGGAATGGGTAAGAGGGGGCCAGTGCTGCTTTGGCAGAGAGATTTATATTTTAGTCTGTAAAAAGATGATGAAGTAAAAAAAAATGAAGATCAAAAAGTATTTTTAGAGAGCCATAGATAGATAGAGAGAGAGAGATACCCTATCTGAAAGTGAAAGATAGACAGACAGATAGATAGATACATACCCTATCTGAAAGTGACAGATAGATAGATGATAGATAGATACCCTTTCTGAAAGTGACAGACAGACAGATAGATACCCCATTTGAAAATGATAGACAGATGATAGATAGATAGATAGATACCCTAAGTGACAGACAGATAGACAGACAGACAGATACCCTATCTGAAAGTGACAGAGAGATAGATAGATATACCAATCTGAAAGTGATAGATAGATATCTGAAAGTGACAGACAGACAGATAGATACCCTACCTTAAAGCGACAGATATCTAAAAAGCCAACAGACAGAGAGATAGATACTCTATCTGAAAGTGACATATAGACAGATACCCTATTTGAAAGTGACAGATAGATAAATAATAGATAGATAGATAGATAGACCTAGTCTCTGACAGATAATTGTATTTAGGCTAGTTTACATTTTGTCATATAAAAGATTAACTTGTGGAAAACACTTTATTTCTCATGATGCATTATGCATGCAGTGTTATTTGTATTATAATCTAATTCCAATTCAATTTAAACTCGCTCCAGTTTTTCTCAGTTTTGATTTTTGCACAACACTGGTCAGGTCGACATGATATACCCGGTAAACTTGGCTGTAGGACTACATCCACTTGCTCAAGCACGAGCGTAGAATCAGCCTGACTGTTTTTACCAAGCCAAGTGTAACGGTGTGTAAAAGTGTTAAATTGATGCATAAATGGGGACAGCGCCATCTGTCTGCTGCGTGATGGCATTTAGCACGTGAAATAGCTGATTTATCCTGCAATGAACTTCTTATAGAACTGTTGATATGTGTTTGGCGTCGAATGTGTTGTTTTATGTTGAGTTATTTTTAGTTTGTATTACGAGGCCTAGTCGTAATTAATTTGTGCATTGTTTTTGTTTTATGTAGAAGTGATTTTAATTCTCCGTGCAGTCTCCCTTATTTCTACGTGTTCTCCATTGTGCAGGTATGTTGTAAGATGTGGTGTTTTAATGTTTAATATATTAATTAATTGTTCAAATGGAATTGTATATGTTCGCCGCTAGGTGGGGATGTTTACCCTCCGATCCAATTGAATTGTTAAGTTTTTCATTTATTTGTGATCAATTCATTGAAATGTCTATTGAAGTTGTCAAATTGGAAAATTAACACTATACGATCACAACGCATAAATATTTAATTGATTTAAAAAGATTAAAAAAAGAAAGGACTGTTTAAATAAACAGCAGAGATAATGAGACATGCTGTGGAAGTGATTTTAATTCTCCGTGCAGTTTCCCTTATTTCTACGTGTTCTCCATTGTGCAGCTCAGCAGTAAGACCACCCAGGCAAGACTGTCACATTGGTGCCGTGAAGTTGTGATGCCGCTGTGTTGCTTTGGGTCACGTCTTCAAGCAAGTTGTTAAAGATCGCTGTGTTGCTGCATTCTGGAAGGATCCATCATTGGTTGAACAGCTCATCATCGGTTCACAGCCTTTCCATAAGGGACTCCTTGCTTTATCCTTTTTCGGTTTATTGGACTTTTCACTCTGATCATTAATATTGAGTTTATTTGTGTATGTACACTTGTAGCACATCTTAATGCCCGTAATGAGTAACAGCAATAGATATTTGCCTGACCAATTCACTCCTAGTCCAGTGGGCAGAGGGGTTTTAGGTGTACCAATTCCCTTTTCAATGGACAGTCCCAATACTGGCAATAGTGATCATAGACATGGCATTACCAGAAGGGTGTGCAGTGCATGTGCAGAGTTTGATGCGTTGGACATGAAGTAAAATGTCAATCATAAGCCTAGTGAAGTGATCACTTCTACACCTAATGCTGAACATGGTGTACCTGATGTGTTAGGGCAAATGAGTTCAATTGTCCATCAGATTGGTCAACAGTTAGCAGACAACATTATATCTCATCTTAGTCCTTATAGCTTGGACACTGACACCCCAAATAGACAACACCCTGATGATAAAAAGGCTACTAGCTCTTCAAGCATGGCAAATTTGTCACAAAACCAAGCAATTCAGCACAGAAAAGTCAAGGATCCACCTTCATTTAGAGGGGATGGTTCTGATACAACTGAAATTGAAGAATGGGAAGATCTGATGAGGACATTTGTCAAAAAGAGCAACATGAGTGCCGATGAACATGTGGAAGAAATCCTTGCACACCTGCATGGTAAAGCAAAAGATGTAGTCAAATTCTGGATCAGGAACTGTGACTCCTCCACTACTGTCTGCCCAAATTCTGTCTACAGCCTGCTGCGTAAACATTTTAGCTGTAATCACTACTCGCCTGTCCCTCTTGCTGATTTTTACACTACCTTGCCAGAGGAGGATGAGAATCCATACGACTACTGGCTGAGACTCAACAAAGCAGCAGATGTCGCTTCAGAATGCCTGCGAGAGCAAGGTAAAACACTTGACAAGCCCAGTGTGGAAATAGTGCACATGTTTATCAGACACTGCCCCGAGTAAAGACTTGGCCTTAACCTTCAGGTCCAAACCGAGTGACAAGTGGTCAGCACATGAAGTACAGGCTGTACTTAATGACTACCAATCTGATTTATCTTTCAATGCCACAAGTACAGTGCATCGCAGCCAAAGTGAAAGAGTTTCAGTCAACAAGAGTGATGTTAACACAGTTCCCGTGCCCGCTCCCACGGTGTGCGAACAACAACAAAAAAGCACTGATTTCTCTGCTCTTGAAAAGGTCATTGACATGCTTGAGAAAGTCCTGCTGACCAATACTAACCGACCTCAGTCTCATCCTAAATACCAGCCTTATAATAGGCTCCCTAGGATTGAAGGTTTGGATGCTTTGCCGTGTGCTATCTGCAATGATGCTGTTCACTCTGCCTTAACACATTGCCGTGAGCACAGACTGTGTTTTCAGTGTCAGTCTCCAGGTCACTCCAGACGTTTCTGCCCTAGGAGAAGACGACAACCGCCTCAGCCCCCACAGGAAAACTAACAGGTCTGTGCGTAAGGGAGGTTAGTACAGACCAGATTGATAACCCTCCCATCTTTGACACACAAGATTATGAGTCCGTATATGAGCAGTACAAACCCAGTGTCTCACCTGATAAAACCGCTGTCTTTCAAGGAATACAAAGAGTACCCAGAGCTGATTAATTATTTTACACGACTGTATCTGTAGAAAATGGCCCATCTTTCACGGCATTACTTGACAGCGGTTCAATGGCCTGCACTCACAGTGAGGCAGCTGAAGCAAGATTGTTGGAGAGCATTTCTAAGTTGCCAAAGTGTCCTGCCGATGATGTTGTGATTATAGGATGTGGTGGTCATCGAGTCACACCAACAGCAATGTATGATCTGTCTGTCTGTGTTTATGGATGTAAAATGATAATACCAGTGCTGATCGTTCCAGGCCAGGCAGATGAGATGATCTTGGGCAGTAACGCCATCAAAAGCCTGCTGACTCTCCTAAAGAACAAGGATGACTATTGGAAATTGGTCTCACTACCAAGTAATAATGGAGAGAGTGAGAGTTTGGAGTTCATTTCCTTGCTGTCCAACACACAGAGATGGAGAGGCGATCACATACTTGGAAAAGTAGGTACTGTTAAGCTCAGGCACAGTGTGATGCTTCAACCGCAGAGTGAACATCTTGTATGGGGCAAGCTTCCTGTCAACACTGCAATATCTGTGAACCTACCCAGTCCAAATGTGGCCCTAAGCAAATCATGGTAGGTCGAGTCATTACACCTTTATGGGGCGATGGTTGGATACCTGTGAAAGTTATAAATCCCACTAACAGTGTGTTGACATTGAGAAGAAATGCAAAGATCGCAGACGTTTCTCCATGCATTGCTGTGGAAGATCTCCCAGAAAGTGAGTTCATTAAGTCTCAAGTTCAACACTTTCAACATGAGTATGGTCCCCAGGAATCTGAGGATGAGATGGTGCGAATCTTGTATGACTTGGGATTGAGAGACCTAGATCTGACGGCGTGTGAAGTGTCTTCCTCTTGGAAAATGAAATTACTCCATCTCATCAAGAAATATAAGTCCATATTTTCAAGGAATAAGATGGATTGTGGTGAAGCCAAAGATTTTGACATCGGATCCGCTTAATGGATGACAAACCCTTTCGTCTCCCCTACCGTCGTGTACCTCCAGGCCATTATGAGAAACTGAGAGTAGCGTTGGATGAAATGGAAGAGAAGTGTATTATCAGAAAATCAAATAGTGAGTATGCTTCTCCTCTTGTCCTGGTGTGGAAAAAGAATGGTGATCTGAGAATCTGTACAGACTTTCGATGGTTGAACGCCAGAACAGTAAAAGATGCCCATCCTCTACCACACCAGTCAGACGCCTTAGCTGCTCTTGGAGGGAACGCTTTCTTCTCGACTATGGACCTTACCTCAGGGTTCTACAATGTTCCTTTGCATAAGGACAATAGGAAATACACTGCTTTCTCGTCTCCATTTGGATTGCATGAATATAACAGGATGCCGCAGGGCCTCTGCAATAGCCCAGCTACATTCATGCGCATGATGATGTCAATCTTTGGTGACAAGAATTTCACCAGTTTATTGTGCTACCTTGATGATCTCATGGTCTTTGCTCCCAACGAACAGGTTGCACTTGAAAGAATGGAAATGGTGTTCTCAAGACTCAAGGCCCACAATCTCAAGCTTTCCCCTAAAAAATGCCATTTCTTGAGAAAGTCAGTCAAGTTTCTTGTCCATGTAATTTGTGAAGATGGTGTTAAAACTGACCCTGGGAAAATAAAGGCCATTACGGATGTTAAAGCAGTTGACTTGATGGACTCTGATGGAATCACTCCATGCCATAGAAAAATCAGATCATTCTTGGGTATGGTATTATACTATCAACATTTTATAGAGAGATGTTCTGCCAAAGCCAAGCCTTTATTCGAGCTTATCTCCAAAACGGACACAAAACGCTCTAGAGGCAGGAGGAGGAAGCTCAACTCAAAAGCTGTGTGTGTAAAACTCTCACCTACCGACTGGACGAACAAATGTCAGAAAGCATTTGACACTTTGAAAGAGGATCTTCTCTCAAGCGTAACGCTGGCTCACCCAAACTTCGAACGTGACTTCATACTAGCTGTAGATGCCTCATTTGATGGATTGGGTGCTGTTCTTTCCTAGATCCCAGAGGGTGGCACTTTAGCAAGACCAGTTGCATTTGCTAGCAAGACGCTATCATGTTCTCAGATGAATTACCCAGCTCACAGGCTAGAATTCCTCGCACTTAAGTGGGTGATATGTGACAAGTTCCATTATTGGTTGAAGGGGTGTCATTTTAATGCTTGGATGGATAATAATCCCCTCACCTACATACTCACCAAGCCAAGACTCGATGCTTGCGAGCAACGCTGGGTTGCTAAGCTAGCTTCCTTCAGCTTCGACCTGAAATATGTGCCCGGTTCTAAGAACGTAGTCGCAGACGAGTTGAGCAGGGAACCTTTTGTCCAGTCCAGTGTAAGTCATCGACTCGTAACTGAACCTTACCAGTCTTTGCTCAGTCAGGCTGATGGAGTTGTAGGTCAAGTCATCCAAGATTCTTTCCGACTTGCCACTAACTGTCAAGTATTGAGTCCTGCTGACAATTCTTCTGGATCGACTGGAGTTGGCAGTCAATGTCAGACAACAGCAGGTGCTTTGAGTTCACAGGATGTTGCTGCTGTATTGGACGCGCATTGTTCTGGTGGTGTAGGATGATTCATGGATGTGGAATCCATTCCACACTTCCTTGATGCAGACCAGACTGCTGCACTCAATGTGAGCACACTTTCAGCTGCATAAGAACAGGACACCGCTGTGAGTAGAGCACTCTTTTATGTTCAGAGACATCGACGTCCTGACAAGCGTGAATGTGCTAGTGAATAACTGTACTGTCCTGAAGCTTCTCAAGCATTGGAATAAACTTACCATCAGAGATGGCATGCTTTTCAAAGTCAAAAGAGACAATCAAATGAACAAAAAGTTGCATCAATTCATTGTCCCAGATACTCTGAAACAACAAGTGCTTCATGGTCTGCATGATGCAGCTGGTCATCAAGGGCACTCCAGGACTCTTTCATTGGCCAGACAACGGTTCTTTTGGATAGGCATGGAACATGACATAGCAAGTTATGTAAGGAACTGTATGCAATGTATTGTAGGAAAGACTCCTGAACTGAAAGATTGTGCTCCTCTTGAGAACATGCGTACCTCTGAGCCGATGGAACTCATCTGTATCGATTTCTGGACAGCAGAGCGGGGTGACAAGAGTGTGGATGTTCTGGTAGCGACGGATCATTTCACTAAATTAGCCTACGCTTTTCCCTGCAAGAACCAGTCTGCAAAACAGATTGCTCATCACTTATGGAATGGTCTCTTCTGTGTTTACGGATTCCCTAGGCGAGTGCATTCGGATCAAGGTCCAAGTTTTGAGAGCAAATTAATAAAGGAGTTGTTGAATATGTCAGGTGTCAAGAAATCGCACAGCACTCCTTATCACCCGATGGGAAACGGGATCACAGAACACTTTAACAGAACCTTAGGGAACATGATAAGAGCCTTACCTCCCCATTCCAAAGCCAAGTGGCCACAGTCTTTGCAGATGCTAACATTCTGTTATAACTGCACTGTTCACGGCTCAAATGTGATCTTGGCGAAGCTGCGAAAATTGCACAGAATCACAGTTCTACTGAGCAAGCTCGGCATGCAAGGATCTACAATCGTAAAGTGAAAGGATCACTTTTGACCATAGGTGACAGAGTACTTCTGGCGAACCATGGTGAGCGTGGCAAATGGAAAATCGTAGACAAGTGGGAAGTGATGTCAGTGAGATCACCCATTAATGTCTATTGGATAAGAGACACTGAAATAGGCAGAGAAAAGACTGTGCACAGGAATCTCTTACTCCCTGTTAACTTTTTGTACAAAGATGGAGTCGATTTACCATCTAAGTCCCATTCAAGTGATTCAACTACAGACTTGCCTGATCATCCCAAGAGTGATATGAGAACGGCTCACTGGGTTATGCAGTCTGATCAGCACAGCTGCCCTGATAATGACAGTGATTCAGTTGTTTTGTCTGAAATTCAGTGTTCTTTGGATGTGCAAAATTCCAATTCAGTGTGTGTGTGCATGTAACGGTGTGTAAAAGTGTTAAATTGATGCATGAATGGGGACAGCGCCATCTGTCTGCTGCGTGATGGCATTTAGCACGTGAAATAGGGACCGCCCACAGCAGAGATAATGAGACGTGCTGTGGGTAAGTCGCATGTTTTCAGCAGCCGGAGAATTAAGTCAAAATGATTAAAAACACACAACTAACTGCTTTATTGCTGATTTATCCTGCAATGAACTTCTTATAGAACTGTTGATATGTGTTGTTTTATGTTGAGTTATTTTCAGTTTGTATTACGAGGCCTAGTCGTAATTAATTTGTGCATTGTTTTTGTTTTGTGTAAAAGTGATTTTAGAAGTTTCCCTTATTTTGTACGTGTTCTCCACTGTGCAGGTATGTTGTAAGATGTGGTGTTTTAATGTTTAATGTATTAATTGTTCAAATGGAATTGTATATGTTCGCCGCTAGGTGGGGATGTTTACCCTCTGATCCAATTGAATTGTTAAGTTTTTCATTTATTTGTGATCAATTCATTGAAATGTCTATTGAAGTTGTCAAATTGGAAAATTAACACTATATGATTACAACGCATAAAGATTTAATTGAACTGTTTTAAATAAACAGCAGAGATAATGAGACATGCTGTGGAAGTGATTTTAATTCTCCGTGCAGTTTCCCTTATTTCTACATGTTCTCCATTGTGCAGCTCAGCATTAAGACCGTCACACAAGCCTATATTGAGACTTCAGGGTGTACTTCACAGGATCCCAGCACACAGTTCCTGGGCTGAATAAATGTAGTTTCAGCCACTGGCACATGATCACTCTGCTTACCTGGCACAGACGGTCTCCAGGCAGCCGGTAATTAACAGCACTGCAACCTTTGATGAAACATTTTACCGCTCAAAGTATTTCGGTTATCTCCACCGGAAGATAACCAACATATCATTCAGAGTCATTGGTTTTGCTTTCAGCACTTTTTAAAACATCTTTGTGTCGGCACCCACACACATACACTCAGGCACACGCAAAGTCTACAGCTTTTTTTCCCCATATATGGTGCGGAGTGGGCTCGTTACCAAGGTGACGGTTAGTTTCCATATTATGAAATATATACGCTGTCCTTGGTTTACAGTAAGAGAAGCACAAAATAACAAAGTTACAGAAGAATACATGTACTATGTCTCCATGCAAACAAACAAGAATATCATACCAACAGAGTTCTGAACGTTAAGTCAATTCTGATTGGTGGCGTGATGTTATTTTAGTATCTCTGGGTGAATGTGGTGGGTGCATAAAACAGCGGTGCGATGCGGTTCCTGCCGTCGTGTGACAGCAGCTGTCATGTCTGTGGGGGAAAAGCCGCGTGGAGCTCGCATTTAGACTAGAGTTGTGTCATGAAATTACGGCAGTCATCACACAAGCTTACTTATACTTATTTATTTTTCTACAAAAATATTTCACCTTATAAAAGACAGCTCAGAATGTACATTGTTTTTTGCAACTGCCATATTAGTTTTTACCTTAAATATATATATGTATATGTATTTATATATAGTATATAAGCATTTCTTTCCATATATGATCAGAGTGCACTCCAGTATGAGTCAAACATCCTCCCAGTCTAAGTATTTTCTCATAATGTCCTCCGCTCTCTCTGACTGGAAAAACTGTTGGAAAGACTGTAAGAAGACAAAAATAACTGTTTAAACAAAGCTGTGAAATGTTTCTAGCTGTGGTGATCCAGGCATTGTGAATCCAGCATCATGCATGACCTTGAACTAAACAAAAGTGGTGTTTATTACAAAAATACAGTCGACTGCAAATCAGTAACTGTCATTGCTTTAGAGTGATGTGGTGTATATTACTAAAACAGTCAGTACTGAAGATGAGAGTAAATATAATTGCTTAGAACAAGGCAGAATATTAAGAAAAAGATGCTAAGACACTGGGAATAGGTGGATCAGAGAGGACAAGGAAGAGACTGTTACAATAAGAAACCCGTAGTATAAGTAAAGGATTATGCTTTTAGCAGAAAGTGCCAATAAAAACGAGTGACTGGATTCTTAAAGCACTTGGAGCGAGGGAAGGTTAAGGTTGTGACTCATGGTATCCCATGATGCCTCTGAACTGCAGCCAGCAGGAAGCCCTATTCGTGAGATTTCTGCCACCTCCCCGATATCAGCAATATTACTACTATCGCTATCATCATGATCATTACTATTACTGGCTTTGGAGATGCCTCAGAAAGCTGGTTACTGTCTCTCTTGAAATTCTGAAACAAAATCATTACATAAATCTGATAATGGATGTTCTCAGGTTTTCAATACTACTACTAATAAAAAATATATTTTCACTTTTTCTAATAAAAATGTTAGTGATACTTGCCTGTGCAAAACACGCTACCACAATGGGCATTTAGACTGTTGCTATGTGGTTGCTAGGGGTTCTTGTGGATGTATTCCATGTATCTGATATTTTGGGTCCTAAATATGGCTCATATCCCTCCTGCAGGATGTTTTTTGCTTGTTTTATTGTCTGCCAGGTGAAGTTGTGCGTCTGATAAATTAACAGCACACTTCAATGAGCGATACCATTTATATCTGTAGCACGATGGTGTGAGATAAATTATGTGCCGAAGTTTAATACATGGAGTTGAGTTGGCAATAGCAAGCATCACTAATAATAATAATAATAACAGAATTTCCAATTTTCAGAAAAAACAACAACAAAAAGCATCAAAAAAAAAAAGAAAAGGAAAAAGTGATCCAATTCCTCTCTTGATTGAAGTGCTGAGTCCGTTCCATCAGTCTCTCACCACTCTCTTCACCCACAGGCTGCTGTATGTTCTGCTCCTTGAGTCTTTTTTGAGTACAGGCCTGTGGCTCTCCCCTTATCAGAGAGGAGCAGAGGAGAGAGCGAGAGCGAGCGTCCAGAGTGGCGCTAACACCCAGGCGGGCGAGAGGGTCAGTCGCGTCCCCAGCGGGGAGGCGGAGTCCGAAGTGCAAGAACAAACCTCGTAGCCATTTTCTGCATGGTCTGCATGGTGCTGTCCGTGCAGCCTCGTGTTCGAGTTGTTCTGCATCTCCGGGGAGTCCGACTGCATTTCTGTGCACACCAGCCAGTCCTTGCCGATGGGACGCGGATAACCCGCTTCGACCTCCATATCGCTGCCCGCCACGCGCCAGTACTCCTTTCCCTTGAAGAAATACGACGCACCTGGGTAGAGAGAGAGAGCGGAAAATACAAGGAAATAAAATACAGGTTGATGCGTAGAATGGATTTTTTCCAGACCTGCTTTCATCTAGTATACAGATCATTATGATTTCACTTTTCCCTCTATATGGCTTTTGTCAACTCTGTTTCCTGCTGGAGCGATTCTAGGATTTCAGCCTTGGAGGGCTTGACCCCCAGTAATACTGTAGGTGTTGAGCAGTGCTTTTCACACTGTAGTCTCTGGACACTGGTGGTCTGTTTAAAGGGGACCTATTATGCAAAATTCACTTTTATAAGTTGTTTGAACTCAGATGTGTCCAGAGTGTTTGTAAACATGCAGCCTATAATGGTAAAAATCCACCCACTCCTTTTTTTATAATCCCCATAAATCATAAACAGTCTCTCCAGAGTCTCCGTAGACTCCCGGCATCTGAGCCACTGAGGACACTCTAGTTGAATTTCATTTATGAAGGAAATGTGTTGATTAATAAACTCATAACAATGAACAAACTCAGTTAACTGAGGGAATTGCAGGGGGTTTTTGAGTGAATAAAAAGCTAATCATTTTTTAAATCATAAAAATGTAAAATTAAAATAAATGATTTAAATGAAAATCAAAATAAAAGATGAAATATTTTATATATTTATTTACCTGCATGTCACCAACATCAGAGAACCATGAACATTCAAATGCATTATTAATTTATTGAAATATTAACTTAAAATCTCAGGGCATAAATATTTAAAGTAAATATCTTAGGTCAAAAGGCTGACAAAAATGTTTGGAAATTCCTTAATTAGCTGATTGTAACTGACATATGTGTCTATTCAAATAAAAATTATTAATAATGTTTGCATAATCTCATTTTTAAAGAGCTAGTTCAACAACAACAACAAAAAACAAAAAAACAATGATTTATTCACTCTCATGTATTTCAAAACTTGCATACATTTCTTTTCATGAAAAACATGCCCAAGCCATTTTTTTCTATACAATGAAAGTTAACCAAGCAAGATTTTAAAGTAATATACTGAATAATGACTCAATATTTGGTCTTTTCCTCATAAAGCTTTCAGATGATTTTAGATTCATACGGATTGCTTTTTTTTTTTTCCTTTTGGGAGCTCGACAGTGCCTGGTCCTGGTATAAGGAAGAGAGCAGCTCAGATATTCTGCTAAATATCTCCTTTTGTGTTCCAAAGAAGAAAGTCTTATATTTTGGAATGACATGAGAGTGAGAATATAATGTAATATTAAATATTTTTAAAATCTATTTCTTTAACACTCAACTGACAGTAAATCACATGTTTTTTGGGGGGATGAGATGAAATAGCTAGAATCACAACAGGAGACCTCCACATTTTGCTTCATGATGAAAAGCTTTTCCTCCAGTTCAGCCTAATGCTTGCATTTGTCCACTCTGAACAAGAGCTTTACTATCTCTCTCTGTCTCACTCTGCAGGTGAAATTGGCCTCAGTGCTGTCTATTTGAACAGGATACTGTTGCCAGCACCACCTCAGGCTGATAGTTCCTCCCCCCGTGGGGGCCGGGACTGTCACTTTAGAGTGTGGCCTGTTGTCACTCCTCATTCCTGTGGGGCTAGCAAAGCCTCAGAGGACAACACCTGATGAGACAACTTCCCTGCCCCTCATTCTGCCTACAGAACCACTACTGCAAGGAAGATCGGGGCCGTATTCACAAAACATTTTATCTTACCACTAAGCGTTCTCCTAAATAGCAGTAAAGGTTTTTAGCTAAGAGTTTTCTCTTAAAACCTATTCACAAAGCTGCTGAGACCAACTTTTACTAAGGAATAGAAGTCTGAAAGTCTTAAGCTAAGAGTAAGGGCGGGGTTGACCTCGTTGCTATGGAGTATACACACAGTGATTGGCTGATGGGGGAGGTGTCAGCGATTTAATCATAGAAATATTGTAGAATGAGGTGTCATGTTTCCATATTCAAATAAAGGTTTTAAAATGTAGGCTAAGTGTCACTAATTAAACTAGTATATACAGTTAATTGTCCGCCTCTTGGATGTCTGCATCTCAAGAGAATGCAGAATTCAAGCGACAAATTATGTTTTATAAACAAAGTTTGTGAGGAACACATTCAAATGGTCTTTCTAATCAGCACGAGAAGAGGAATAAATAAACAGACAAGAGCCGACTCCTCGCCTATAGTTACTTTGACAGTTTTCTGCATCCCTCTGCCACCCCGTCCCTCACTCTCGGCTGGGGATATGGGGAGAACTTTGGGTTTCCAAGTTCGGAGCCCTCGATCCTCTTGGACAGTACACCAAATACGCTTATTATATATTTTATTACTCTATTCAATCATTTATAAGTGTGAACTTATGAAAACCACTGCCACAGGTAATCGGACAATATTTATTTATTTGTTAAAGATTTATTTTTGGCGCCTCATCGTAGATTCAGATCTATAAATAAAAATGTATTGCATTTATGAAGAAAAAGTTCAGCACCTAAGGCTTTATCGCTATTGCCTCATTGGTGTACAGTGTCTTTGGGCAGATGAGGACTGTTTGTGATTTGGTCTTTGTGACTTAGGAGTCCTCTTGACTACTCCTAACGTTTCACAGATTTAGGAGCTAGTTTTAGTGCTAAAATGCTTTGTGAAATACTCATAGAGCAAAAATTTAGGACTCCTAAAATTAGGACTGACACGCTCATTATTTTTTAAGAGTTTCTCCTAATTCAGCGATTTAGGAGCTACTTTTAGCCTTAAGATGTTTTGTGAATACGGCCCCTGGTGTGTCAAATCGAGCCTAAAGGTCTGTTCACACCAAGAACAATAACTATAAAGACAACTATAATGATCACTATATTAGCGCCCGCACCAGAGGACTACTGTTGTCAAAAGTACCAACTTCGATACCAAGTCGATACTGAAATTTTAAAAAGGTGACACTTTGAACACTGTTGAGTGGATTCGTAAACACCTCTGATTGGCCATTGTGTTCACGCACTCAACATATACAGTATGTGATTGGCTACAATGATCAACACTTCAAAAACATGTTGCTCCCACTTTCAAAAACACTTTCAAACACTTCTGTGTGCTTTCAAACGCTCCCGTGCGTTGATCATTGTAGCCAATCGCAGACATGTCTGATGAACGCGTCAACACAATGGCCAATCAGAGGTGTTTATAAATCCGCTCAAAGCGCCACATTTTTAAAATTTCAGTATCGACTTGGTATCGAAGTTGGTACTTTCGATAACACTTCAGCAGACAATGATATCATTCTGTTTATTCTAAGTGCGTTGCAGTTTTGTCTTCTGCCTCTTTAAATGCTTGAGGTTTTTAAAGCAGAATGGATTCTGATTGGCTGTCAATGTTTTTATCATTCATCAGCTGGAAAAAATTATTCTGAAAGTGATTCCAAAAATATCATTTTTCGGTGCCGTTATCATTAGAGCTGTGTTGTGGACTCTGCTAATCTTTTATATTTAAAACAATATTTTGAACTATATTTTTATTTTTATAGTTATCATTCTTGATGTAAATGGGCCTTAAACTGTGATTGTAAGTGAATTAACAATATGCAAAACTGCAAAGATGATTTCTTAGGGGGGATAAAACAGCGCGAACAAAAGGTAAAAAAAAAAAAAAGAAATGGACCCTAATGGCCCCTAACTTTCCATTTTATACATTTGCCATGAGATAAGGAAAAAAACAGCGAGACGTGACAATGATCAAAAACGTTCACCTGCATGTCTTTATAGGCTAACATAAGCATAATAGGCAAAATAAATGACCTTCACATTCATACAAATGATGGGATGTTTCACTTGTGGGTGACATTTCAAAAATGTTCAAAATGCTTTAATGCTAATCACAGGGCTGCAAGTAATTACTTTGTTGGAATACCACACATAAAATGTCCTAATAGATATTACTAAAATATGTATCCTGATAAATCGTACTCATCTATGTGACCATCCTAAACTCTGCAAAAAGAAAAAAGGGGGCGTGGCCTGTATTTCTTTCACATCAGAAATAGGCTTTCTACCCGTCAAACATTTTGCATATTTAGATTTGCTGACATTGTACGGTCAAACTGAATAATTGCGTTCAACATTTTGAATGATTTCATGCATTAACTCTAGCCCTAGTATAAATGCGAGAGACAAAAATGGGGAAAAAAAGTAGCTGTGTGTGTTTTTAAACGAAAGTGCTCAAAAAGATGCATTTGCAAGCTTTGCTTTTATTGAACACATGCTTTATTTGGTCCACAGAATTGCAATTGCCTGGTCTTCATCCTTGAGGACACCACAAGGAGCTCACTGTGCATTAGACACAATGCTGTGCATTAGGCATGACAGGACATTATGCCCCGTTCTCCATTCTGCTCACATAGACCTCAAAACTGCTGCTATGACAACCACACAATCAAAACACCTGCACAGCTAACATCCTCTCCACCCAAATAAAACCATTTCTTCCAAGGTTGATCGGGCATTACAACTGCATACACAGTCCCTTTTAAATGATGTATAAAGCTTTAAAGAGTCATTTTTGAGATGTTACTAGATATGTATTGCACATGATGGAAGATATTAGCATCCATTTGAATTTTAGAAGGAAAGTGGTTGATTTAATGATTTTTTTTTTATTCCGGAGTGTCTATTTTTAAGTTCAAATAGAGCATAATGTCAAAGTATCATCAAGTTATGTTTACCACAGGCTTTATTTTACTCATAAATTGAAAAACCCTATTATAAAACCCTATAGGAAAATCTCAAAGGAACCGGTGGTGAATTAGTCTTTTGACGGGTTTTGACGTCATACCGCACCACTCTATAGCGGGCCTTGTTGTTCAAGAGACATAATGCGATTCACCACACTTACTGTCAGACCACCGCATGGCATCATCCAGTTGAGATGGGATCCCTTTCCACAGCGCTGTGTCTTTTGGGTAGCCGAGGTCCATGCGACGCAGATGGTCATCGTAGCGCCAGTAACGGCTGTCCTTGAAGAAGTAGGTCTTCTCATTATGCAGCCAAACAAAACTGCATCCACTCCTTCCGCGGGCAGCCCAAAATCACTGACAGGTCGTGGGTAGCCCTCTTCAACGTTATTGTCCTTGAACACCCAATATTTCCCTCCTAAAGATGTGAGAAGAACTTATTGTGAAGTGGGAAAATGGTAAAGGCTTTCTTTACCAGCAGACCAGGTTAGAAAACACAGACCTGCTGTGAAATGCATTTAAATGCTCTAAATATACCACATTTCTTTTTTACCTCCATGCTTTTGAGCTTCAAAACACTCTTGCATTATATCTTTGAAGGACATTGTTCACTTTATAGTCCTACTCTTATTAAAAATGACATTTACTTAACTAGAAAGCATTAAATTCCAATCAAATTTTCGTAAGAATTAGTGTTCATGCTCTAGGGAGCATTTAGCTTAAAATGTCTGGAATTAACTATACAATCAGAGGGTCTTTTTGAAATATTGCAAAAAAAATAAAAAATCATTTTGAAGAGCTTTCGAGAAATGTTCTTGGTCTCTAACTGTGGAATTACAACAGATTATAGACTGCCAAAAGCAACAAGCATAGTGTAAAACTAGATTGGACATTTTCAGAAGGAAATGTGTTGCACAAAACACCACCACAATGCTAAGGTGTTTTGAGTGGTTGCTATTTCTATCTATTCTTTTCTATCTATTTCAGTTACAATTAACAGCTAGCATAGTCAGTGTGCTGTATACCTTCATGTAGCCACCACAACCTACCCATGAGCACTCTTTAGCACAATGGTAACCACAAAAACTTCAAGATTATTGACAGCTAGCAGTGAAAATGGGTACTGCAGTCCAAATTCAAATTAAAGCTGCAAGCAGCGATGAAAGGGCCCTCGCACCCGGGCTCACCGCCATCCATTGGCCTTAGGAAAACAGTGAACAATGGGTGACATGCAGGTAAGTGAAATAATACAGGAGAATTATGACAAAGTCATTTCAAAGTGCCATGCTTCCTGCTGCCAACAGGTAGCACATTGATCGTAACTGAATATTGCCATGTAGATGTCTTCAGGCCAGGACTATTATTAAACATGTGTAGTTTGGATCGGCTATTGTACGCCTGAGTTACAACAACTTCCTGTTTCGTGGCGTTAATCGCAAACATTAGCACTTAGCCAAGTGTTGCATGATTTAATGTGTTTCTAGTATGTTTGGTACTTTGTGGCATATTGAAATGTGTTTTAGGGAGTGAATTACAGTGTAAAGCATGCCATTTCCTGTTGCCAGCAGGTGGCACTATGACTAACTGAATATTGGCATATAGATGTCTTTAGACCAGGACTCTTATCACACATGTGAAGTTTGGGGCAGATCGGACATTGTATGCCTGACTTACAACAGCTTCCTTTCTCATGACGAAACATCAGACTTTGTCAGGCTGCCACGGACACGCCCTCCAACGAAATGACAAGATCTTTGATATTTATCATCGTTAAGTCCTTAAGATTAGACTGACAACATATGATGTTATCTCTCTGTTAAATCTCTACGAGGAGTTAATCACAGTATAAAACATGTAATTTCCTGTTGCCCTCAGGTGGCGCTATGACTGTAACTGAATATTGGCATGTAGATGTTTTCAGGTCAGGACTCTAATAAAACGTGAAGTTTGGGGCAGATCGGACATTGTATGCCTGAGTTACAACAACTTCCTGTTTCATGGTGAAACATCGAACTTTGTCAGGCTGCCAACTCTAGATCTTCGCAATTTAACGTCGCAAAAGGCGTTTAGATTAGACTGACCAAATATGATGTTGATCTGATTAAAGCTCTAGGAGGAGTTTGTTAAAGTCCATTGAGCCATTTTGCCACGCCCAATTCTGCAACCCATATCAGACGTACATTTTCACCACTTCTGATGCGTGTGCAAAGTTTCATGAGTTTTCGAGCATGTTTAGGCCCTCAAAAATGCGATTCATTTGGGAGAAGCAGAAGAATAATAACAAACGGAGCAATTCCAATAGGGTCCTCACACCATCAGTGCTCAGGCCCTAAATATTGGAGAGAGTAGTTTCCCCTGCCCCACCCTCCTGAGACTTAAAGCTCATGAAGGTTGCCAGATTGAGGACATGCAGCAGGGTCAAGTGCAATTAAGTTGTTTAGCTATAGTATACGTTTGCAATGTTTTAATTGCTGAGGCTTTTTGGGTCAGGTAGAATCTGCGATTTCTGACATAGTTAATTTGCTTGCGGCAACCCGGGGTGTTAAAATACTACTGGGTAAATTGGCAGTGACCGGGATAACACAGACCTAAACAAAAACAGACATTCTGACACGGAACGTACATTTCAAAGTAGAATGCAATGATTGGACGAACATTTTTTGGTCCTGATGCTTTCAGAGAAGATGTATGTATTTTTTTAATATTGAGACCACTTCTATTATTGATTGCTATCAGGATATGAAGAGAGTTTCAACCAGAATAACAAAAATTGCCTACCCTGCCTTTAAAATGCAATCATCAACATTATTAATGATCAACATAAAACCTCTTAAAAATAATGTTTGGAACAAAGTTAAATTAAATCAGTAAATTTGGATGTTTAATTTGCAACCATGCATTTATTAAAGGTATATTCTGAAAATGTTATATTTTTGGAAAATGTTTACATCTCTGAGACAAGCTGCATGACTTCGGCTACCATTCATATCTGCAGCATGTCTATAAACAGATTAGGATGAGTTATGTGTCAAAGTGTAATACTTAAGGGGAGACAAATGTAGTAACAAATGTGCAAAAGGTTATACTAAAAGGTTATATTAAATCAATTTAATAATCCAGGCATTTACCTTTAAAGAACACTATCCTATGGTCTCCAGGTCTCTCATAAACAGCATCCACACTGTCCAGGTTGGCAGGCAGGCCTCTCCAGAAGCGATGGATCTGAGCTGGCCTTAACGACACCAGGTGCTTTTCGCGTGTCAGACGCCAAAAATACTTCCCTGATGAGAAGTTTGACAGTAAGAACGTGTTATTATTTGTGTGTTTATGCAAGCTTATGGTGTAATTATGTGCTATCACATGATGTATAAGGGACATTGTTAATAAAAAATAGAATAAATAAATAGAAAACAAAAATAAACTGAAAATACTAAAATAACAAGATTGATAATGCAAAAAAGTATTTTTTATCAATATTTATAAAATACGATAGATACATTTAAAATAAGATACATTTACTTAAGAAGCAAACATTTATTTAATATTTTATTTCTTTTTAAATTGAATAAAATAGAATAAGATAGTATAATAAAATATGTAAATCTTGAATTGTTTTTCTTCTTACACCACTTGCAATTTTTTCTTCCCTGTTTTAATAATTAACTCTACTAATTCTAACCAGGTAAGAAAATGAAACTGAAGTTCAAAAAACAACCTCAAATTCAAGATATGTCACATGACAACGAGTCGGAATATCTTACTAGCAATTTTAGTTATAATATCTCCTGCAATTATGCATTCTATTAAATTGGTTTTATTTTAACAATGTAAAAATATTAGAAAACAAGACAGATTAAGTCTAGTTTTTCTTTTTTAAACAGATGTTTTGTAGTTTATACACACAAAAGGATGTATAACCTTATTCATCGTCGATTGTTAATATTTATTCATTTCACCCTAGACTTCTGAGTGTTCTTACCTTTGAAAAAGAAGGCCTCCCCTCGAATCTGGGCAACAGCATCAAAGTGGCTAGTGCATCGGTCAGGGGCGTCACGGGCAGGTCTATGAGAAAGTACAAAGAAAAAAGAAATGGATAAACTTTGCAAGGAGTGTGAAGGTAGAGCACAAGACTTTCACTAGTAGAAGTATTTGTGTTTCTACATGAGTGAATCATTGATTATGGAAGGAATAATTGAATTATTTAAAATTTATGCACATCCTAAGGTGGTCATGCAGCTTTAGTGCATTGTGGAATAATTTCACAGCAGAATCATTTTAAATAATGATATGATCCAGAGTCAAACATTTTGCCTATACAGTCGTGGTCAGAATTATTGGCACCCTTGGTAAATATGAACAAAGAAGGCTGTGAAAATAAAATTTGCATTGTTAATCTTTTTGACCTTTTATTTAAAAAAAAAAAAATCACAAAAAATCTAACCTTTCAAATGATACACTCTCCTCTTCAGTTTTCTACAGGGTTCAGGTCAGGGGACTGGGCATGGTCATGGCAGAAGCTTCATTTTGTGCTCAGTGACACATTTTTGTGTTGGTTTTAATGTTTGTTTTGGATCATTGTCCTGATGGAAGATCCAACCATGGCCCATTATCAGATTTCTAGCAGAGGCGGTCAGGTTTCAATTTTTTATCATTTGGTATTTGATAGAATCCATGATACCATGTATCTGAACAAGATATCCAGGACCTCCAGCAGAAAAATAGGCCCACAACATTAAAGATCCAGCAGTATATTTAACCGTGGACAGGGGGTCATTTTTATCCTTGTGCGCACCAGACCCATCTTGTGGGTTTGCTGCCAAAAAACCTCTTTTTTTTAGTTTCATCTGACCATAGAACCAGTTCCAGTCGTTTCTGACAACTGAATATGCTGGAGTTTGTTTTTAGATGAGAGCAGAGGATTTTCTTGAAACCCTCCCAAACAACTTGTGTTGATGTAGGTGCTGTTTGATATATTTTTTTGAGGCTTTCTGACCCCATAACTCAACTATTTTCCGCATTTCTCCAGCTGTGATCCTTGAACAGTCTTCGGCCACTCAAACTCTCCTCCTTTCGCTGCACATCAGAACTATATTCTTTGGTTTTACTCAATGTGATGAATGATTAAGGAAATTTGGCCTTTGCGTTTCCTCATATTTATACTATTGTCAAACAGGAAGTCATGGCTGGATAATTTCATGTTCCTAGTCACCGTGATGTGCTAAAAGCTGTAAATACAAAGGGGGATATACACCGCCAGTCAAAAGTTTGGACACGGTAAGATTTTTAATGTTTTTAAAAGAAGTTTCGTCTGCTCACCAAGGCTGCGTTTATTTAATTAAAAATACAGTAAAAACAGTAATATTGTGAAATATTATTACAATTTAAAATAACTGTTTTCTGTTTGAATATATTTTATGAAGTAATTTATTCCTCTGATCAAAGCTGAATTTTCAGCATCATTACTCCAGTCTTCAGTGTCACATGATCCTTCAGAAATCATTCTAATATGATGATCTGCTGCTCAAGAAACATTTATGATTATTATCAATGTTGAAAACAGTTGTGTACTTTTTTTTTTCAGGATTCCTTGATGAATAGAAAGTTCAAAAGAACAGCATTTATCTGAAATACAAAGCTTTTGTAACATTATACACTACCGTTCAAAAGTTTGGGGTCAGTAAGAACTTTTATTTTAATTTTTTTGAAAAGAAATTAAAGAAATTAATACTTTTATTCAGCAAGAATGCATTAAATCGATCAAAAGTGACAGTAAAGACATTTATAATGTTACAAAAGATTATATTTCAAATAAATGCTGTTCTTTTGAACTTTCTATTTATCAAAGAATCCTGAAAAAAAAATATTTTACACAAATATTTTGTACAATTGTACACAAATGTTTCTTGAGCAGCAGATCAGCATATTAGAATGATTTCTGAAGGATCATGTGACACTGAAGACTGGAGTAATGATGCTGAAAATTCAGCTTTGATCACAGGAATAAATTACTTTATAAAATATATTCAAACAGAAAACAGTTATTTTAAATTGTAATAATATTTCACAATATTACTGTTTTTACTGTATTTTTAATTAAATAAATGCAGCCTTGGTGAGCAGACGAAACTTCTTTTTAAAACATTAAAAATCTTACCGATTCCAAACTTTTGACTGGTAGTGTACTTCAGATATATTTTACTCATACGAATTTCTAGAGGTACCAATAATTTTGGCCAATGTGTATTATAGAAAAACATTTATTTCATAATGTGAATTTCCCCCCACATTAATTAGTTTTACTTCAATAAAGGGTTAGATTTTTTAAAAAAAAATTTAAATTAAAGATGAAAAGAATAAACAATGCAGATTTATTTTCACAGCCTTCTTTGATTATATTTACCAAAGGTGCCAATAATTCTGACCACAACTGTATCTGAGGGGTCAAGGTTTAGCTACTTAATCTGGTAGATTCTGGTAGATATCGTAACTACACCATCTGGCTGCATATTTCTCCACTGACGGCTATTGTAAAGTTGCCATGTATTCAGTCAAAACAAAACAAAATAAAATATAACAGCTAACACATGTGCCTTTTTTTATCTTAAGACACTTAACACTTCCGCCACCATTTAAAGGTGCAGTATGTGACATTGACAGCTAGCAGTTGAAGGGGGTACTGCAGTCCAAATTCAAAATATTGTAGAGAGTTGTTTCCCCGCCCCCTCCCTCTCAGACTCAATGCTCACACAAGGTGCCAGATCGAGGACATACAACAGAAATTAGTGTAATTGACACTGGAAAGCAATGAGCCTTACAGTATAAGTTCAGCTAATGTATACGTTTACACTGTTTTTATTGCCAAGGCATTTTAGGTCAGATTTGCAATCTCTGTCCCAGTTCGTTTGCTGTCTTCCATCGCTGTGTTTTCTGCCAACTGGCAACCCGGAGTGTCGAAATACTATTGGGTAAACTGGCAGTGGCCGGGATCACAAAGACCAAAATTGTTTTTTTTTTTTTTTTTTTTCAAGAAACTTGCTACATCTCTGCAAACATATGGTATTTTTATGCCTTAGTACAGTCAAAAAAAAAAAAAATTACATAGAGCACCTTTAAATATCCAGTTTAGAGTCAGCACAAGCCACCGGTGCTTTTTTAAAGCGCTAGCCCTTACATATTTTATCGTAAGTCTGTATAGGAATATTTTTGGCTAGTTATGGCTATGTGCAACCAGTCCTGAATGTCCTTATTATGTGCTTGGTTTAAGATTGGGCAAATCAAAGAAGAAGATGTTATCACCTGCTTGCAACAAAAATCTCGGAATGCGTTATCCCCTCGGCTAATGACTGACTTAGCACTTTGACGTGGCTGGGATGCTAATGATGGAGCAATTACCGTGACAAAGCTGCTTTTGTGAGCGGGAACTCACCAGACACTTTATTAACAAAGATCTTCATTCACAGCTTATTAGCTGAGCTCTCTGAGAGGAATATATTACTGACCTTTGTCAAACTAAATCTACCTGTCTAACGAGTCAGCCGTGAAGATGGAGAGAGGGGAAAATAGAGAGGTGCAGGCTGCTCTCGTAGAAGCTAAATGCTTGCTTACTTGGAGTCAGGAATTGAGTCTATAATTTGTGTCATTCTGGCATTTGCTTCAGCAGCGCTGAGTGCAGTTGTGGGTGCATTATGAAGTCCATACATACTCTCCTCCAAAATTGACCACTACCACTGCATTTCAAAATATTCAAGACATGCTGACCAGAGGAATGTGGGTTTTGTAGATGTGTGCTTGTTGACTCACGGTATTGTGGATCTGTTTACGGGGAGGTCAAGCAGGACAGGAGGTTCGGCTGTTTGAGAGGGGTCATCTGTCTGCGGCGTGTGCGATACGGAGTCCCGAACACCTGACAAAACACAAAACTAGTTAAACTTGTGCAAAAGAATAAAAATGCGACACACCTGAGAGGAACACACACTCTAATTGCATTCTTGACTTTTTGACAAACCTTGTTACACCCAAGCAATTACTATAGAGATAACAACCAAAAAGGAGTTTTAAAAATGTATGAGTAATAATGCGCAAAAAGTTTAACAACCAACAAAATGCACAAGTTTAATCTATCTTTGTTAAAAATCAAATAGTATTTATTTCCAAAAGTACACTATCACTTTAACTTTTAACCCTCATGTTCTGCTTGGGAACCAAAAGGCCCTTTTAATAGCTCAAAAACATATGCAATATACATATTATGTGTCTGGTTGATGCTCAATGGGTTTATAATCATATGAGAACTTATTATAACTGAATTTTTGCCTTAAAAACACGCATTCAATGTCCTCCATCAAAAATATACAATAAAAAAGCTACAGTTTGATGGGGGCCCATCAAGTTAGCCCCAGGCACAAAGTATAATAAACTACAAGAAAATAAACAAGTCCATCTGACATCTTTTATTTTAAATGTGCATTTTTTACCAGGCTCCTATGTTTAGGTTCAGTAATTTCACTTTAATGGGAATGAAAAGGTTATTAGTTACTGAAATACCTTATTTTCAAAAATGTCACTTTAGTCAATTAATCAGTATTTAACAAATTTGACTGTCTTTTGTGTCCATGTATGTTTTTTTTTTTTTTTTTTTTTGACAACAAGACAAAGTAAAATGTCTGTTTCAGTTTTACAGCAGCACAAGGAACACTGTTTACTTGCTGCATGCAAAATCCTGTCGTTGCCACAGTAATGATGGACAAAACATGATAACAACTTGAAGCTCGGCAATTGAAAGCGGCTCATACGCACTCCGTTATTCATCTTGAAATCATATGATTGGATTTGCGTCTTCCGATTGGTTCTTCTGTGGACTTAGAGGCTTTTGCTGACAAAGGGAAGTGGCGTTTAGCAGTTTCTGATGAACAAGTATTTGATGAACGTATACTATGTGCGGAGAGTGTTAGCACAATATTATTATCTCATTTTTGAACGAGGTGGCGTTTAGCGGCTTTTGCATCTGAACTCTTCATTTGGATTTGTTCACATTGTACATTGTTGTTTTTTGTTTTTGTGCTGTGGTCATACTGACCTCATAAATAAGCATTTAACTTAGTTGTACAACAGAGGGTTCAATAATTTTGACTTGATCAGAGGAACATTTATATTAAAAAAGGAAATAATTTAAAAATAAAATAATGATTATGAAATTAAGACTTTTTTTCTTAGTTATCAGTTTTGTCTCTTATTTATTAAGTTTGTTTCAGATATTTATCTTAAAAAGAAAGACACAAATGAGATTTTTTTGTAAATCAATTGTTGATATGCAGTAAAAGTATTGAGCTATAAAATCGATGTGGACAGCATAGCTCAGATAAATTGGTCTTTGGAGAATGTTTAGTTCAGTTCATATTGAAATGTATGAGCACAGCTTGAGGCATTATTGAGATCTTTTCTGAAACATACAAGGAAACACTAAGATTACTGATTCTTTTTCTCAGGAGAAAAGAATTTGAATGTAAAATAAGAGGTTAATTACAAAATACTATTATTTTTATTAGTAGCCTACATCACAGGGGTCTCTGGCCCTCAAAAATAAAGAAAAGTAAATCTCAACAGAACATGAAGTCCATTAATTCATCGGGAAAAAGGATTGCTATTTCACTCTGGGTATGTGTGCTCTCATTATACTGCAGAAACTACATATGCATTTATTAAATGCTTGGCCCAGGTTCATCTACTCGAGTTTCAGGGCTCCAGGCACTATTTGCTTGAGCCAATCTTGAACTTTCCATCCCTATCCCTAAATGTTTCTCTATCTCTTTGCTTCCCACCATGCTTGTTTGCCTGCAGCATTCAGCATGTTGATTAGCAGGGTCCAAATCAGGGTGACGACCAATTAATCCCTGTGCTCCTAGTCTGGATCAACACAGCCATGTAATTAAATCAATAGTGCCCCTATACAAACCAAATCACTTCTGCTCTCTGCGCCCCTCGTTTAGGGCCTGTTATTTGCCTGGTGGGATCACACAAAAGGGCAGCCTGCAGAGTGGGCATGCAGTGCCAATCACTGCAAATTACAGTGGGCACTTCAGCTAAAAACAAGGTAATGTGAGTGGGGAGGGATGGAGGAAAAGCAGAGAACTGTTGAAACCCGTTTACGTCTGAATGTGTAAGTCATGTTGTGAATGCGCTCTTTCTGTAATTACTCACTAAAACACGGACAATAAATAACTAAAGCATAACACCGTGTCTACACTGGACGTAAGCGGCGCAGCGCGGCACGACGCATGAAAAGACAATAGAACCCATTATAATTAGTGATATTGTCTACAGTGGATGTGACGTGCTGCAACAAATTCCCGAACAGTAAACGGATTCCCTGTTCTATTTTTGACGTAGTGCAAGTGCTTTGCAATGGTCGGTTTGTCACATTCAGTGTAGACAGCTTTTAGCTGTTGCGGCGTGCCACGCGTCTGGTGTAAGGAATTAACAACAATAATAGCACACGACATTCAAGGTTTTCAAATGTTGACCTGTATAATATAATATAATATAATAATATTTTTTGCACACTCATCTCACTTTCTTGCACTCTACTTACTCTACTTACTTTAAAAAATCATTTTTAATCAAAATAAAATTGACTGTAAACCCTAACACTCAAAATAATTAATTGGTTTGAGTAGGGCAAACTCAAATTAAACAAATTAGTTCAATCAAATTGACTTTTATGAGTATTTAGAACTTTTTTTCTTTTTAATTTGCGAAACTGACACATTTGAAGTAATCTGAATTGTTTCAATGTTTTGAGTTTTACGAACTTGTTTCTTTTAATTTAGACCAACTTCAATGTGCCTGAAACTGGGCAGGGATTTCTATTTCCCAGCATGCTTGGCCAGGACACTCGAAAGGGAGAATAAATGCTCAAATTAAGTGCAAGATAAATGATAAGTAGGGGATTTAGTAGTGTTTAATGCTTTGCTATCCCGATTTAGAAAAGTTTCTGTCATGTGGGTTTTTTTGAGGGGTTACCATCACGGTGACGAGTGGAGCATGAGTTTAGTTTGAGAAAAGGTATATGATAAAAGATCTATATTGGCGTACTTTTGCCGTACAATTGCTAACTTAAAAAAAATTTGATGTAACTCAATTTTTTTGAGTTTTACCAACTTATTCGGGTTTACAGGGTACAATACATATGACGATGACATATTGACTACATTTTTGAATTAGGACTAAAACAGAAAACTGTATAAAATTAACAATGGCTGCGTCATTTATATCTGAACACTCAGATGGACCCACAAGAACAGAAATGATGGTGCAAATTGAGTTAGCAGGCTTATTTACAGCATTACCCGATTCTAGTTCTTTTAGTGAATACTAGGGCGCTAAAGAGTGACGAGTGGAGCATGTAACAGAGCATGTAACAGTGCTATCAGCAGGCACAACTCATTCTTAGTGTCATCCTTGTGTGTTTACTGTTGACAGATTACAGCATCTATCTGTCTGTATGTCTTGCAGAGAGACTGTGCCTTCGAGTTGTCGCTACTTGTCACTTTTTGCTTCTCCAACGATGCCAAGGCATCTGAGATTCAAACAGCAATAGCAGGTTGTCCGTGTTTGATTGAGGATCTCACACAGTCTGCCACAGTGCCTGTTTTCAGTTAGCTGATGGAGAGGGAGGAATTACGGGAGGAAAGAAAGAAACCAGACGTGACCAAGGGGTGGATGTTCTTACCGTAAAGCTGCCAGACACGGACCTTGTCTTCGTACGGGAGGTTGTACTTGAGCGGGTCGCCCACTGGCCCCTGGTAGTAAGGGCGCATGATGGACTCAATGGCAGAGGTGTGTGTGCGAGCCCTATGGCATGGCCAAACTCATGCACCGCCACTGCGAAAAGGTCCATGCCGTGGGAATCTAAAGAGAAAAGACACAATAAAGGGGAAAAGTTAGGGAGAAAAGTCTTTTTTTCATTATAACAAACCAGATCAAGATATTGCTTAGATTAAGGGTTTTCAAAATGGGGTCCGGATACAACCATGGGGACCACAAGAGGGTGAAAAGTTCAGAGAAATTAGATGATTTAACAAAACAATATTTTCCAAATAATAATTTATACATATAAATATAATTTATTTACAATTCCATCCATTATAAATATATCTATAAAACTATGTGGTTAGCAAATCTCACATAATTTTTTCTCTGAAGAATTTGATGAGATCTCTGACTTGGCAAATATGAGCATAGTTTAAGGCATTACTGAGACAGACACGAGGAGAACAATCTGAGGGGCAGAAAACCTCAGCAATTTGACTCTCCATGTGATTTAGGAGAGAGAACTGAAACTAAAAACTAGAAACAGAACATCAAATACCTTGTTTCACAAGGATGAAGACATCCAGTGCAATTATGTTCTGGAAATCACGGTGATTAAATTGGGAATAGTTCAGGATGTCCACCCACATTGTCATTTTCAACACAATGAGCTTGTGATTGACAGGGAGGACTGCGCCATTAAACGTTACTCACCTTTTTCATTATCTCGCTTTAGTACACATACAGATCTGCGCGATGCAGCCAGCCATAAAAAAAACATTCACACTTTTCTGTTAAATGGTCTCTAGAGATGGCAACAAAAATGCAGCCAGAGCCAGGAAAGTGTCATTGGATTAGTTGGAATAGAGACAGAGAGAGAGAGAGAGAGAGACAAATAGACAGGAAGAGATTTATAGATAGACAGACAGAGAGAAAGGTGAGCAGGGCCCTGGGCTCTACAAACTGTGGAAATGCCAAAAAGCGTGACAGTTGCCTTACACGGCAGGTTTGTATAAGCAGAACACAGCTAGACAAGCTTCTCTGAGCAAAACCGAGGATTAAATCAGTGACTTGCTCATTAAGATTACGACTCAAAATGAGCCATGTATCACTAACGGGGGCTCGACACCCTCATGTGGGTACCTGCTTTTTGCATTAGCATAATGCACTTCAAAGATTACGCAAAACAAAAGAGGCCGGGACCTGACGGATTTCTGCTTGGTGAGGAAAGTCATCCGAGTTTTCAGCAGAACAATGCAAGCATAATCTTGCTTGCATGTCTTGCAAAGTGTGTCTTTCTCAAAATGTGAATATCTTTTAAAGCAACAGAGCAACATCTTTCATTAGCTACGTTTACATGGACTCATTCTTTCCAATCAGAATTAAATCATTCTGATTGATAAATCCAAACGTTGGGCCCTATTTTAACGATCTAAGCGCATGGTCTAAAGCGCACGGCGCAAGTGCACTTAGGGCATGTCCGAATTCACTTTTGCTAGTTTAACGACGGGAAAATGGTCTAAAAGGGTTATGCCTATTCTCTTAATAAGTAGTGGGTGTGTTTTGGGCCCCATGACCACTAAATAAAGTCAACATGTCCTCCAACCAATACGCCCATATAGATTGTTTGTCACTTCCCTGAAATACGACCCATAGGAGCGTTTACTAAAGTTGAGACAACAGGACACTTTCATTTTTGCGTAGCTCAATTGGTAGAGCATTACAATATACAACAATATGCAATCATGTGATCATGCGATCGTGGGTTCAATCCCAGGGAACGCATGTGCTCATAAAGTGTATAAGCACTATAAATCACTAAGGGTAGGTTTAGGGGTGGGGTAGGTGTAGTCATTAATAAAAAAAATGAGTTTTGCTAAATGGAAATAGGACAAATGGTAAGGGTAAGGGACCGTGTAAAAAGTCCACACATTGCATTTAAATGAACACGCATTTTGATTGGTAACGACAGTCATACGTCATTTCATGACGACAGATGCAACACGACACTGTCATTATTTTTACGCCAGCTAGAGGGCGCATGACTTTAAAACAGAGGAGGACAGTCTAAATAAAATAATTGATGTGTGGTTTATGTCACAATTTTCAAATCAGAATTGATCTTTTGACATGTGCACACTGCATGAATATACAGTTTCCCACTGTTGGTACACAGTAACCATCATCCTGTCACTGCTTCTTTTCTTTGTTTTAAAAACAGACTTGATATTTATCTGTTTCAGGTCCTGATTACAACGAGCACATGAAGCTTTGTGCCGTGCAGCTTATACATTCATCAAGCAGTAAAAACGCCCCTTCCTGCACACAAAACAAGGCATCGACTATGGCTGAGAGTCCGAAGAAAAGGACTGGTGGGACGTTGTCCTGCACCACTTCACAGACGATGAGTGGAAGTAGAATTTCTGTCATTGCAGATGCACAGAACTTTCTAGTTTCGTTTTTTTCAGTCTGATCAAATGTTTACGTATCCTATCGAACGGATTAGAAAAGCCCTTACCACTCCTTACAATCCAAATGAAATTTCAATCAGATTTGGCCAATTCATTCTGAGTGGTTATATGTGACTTTTATTCTGACTGTGCTACTAGTCTGATTACAAACTGATTATTAAACTCTAAAAAATGCTGGGTTAAAAACAACCCAAGTTGGGTTGAAAATGGACAAACCCAGTGATTGGGTTATTTTAACCCAGCAGTTTGGTTATGTTTTGCCCAACCTGCTGGGTAGTTTTATGTAACTCAACTATTGTTAAATTACTGTATTGCTTGCTTAAAATGAACCCAAAATATGTTGGAAATTGACATTTATTAATATATAAATGAAAGTTTAATGAATAATAATTAAACAATAAACATTTATTAAATTGCTTATTAATAAATGTTTACCTTTTGATTATTATTGTTGCCTCTAGTAATTATGTGTCTGATTTTTTCCCAACCTATTTTAGGTTCATTTTAAGCCAGCCATATAGTCATTTTTAAACAATAGTTGAGTTAAATAAAACTGCTCAGCACGTTGGACAAACATTTAACCCAACCACTGGGCTAAAACAACCCAGTCGCTGGGTTTGTCCATTTTCAACCCAACTTGGGTTGTTTTTAACCCCGCATTTTTGGGTCCATGTAAACAGAGCTATTGTTTACTCACCCCTCATGTTGTTTCAAACCCATATGACTTTCTTTCTTTTGTGTAACTCAAATGAAGAAACACTTTTTTTTTACTCTGTTATTTTCCATAAAACACCAATATGCATAGAAGAAGGATATGAGGATAAGAAGTAAATGACAGATTTTTTATTTTTGGGTGCACTGTCCCTTTAAGACAACAGACATTCTGAGGAAGAATTATGACTGATGAGTGTTGCCTTGTGTCTGGTTAGCAACCACCGTATCTAATTGCTAGAGGCTGATTTGTTTAGCACAAGCTAGCGATTCATCCAGATGAACTTTGTGCCGATCGGGGTCCAAAGGAGGAGATGCGGCGGATGACAGATGGCTATGAAGCAATCTGATTAAGACATCTGGAAACATCTGGTACATGGCAGCCTAAAGCAGCAAGCTGAAGGTGTCTGTCACAAATGACTGAAATAAATGAGTGTAAACTATTTTAAGACCTAAATTTAGCCTGTGCATGTTAACAGTCTGGCCCTGGATTTCAAAAGCTTGTTTGAGTGATGGTTATGGTATTAAAATACCTTCTGTTCAGTAAACAAATACATGTGTTTAGGATTATCAGATCAGAATGGCTTTAATGAAATAGATCACTGAAAATTTCGAATCTGTCATCAATTACTCACCCTCATGTCCTTCTAAACCTGCATGAGTTTCTTTCTTCTGTGGAAGAACTGTACTGGTCGCTCTTTTCCATGCAATTACAATGCATTTTGGTGGCTTTCAAGCTTCAAAAAGATGCAAAAGCACGATAAAAGTATCACAAAAATAGTCCATGTGAATAGGGGGTGAATTCAGGTTAACTGGGACACTTTTTGCCATCTTCAAATCTTCTAAAACATTATGACAGCTTTGTATCAGAAACTGACCAAAATGTGGGTTATTCAATTACACTATGATTGTGAACAAATCAATAAGATTTAATCATTCTTTTGAGCCAGATCTTATGAATATGAATTGGTTAATCAGGTCTGAATGCAATTTCATTAATTCGGCTTTTCTCATGTTTTCAACATCTTTTCAATGAATTGGTTAATCCAGTTCACAAAACAGGTCTGAAAGATTTGTTCATGAATATTGTGATAATGTGGTTTCAGAAGACTTGAAATAGTCTATATAACTCTTCAGCAATAGGCTATTTTATAATATTTTATGGTGCTTTTACATCCTGTCTGAAGCTTCAGTTCCCATTCATTGCAACTATTTGTAAAAGGGTAGCCAGTATAATTCATCAAAATCATACTGATTTTGAAGGACATGAGGGTAAGTAAATAATGACAGCATTTTCACTTGTGGTTGAACTAATCCTTTAAAGTCACTGAAGCATAGGCAGAAAGTTGATGATTTCTTAGAATAACCTTGTTCATGAAGGTAAAGAGCTCTCTCTCTCTCTCTCTCTCTCTCGCAGTGTGTTCGCAGAAAGAAAATCAACAATAGTCACTGCTAATGACTGGCGGCTCGGCAAAATGGACGATAATGGACCAGGGTCTTCTGCCTCATTTTGTCATACACACAAAAAGATGTGGACACGCACACAGACATTAAATTCAATAGTGAATCACAAGCTTCGGCCAAATTGCGAAAAGTTTATCAAAAAACCACCTGCTTAATGAGCCTTTTGTTTGGGCCATAACAATCAGTCTGCCTTAGTGAGCAACCAATGAAGGCATAATTAATAAAAGCAATCTGCCCGCTGTCATAACAACAGCTAGAGACGCTCCTGTGATTCCACTCTTCTGACCCATGGGAACATGGGACGCCTCCGCTGCAGTGCAACATGTACGACGATATCCACAATCTCAAACGGAGCATTTTGAATTCTGTCTCCATTAAGAGCTAATTAATCTGTACACATAGCAGAACTTCCTCTTTCCTGTTTCTTTCTGCTGTTCCCTCAAAGAGAAAGTTCTTGTTATGTCAAAAACAATATGCTTACAGTTCACCAGACTGAGCTGGAGGGAGAGAGAAACAGGGAAAAGGGAAGTGCGTTTACTCACCCTCTGTTTGCATGATAACGCCTCAAAGATTTGTATTCCTTAAAAACGTGAGGATCTTTATCTTAAAAATAATTAATTTAAAGTTTCAATGTGAAAATTTCTATTGGCTATAATGATTTAAAGGGATAGTTCACCCAAAAATGAAAATTACCCCATGATTTACTCACCCTCAAGCCATCCTAGGCGTATATGACTTTCTTCTTTCAGACGAATACAATCTGACTTATATTAAATAATGTCCTGGCTCTTCCAAGCTTGATAATGGCAGTGAATAGAGGATGAGATTTTGAAGCCCAAAAAAGTGCATCCATCCATCCATCATAAAAGAAATTTGCATTTGTGTAAGAAAAATTTCCATATTTAAAACTTTAAATACACCAAAAGAGTAACCCCTGACGTGATGTAGGAGTATCGTAAGCTTAGACGCCTCTCACTGTTCAAACAAATAGGGCTGGGCAACAAACTCAAGCTCCTATTCTCTTTAAATTTCTCTTTTTAAAAATGTTGATTTTAGACTTCTAATTCGTGACCGGTGTTTTTTTTTTTTTCGCTCTCTCCTCTGTGCTTCCGCATTTGTCAATACGTCAAATATGTGTTGGGTCAGAGTTCACTCTTTCACTGTAAATCGATGCATACGGCCGTCTGTTTTAGTTTTTAAAGTTTTAAATTTGGATATTTTTCTTACACAAACGCTTCGCTTCAGAAAGCCTTTATTAACCCCCTGGAGCCGTGTGGTTATCTTTTATGATGGATGGTTGCATTTTTTTGGGCTTCAAAATCTCATCTATTTACTGCCATTATAAAGCTTGGAAGAGTCAGGACATTATTTACACCTATACACCTAGGATGGCTTGAGGGTGAGTAAATCATGAGATAATTTCATTTTGGGGGGAACTAACCCTTTAAGATCTAATTTGAGTTAAATTATATTTATTTTCAATTAAAGTGTCTAATATATACGAAGCCCCACACATGACATGCAAGAAAAAAAATTAAATCGTCCGCACGATTTACTAATTTGTTCCCTCGATTTACTAAATCGTGCACACTAAATAGTAGGCAACTAAATAGGCTACTAATTAGTAGGCTACAAAAATTTACTAAATAGTAGGCTAAATTGTGCACACGATTTAATAATTCTTTCCCTTGAATTACTGAAACATGCACACGATTTACTATTTCGTTCCCTCGATTTATAAATCATGCGCATGATTTATAAATCGAGGGAACGAAAAAGTAAATCGTGCGCATGTTTTAGTAAGTTGAGCGAACGAAATAGTAAATCTTGCGCACGTTTTAGTAAATTGAGGGAACAAATGAATAAATCGTGTGCACGATTTAGCCTACTATTTTTTTCCTGCATGTCATGTCTGGGGCTCCGTAAATATATACTGTTGATTAAATATTTTTTTAATGAATAGCACTGAATTCAACAGCAAAACTGAAATCACAGTGCAAGTTTTTACCTGTCGTCTATAAACAAGTGTGGAAGTTACGTTCGTAGTAGCAACAGGTTGTGGGTGCATTTCTGTCAGGATCATATAAATTATTTACACCCTTTGGCGGTACCCTGCTGTAAACTACTAAACTCTGTTCTGCTTACTGCTTAATAACTTCCTCACCTTTCTTTCTCACCTTTGAAATAAAACATCCAGCTCTTTATTTTAGCATTACTCTATGTTTCATCACTCTGAAGAGGCAGAACATTTTCTTTAAGTTTGCTGGTTGGTCTATGGAAAAAAACGCAACTGCACAAACTGAGAGATTAAAAAGTGTGACGTGTATTATGCAATTCCTCTATAGCTGATGATTTAGTCAAGCTATCAAACCACATAAAATACATACTTGGTACTGAAAAAAAATGCCCTATACACTGTTTTTGATATTAGTAATAAGAAATGTTTCTTGAGCACCAAATCAGCTTATTAGAATGAGTTCTGAAGAATCATGTGACACTGAAAACCATAGTTATGACTACTGAAATATTGTACTGTATTTTTGATCAAATAAATGCCAGTGAGCATAACACTAAAAAAAAAAAAAAAAAAACTTACTGACCCCAAACTTTTAAACGGTGGTGGTGTATTACATTTCTGAATTTTTATCCTTAGATAGTCTCAGAGGGCAGAAGGAAAGCCAAAAATAACACTGTAAATCAGGACATATTTGGCTGATGTAGAAATCTTGGGCCTGTTACAATGGCCCATAATGAATAATGGCTGGTGATGATGAGTCAGGAATAATTGATGACCATATGGGAGGTCCAGGTGCAGGTGGTCATTAGATGGACAGCTAATGAAGCGAAAACATGGAAATGGCCATGTTATGGTGAAGGGTCAGTTGAGCACACACGAAGAGGTGGAGGGCTTGTCTTCAGCAGATGAAGGAGGGGTGCGACGCTCAGCTGTGTATGTCGAGACGGTGTAAGTGGGTGGTGAAAGGCTTGTGATTTTTAAGTAGGACTTTTCCCTCCGTATTTCTCTCTCATTTTATCTCTTTATTCATTCAATCCCTCATATTACATCCAAACCTGCCAAAGGCCTAAGCAAACAGCTGCTCGTCTGATGGGGGGGGGCTAATTGGGGCAGACTCCACTGCTGTCCATGAGCATATGGCCCATAGCCACAAGAGAGCGGAGTAGGGATGCAAAGGGTCGTTTGAACCAATCCTATCAGGGTTCACTCATTGGGCAGGCTGGTGTAATGGGAACTCCACCTGCCTCCATGCTAATTAGCAGCCTCGTGGTTAGCGCAGCCTCTCGGCAGACGTGTGCACCTTTGGCTTGCAAGGAGGAGCATCTTTGAGATGGTCGAGCCAGGTTATGGCCCAAGAGAGAAGAATGAGAAACTGAGATAGACAACAGCATCTGTTGCTTTCAGACTTGGCTCCTGGGCTCCGGATCCTGTTTTGAATACCGCACAGAAAATGTCTCTATTACCTGATAGACAACACGGACAAAAGTGTCCTGAGGAATCACATCTCCTTCTGTGACAGTCCCAGACAGAAAAAGAGTCAAGGGAGTGGACAGAACTCTTTTTAGCCTGTCAGACCCAATCAGAAACAATCTCTACCTGTACATTTCACATCTTTGACATTTTATATATATATACACACACAAAATTAAATAAAAAAATGTATACACAAAATACATAAAATGTTGTTTATAAAAACTATGGTTATATACACTGTGTTCTAAATTATTATGCAAGTGACATATCAGTATTTCAGTATTTTTGTTTTTCAAAGAAAGTATTTGTTTGGTTTATTTCTCACATCTTTTCAGAAAATGGGTATCAATCTCAGACAGGTTTGTTATAATTTGCCAGGTCTTTTCAGATAAATGGAAACCCTACTTAAAGAGGTTGTTCCACATTATTAAGCAAGTCACAGCTGTCATGCAATATGGGAAACAAGAAAGATCTTTCTGTAGATGAGAAGCATGAAATGGTGCAATGTTATGCAAAAGGCATGAAAACAACTCATATTGTGTGAAAACTGAATCGAGATTATCAAAAGATTTGTGAGTGATTTAGAGCACAGAAGAGCCTGATCAGATAAAGGCTTATTAAGGGGAGTTTCTGTCAAACAAATTAATTGTACTAAAAGGACAGCTATAAAGTGACCCGTTCTGGCAAAATGAGTTTTCAAAAATGACGTATTGTTATTTTGGTAACACTTTACAATAAGGTTTATTAGTTAAACATTAGTTAATGTATTAACTAACATGAACTAACCATGAGCAATACATTTGTTACTGTATTTACTAATCTTCGTTAACATTAGTTAATGAAAATACAGTTGTTCATTGTTTGTTCATGTTAGTTCACAGTGCATTAACAAATGTTAACAAGATTTTAATAATGTATTAGTAAATGTTGAAATTAACATTAACAAAGATTAATAAATGCTGTATAAGTGCAGTTCATTATTAGTTCATGTTAACTAATGTAGTTAACTAATGTTAACTAATGAACCTTATTGTAAAGTGTTATTTTTAACCTTCAAAATGATGTGGAATCAAAGAACAAATGACTGAGCTACACCTGTTTTAAGTCAGCAAAGTCAATTTTGAGAAAAATAGAGTTAAAGTTTTCTGAAGGTTCCAAAACAAAATCACCTAGCAAGCATACCTTAAAATCCCTGTTAATAACACCTAATTTGGCACATACCTCATCAAAACCAAATTATCTATATGAAAAATATTTATATTTAATTTTTTTAAATATTTCTTTCAATATTTTGAAGTGATTCTGTTTATATGTGCATATCGGGATCGCGAGCTGTCTGAGGCTTCTTTGTGCGCACGGTTCGGATCAGTCAGCCAGCGCAAGTATAAAATCATCAAAAATATTTACATCAGCATGAGTTTGAAAATCACATTTCATCAGTTCAGACTCATGCCATCAAAAATTCGCTATGAATATTCACAAAGTTGGAATGCTGCCCTTTAAAACAACACCAAACAAATTTTTGACTTGTTTTGCCTGTAGCTCGAAAACAGTGCATTCCGACTCATTTTGCCAGCATGGGTCACATTCACATATTCTCCTGCCATCTTACCTGGCGACCTGAAGGTCCAGGCTTCATCATCATCAAAGTGCGTGTCACCAGCTGTGAATCGTTCTCCGGGAAAGAAGGCGTGGGCTACTGTGCCACCGGGTCCATCGAAAGGGTATCCATCATTATGGTCCGCTTTGGTGAAGTCAATCTGAATATCCGCCTCATTCCCCGCCACCTCATGGAAGTTAAGAGGTGCGATGTCACTCCAGACTTTAAGAGCGTAGTACATAAGTGCCCGCACTGTGTCCCGACCTAGCAAAACTGACTCCTTTGGAAACGTCCTCACCCTGTGAGAGTAGAAACATGAGTATATATTTGAAACCGTGGCTTGAAATAGACAAGAATCCCTTTTGTAAGAACACCGACGGTGCTAGAAGATAAATTCAACACCGCTTTGACGTTTGAACGCATAAATAGGGCAAGACATGCAGCAGGCTGTCAAAAGCAGCTCTGAACACCCATCTTGTGGCTCTTTCTAACTCAGAGTTAGTTCCACAGTAATACATTTAGGATACACAACAGTTACAACACATCTTCTTCCCATCTTCCTCTTTCCTGTTTCACTCAAGGTAATTCGGAAACAACTAAGTATGATTTGGAAGTCCACTACACCCCACAATCATGGTAATCACTTCTTCCAAGGGCAATTTGAGCCCTCTTTTCAAGTACAGACAGATCGATGAGAAATTAATTTCAGAGTGCCGGCTCTGTAAGTGCCCACTAAGAAGTGTGCCCTCCGCACAGAATACACTTATCCTTTCTGCACAAGCACCGGGTTCAGGCATTCTATTACATTTGCAGAACATTGACTCTCCTAGTGGAGTCATTCAGGCACTTGGGTGCTGGTAGCGTATTCGCACCAAGGTCAGCATGTAAATTCAGTCAAGTTCTTTGGCAGTTTAGATTAACAGCTGGTTCTACAATGAGTTTGCAGTCAGGTTGGTTCAAATGGAAAGGCCGGAGATGCACAATAGTGCCGTGCCAAGGTCACGGCTGCCCCCAGCTGCATTTACAATGAGCTAAGTGACCTCTTTGTGTGCTAACATTCTCCCTGTGATGTGTTACAAGGTGTGTACATTAATTTATCTCACCCCAATGCTCTTCTGCATGACTTGTGCCAGTGCCAGATATGTAGTTAACACCCTAAGTATTTCACACGCAGCAAAGAATACATATCTAAAGCTTGAGAGGGAATTTAAGGTGAAACAGTGTACAATTTGTGCTCATGTTCATGTTGTAGCCTAGAACTGACATGTAGAAATGACATAAGATATAATATCGAAAAACTGCATGTAAAGCAAATTATATAAGTATTTTTATATTACATACATAAATTATATACATATTTGTTCTTCATTTTTAAATTTATTACATAATTATATAATTAATTATATATGTAATTAATTAAAAATAATTATAATTATTATAAAAAATACAATAATATTGATAAAAATAATATTATTAATATTAATAAAAAATTAAACTAATTAGTCATGATTTATCAAGATTTTTTCCCCTCAATTTCTGGGTATGAAATGAGTAATTATAGCCACTTAAGATTACAGTATAATTTTTAACATTCAATAGAAAAAAAAAAATATAACTACTTTTAATTTAAGTGTGCTTAAAACAACCTTTACATAAACCCATTAGAATAAATGTCATATTTAGCTGTGCCTTTAATATAGCAAGGCTCAACAATTTTCAAGGATTTTTTTTCCCACTGGCCTTGCCACAAAAAAAAAAAAAAAAAAATGTTTTTGACCCATGCAACTTTGTATTTTAATAAATAATAAATAATACATTTCATATCAAATTTCTCCTTGATTAATGACTCACTTTGGTGGACATCACCATCTCATAGAATGTATATTTATCAGAGTATAAATGGACACAAACTGCCAGCTCACTCCCCTCATGCAAATGAGTTCACTTTAAAACGAAGGAACATTTCCCGCTTGGAAATTGCACCTTTCTCATTGAAAGCTCAAAGGTATGACTTCTGTAGAGGTTACAAAAGCCCCCACGCAGATCACACTGCTCTCTCTTCTGGTCTTCTGATTACAACTTCAGCACCATCGAACTGAACCATCAAGAATTTCTCCCGAGATTGCATATCTGGACGCTCCTCAACAGCTAAGGCATTTGCAAGTATCGTACATTTGAACACTAAAAGGCGATTTAGTATTAAGTTGTTAACCCCTTTGTTAACAAAGGTGCTTTATAGTGAGAAACTGATGATTCTTCCAGCTTGTTAAATGACTCTTTTCATAGCTTCATTCCCGTTATGCTACGGTTTAATATCCTTCCACTCTCTCATTTCCTATGTATGTGTGATTTGTATGTCTGTGTGGGTTTGGTCTAGCTATGTGTTCGTGATTTAGTTAAATAAAACTTGTGTGCACATGCGAGTTGATTGTGATCTGCTTAATAACCAATGTCAATGATAACGATTGCGATCACAGCTACATGCTAAGAAAGCGTTAATTTTCTGTGGCCACGGAAAATATCCTTTCTGAAGAAATTAATTATGATTAATTATTCATATTTCTCCCCTTTAAGCTAATTTGCTACATAAAGTAATCAAATGTAAAATAACACTGCATAGTCTTCATCATATATAATCAGTAATCAAATATAGATTATTCCTTATTAAAGCTACAAAGGTTATTCAGCCAAGAGTAGTGAGTGAATTTCTCTTTTGTTGTTTAAATTAACATTAATGACACAGACCGCAGCAGGTATATTAGTCTGCTGTCACTTTAAGACCTGACGCAAATCTGACGCATATCCATTGAACTCTTTATGTTTACTTCAGACTTTTCAACTCATTTAAGACTGTGATTTTGTCTATTCAGGTTTACATTCAATAAGTGCAGTCTGCCCTGTAAGTATACAATGGCCTAATATGGTCACATGAAAATTTAGGGAGCTAGGGAAGGGAGTATGAATTTCAAGTTCAATTTTCCATCCATTTTCACCATAATGTGCCCTCAGCAGGGTTTCAATAGACGGCCGGCATAAATTGGAGAATAATCAAGGCTGTTTTTTCCTCCATGTCGTCTGGTTATTATACAGGCACTGGCAGTGGCAGCTAACCTGAAAGCCTGACAAAGTGCCTCTGGGAAGATTGGCCATCCCAGCAGCATGTAAACGCTCAAATGTTGAAGTTTAATTTTCAGTCACAATCCCCCTTCTTTGTCTCCATGTGATACATGACTGATTAGACAGACAAGAGGGGAAAGGGATAAAAAGAGAGAAAATAGCAAATAGAAATCAGGGGGAGCAAGTTCAAAAGAACTCATTTCATCTATTCCGTCATAATTCTCACAGCAGGTCTGACCCCTGCAGATGAGTGGTCCAGACAGGACATTTACTGTATGGTGATAATCGCACATCAAATCAATCCTCCACTCTCACAACTAGGCGCTGAGACTGAGTGAAGCACAGCCAGATGAATGTTTTAAAGGAATGACTCCTCAAATTCACTCTTCGAAATAAAGTTTCAAAGGGGTTCTATATAGAACCCTAGGGTTCTTGACTCAATTTTAAAGAAACAATTATGCCAAAATGATTCTATATAAGGAAAATGTCTTAAATGACTGCATAATACTTTCATGTTTAACAGGATATTTCAATTTATTAAAAAACATGATATACCACCCACAGTACGTACCGCGGTAGTCTCATGGTGTACCTCAGGCAAGTTATTCAGTGTCCACAGCTTGTTAGCTCACCAGAGAAATTAACTCTTTCGCTAAATATATGCACTATATTAGCCTATATATTCATTATATTTTACTTTACCTGTTAGTGAGGTCTTTATTTAATGTATGTTTAAATAAATCTGTCATTATGTGTAATTATAATTCCACAACAAATTGGAGTAAAAACATAATTTTATAATTAGATTTAGAAGTTAATGCAAAAACTGCCTTATGTGCAGTTTACATATTTACATACAATTTGTTATTTAAGTGTTGATTATTATATCTAAAAATAAATAGCAACTGAATTTAGACTTATACTTTGGGCTATGTTGTTAACCTTTAATATTATAGTAATGTGCAAGTAAGGGCTCCCTATATAGTTTACAGCATTAAGCAGAGATAATTTTTTATCCTTAAGAAACTTTTAATTATAATCGAATTCATTTAAAGACAGACATGATCTGTTCAGTTCACTGTTTAATAAAAAAGAAGCAATTTTATGTTTAGTTTTCTCCCTGCTGCGGTACTGAACCGTCAGTTTTGTGTACCGTTACACCCCTAGTGATAAAGTATGTTTATGAGCTGTATAATTCATAAAATTTGATTAAAATTAAAAATGAATTAAAACAAAATTAATTAAAACTAAATCCATAAAATGATCCAATGATGGAAACCCCTAAAATATATGAAGTGCCTGACAGAACCCTTTAAGGTTCTATATAGTACCTTTTCTTCTAAGAGTGTAGTCTTTGTAAAATTCTGAGACAAACAGAAATTTAATTTGTTATTCACTGAAAATCTTTATATGCACCTTGGAGCATTCATGAGAATTTTTGAAAGAAGTAGCAATGTCCAATTCATGCATGAATCATTCCTTTGAGTCAAATCTTTTTGATGAATCAAATGATCCATTTTATAAAACCAGACTGAATTATATTTTCACAAATCACACTGATTTGGTTCTTGAATTCAACTCATTGACGAAATGATTCGCAGTGGTTGAAAACTCACTGGAAATAAAGATTATATGACTTCAGAAGACTTGGGATATAGTGCATGAATCATATTGGACAATTGTTATGATGCTTTTGCATCCTTTTTGAAGCTTGAAAGTTTTGGGCTCCATTTATTATAACTGAAAAAGAATTTTGCCTTTTGTTTTTCACAGAAGATAGAAAGTCATGCAGGTTTTGAACGATATGAGGGTGAATAATTGATAACAGTATGTTGACTTTTGAGTGCACTATCCCTTTAAAAATCCCCTTAGCCTATTCAGTGATATGGTTTTTAGTTACTCTCTCCAATCACACAGGCACGCGCCATGAAGGATGAAAAGAAATCCGACCCTGACGGATTATCATCATTTGAGTCCTTTGGACATGGGGGGGGATTATCTAGCTAAACTACAGCATGATGATTTACAACCTCCGCCCTCATTGTGTGCTGGCATCTGGGCTAGATGCTCAAGCAAACACATAGATGCTCATGATACTGAAATCACACAACAGCTCCTTCACACTCTCATTGGGTATCGCCTGGAGTGTACTGAGCAATTGTGAGAGATGTTCCCATTTTCAGCCGGCATGGAAAGGATTAGGACCGTCAAGGGGTTTGATAGACAGAAATGTGATGGGAGTAATGGAGGGTGGTGAGAAAAGAGATGCTTATCATAAAGCCATTTCACTCTGCTCCCTACTAATCAGCTTGGGAAATCAACCCCAAAGACACACAACGTGAGTCTGGGGGGAAAACACATTGTCTTCAAAGCAATCACTCCTAATCTATTTGGGTAATTAATGAGAGTGTTAACGAGCAGACGGTGGCCCTAGAGTATGGTGAGGGTCTAATGTGGAGTGATGGAGTCATGATGAGGGGCCGTCTCCACTTGTGACTGATGGTCCATGTGCTCTGAATACATATGTAGACAGCTAGACCTCTGAACCTGCGTTCTTACTTATCAATCATTTATTCATCAGCGTCCACTGAGAGGCCATCCAACTGTCTGGACCAGTATACTGTTGGAAAAATAGAAAAAAAGTGTAATTCTTTGTGCAAAGAATCTTTTTTAAACATGTTTTGATGCCTGTCAAAGCCTTAAAGTGGCAGTTCACCCAAAAATACAGTTTACATACAAAAAAGTATGACGTGTATGACTTTCTTTTGTGGAACAAAAGATGTTTTAAAGAATAAAATAAAATTAGTCCACAGGATTCGTACACTACAGTCCAATTCAAGAGCAACAGAACAAAATCATTATTGTTATTATTCACTGACGATCTTTCCCTCCACTGAGCTGTTAACCCAAGAACCCCTGAGAACAGATCACTGAGTCAGTGAGTTGAACTATGTTTCATGAACAAACCAGTCCGATTCATGAATGAATCATTTAGTCTGATTGATTCTGCTCAAAAGAATGATTCATTTATTGATTCGGTTCTTAAGTTCAATGCTTCGGTCACTGTATGGAAAAAAGCCACATGAAAATTCACTAAAAATCCTTTTGTTGCCAATAGACATGACAGTGAGCAGAAAGTATTTAATAGTTAGAATATAATCTTTCACACTGAATGCGAAATTTGGCGCGAATTTCCGCCGCAATGACGCTCTTGAATCGGAACAGTAGATCCCATGGAGCCTTTCACACTGTGTGCGAACATTCGTGGTGCGAAAAAGCGAGGATTTTTTTTCCGACCCGTGTGTCGATTTTTCCCCCCCGTCGCTCTGCAACAAAAAAAATGGCCGTCCAATTAGATTTGAGCTTTAGATCACGTGCCTGGAGCAGCTGCTGTTGCACAGAAGGGTGAGAGTGGTGGCGCTGTTTCAAAAACTAGTGTAAACAAACACCGAAGAAGAGTATCCAGGAGGAGATTATTATTGGTATCTGAGAACAGATTTATTCTCACATGTTCTTTATACAGAATATCATTTCTTGTCATTTTCCACTGAATTATATGATCACTGTTCTTTTTCTTCCATGTGCGTGAGTGTTATGATTATGAGAGTGCGTTTTGGATCAGTCAGTCATGTATTCATATCTCCTGCTCTTCCGTATATAAAAATTGAGAGAAACATCTTCTACAGATCAAAACCCACTTTAGATCATAATCAGAGGTTATTACAATAACTCGATGATGCATTTTGAGCAAAGACATTAATAATCATATAAATTTTGAAATGTAGCTTGATGCTAATTGTACCTCTAATTATATTTTAAGATGTATTCTTGCAAGCATTAGATAGTTTGTGTTTCTGTACTACCAAACTTTATTAATCTTAATTTAATGCTATATATTATGCAGCGGACGATGTTAAAGCCATATACGAGACACATACATGAGGACAAATGCATTGCTGTTCGGCGCCACCTAGCGTGTAGACGTGAATTAGCAGAAGATGATCAGTCGTTTTCGCGTTCGGTGTAAAAGGTTTGTTCTTCCGCAATACTCCTCGCTTTTTCGTGACGCGTTCAGTGTGAAAGGGCCTTTAAATTAAGTTTTTCTTGTTTTACGTTAAATGTAATAAAATGTATTCTAATTGAGGTTCTTGCTTAAAACAAGAAAAAAAATTGCAATGTGCTAACAATTTATTATTCTTTCTGTAAATTAATATTTAAGAATGTTTAGATATTTTTACAGACAAAAATATTGTTTTAGAAGTTTTTTCCCTTAAGAATCTTTATTCGTATAAAGAGGTCAAAACCTGTCAGCCTGAGTTTTATACTGTCTGTACATTTGTGTGTTATCGATTGTGTGTTATTGATCTCTCATCACACAAACCTGTATGATAGTGCAGTGCAATAATCACTCAGAATCCATCATAGTCCCTTCTCCATTCCTGTCTGTCTGTCTCTTTCCATACAGCCCTTTTCAATTGCCCTGGACAGCCTTTTTATCACTTCTAAAACAAGCCATTACAAGCTTTATTACAGCGACTGCCTTCTCAGCTGGTGTACAGGCACGCCTCTGTCACTACAACTGAACCAGGGGTGCAAAGCTCCTGACATGCATTGTACAAGAACTGATAGAGTTCTCTCAGCTCAGTTATAGGAGTCATTTCACCCCAGCCAGCACTGGGCGGCTCTGAGGAGGTCACCCGGCTGGGTCTGCCCAAACTCATCAACACAGAGAAGGTAGGTTGAAGCAAAAATTAAGGTCACACAAAAATAACCCAACTGCTGAGGGAGACAGAATGAGGAAATTAAGGAAGCACAGATATCAAACTGCAAAATGTATAGGTATATTCAATTATATTTGACTCCAAAAGAAAAATACATTTGAATAGACACAATGTTGCTTCCAAAAATCTCATTCTTAAACTACAACTAAACATTAAAATGTCTTATAAGTGCTTGGAAGTATTTTCAAATGTCAGTATCTAAAAATGAGAATATAAATGCTAAGCTAAATGTTACAACAGATGTCTGTCTCCATCTGTATCGCCGAACACTCAGTGTATGAAGTTTCAAGCACTATGAGTCATACACATCACATATAATTATCCTCAAAGGGCAGCATTATAATGTTGTGTAATATATCGCACTTTTATTTGCTAAAACATTGAAATGTAGTGATTTTTAAAATATTGTTTAGCTAAATAGCTATATATTATCATTTATTGACAAACACATCATTGCTGCATTTCTGAAGAATTTTTAGGGGATGCTGCATTTCCTGTGTAGTCTTAAAGCAATCGCCAGTGGTCAGACTCTCAAATGACCCAGCTGAGTCAGAAAGCCAAACATTTATTAAGCTGCATGTCTTTGAGGTCAGATGTCTTGTGCAATTTATTCCGGACCATCTGGATGTATGTGTTGAAGATGTTCGCAACTCATCTGAATGGGTTTATCGGCTCTAGAATATCGGAAATGTCTTTGGATTTGATAGTTCACTCAAAACTAATTTCCCTTATGTTGTTCCAAATCTGTATGATTTTCTTTCTTTTGTGGAACACAGAAGGAGACGTAAAACTAATGTATATAATTTACATTTATGCATTTGGCAGATGCTTTAATCCAAAGTGACTTGTATATTGCATTCAAGGTATCCTGTGTTTTATATTATATAATACACAAATGGGTAGGTTTGGGGGTAGGGGTTGGGTTATGTGCTCAAACATGTCCAAATAGTGTAAAAAAAAAAAAAAAAAAAAAAGTAAATAAAATTATGATGAATTTTATGATGATGAAAATTATACCCCAATATATAATTTCATCACAATAAAATTTCCATGCCTATTGCATCTGTGTATTGATGTTAAAGGTTTTTCAATGAAAGCAATCAAGGAAAATGACTCTGAAGGGGTACCCTGTGCGTTAAAAGGTCGACGGGTCCTGACCAAGCGAGTTTGGAGAGAGAATGAGTTGCAGATACACATTTAAAAAGCATCTCTTCTGGGAATCTGGACCAAAATATTTTTCATTTAATACTGCTGCACTCACTCTAAAGTCTATTTATTTATGTATTTATTTATGTATGCCATTTTTTTAATAGGAACTCGAAAGAAAACAGCACTCATCAGTCTATTTCATGAGATATTTAAATGTCAGGAAATTACTACCACCATACTGAAGCCATTGAGGAGATCAAACATCTACACACAAAACACATCCTGATGATCTGGAATAAATTCTTAAATGGGTCATGAACTGCGTTGTTTTATTGTTATTGTTATTATAATGTTTCCTATGGTGCACTTATAATGTTAGTATGATTTTTACATCAAAAATAGTCATAATTTAGAAATAAAAGGCATTTTTCCTATCCTGATTTTAGCCCTCTTATTTGAATACTCTGATTTAAAGGGGACCTATTATGCCCCATTTTACAAGATGTAAAATAAGTTTCTGATGTCCCCAGAGTGTGTATGTGAAGTTTTAGCTCAAAATACCCCACAGATAATTTTTAATAGCATGTTAAAATGGCCACTTTTTGGGGGTGAGCAAAACACCATTTCAATGTGTGCCCTTTAAATGCAAATGAGCTGCTGCACTCTGCCTAAGAGGGCGGAGATTCAAGAGCTAATTCTCCGGTGTCAGGAGTCAGTCAGGACGCACTATAATGTCAGAAACTGCGAATATATGCTGCATGGAGATAGAACAGGTATAGTTTAGTTCAATTACAGTTGTAACTTATATTGTCTTCTTCCACTATATTAGTACAAGCCTGTTGTACCAGGCCCCGTCCGAATGATGGACAAAACTTTACAGATGAGTTTTATGATGTTTATTGTACTTCACACAAAAGATGAAGCGTCCGTTTTCACTCTAGAAAATCTCTGTAAGAGCTTAATAAAACAGTGCAAGTGTGCATTAAAATATTATCCATCAACTCTCTCTCTGTTCTTTGCATTATCATCAACATACATAGTGAAGTACACAGAAACACTCGTTACAACAGTAAGCAAATAGATAAAGACCTTATGCCTTTTCGGGTGGTTCTTAATAAACTGGTAAATTTTATATCCGTAAATCAACTCCGATGAACTGTAATAAAGTGCTCTCACCTTCATTACTGCTGTATCCAGTATCACTCTGGAGACTGTAAGCTGGATCACGAACAGTTTACTGATCTATCCTTGAGTAACAATGATTGTGAAAATCAGTGTGAAATGATTTGTGCAGACATTAACGAATTTTGGTAGAGTTGAGGGAGCATTTTCTTCGAAAACAAAATTAATCCACCTCGTCTTCAGCGGCTCAGATTTAGGGAGTAAGTCGAGAGAGCTATGTGGATTAATCCATCCAGCTACATTAATTAAAACGCTTGGGAGACATTCTCGTCAGTGCAGCAATGGCGGACTGTGTAAACTCACTCAGGGCGGTTCTATGTTAAAACGGCAGTGTCTGTCAACATTCGTGGACGGGGCCTGTGGCTAATGTGACGTCACATTGCCAGGGATCTGGAAACGGCTTGTTCTGAGACACTGCTTATGATTTATGGTGATTAAAAAAAAAAAGGAGTGGTTGGATTTTTATCATTATAGGGTGGTTGTGTACACACACTGCCAACACACGTTTATAGCCAAACACCATGCAAAAGTGAATTTTGCATAATAGGTCCTCCTTAAGGGGCGTGTCTGCTGTGAGACTTCAGTGTAAACACCCACTGCTGTGATTGGCTAACATCTTTGCATATGAAATAGCTAAGTATTACTCTCTTGAAAACTTTTAGCATGTTTTTACTATTACAGCTGTTAAGGTTAACCAATCGAAAAGTGTTGATTACATTTAGATCTATGGCATTATATTTAGATTGTGGCATGAAAGGTTGCAGTGATGAACATTGTAGCCGATCACAGACATGTTGTTGAGCGCATGAAAGCAGTGATCTTATCATTGCAACTCGATTTCTGCACACTAACGAATGCTTTCATCATAATCAACAGTGCAAACGCGATGTAACTATAAGATTCGTTGAATAAAACAGGAGTTTTGGCGTGAGTCCAGAACTCAGTCACTGATGATCTTGCGCTGTTTGATTGACAGCAACAGCGCACGCTTTCTATATATAATTTAATCACTGTTTAAACAGATTTTCATCCTACTAATAGAAACAATGTGAAGTTGACCTTTTAGTCACTGGTTTGATTTACTAACACATAGACAAAGAACATCTGACTTTACATGAAACATTACATATCAGATCAGGCATTAGAATTAATACAGTTAGTTACATGTTGTTGCATTACTGTTGAGTCCATATCGTAAAAGTCTGTTTGCAAAGCCTGTGCCGAAATGTGACTGATTTACTAAAGAATCCACAGTGAATACCGAATACAAATAAACAATTCACATTGTTGAAAATAAATAACCATATTCCTAGCATTAGGATCCTTTGAAACGTAATGTTATTTTTAGTCCTGTATCACTCTTCTCTCCTCGTCATCTCACTAACACGCCAGTGGGTGGGGCTAACGGGAGTTGTTCGCTGCAGGTCTGGTGTCAATAAAAGCTTTTATTGGACTAACAAGGAAGTTTTCAGTTCTAAAACTTACAGGATATTCTTATAGTATGATGACCTCTTATATATCAAAAGCTCAAGGAAAAGTTAATTCCTCAATTCATGATGCCTTTAAATGTTCTTATCCGTGTGAGGATGAAGAAGTAGATACATTTATTATTGAAATGCTATATTGATCCTAAGGCAATATATTTCCCAGCACAGAGACCTAATTTGCAGGGCATAAAATAACTCAAGTAACAAGCATGCCTAAACATTGATGTTTTACCAATTAAAAAATAACAGGTATACCCTATAGGTAAGAATGGGTTGAGTGTAAGCCTGTGTGATTGACAACACAGAGAATGCGAGATCACAGTGGGCTTCTGTAATGAGAAACAGGAAAGAACATGGTATGAAACCCAGGACAAGTGTCTGTAAACAAAACCCAATACTACACACAACACGCTTCAAGAACAGACACATTCACATTGTCAATCTGTCTTCAAAATAGACAGCCTTAAGACTGGTGTTGAGGAGAGTTTCTGTGATTGAAATTGGAAAAGCTTGTGTTGAGGGATTTCTGACATTCTTCTGCAATACTCTACCTTTAAGATGGGAATATAAGCCAACATCATCTTGCAATAAGATTTGAATGGCCAATATTATCTAGCTATAAAACCAAAATACAACCCACTAATTTTTAATAAAAAAAAAATCAGAATATCAATCAGAGTACAAGGCAGCTAAAAAAAAAAAAAAATGTAAGCCAATATTTTCGAAGACATAAAATCAGAATATAACCAAATAATTCCTAGCTATAAAATAAGAAAATAACCTAATATTTTCTAGATAAGAAATCTAAATAAGCCAATATTTTGTAGCCTGAAAAAAAAAAATTAAAATTAAATATAAAATCAGAATATAACTCGATAATGTCTAGTTATAAAATCCCCAATATTTTCTAGCCCAGTGTGTCCAGAATTTTCAGCGTTGCCCAAGAACTCTTATTTCATTGCATCACTAATTCTGTCTCTTTCCATCAGCTCTTACTATCACTGAGGCTTCAAGCCATGTATGTATGAATTCAAATTTATTGAATGCATTTCTGACATGTACAGCTGTCTGACAGGAATCACTCAGACAGTTTCAGACCCAAACATAGTGAATGTACCTCCAGGAAAGATGCCTCTTGTTCCACTTATTCTGAGGAGCTAATGCTCGTTTTCGTCTGCCTGCTGACATCTCCGGCTCTGACACATCTGGCAGCGAACAGCGAGGGGTCTTCATTAAGCCCAAGGTTGCTTGGTCTGCAGGCAAACACATACATGCATAAATACAGACCCAGACACATGTGCAGCATGCAGATAGGGCGATGCATTTTTGGTACCGTAGACTGCAAAAGAAAATCTGCCAGCTGCAGTAAGCCTGACGAACATGAGACTACAAAAAAATTGAGAATTACGTATCTCTTAAAACATCCAAAAATGCAAGGAGAACAACCAAGGACAACATGGACCAGAGCTTTATTTTAAAAATAAAAGAATGTACTAACCTAGCACTCCAGTTTCCTCCAGCCCTCCAAATCTTTGCATGGCTTTGATGGCTCTTGTCAGAGCTTCCTTGGTCTGTAGCTGTCCATTCACAGGATCGGGGGGTGGGAGATACCCAAACTTGCTCAGCCAATCCTGTGGTAGAAAGCAGGTGTTGTTGAAGAGCATTTGTGTCAAAATTTGTAGATGGTTTCACAAAAAAAATTATACATTTCTGAAAACAGACAGGCACTTTTCATCAAATCTCTCATCGATTATGTATATTCTGACGTGATTGGGGCATGAACATGTACTGGGTTTAATTGGCTAAAATATTAAACTTGCAGTTTTTAAAGATGGCAATCTTGTCAGTTTGTTTTCTTTTATCACAAAATCATAATTACGTTAGCAGACATTTTAAATAGCAGATGTTGCTCTTTTTGTCATATCTTCAGATGCAACTTCTAACATGAAAAATTGGCAATGTATTAGAGAATTTCCCAAGTGCCTTTTCAGGTTTTACTCCAATTAAAAACTTTCATTTTTCTTTGGGGAAATTACTTTCATTAATAATCACGATATATATTTTCCTATGTCCTTAATTTCACTTTCCATCCTGTCAGTCATTTATAAATCTCATTAACTTCAAGTTTAACTAATAAAAATCAGTTCATTAAGGACATCATTCTTCAGACAGTGACATCAGTTTTGGTGAGCAAGAATCAGCACAAACATTTACTATTTGGAATGGATGTGATGAATTCTGTGATGTGATGTTTTGTGGTATTTAGAGTTTGTCTCATACTAAAACGAATAATAAAACTACAGAAATTGGTATGACAATATCAAGAACTTAAAGATGATATCCTTATGTTAGCTAACTGTCGATCAATAACTGAGCAATGGCTAAATACAAAGTTCTGTCATGAAACTCTAGATGGCACAGGTTGATTGGGTCCTGCTTTATCAGTAGCCAATGAGCTCGCTGCTCAACCTTCAAATACTACAAATACGCAAGGGAGTCTTAAAAGAAGGTTATCCCAGTATATTTTTCTGTTGATATGACAAATCAGGTAGATTTAGCAATATGGCGGGTGTATGATGCATATTACGATGAAATGAACTATATGCCTTTCTCCACTGACGTTCTGAGTTGTTCAAAGCGTTTGTACGGATACTGATTGTTAGAAGGCAGCTGTCTGACTCTGACATGGCAAACAGGTTTGTGTAACATTAGCAACACATTATTAGCTGTTTGAAAACATAGTCAAGCGAAAGGCTAATCATACTAATTACCGTTATGTGTCTGACGTTGTAAAAAGCGATACCATTGTGCAGCGTTTACCTCAGTAAGTTGACCGAGTGGATATCGTCTGAGCTAGTGCGAGTGAGTGGAGGCGGGACTAATTATAATATTCATAGATTTGTGTATATTAAATGAGGCAAGGGTGTGGAGTTACATTTAAGCTAATTTAAGGCATTAAAAAATTTTTTTCACAAGAAAAAACATTTAAATATGTAATTTTGGTGATCAAAGATAAGGGATAAAATTATTGACTACAGGGGGACTTTAATAAATATAAATAATATCTAAAATTACAAATATATTATTTAATATATAAATTTATTAAATATTTAAAACACATGCATTTTGTTTTATTAAAAAAAGAATTCATAAAACCCATGAAAAGCCATTTTGATCAGTCACTAATAAATAGTTTGGGGCCCCCTCCATGTCAAGGGTGGTTTGATCAAACCTCATGAAATCACTACCACAGATTCTAAAGAGACAATCACCATCTCTTACAAGCACCCACTCACTTTTAGTTGACTCAACTCTGCAGCTCATCTACTTGACACTGATGACTATTGCGATTGTGCTGAATGACTATTAACAAGCATCGATTTGAGTTGAAAATTCAGGGCAATATTAAAGATTCTGACACACTCAAGCCTGTTTTTTTCTCCATTATTGTGCATTAAGCCAGACTATGTTGAATTTTGATGGTGTTTTGTCAGTCAGATCAATAACTGGGTCTATCTCCTCATAATTAAAATGATTCCATTAGAAAAGTTGCTTTGTGCCAACGCAGCAAACTCAGCAGAGCATGGAGACATCCCAGCTGCACATCAGCTCAGGCCTGCGGGCAAACTATTTGCGTATGGATTTAATTTCATATAGTATTGTGCTAAAACACAACGCCGGTGTAATACGGTTCATTAAAATGTATGATCTCTGAAAGGGTTCTTGCTTGATTAATCATGCCACCTTCATCGTTTAGAAAAAACGCCATTATGACTACATTAATTATAAGAGCAAAAGAGAGTGATTAAAAACGTCAAATCTGGCTGACTTAAAGCATTGATGACGTGGGCTTTTCCTTTAAGTGCCAATAAAAGAATAAGGATGTGCTGTGAGTGGACAGACCAAGGTCTTTCAGAACAGGGGTGCACAAACAAACCTCTCCATCTCAGTATAACAAATGATGACACTGACAAGCAAAAGAACTAGAACATCAGCTACAAGAGCTTAAAACACCATCAATATTGCATTTATATTCTGTCTTTGAATCTGAATAACCGAAGAGTTGAAAAGTTCACTTCTTGAAGCTAAACTTTGCAAAGCTCCACACTTGAGTTCTAGCACACTTCCTTGTAACAAGGTTAGAGAGTAGTTAGGAATTTGGAATCACTTCAAAGTATGAGTCAGAAGAATAAAAGAAGTGTCTAAGGGACACGCAGATGAGTGGGTCAACAACATGGAGCACTAACCAAAGGATCTGACTTAAAGCAATAGATTCAATTTACTCACTAGCATTTTGTTTCAAACCGTTTGACTATTTTCACAAAAGATGTTTTAAAGAATGTTTGCACTGCTCTTTTTCTTTGCTGTGAATATTGTGTTCTTGCTGTTGCTCAAACATAAATAAATAAATAAATAAATAAAAAGCACCATAAAAACTGGTTCATATGACAATTTTAGACAGTTTAGTGGAGCTAGAGTTACACAATAATTGTATTTAAAAAACAGTGTGAAGTCTGACAAATATCTCCTTTTGAGTTCAATAAAAAAGAAAATCATACGGGTTTGGAACAGCAAAAGAGAGTAATTTTAATACTTTAAAAATTAAATTAAATAACAATAGGTACACTCTAGACCCAATAATATTTTATTAAAATAGGTACACTATTGACAAATAATATTTTAATAAAATAAAATAGGTACACTATAGACTAAATAATATTTGAATAAATAAAAAAGTACATTGGAGACCAAAAATATTTTAATAAAATAAAATAAGATAAAATAAAATAAAACAAAACAAAGTAAAATAAAATAGGTAGACCATAGACTAAATAATATTTTAATCAAATAAAACAGGTAATGGTATAGACTAAATATTAATTATTAAATAAAATAAAATTAGATTCAATTAAATAAAAATATAACACAATTATATCCAACAATAGTTTTCCTAAAATTTGAGCTAACAGGGACTGATGGACAATCCCAATCCTGCTATCAAAATTTAAACATTATAAGAAATTTGGACATGTAACCATATTTTACAGAATGTGATTTTGTAAATGCTTTTTCTAACAAATCACAAAAGCAAACAAAAGACGTCACCCACAGCTTAAAAGTGCTGTACAAGACTATTTTAACAAATTGTCATTATGTGAGTTGATAAATCATGGTCCTCTTCAGCTATATGTGACGCTATGCTGCGCTGACTGCTGCCTACTCTGTTTCCCCCCTCGCTGCCAGCTGACATAATTTGTGTGTTGACACACTGTCCAGCTGTGGAAAAGTGTGGAAAAGAGGATAACTCTCTTTGTGTGAGCTCTTTTCCCGCTGGCTAAATATTGATGCATGACGAGCCACTGTGTGTACTCATTATCTCACATATCTCCTATGCATACACACACAAACATATACAAACTCAAGTCAAGTACCAACACAGATTACTCACACTGACAATCACACGCTGTTATCAGCAGCACAGATATCCAAAAACTCAAAGCACAAGTGCCCACAGTTCCAGAGAAAAGGACAACTTGCTGTGTGATCATTAAGGGGGCATCCTAATATTAATGTTAATCTTGTGTTAGCACACATCAGCATTGTTATTATAATTATCTTCATGCTAAAATCATCAGATAGTAGGGGAGACTGATTGCAATAACATTATTTTACTACAAATCTATCTGCCGTCATATGTGCCAATTTAATAATTAGGGTTGCACAACAAATATCAGTACTATGTCAGTTATCAGCAAATATAAGATATATTTTTAAAAATTATTCCACTATTTTTACTGCGCATTTTGGTTACCTCTGCCATCATTTAACACTCACTTAAAGTTAATCTTTAAAATAAAATCAATCCTTTAATAATACTGTTTAATTCAGCAAATCTCAAAATGAATATCCATTTTCCATACGGTATCTTATAATAATGCCTAAATTCACTTTAGGGCTATTCATACTATGCTTAACCCCAGGTTATCGTCATTCTAAACACCGCTTTTAACCCCGGGTAAAGGACCGCTTTCACACTTGTAATTTAGAAACGAGGTTAGCACCGCTTTTTACCCGGGGTTAGCACTGCTTTTGCGGAGTTAACCCTGCATTGCGGTGCCAAACTTGTACAGTGTGAAATGATGCGGTGTTAGAATGTTACAGCTAGACGCTTAGCAACAGACAACCAATCGCATACTCATATTTGCCTGTTTTGGACGGTCACAGAAATACTGCGCATTGTATACAAACAGTGAATTCAGTGTTTGAAAGGAAAAATATCAAATGCTGACAGAAAATGCGATTTGAGTGAAGAAGAGACAGTTTAACTTTATAGTCCGAAATGTCCATTCAGTATAAAATTTGATAATACAGTCGGCAATACGAGGATGGGTAATGCTAGAGCTATGTAAACAGGCCGTGTTTATCCAATCAATGACACTGACACCACAAATATGCAAATAAGAAAGTTAACCCAGGGTTTAGGAATGTACAGTGTGAAACGTCAGCTTGTTATGAATACCCAGGATTAATTGTTAACCCCAGGAAAATTATGAGCAGTGTGAAACGTGAAGCAAGATAACCCAGGATTTAATTTACCCGGGGTTTAAAACTGCAACTAACGACGCACAGCCCTCGTACCCCTCCCTTTCAGAGAAGCTACGGTGGCCGTCATGTCGTCTGAGAGAGCAGAGAGTTGCTTGTGTGAAGTAATAAGGTTTCTTCTTTCTTCTAATAAAGAACGTTCTCTGCTTCTAATAAACCAGACGACTACTACTATTACTACTACTATTAAGTACTATTAACTATTCAACGTAGTGACGATGCAAGCTGCCTCTAAAAACACGAACGATTTAGAAGAAGAACAACATAGTGACGAAACGCGCTCTGTAAAGTGTTTGTCCGTTTAGGGCTGCTGTAGAAACACGCCAGCACATAATGGCGACTTGACATGGAGGGGGGACCCGCAGTGTATGTGATAGAAATGGCTCATTCTAAGGTAATAAAAACATACCAGTTCATTATGTAAGGTCTTTATGTACAACTAAAAAACATAGTTATGTATATTATATTCCATCAATAGATACTCCCAAATTTTACACAATGCACCTTAAATAGAGGTTGGGGGCATTTGTGATTAATTCACTGCATCTTAATAAAGAGAACACTTCAATGTAATGTCATTGCTTTAACATTTAATATACCTGAATAGGTTTTCCTTTCATGTGGTAGTTATTCTTTAAGCTGTCAGGAATAATATGTGTTTAAAGCAAAAGTAAAACCTACATTATCATTAACTGAATTGGGCTAAATCCTTTTAACTAACAATATTGCCATGTCAAGAACAGACACCTTAATGTCTTCAATAGTTTCAGCTTAATAAAATAATATTCATCACATTTCATCTTATCAATTCAGTCATACAATTTTTATATCACTCATACAATAGTGTTACAATTGCACACATCACAGCCAAGAAACAATCCTATCCAGTATAGCTAACAGTATATGCCATTCATGCTAATCTTCAACCAACAACCAAGAGACAAAATAGAAAATAGTTTGCATATCACACTTTCTCTCTCTCTCTCTTTCTCTACAAGATATATAAATCATCTTTTCTTGCCTTTACTGAATACATAACAGGAGCTGATAGAGAGAAGGATGTTAGGGTTTTCAGGAAATGACACGGGCCAGATTTGTCCACACATGTACGCTATCAGCAGTGTTGGGCACATTACTTTAAAAAAGTAATTAGTTATAGTTACTAGTTACTTCTCACAAATAGTAAGGCAGACGTCCGTGAGGGTCTGCTGGCATTTACTTTCTTTTTGTATTTGTTTATTTTACATATTAAAGTTGGGTTGAACGTTCGCCGGTTCCTGTCTCCTTCTTCCCGTATCTACGAACTACGTTACATTGGTGCCGAAACCCGGGAGGAAGGAGGGACATGCTGTCAGAGAGCCCTCCGGTGCTGAGGAGGTCGGGCAGCGCGGAAGACTGAAGACCGCGAGTGGCTGCCCGAGGCGGTGGTGCTGGAGCGAGCATACAGCAGGTGGGACGGAGAGCTCGCTGCCGTGCTCCTGGGTCGAGGTGGGATGGCTGCCGTCAAAGAGGAAGTGGAGGAGTCGCCGCCGTTCGCCGTGGGCCGGAGCCTGCTGCCGTCCGCCATGAAGGGGAGGAACAGGGAACGGGGGACTCGCTGCTGGCTGCCCTCAGCCGGAGGAGCCATCGCCGGCCGTCAGGAGGCAGAGGAGGACCGAGCCGTCCACCGAGTGTCCAGTACCATCGCATGGCACCGCGAGGAAGAGCCTCTCGGCTGGCTGAGGACCGAGCGGCAGTGTGTCTGGGAACCGGACCAAGAATTTTTTTTTTCCTTTTTCCTCTCTTCCCTCTCTCGTCTGTCGCTCCCTGTGCTTCTGTCTCCTTTTCTCTCGTCTCGTCTGTCCTTACCCCCAGGTGCTGCGGCTGCCGAGACTGGCCCCCAGGGGGAGTAGAGTGCAGTCTTGTGGGTACCCCCCGGCCTGCGAGGGGCGATGGGGGTATGTGACGAGCAGGGTGGGCGAGAGCCGTGAGGGAACGGCGCGAGGCCGGTGGCACGAGTGTTAACGACTGTCAGCTGCGCGTTGCACCAGTCTCGAATCTCTCACGGAGGAGCTCCGGAAGCATAAAAGGGGAGCGACGACAGTGAAGGACGAGAGAGGACCAGGCCTGGATTTTATGTTATGTTTTATTATGTTTGTGTGGCCGGCAGACGTCCGTGAGGGTCTGCTGGCATTTACTTTCGTTTTGTATTTGTTTATTTTACATATTAAAGTTGGGTTGAACGTTCGCCGGTTCCCGCCTCCTTCTTCCTGTATCTACAAACTACGTTACAATGGTTTAGAACTTTTAATATTTATTGCACAGACCATAACTGGCCAACAAATAAGTCTAAAATAAATGATGCTTGATCTGACTCGTGACATGATCCACTGCCCGGATTAATAAATAAATAAGAAGCAAATATAGCAGACAATATAATCATGACATGGAGGCGCCGGCGCGATCACTTGCACGTGAACTGGAGCCCGTCTTATAGACTAAATGAACTGAAACTCAGCGTATAGGCTGCTTGCCTCACAGACATGAGAAATATATCTACAGAAATCTTGAAATGTCTACTTTTAAATTAAATAATTCAAAATGAAAAGAAATAGGCTACTCTCTGATTATGTAACGCAAATGAATTGTGTATTCTCTCTAAGCGCGTCCACATGCGGAGATGATGAGAGTCAGTAATGTCAACTTCATCTTTGCAGCCAACACTGATTCAGAAAACATTCGTTTATAAATAAACAATTAAAATGTCTCCTTGCTGTTTTTGTCACATTCATAATCATTACTTTTGCCGGTTCTTTATGGCAAGCTTTATGCGTGCGCTTGAGTGATAAACGCTCATTATTATGGTTTATTCTCTCCAGTAGGCCTATTTAAGAAATTAAATGTGATTAGTCAACTAATGGTTTAAATGAACAACTACTAGCCGACTAGAAAAAACTTATTACACATATTTCGATCCAGCATGTCACAAAGGATATTCTGGTTTGAGCTCGCGCTACGCTCGCATGCTCTGACACACACACACACACACACAGAGCATCGTACATTATTATCAGTTTAAAATTGTATTTGTGTATGACTAACCTGTACTATTTCTTTACAACAAAACACTTTGCAGGTCTATCATCTCTAGTCACACACACCAATCATCATCAGTTTGCATGTGTTCCACCCCAACACACACACCAGAGAAAAAACTTTGCAGGTCCTATGGTTGAGAGAGAGCCTCAGATGAAACTCGGATGAAAATCAATTCAGTGAGCTCAATTATAGTAACGCTGCATTTTAATGTCAGTAACGGTAACAGCGTTGTAACAGGGGAAAGTAATTCTTTTGATTACTTGTTACTGAAAAAAGTAATGCTGTTAGTAACGCCATTAATTTATAACGCCGTTATTCCCATCACTGGCTATCAGCCAGACCACTTTTCTGACAGAGCTCTCAAATTTAGAGAGGATTGTCATCTCACAACCTTTAATGGTTAGGGGTGACCTAAAAAGATGTCAGAGACTCTGTCTTTGCAGTCTGTACGGAAGCAGACTTTCCAAAAGATCAGCTCGGCCAGGGTTACTGGCTTCGATCAAGTGCATTACTGTGCTGTGAGGGGCCCAAACAGACGGACCAACCCTGGCGGTCCGGAGGTGATGATGAGTGATTGAGTTTAACGGTGAAGGTCAGTGTTCAGTGGCGCTTAGAATCCTCAAGCATGCTATCTGTCTTACTATGAATCAGTGGAAAGCTAGTGAAAAAATGAGGCTTCTCTTCACAAGAAATTCAGAAGCCTTCATGAATTGTTTAGCATAGGGAGGTGAGAATGGTCAAAGGGATATTAAACCTTCATAGAATACGAGTGGAGAATCGATAATCTCAGACAACGCTATATAAACCTGAAAATAAACTCCAGCGCATCTGTTTATGCTTTGAAGAGTGTGCACGCACCAAGTGAGTCCCAGCTCAGTGTGTGTATTAAAGCCAGTGCCAGTCTCTTGGTTGCACAGAAGACTTTTACTACATAGATTTATAGCCCTGACCTTACCGCGTCAAACTCTAAGAATTCTCCCCAGCGTCCTACAGTCAATTCTGGCTCTATGTTCCTCCTCATACCCTATGAGGTGTCACGGATCATTATGCCACACTGAGAAAGGTTAACAGACTAATGTGCCGTTGAGAGGCTAATAGTCTGGGACGTCAGTCAATGGCAATATGAATGAAAGGTCTTTTCATAAGGAAAGATTTCAATGAATGGTTAAAAGCTTGGAACAGGAAGAGCAAGTTTTTGGCATTATGTTTTACCTTAAGTTAACAATTTAATGCATGAGATAAATTAGACATATTTAAAAGCTGTAAGGCTTACTTTTTTTTAACAGTGTTAACACATTTATTCAAAAAACTTATCATACATAAAAACTTTTCAGAGAGAGACTTTGGAGATGACTGGAACCGACTGGAGCGCACAAAAGGCACAGAGCACCTGTTTATTAGTTTATTGGTGAAAGTAAATCCTCTTTACATGTATTTTTCAAATAATCAAACCTATACAGGACATTTAAATTCCCCCTGCAGTAAATAATCTAATCTTTGATAATCAAAATGACATATTTAAATGTTTTTTCCTTCAAATTATTTCTTCATACCTTAAAATAACTAAAATGTAACTCTACACACTTGCTTGATTTATACCTGGAACCATGAATATGCAAATTAGTCCCCGCCTCCACTCAATCACACCAGACTACCTGATCCACTCTGTCAACTGTAGTAAACGGCAATGGCAAATGAATATTGGTTTAATTCAGCTATATATGTTTGAACCAGAAACTGATTAAGAAAAAGAGGAAGAGTGAATTATACAGGGTCGTCTACAAGTCGCTGTATCAGAATGATAATGTGTTTTGTTTATCACTTGCTACAACGTCGGACACATAACGGTAATTGACATGATTAGCATTTAGCTTGACTATGTTATCAAACAGCTAATGTTACACAAACCAGGCTCCCATTTGCCATCTCAGAGTCAGAGTTCATACTAAACAAACTGCAAAATGTTGGCCTGGTTTCACAGACAAGGCTTAGATTAAACCAGGATTAGGACTAGGTTCAATTAGGACATTTAAATACCTTTCATAAACATGCCTTAGAAAAACCATTACTGGTATGCATCTTGAGACAAATCAATGACACTGGCATATTTTAAGATATGTCAACTTGCTGGACCTAATAATTACATATTTCATGAATGTGAAAACCTCATGTTTGCAGGGAAAAATATTTTGCTTCATTCCTTTCTTGACATCCTTCAGAAATGCATTAGGATAAGTGACAAAAAAATCTGGCTTCTGGAAAAAAAAGAAAAAAAAATGGAGCCAAAAGGCTGCTGTCTTTCTTTTTCCTCCATGGTCTTTAAAGCAGGCTGCTTCTTTTTCCTCGGAGCCAGGGTTTAGCATTTATCTGTAGAGCAGTCAGTCATTGTCCGCCATCCGCCTGCCTCCCAAAATCTGTCTGCGTTGCTGGATATTTCTGAAAGATGCAGGAAAGGCAGCAGCATGTCCGTTTCTTCTGCTTCTTTTCAGAAATAAAATTGCCTCAAAGTTTTTTTCTTCTTTTTTTATGAAAAGAAGCAGAAGAAACAGACAAGCTGCAGGCTTGATTTTGGCTATTTTTGTTCAGAGGGTATGCAAACAGCATCATCTGTAAACATACTGAGTGTTGCTCAACGGAGCAAACCAGTGTTTCCTGAGCCATTTCTGAAGTTACAGCTGCACTGCAAAAAAATTATATTTTAGCTTAGTTATGAGTTTGCAGTCTAGTGAATGTGATGAGTGAGAAAAGTAGGGTGCTATGAAATTTTACAAAGAAAAAAAAATCTTCTGATACATTATCCTATTATATGCATTATCCTATTTTATGCACTTATGGAAAAAGTCTCAGCTTTGTAAAGATATAATTATTTTGGTCCTAACTACATAATTTTATTATTATTAATTATATTATATTGTATTGTATTATATATTAATTAAAATAATAGAGCTAAATAAATATTAGCTATATTAAATTTTACAATATAAACAGTTACATATTATATATACATAAAATTCTTCTCTCTCTCTCTCTCTCAATAACAAAAGTTTATTACAACCAACATTTAAACGATTTTATCTAGGAACAAAATAACTATAAATATTATATATATTTATAGTTATTTTGTCATTAGAAAGTCTTTTTCATTCAGTGTGTAAATAATACATGCAAATAATAAAATACAATTATGTATCCACATATTTAATTAATATAAAAAATCCAAAAAAATGTGTACAATTAGAACCTAATTTAGAAAATATATTTAATCTAGTTTATTTTTTTTAGTTAGGACCAACTCTTCCTGCACACCACTCACGTCTCACACCAGAGAACAGCAAAGAACATGAGTTCAAAGGGAAAAAGCAATCCTCTTACTGGGCTCTGCAGATCAAACCTCCTAAATGTCACAGGTCACAGGTCAAGGGCTGATCTAGAGCTGGACAGGTGGAACTGCCATGGGAATTAACCTCTAAAGTTATACCGATTTTGTAGCAGAATAAAAGCAGAGGGCAGAGCAAACAGAGAGGAGAAATGCTGTAATCCCTATATCTCTAAGCTGGTGTTCTTATTCTCACTTTAGTAACAAACTCACGAGCTGCCAAATCTCACCTCTGCAGTGTGTAAGTAGCTTCATTTGGATGCTAAAACTGTCTCTAATTCCTTCATAAACCTAATCCCAGCTGCACTAATCCATATTGTCAGACAATATACAACTGTGCATGATACACTGAAAACAACAATACAGAGAAAAAGGTTCATTCTCTCCCTCCCTCTCATTCATATCTGTGCGTAAAACCTGTGCGCACACATTTCACACAGAAACAGGCCTAAAGATTATGTCCTTTGACACTTTTGGACAGCTCACAACTGATTTCAATAGCGCTTAACATTAGCATGTTGCTAAGCTAACCACATGGTACTCTAACAAGCATAAAATTGCCTAGGATAAACAAGTATTTTTCTATTTTTTTGTCGTTGTTGCTTGTCAGTATTGAATGAAATAAGTTTGTTTTTATACAATCAACATTTCTCTTACTTCATCGACTATCTTGGATTTATTTTTTCACTGAAATATTCATCTCTGTGAAGAATCCATGCAATGCCTCCTTAGAATTTGGCAAAAATTAGGAGGTATCACAATTCTCCACATTCATACCCGTAGAAGACAAGTTGTGTGGAAACACCCTTATTAAGATAGTTTGGGCATGTATTATGCTAATTAGTGCGAGCATGAGCTACCTCATCTACAATAATCCAAATTCATCAACATAAGAATAAGGCCAAGATCAAATTTCTGTGCATAAAGACCTGTAGAATTGTACATGAAAATTTTTTCTGCTCACATAAGTGAGAACACTTGTGCGCAATTATTAGTGAATGAGACCCATTGACTTTTGCTTCTTCACAGCTGTACATTTTGAGCAAGCATTTCATTTAAATCAGCATGCTCTAATAAACAGCATCATTCATTACGCCTAGACACATAGAACTAAGATAGAGAGAAAACAGTAGTGAAAGAAATAGAGAGTTGTAAAGTATTCCAAATGTTGTGTTGAATGCTTATTTTATTAGTGGTGCATGATAGGCAAGCATCAGTATTATTTTCTAATGTACTACTATATATTCTTTTCAAAATGTTGGCTCACAACTCTGACTTAGGATGTTTGTCTGGTAGACGAAAACAGGATTTTTTTTTATTCTAGGGATCATAATATCATAAAGATTTTTGACTTGGGCTAGTAATCAATTTAATAACGTCCTAACTACGCCTTAGTAACCACCCAGACTGCCTCAGCAACAGCACAATGTTTGTCTGGCAGACAAAAAAAAAAAAAAAAAATCCACACCATACTCTAGGGAACACAATATCATAGAGATTTTTTGACTTGGGCTAGTAAGCAATTTAGTAACACCCTAGCAATGATTGCCCTAACAACATCATTGCAATGCCCTAGTAACCACCCACAATTGAAAGGCACTGCCTTAGCAACCAACCAGAACACCCTAGCAATCAGCTTTCCAGGGGCCTCATTTATAAAAATCATGTACAATCAGATTTGTTCTTAAATTCCATGAATTTCATTCTAAATCAAAAGTGACAAACAAATTAAGATTTATAAAGGCAGAAACTGACCTATGGCTACATTCACAATGTCAATTTTTGGGTTTGACAATGCATTTACTTACAGGTGTGAGTCTCAAAATGTCCCATTCACACAGCAACTTGCATTAGCATCTCAAAAACTGTCTGTATGAACATGCAACGGGAATCAAGTCTGCATTTCTTAACCAGTAACCATAGCGACTGTGACCAAAGTCATATTAAAAATGGCAATGTCCATAAAACTGAAAAGACTTCTCACTTTTGACATGACAGAAGTCCAGTCAAGGTTATCCATCAAATCTTCATTAACCGACAGCGGCTTTTATATCTGGGTGGAGAGCGGAGCATTTGAGTCACATGTAGAACACAAAACAAATGGGAGCAGCTCTGGTGGAGAACAGCGACTGGATCTAAAACCTTCAGATGACATGCAGCTCATATCTTTGTCACTGTAAGTTACCAAAACACCACACAAAAACCTGCAACACATGGCAGACATGCATTTGTGCAGCACAGAGTGGCTCTCTCACACTGTATGACGTGACAGACAACTAGTTGCTCAGTCCAGTTCTGTTCACACAGCGCAGATTTTAAGAGAATGCGGTTGTGAGTCTTGAAAATGTATGGGTGTGAGTTTGGTTACAGAACACAGTTGTCACTTTTGTAAATAACTGAACTGTGTGTGAACGTAACCTTATTAAGGACTCAAATACAGGACTGACAACTGTATTCTGCTGCTGTGTGAATGTGGCATATGTGAACTGAAGACTTAAAAGGTTAGTTTACTCAAAAATGAAAATTCTGTCGTTCCTCACCCGTAAGAACTTCATTCATTTTCGGAACACAAATTAAGATATTTTTGATGAAACTCGAGAGGTATATGACTCGTCCATAGATAGCAATCTAACCACCACTTTCAAGGTCCAGAAAGGTCCTAAAGACATCGTTAAAAAAGTCGCTGGACTGCAGTGGTTCAATCTTAATGTTATGAAGCGACGAGAACAGATTTTGTGTGCAAAAACAAAACAAAAATAAAGACTTTATTCAACAATATCTTCCCTTCTGTGTCATTCTCGTACGCTGTTTACGTTCAGCGCTTCCAGGTTCTACGTCAGAACACCGGCTCATTGAATAAAGTTGTTATTTTTGTTTTGTTTTTGCGCACAAAAAGTATTCTCGTCGCCTCATAAAATTAAGGTTGACCACTGCAGTCACGTCGAATGTTTTAACAATGTCTTTAGTACCTTTCTGGACCTTGAAAGTGGTGGTTATATTGCTGTCTATAGAGGAGTCATATACCTCTCGAGTTTCATAAAAAATATCTTAATTTGTGTTCTGAAGATGAATGAAGGTCTTATGGGTGTAGAACGACATGAGGGTGAGTAATAAATGCCAAGAATTTTCATTTTTGTGTGAATTAACCCTTTAATAGTATGCATACAAATTTTTAAGCTCATATACCAGTAATTAAAATAAACCAACATCGTTCATGAAAAAAATGTAAGATTTTGCATAATATGCATTTATATATATGCAAATGAGTAACATTTTAAATGCTTTGTTACAATTACATAACTGAGGCTAATTATTATTATGATGTAATGAAAAATATACATTACATATATACCACCCAAAACATCTTAGCAAATGTTCATAAACACCATTACTGGTGCCTTTTCTGTCTCTATTCACATTATTTCAATGCACTGCCAACTAAGAGATAAAGAGAGAGAAAAACTGAAATAAGCTGTTTTTGACCAACATTTTGCCCGTTCACCTTCTGATTAAAGAGCATCCGATTAAAATATTCACATTATCATGTGATGTCCATAATTACATTTGGGTAGAGCTGTCATCACAGGGGGTGCTTTTATACGGAGCTCCAAAAGGTCAAGCGGAAGAGTCAAATGGCAGGACACTTCCCTTGTCCTCCGTGCGGCCTCCGTGTAGAAAGTCATAGTGGTCAGTCAGCTGCATCTCTCCAATGAAGAGTGCCATTGTCTCTGACTGATAGGCAGCATCTAAACACACAGCAGCTCATTCCAGTCTGCTGTGTCCAGTCAACAGGCTCATTTGACAAAGCCCCTTCATCTCTCTTTCTGAGAGGAAGTGAGTCATTAGTCGGGATCTCCCCAGACACTGACATCCCTGTCAGGCTTGTCATCAGGTCTGCTCATGGATGCAGTGAATAAAGCTTGTTTACAGAGCTAAATGTCAGGGAAAGTGGCTGATGAGTGATATATTCAATCTACAGAATTTCCATTACAGTGACTTCTGCAGACCTGCCAGCACCACACACACACACAGGTCATGTTTCTTAACCTTGGGGTCATGACCCCAAAAATTATTCTAATTTAATATATTTTAAAATGTAATTTATTCCTGTGATTGCAAAGCTGAATTTTCAGCATCATTATTCCAGTCTTCAATGTCACATGATCCTTCAGAAATCATTCTTATATGTTGATTTCTTCTTATTATTATTATTACCATCAATGTTGTAAACAGCTGTGCTGCTTAATATTTTTGTGTAAACTATGATTCCATTTTTTTCAGGATTCTTTGATGAATAGAAAGTTCAAAAGAACAGCATTTATTTGAAATAGATTTTTTTGTATCATTATACGTCTACTGTCACTTCTGATCAATTTGATGTATCCTTGCTAAATAAAAGTATTATTTTTATTAAAATCTCCTTCCAAAAATCTTACTGACCTCAATCTTTTGAACTGAAGAATGTATAAATAAAATATAATAGAAAAAATATCAAATATGCAGCTTCTTTTGTGCTTTCAGCCAGATTTCTTTTTTAGAACAATACTGTCAGGCGGCTGTCTTCGGATTCGGACTCAGCCATTGTGTCAGCAGAGGACAGGTAGAATAGTGGGATACATTTAATAATGTCATTATTGCATATATAGCTAAAAAATAAACAATAATACAGACACAAGCAAATACAGCTAAATGTATAAAGCTTAAAGTTCACAATCTTTCCCTCAAAAGTGTCTAAAAATCTTAGAAAAGGCGGTTTTCATAGAAACCAGAGCTTAAGATTATGTTTCTTATCAAGCTTTGAAGTAAAAGTTATCTCTAAAAAGATATTCAAACTGAAAGGTCTCCATCTAATCCTCCCCCCAAAAAAACCTCCTTTAGGCCTTTTTGAGACATGTAAATCCTCTTAAAAAGTGTGCAATTAATTAAAAAAAATATGGGCAAATGATGTTTATCTATGAAAATACAGGGATTTTAGACAGAATCAAATTTGCTTTTCAATGCAGAGGATGGGAGAGTGCCAAAGCGCCCACTGTTATCCTGTATTAGATTTATGTAGGATCACAAAACGAAAAAAAGCGAGAATACATCCTTGGTGAGGCCATCCAAATTTCACCTCTATTCCTCTCCTGAAACAAACTTGCTGAAATACGAAGCAGAAATCTAAGGCCCCATCCCAATCGAACATTTCTCAAGAGAAAACTTGTACCTCTGAGAATGACATCTAGATGCCACCATCTGGTTGAGACAAGTTATTTCAGCTTCCAAGAGGAAGATTTTGGCATTTAGGCATGGTACCATAAAAATATGGACATTTTTGTAAGGGTTTGATGAGGTGACGCCATCCTTCTTGTGAATGATATTGGTCTGCTAACATAAAGGTTACAGATTCAACTCCACATATGAGTGTTTGAAGAAATGGAGAGTTTCTGATACCACTTTCCTGTTAAATCACAATTGACTCAGGCACTTAACCTCACTTCACTCCAGGAGTGATTGGCTCTGCAATGAGTATATTGAGTCTCGCTTTGGATTAAAAGTGTCTGCTGAAAGACAAGTAAGAACACCAGTCAAAAGTTTGGACTTTGTTAATGTTTTCCACATTTTGGAATAATAGTAAAATGTCAAAATTCTGAAATAACAAATAGAATTATGGGAATGGTGTAGTGACCAATGTTAAACTGATCTATTTTAGATTTCTTAAAAGTTCATGCTTTATTTACTATAGATTATTCTGCACAATCTGGACATTCTCTTCATGAGATGCATCCTGGGACACTTTTTGAAGCACAGTATTGAAACAGTATTGAAGAAGTTCACTTTTTCCTTCACTATATATTTTAACTTATCCTTCATAAAAAAAATGAATAAATAAAAAATTGAATTCATATAGGTTTAGCTGTATTTTAAATAATCAAATATACACATTACAACAAAAGATAAAGTAAATTAATTAAATAAAAGTTTAACTGCTCAGAGACACGAAGGTTGAGGATCCAAACGCAGTATTTATTAGGGCTTATATTAGGGCTGGGACAATACACCTATCTCCCGATTCGATACTATCACAATACTTGGGTGCCAATACATAGTGCATTTTTTTAAAGAATTGCGATTCTACAAGTATTGCGATTCGATATTGCAATATATTGTGATTTTGCTTTGTTTTTTTAACACTAGACCATGGGGAAAAGTTGAATCACACTTACACAGACTGAACATGATGTATAAGATGTGTCATATTTACAAAAACAATTCATCACATCTTTGAGTTTTATTTCAGAAGCATTCAGTACTACATTCTCCTGAATAAATGATTCCATGACAAACACATTTTAACAGTCATTTGTCGCCACCTAGTGGCGAAACAATGTAAACGATATAGTCGTTTTTTGAAGCGCCGTTTTCAAAAGGTCATAACTATTTTGATAGCTACAGTAGACATCAGTGATTATATTTGAACTATAAACATTTATCCCAGTACTTCTATGATAATTTGAACTACTGTGTCACAGAAATATACTATGAGTTGAAATGATGACTGCTCTCTCTGGATCAGCGGCAGCGCCAACACAGATTTGAATGTTGCGATATGATTTAGTCAAAGGTTTAAGACACAGACAAACTGCTGTCATTTAGGAATAAGATTATGTGGGTTGATTCGAGATAATCTTTTAAAGGTTAATTGTGCAGCTCTACTGCCTTATACTCTATCTCTCTCAGCATTTATATCTGACACAAAGCGAGGAGCGCAAGGGCTTTTCAATCCATTCATTACTATATAATATTCATGAAGTGAGACATCGCTAACGGATACAGCGCTTCTCCCACACATCCCACCAGAACTGTTTAAATCCATTTGTGGCGGTCAATGTTGATGTTGGAACAAAAGTGGGTAACTTTTGCCCACCTCATCTATAAGCAAGGGCTAAAATAAAAGAATTTAATTTGAATCAATATCAATTCTGGAATAATAAAAAAATCAATTTTAAAATCGTAATCCAATAAAAAAAAAAAAAAAAAAAAAAATTGTGATAGTTAAGTGAATAGATTTTTTTCCCAGTCCTATTATTTATTGAAGTGTAATCCACAATCGTAATCTACAAAACAGGTAAAAGGTCATAAACACGGGCAAACAGTCCAAAACAGATACCAGGATAGGAACTCAGGTAGACAGGGTAAAACAAGAGACAGGGCAAATCCAGAGAACAAGCAAAGGATCAAATCCAGGGAAACCAATAAACAATAGAGCTCTTGATGACACATACAAGACTTCGCAGAGAATTACAGAATGAACCAGGCTTATACAGGGTAAGCTAAACAGGCTAATGAGACACAGCTGAAAACAATGTTATAGAGTGGCAATGGTCTGGGTTGAAGCACCCTTTGGTGGCAATTAAGGGCACTCCAGCTGGTGATCGTGACAGTTATATTGCAATTCATTTGTATGCACAATTTATTTTTGTCAACAAAACCATTTCAAGTTTTTAGACAGAAAGGTTTTTAAGATTACAAGAAACATAAAATTTAGTCAAGTGTGTCCTTACTTTTGACTGGCATTGTACATGATGAAAGATTTGGGTGCTGTACTCCATCCAGATAAACTTTATAATCTATTACCTTGTCCCACAGGGACTGACGAAAGTTTATAATCGAGAGAGTAAGAGGACCGGAAGGATTTGGGCATCATCACAGCTGAAGCAGAGAATGGAAAACCAGCCATCCATCAGTCACAATGCCCAGCCCAAACTACCAAGAGTGGATTGGGAGACTGTAAACAAGCCGAAGGGGAAGGGTGAAAGAGAAATAAAGTAATGTATATATATATATATATATATATATATAAAAAAAAAGGTTTTATCCACTTCCAGAATTCAAGAGTCAACCGTAAACACACAAAGAGGATAAATCACACAAAGACTTATGGGGTAAGAAATTCACTTTGCTGTAGAAATGTTTGCTGAATTTCATGAGCTGCAATGACGAAGCTGACAGATTAGGAGAGGGAGATCAAGTGAGTGAAAGATGTGTATGAAAAAGCAGGAGATAAAGCTGAGCTGTCTGCTGTTCCCTGCATGGTCATCCATATTCAGAGTGGCAGCGAAGTGGCAACACAAACAAACAGGCCAACTAAATCAATACAGTAACAACTTCAAGCATTCAGAACAGAACTGCTTTAATACACAATCAAGAGACCGGTGATCAATCATCTCTCAGACACAGACCACCCACGACACCAGCACGCAGGTCTTTTGTCTAACAACCTGCCATGTTGCTTATATATTAATTGAGTGTGGCAAGGATGGAATAACGTCGTCCTTTACAAAGTTTTTTTTTTTCCCTCTGTGTAATAATCTACAGCACAATATATCAATAACATGGAAAAACAAGACATCTCTACCACATCTGCGGCTGTTTACACAAGCTTGATGCTTCCCCCCAGGTTCTGTGACTTTGCTGTAACTCAAGTTGAGAGGAACATTTTGACACTTTTTGAGCACTGTATGATAGCACATTGGTTTAACTATAGCAAAATCCATTTAAGCAAATCAGTCCAATCCATCCACCGTGGCCCAGAAATAAGGAAAAAAGGACGAACCTCCAGAAATGTTTGCCAAGCATACGGTTTCAGTGGCAGCCAAAAGGCTGAGATATGAAAATATGGGATTTAAAATCTAATTTAAGCCAGGAATAAACCGGAAAGTTTAAGAATTTTGAAGAAATGTTATGTAATTAAAATTAATAAGAAATATTTATGATTATGCATCATTCTGGTCACTAAATGGTCATAAAATTAGTGACAATGATCATGTTAAACTCCCATGTTTCCACTGAAGCACAAGATGGTGGTTTAATCAGGTTTTACACAAACTTGTGGGAGTTCATGCAGCTCAAATGCTTCTTCCACTAAAGGAAAGTAGGACAAATCAAATGCTAAGACTTTGGCCCTTAGCTCTCACGATCTTCCTCCAAGTCCACACTTTCGTGATGCAACGGCGCTTTGACTGTTGGGTAGAAATCTGCGGATCGCAAAAGTGTGCATGGAGGGAGCATATTGGCCACAAAGGGGGAGCTCACGAGCACCCTTCTGAAACCTGAAATGACAAATGGGACACCTTGCGGCCTTGTGGACTTAAAGGACATGCGCACGGGGCAGCCATTATAAGTCCACAAGACCGCACATGCAAATGAATGAATGAAGTGCACATGCCCCATTTGGGACAAGGCCTTTCTGATATTCATGCAAATTTTTCAATTCAACCTTTCACTCAAATTGTTATGCTGACAATATTATTAGTAATGAAAAAATTATAACCAGACTATTGGTCCCCACTGAATTCATAATTTAGCTTCTTTAGCTCATATCAAGAAAAGAAACATCAGCACATGATTTTTCAGGTTGGTCCAGCTAATGTGCATGCAAGTTCTAGAATAAACACCAATAAGATGGTTAGTTCTTTTAATCAAAAGTCAGTCTTTCTTTTCTACAGCTGCCATGTAGTGCATTGCACTTTGTTTCATTCATTTTTCATTGAGTGGCATGTGTACCCCGTGAAAACATGAGCTAATGCGACAGCGACAAGTAAACGCTTCCTAAAATGTTAGGAAGAATAGTTCACCCAGAAATAAAACAAGTTATGCCATTATTTATTCATGCTCATTTTAAGGCATAAATGTTAGTGTATGTGTATGAATAAACCTCTCATGACAATTAGTAACTATGTGATCTTTTAGCAAATTGGTGGAATTTGTATGATCTCATTCTACATTTGCTTACATGCCACTAAGGGTTAGGGTTAGGTGATATTGGCCAATAAATGACATGATGCTTATAATAAAATGTATAAATTAAAAAAAAAATAGTTTTGTTAATAAATTCATATGAAAATGGCCAAGTATGGTGTCTCATACTCGGAATTTCTGCTCTGCATTTCACCCATCCATGTGCCCACACACAGCAGTGAACATTGAACACACACACACCATGAACTCACACCCAGAGCAGTGGGCAACCATTTTTGATGCAGCGCCCGGGGAGTGATTGGGGGTTAGGTGCCTTGCTCAAGGGCACCTCAGCGGTGGACAGGGTTGCCAAGTTTTCACAACAAAACCCTCCCAATTGCTCCTCAAAACTAGCCCAAAACTAGCCCAATCGCATTTCGGGGGGTACTACGGTTAAAATCGCGTTCCGGGGGGTAAAATTTGCGTTTTTTGGCAGGGCTCCCCTGGTAAAATTTGCATTCCAGGGGCTAAATATCATGTTATTTGGGGTCGATTCAACCCGCGGACATAAAAAACAACCCGCAGCAACTGTAAAAGCAGCCCAATTACGCGGGAAAACCACGAACTTGGCAACACTGGTGGTGGATAATAAGAAAGGAAGAGAGAGCTGTTCATTCACTCCTCCCACCTACAGTACATTGCCTGCTGGTATTGAGACGTGAACCCACGACCTTTGGATTACAAGTCCAACTCTCTAACCATTAGGCCACAACTGTAGGTGAAGCTTAAAGTTTGTAGTCAAAAACTAATTCCAATCATTTAAGCATAAACTTTTTAGATCAAAAGGTTTTTAACCCTTTCCCTGCCACTGACGTAATTTTCCGGCAATCCATGTTTTCACTGTTATATGGTAGGGAGTGCTGTAACGCATCTTCTGAAAGAGTACAGAACAAAACAAACGCAACACCTTCCAGAAAGCAAGGTTAACTTACCGTTACATATACCATGGACCTTCGGTTGATTAAAGGGTTAGTTCACCCAAAAATGAAAATTCTGTCATTTATTACTCACCCTCATGTCGTTCCACACCCGTAAGACCTTCGTTAATCTTTGGAACGCAAATTGAGATATTTTTGTTGAAATCCGATGGCTCCGTGAGGCCTGCATTGGGAGCAATGACATTTCCTCTCTCAAGATCCATAAAGATACTGAAAACATATTTAAATCAGTTCATGTGAGTACAGTGGTTCAATATTAATATTATAAAGCGACGAGAATATTTTTGGTGCGCCAAAAAAAACAAAATAACGACTTATATAGTGATGATAGTGATTAATGGATCTTGAGAGAGGAAATGTCATTGCTGGCTATGGAGGCCTCACTGAGTCATCGGATTTCAACAAAAATATCTTAATTTGTGTTCCGAAGATTAACGAAGGTCTTACGGGTGTGGAACGGCATGAGGGTGAGTCACCATGGAAACATTCTACTTCCTTCTTCTTCTTTTAATGCAGATTTACATATCCTACTTAGTGCACATCACCACCTAAACTATATTAATTATATAACACGCATCTGAATACCTCTTCAGCAAACTAACCCTAGAACATAGCCTGCTCCGGAGCAGGTTATGTTCAGAGAGTAAGTTGCTATGGCTACCTACATACCCTGAAAGTTACCTCTGTTTTTGGAACTGAAAGTTGAGGTTCTCCACTTACTCTTAAACATACCCAAGGTATGTCACATAACCTGCTTTCTGGAATACCCCCCAGATGTTTTGAGCAAAATACATCTCTTTTTAAATGATCCTTGTAAATTTGTTTGTCAGATACTTTGGCTAATTTGATTGTTTTCCACAACCAGTAATAGTGTAGTATTCTCAGCTTCATTTAACACATTCCATTCCACTGAATTCCACAGATTTCTAACAAAACTACCACAGAAAAAGTGAAAAAAGTTAGCAAATTCCATCTGGTCCTACTTATGAGAGCTTTCTCCATGTGCAGACATTATAACTACATTATCCAATCTCTAACACATTATTTATCTATTTATATACAGTACATGTCAGACATGCCGTCAGCTGGTTTAGTGCCCGGATCAGACAAACCTAGAGAAAGCGACACACACACACACACACACACATGCAGTATTAAATGGGCAATCTGACATATAAAGGCTCAGATGTGCAGGCTTTCTGTGCGGCCTGAGGGGTTTAAGCTGATCAATACTGTGCAGGTGTTGGATCAGTGGGGTATGAGTGGTAATAATACATATCAAAAACCTCTGCTTTAACCTCCTGCGGTACCCATAGAGAGCAAAGGAGTGCGTGTCTCCACTGGTATATAGCACAGTGTTTGCTCAAAAGGGGTGCAACTGTTGTGGATGTCTTTTCATATGAGCACTTTTTTATTTAGCTTCATATATATTTTACATGCAGCAGAGAGGAGTGAGAGTACGAGAGATATCTTTTAGAAAATAAGAGAGGAACCTCTCCATCTCTGTCATTCTGACTTCGGTTATCTCTCCCACAAACGTGCACATGATTTAAAGGCACTCTGGTAGCTTCAATATTAAATTCCGTTTGTTTGACAATCTTGAAAATCCAGAGATCTGGGGCGTATCTGTCCACAACGCTTCACTTGTGGCTGTACTTTGAGTAGACAGAATGCTACCTGTCTATCCTTCCACTTCCACGCTGAAATTAAAAAGCAACTCCCAGGAGAAAACTGTATTTCTCGGATGTGACGCTTTCAAAAGCTCAGGAGGCTTAATAGATATCTCAGTTATGTTTCACTGAAATGTTAACTTTGTCTTAGTAAAAATAGATACAAATGAGACAAATGTCGGCACACAGAGCTAATCACAACTGATACCATTGATAAACAAACAAACAAATAAATTTTAAGTAATAATTTTTTGGATGGATGCACTTTTTCAGCTTCATACTCGTTGATCCCGTTCACTGCCATTATAAAGCTTGGATGTGTCAGGATATTTATTATTATAAAACGGTTAGTTCCTGATCTTGATTCTGATTGGTCAATAGCTGTGTTTTATTCACGATAAAACACGGCTATGACTGCTTCACCCAATTGTTCTGTGTATCACTACACAACACCGTTAGCAACCACTCTTAGCAACGTAAACTGTATGTTCTCAATTGATATTGCTCACTGAAGCTTACTATATTATGTAGTATTATTATTATCTGTTTAATTGTCCGCTGCAATATCTTGTCCTTTTAACAGTTAAGGGGTTTTCCCGTGACTGACAGCTCTAGTCAAAGCGTTTGTCAGTTGCGTCTTGTTCACAACAATTCAGTTTTTACAATGTAAAAGTCCTCGCTACTGACTGACACACTCATAAAGACAGTCTTTGCCACCATCTAATGGCGTAATAATGTAACTTCTGTTGCTATTCACGGTCAGGGACTATTTTTTCCGGCAGAAGGAAGGCATTCCGCTTCGCGTCGTGCCAAGCAATGCCCTTTAGCCAGCCTCTCATACCTTATTGCTTACATATAACTCAGATTATGTTCATCAGAAAGAAGAAAGTCATATACACCTAAGATGGCTTGAGGGTCAGTAAAGCTTGGGGTAATTTTCATTTTAAAAGGAACTAATACTTTAATATCTGCACTTTATTTTGATGGTCCCCCAACAGACTGGCTATAAGTATCATTGCAAGAACGTCAAATTATTCTACTAACCCTAAACCTGACCTAATAGTCTATTACTCTAATGCGAGTTAGTTGACATGTAGTTGCAAATTAATGAAAGTTAGTTGACATGTAGCTGAAAGGTTACTTAGTAGAATGTCTAAAGTGGACTATCAAAATAAAGTTTAACCAAATAAAAAAATAAATACATACATACATAAATAAATCATGATTACAGTAAATACACTTACAATAGATGTAAACCAGGGAAGCATTCTGGAAGGTTTAAAAGGCCAAATGTGAAGCTTGTATTTTTTGTTAAAGCACTTTCATGAATTATTCAGGCAAAGCCCATTATTCTTTAAGCTGTAAAGTTGTCTAAATCATTCATTTTTATGTGGGACAGCTAGGTGGATGAGCTTCTGTTTACATGCTACCATTGCAATTCCTGTGAGTGGAGTTTTCTCCATGTAAACAATGCTTCTGTAAATACAGTTACAGATGCGTCACTGGTGTCTTTCCACATATTGTGTGAAAGTTACCAGGTTTTATCAAAGCTGCATTGTCATGACAAATTTAAAAGATTGGATATAACTTTAAACAGACACAGTCTCATGCTAACACATGTAATGTTTGACTTGAAAAAGTGTGTCATTTATTTAAAATGCACTGCTTATTCACGTGTACTTTAGTTTTAAGTGCCTTAACTGTAACCGAGATTTGTGCTTTAAAAAAAAAAGTACACTTTAAAATGATTTTCTGTGGTATAGACATCTCATTTGTGATTTTCTGAGGCGAAACTACCATTATGAGTTACACAGGGGCGAGAACAAAAAGACAATAAGAGAGAGAGAGAAAGAGAGAGGATTTGTCAAATCTGTCTTCATCTGAAACATTACTGAGCAGAGGCTAATGGACGTCACACTCCATTAAATTTGAGTGGAAACTACTGGTGGACACATGCAAGCAGATTCATTAAACCCTTGGAGGAGATCAATATGTCAGATCCTTCAAACAGCCACCTTCTGTGTCAAGCTAACGGTCTAGGTTAATTTTATCTCCTTATAGCTCAATAGGGGTCAACCTTCATAAAAACAAAAACAAAAAAAACAAAAAAAAACATCACAAGCTTGTTTCAGGGCCGAGGGCAGAAAGATCCAAAATTAACACTTGCCAATCGCCAAATGCAGGAAAAAAATTAAGGAACTGCAAAGTAATGCATTGTTTGAAACAAATTAAGAGTTACATATAGACATAGAATAATATTCTTCTATATCTTTATGTAACTCTTAATACATTGTTAGCTAACTGCATGATTTGTTATTTGTACATTTCTGAAATTACATAACTTGCACAGTCACCTCTGATAACAGATTACTCTAAATTGTAATGTTGAATTGCATTTTCTGTAAAGCTGTTTTGAAATATGTATTGTGAAAAGCGCTATACAAATAAATGTGAACTGAATTGAAATGTGATAATTACACTTTATTTCAAGGTGTCCATGTTACAGTGCAATTATGAATTTAAGTAATGAGTATAGAATAACTAACTTGTACTTACTATAGGGTTAGGATTAGGGTTTGGCTTGGGGTTAGTTGCATGTAATTACGCACAATTTATAGTAATTACTTGAATTTTCAGCATCATTACTTCAGTCAGTGTCACATGATCCTTCAGAAATTATTATGCTGATTTGGTGCTAAAGAAACATTTCTCATTATCAATGTTCAAAAAGTTGTGTAAATTCATATTTTTGTGGAAACGATACAAATATTTTTTAATGAACATAAAAATCAAAAGGATGGCATTTATTTGAAATATATTTTGTAACAATGTAAAAGTCTTTACAGTCACTATACTGTCAATTTAATGAACCCTTGCTGAATAAAAGTTCAGTTACTGACCCCAAACTTACTGACCCAAATGGTAGTGTAAGCGATTCTACTCAAGACATGAAATATATATATATATATTTCTACATTTCTTTGCCGATACTGATAGCCGATTATTCAGAATGATATCGGTCGATGCCGATACCAATAGTTTGGTTTTTCTTAAGGAAAAAAAAATCTCTCCCAAATAATGTTGCAAACTATACAGGGAACCCTCTCATTTGGTACACTACAATATTAGAGGTTACAATTAACAACAGAGGTATTATAATATAATAATTACACTCAAATAAAAATTGAAATGTTTGTATAAAACTTAGTATCACATAAGGTAGTTTTCATAAGCACTTGTTGTCTTCATGGCAAATTTACACAAACAAATAATTAACAGTAAATAAGCTCCTCTCTAGTGTTTTTTTTTTTTATGTAGATAGCTAAGGAACTGTGAACATTGGAAAACATTCCTGAGGTAAATGTGACATGATGTGACATTGTTCACAAGATGTTTTACTGATGTTTTTCCGCGATAGAATTAGAATCTTTAGAATAATGCAAATACAGTTTCATGGCCAGTATAAGAATAATTTATGGAAGATAAAGTTTCTCAACTCACCCAGGTGTGGCAAAAAGTTCATTTTGGGCCCTAATCTTCTGTCCACAGCTGTGAATGATGGGTCACTGGAGGCAATTGTATTTATGGTGAATGAGTTTCAAAGCCTTAGCCTTAAACTGCAAAAACATTTTTTTATGTTTACCCCAAAGAGAACACCAAGCACAATGCCATTACGAAACCACATTTGCTAAAAGACTTTCATATTCAAAATCATTTCATATTCAATGGTGTGCGGGTGCCATTCAGAACAAGCTAGGCACATTTAAATAAGCTAGGCCTATTTTCCTTGGTATTCCTCGTCATGCTTTCCTGCTTCTGTCACTTGACATATGCTCTCTAATTCCTATTCCTCTTTTATAAGTGAGAGAGTGAGTGAGTTGTTCAACAAAGCTTGGGCACCTCACGTTCACTCGCGTATTTCAAGACTTCTGTGTGAAAATCCCTGCTGAAGTTAACAGCATTTGATCCGTCTGCTTCTGTTGGCACAATTTACCATGAAGGCATTTCCATTGCTCATATATAGAGTTTCAAACAACATATTTCCAATCAAATATTTAGTCAGAAAGGAATGATGAAATCCCACATCAAAGCTGCTTGTCAGTTTTCATTTGTGCTCACGTTCGGGCTTTTCCCAATGGGAAACGGAGAACGGTAAACAAGAGCCGGCATAGGTTTCAAAATAAACAAACCCTGACTCCAGGAACAATTTTCTATTACGGTAGTTAAATTTAAGTGCCGTAGTGAGCCCTGAAATAGGCACTTGAAGTTGCATCCCTTTTGGCTACCAGTCAGAAATGGCAGTTAGCCAAAACCCACAAATGGGAGAAAGAATACGCCTGGAACAGAGCACCGACTGCGTTATTTATTACATGTTCCACATAGAGCACGGTGGGCATAAAAGCCATACAGATACACAGTGTCTTCTGAAAGACTCTCCAACACTCTTAATAAAGCTCCAGAGAACTGAAGTGGGAAAACTAGCTTTTCAAACACATGAGTTTAGAGTATTATTGCCAGATAAAGTTTGTTATGTTTAATAGCAATATATAACTTTGTGTAGATGTATAGAAATATTTCCAATATATATATAGGATCATTTTATATATATATATATATATATATATTTATTAGGGCTCCAGACTAACATATGAGAGCAACGGTGCCACTAAGTTCTACAGATGGTGGTGCCAGCACCTGATTTGGTAGCGTATCTTTATTGGAAATCTCACAGTCAAGCACTGACATTGAATTGAGATGTAGATAAAAAAAATATTTTATCTAAATTTATTTAAAAACTTTTAATAAAAACAGTAACATGCAAAATCCCAATTTTTATAGGGAAAAATGTAAATATTCTACTCTTATTAAAGGTACAAACTGACTGACAGCTTCAGTGATTATAAAAGAAGCACTCTTTACTTGCTTTCTGTGTAATTCAGTCATAATTTGAAGAAAAGTTTTTGTTTTTCATGAGACTTTATGACTGCCTACTTTTCCATATAGGGAGTAGAAATGGCTAATAAGTCAATAAGTGCTCCTCTGCTGCCATCTACTGGTTTGGCCATGAAGCGTTAGTTTTCCCTCATCTTTTAGCTTTACAAATCACCACTTTAAAAATAACATAAAACATAAAATGAAAGCTTTGAAGTGTTGGAAAAAACTGTGAAGTCCTTGAAAAGTTCTTGAACTCTCAAAACTCTTTAACTCTCAAAAGTTTGCATGAACCCTGAAATGAATAATGTAAAAACAGTTGACTATTTCTGCGACTATGGTTCCAGTTAAAATATAATAAACAAATAAATAAATAAATAAATATAAATAAATTTCTAATAACTAAGATTTTATTTTAAAGAATTCTCTGTTTAAGGACTAAATGTCTGGTAGGGACTACAACAAGCTTCTTCCCAGGTTAGTGACATCACTAACCCTAAAATTTACATAAACCCCACCCCCGAGAACACGCTACAGAAGGGGTGAGGCCATGTTGTTTGAATACAGTACGTAACACAAATGCAATAGCATGTCAAAAAAGCAAGATAATAACATGACAAGTTATAACCATAATTAAACTAAACTATAGCTGTTCTATCTTCATGGCGCATCCCAATAAATTGCTCATTCCCACATGAGCAATTTATAGATTATTATGACAGAATATGCTAATCAATGGCTTTAAGATAGTTAACTCCACATCAGTTACATAAATTAATCAACTAACCATTCAGAAACGTCCTGTTGTATTCTAGGTTGTCACTTCTTCTTGAGTCTCTCCATCATTGTCCAACTCCGTTTTGAACATAAAAGGCTGAACAGTTTCTAACATTTTAAGTAAGTCTGCATGAGCTATTCGGCACTGCTAACATGAGCTCTTGAAACTCCGCCCTCTTCTTGAGAGCAGCAGCTCATTTGCATTTAAAGGGACACACACAAAAACAGAGCGTTTTTGCTCACCCTCAAAAAGTGACAAATTTAACATGCTATAAAAAATGATCTGTGGGCTATTTAGAGCTGAAACTTCACATACACACTCTGGGGACATCAGAGACTTATTTTACATCTTGTAAAAGTGGCATTTTATGACCCACTTAAATGCTTCCCACTAGATCTCGCTGTGATGTTATTAATTCTGCTGCGAATTCAAACGCTTTCTCACTGGATCTCCCAGTGGTGTGTAGCAACAGTATCGTATGATCGAGATCATCGTGCGAAAGCCTGTTCTGAGCTCACTGTTTATTATTGTCCGAGCTGATAAATGGTCCATGCTTCACAGCTCAAACAAGTAGTGTGGTTTTGCTCTACTTTCCTTTCGTTTGCCGTTTGTTGTTTCTCATTTGCATTATGTGCAACAGAAATGGCAACTCATTTGGGCAACGTGGTGGTCGCCCAGTCTGGAGACCTGTGTATATATATATATAGAACTTTTGTGGTAAATAATAAAGAATGTATCCAAACTTTTGACTGATACTTTGCAAAAAAGCCTTTTGATGGGTTCTGTATGTGGTGGAACACCAATGCGCTTCTAGAACAGCTGTCGCGGTCAGACACATCATTGTGATGGAGATTAACTCGCACACACACACACACACAGAGCCTGGAAGCGTTCTGTCTGAGACAGACCTGAGGAATGGTGGCAACTGGGGCTGAGTGTTGACAGGAGAATATGTGTATTCATAGACATGAACAAATCCCTAGGAAGATATGAAACGCTGCAGTCAACTTTAACTTTCTATGTGCACGCTGCTTCTGACTGACAAATGTCACAGTTTGATAAATGCTGAATGCACAATGTAATAAGATATCATGTTTTCTTACTTGTTTATTCTCCATCAACCACAGAAGCTTTTACTTTTACTTGAATAACTCACAGAAATAAATTTTGGGAGAATTGTATGAAAACATCCCCACACTGCTAAATCAGTTTTGGGGAAATTGAGAGACAAGCTGAAAGTAGACAATTGACTGCTTTTTCATTCTTGTAATGATATCTCAGTGTATCCCAAAAAAACAAACATACACCGCTGAATAAAGTGACTCAGTTAGGAAGGTGTAAAAATAACTTTTGTGTCCTTGTCAGAATCAGTGAATCAAATTTTGTAGGACGCTCTGAACCAGATGAAATTAAATGTTGTTCTGCTTCTGTATATCGTGCAGCGGAAGGGGGCAAGTTTTTTCTGGATGAGCCTGTGCGATCAGGGAAGATCCGTTATATCATCAGGGAGGCCACAACAAAAGACAGAGTCATATCCATCCTTGTGTTCCAAATCATCCCAGGGCCCTGAGCTACCAACAACTCCTAATTAGCTCATAATTCCTATCTTTTCTGGGGACAGACTCATGAGTCCTGTGACGTAAGCATTGGGCCATGCTGCAGGGCACAGAACCACAGATGCTCACTTTGAAGCAGATAAATGTGCAGAAAAGAAGCACACAGGTGATTGATGAGAAGACCACCCTGGAAAATAATGTGTTCTCTAATGTCGCTTTTGTCAACCAAATGAGTTCTGATCAGAGAAGGTCAACTATACAGTAAAATCAGTTTATAAAATTACCAAGAGTCCCCAAAGGTTCAGCTGGGTAATGAAAAATTGAAAACCGAGTCTGCGACTTCACAATTCACGACGTTACGATGTTTAAATGTCAACAAATGCATCAACATCTACAAAACATGAGAAAGGGCAAAATTATATTTGATTGTTTTCAGGGCCTAGTATCTACTAGTCTGGCTGTCACACTTCATACTCCAGTGAATATTTCTCAGGGTAAGAAAGTCAATTTCTGCACATACCTGTTTCTGCATGTAAAAATGAAAAAGAAAAAAAGCAGTCACCTTCTATCAAGTTAAAAATAAAATAAAGTTGCAATTTGGGGAAATAAAGTGGCAATTGCGAGATACAGTCACATATTACAGAAATCATTCTATTTCAATTCTCAATCAATCATTCTCAAACAATTCTAATTTCAACCCTTGTGACAACTGGCCCATGTGTCGTAGTCTCCTCTGCCTTTAGATTCAGTTTATGTCTCATGTACTGTAGTGGCATTGAGTTACCCTCCAATATTTACAAAGATAATATCAACAAACTAAAGGCTTTGTTTTGTACTTATCTGTGAAACCGAATGGGCACAAAGAGCAATAAAACTGTCAGTGAGCACGGTAAACACATCACTTGCAGAAGATTTCTGACCTTCTAAATGAAAAGAGACGAAGAAACTAGATATTGTCTGCTGAATCATCGACTATACATACAGCTTCTGCCATGCTTTGATATGGTCTTTGCAAAGTATCAATACAACACACTCTCATAACTTACAGTTTACTCAATAGATTTCTGTAGCATGAGTAATACGTTGGAAATTATTTCTCAGAAGTCTTCAGTTCTTACCAAAGACTTTAGATATACAAAGATGGTACACTCATTTTACTATGAATGGGAGAAAGTGCAACGCGCAATATAGCGGAATAAGTCCCGCCTTCTAAATAAAAGAGCCAATCGCCAATTGGTAATGTCATTGCATCACTGATGTTTCCCACTTCAAAGAGGTAGGAGCTGCACTTGCATGACTGAAATAGAGGCATTTCAAAGATGGCTGCCAAGTGAAAAGACTTGTCTTAAAGGGAATTTGGTTCTTACAACTGAAAGTATGTCGCTTCCATTCCTTTTCCATTTCATTCCTTTGTTATCTTTGAGCCAATTTATATTCTAAACTAACTTATAGCAGATACAGTATGTACGTTTCTTTAAGGTAAAATGAAGCAAAAATATTGATGACTTATGTTGTACTACAGCTTTTTGTCAAATCAGATGCTCTCTTGAATGACAACACCCTAATAACAACCCTTAATACCACCTGATCATGGATCATTAGCAAAGCTTTTCTAGTAATGTTGTCAAAAATACCGACTTCAATACCAAAATTTTAAAAATGGGACGTTTTGAGCACTCTTGAGCGGATTCGTAAACACCTCTGATTGGCCATTGTGTTCATGCACTCATCATATATGTCTGTGATTGGCTACAAAGGTCAACTCTTCAAAAACATGTTGTAAATAGACATCAATGATGCTGGAGTGTCTGAAAGCAGGATGCCTCCTTTCAAATGCTCCCACTTTCATAATGCTTTCAAATTCAAACACTTCCATGTGCTTTCAAACGATCCCGTGCATAGATCATTGTAGCCAAACACAAACCTGATGATCTGATGAACGAGTGAACACAATGGCCAATCAGAGGTGTTTACGAATCCGCTCAACAGAGCTCAAAGCATCACATTTTTAAAATTTCATTACTGACTAGGTATCGAAGTCGCTACTTTTGACAACACTATTTTCTAGAGTGCACATTAACAGATTTTAACCTTGTTTGCAAGACTAGGTGCATCGATTACAAGATAATTCACTTCCTAACTACCTACAATACCACAACATCTCACACAAACCGATGCACAAAGCAACAGGAGACTATTCTTGACAATGTCATAAAACAACTTGGAGGAAAACTTTGTGGTTGTTTCTACACTGATTTTCAAAGAACAGAAAAAAGCATGTCAACCAACACATAAGTCTTTTAGTGTGTACTTGGTTTACTTCCCAACTCTGTTAAGAGAAGATATTCACCTTAGCTTGGCTGCTTTGAACTGTAATTTTTATTTGGTGCTTTATGTGTTCTGTATTTCATTTCCCTGAGATGCTAAGAACAGAAATTATCATAAAAGCCCACTTAAAACTGCTATTTTTCCCTCCCGACAGACCCATTGACCCAGCAACTCATCGCAGCAATCAAAGTGAGAAAAGAAATTCTGAAAAAAATTACCCAAAGGCCGTCATTTAGCAACTGTGAGGCATTAAAATGACAAACAAGTAGTCCAAAAGGTTCATAACAGCCACAAGAGGCTCCTGATAAACAAACAAACAGAAGAATGTGATAATTTGCTTCCTTGGCTACTAATGGTACTGAATCATATCCAATAATGATTCTACCTCATTGTTGGGGTCTGCAGGGATTACAGAATTCCTTTTGAGAGATGCATTTCATGACAAATAATACAAGTGACTTAGCTCATGGGGACAGACATGGATGTGTGCCTCCTGAATCGTTTCTGTTTTGTCTATCTTCTCCATCTGTATACCATCATAGCAAAGCTGTTGCTAGATGATGTGGGTGTCATCCATATTTTGAACATATGCTGGATTCACTCTATACATCTTTTCAGCTGATCTTTGTAGTGATTGTTAACCAGAATATGGCTTGAAATGTCATGATGGTGAAGATGTTCTCATCCAGCCTAAAGTTCACATCTCCACTACTGTCTTCAGGATCACGTTATGCAATACACAGTCTTAATAACAAAGATGCCAGCATGCAGACCTGACTCATCTGAAAGTGACTCATCACTGAACTAAGACAACAAAGTTTCAGCAGAAACCCCTACAGCAGTTCCCTGTTCACCATGTCAGATGCTGTGGAAAGGTCAACCAAAGGCAAAAAAGCTTTATAGTTCTTAACACTTCTCCTGGAGTTACAGTGCCGTGAAAATGCATTGTTAAACCAAACTTTCACTTCTGCCATGATACTGCCAGTGTCTTTTATTGTACTTAACCGGTTAGTTCACCCAAAAATGAAATTTATGTCATTAAGTACTCACCCTCATGTCATCCCAAACCCGTAAGACCTTCGTTCATCTTCGTCACACAAATTAAGATATTTTTGATGAAATCCGAGGATTTCTGAACCAAACATAGGCAGCAATGTTATTGCACCTTTTGAGGTCCAGAAAGGTATTAAAGACATTGTTAAAATAGTCCATGTGACTACAGTGGTTCAACCTTAATGTTATGAAGCAACGAGAATAGCGACGAGCTGAACCGAAGTTTGTGTACTGCAAATACAGACAAGTATCAAACATTCTATCACACTTTCCGGTGTTCTCCTCCAACCACTGTCTGCCATGTGCATTGATTTATGATGGACAGAATACTATGCTGAGATGTGACCATGTTACCCTCTGTCCCATACACATGCAGATAACATATTGTATATAGGTAGCTTACATGATAAAATTAATCTTAAAGTTGAGATATGCCTCTAGTTTTAAGTGGGATGCTTGGTGCTCTTTTAATTTATCGCCTTTTTTCACAGATTCACAGATCACAGATTTTAGTAATCATAATAAATTAGGTATCATTGAAAAGCTTACGAACTCAAAATATATCCTGTGAAACCATTTTGAAATTAGACATTGCATTCCCATGGAAACGGCACTTTAATTTCTTTTAGCGTGCTCCTCCCCTAGTGGGCAGTGTCAGGTTTCATATTACAAAATTTATTTTAACTACTTTATAATCAAAACCTTTTCTAATCTTGACAAAACACATATTGTCGGAAAGGTCAGAGACTTAATTTGTTACAGGAGAATGCATCAAAAAATTTTCTATGGAATGTGGGTGGCTCTTTTTGGTACAGCGCCTAAACAAAATCTCATAGGAACTTCAAATTTGGAACACAACTTGGTTAGATGTATGGCTTTGATTTTAATATTAATTTTAGAGTAAAAAAATATTTTGTAAAATATATATTTTATATAAAATAAAAATTGTTTAGTGCAGTTCATTTGATTTACAGTAAATTTAAACTTTCATAACTTTTTCATACTTTCATTTTTGAAGTGCTTTTACAGACCAAACATACAAGACTAAAATTAGGTCTATATTGCAAAGCATTCTTGAATAACAACTATTTAAGTTTGGATAGTGCATTTTCACATCTATTCTCAAAAAGAGGGCTGACAGTTACAGGCCATTGAAGTTTGGGCAAAAACTCCTGGCAGTGACGTGTTTTCGTGTATTTTATTTTTTTCACAGCGCTGAATGTCATATGGTGATTGTGAAACACCTCACATGATTTTATGGTGAAATTTGTTATTTTTCATGTTAAACATTTAAATTTTGATCAAGAACAATGTACTGTGGCTTTAATTCAGTGTAATCCTCTGTGTGCTAATCTGGGCACTGAAAAAAAGAAAAAAAAGCTTACACTTTATTTATGCGTGCGGTGTGAAACCAGCCTAACATATCACTAGAACACAAATGTTAGGGGCCTCATTCATTTTTTATTTTTTATAGAAAAATTTATTTTTAACAATAATATAAACCTTTCAAGACAAACCTACCATGAGCTCTGAGATTAAAGCAATGATATAGTGTATGCTGTTGTAGGAGGAAATTCATTTTTCAACACTGTTTGAATTGCGAATGATCTACCTACACTCTCCAACTACTTGTATATAGGAGTATATCTAAATGTTTTCCAATACACTTCAAATCCTTTTCTGTAAAACAAAATCCGTACTGCTGTGATTCATTTGGGAGCGGGTTTGTTCAGTTCATGGCTTAGAACTCATTGTTGAATGTCTCTTTTTTAAAATGTTTATGGAAATAAATGTGACAAAAAACATTCCAGAATCAAGGCCGCTTAAAAAGTGGACAGTCACTTCTCTATAGCAATTTAATCCTTCACTCTGCTTTTAAAAATATTAAATGTTAGATTTACATCAAAATGCCACATCAATGGTTCTCCACAACTATGAAGGCCATGCTTTCATTAAATTGTATTCACTTGATCCAAGTAAATTCAACTAAAGGGTTGTAATAAATGATATATGAAGGTGATCATTTTATATAACTCACATGTTCAACTTACGCCTATGTTCAAGTAATGAAAGTTGAGTAGTAAAGTGGCTACTTAGCTTTTATCCTGAAAAGACTGTACAGTACACTCATTAATTCCTCCTTGAGCCTTGCTCAAGGGCAAATGATGATGGATTAAGCCTCACTCCTTACTACACAACCCGGCACTGACATAAAATAGACAGTACTGATATAAAATGAATGCTGTGTAATATAGTTATTTACCTAAATCTAGGTAACTTTAATTAACTAAGCCTAATCTCTCCAAAGGAAAGGCCTGCTAAAAACAAGTTTGAGTTCTGGCTGTGCTCCTTTCCATTCCCTATCACTTCCTGTCTCTCCCTCAATTGTCCTGTCAAAATAAAGACAAAATATAATTGATAAACAAAAACCAACTCCACTTAATAAAAGTACATTACTTTGAGGGATGGCAATAGACTAGAGTGTATTGCAGCAAAACTCGACTTAGGTTGCATAAGAGAGCGTCACTTTCACAAACCCTTGTATTTTCCCTTTACGTTTTTGTGACGCACAATCCCCATTGAAATCAATAAATCATGCTGTGCCTGCACCTTAATTCAGTTTCTCCCTGAAAATGTGAGTATTCATGAGATGAAATGAAAGCTTCATTTATTAAATCTAACAATGCTGATATTTCAGTTTTTTAACTGTGGAAAAATTCAAATGCTGCGGCAAGTCATCAATTTTTGGTGAAACCGAGAGAATACCTTATTATACTGCCTTTCTTATCTATTTGACCATGGCAAAGTCATGCATCTTGAATCTCTAAATCTTCAAGTCTAATGTCCAAGTATATCTAACCAGAGAAGCCTGGCTAGTCTCAAACATACCTTTCTTTCTCTCTGCCATTTTCACAGGGACAAGACAGGGAAAGAGCCGTGTCATTTAAACTTTACAGCATCTTGAATCTTTTTTTTTTCCGCACATCAAAAGCTTTTACTCTTGCAAAATGATTTTTCTGGCACTCCTTGCATCCGAAAAGGCCTTTCTTCCACCTTACTCCGAGCTTGCTCTGTCATCTCGTTAGGAACTGAAAAAAAAATGCAAATGAGTGAAAAACCACAGGAGCACCTGCTGCGTGCCTCTGAAGACCTGGAAAATGAACAGGCTTAGTAGAGGCCATCATGGGGTTGTCACCAAAATCTACATGGTGCTTTTTAAAATCACTTGGCCTTTTGCCGACTTGTTTATGGTGGGGATGGCTGTTGAGCTAAATAAAGAAAAAACAATTCTCTTGCAAACTTCACAGCAACTGTTTAAACAATTCTGCAAGCAATTTAAGACAGGCTCTGTTGTTGCTGGGTTATTATTGGATGGTGCTTTATGGTTGCCTGTTTCTCGATAGATTCGTGGGTTACTTTGAGCTGCAAAGGAGCACGCCAACCCAACACAAAACCAACATAATTATAAGAGCCAGTCGGTTGTTTGGACAACCATAGCATAGACGCCCTTGATCTCAGCCTGCCTGGGGAAGATTGGGGTACCCTTTGGCTAAAATAAGACCAGTGTTGCAGATGGAGATGATTTGGGGTTTTCTTTAGAGAGATTTGGACTGGAGCATTAGTGCTGCAATCGGTGTGATCCAATGGAAAGTGCGTAATATTGCGCGCCGCTAAGTATGTCCTTCTTACTTCCTTTACCACACAGTTTGATCTGTTACTACTGAGAGCTAGCTGCTGGTGTAGGGTCCCGCTCTTTTGATCCCCTCATGCATTTAACTTATTACAGGCCACTATGTTTCCTGAGGTTTATCCATTGGGGCTTTCAGTATAACCACTACCCTGGCCTGTAATGTTCAGAGGGCCCATACCAAAAATACATCATTACCGTGCACAGAGGACTAGCTATTTTTTGCCAGTGTACATGTTGAACATGTTGCGTGCACACTTCAGTTTACATATTTCAATATGCATATGTTATATCAGGCAGAAATGCATAAAAGATTAGAGATCGACCAATACATCGATTTAGTTATTTAACATTATCCAGCGAATTATTCTTCACTCTTTAGCCTATTAAACAGCTTATAAATCTACTAAAACTGTAGTTTAAAATGAACTATTACATTTCTGCAATGTTGATATGACTCCTGTCTTTAATTTATTTTCTCCATTTGAAAACATTAGACATTCTACATTTATTTTGCTTATTGTTAACATTAGTGTTGCTGCTAATGCTTTTTATAAATAAAATTATTTTTGTAATATGAAGATTAAAATTAACATGAAAGACTACTAATTTTCAACACCTTTTTTTAAGATGACTGAAAGGAGGAAAAACCAAAGTGAAGTATGGACTTACTTCACTCAGTCATTGCCAGGGCTAGCAGATTGCAAAGAATGCCAAATGAATGTGAGCATGAGGTCAAAATCTAAAACAACAAAAAATACCTCCAACCCGTGGACCCACCTGAAGATACATCACTCAACTATCTTTGAAGAGGCAAAGAAAAAATAGATGCTGAAGAGGAAAATACATCAAGCCACATTCAAGCTTCTCTTCCTATGATGTTTGATAAGCAGACAAAGTGGAAGACATCTGATGTCCACTCAAAAAAACTAGACAGGCTGATTACAGAAATGATTGCTACGGACAATCAGCCTTTCAACTTGTTGAAAATAAAGGCTTCCAGAGACTCATGGCTACTGCAGAACCAAGATATACTCTAAAGAGTGAGAAGCTCTACAGAACAGAGGTGTTCCCCAGTATTCACAACAGTATCGTTGAGAAGGTTAAAGCACTGTTAAAACCCGATAAAACAGGTTATAACTTGGCTTTTACCACAGACTGCTGGTCAAGTACAAATGAATCCCTCATGAGTCTCACATGCCGTTTCATTGATGATCAATGGATTCGCAGACAAGTAATTCTAAATACAAAAGCAATGACTGGATCACACACTGGGGAGTACATTATTGAGATGTTCTTGGGAATGCTGGAAGAATGGGAAATTGACAAAGACAGAGTGGTTCTTGTTCTCAGGGACAGTGGTTCTAACATTGTCAAAGGTGTGAGAATTGCTGAACTGCCTGAGCTGCAGTGCCCACATATTGCAGCTTGTTGTCAATGATGGCCTCAACTCACAAAGAGCTGTCCAAAATATTCTGTCAGTGCTGAGAAGCTGTGCTACCCATTTTAAAGGAACACTCCACTTTTTTTGAAAATAGGCTCATTTTCCAACTCCCCTAGAGTTAAACTGTTGCGTTTTACCGTTTTCGAATTCATTCAGCCGATCTCTGGGTCTGGCGGTACCACTTTTAGCATAGTTAATTGAATCTGATTAGACCGTTAGCATCTCGCTCAAAAATGACCAAAGAGTTTCGATATTTTTCCTATTTAAAACTTGACTCTTCTGTAGTTACATTGTGTACTAAGACCAATGGAAAATGATGTAACTACAGAAGAGTCAAGTTTTAAATAGGAAAAATATCAAAACTCTTTGGTCATTTTTGAGTGAGATGCTAACGGTCTAATCAGATTCAATAAACTATGCTAAGCTATGCTAAAAGTGGTACCGCCACACCCGGAGATCGGCTGAATGGATTCGAAAACGGTAAAACTCAACTGTTTAACTCTAGGGGAGTTGGAAAATGAGCCTATTTTCAAAAAAAGTGGAGTGTTCCTTTAATCATTCCTTACTAGCCTTACTATCCAGCAGGACCTTGGGCTACCTGCACATTCCATCATTCACCCGATGGAATTCCACCTTGCACATGCTGGTCAGGATGCTAGAGCAAAAAAGGGCTTTGAACATATATGCCAGTGAGCATGGTGGGTTCACTAGCCTGAATGCTGAGCAGTGGAATATTGTCAGTAATCTTATTAACACCCTTTCTCCAGTGGAAGAGGTCACTCTTGAGATGAGCCACTATGAAAGCTCAGCGTGAGCTTAGAGCAAGACAATGCACAAACCACACAATGTGAAGAAACACAGTCAGGTGATTCTAGCACCCTTTCAAAAAGGCCCCGGACAGAAGAAAACCAGAAGAAACTGATTGATGAGATGTATGACACTATGCTTGGCGCTAGATCTGAAGTTGCCTTGAAGGAGAGCCTTGAAGGAGAGCTTCAGCAGTACCTTCTGGAACCAGTGATTGATAGAAGGATGGGCAAGCCACTTGAATGGTGGAAACAAAATGTGAAAAGGTTCCCCATTCTTGCTCCTCTGTAAAAAAAGTTTCTTTTTTCGGTTATCGGTTATTGGGCACATAAACACACAAATTATCGATATCGGTTCTAAAAAATCAGTATCGGTCGATTACTATAAAAGATGCTATTCATCTATTACATATTAGATATAGGGTTCTCACCTTTTTTGTCCTTTCCAAAAAGTGTTAAAGCTGCAGTCTGTAAGTTTTGCCTCTTTGTCGCCATCTCTGTTTGAAACCTGCAATTGCAATTATTTGCGGAATTATCATCTTTACGTGGGTTGCGCATTGGCATGGCTCCTCAGCGTGGATGAATTTAATGTTTTGAGGAGAATGTGTGGCTGTCAGTCACCGCACAGGTGGATACTGTACAGGTACTTCAGAATCACAGATTGTAGTCTTGGAAGTATGACCAAAATAAGAATTTTTTACCGGAGAATATCATCTGAACAATTAAGTAACAAATCTGCTATTTTTGTTCTGACCAACTGAGAAAAAAAAAAAAAAGCATTACAATAAATCGCGCTGCCAATGGTGATTAAATCTAACGATTGCTTAGCTCATATCACATCAAACTAGAGTTGTCAAAAGTACCGACTTCGGTACCTATCGGTACTGAAATTTTAAAAATGTAACGCTTTGAGCGCTGTTGAGCGGATTCGTAAACACCTCTGATTGGCCATCGTGTTGACGTGCTCATCGGATATGCCTGTGATTTGCTACAGTGATCAACGCACGGCAGCGTTTGAAAGCACACGGAAGTGTTTGAATTTGAAAGAGTTTTGAAAACGGTTTGAAAGCAGGCTTCTATCAACAGATTGGTCCGCGATAGACACCTGCTTTCAAACGCTCCCATGTGTATCTGTGTAAGCGATTGGTTAGATGGTTGATAAAAACATTTTTACAGCGTTGATCATTGAAGCAAATCACAGACATATCCGATGAGCCGTGAACACAGTGGCCAATCAGAGGTGTTTACGAATCCACTCAACAGCGCTCAAAGCGTCACATTTTTAAAATTTCAGTTTGACAACTCTACATCAAACCATGCAAATTATTCTTATTCTTATACTTTGTTCTCAAATTGTTCATGTTAACAACATCAGCATTGCGTGACTATGTGTATTTAGTGTGTATTAGCGTTACCTGTAGATTTCAATTTCTGTACAGTCTAATCTCTAATTGTCCATCTGTCATCCCATACAATCCGCCATCAAAATGATAAGTTTAATTATTCCAGCTGCTGTGAGAAACGGCTATAAATGATCCACCACCTGCAGCATCCTCACATGATATAGCCTACTAGCTGAGACTCCTTCTGATTGTAAACAGACGTGACTTAATGACGCAAAGACAAACAGCGGCATGCTCGAATTTCCCGCGGAAACCTACCAGTACCACTCGAATTAGAAAACATTATTACAGGCTTACCGTTGTGAATCGGGCTAAGGTAAGGAGATAGTTTTGAACACTTGCTGGTTATGAACTTGCTCAAAAATTGACTTAATTTTTAAAATTGACTCAAAAAGTTACAAACAGCAGCTTTATAAATGGTTGCTATGCCCCTGTTCAAATGCCAGTGTCAGTAAGGACAATGCATACAAGCTTTTACCAAAGCCATTTGGATTGCACATGTTTGCTACCAGGGATGGATTTCATTACAGAGCACTAACTAACCATGTTCCTGACCTTGCATCCAGATTGCTGCTTATGTCAACTAGATAGGCTACAGGGTCAGGAAGAAGCACAAGCCCTGCAAGGTATTTGTTATCTCAGGGAGATGAGCTGCACTGGGTGCCAATGAGAAACAGCATCTGAGGCTACTTAAAGGTCTGTCTATCTGACACTCTATATATCTACAGACACCATCCAGGGATTCTTCTGAATGGGTTACAATATAGGAGTGAGAAGAGAGTGATGAGCCTCCATCTTTTTCTATTCCTCCCTGGTGCTTTTCTCTATTCTGGGCTGGACACAATCAAAACAGTGTGATAGCTTGGGACAAAGATACAGTACATCAGTGTTGTTGTTGTTGTTGGGCAGCTACTCTGACTCCCAAACTTTCAACCAGATTTCCTGCTGTATTGTGCACCGTGGCTTCCAGGTTGTGAGAAAATCTAATTAGGCAGCCTAATATAATTTAAAAAATATGACAAAAAAAAATCATAATGCAGTTTTAGCAGGTGCTTAATTCTACACATCTTACTCTCCTGCCTCACTGTGCCAAATCTATTCTCATCAACACCTCCGCCACCTCTCCACAGACCTCGTTCCTGAAATAATCTCCTCGTCCCAAATCCCAAACTCCAGATGCCTGGCAATGGACTCAAGGTCATGAGAATCCAGAACAACAGCCGAAAGTAGGACATGCACCAAACTATAAGCCCCGAACAATTACTGCATCCTGTTGCATTGTTATATCTCTGTCTTAGCCCTGAGGACATGCACAACGGAGCCGATTTCGGCTGACAGGTACAATTAATGGGAGTTTTTTCCAGAAAAATCACCTGATCTACTGAAGCTGCAAATCAATCCACAGTACATTATTCCAGAGACAGGTCTATCTTAGCCAAAGAGAAATGCTATTGATTTAATGTTTACCAGTTCTCTAAATGCTGTGGTCCTTTTCAGTCTCCAAGGCTGTGCTCTTATACTCATCCCTTTCTCTTGATTACTCTTCTGTGGGCCTGTGTTGGCTCTCAGCCACCTTGCTTTGGATGTCAATCACTGGCCCGCCCCACTCATGCTGAAGTCTTTTTGGGTAATTAGAAGTGAGAGCCAGTGAATGAGCACATTGGTCACATTGACATTGTGAATGATGGACAGGCTCATGACAGCCGAAGTGGCTGACTCTCTTTGGCTCAGTTGAGGATGTGCCACTCAGAGCTTGTAAGCTAATATGTGGTGTGTACTATAATGAGTATGCCACGGGTGAGGGTGGCAGGCAGTGGAGCTCATGCGCTGCTATATGCATCTGTTGATGGGTTCAGCTGGTACTCTCGTTAAAGATATTAAAGTCGTTTGACTCAGAGGATTTCAAAACAGAATGTAACCTGCAATGCGAGAAAAAGGAGAGAAAAACATCTTTGCAGCATGTTACACAAAAAAAAGAAGGGAACACATCTCATAGAATCTTACTGATTTGACCTATTTTGCCAATTCTCAAAAAAAAAAGATTAATCACGATTAAAAATGTTGTGCTGTATATACACATGCTATATATTGCACACAAAATGCAAAAACGTACAAAAGCAGCACTCTAGTACAGGATTTAAGTTAAATACAATGACAAAAAGTTATGAAACTTCATTTTCCCCTTAACGATTTGCTCTGGAACAAGTAATAGATCAATAAGACCAAAGATTACCTATTTTATATATATTCCAAATTAATTATATCACGTTTAACCACTATCTGGATAAGAACCAGCGGCAAAATCCAGAAAGACTGGCTGAGATGAAGCTGTTCTGGGTGGGTACATGAGCGCAGAATGGCCTCTGACAGCCAGGAGTTCAAATCTCCAAAAGCGTCTAAACAAATTGTAAAATAGGTGCTATGTTTATATATGAGTCACATATTTGAGGTCTAAATAACTAGATTCTTGTCTAAAAAACTCTTAAAACTAGATTCTGTGAAATAACAACAGTAGTATTTGTAAAAATATGGTGGATTTGCTCGACCGCCACGACAGTTGCCGCAAGCAAAGTAATACAATCAGATCCGAGGATCAGAACGAACTATATATACACTACCGGTCAAAAGTTTGGAATCTGTAAGATTCCAAAATTATTAATTATAAATTATTAATTAAATTATTAATTATAACTTAAAATTATTAAGTTATCTGTTTTTGCAAATGAATTCTTCATATATATACTGTATGTATTCACCACAAAAATATTATATCTGATTACTCAATTAACTATCAAAATAACTGACCAATTACTCAATTACCAAAATAATTGTTAGTGACAGCCCTAGATTAGTTCAATGATGCACCTGCATTTTTTTTCTTTTCATTTTGAGACTTTCAGTTAAATAAAAATTTTCTGTTTCATATTTTGTCATTGAAGATTTCTTAAATATAGTATTTCTTAAAAATATTGTCTTGTCTTTCTCGTGAACCGAATATCATGTATCGTCTCATGAACCAAGTGTATCGTCACACCCCTGGTATTTGTAAATGGTAGAATTTGTTGTAGTGTCTTTTTAATTAAGTAATTTAGTTAAAAAACATAATTTAGTCTAATTCTAAAAATTCAAACAACTCTTACTTTACTGATACTGTTTTAACATATAAGTAAACAGAAAATTTGTAACCTGGCTGTAATACAGTAAAATGACTACTAATGAAAAATGAAAAATGAGAAATAATAATCATATAAAAATAATAATTCAAAAAAAAGTACCAGTAATGAGAACTGGCAGAAAATATATGCATAGTATACACACACATATGACTGTCGCTGTAGTGCCTTTAATTCATTAAAACAAAAAATCAGATTTTAATTCTAAAAGGCTATTACATTTTTTTTTTTAAAAATTTTTTGCAAAAAAGTATTTTAACCTGTATCTGTAATTTAATAAACAATACCTGTTACGGTAATGAGAACGTTCAGTAAAAAATTCAGAAAGACAACACATTACAGTAATGAGAACTGACAGATAAAGCATGCTTAAATATAGCCTTACCATGCAAAAATATGCTAAATGAAATCCTAATAGTAGATTACATTTTCTTCATGCAAAATGATGAAATGTGACTTGGACATTTACATAGTTTACATTTTTATAATTATGTGGTTCTAAAAGATGCACTGTTCAAGAAGAGGGAGGCTGACAGAGGTCCACTGTGTCACATGTGGTTTGCAGTCATTATTGACCCATTCTGTACAGTCCGAGCAACAGTCTTAAAACCAATCATCATGCCACACTCCCATCTGCTCCATCACAACGCCCTTACTTAACACAATACTTCACCATCTGTGCCATCTCCCATGGCTTTTAGATCTCTAAAAACATACAGTAAGGGCCAATAACTCACAGAGCCATAGCCAGCCTCCCTTAAGGTGGACATGACACCCTAAGTCTTCATTCAAGCATGAGTGGCCTGGGGTGCCAAGTTAATAACAACAGTGCTGGTTGTAGTTTCGTCACATGGACACTGCAAGAACGGGTGGGGTGGGAGATGTCATTTGAAAGAAGTGTCTTTCTGTAAGTGTCGTGTTATTATCAGCTGCTGTCACAGCGAGCTGTAACCCATCAGAGATCCTCTGCAGAGCATCTATGCCACATTTAATGATCAGAGGTTTGATGACATGCGGTGTCACACACTGGCAGACATCAACAGCCTCATTATATGCACGGACCAACTGCTCAGTAGTGTCAGATTTGTGAGGGTTATTAAAAAAGGTGGTTCTTACAGAGCCTTTTAACTCGCTGCCATTCATTTGCAAGTTTAAATGAAAACTTATTAGACACCACTGAAAGTTTTGTACTACAAGAAGTTATTTATCTGACCACATGTATTTACAGGTATTGATCACTAGTGGTCAAATTCCCCCTCATTTAAATAACCTCTTGTAGTAGAAACTTTTAGCAGCATCTTTATGAACACTTCATGTTCATGCCAAGAAAGCTTCTTGCAAAGTTACTGGATATGAAAGATAAAAGGATATTGACTGGGAAAATCAATTTCTTTGAAAAGAAAATCAAATATACAACAGAACAACTTAACAAGCAAGGGCTGGAGTACTCTTGTTAAATTAATTTACATGCATCTGTTGCTGCAGTAATGTATATCTAAGCAACATGCGCATACGAATATGAATATCAGATCACGATCCCATGCCCATTCAAAGGCACAGGACACAGACCGCCTGGGATATTTGAGCCAAATTAATTTTAAACTAAAAAAGAAAAACAAGATTTTTAAACATGTCTATTAATGTTCTTGTCTATGCACATCTATATTAGGTCAGTCAAACTGAATTGCACATTCTCCAGACTATTCTTTATTAAATTGCTCGAAACTTGCTCGAAACTGCTAAGTTGAAATTTTGCTTGGTTTATTTAAAAAAACAACAACCTTATCTGCATACAAAATGAAAACTGTACCACTAGAATAATCCATCATACACAGACCTGCTTAGTTGTTAAAAATGTTTTGTTTTTCTCACCTATAGTACACAAAGTGCATCCTCAAAAAAACAAAATAGGCAAATGCCCATTTCATAGATGAATATATGGATGAAAGGATGAAAAAGTTCAAGCGATAATTGAATGCAACTATAAAACTGAGTAAGCATTTTTTTGTTTTGTTTTGTTTTTTGTCAATGCCCTTACCTTATTGTTGCTAACCTGATTGAACATTTCTGATAGAATTACCTCAGTACAAAGTACAAACACTTCAATGTAGTTTGAGCAGTGGCCAAATTACCTGATCACCCACCAAAACGTATTCAATAAGAGAACATTTCTATATATTTCTTAGTCAACTTCTCGTTCAAACGAACAGATGTGCACAGCTCACGCTCTCTCCAAAACACAGTGCGCGTGAAAATGTCACGTCAACATTATTTCTGAAACCGCGCGCAGCATCAAAGTGTGTTTGCGGGAAAAAAGTACCTAGGAAGAGGTTGATTATGGCTCAAGACAGACGAACATAAAAATAGTGTCTAACATGCGCTACAACTACAACCCGCCATCTGGGTAGATAAAGTTTAACACACTGACATTCTTCAGTTAGTATTGAATCAGGACATAAAATAGCCTATGTTTTGCAGAAATACAACCAGCAACCTTCTCGTCGGTCTTATTGAGGAATATTAGCATTCGTGACTGTGTGAATGAGATAAACGGTGTTTATATACGTAAGACCACACATAATAAGGTAACGAATGTAACCCACAAGTGAGCGGCTCGATATTTAAAGGGATAGTTCACCTATTCTGTCATCATTCCTCGCATTATTCCAAACCAGTATGACATTTTCTTCAGCGGTACATAAAAGGAAATTACAGTCTCAGAATCACCATACAAAATCTCATTGTATGGAAAGAAAAAATAAATGAAAGCGAATGGTGACCGAGGGCGTCAGTCTTCTGTGTGCGACAGAAAGTCATACAGGTCTGGAACAAAATGATGGCGAGTAAACGATGACAGGATTTTCATTTGTGCCTGAACTATTTCTTTAAGACACTCACGCACGATTTGGTTCAGCTGAATCGGCGCGGGTGAAACTTGACTTCTGTGAAGACATTAATGAAGTAAATCCATACTCCAATCTGTGTCCATTCAGACGTGTGGGAGTCTAAGTACGAACACATTTTCAATTCCATAGACGTGTCTAATATGTGTAATTATCTATACCCACAGGCCACAGGTTTTTCTTTCACGCCTTTTCCCTAAACGATAATTATTAGTCGGAAGAGATAGGCTTGAAAGAGCACCTACCACCCCCATATCCATCTGCTCGGCTGTTATAGATGGGGCCGCCCGAGTTTGAGATAAAAACCAAAGAACTGGAAAAAGAATCATCTCTGGGTAAATAATCCAAATGGTCCGGACGGAATTCCACTTTCTGAGAGACTTCATATTGTCCCCGCTCCCGGTGATCACAGAACGGTCTTTCTTTCCGCCGCATCCACCGTACAGAACACCCAAAACCGGATCCTGGGCATTTAACGGTCCGTGGGAACGCGTGTCAGTCAAACTGCCTCACTGTGGTGCGTAAACACGTGAAACACATATCACATACAACAGAGTACAGGACAGTTAATTTCCTCAGGGATCTCTGTCTCCAAGCGAAATGTCATTCATTGTGCTCATCATAATTTACTAAAGCTGCCTGAAAGATGTGGAAGCATTCACTCCCAAAAGACCAAAAGTCAAACGCCTTCGTTCAGTCCTAATCCGAATCCCTGTGAGATCTGTGCGTGTTCTGTCAGAAAAGAGGTGCCGCGCGCTCTCAGCGCTGAACACAGCGGACTGATGCGCGGAAAGCGCGAGGAGAACTTGTATACCTCCCGGATGGGGGGGTGGGGGGAGGGGGTTTGCGGGGGCACTATCGCCCAGCTGAGACCTTTTTTTTTTTTTTACTTGACAGGGTTACTTTTAAATTATAATAACACGTCAATAATTAATTTCAAATAATAATAATAAAAATCTCACGTTGGTTTTAAAAAGAGACGTTCTTGTTTTGACGTCACTAAATGCGAACGCTTACTCCATGAATATTAATTATGTTATGCGCGCCAATAATTTAGCATTATCTTTTAATGTTTTAATTAAATTTCACTTGTACCTGCATGCAAACAGGACAAGTTTGGAGAATGAATGGATGCATTGAAATTCTACATCTGCTTTCCGTTTTGGAGGTCAGATAGAAATATTTATCTGAAGAAACCAAATTGCACTTGTATCTGGCTAGTGAACAACGGACTATCCAGATACACCAGCAAGTACACAGAAAGATATTTTAAGAATTCCATTGTGTGTGAAATTCCATGTGTGTGTGTGTGTCCATACAATGAAAACCAATGACAACCAAAACGGTTTGGTTACCAACATTGTTCTCTTGTCTTGCACAGAAAAAGAAAGTCATACAAAATTGGAACGACATGAGGGTGAATAAATCATGATAGAAATGTAATTTTTGGGTGAACTCTCCCTTTAACTCCATCAAAGAGCACAGTATTAAAAATAACAGTCAATATAACACACACTTACAAAATAAAAACTTAAGATACATCCCTGCGGCAAGCTATTTTATAAAGAACATTAGCTGTGTCTCTCCTCTGCGCCTTCGCATTCGTCATTATGTTGTGCATCAAGTCAAAGGTTGTTCTTATGCCCAAATCGACTTGCACATTCTGATGGTCGTCCGCCAGAAGCGAGTTATTTGAATTTATAAGGTTTTAAATATGGATATTTTTCTTACAAAAATGCATCACTTGCTTCAGAAGGCCTTAATTAACCCCCTGGAGCTGTATGGATTACTTTTATTATGGATGGATGCATTATTTTTGACTTCAAAACACGGCCCCCCATTCATGACTATTATAAACCTTGGAAGAGCCAGGATATTTTTAAATATATCTCTGATTGTGTTTGTCTGAAAGAAGACAGTCATATACACCTAGGATGGCTTGAGGGTGAGGAAATAATGGGATAATTTTCATTTTTGGTCCCTTTAAGGGCAAATAAGCAACAACCTAACAAGTAAGCACTTGCAGTAGCTACAGTAGTAGCAACCACCTAGCAATGCCCCCTGAAAAACAAAACGTTTAAAACCACCTCTGAAACAAAATCTAGTTACACATCAACAGTTCTCAGTCTGCACAGTAATACTGTAATATGTGACCTTTAATTCTTTTCAGTTATTAAACCATTTTGCACCTTCTCTAAATATCACAATATATGTGTGTTTAAAGTACAAAACTTTTTGTAGCGTACAAAGAACAGTGCTGCCAAAAAATCTCTTCATGAGTGAATAATCTAAGGGGAGCTAAGGGTAAAACATGCATCATAGGGAAAAGTACACCTGACAGACTCTAAGAGCTCTTATCACTTAATCACGAGCCTGCACATTACAGAGGTATGGCTTTAAGCTTAATGCACATTTCAAGGGACACAACCCTGAAATGTAATGCAAAGACATATGAAATATTAGGCACTAGCCTCAGGTTAGGAAGGACAGGAGCTGTGGAGCAAATCTGTTGACTGAAAAACACCATGTAACAGAGACTGGCATGTGGGGACATGATGCATAAAGGGAGACAGTGGTTTGAAGGCGGAAAAAGATTAATGGAGATCGTGTGGAGAAAAAGGACAGAAAGAAAGAGAGAGAGAGAGCTGGTGTCGAGCGCGTGACAGCTTCTCCTTCGCATGTGGATAATCAAATGCGCGGTCGAGCCACAAACGAAACATCTGTCAAGAAAAATCCAGATGCATCAGTGTGAAGATTATCAAGGGTTCTAATTCAGATGAATAACTTCCCTTTACACTGGTGTCCAATGATTACCGGCTTTAGACTTGACGATTTGAAAAGACTGCTGAGCCTACACTTTAGGGAAAAAGTTAACTTAGCGTACTTAATTCAGTTAACATCAGCTTTAATGAAATGTCTTAACGGCTCCCTGCATGTATATCGCTTACAAAGAGAGAAACGTATCTGATTTTGCACAATTTAAATTTAGAATACCTAATTGTCTTTCTGGAGTATGTAATAAATTACATTTTGCTGTTCAAGGTTGCATGGGACTGACAGGAGGGGCTCTTTGGGCCTGAGGATGTCCTGGGCCCTGTGAATTTAAGCAATGTCATCATGACACGTCAGACTTAAATTAAAGGAATACATCAAATCACATTAGATTCTAGTCATATTGAAGCTAAACAGATGACAAAATAAAGCTTATTCTGATTCTGATGATGAATGGATGGGTTAGATAAGGTTCTCTTTTCAAAGAGGGGCCACAACCACTTCTTCACTGCCTAATAGGATCATTAAAATTCTACAAGAGCCTTTTAGCCTCCTGTCATGAGAAAAGAAACTAATCAATATTCATGATACATGTGAGTTGAGGATGGATACAAGTTGAATGCAAAGATTAGAATTCATAATTCAAAGTATTTAATATCCAAGAATGTTGACACTGTAGAAGCACTATTGATGCAAAAATGCTATTGCTACTCTGACTAAACATACAAAATCTTTCAATCAATCAATCAATCAATCAATCAGCCAACCAATCAATGAACTAATCAACTAATAAGTTTGTTGAGCAGTGCAGGAATACATTTGATTACTTTAAAGACCAACAGGATCAGATTGTACTAGTGTTCATTCAGAGGAGCACATGGCAGCTTATTAAACATACACAGACTATAATTTTGTCATATGCAAACTCCTTTGACTGCAAAGTCTTTACCTCTAAAATATAAAGCTGTTTTTTTTTCTCCCAAGCTCATTATAATTAAATTTCAAAAGACAGCACAGCAAGCACATCAGTGTTTCAAAGGCATGACAACAGTACTAATCGAAAGTACTTACAATTCAACATGTCTATCCCATGCCTTAAATATTGTATAAATAAAAGGCAAATGAAAAACTACTTTGTTGTAGCATTCAGATCTGCCAAGGAATGAGCAAGAGATGTGCCCCATTATAATGAGAACAATGGATCCCTGTACGCTTTGTGGTGGTTTTTCTTTCATACCAATGACTTGAACCTTTTAATTCTGTTCACCAAAAGAGTTTGTTATTTTCAGTAGTTACACCCAAACAGTGAATGTCTTTCTGCATTATGAGTGAGTCATTGAATCATTAGATCAACAATCACTCAACAGATTTGTTCAAAACACTGAATCATTAACAATCAAAAGTGACATTTATTAAAATGGCATGTCGATGTCTCTCTCTGTCTCTTTTTATATATGTGCATATTCCAGACAAACTAGTAGTAACTATTTCTGTAGGTTACATCATTACACCATTAAGTGGCGACAAATGACTGGCTTAATGACTGAGTCACCGAAACAATTTGTCAACTGATTTCAAGGTCCAGAGAAGTAGTAAAGACATCGTTAAAATAGTCAATGTGACTACAGTGGTTCAACCTTAATGTTATGAAGTGACGAGAATATTTTGCGTGCAAAAACAAAACAAAAATAACGACTTTATTAAACAATTTCTTCTCTACCATGTCAGTCTCCTATGCAGTTGACACAGTAAATGCAGTTCAGCGATTCCGTGTTTATGCCCAAATGCCGGCTTAGTATTGGCCGATGCTGTTACCATGAGCACCACGACACATGCGTGTGATGCTGACGCAGGAGCCAGCCAATAATGAGTCGGCATTCGGACGTAAACACGGAAGTTCTGCAATGTGTCTTCAACGTAAACTGCATAGGAGAATGACAGGGCAGAGAGGAAATTGTTGAATAAAGTCGTTATTACTGTTTTTTTTTTTTTTTTTGTCGCTTCATAACATTACGGTTGAACCACTGCAGTGATGTTGACTATTTTAACAATGTCTTTACTACTTTTCTGGACCTTGAATGTGGTAATTTTGTGGGAAACAAAAAAAACTCTCGGATTTCATCAAAATTATGTTAATTAGTATTTTGAAGATGAACGAAGGTCTTACGACTTTGGAATGACATGAGGGTGAGTAATTAATGACCCTTTAACTCAAAACAGTGATTCACTGAACAAATCAAATTACTGTCTTTTAAAGTGAGTCACTGAATCATTCACTCATACAGTTCATTCACAAATTAAACAAATCTCTATCCTCCATTTTGTCAACTTCTCAGAATGATTTTAAGCTATAGAAAAAGGCAACAATAGCTTAAACAAATGCATTATGAGTCAATAATGTCCATTCATCATTTTGATAGTGTATAGTCAGCCGTCATTTTTACACTATATCCTCGCGGAATTGACTTGTGTGCCAAACTGAGAGAACATCATGTCCCCTTTCCTTCAGTCACTGTCAGTCGGCAGATCCTCATTCAAAAACAGATGCCCCAGTTCGTTTAGTTTGTTCATGATCAAGACATCAAAACTGTGCATTTAACCAGTGATATCAAATCATATTTGTCAGTGATATAGCCTACAAAAAAGTATTTTAAACATTCTCAGGAAGAAAAATCTAAGATAGTGAATGAGAAGGATTCATATTTGTTTATGACAAGCTGGGCTGGGCCTTGTGATGGAGAAATGTCACAGCAAAATAATCTAATAATGTCATATAAATCACAGGGAACTATAAAATAGCCATTGCTACATGTTACATAGCCTATTTAAATCAGAAGCAAGTTAAACAGACTGTCATCCGTCATCTCTCATCTGTCATTATCTGACATCCTCAGTGGAAGATACCGAAGAATAGTTTTCTATTCCAAACAAAGGCAGTATTAAGTTCTTGGCACAAGCAATACTCAGGACTCAAAAGGCATAGTCAGAGACCTTTCTGAAACTCTATTGAAAGTTTCTTAATGTTATGCACTGCTGGAGTTTGATTTGGCTGAGGAGAGAAAGAGAGAGATTATGTTCAATCTGTGTTCTCTAGTAAGACAAAAAGGTTGCATAGATAACAACAAAAAGCTTACAGTAACTGAACAGTTACACATAAAAACTGACAGTTAAAGAATCGCAAAAGAGGACATCAAACCGTGTGGATTCCTCTGCTACAGCGTGAAATTCCAGGCAACAAATCAATGACAAAGCAGCCAAATTCATTTAAATCTAAATGCCGTTGCTCCTGGGGAAACAGTCTGGAATCCATCTTATATTAGATATACATCTATCCATCCTAATTCTAATTCTAATTCTGAGCTTTGAATGCAGCACATCACACCTATTTTCAGAAACTCATCTTGGTTTGCTCCATATTTTCCATGCACAGCATTTTCTTCCTGAAGCACAGAGAGCCAAATCCGCAGCTCCAGTAGAGGCCTAATGGGCATTCCCGTTGGACAGGTTAAGATTACAATGTAAAAAAATACAAACAAACAGACAGAAATGTCAGCTGGGCATTAATTAATCTCTTCCTGTGGCCGAATGGGCGTTGAGATGGAGCGAGAGAGAGAGAGAATTGAGCGCTTAAGCAAACAGCTCAAGGACAAAGGGATGTTTTGTGGCATAGAAAATAAATCGAAACTGCCCTATGAAAGTAAAAAATAACCACAATAAAAACTACAGACTTAAAGAGACAGCCCGCCTGCCTCACTGATCAATAACACGGTCACTCCATTCCAACACTGTCAACAAATGAGAAAACTGCATCATTTTAGATAATTCAGAAGATAAGCATCATATACAAAGAAATTGCTTCTTTATTATATTACTGGGAGATACTTTATCATGTGCCTCATAGAGTAAAGGGGTTAGAAAAGTGATTTTAAAAGGTTTAAGGTTTTGAAGTAGTGCACTAATTCTGTTTTTAGCTTCTAGAGACCATCTTGTCAAAACACCTTCTATTAAACACATTTAAAGAGCATAAATATCTACATTAATAGGATTATACTTTTATCTAGATATAACAATTGTGATGATTAAAGTCTAAATTAAATTTAAATGACATTTTGGATTGATATTTTGGATGAGATCACCAATCCCTTTTGTTTTAAAAGGTTAGTTCACCCAAAAATGAAAATTCTGTCATTATTTACTCACCCTTGTGTTGTTCCACATACGTAAACCGTCGTTCATCTTCGGAACACAAATGAAGTCCGAGAGGTTTCTGTCCCTCCATAGAGATCCAATGACATTACCAAAGACATTAATAAAGTACTCCATGTGACTTCAGTGTTTTAACCTCAATTTTATGAAGCGATGCGAGTGCTTTGTTTGTGCAAAAACATAATTTACTACAAAATAATATTATCCAAAGCGTTCACACAACGTCAACTCTCGCATGAACACAAAATGAGGTTTTATTAACAAAGTTCGGAGGAACACGTTCAAATTGCCTATCCAATCAGTATGAGAGGAGGCCTATATATATACATACCCAAATCACCTATGTTCTTTGACAGTTTTCTGCATCCCTCCACCACCCCGTCTCCTCACACTCACCTGGTTACTATCCTAACCAGAGATAAGGGGGAGTACTCTGAGTTGGGGCCAAATTCGAGCTTGGAACTTCAAATTAAGGTTAAACCACTGGAGTCACATGGAGTTCTTTAATAATGTCTTTCCTACCTTTCTGGACCTTGAAAGTAGTAGTTGTGTTGCATAGGGACAGAAAGCTCTCAGATTTCATTAAAAATATCTTCATTTGTGTTCAAGATGAATGAAGGTCTTACGGGTTTGGAAACGACATGAGGGTGAGTACTTAATGACAGAATATTCATTTTTGGGTGAACCCTTTAATTTCTCCCCTCCAAAACACATCACATATCACTTTTCACAATCTAATCGATTGCTGATGGATAAAATATTCATGAAACACCACATTACAGCAGTGAAACAGGCTGTTAACATTCCTGTTGTCTTGGAAGAATTGAAACACATTTTTTAACAGATGATGTTGCCTCATCCACTTTGTGAACTCACATCTGACCCAGATTAAAACTACAGATGCTGTAGTTGGATTGCCATTGTTTCACCCACTGTCAACTTGGAGGGTCCCAATGCCTTCTTTTATTCAGTACATCTCCTCTGCCATTCACATTTTTTTTAAACACCTTATCTTAGTTAAAACTCCTCTTGTCCTTTCAATTCGATTTTTTTTTGGTGTATTGAAAGTATTGTTATCAACCTGTAAAGAAAGTATTGTTATCAACCTGTCAAGGCCTTTTTTGGTGTTGTGACACTTCTAATGTCACCAAGAGAGAGAGAGCAGCGAGAAAAGATATACTGGCAGAAAAGTAAGAAAATACCTCATGACAATGGACCTGCCCTTTACTTCCAGATAGACCAAACTGACGTCATGACTGGACAGTGCTATACAATTTATTAAATCAAACTGTCAACTTGGCTATTCTGAAAATTATGGTAAAAGATATGTTAACAGTGACTGCAATTTCTTTCTTTTTTTTTTTTTTTTTTTACAGTATAACATTAACTATAAAACTCATTACATTACAGAAAGAACAACACACGCATACACAAAACCCACCACAGACCACACATCAATGTTCAACTAAGTCATTTTGGATACAGAGCGTTTTACCTTAATTGCTGTCATTTATGAGCCCTTTTCAAGCTCCTTCTATCTTGATGAGATTGTGTATTTCAATCAAAGAAAGGAAATTAAAAGGGCTTGAGCGTGTCAGCTAGAAGCAGATTCGATCAGACACGTTTGTCTTCGCAATGCGGGCTTAGAGACGATAGGGGGAGGGGGTGTTAAACTGTGCCAGACAGCCTCCTGATTTATGGTTGCTTAGACCTCTTCCATTCTCCTCTATATGTCACCCTGTAGCTCACCTCTGATAACAGGCCTAGCAGCTAGTACATTACATCTGGAACAATTGTTCAAAGAATGAAGGATACCTATCATGATAGCAGCGAAGGGCCAGCAAAGCTATTGTTGTTGCATCAACCACAGAAAGGCATGTGACATATTCAAAGAATCCCATCACAGTTTTATCCAAGCAAGGCAAGGAGACTCTGGGGTTATTGTATTGTAAGTAGCTTTCTAAATAGCAAGTGACATGGAAGTCATAAAATCAATACTGAAAAAGTTCAGATCTGCCCTAGAGGTTAGGAGAAGGGAACACATGGGATCAAAGATGTTGTTATGTTACTAGTTTTTGACCCCTCTTACTGTGTCACTTTTAAAGGGTTAGTTCACCCCAAAATGAAAATTATGTCATTTATTATTCACCCTCATGTCGTTCCACACCCGTAAGACCTTCGTTCATCTTCGGAACACAAATTAAGATATTTTTGATGAAATCCGATGGCTCAGAGTCAGTGAGGCCTCTATTGCCAGCAAGTTAATTTACACTTTCAGTGCCCAGAAAGGTACTAAAAACATATTTAAAACAGTTCATGTGAGTACAGTGGTTCTACCTTAATATTATAAAGTGACGATAACACTTTTTTTGTGTGCCAAAAAAACAAAATAATTACTTTTCAACAATATCTAGTGATGGCCGATTTCAAAACACTGCTTCAAATCTTTTGTTTCGATTCAGTGGTTCGGAGCGCCAAAGTCACGTGATTTCAGCAGTTTGGCAGTCTGACACGCGATCCGAAACAAAAGATTCGAAGCAGTGTTTTCAAATCGCCCATCACTAGATGTTGTTGAAAAGTCGTTATTTTGGCACACAAAAAGAATTCTTGTCGCTTTATAATATTAAGGTAGAACCACTGTACTCACATGAACTATGTTTTTAGTACCTTTCAGGGCGTTTGCAAGTGTAAATTAACTTGCTGGCAATAGAGGCCTCAAAATATCTGAATTTGTGTTCCGAAGATGAACGAAGGTCTTACGGTGTGGAACGACATGAGGGTGAGTAATAAATGACATCATTTTCATTTTTGGGTGAACTAACCCTTTAAGTCAACACCAAGACTGCAGCTGATGTCTGTTGTCCGAGGTCTTTCTCTGCCATAAGTGATTTTCAACATGCATAACTGAAAAATAAATTGCATTTTTATAATGAAACAGAAAGAATTGGAATAAATACTTACAATTATTGTATCTTTAAATTTCCTTGACACATAAGCCAATATTGTGCTAGCCATTTTAACTGAAAAAAGTAAAGATATCTAATAATTATGAATGTTTAATTATGACTTACACAATAACAAATCCAATATATTGCAGACTTTATCTACATCAGGCCTCTTATTGAAAAAAATCAACTTAAATATAAAAAATAGGATATTAAAAAATTATATTACCTGCATTAAGCAAGCAATGTATTGGTTTTGTGAAAAGCTAATTGTTTGAAAGATTAATTCAATCCGCCAAATGAAGCTTTCACTGATTGCCGTTGATTAATAATCTAATTAATCATTTTAAACTGCAGGCATATTTGTTGAATTGTGAACATTAAGTATGATGAATGGAGAGGCAGTGTGCTGTGACCAGATTCAGTTCCACTTCTTGAGGATAAACTCTTGCTCATATTAATCTATCCATCTCCAAATTATTCTAAGTGTTTGTTCGAGAGAGTTGCTCTTCGATCTGAATGTACAGTATATAATTTTTTTTTTTTTTTTTTTGCAATTTATGCCTCATAAATTGTTGACCAGTACCATCTTCTGAAACGAAACGGCTGGTTGTCTGATTAAACTGCAACCCTGGAGGCAATCTTGCATACTGAAATCTGATAAGCCGACTGCAGTGATTTGAGATTGCAGACATGCAAATTGGAATCAGATATGCCCATATTTTGCATATGTGATGCTTTTGAATATTTGAAAACAGGGACATCAAGAAAGCAACCAAAAGGCCTATTTCTTTATTTAGCTGCCACTTCAGATCGGTTGTCGCTCTCCACTGACATCCATGTGTCTGAGGTGTAATTGCATTCTGGGTGCACGCTACAATTCCTCATAGGATTTGTTATGGGATAAGCACAGATTGTTTCAGTACTGTGAGATTTGCATGCATGTGCGTTGTACAGTGCTTAACAGTGTTCTGGCTCCACAGCAGCAAGAGGGTGTTACAAACCTGACATATAACAAACAGGCTCGCCACAGGGAATGCGGGAAACTAATGCGTCTTGGGAATTGATGGTAAAGTCCACGCCATTCACCACCCCACATCCAGAAACACATGCCGCAATTTCAGGCACGATGTCGCATCATTACCAGAACTCATCAGCGGGGCGCTGCCTGTGAGTGAGACATAAAAACATGACGAAATAAATCTGGATTCGTTTCGCACTCATTCCTTTTACAGTGAACATAATAGCCCAGGGGTTAGGATGCGGCCACAAAGCGAACAGCATTAATTAATAATAATTAATAGCACACCAATTAACCTAATCTAATATTAGGCCCAATGCTTTGAGAAAGCTTGTGAGGTTAAAAGCATTTTAGTGGCTCGACTAATTGCTGCTATATAGCCTCCTTAGTGTGACACTAATCAGAAGAAAGTGCGTAAAAATAGAGGAAAAAGCAAGCAGGGAGGTGGGCTCTGGGAGGAGATGGGTGAGGAGGTGGCTAATTATATCAGTTTTGGCACAGAGTCTGGAAGGAGGACGGGCTCTACTAATTCAAACCATTATTACCTTCTCCCTCCTTGCTGCTCACCGTTCTTTTATATGCTAGCCATCAACCTGCTTCTGTAAGGTTGCTCTAAGCTCGTTAAAACAGCACTGGCCCTGTCACTTGCTTACGGATTATTTTATTCCCAGTTCAGTGTGAGGGTGACAGGATCATTGGCAGTGTGCCGACCCCCATCTTATACCGTGCTGGTGTGGCACTCGTCCCACTCTGCCGACAAAGCTCTTGGGACCGTTTGTTACCATCCTAACACACCCCTTTTTGTCCTTTTTTTCCTGCGAGTTACACATTTAGAAAGGCAGGCTGGCTGGCTCTGGTCGCAACTCTCTGGAAGCAACAATTATTTTCAATAATGAACCAGCGGCTGGAGCAACATTTAATATCACTGCCACATACTGACCACCCTAATTAAAACTTCAGTGTATAACGGTTTTAATTAAGTAGAAGTTCTCCAGTCAAAGTCATCAGGAACAGTGCACAAATTAAGATGCCTGACCAGTGTTGTCTGTCGCTTCGTTTGAAAAAAGCGAATATTAATAGCAGTGTGTACTTTTTTCAAGTTGAATAGATACAGTAATTACCACCAACCCCAGGAGTCTCAATTAAAAAAACAGTATCAAACTGTATCCATCTCAGATCACATGCTATGCAGTTCTTGAGATTAGTATGATCCAAATCCAGCTTTCCCAACTAAGTTGTGGTCAAGATAGATTGATGTATAAAAAGTTTTATACCAATGTATAAAACCACATAAAATATTCAGCCAAAAATTATCCATAAATTACTAAATAGTAATAGTGAGCTTACCCTGCATACAATTATTGTGTTCACAAAGCAACCAACACAACCTGAAACTTCAAATTAATTTGCCTGTACCATTTGAACTGAATGTCTGATTGCATTCCCTAAGGGTTTGAACTACAAAACAGACTTTAGCTACAAATGTTTCCTGGGAACCAAAGAGCTTCCCATCAAAGTCTGGAAACATTAGAAGCAGTGAATCACCAACACTATGGTGGAAGAATCCCAAATAGGCATAAATGAAGATATGTCTCAGTTCAGGCTACATATGCTGATGAACTTGTAATAGCAGAAACTCTCCTGCAGAGACAGGTTTCGCAAGTCTGAGGCTTTGAAGACATGGTAGCATGGCCGGCTGATCAAAGCTCCCGGACGCAGACACTGAATTTCACGGCCTTCTTCAAGGGAGACTTGCGCCAGTCTCCTGTTGCAGTTTAACAAAACAATTATAGTGTCTGTGAGAGGGAGCTTAGAGATATCAGGCAGTGCAGAGAAACGGAGAGATTCTCATTATAAAAACAAAATTCTGGCTCATGTAATGGGGTGAAATTCGTCTGCTTGAAATGTGGGTCACTCAGCTGGGTCCGGAATCATCTGTGTTTATCATGATGTCATATTTCTAGCAAACTCTCCATACTGGCGACGAGTGTGTATAAACAAACAGAGGCCACTAGTGCCTTTTTAGGCTCCACTCTAAGACTCTGTGTCCTCATTACGTCCAACAGCACATCTGGAAAATTGCTCTGAAATGAATTATACCAATATAGATGCGTTGAACAATGTTTTTACAAGTTTAAAACATTGGCACGCAACTCATCCTGCACCGTTTGTGCTACAGATATGAATTACTTCCTTAAATAATGTGGCTTATTGAAGAAAGCTGTACTATTACTTTTCTAAGTAATTGGATTTAGGGTTTTTAACATCTGATTTAAAAAAAAGAGAGACTTGAGGGTGGGCTCGTTTGACTTGTGCTAGTAAGCAACTTCCTTGCAAAACACCCTACAAAATATACAACAATGCACTAACAACAATTTAGAATACCTTAGCAACCGCATAGCTACGCCCTGGCAACTAAATGGAATACCACAGCATGACGACGAGTTTTGAACAGATAAGCTCTAGTTTAAAATGCCCTATTATAGCTCTCTGTCCATTAAAAACATTCCACTTATTTACAAAACATGAAACATTGTGGTGTTCAACTGTTGAGAATTGGGCTTCTGGACATTTTGACACACAATTTTTTTTTCACAATTACACACTATTGCCCTCTCCCCAAAACCTTTCGCCGAACAAAATTTAACCTTTAAGAAATGGCACCATAAGAGTGTGTTTCTAAAGAGTGATTGAGACCACAAAATTTGAAGTTCACAGAAATAAGTCAGTATCTGAGCTTAAATGTCAAAGGCAATGCAACAGATGGCTAAGAGATGGCCCATTCAAGACATTTTCTCTCCTCAGTGTGACAGCCATTTAGAAATTACAACCTACTTTCTTACTGATCACTGCGGATTACTTCAATAATTTGAAATTCCACGTTAAAGTAGTATTAGACAAAACCTGTTTCAATCTTTGTAATAGCTAAATAATTAAAAAAACAGAAGATACAAAAATAATATATTATACATTTACAAACCTAAGAGTCAAGAAAAAAAGGGGGTCAAGGTTTGTCAGGCAGATGCTGTATCTACACCATATTTGACCCAAAAAGCATGCCCATTGAAAAAGTATTGGCAAATAACATAAATGGCAAATATTTTTAATATTATAAATGTTTTACCAGTACCTGATTTTTTGGAGGCAGAGCATCATTGCCAGAGAAGGGATTGTGTATTCTTGTGGTGACATTAATCCACATTTTCATTTCCTACAACTCAAGATTCATTAGTCACATGGCATTTACAGCTCAGGTGACTGGCTTAAAAACAAACCTGGATGCGGAACTGAACGCTTCCCAAAAAAAGGCAGATGGCCAATCTCAAATCGTGTGTCCGGAGCTGAGCAACCTCCATAGAGATGAATGAGAATGCTAACGGTTAAATTTCACTAGGTATTATACAGCTGAAAAGAAAGAAAAAAAAAGATTAGAGCTAAAGCTAGAGAACCAGAAAGACAGACTGAGAAAATATGATTCAGTAGAACACTTGTGATGATTTCTTTCCAAAGACAGTGTTCAATTTCATCCCGGTCAAACTCGGGAAGTCACGCGAATTTGGTGTTGTTACAACTGCTGCCCATTTCCTTGTAAGAAAGGTGTTGTGCAGTGCATTTCTCTAAACGAGATTATGTCCCAGGCAGGGCCGGGGTGTAAGTGAGAGGGGCAGATTTACGACACGCTCCATCCTGCACTTTTAGAGCCACAACCACCAGAAGAGAAGAGATATTTCTGCAAATAACCTTAGGTTTCTAATCACACCTTGTCAGAAATGATCCATGTGTCTATTGTGCACTCTTGATATTTTAGAGTGTCATTCCTTCATTGCTGTGCACATTTTTCTGCATCGTGGCTGATTTATAGATTGTACACACAAAAAATTCTCTGTATTTTCAGATTTTTGCGTATTTCCCATTCATTTCCTATGGCGGTCATTTATGACTGCGAACAACAAGTGTGACTATTTTTTTTTAAAGACATTTAGCTTTTTTGAATCAAGACTAGTTTTTTTTTTTTTTTTTGTGGTCACATAATGACTTTCATACCATTCCAATGAAGTAGTGATTTTTAAAACTTTAGAAAAAAAAAATTCAGATCGGGTACTATTGTTGTGGAAAAAAGGCAACAGAGTCTCAGTGTGGGTGGTATACAGAGTTGAAAGGTTGAAAGATCCCTCAGTGGGAATCTCTCAACATGCCATGCCCCAGTTGGTGTGAAACTCGACAAAGGCCAGTCACCATGCCAGATCAGTGAGCTTTCCCATTCAACACCCAGTGGACAGCAGTCTGAGGTATGAAATATGCGCCTATACTTAGCCAGCGATGAGCACATGACCCTTCCTATTTTTAAAGGGTTTCAAAAGGGTTACTGGTTTAGGCAAAGCGACAAAACATTCTGTCGATATCGCAAGTGCATCTGGTGGCTTTTCTGGAGCTTTAAAAATATCAATCCTAATCACTTTAACCATTAGTGCACATGGATCTACCGATGGATTAATGTAGACAAATGGAGAGGCATTGACATTCACATTTCTCATTTTAACTGGATTATCTTTCTTGCTTCAGTGACTTGCTGAGGCCACCACTCCAGCGCTGTACAGTACATTGGATTTTTTTGGTTCCTCAGCCCCCCTTCCCCCTCCTCTTTGGTGTCGGAAACACTTTGCTGACCTTCCCTGAGAGAGCATAACTGTCCCCTCTGGATTCTTCTTGCCTCCTCTGTGATTTCTTTTTCTTGTGTCCAGACGTCCTTCATTCTCTCCCTAAATCCATTTTACTAATGGGTTTGGGCTCAGATGCGTCTCATGCGTAGTTCTATGTGAATGAGTGACAAGTTTACAGTGTGCCGGCCTCTTTGCATCCATACTGACATTAGATCTATAAGGAAAGCAAGCGGGAGAAAATTCTGATTTATGGATCCCTATGGGCTGACAGCTAACCCTTTCAAAGTACTCTATTAATTAACCACTGGATCTTTGCGGGAAAGGGGCTTGGTGCTTTTCCCTTGATTACTGAGTCACTATCTCCTTCGTGATTAAAAAACAGGAAAAGGGTCTTGGGTCTGCCTTATCTTTAGCGAACCGCCATGTTCTCCAATCCCTTTGGCATGCTGATGTGCTCATGCTTGTGCATGAAACCTGTGTGCAAACACAAAAAGCACGATTCAATGATAAGTTCAAACTTTCAAACAAAACTGAGAACTGAAGCTAAATGTATTAAGAAAAAAACACTACACTTTCTACTTCAACACTTTCTACTTCAACACACCTTTGAAGTACAAAGTTGTTGAATAAAATATATGAAACACTGGCCAATATAGTGTTGGAGGTTAACACCTATATGGCTACCTTCACCGATTTTACATTCCATCAGTAAGAGCAAAGTGTGAAGGTTGAATTAGCAATAGCACAGCTGTACATGAAATATTGCAATATCAAAGTTCAAAAGAGGACAAACCATTGGTGCGCATCTTGCTGGCTCATCTGTGACCAGGACAGAAAGTCTTGGTGGTGTATCGAGAGCTGTGGTATCCAGGGTCATGTCAGCATACCACCACATAGGACGAACCACATCCAACAGGAGTGACTGTGGACGCAACAGAAAGCTTTCTGAAAGGGATGTCCAGGTACTAACCCAGACTGTATCCAAAAAACATAAAACCACAGATAATGTGAAACATGTATTGTTCTCTGATGAGTCCACATTCACTGTCTTTCCCACATCCGTGGGAGTTACGGTGTGAAAAAGCCCCAAAGAGGCTTAACACCCAGACTGTTGCATGCCCAGAGTGAAGCACGACGGTGGATCAGTGATGGTTTGGGCTGTAATAACATGGTATGCCTTACTGTGCTTGAGGGGCATGTCACTGTCAAGGACTACCGAACCATTCTGGAGGACCATGTGCACCTAATGGTTCAAACATTGTACCCTGAAGGGGGTGCCATGTATCAGCATGATAATGCACGAATACACACGACAAGACTTGTGACAGAACGCTTTGATGAACATGAAAGTGAAGTCGAACATCAGTCAGAAAATGTTTTCCTCCACCAGCATCACATGGTGTGACCTGAAGAGAAATGGCTCAAATTCCCTCTGGCCACTGTGCAGGACTTGTATCTGTAATTCCCAAGATGATTTGATGCTGATATAATATAAAATCAGCAATAAAAAAAGAAATTATTGAATAACTAATTGATAGGTCTAATTTTAAAAGTTAAAAGTATGCTACTTATTAAAAGTATGCAACTTGTATTCAGTTGTTAGTAAATGAGACCCAGTGTCACATTTCTTTAACCCAGCACACGAATACAGGAACATGGTGCCCTGAATTAAACATGCCACATGTGGTGTTTGGTTCCGCCCCAGATTTTGTGTGTAGTGAGATAACACCAATGTGAAATGAAGAGAAGCAGAAGATCTGTCAACACTTGGCAAGTGCTTTCCTCAGACTCTGACTGTACCATTTGAGATGCCATGTAATTTTCCACATGAAAAGAGCGAGCAGATACAGATATTCCCTTGCCAGGCGCCTAGTTTTAGATGAGGCGTTCCTCCCAATATGTTATTTTGAAGAGTACAAAGATGGGATATTAAGTAATCCCGTCCCAAAGAAGTCATCATATAACTTCAGAATGACAAGAAATCTGTCTGACAAAACCCAAAATGTTTGTGTGAATCCATCATCCAGATTGGTGGTAACAGTGTGTATATCCAAGCTTCTCATTTGCAGCAGTCACATGGTTTTCTCTTTCCAACTCTCATTGTGACATCACATCTTCACACACTGTCCAACAGGTTTTCTGGTGCCAGCCGCCTAACAAGACAGCTGCATTTGACTTATGTCTTTTGCCGGTGTATTTCTGTTATCATTTATTCTCTTCAAACAGGCTTCCATGACACTTTTAGAAAAAGAGAAGGTCAGTGTCTGGCACAGTCACTAGAGTCACACATGCCAGTATTGTTACTCGGGGATCTCTAATTTGATCATTTTGATCAGAGTGCCATGGGACGCGAACAGATGGCTTCAGTGGCATATTTAATGGAGGTTTCATAAACAAGCCTTCTTGAGAAGTTGTCCAATTTAAAACGTCACTGTACTGAAAATGAGCAATGTTTCTCTGCCTGGCTCGCACACTTCTGATGTTGCTCTTGCGCAGATAAGAAAAAAATAATAAATGAAAACATTGGGAAAGGCTTATTATGAATCAGAGCTAAAAGAATGGCAGCATTTCAACTTAAGTCCAACTGCATGCCATGTGCACTGACTTTCTGAAACAATCATTTTGATAAATGTGCAGTGCTGAATAATTCACAATACAACAATATGGAAGCCATTTTCATAATAGTAATGGAATTTATATGGAGCAGAATCTATTCATATATATTATGTTTATTCACGTAACAAATTATATTATATTATATTATATTATATAAAACGGTTAGTTTCTGTCCTTGATTCTGATTGGTGAATAGCTGTGTTCTCAATTGATATTGTTCACTGAAGCTTACTGTATTATGTAGAAGAGTATTGTGAGAAAAAGATTGAGTGAGCGAGTTTATTACATTCAGATTGAGCATTTTTCTTCAGGTCAGTCCTATGTTCATAATAAAAAAATCTGTTTAAATGTCCAATGTATTATCTTGTCCTTTTAACAGTTAAGGGATTTTCCATGACTGACAGCGCTAGTATTTGTCAGTTGTGTCTTGTTCCGTGTTCACAACAGTTCAGTCTTTTCAATGTAGTATTTCTTTAAACGATAGGCTACATAAGATGCTTTAAAAAGAGAAAAATCTAAAAAAAAAAAAAAAAAAAAAAAAAAATATATATATATATATATATATATATATATATAAGAGAGACAACAAGCAGAAAATTTGATCCATGAAAAATGTCATATTTCAGTGGTGTAATAAAGGCCTAGGGGGCCAAATTGACCCATTAATATCATACACAAAGGACAAGGAGCACTTCTTTTGAAAGTGAATGAAAACCACCCACCTTAATCAAAAAGGAATCTACTGACATTTTCTTGGACGGATATCTTTTAATCTGCACCCAAAGGCAAGGGGCCATTGAGCCATATCCAGCAAATTAATGATGAACAATTTGGAGAATGGGCTGTGTGGTCGGTGAATAGGATTACCCTGGCAGCTTTGTCAAGAGCAGCTATATATCAAATTATAGGAACAGTGACGCAGCAGAAACAGCACAGAAAAATGATGGTGACGTGACCTGCTGAACAAAAACATGATCAAAAGTCAAAACTCAAAGAGATCATCTGGGTGGGGCAGAGGAAATAACATTGCTAAACTATAGATTTGCAAAGCAACTGACATTTTCTTAATTGAAATCATATTTTCTAATTGTGCATTTTTAATAATGCCGCTTTATGGTCCTCAAAGTGTAGTGCTCTTCAACTGACAGCGAAAAGCCCTTCTGCTCTTCACATTCATCAACTTGAGAGAGGAGCACTCAGAGTAACAATCACTACTGTAGTAAACACCTGAACATATTTAACCACTCACAAAAAAACAAACTCATTTCACTGCAACATCACATAACACTAAAATAATAGTAAACAAAAATCCGATTCACAGCAAAAGGGCAGAGAAAGCTTAGCCATCAAATTCAAGAAAGAAAAAGAATATATGTAAGATGAAATATAAAAGCTATTTGCTCTCTAAATTTAAAACTACCTCTACAATTAAAGCAGTCTGGTAAATCAATAGGATCAGAGAAGAGGATCTGGCTCAAATCCAATGCGACTGAGGGCTATCAAGAGAGGATTGAATTGAGTGAAAGAGAGGATTGATAACTTGTCACAGTCATAAATGTCTTCCAAGAATTCAAAGAAGCTGACAACACAGTCCCTTTTTGCCTTATAAAAAATGGACTATTCTCTGTGCAAACATGCTAACAGTGGCCTGAGCCTGAAAATAAGTACGAAATCCAACCACAGTGTGGCTGACAATGGCTAAATGCATTCCTGCAGAACCACCAATGACTGCCATCTAAACTTGAGCCATCATTTACAAACTTAATAAAATGCATGGCTGAAATACATCAAGTGACTTGAGAATTGCCAATAATGCTGCCACAAATAATCACTACTCTCCCTTTGTGGCCAATATCCATCTATCCGTTACCAAAACTGATGTGCATTACTGGCACATCAGCTCTCTTTCAGAACCAGTTTAATAGCCTCTGTTCTCTCAGGACTGAAAGAGGCAATAAACTCATACCGATACTCACATTCTGCCCATTATGTTTTGATTGCATTAGCAATTGAAATAGAAATAAAACACAAAAAAGTCCATTGCTTAACACTGGAAAAGGCGATGACAACAGCAAATGCCGTATTTCAAGTGCATGTGCCTATGTGCATGCGAGTGTCAAAGGAAGTTCATTATATTATTTAAAATGAAATGTCTTTCTATTTTTAAGTGCCTTCCGAGACTGTTAGGAAAGAGGAGAATAATGCAGACAGGTCCTTGGAGACAAGTACAGGATGTCATTCACTGTTTTACAGCTTTGATACACCTCCATGCAGTTTTACGTCAACACTTTTTTTTACCGGTAATGAAAAACAATTGTTTTATAATGATGTCAATATTGAAATAGCATCTTATTGATGATTAAATGAGATGTAACAATTGCAACATTTTGCAAAACATTCTGTCTCTTTCAGGCCTTGAAGTCTGCTCATGCCTTTGGGTACCTGAATCATTGGGGAAGTAGAGCACGAGGCATCAGTCCCATGATAGAGCATTGGGCCGTTCTTTGAGCACTGAGGATGAGTCTTTATGCCCAGTCGCTGCATCCTTTAAACTTTCCTCTTACGGGAGCAAAGATCCAAAATGCGTTCAAGTGTGGCCTGTAAGACAGTAGACAGTGATTCTCTCAAAGGCTGACAGGTCCAAAGAGAGTTCCTAAGTATCTGGGGATGGTAGCCAAAAAAAAAAACTTCACCAAAGGAGATTGAAACCGCCTTTATTTAATGTGTGGTTTTTCTGCTACATTGATAGCTGCTCTTTTTCAATCTGACAAGAACCTAAGGGTTAGATTTCAAAGCCAAAGATAATTCACAAAATAACAAGTCTAGCCCTCTTGAGTTAATTAGAAACAGCAAACAACAAAAAAATTGAGCTATGAAAAGATGGAGCTTTTGTTGTTTGAGTTGAAGGCTGAATGAAACTGGGTTTAATGAAATTATACTTTCTGTAAGATAAAAGTACAAGTTTGAGAGTTTGAAAACATTTTTGCTCATTTTAGACTCTTCAGATGAGTATGTGTGTTGGAGAGTAATATGCTGTTTGCTGGTCTTTTTATAGAGAGAACTGATCCATCTAAGCCTGGTTTAAAAAAGTCACAAGTGGCTACACATGCTTCATCCACACAGCAAAATGCAATTTCCTCTTGGGAGATGTATAGGTTTAGAATGCAGTGAACAATAGGGCTGGTTTGTGGGACGTCGGGCGCAGAGAGACGGCTGTAGAGTTTCCTTTGCTGAACGGCGGGGCAGCAAAGCCGCTCACAATCTACTCTGTAAAAAGCGTTAAACAATGGTCAGTCCCAGAGTCCCAATGCGTCTCAAAGCTTTTGTGAGGAAAGAAAGGCAGATCAATTTCTCTGCCTACTGGAGTCCATGCTGTCCAGTGTGCCAACCTTTAGAAATGAGAAATGACCAAAAGTGCCAAAACATCTTTAGAAAAAAAAACATCCAGAGTAGGAAGTCAGATACTGAGGTAACTGAAAAAATGAAAGACAATTAAAATGGCGCTTAAAAATGCAGAATGTAGCAAAATTATCTTTTTTTTTTGCATGCGTTATCCACATTGCAGGACAAAAACCACCTATACCTGACCTGAAGAGACCGTCTGACTGACATGTAAAGGAACCAAACAGAATTGATTTTGCTTTTACGTGTCATTTAGAGTTTATCTAAACAATTATACCACAATATTAATAATACAATATGTTAATATATTTAATATTAATATAATAATAATCAGTCTGACTTATTTCCAAGTAACATAAATGATCTAACAGTTTGATATAAGACAAATACCATCTAATTAAAAACTATTGTGTACCACACAGCAACTGCAAGAGGACTTCATAAACACTGTACAAAATAATTTTTTTAAATTATATAATATCATTATTATAAATTATTATACATAAAATGAATAAAATATATATTACCGTTTTAATTAATATAAATTTATTCATAAATAAAAATATTTCATTCCAAATTTATCTTATTTTTATTTAAAAAAAATAAAATAGTAGAAAAATATCCATCTCATAATATTAGTATTCATTAAATTAAAAGCTAAACATTCAAATAACCATTTATTAATATTAGTATTAATTATAGTAAATGCTAAATATGCAAATATAATCATCTAATAATATTAGTTTTAATTATACAAAAAGTTAAATATGCATGACGAGCATATATATGCCACTGTATCACACTTGTGTTCACTCGATCAAATCACTACATCAAAGGCTTTGATCGTCCAAACTGTGAGACAGGTGTGAAGGTTCATGCCCCTCTGCTGTACGTGGCATATTCTTAGCTGCACTCAATTCCTCGTTCGCACGCATCTATATGCATGCCTCCAAAAACGTCCGCAGCACATGCCAGAGAAACTTCTCTCTGAATGCACACACACCACAGGAAAGTCTTGGCTGGACCAAAGTTTCATGCATAGATCCGTCAGCTGTATGTTTAGCCAGAAATACAAGTTACGTTTGAGGGGCAGATTCTAATTAAAGACGTGAGGCCTGTTAAACAGCAGGCCCTTCCTGCGCTGATATGGCCTTGGCAGCCCCTCTGCAGGGGAACGTTAATTTCAGTTTCACTCTGCTTCACTGGTTCCCCTCCGTAACTTATGAACAGCTCCTGAAATGTCTCTCGTTGGCCTATCCGTTTGTAACTGTCAATAGGAGGGCACATTTCAAAACTGCCGTCACACAATAAAGCATTATGGATGGAACTTCGACTCGACTTCTATTTTTACTGTTATCTTTCCTGTTATCCTTCGCATTAACGTAAAAAGGATTATGCTGTTACAAACTCAATAGTCAATACAGGGTTGACTGGCAGGGTTGAGAGGCAGCGATGCTTATTAGCCCTGCCAGTCAGCGCAAAGTCCTGACCCTTAGTATTTATTTATTTATTTGAAGTAAGGCTCGGGCTTGAGAGGAAATATAAGAACAAAATGAAGGTTAGAGTCAATGTATGTATTCAGGGGGAGGTTTGCTTTGGTATGCTGGAGTAGTCTCCTGACAGGAATGAAATGCTGTTAAAGGATTAGTTCAACCAAAAATGGAAATTCCGTCATCGTTTACTCACCCTCATGTCATTTCAAAGCCATATGGCTTGCTTTCTTTTGTGAAAGAGGATCATTTTTTGAAAATAAATAAATAAATAAATAAATTTTAAAATGTTGTTTTTGTTAAAAAATTAAAATGTTTTAATGAAACCTAAAAAGTAAAAAAAAAAAAAAAAAAGTAAAATAAAAACTAACATAAACTTAACTATAATACATTTTCATGACTAATAAAAATGGTCACAAATTAATTTTCATTTTGCAAGTAAAAACTATGAATAACCATATAATTTTTGGTGAAAACAGTAAAAGGCAATTCCCAGAAGTCCCTATGACAGATGACATAGAGGGGTTGGACAATGAAACTGAAACACTAATTTAGTGTAGGGCCACCTTTTGTGGCCAATACAGCATCAATTCGTCTTGGGAATGACAGATACAAGTCCTTCACAGTGGCCAGAGGGATTTTGAGCCATTTCTCTTCCAGAACAGTGGCCAGGTCACACCATGTGATGCTTGTGGCGGAAAACGTTTTCTGAATTGCTCCGCCAAAATAGCCTAAAGTATCTCTTTAGATCTGGTGACTAGTACTAACAGGCAGGCAGACAGGCAGAGACTCCACGGAGGAACAGAAGGTGGAAGCATCAATGAGGGAGATGACGGGAGGAGTGGCCAGATGTTGCAGACCCAAAGCACAGTGAAGACAACAGCCCACGGAAGCATCGGTGGAGGGAAGAATCAAGGTGGAGGGAAGAACCAAGGTGGAGGAGTGGCCGACGACATCCGTGGGACGACCGATAGAGACAGAGCTGATCTCAGGGGATCCCAAGGCAATGACAGAGAGCCAATGGAATTGAGCGACACCACTGGCACTGGAGGCCTAGTTGGAGCCACGGTGAAAAGGTGAAACCAGAGCTCCTGAGGCCTGAGGCGGAGCCGGTGCAACCGAAGACCAAGGCAAAGCCGGGGGGAAGGAGGATCCCACAGCAGCCGAAGGGGTGGAGATCCGAAGCGCGGTGGGAGGCTCGCAAGTCTGTGGCACAGGGGTGACGACTGACCAATGCGGAGCTGGAGAGATGAGGGAACCCCGTGGAGCCACAAGGCAGAGGGTCTCTGGTGGCGCCGAGGGTGGGAGGAGCCAAGGTGGAGCCGACAGGTCAGTGGGCCGAGGTGGAACCAGAGGTTCAGAGGCCGGAGGCTGAGCCAAAGGATCCCCTCGATTTGGCGAGGCTGGTGAGTGGTCCTGAGGCTTCACCGTACTCCAGGGTAACACAGGGCAGCGGAAAGGGCAGCAGGAGGACGGCTAAGGCAGGGCTGGAGAACTGGCAGTGCTAGATAGTGGAGGTGGGAGAGGGAGGTTGGGCGGGACCACTGATAACAGATTACAGATACAGGATGAAGATTTAGACTCTAGGCTGGCTAAAACCGGCGACGATGAAGAAAATGCTCATATATCGGGTGGGGTAGGATGGGAGGCAGTATTACAGTGTCCCAGTCTATTAGCCAATCCTCCCCAGCGTCTCTCCACCAAAATTCCCTCAGACACGGTTTTTGCCGGCTCAAATCCCTGGTAAGACTGGTTTGGTTGCACAATGCACAATGGGGTGTGGCTGGATGAGGCTGCTGGAATCCTCCGCTTCGCCCACTGTGAAAGCAGATCCATTCATCCACAGCGTGAAGTTGATGTAACTACTCAGAGACTGATGGATCGCCGAGGGGCATGGCGAAGCGGAGACCTTCATCCAAACCACACCGAAATTCTCTCCATCATCAAACAGACGTCGTCGCAAGCTGCAAGATGGCAGAACTCCACCACATAATGCTCCAGGTCTCTGCCATGCTGGAACAAAAACAGTCACTCCACTCAGAATTTTGTTGCCCCTCATAGGGGCAACGTTAATGGCAACAATTTCCATTTTTGTTTTCTGGTCCATTCTTCTGTCACGCATAGTTGCAGTAAGCAGACAATGACAAAGAAGATTAGGTTAAAAGTCTTTAATAAAAAACTCCAAGGTAAAAGGTAAATCCAACAAATACAGACGGGAAGCTCAACACATGCATTAACGAGAACGGACAACTGAGGAGTAAACAGACAGCAACTTAAGTACAAGCCAAATGAAAGAAATAATGATAAACACCTGTGCTGATTTAATGAATTACCATGACAACTGATAAGTGGCAGCAAAAATGAACAAAGGAACATATGTGACTGAAAATAAACTAAAAGTCTATGAAAAGAAACTAAGAATGAGTGCCTGTGACAACTAGACTGTGCTGAGAAAGGTAATGCAGTTACACATTTTTAAAAAATATAGCAGTTGCATTAACTTTAACAGCACTAAAATACTAAAATAATATAAAAATTAAATTAAATTAAAAAAATAAAAAATAAAGCTTTGAGAAGAAAAGACACAATCCAAAACTAAAGGCTGATTTATACTTCTGCGTCGAGTGTACACCGTAGCTATGGTGTAGGCTGTTTGTGCACCTCTTCAAAAATGTAACAACGTGTCAATTCTACGCGGACCGCAAGCGCTGTGATTGGTCTGCTAGAACCCCTCCCTCAGGTCAAAAAACTGGCGCGGAGCACTCGGAGAAGAGTGAGAGTTTTAAACTTCCATAGGAATGAAAAAAATGCTCTGTTTCAGGGGATACATGCAGTTATACTGCAACAAAAGTCGTTACCTATTTGCCGTTTCTCTGCCGCTTCTATTTGTGAGCTTCTCTGACAAGTACATGACAAGCCTCTTCTTCTTCGGCTTTTGCCTTGATACTCAACATGTCCGCGGACACTGCCTACTAGTGGTCTGCATGTACATTGACACAGACAACAATGCAGAAGTATAAATGAAAACAGACGCAGCGCCTACGGGGCAGAGGCTCCGGCGTAGGTCTGACGCAGAAGTATAAATCAGCCTTAATTCTAAAACTAACAATGATATAGGCTAGCTTGAGCCTAACAGCCCCAGTCTTTACAAATTCACCTCATACAGTCATACAGGTTTGGAATGACATCAGGGTGAGCAAATAATGACATTTCATCTCACTAAGCAATAGTCTGTCTCATACATTAATGGAAACTACAAAGCAATAAGGTCAAATGAGCAATATCACAGTGACATCCCAGACTCTCCAGACACCCATAATGTTAAGCGCTACAAAATAATTCGAAAAATTAAACCACATAGCTTCAGACAGACCATAATATGATCAGATAGTGTCTCCTCTTCACTAATGTCACAATTAAATTCACCCACAGTAATCCACTTAAGTGTGGCTGGTTTCTGTTGATCTGTCTTTGCAGGGCAGGTAGCTCTATTTTTCCTCACAAATCCCTCCATTTCATTTCCACCAATCCACAATCCAAATAAGAATGCGGCATTTATGCATATGAGGCCTAACATATTTATAGTAGTGAAAGTCTTGGTCTCGAGCACAAAAAGTGGGGTATAAAGAATCAAAGCACTTAGCAGTGTCTGTTTACAGAGCCACAGGAGGCCGAAACCTGCATTATTTGATTCCCCACTGAAAAGTTAGTCTTTTGAAGCCACTTTTCTCTCCGCAGCTAGCAACCAGCTGCAAAGGCATGATCAAATATGGCCCCTAACACATAATCAGGCTAAGCCCCTACGGTCCTCCTCTTCCGATGCTTTAAAATAAAAAATAAATAAATAAAAACATTTCAAACAAAAAGCCACGAGTCCAGCTGAGTCCTAAAGGGAATATCCTCTCATATAAACACTTGAATACTACGAAACAAAACACAATGGGCAATTAAATCAAGTGGATTCTGACCACTCCAGTTCCCCTTCTCTCAGGCGTCTACAGAGATGATGGATCGGCCATATGGACACTGATGTCCACGAGGGACGCTGAGAACATCTGAAATCCGACCGCGCATGTGTGCTCATTTGTGTATGAGTGAGAAAAAGATACTGAGAGGGAACAGGAGAGAAAGCTGACAGGGTGTAAGAGAAAAAGAAAATGAAAGGGCAAACATAACAGAAAACATTACTTGCACTGAAAATGATTACGTATCTAAGTGCCCTTCAGCGGAAATGTGGAAGCCAATTAGGCTGTTATATTCAGTTTGGAACATGGATACATCAGCTTCCCTATGTTAGAAAGATAAAGGAAAACTATTTTTGATAGTGGCAGCCCGAAGGTGAGCTCAGTACAATCTCATGGGGGAGATGCATGATTTCGAGATGTAGAACATGCCTCATCACATGCCCTTACAAAATGGCTCTCTCTGAGTGAAATGATACCGCATCTTCCCCAGGTATCTGCCTCATAGAGTAAGGCACATTCATGCTTGTGCAGAGGCAAGAAAGACGAGAACTGATGAGGCCATTATTCTCCCTGATAAAGGGTGGGTGTATGCCACAGGACAAACACAATGGCACACTCCGCAGGTAAATTACTCTACTCGCTGCATTGTAATCATGTTGCAATCACGTCGCGTCTCAAAAACTGCAGTTTGCTTGAGAGATCACTTTGCCCCCATGATCAACTGGTTTACTTCAGTTTTTCTTCGTTTTATAAGCAGGTTTGGTGTCTTTTAACACCAGAGGATTTGTAAAGAGTGGTCAACATAAGTGGACTATTTTTCAAGTCTGAGATCTTCATCAGACTGTGTCAAAACAGAGGGCTTCTGCTACAAAATCAGAACCAGACACTTTGAGGTTAAAATGTCAAGGGTTCACCTATATGACCTCAAAAACGACGTCTCTCTTACTTCATTTTTACCCCGCATACAAAACCCAGACCAGCTCGTGTAAAATGCAATAGTCTCATTGCCTTGGGAAATAAAACAAGAGCATTTGTATTTCATGAAGGTTTTGTGCCTTTTGAGCTTGACCTAATTGCCTCTGTGCAGTCAAGATCTCTTTTCTTACATTCTAAGCAGATGAATGAGTGGTAGTATATTCATCATGGTCACATGGTGATTTATGCACATTAATACTGTAAAGACCTTACAATGCATGCACACTCTCCTCTTGCCTTGTCAGTGCTCTTACAAAAAAAAGTTTTCAAATCAGATTTTAAATCTGATTTGGACTCAAAGTTTGAGACTTGTGACTCTTTGACAAGGTTTAGAGAGAGGGGAAAAAAACTGTAGTGTAAATAAATTAGGGATGCATGATACACTACCGTTCAAAAGTTGAACACACATTCACTTGATCAAAACTGTCAGTAAAGACATTTCTGTCAGGACCACTATCATCAAAGACGATTGACAATTAGGCCCCGTTTACACTAGTGCGTTTTTGTTTTAAAACGCACAAGTTTTACTACGGTTACGCCTGTCGTTTACACTACACCTGCGTTTTCGAACCTCGAAAACGGTGACTTTCGAAAATGCTGCAGACCCTATTTTAGATTGAAAATGCCGGGGTTGCGTTTCAGTGTAAACGGACCAAAATGGTGACTTTCGAAAACGATGCCGTGGCTGCCCACATTCGCTCTGTGTATCCTTGACGACCGTGTAAACAATAACATGGAGACTGAACTGCAATCTTTGCTGGCTTTGTTGTAATTTTTAGCAGCCATTGTGAAGTTAAATGCAGCATTTTTTAAGACTGCAGCTACCTGCATGCGCAAGAGGCAACTGTTTATACTTGTACGCGCATGCCCAGTGTGCATGAACGGTCATGTGACATGCGTTTTTGGCCGTGTAGTGTAGACGGAGATCGTTTCTGAAATGCTGTGGAAACGCCAGTGTAGATGAGGATCGTTTTCATTTTAAAACGCCGTTTTAAAATGAAAATGTGCTAGTGTAAACGGGGCCTTAGCAAACAGTTTGGATTGGCGGTATGGTTCCGTTCTGGGCAGCCTAACATGGATAAGAGCAGGGAGAGCAGCGTTAACCCCCCCTAGGGCAAAAAGAACAGAACCAACATAAATGTATTTTAGATATCATTAATGTTAAATAATTTAATGTACACATAATTTGAGAATTAGTCTGATTCAAGGGGGAATCAAAAGGCCAAATCCTGACTGCACGAGAGGAGGAGCTGGGGATGGAGGAGGGTAATTAGTACAGCGTCAGCCAATACTAAGCCAGCGTTCGGACGTAGACCGCGTAGGAAACTGAAAGGGGAGAGACAAATTTGTTGAATAAAATCGTTATTTTTGTTTTGTTTTTGTGCACAAAAAGTATTCTTGTACCACTGTAGTAACGTGGGCTATTTTAACAATGTCTTTAATACCTTTCTGGACCTCAAAAGGTACAATGACGTTGCTGCCTATGTGTGGTTCAGAAACCCTCAGATTTCATCAAAATATCTTAATTTATGTTCCGAAGATGAACGAAGGTCTTTCGGGTTTGGGACGGCATGAGGGTGAGTACTTAATGACAGAAATTTCATTTTTGGGTGAACTAACCCTTTAAGTCAAGTCTCAAAACATGTATTGGACTCACTTCAGAGTCTCAAGACTCTACATCATTCTGTGGTCTCAGGACTGAATATTAACAAAGGCCACGAGACAAGAAGCCCACATTAAGTATGCCATTTGGAAAAGGGCCTCCCTTCATCCATGCGCTGCACTGCATACTCCAAAGTGGGAGACATGTAAGAAATGGAGAGTGATATTACTTTTTAAAAGTCTTCCTCTTCCAGTCAGTTCTATTACACTGAGAATGAAAAGAGCCAATGAAATCTCATGGGTCACCTTCTTCAGTGAGTATCTGCCTATAGGGCTATGAAAGAAGGCTCAACAAAGCTTGAGGCACTCGTTCACTCTCTCCGAGTTCAATCAGTTTGAACATGCAGCGCTGAAGAGAGCGAAATCAGAGCACAGCAGCTCAAGCTCAAGAATGTGATCGAACCCTGTTAAATGCTCTTTTCTCTCATTACACAAGAAACACAAAGAGTACAAGATTGAAAACATCCTCTCAGGACGCTGTGGGAAGTTAATGACAAACAAAGAAATCAAAAGAAAAGCGAGTAGATATTCCACCTCGCTGTGAATCTGCACACCCTGTGGAGGCAAGTGCTTGTTCGTATTCATAAGAGGATAATTAGACAGGCGCAAACTGAAACTGATTTGTTTTGATTGGGATTTTTTTTTTTTTTGCAAGGTGACCAGACGGCTTGTTCCACAGGTGTCTAGAGCCATTAGAGCCCCCTCTCATGTTGCATGGTCCTCTACAGCAAGGTCATAAGTTAAAATGACATTTAGCAGCGCGCTGGGCACACTGGGTAGGAGAATTTATGAGTATGGAGTTTGGAGGGGGGCATTTGATTGAGTCCTTAATCTAGTGAGGTGGGCAGTGCCAGCAGCCATCATTAACCTTCACTTTTGCAGATGTCCATTTTTAAAGGGACAGTTCACTCTCAAAATAATTACAATTCTGCCATCATTTACTCACTCTCATGTCACTCCAAAACAAGTTTAAGTCAGTACAACAGCAGTGCATCATAAATGACTTCAGCGCTTAATAAAGCACTCAAAAGTGTAAGCAAAAAGTCATTTTCTTGATTTTAGTGAAAAACAACCTGATATTTTAGCCATTTTACAGAAAAATGGTGGCAGCCGCCATTGCTTGTCTTCACTAAATTCAATTTGATATTTATTTTGTGTTCTGCAGATTTTTTTTTAAAGTCTGCTTTCCACGGGCATTTTTTGTACATTTGTAATGGCCATTTTTATACTTGTCTTATTAAATATATATCCATGTTGTCTTTTATGTAATATACTTACTTTCAACTTATCACTTTAATTATAAAATAATAGACTGTTACCAATCAAATTTTATCAACATCAAAAAAAAAAAAAAAAAAGTCACTTTTACACTGCAAAGGTGGAACAGAACCTGTATTTGGGTCTTTTTTTAAAAATAAGGTTTTTAAGTATCAAAAATATAATGGAGTTAACAATAAGATTATGTGTTTTTATAATCAATTAACACTTCTTTTGTCATTTATTACAAGATGGACAAAATTTGTCACCAAAAAAGTCATTTGGTTTAACTAAAATTTCGGTTTTACCGAATGACACTTATGGTTATATCGAATGATGATATTTTTAAACAATGCTAACACGCTGATTTCTAGTTAGCTAGCTAACAAAATAACAAACATTTTATATTTAGTAATAAGTTTTTTAAATATTACAACATTTTCCATGTTTTATAGCGGTTGTACCGAATGACCTGATGTTTCGGGACATGGGTATGAATAAGTGAAAACATGAATTTTTCAAACAGTTAAGAGAGAGTTAGTTACTTTGCTTCAAGACCATGTGGTCCTTTGCAGGTGTCTGAACGATGTCACATCCTGTCACATGATATTGACAGCATGACTTGATCCAAAATGGTCTCTTTATATTGGTTACTCCGAATGACATCAATGATATTCATTTTTCCGGACATTCTTTCTCACAACAAAGCAACGACTTCTACACATAAATTTAATATCATTTTGCACTATGTTGATATATGACGTTATAAAATCATGCCAGGAAAAAAAAAAAAAAAAAATACATTTATTACATTTTTAGATATTTTAACAACAAATGAAATGGCAGTATTGGCCTTTGGACGGTTAAACCAAATGACCTTTTGACACTTTAGAATCTTTAAAATACCTTTATATGTAGTAAAATATAATTAAAACCTTTTGGATTCAATAAAACAGATCCAGTTGTACTGCCTTACATACTTTAGACGTCATATCTTTGTTTTTTATTATTGTTAAGGCCTTTGGACAAAAAAATGACTCGTCACATCATTGACCCATTTACAGTACAATTGCATAATAGAAATAGCCTATAATTTAAAAAATATATATTTCGATAATTTTTTGTGGAGAAATGCATGTCTTATTCATGCCATTCATTCATAAGCTCAACATAAACATGTTTGACTGGTTATAATGATCAATGCTGCAAATGCGTAAAACCTTTCATTCATTTTCACATTTTACTTCAAATGCGACAGCCATAATAGACTTAGCAAAATTGTGCAGGTGCATTTTTTGTCCCTTAGCTTGAATTTGAGGGGCATTTTTGCTCCAAACAAAGACCCATTATTTTCTTAACCTGGGGTGAATAAATGACAGAATTTCATTTTTGGGTGAACTGTCCCTTTTAATGGATGTGAGGTAGTTCAGCCAACTGGGCAGAGCTGCTGACACTGTACAGCCAGAGTCTTTGAGCTGTATGATAAGACTAAGTCTATAATTTCTCAACAAAATCTCCCTCTTCAAGATTAGCACTGAACAAATTATGCTTTCTGGACAGGGACAAGCTACAGACGAATAGCACTTCTAAAAACAAGACAGAGAGGGGAAATAGAGCACTTAGAGGAGAGCTACTTCATCCATCGGCTAAAATAACAATGTTTCAGGTGTTTATAAAAATGAGAGGAAAGTCTCAGCACCAGGAATGGATTTACAAGGATTTGTGAAGCCTCCCCACTTAAATCAACCTTTTATGAGTTGAAGGACCTTGGGGACACACTTTCTCAAATACAATGCCAAGGGTGAGAATTAAGGCTTCATTTGTGCTTTTTTTTTTAAATACTCTCTAATTGATGCATCAAACCAAAGTCATTGATATAATATGAGGTCGAGGTATAAAGCATCAGAATAAAGCAGTTAAACATTTCCCAAGATTCCTGCTCTAGTCAAGCCCCTTGATCCCACAGACTATTTGACTTGCAAATGTCCACTGAAACATTTCAGTCAATGGCTTTGATAAAATATTCCCTTTATTCTCCTTCGACCCCACAAACCACTGTCTTAACACCGCAAAAGACAAGCTGGCTTGACTTAGCAAGTTTCGGGGAGCCTTTAAGATGGCCTCAAGAAAGAAACTGAGATGGTACTAAAGGCAAAGAGACTGTTGTATCAAACCAGTTAATACTCAAGGGACATTATTAACAGCTGCAGTGCATCTCAGATTTTCAGAAAACCCACCATAATGTAGAAAGATAGCGGTGGGCATATTTATTTTTAATAATTGAACAGTCAATGAACTACATACACTTTAGCCAGCAGTGATGAATCCTAACGAGCCACATATATGCACACATTAGGCCTATGGCCTACATAATATTATAAGTACTATATTACATAATCCCCCGGTTTCACAGACAAGGCTTAAGCTAGTCCCAGACTAAAATACGTTTGAGCTGTTTTAACTGAAAGTAACTTACAGTGACATGTCTTAAAATATGTCAGTGCCATTGTTTTGTCTCAAGATGCTCACCAGTAATGTTTTTTTTTCTTTTTCTAGTGAACATTTATAAAAGCTACTTAAATGCCCTAATTGAACCAAGTGTACAACTGTAGTGATATATATTTGTATTATGTAATAGACGTTGCCTTAATAAAAATGTTCATAAACTTCAGCATTGCGTGATACTATTTCAAAGTGATTTCTGTCATTTTTACAGATAATAAATTGTATTAACCTGTGAAAACAAACCTGGAAAGAGGCGTGAGGATTTGAGGAAAAAAACGAGAGATTCTTAGTGCATTCCAGTGAATTATTAATGGGATATATTGTAAATTATATCGGATGAACAGACCAGATGTGCAGTATATGTTGTCCTTTTACATACTAATACAGATGCAAAAGGGAAAAAAAGAAAATAAAAGAGCTCTTGCTATAGATATTCTTGTTATAACATGTTACGTTAAAATACCAAGCGGAACGTTATTCTCATGATGTCTGAAAATAAAACATGAAAGAAAAATTGACAGCTCATTCAGTCAAAATGACGGATAAGCTTTATTTGTAGGGCAAATTTATGATTTTAAATGATTTGTTTCAGTCTTTTTAAATGGAAGTTCCCCAAACCGGAAGTGCAACCCATAATTCAAAACGCAGTAGGCTCGTCAGGAATAAGGTGGATAAGTCAGGCATAAGTGATCACGAGTTCGCTGTTTCTGTCACACTCTCTAAACAAACAACACACGTCAGTTTAACACGGAAAAAATAAAGGCATAGTTACTTTTTGTCCATTCTTCTTGAATTTTCGGTCTACACCATGTCATCAGTGTATCAGAATAATCTTGTCCATTGTTAAAATAGTCAATGTGACTACAGTGTTTCAACCTTAATGTTATAAAGTGATGAGAATACTTTTTGTGCGCAAAAAAACTAAACAAAAATAACTTTATTCAACAATTTTTCTCCCCTGTCCCCTTCTACGCAATTGACGCAGTGCAGAGTTTCAGTGTTTACGTCCAAACGCCAGCTCGGTATTGGCCAAAGCTGTTCACGTGAGCAGGCCAATACAGAGTCGGCGTTCAGACACAGAACACGAAAGCTCCGCACTGCGTTCACATGAACGAAATAGCTCAGAAAAAAACAAAAACTTTTCACTTAATAATAAATGAGTACTATTGTTGTTTTCAATGATGTGCAACATATGTTAACATCTCAAAAAATGTTTTAGGGTTTCATGACCCTTAAACCAAATTCCCTGAACGTGTCCAAATATGCAAATTTTGACCATAGTCCGAATTAGTAAATCAAATTCCAGCCAAAGACAAGTTATGAGAAATTAGTTCACCTGCCGACTCATTTGTCAGATTCATAAACGACCACCTATATCAGCTTGCACAAACCCAAGTGTTTTACTCTTAATATGGAATGTAGGCTAAATGTATAAATGTGATAATGAAAACTTGATATACTGATTATGAATTTTGACTGTCATGACTAATAATAGGCCTACCCTAAGAAGTCATCTCAGAACGATCGCTTGAGACTGAAAACAAGCTTATTACTCTTTAAATCAAGTAGGCTACTGTACGTTTATAGAGATTTTTAATAATTCAATGCATCTACGTTAACATAAAAAAATTAATTGTAACAAGACAAATAACATGTTATGGATATGCTTTATTCACTCAATAAGTAGACTATGTGGGGAAAAATGTATTATAACAAGCAATGTAACAAAACTTCATTAAACTATAACCTTATACTGGAAGTCGGTGATATCATCTCACAAATCTCTCACATCTGCAGCTAGAGTGATCACATGGTATCGCCACAGGAGAGATAATGCAACCCATTTCCTGAGGCTGTGTGGGATAGAATTGATACTTGAAGGACAAGTGTGAGACTTAAGACAGTCTGCAGCACTTTAATCAGGACACCTTGAATATGATAACAAACAGTAGACACTGATGAGAACTAACAGTGGCACTGGATTAAAAGAACACTGAATAAATAGGGATTTGGTCAGTCATGCTAATGCATCCATTTCACTCTTTCTATGTCATACATTTGATTTGGGTTATAAAAGAAGCACATTGAGAAACTGCCATCTCTGCGCATCACAAATTCCTCCTACTTTTGTAGGAAGGCATATAGGGAGAGAAAACCTCTCCATTGTTACCACATTAAAGTCTTTAGTTTTAACAGTAACACGGCACCTACATCACATAAAATTATGCCTTTGAGGATTAGGGTTTTCATGCATATTCTTCTTTTCAGCTCAGAAAATATTCTCTGCACTTTCAAAAAGGCCTTTCTATTTCATAATATTCGGGATATATCACAGCTGGCTGAGATTTTTTTTTCCCTTGTGGGAAATTCAGCAAAGCTGCTAAAGGAGTTCAGGCCACAACTTTGAAAAGCGCAACAACCCTCTGCTGAATAACCACATCAAGAGAATCAAACACATGCTTCTGGATTTTTAATTTTACATACTCAATTGGGTCCAGCTTGGATTTCCAACGTGTCGCTACACAGCTCCTTTCATTTTAGCGGGGTTTCCACTGCGGTGGGAAGGGAAGGGACATAAAACTTCAGAACAATGAAACGTCATTCTCAACCCAATCCAAGTTTATTTCGATGGTAAATGTTGCATGTATTTTGCTTTAAATGCACAAAAAAAAAGTGACAAATCACACCAAGATCAATTTACAAACCTTCTTCCTACAGAAGGCTGTTCTTTTCAGTATTTCATTGCCAGTGGCTGGAACAGATTGAAGTCAATATTTCTAAAATCTCATAAAGCAAACAAATCACCGTATCGGCCTCCTCATTCAGCCCTGTGAGTGACTTTTTGGATACCACACAGCCATTTTATTTGTCATCCACACAAACTCAGACAGCGTGAGTGGGCGAAACCTTGAATGCAGCCCTTGGGAATCAAATCAATGATGTTATGAGGTGCATTTAATTGCATATAAATCCAATATTTAATGCTATACGAGGCAATCCAGTTATTAGAGGGAATATTGCAGCCATTACAAGCACGGAATGAGTGAAGCCTTGGCCAAAAATGAAATATGTGTTTACTCGCAATGGCTGAGCAGATTGCTGGTGTGTAATGATGAACAGAGGCTCTCAGGCAAGATAGAAAAAAGACGTCCTGGCCTGCAAGGAGCCTCACTCTCGACCCATCTTCTGTCTACCGGCTCTGACAGCAGGTCAATGTCGACGCCAAAAACAACCCTCCAGAGATGGAGTCTTCAGTTTCAATTCAGCTAATACGGTTCCATTTTATGATTATAATTAGTTAATTGCCTATAAAGACTTGGCCTGAAAATTGCCCTGAACAACTGTGTCACACTGAAATATTGTACTCCAGCAAACAGAGACAAACGAAATAGGAACTCTAGCAAGGCCTTTCATTTCCAAAACTCAGGATGTAGTGATAAGAGCAAGTGAATTCGATAAAAGTGGGATAAATAATGTAAAACTAGAAGGGAAAACAGCCATAGGTGAAGTGAATAACACTGATTTTCTCTTCATCACAGCACCTTTTAGTGGGAGGAATATATTAGGCAGCAAGTGAACATTTTGTCCTCAAAGTTGATGTGTTCGGAGCAGGAATAATGGGCAAGGGTAAGGATTTGAGCGGGTTTGACAAAGGCCAAATTGTGATGGCTAGACAACTGGGTCAGAGCATCTCCAAAACTGAGAGCTGGACAGGGCCGTAGAAGGTCCTTAACCCATCAGCAGGACCGGTATCTGCTCATTTGTGCAAGGAGGAACAGGATGAGCACTGCCAGAGCCCTACAAAATGACCTCCACTGGTGTGAATGTCTCTGACCAAACAATCAGAAACAGACTTCATGAGGGTGGCCCGAGGGCCCGACGACCTCTAGTGGGCCCTGTGCTCACTGCCCGGCACCGTGGAGCTCGATTGGCATTAGTCATTGAACACCAGAATTGGCAGGTCCACCACTGGTGCCCTGTGCTTTTCGCAGATGAGAGCAGGTTCACCCTGTGCACGTGACAGACGTGAAATGGTCTGGAGAAGCTGTGGAGAATGTTATTCTGCCTGTAACATCGTTCAGCATGACTGGTTTGGTGGTGGGTCAGTGATGGTCTGGCAAGGCATATCCATGGAGGGACGCACAGACCTCTACAGGCTAGACAATGGCACCCTGACTGCCATTAGGTATCGGGATGAAATCCTTGGACCCATTGTCAGACCCTACGCTGGTGCAGTGGGTCCTGGGTTCCTCCTTGTGCACGACAATGCTCTGCCTCATGTGGTGAGAGTATGCAGGCAGTTCCTGGAGGATGAAGAAACTGATACCACTGAATGGCCCCCACGCTCACCTGACCTAAATCCAATAGAACACCTCTGGGACATTATGTTTTGGTCCATCTGGCGCCGACAGGTTGCACCTCAGACTGTCCAGGAGCTCAGTGATGCCCTGGTCCAGATCCGTCGTCTCATTGGGAGCATGCCCCGACATTGTCAGGCAAGTATACAAGCACGTGGGGGCCATACAAACTACTGAGTACTATTTTAAGTTGCTGCAATGAAATTTCAGCAAAATGGACTAGCCTGTTGCATCATTTTTTCAGGGTGTCTTTGAATTCAGTCCTCTGTAGGTTGATAATTTTCATTTCCATCAAACGACGTGGCTCCCTTTTGTTCCTAACACATTACCCAGTCTATATCAGTATAGATATCCAGCATGATATTTTTCCCCACTGAGGTCTGATGTGTTTTCAAAGTGTTCCTTTAATTTTTTTGAGCAGTATATATATATATATATATATATATATATTATATATACATACACACACACTCACTCAGGTTTGTTTTTGTGAATTGTGGGGACATTCCATAGGCGTAATGGTTTTTATACTGTACAAACCGTATTTTCTATCGCCCTACACTACCCCTACCCCTAAACCTACCCATCACAGGAAACTGTGCACATTTTTACTTTCTCAAAAAAACTCATTCTGTATGATTTATAAGCCTTTTGAAAAATGGGGACATGGGGTAATGTCCTCATTAGTCACACTCTCCTTGTAATACCTATGTCATACCCATGTCATTATACAAATTTGTGTCCTGATATGTCACAAAAACGCGCGCACACACACACACACACACACACACACACACACACACACACACACACACACACACACACACACACAGAGAGAGAGAGCAAAATAGCAAAAGTTCCAAACAACTGCATAATGAGAATTGTTACAATTCAAGTGAGTGATACAAATGTACAAATGCAGGGTCTATTATTAAGTGTAGTTCAAAGCTGCCCTTTTCAAAAGCACATAGCATTACAATTATCATGATTTGTGCAATTACGGAACATTAAGCATCAATTTATAAACGAGAACATTCTTTTATATAATGCAAATCAAAAATGACTTGAGTAAATTAAGTGCCCTGATTAGACTGTGCAGTGTTAGCTGAACATACGGGACAGAGTGAACAATGAAAACCCAGATGATCAATAAAATGCATGCCAGATGGACATTTAACATTTATTCTTTGGCACAAAACATTTCCTCTGTGCCCTTTTTCCAAGAAAACACCACTTGAATCAAACTCAACATAATGTAAACATGGGAACGCGTTAAGTTCTCCATGTCAAGAGAGTTTGGAAGTGAGTGTAAATATGGGTTTGGATGGGACTGGCCTTGCTCCAGGGATCTTTTACCAGTGCATTTCGCTCTCTCGCAGGACCAAAGGAGACTTGCCGCATCGCCTCTGTGGGCTGAACCACCATGAGATTAAAGGCTCACTTAAAATGGACCATGATTCCCACCATTCGCTCTCTCTCTCTCCGGAGAGCACCACTCATATGGACCCTTCAGCAGAACATGGGACCTAATTATCATGCAGAGTGTGATGCAGTACATGCGCCGACAGTCGAAAGGCCAGAGCTCGCAGGTGCAGGAAATGAAAAACAGACGGAGCAGGAGGCGAACATGACGAGATGTCGCTCGTGGAAAGTAAGGCAACCACACATGCGTTGGATAATTCATACTTTATTGATGGTTTTACAAAGCAGCTTCAAAATTAGGCCCATACAAACTTAGAAATGAAATACCGAAGGCCACATATTAAAAAAAAAAAAAAAAAAAAAAACAGAAACAAGAAAGCCGACGACTTCATATCAGAAAGAGCTCAGAGAAAGAGAGGAAAAAAGGAGATAGGTGAGAAAATAAACAGTATTATCCTTCACAGAAGGATATAACCGTGTCCCTCTGCTAGACACAATATTACAAAGGAAAAAGCTCAGTCATCAGAACGCAATTTAAATTTGTTTTTAGTTGCATCCAAGGAATTATGCCTTTAATACTTCTTTCTTGTTGTTGCCTTACAGCTAAAACACACAGCAGGACCGAGGCTCCACCATCTGCTGCTGGTTTTGTGTCTTTCTACACCTGCTTGAGTTCCACCTGCACCTTCAAAATAAAGAAGATCTCCATGCCTAATGCTAATCTGGAGGTGAAATAAAAACATCTAACTAACTAGCAAGGTCCAAACAGGCATACATAAAGGGATAAAAGCGTCCAGCATTGTGCAGCTTGTCAGGCGAACAGCAGTCCAGTAGTTGGCCGGAGGGCTGTTGCTGCCGTGCGAGATGTAGCTGGAGATTGATCCTGCCTGGATGTTGTAGGACTCTCTCAGGAGGAGTTCGGCTGAAGGCCTTTGGAGGCAGCGAGCATTGCTCGCACTTTCGCCATGAGGTCCTACAAGAAAGGAGAAATGGAGAAAAAGTTAGTACACCATTCGTAAGGGAGAGTTTGGGAGAGAAACTAATCATAGCATAAACAGGACGAGAAAACAGAAACATGAATTCATAAGCTTGCAGACAACTTTGCGCAATTTGAAATTCAGATTGGCTTCTGGTTTTGTATGTATGAGAATCCTACGTGCTAAATATGGATGCGGGATGTCTAGTGGCGTCCTATAGAAAAAGAAGGCTATAGGCAAACTGGATTCCTGCTCTTCAAACGCCTCCCTTCTTTTCGATGTGGCTCAGGTTACCTTACCCAAGGCTGCTTACATGCTAAGAGCCCAAAGGGAGAATGTGACACCAAAGGCCGCATGGCTTGGCACTTGAATAAACATTTGCTTAATGAATATGCACATTAACTGGTGTCAGTGATTTGCATGGAATATGCATCAAAGAAACTCCAAACAAAACTACTTTAGGGAATATTAGAAGTTAAGCTCAATAATGTTGATTACCACAAAAACATTCCTCATTTGAAAACAGAAGTGAATGGAGCCAGTTTCTGAAGGGTTTAAATGCAGTAATGTGAGGCTTATAATCTCATAAAGGCACTTACATTTATTCTTGGCCACATTCACTTCCATTCCAAGAGACTTACTGTAACCCAGATTTATCCTTTTTTGTGTTAAAGAAAACGGACAAGTAGGAATTAATTTTTGTGGTAATCAACATTATACCACAAATGTTATAGATTGAGCTCAACTGTACTGAACCCAGAATATTCCTATAAAATGTAATATTACATGCAAGAACACATCAGTTAATAAGTTACAGTTACAGATACATTTCGGCCTGTTCTCTGGCAATGACGCCTTTCTGTGCCACCAACATACATTTACTTCAAGGTTCTTTACTTCAGCCATTATATATCAAATCAGTAAAATAATCTTTCGAAACACGTGGCTGAATTGCACGGTTGTCATAGGAGCAAGGTTTGCTCATTGACGTTTGCAGAATTAAAGGCTCCGCCGCCTTCCACCCCCTCATCCAGTCGAAGGAAAGTTATTAACCCTGAATTTCCAATAAAGCCCCTGCAGAATTAATCATTAAACAAACAAGTGGTCAAGAAAAGCACAAACAACACAGGCAAGGACCAATGTGCCTCTGGAGAGAAGGGTCTGAAGTTGTCCTTCATGGGGTGAAATCATTATGAAAGTCATTTTAGATAGTGAAACCACAAAATTACATGGATCACATTAAATAGTGTATAGAGGCTGATGACTGTGATCAAAGCGGACTAAATCAGGGTCTCGGTTGGAGAATCGTGCACATCACCACGCACCAGGATTGTGTGCCATTCAGAATATAATTTAGAATTCATTTTTAATTACAGCTCAATTATTGAATATGAAATAAGGTAGTGAATAGGATGTAGAAATTTTAATTTAAGGAAGTACAAATAAAAACTTAAATTCAAAGAAAGATTTTTTTTCTTTTCTAGAAAAGCAAAGTCTGCCAGGATTCGTGTTTGCTTGGAAAAAAAACCCAGTTTTGAATGTTTTTTTGGGGAAAAAGTGTGTATAAAAGTGTTATAGAAATGTGTTATAAAGTGAAGTTTTGAAAAACAAGGTTCATGGCAGCCTTTGAAACATTACGTGTTAAGTCAAAGTTTATGAAAACTCTAGACTAAAATATACAGTTCCCAAAAGTCTTGTGAAAAAATATTTAGTATGTGTTTTGAGGCCTTATTTCAGTGACTTTTTTTCAAAACCACGCATATACATAATTCTCTCAAAAATACAAACATGTACATACTTATTGCTCACATTTTATTGTAGCCTAGTTTGTGCTGAATACAGTGGAATGAGACTTCTGTCATTAATAAGTTTATAAGCAACTGAAAAAAGCACAAATGTCAGGGCATGTCAAAAATTCTCCAGGGCCCCAAATTAGCCTCAGACCCCAGAGGGTTAATGACAAGAAAAGGAATTCAATCGAATTCTATCTATATTTAGACAGACAAACGGACGGATGGATGGAATTCCTTGTCATTACAAGTCAAATTCCAATCCAACTTCCTGTATTGCATCGCTAATTCAGTTCAAAATCCAACTCATGATTTTAAAGGGAGCCAATTCTTAATTTTGCCTAATGTTGATCTAGACAAGCACGCAAGCAGTAATTGCACCCCAAAATGTCTATTGTTATAATTTGAAATGCATGACAACAAAACACAAATACCACTACTCGAACGCACGTACATGCTAAAAGATGAAGAGCCAGTGAGAATATGTCTCTCTGATCATAGTGTGTTGATCCAGTACATTAGAGTGGCAGGACTAAGCTGGGATAAAAGGCTCTCTGAGCTTCCAGCTGACCCGAGCAGATTACTGCAATGAAAGAAGGATATCTTCAGTATGATTAGAGCTCATTATGAAACCACAGCTGGCTGAAGCGTGAGGATATCTGAGAATATGGCCGCCTAACTCTACTCTTGCACGACGGAAACATAAACGTTGTTGTTTTCTGACGCCAAACGACCAAACAAGAGTTAGTCGTAATTGTGACTAAGAACTGCTTTTTGCAGTCGGCTGGTTCCTCTGTAGCTATTTGGGTCCAAACCTCTAAGCAATTTGACAGATAACCCACATTTGTACCTACATTTTCAGAGTTCAGAGGATCGCCCCACTTCGAGTTCAAAGGGGTGGCAGTTCGATCACAGGCCCAGGCCATTTAAAAGCAATTTTGAAATCTCACACTCAATATCACTCTGAACTCACTCCAACTTTTTTTGAAAAAAAAAAACAATGTCGTAGCCAATAGCTTTATGGCCAGCACTCTGACATATGGAGCAACTGTGCCTCCGGTGACTCGAGTTCGACTGCTGGCTTGAGGTCCCCATGCTTTCCTGTCTGATATATATACTGTACAATTCAATAAAAGCATGAAAAGACTTCAACATTCTAACTCAATCAGTTAGTACAAGATGTCTTTTTCCCCAGAGTCACAGTGGGGTACTTTGGAAATGCAACGCATTTCCAGTTTCTTATCTTGCACACAACAATAGTAATATACTCATAACCTGCCAAGGGCACATTTTGCAACCCATAAACGCCTCCTGATAAAACCATCAGTCACCTGCCACCCTTAACATGCCACCCATGCTAATTGGTAACAAATAAGAAAAGAAGCGCCAAAATTTTAAGGATGAGGAGGACAGCACAGAGCACAAGAAAAGAAAAAGGGACTATTGTGTTCCTCAGGGAGAACCATAAACCAGCCTCCCTTGTTGTTTGGCTGACAGACAGATAGAGGGTTCGTAAAATCCCAGGGGAGTTGTGCTAAGATTAAGAACACGTTTTCCCAGCCTTTAATGTTCCAGCGTTTCATTTGCCGGTTGTAAAAAAACCCCGCAAGTCTCTACCGGAGCGTCTCATGAGAGCACTTCTTCCTCTATCAATAGTCAGGATGTGCATGTCAGAGCTGGAACATTCTCCTCTGGAGAATCCGATCATAGTTGCATGTGGTAGGGCTGCGGGCAAGGGATCAAACTTGAGCTGAGCTGAAACCTGCTTCCCTAACACAGGATCTACGGGTGGTCCATGCGGCCCGGAGCTTTCATTGCCTGGGCACGAGGGAGCAAATGGGGACGGAGGGACTTCCTCATGCAACTGAAATGTAAGCATGCACAAGCCTGCAGAAGTTCCTGCCGGTAGTTATTTGTCAAGGTGAACCACGCTTCTATTGATTCAAGCAGCAGTTGCTGGTTTTAATAAGAGCCAACTCGTTTTTGCAAGACATTGCCCCCTGGAAGTCCTGCCCCAGTTCTGAGGTGTCAGAATTGATTTCGTATACCGGGAGAAAAGGGAAGTGAATTAGGTTTCCAAAAGATCTGAAATCATGTCAAGACTGTAGACTTTTTTAGAACAAAGAGGGTAAAAATAAAAAGACTGTTATGCAGCTGACTTCTTTTTGTTGAGGATCAGATGACTGTGAGTGAAATACAGTGCTTTGTTTATCTTCTTATGCATTTCTCACATCCTTTTCTCTCTAAACGCATATAGTAGCTACCTTTCGTCTGCTCTGTATAACAATAAGCAAATGGAAGGAAAGCAAGCACACTCTGCATTTCATCCTCACTGCACAAGGCCAGAGATCATAACAGAGCTGCAAAGACTGACAGCTGCATTGAATCAGCATGCGATAGCGACAAGTTCCTTTTCTCCCATACACGTACACACACACCTACATACCCACCCACCCCTGGCGACAGGGTCATGCAACCAAATCACTGTATTTCTTAGTTTCAGCACGTAAGGCTCAGCAAACACAGACCACTGAGAGCGTCTCACTCTAAATTACATATATTAAAGCCTTACTAAGCGTCTAAGGGTCTCATCAGCTCTGCTTCACAATTGCAGTCTGTTTTCCCCTTAGGCGCTGAATTAAACAGAGAGGTAGCGAAAGTTTTGTGTTTTTTTTTTAGCTTATTACAGTGTTTGGGAAGCACTGTATTGATATTTCTCAAGCAGTCTGGATAGAAGTTTATACTAAACCCTCAACGCTACAAATTAATTCAGCCTGAAACTACTTAACGTACAATTTGCAATCAAACTTTTAGTCAAAAATATCAGCCGCGTTACTATAATTGAGCTCACTGAAGCGGTTTTCATCCGAGTAGGCTCTCTCTCAACCATAGGACCTGCAAAGTTTATTCTCTGGTGTGTGTGTTGGGGTGGGACACATGCTAACTGATGATGATTGGTGTGTGAGTAGAGATGATAGACCTGCAAAGCATTTTGTTGTAAAGAAATAATAGGTTAGTCATACACAAATATAATTTTAAACTGATAATAATGTTCGATGCTCCGTGTGTGTGTGTGTCAGAGCATGCGAGCGTAGCGCGAGCTCAAACCAGAATACCCTTTGTGACATGCTGGAACGAAAATATGTGAAATAAGTTTTTTCTAGTCGACTAGTAGTTGTTCATTTAAGCCATAAGTTGACTAATCACATTTATATTAATTTGATTTCTTAAATACCGGAGAGAATAAACCATAATAATGAGGGTTTACGTAATATAGGCTATAAAGGCTATATAGCACTTAAGCGCACGCATAAAGCTTGCCATAAAGAACAGGCAAAAGTAATGATTATGAAAGTGACAAAAACAGCAAGGAGACATTTTAACTGTTTATTAATAAACTAATGTTTTCTGAATCCGTGTCGGCTGCAAAGATGAAGCTGACATTGCTGACTCTCATCATCTCCGTGGATGTGCGTAGAGAGAAAATGCACATTTCATTCGGATTACATAATCAGAGAGTAGCCTATTTCTTTTTGTTTTGAATTATTTCATTTGAAAGTAGACATTTCAAGATTTCTATAGATATATTTATCATGTCTGTGAGGCAAGCAGCCTATACGCTGAGTTTCGGTTCATTTAGCCTATAAGACATGCTCCAGTTTAAGTGCGAGTGATCGCGCCGGCGCCTCCACGTCATGATTATATTTTCTGCTATATTTGCTTCTTATTTATTAAATCCAGGCAATTGGTTGATGAAACATTGATTAAAATTAAGATAAAAATTTTTACAAAACAAAATTCACTTTAAAGAAAGGATTTCTACAAAACAAAACTTCATGAAGTGGTCAAAATCATGTCTGACCCACTCCATGTCTCCCGATATATTGTGCATCTTATGATGTATCCTATCTTACTCATGTTGTTCACTTTTCATAATCAAACAGATGCATTTAAAACATAACATAGGCCTACTTAAAGAAATAATAATTTATTTTTAGACTTATATTTAATATTGGGGGCATCCAAGTTAATTGACATTTGATTTTTTTTTTTTTTTTTTTTTTTTTTTAAAGTAACACAATAGTTACTTTCCCTGGTAATTAGTTACTTTTATAATGATGTAACTCAGTTACTATTTGTGAGAAGTAACTAGTAACGATAACTAATTACTTTTTTAAAAGTAACGTGCCCAACTCTGGTGTTGAGACAAGTTCTGAAAAATAACTAATTTATTTGAACTTTCAATTTGACAAGATGCTGAAAAAGCAGCAAAATGCAACATGATGGTCAATTATGGTTGTACAGCAAAAAAAAAAAAAAGTTCATATTTTGTGGTCGAAGAGTGAAAGAGTGCCACATGAAAAGGACCTCATGTCGTTCCACACCCATAAGACCTTTGTTCATCTTTGGAACACAAATTAAGATATTTTTGATGAAATCCGATAGCTCAGTGAGGCCTCCATTGCCAGCAAGATAATTACCACTTTCAGATGCTACTAAAGACATATTTAAAACAGTTCATGTGACTGCAGTGGTTCAACCTTAATGTTATGAATGTTATTTTTATCAAAAATATCTTAATTTGTGTTCCGAAGATGAACAAAGGTCTTACGGGTGTGGAACGACATGAGGGTGAGTTATTAATGACAGAATTTTCATTTTTGGTTTAACTAACCCTTTAAATTTAAAGCTGCTGTCCGTAACTTTTTTTTGTGATCAAAAACAAACAAACAAACAAACAAACATGTTTTTGTCTTATCCTGAATCACTACGTTACACCTATAATAAGTGTTTATATTCAGACTGTTTTAGACTGGGTTGGGTCGGCACCGCTACGGAGTAGCACGGTACCTGCGTGACTCGTCATAGACATAAACAGAGAGAAGTAGCTCCGGCTACAATGTTCTTCCGGAATATGCATGCAGTTCTGTTTATTAACCGCTAGAGCGGCAAAAGTTACGGACTGCGGCTTTAAGGAAGTAGAATTGAACTGAAATTCATATAACTAACTTTTCACTAAAAAAGGCAAGTTTGTCAAGACACATGATAAAAAATTTAGAAAAAAAGGGTTAAAAGTCCTTGAAGTCTGAAAATTTATGTGCTTCAATAACATATTTAATATTATATAAATTATGATTCTATAACACAATTTATATAATATTAAATTGCTGATGAAAAAGCAACACGAAAAAACATGTTCATGTTTTTTGGTCAAAAAGTAGTCTTGATAAATTTCTAATGTCTTATATTACAAAAAGAAAAGAGTAAATAAATAAAATTGATGTCTTAATGAATATCTTTATTTGATTGCATTTCTCTGCAAATATTTATATGAAATTGTGATTGAATTTCAGCGGCATATCATGTATTTAATTCAATTACATATTTTAATCAATTCAAAGCCATAGTAGTTCACACAAAAGCAGTCGTTATATGAAAGTTTATCATTTCTTAAATTACATACCTGAGTGATTTTGGTTTGCACTGAAGAGACAATAGTGGAGGACACTTGCTTGTCTTTCTCCTGAGAGCCATCCCTGTTTAACAAACAAAAGTAAAGCTTTATTATATAGCACCTTTTAAAAGTGTTTACAAAGGGCTTTACAGAAGAGAAATACAATACAGAAGAGAATTACATAGCTTGGGACCAAAATGACTAAAGGCCAACTCAATTTTTAGAAGTGTTTTTAAATACAACCACCAAGTTAAGATTGGATGCGAAGTGATCTTGCTGGAGCATAATTATACAACAAATTAGAAAGGTATATTAGGGCAGTACCATGAAGACATTTAAAAACTAATAAGAGGATCTTGAATTCAACTCTGAATGATACAGACAGTGAAGAGATCTGATTGTTGGAGCAATGCGATTTCTCATTTTAGAGCAAGTTAGCATTAATGCAGCTGTATTCTGAATTCTTTGTTGTGTTTAATAGAGCTCTTTGGTAATCCAGCAAAAATGCTATTGCAAACGTCAGAAAGAAAAAGACAGTGCGACGGTGACAGACAAACAGAGGTCTGCCAATTGGCCAGGTTTTGTGAAAAACACCCCAATACAGTATTCATGATGAGTGGTGAGTATGTAACCACCACAGACATCTCAGGCTGAAACTGAGCAACCAGAAGAAGGTCATGAAATATTCACCCAATGCCGGAAGAGACACTACAACTGCACAAATGAAACAAAGTTTAGACCGAGACGCACACTGGGAGGTAAAAGCAGCAGTAGCAGCAAAAAACAACTGAAGGCCGAGGGAGTTTAAAGCAACTTTGATGAAACTTGAGAAGTTGAGAGAAAAAGTCAGTCCCTGTATCCAATAACCCTGTGCAGTGTGCTCTCTCAGGTTTTTGAATCAAAACCTATCTATAATGTAGAAAATGGCATTCCTTGTACAATTCATACATATTATGCTGTCAAGATATTTAATTAAAACGTCAGAATGGTTGATTTTGAGTGTCTGAAACTTTCATTCTTCAACAATTATTCAAGATGTCAAATCATACCCAAAACCATGATATCTTCCAAATCAAAAAAAGTTACAGCGAAGGCTGTCTTTGTGTTTCACACGCAGTGCTCCTGGCAAAGCCTAAATTAATATTGCAACAAAGTGGGAAAAAATATGCTTGACATCTACGATTCTGACTGAACCAGACTGAGCTTCAGAGGGTGGGCGACTCTCTTGAGAGTTTCATGCTGACTGATTGTTCACAAAAAGGGACTAGAGTGAGATGCCCTTTACCTGGACCTCCCCAAGCTGGAGGCGGGGCTTGTGGCAGGGGAGGGGCTTGCAGAGACTCTGGCCACAGCTCCGCTTCTGTCAGGGGATGCCGAGGGCGAACAGGAGGAACCCTTAAAATGGTGTGATGCCTTTGAACTCTTCCTTTTCTTCTTTTCATGAGGCGATCTGAAAAAGAGTTATGAAAGTAATAGATCAGCCCAAAACATGCACATTCAAATTTGTTGCATTATGTTTGGTTACACCACTGTGTATGAAACTTTGCTTTATTTCTCACACAAAGTTATTGTATGGCTTCAGAAGATTTGGAATATTGCAAACAAGATATATGGACTACTTTTATGGTGCTTTTTTTCCTTTCATGTTCCACAGAAGACAGAAAGTAATTTGGGTTGAGAACAACAATAAATAAATAAATAATTGTCACTTTTCATGGACTATTCCTTTAAGTTCATATGATAGAGCTAAAAAAAAAAAGCTTTCTTTCTTATGGCTCTGGGGACAGTGCAGTGAAGTGAGAGTCACTGTGTGACAGGAGGTAAAACTGTGGCACAGTGTGAAGTCTTTAAACATCCACACGTCCCTTTACCAAGAAGACCCCTGAATCCAGCACCACATCAGCCACGGAACTCAAATAGGCCATCCGCACATACATAACAGTCACAGTGTGTGCTCTCTCTCCAGAGAAAAAGCACACACAGTCCATATCAAGGGACCTTTATCTCCAAGGCTGTCCTTTATGAATATTTTATTTGAATACCTTGGGTACTTTAGTGGGAAAAATACATTTTTAAAAGAGCACTAAACTTCAGTTAATGGGCATAGTGACCTCTAATTACCTGTGGCACTGTAGCAAAATGACAAGACCTGTTTAGGGAGCGGATCAAGGCAGTCCTGAGAGATGCAATGAGGTTAAAAATGCACTCCTGCAGACGTGCCAAGAATTCCACAAGAGGCATACAGTATTACAACTAATTGAATCAATATAGGAAAATGGATCTAAGTTAATCTAAAAAAAGACAGAAACACACAATAGCTTTCACTTACTGTATCTGATGGGCAAGGTTAAGGTTACCTATTAGTTTATTGTACAGGAGAGCAGTTTGGAATTCAACAGTGATTTCTAGAAGCATTTTTTAACATTCATTTTCTCCAAAAAGTTTTTTAAAAATGTATTTAAGTCATAAATAAAGCCATTCAGCTCTGAGATGAATCAGATCAGCAGAAACTAATTATAAATATTTTATAAATATTAATTTCTAATAAAATTCTATTCAACTTTCTATTCATCAAATTCATCTTTCTATTCAAATGCAAAAAATTGTACACAACTGTTTTCAACATTGGTAATAATAATAAAAAATGTTTCTTGAGCAGCAAATCAGCATATTAGAATGATTTCTGAAGGATCATGTGACACCGAAGGCTGGAGTAATGATGCTGAAAATTCATCTTTGCCAACACAGGAATAAATTAAATTTTGAAATATATTAAAATAAAAAATAGTTATTTTAAATTGTAATAATATTACTGTTTTTTTTTTTTTTTTTTTTTTAATTAAATAAATGCAGCCTTGCAGACTTCTTTTAAAAACAGTAAAATCTTAGTGATCCCAAACTTTTGACCGGCAATATACATAGGATTATGATTTTTCTAACTTGTGAATCTCTCTTCCGAATCATGGGTTATGCAGGTGGGTAGTTCTTTACAAAGAATTAGACTATAAATACATTTCCTTTTTTGCAGTTAAAATCACAGTCACTTATGATTTCTACAGAAGCCTAGACCACTGCTTAACCTCAGAGCTTGTGTCTGGTCTGATTTACATGTTTTGTTAACAATATATGATCCTATAGAGAAAAATGATATTTTACTTCCGTACTCCAGCTGTTATGTTATATTTCCAAGACAACAGCTGCTGCTGGGTCAAAGGCAGGCACTCAAACATCCTCTACTTGTATGTACAGTAAGTGAGGTTTTGCATCGGAGATGCTTCTATCATCACTCTAACAAAGCAAATCTCACTGAAACCCTGCAAGCGATCTAACCATCTATCTCTCATCCTCAATTCCTCTCTCAGTTCAAACCAGAAAGGGTCGAGGGTGTAATGAAAGATGCTGAGCATTTTTATCCCTTTGAAGGGATGTGTAAAAAGCTTGTTCTCGCTTTTTGAAACCTCCACGGCAGCAGAATATGAAGAAATGTCTCAGTTAAGCTGTAAGAGTACTGGAGAGTGTGGGCCGCCAAGATGAAGACCAGTGACATAAAAGCCGGGTGAGATCTGAGAAGTCGCCATGACTGTCTCTTTCTGTGGTACTTTACCATCTTATGGGTGTCAGTAAGAAAATAATGGTAAAGTATGGTAAAGAGAGAGGGAAGGGTGATGATAGCAGTGTCATGGAGTGGAGTCTCACAAGAATCTTCAATAGAAGGATTACAGCGAATGAAAAGATCATGCTTGGTGCAGACTCTGGGGAAACACCAGGAAAGCACTTTTTACCCACTGTGAACAGTGGCACGCATGCTGACAATCAGCCAAACTTCTCCTTGTAATGATATACAGCTAGAGGGTTTAAAATGAGGTCTCATCACAGCTGCCGTTAACACAAACACATGTTCTTCCCGCTGTCATTATATTTTGTATTCACAGCAATGTGCCAGTGTAAATAGAGAAAATATTTAATATAATAATAATAAAACAGAAAAACTGCCAAACTGGAGTTGGTAGGATTTTGTAATGTTTTTCTAATAAGAATCTTAGGATTACCAAGGCTGAATTTATTTTATCAAAAATATACAGTAAAAACAGGAACATTATGAAATATTATTACAGTTTAAAAAATTATTTTCTATTTTAATATATTTGAAATTTATTCCTGTAATGGCAAAGCTGAATTTTTAGCATCATTACTCCAGTCTTCAGTGTCACATGATCCTTCACAAATCATTTTAATATGCTGATTTGGTGCTCAAGAAACATTTTTTAACATTATTCATGTTGAAAACAGCTGTGCTGATTAATATTTTTGTGGTAACCATGATATAATTTTTTCAGCATTTTTTGATGAATAGACAGTTCAAAAGAACAGTGTTTATTTAAACAGAAATCTTTTGTAACAATAAAAGTCTTTACTGTCACTTTTGATGAATTTAAAGCATCCTTCAAGAATAAAAGCATTATTTTTCTTTCAAAAAAAAAAAAAAAAAAATCTACTGACCCCCAAACTTTTGAAAAGTAGTCTTTAAAATACATTTAAACAAATGAATTACTAAAAATAATACCATATTTTTTTTGTGGCAGAGCAGGTAAAAAAAAAAAAAAAAAAAAACAGTGGTCCAAAAAAAAATTGTCATTTTGAGCTCTGATATGGCCTAAGTGCCAGACCCACCTTGATCTAGAGCGCTTCCTGCCCAGTGCTGGGTTGCTGCCAAGGCGGTAGGTGCTTGGACCGTAGCTTTCCTTCTCCCTCTCGTCACGCTTTCTCTCCAAAGAGCGAGCTCGACGGTCTCTGCGGCCGGGTGAACGAGACTGAGACCTGAGAAAGGAGGAGAGATTGAAAGAAAGAAAGAAAGAAAAGGCACAAAAAAACATGGTCAAGTTAGAACTGACTTCTGCTCAAGAAATCAACCCACAGGTTAGACTCATCAATGCTTGTAGGTGACAGTTGATAATGGTTCTCCATTGTCTCTTCAAAACTTTTTTGGGAGATGGCAAACTTTTTTTTTTTGAAAACCACATGTAAAATGTCCTGCCAGTATCTGACATAAATCACTGAAATAGATGTGGTGAGAAATCACACTTTTATCTTTGACAGTCATGACACTAAATGTACACAGAAATAATCGCTGTAAACACTGCATGACACTGAAGAAATGCTGTGGACCTTGAAATTTGAGCAAATCAGTGAGCATTGTTCTCCAGTGCAAGCTGCCTGAGACTCATCTGAAATGGCAAGTCATAAATGCCAAGAGTGACAGCAGTTACAATTTACAGCTTACAATGAAGACACAATTGGCACATTTATAGTAGATTTCACTCACAGCAAGTACTGCATTAAGGCCTGGGTATACTTCATTTGCTGCGTCTGCAGTCCGCACAGCTTTCAAAGTATGCTCAGCTGCGGATGAGCGTGAATGGACGAGTTTGACACATGCACAGTACATTTGCTTTTCTATACTCTACAAGACATCAGAGGGCAGCAATGAGTCGTGTCATTTACAGGACATTCGCTAGGAAGGATAGAAGAAGACAGAAGGAGGATAGAAAATGGCAGATCCGCCATTGCATGCAAAGTTTAGAACAAGAACCAAAACAAAACTGCTGCTTTGTTTACTGTTCTTGGAACAGTGTAGTTTTGTATCACTCTTCATCGACTGCTGCACAATACATCACAATTGCGTATTGCTGTTTAGTGGACTCTTCTATATCATCATTCATGTTCTGCATGCGCTGTTGTACGCGCAACGTCCGCGCATGACAGCATTTACTCACCCCCATGTCATCCAAGATGTTCATGTCTTTCTTTCTTCAGTCGAAAAGAAATTAAGGTTTTTTAAGGAAAACATTTCAGGATTTTTCTCCATATAGTGGACTTCAGTGGGGTACAATGGGTTGAAGGTCCAAATTTCAGTTTCAATGCAGCTTCAAAGGATGAGGAATAAGGGTTTTATCTAGCAAAACGATCGATCATTTTCAAAAAAAAAAAAAAACTTTTTAACCACAAATGCTCATCTTGCACTGCTCTGCGATCCGCCACGCATGACGTAATCACATTAGAAAGGTCACGCGTGATGTAGGCGGAAGTACCGCGATAGGGTGAAAAACTCATTTTCTCCTTCAACTTCAAAATCGTCAAATATCGTTGTTTTACCTTTTTTCTTTAAAGGGTGTTTGGCTTAATCTTTGAACGTTCGCTTTGTAGACACTGGATCTGTACTTTCATCTACGTCACGCGTGAGCTTTGTAAGTAATTACGTCATGCATGGCGGATCACAGAGCAGTGCAAGATGAGCATTCGTAATTAAAATGTATGTATTTTTTTTTTTTAGAAAATAACCAATTGTTTCGCTAGAATGCTAGATAAAACCCTTATTCCTCATCTGGGATCATGTAGAGCACTTTGAAGCTGCACTGAAACTGCAATTTGGACCTTCCACCCAGTGTACCCCACTGAAGTCCACTATATTGAATCCATCTTATTGTATAGCCGCCTGGTTTGGTAATTTGACAGTTACCCTTACATCACAGTTGAATCGGCTGGTGCATATGGCAATGAAAGTGGTTGGTCTGGGGGTTTACCCCAATCTTCAGTCCATATTCAACAAAATTGCTTTTAAACAGGCAAGGAAAATGACTCTGGACCCATCTCATGTGCTTTATCCTGAATTTGAACTACTTCCGTCTGGTCGACGGTTCCGTACTGCAAGGTTTAGATACAACCGCTATAGGAATTCTTTTGTTCCTTTGGCTACAAGGCTGTTGAATTCTAATTCAAAGGACATGACTGTGTGATTGTGTTATTGATGTGGGTGTCTTGTTGTGCAGCTTCACCTGTATTGCCCAAGACAATTTTCCCTAAACAGGGACAAATAAAGTAAAGTATATGGAGAAAAATCCTGAAATGTTTTCCTCAAAAACCTTAATTTCTTTTCGGCTGAAGAAAGAAAGACATGAACATCTTGGATGGCATGGGGGTGAGTAAATTATCAGGAAATTTTCATTCAGAAGTGAACTAATCCATAGCGGAACAGACAGCTGAAGTATATTTTGGGCTTTATACTGTGGTGCTGTGAATTTAACAAATAAACTTGGAGTTAAAAAAAATAAGATATATAAATAAAAACTAGCGATTAAAAAAAATGAATTTTAATTTACTGCAGAACACGACCACATTATACATTTAATGTTCAATAACTATACAAAATGAGCCACACTGAACCTTGAAAAACCCAATCTAATGTTGACGAACACATTCCTGTAACAAAATGGATGGGCCATTATTAACAGGTGTGCGTGGGTTGAAATGTAATCATACATGTATATACCCACTCAGAAGGATAATGTGAATTGAAATAAATACCTTGTATGCACACACTAAGAACGTACTGAAAAGTAGGAAAGCAATAAAAATGCGGGGGTCAGGAACAGAGAGAGAAAAAAATATATTTATACAGACAGGAAGAAGAAAAACAGACATTAAATCTAATCATTAATCTGCTGCAGGGTTGTCAAAGACATTATTTCATGAAAAGGAAACTATTTTTTTTCCCCCATAATACATTTGCATCCATTTATTATAATTGTGTCCAGGGCGAATTTCATTTTTCTTTTCTTTTTCCGCTACACTGGACAGATATACTCATTAAGGATAAATGTTAGCCTGGTCTCTGGTGTTGATGTACCAGCTGGAGACAAGAGATGTCAGGTGTCAGGAGGCAGCAAATAAAAATGAGTGAGTAGTTCAAATACTGACACTGTTATTATTAGCGCTAACAAAAATTAGAGGCACGACACTGGCCATGTTTGATGTCAGAAAACAGACGCTTTCTAATTACTTCTGGCCCTAGTATTACTAATTCAATGTCCATGTTCAGTGTCAGAGTCACAACTGAGATATAGGGTTGGTAATTATGAAAGCTGAAATAAAAAAACATACACAATAGGCTCAGGTTTGTGCTAATGTTCGTATTAAACCACTTATTAATGCTACATGTTTAAAGCTATCCAAATAAGTAGTTTTCTGGTGTCTTTGTAGTATTATAATTTTTGTTGAAACAAAAGCTAGATACATCACTAAATATGGTAAACTGATGCAAAATCATTGCTGTGGTCACTATTAAAAATATAAAATGGTACATTTTACTGTAATCTTACTAGAAAATTGTTTTGCTGGCATCCAGAAGAGATTTATGAACAAACAATCTAGTTAATACTACCTTTCCCTTGCCTTGATTTGCATATGATGAAATAAAAGTAATTAAAACTAATCAGGTTTTAGGTTTTGGTTATGTGTTAATTAAATGCTGCAAATTTCATAACTGATAAATTGACTATTTTATACTAACATTCTATACAATTCTGCCCAATATTTAATACAACTATCCAATATTTATATACACATATATTCAAAGAATTTTAATTCAGCAAAGATGCATTAAATTGATCAAAAGTGACAGTAAAGACATTAATAATGTTTCTATTTCAATCTTACCGACCCCAAACTTTTGAATAGAAGTTGTGTATATCCATTATTTTTTTTTAAAAAAGTCCATCCCTATAATGGTTAAATATATGCAAATCACAATCCGCAAATATTACAATGATGCCATCACTGTTGGTTATATTTAATTTTTTTTTTTTACCAATGCAATTCAAAAGGGTGATTTTCAAAAACAACAGAACAAAATTTGAATCAAGTCTGTACATTAAAGGGTTAGTTCACCCAAAAATGAAAATAATGTCATTTATTACTCACCCTCATGTCGTTCCACACCCGTAAGACCTTTGTTTATCTTCAGAACACAAATTAAGACATTTCTGATGAAATCCGATGGCTCAGTGTGGCCTGCATTGTTATGAAGCGACAAGAATACTTTTTTGTGCGTCAATGGGTCACCACTGGGGGGCGTGACTTTGACAGTTTAATACACGCTCCAAACCACTGATTCAAAACAAAAGATTTGTAAAGCTTCGAAGCTTCATGAAGCAGTGTTTTGAAATCAACCATCACTAGATATTGTTGAATAAAGCTTTGTTTTTTTTTGGTGCACAAAAAGTATTCTCGTCACTTCATAACATTAAGGTTGAACCACTGTAGTTATATGGACTGTTTTATATACGTCTTTAGTAGTTTTCTGGGCATCTGAAATTTAATCATCTTGCTGGCAATGCAGGCCTCACTGAGCCATTGAATTTTATCAAAAATATCTTAATTTGTGTTCTGAAGATGAACGAAGGTCTTACGGGTGTGGAACGACATGAGGGTAAGTAATTATTGACAGAATTTTCATTTTTGAGTGAACTAACCCTTTAATGATTAAAGTGCATTCGAAAAAAAAATCAGATCTAGACCTAAAAACACTCTTTTAAAAAAATGCTTCATAGTATTTGAAAACTTGACAAGGACTTTAGCTCTTTACCTCAATTTTCTCATGCCTACATGACACAAACAGCTTATTAATTCTTCTCAAGCTCAAAATAAGCTTGCAAAGAATGGCAATTACTGGCAAAGAGTACAAAAGGTGACAGCTGAACACATTTAATACTCATTTCCTTTGCTGAAGTGGTGATGCTCAGACACACTTGACCAGGACTCAGTCCAAACACGAGCTGACCTGCTGTACAACAAACACTCAGCAATCAGGGAACAAGGTCAAAACCACAGGGTAACGTGTCTGGATTGAGAAACGTACGTTTCCAGGCCTGCTAATGACATGGTTGTAGAGAGAGAAAACAGATAGGGTGAGTGTTGACAAAGGTGTAGTGCAACTACAGACACTTTCATTATCTCAGGTCATCTGAGGACTAAAAGGGTAAAACTAGAAGGCCATGATGGAGCCATACCCAATGAGAAATTAACTTGGATGTAGGAGGATCTGGATTAGAAGATGGGATTGTCATCTTAATGCAGACGCTGCAGTCTGCGCAGCGGTGCAGAGCCTATGAAGTAAGCGGATGAACTGCAGTTCAATAACAGAGGAATAAGAAAACCACCAGGGATAGGAAGATTTCTCATACAGCTCTTAGCTGGAGAACATGGCAAAAGCCAAGGCGATATCTACAGAGACCCACAGGGGCTCAGCCAAACTAGATTAGTAGTCTAAGAAGAGCTTCTGCCAAAACTCATCTCAATCTCTCTCTTGCACAGACACAAGATTTATCCTACAAATATATATATATATATATATATATATATATATAGAGAGAGAGAGAGAGAGAGAGAGAAAGAAAGAGAAAGAGAGCAAGAGGCCATTCCTTATCTGGTATTAGAGGAAGCAGTTATACTCCTTCCGATATTTCACCTAGCAAGTTTATCTGAGTTATATCCACACTTTTTGCCCTTGTTTGGCAAGTCTGCATGGAAATATAACCAAGGAAAAGAGCCAGAGTGTGTGAGAGATGGAGAGAGAGAAAGAAGAAAGAGAGGCTTTTTACACACTGTAAGTGATTTAAATCCTGGGGCCGAAATGATTTAATCTCCAGAAATTATATTATGGCATGTCAGGACGGCCGTGATGAGGCGACTGTAATTACCTCAACTTCAATAGAGGATAATGACAAATCAGCCTTGAATTCCAATAAAGAGGATGAATTAAAAAACGAGGGCAGCGGAGGGGTGAACAAAAGTTTAGAGGTGGGCTACTGCATTCTTGCCTCAAGTTTCTGGGGACAAAACTTTTGACACTCTCCCCACGTTTTTATTGATTACAGATGCAGGAAAAAGTATGTGAAACCTTGGCTTTACCTTTGATTTCTCCATATACTGGTCATTAGTTTTTCTTCAACCAAGACACAATTCCTCCTAAATTCTTCCAGAATTCCTATCTGAAAATCTGATCTGCAATTACAGGAATCGTTTGGTGAACACTGAGACCCTAAGTTTAGTGATTGTTCACCTAAAAATTATGTAAATTTAGTCAAGTTATATGTACTCATCCTCATATCTGACAGATTTGGAACAACATATGGGTGAGTAAATGATACCAGAATTTTAATTTTTGGGTGAACTAACCCTTTAAATTTAAGTGTCCACATATTTTTTCCACCCTGCACTGAATGCTTACACTATGTTGGATAAAAATGTCTCATTGTGTTTTATTTGTTTAAGCAGATCATGTTTGTCTATAGTTGTGACAAGATCAGATCATATTTTAGGGCCAATTTATGCAGAAACCCATTTCCAAAAAAACCATTATGCAGAAACCCAACACATTTCTAAGTTTAAAAAGTGAATTTTTCAATGATTCATTCCAACTTTTAAGCCCTAAAACCACATTTTACATTTAACTTAAAAGGCTACTTAGATTAACACATTTTGGATGGATAAAAAGATGGAAAAGGCAGTTTAAAAACATAATTACATTTCAGTAAATGTAGCCAAAGGCATGGGGCATTAGCAATTAACAAGCTCTTTTTAAGAGTTTAAATCGTTCCTAGAAACATGTTACAACTCCTGAGAGGATACCTGGATCTCCTGAAGGTGCGGTAGGCACTGGGCAAAGAGTGCTTGGTTTTGGATTTGGATCTGGAGCGTGAACGGGACCTGGACCGAGACCTTCTCTTGTGTTTCTTCTTCCTCTTGTCCCGTTCTCGATCCTTATCCTTATCCCTTTCCCGGTCCCTTTCGGGCCCACGAGAGGAAGACGAGGCTGAAGAGATGGTCACACGAGAAGCAGGGGTGTTTGCGCTCCTTGATAGTGCGTTTTCCAGGGGCTGATAGTCAAAGCCTGGTATACGAGAAGCGTGTTGAGGGATACCGCTCATGGGAAGGGTCGACACCAATGGCTGTAGAGACACAACAAAGGAAGAGAGATTAGACACACGAGACCTGAAGCGCAACTGAGACGGGCACATGAAAGAAAACTGGAATTTTAATGAGCAAAATCCAATCAGGCTTCTTTCTCTGGACAAAATTATGGCATATACGAGATGAAAGGTGGTCCCACTGGCTTTCTAAATTTGCGCATCAGGCCCAATCAATAGAGCCACAACTGGCTTTGAGTTGTCTCGGGAACGGTATCCAATTTAGAAAGGTTTTAGCCATCAGTGTATTTCTCCATGTGAAAGGAAGCGGCTTTAGCATGTATGTGGATGGCTCCCCAGAGCCGTGCCTGAGTCTTTTTTCCCGGGTCCTAAAAGCTCGTCTTCACTCCTTCCACCCCAGAAATAGCACTAATTAAAAATACTGGTTGTTTCACAGTATAATATGGGTCTGGCAGAAACATAATTGGCCATTCTCTTCAAATCGTAATCACTTCAATATGTGTCTGTCTGGTTAAATGTGATTCACATCAGAAATGGAATTTCATCAATCAACGTTGCAGCTCACGCCGTCAAAACCACATCTGCGGGTCCCGGTTCATCACACTCGAGGAAATAAAAAGTCTATTTTATCACAAAGCAGAAAAGACAAGAGATGACAGCAAGGACCGTGCTCAATAAAATCAGACTCAAAATCTAAGGGCTACAAGACATAAAAAACAGCTCTGGAACACTGAACCAGGACGCAAAATCATCCTAAAGTATTTTTAAATGTGCCCCAATTAATCTCGAAATAGTGTTCTTCTCTCTATCTTGGATGGGAACGTCTCCTATGTAAAAGATAGGGCTGCTCAGGGCATAAGGGTGCTGAAGTACGTGGTGTAGATGGGAGATTACAAAGTGTATTCAATTTGATAACTCTCTAGCTGGAGTTACATAATGGGACGCAGAATTGGGTTTGATTTCAAGGCTTGACATTTGGCTAGATAATCCCCGAAGGAGAGCGTGGCATGAGTGTCCGGTCTCTCAAGTCTGTTTTCGAGAGATATGGACAATGTGCGCTCTGAAACATTATGCTTGCTAGAGCCCACGTAATCGGGCATCTGTATATTTTTACATTTGATGAAATTTGGTTACCAGAGCATTGTTATGCAGTTGCTAGGGTGTCTAAGTCAAAGGAGGAAAGTCTCAAGTCTCTATGATATTGGTAACTGGCTCGGGTGTCATCTTCAATGCAAATTTTGTGGGATTTTTTGACTTTGTTATTGTCTAACATCCTTCTAATTTCTTGGAAAAATAATAGCACAACATGTCACATGATATGAACACAAAAATCATAGGACAAATTGCATAGGATGACTTAAGAAGTTTAATACTTAGGGTTAGGGGTTTGTTGAAATCCATAACTCAAGGTATGAGCGATAGCGATGCCTTCCTTATTAAGTACCACTAATACACACTCACGGAGAGGAGCTGAGAATGCCGGGTCAGCAAAGTTAGAGAGCTTAGTCATTGTGCATGTTAATAAGGAGAAAGTTTTCGTCTAAATCCCTACAGTATGAAAACCAGCAGGTGTTCCACTACTGGAACTCTATTAAGAAGTCCAAGTGAAAGGGATAGAGCGAGAAAGATTGAGTGAGAGAGGAGGTTGGGAGTGCTAGTAGGAGACAAACGGCAAGGTCTAATCCCCTTATTTCTTTCTTAAACTTTTTTATTTGGGTGCTTCACACACAAACATGGTACAAATTGCAAACCGAAGATTGACCCCAAACTTCTGAATGGTAGTGTACACATATATTGCTAAAATGCTGAGAAATGTTCACATAAATATATATATATATATATATATATATATATGTATGTATATGTATGGGTCAATGACATGACGGGTCATTTTGTCCAAAGGCCTTAATAATAATAAAAAACAAAGCCAAAGTATCAATCTTATAGTATGATGACATCCAAAGTATGTAAGGTAGTACAACTAGATCTCTTTTATTGAATCCAAAAGGTTTTAATTATATTTTGCTACATATAAAGGTATTTTAAAGATTTTGAAGTGTCAAAAGGTCATTCAGTTTAACCTTCCAAAGGTCAATACAGCCATTTCATTTGTGATTAAAATATCTTAAAATGTAATAAATGTATACATTTTTAATTGAGGCATGATTTTATAACATCATAAATCAACATAGTGAAAAATGTTGTTAAAATGATGTGTAGAAGTCGTTGCTTTGTTATGAGAAAGAATGTCTGGAGAAATTAATTTCATTTATGTCATTCGGAGTAACCAATATAAGAGGACCATTTTGGATCAAGTCATGCGGTCAGTATCATGTGACAGGATTGGACATCATTCAGACACCTGCAAAGGACAACATGGTCGTGAAGCAAAGTAACTATCTTTCTATCTAACTATCATGTTTTCACTTGCTCATACGTATGTCCCGAAACATCAGGTCATTCGGTACAACCGCTATAAAACATTTAAAATTTTGTAATATTTTAAAAACTTGTACTAAATAAAAAATGTTTGATTGTCCTTTTGCTAGCTAGCTAACAAGCTATATATAACTAGCTAGATATCAGTCTGTTAGCATTGTTTGAAAATATTGTCATTCGGTATATCCAAAAGTGTCAAGTGTAAAAAACGAAATTTCGGTTAAACCGAATGACTTTTTTGGTGACAAATTTTGTCCATCTTATAAATAATGACAAAAGCAGTGTTAATGATTATAAAAACCACATAATCTCATTGTTAACACTTAAAACTTCAAAATTAATTATATCTCCATTATGTTTTTTTTTTTTTACACTTTTAAAAACCTTATTCGTCAGTATATATATATATATACATATACATACACATACATACACACACACACACACACACACACATATACATACAGTATATACACATATTCATAATAAATAACCATAGTTGTACAGAGACAATAAGACACATCCTAACAGAGGACATAGTTGAAGCTTTTAGGGGTTGTGACAAGTAAATAGAATGAGGTGGTACCTAGAACAACAGAAGAGCAAATATACCGAGTCATTAAAACCCCGGTGCTAAAATCATCTGCTCCGTCTGCAGCGAGAAGTGTGCAGCATATTTAATCCATCTGTTCCTTATACTTGCAGAGAAAAACAAATGTAAGTGGGGTAAATTGCTGCTATTTAGTTCAAATTCTCTAGAGACACTGCCAGAAACCGAAGTTTTTACCACAGTAGTTTTGTTATTTTTTTAAACCATCTCTTCTGGATTGAAAGTGTTTGGACTGACAGCTTAGAGAAAAGTCATGGAGGAAGTGCCTCAGGTGGTAGTGCGCAATTACAGCCAGCAGCCATTTTCTTGTATGTATATATATATATATATATATATATATATATATATATATATATATATATATATATATATATATATATATATATATATATATATATATATATTTTTTTTTCTTCTTTTTTCTCCACAATATGCATACATTCCAGGTCACAAAGAGCAGAAAAGCATCATCAGAGGAGAGTCAGTAGATCCATCTTCAGCTTTTGACACGATCACCTCAATCATACAGATTTTCCCCTTACATTGACTGCACAAGGCAGATTCGGCATGAGTTATGAGAGCCATTTAAATGCGTGAGCAGCAGCACAACACTCTGGATAGTCAATCTCTCTCTCTCTCCTATAGCCAGCAAAAGTACAGACACCCTTTTTTCATTCAAATAATGACACCTAGAATGAGTCTCTTTGATCTTTGCCACAGTTTACTTCGCTCTCCCGGAATTCCTCGGATACCAAGGCACAGCGACTCTGGCAAAGACATCGAGCTGACACTCAGCGCTACACTAATTAGCTTGGGCTTCCCGGAACAAACCATTATTTATGATTTTCTTTAGCTTTTCTAAACGAAAGGCTATTGTTTTTCTAATTTTCTAAGGAGCAGCTGGTGAGTTTGGAGTTTAGGATAATCGTTCCAAAGGTACTTCAGGGAAATGGGAGTAGAGTTTATTTACGATTTCTCGCTGCACACAATATGTCACATCTAATGGGAGTCTAAAATGCTATTATCTTCATAATTACGAAAGAACGGTCTTCATATTTACTTTCAGAATTTTCTTTGCCGACAAGGAAAAGTTTTTTCTCTAAAACACAAATTCAGCATTTTGAAATGCATGATCTCTAAACCATGGTAGTTAATCTTTGAAGCATTTATAACATTGTTTATAACCTGGGACTCCACTAAAAGGACTGCTGTGGTGGTCTTGGGGACCATGGGGAAGCTATAATCTCGACATTCATTTGACGCATTAGGACACTTTCCTCCCACTGGATCTCTGATTGAGGTCAGCTAACGATGAAGCGATTTTAAAGATTCTGAAAGCCGCTGTGTGCATTCTCACTGCTCTGTGCACACGGTTGAGTACCTGCCAAATCGCTTGACCTCCGCTGGAAAGTGAAAATGCAAAACTAAGTAAATGCTGCTAGGGGAAGAATAATTTGTAGATTTATGAGAGTTGGAAGGGGAACGAAGTTGGAAGCAATTGAAAGGAAGCGGTAAAGCTATTGCATCATGCTGGATGGCAAGTGAGGGATAATAGGAAAAAAAAAAAAAAAATGACTGAGAGGCCAGTGTAAAGTAAATTCCCTTAGTCTGTGCAAACAATGCAAGCTGGTCACAATTTTCAGTTCAATCATCTGAGTGATGCAGCATATCCTGTCTTTAATAACAGATTCATGGAAAGTATGTGAACACTTTGGATTTTCACTGGATTTAGGACTGAAGTCCTAATAATAGACAAACACAGTGTTTGATGTAACAGGTGGAATAATATTTACGTGTCAGGTGCTGTGTGTGGGGGTCAGACGGGCGCACTGCGGGTCCAATAAGACTATTTCGACTCAATTCAGTATATCTGACAGCTGATTTCAAATGGTCCTGTGCTTATTTGTGTTCATGCTCTGTCTGAAAACTGTTAAAAGGCAGCACTGAGCATTGAAGACAATCACGCTGCAACTGATTGACAGCTATAATGATTATATTAAAGGGAGTGCGCTTTGCTTGCTTTCTGTATTTAATGTATTCACAATTTGGATAAAAGTTTTTGCCTATTTTTCATGCTGCTGAAAAGAGGACCAGCGGCCAGGTAAACACTGTTGAGATTCAGATAAGATAAGCGTGTTTAAATGCAGAGTGAATCTACTAAAATACTGTTTAGTAGCTTTAAGCTTACAGATGGACCTACTAAAACATTCTTTGTTCTATTAGCTTACTTGATTTGTTAAAAGGGGTCATGAACTGCATTGTTTTATTGTTTTATAATGTTTCCTGGGGTGCACTGATGTTAGTATGATTTTTAGATCAAAACTTTAAATAAAATTTAGAAATAAAAGGCATTTTTCCAATCCTGATTTTAGCCCTCTGATTTGAACGCTCTGTTTTAAAGAAAAATAGGCTAATTTTCCAACTCCCCTAGAGTTAAACAGTTGAGTTTTACCGTTTTCGAATCCATTCAGTCTGCTGTCAGACTTCAGTGTAAATGCCTACTGCTGTGATTGGCTAACATCTTTGCATATGAAATAGCTAAGTATTACTCTCTATGTGATGTGTAACGCTCTTGAAAACATTTAGCATGTTTTTACAATCACAGCTCTCAAGGTTAACTAATCATGAAAAGTGTTGATTATAGCATTACATTTAGATCTATGGCATTATATTTAGATCGTGATTGAGCGCATGAATGCAGTGATCTTGTCATTGCAACTCAAATTCTGCACACTAACGAATGCTTTCGTCATAACTAACAGTATAAACACAATGTAAATAAGAGATTTGTTGAGAATAATAGAAGTTTTGGCCAGCGATTGTAAAAGTAGAGTTCTTTGATCGCTTTCTATATATAATTTAATCACAGTTTAAATAACAGATTATTTTCATACTACTAGGAGAAACAATGTGAAGTTGACCGTTTAGTCACTGGTTTGATTTACTGACACATAGACACATCTGACTGTACATGAATCATCACATATCAGAAATCACTGGTCATAGATCAGGTATTAGAATTAACACAGTTACTTACATGTTGTTGCATTACTGTCGAATCCATATTGTAAAAGTCTGTTTGCAAAGCCTGTGCCGAAATGTGATTTATTTACCAAAGAATCTGCAATGAAATGTACCGAATACAAATAATGCTCAACTGAGACATTCACATTGTTGAAAATAAATAACCATATTCCTAGCATTAGGATACTTTAAAAAGGTAATGTTATTTTTTATTCAATTTTATACAGTTTAATCAATTGCATCAACCCAGAATGCCTAATGTTGGTTTTATTGCTTGTGTTAGGCTACATGAGAAAATTATTTTTGTCTACCTCATGTAGGGGATTTAATGCGGGTGTGGTTCGGGTCACAGATTTTATGTCAAACGGGTCAGGTCGGGTCTCTAAAAGCCTTGTTGTTGATCAGTCTTGGGTAGGAAAAATTGTCTTTCAAAATCAGCACCCGCAAATTTGCAAAACAGCACCTGTATGTTCCACTGCTCTACTGTGCAAAATATTCTGTGGACAGATAAAACTCAAGGTGAGTTGGTTGGAAAAAAAGACTGAGGATAAAAAAGAAAAAAAAGGCACAGCACAGCAATGGAGGGGCCATCATGGATTTGCCTCAGGGTCTGAACAGCTTGCTATCATCAATGGAAAAATTAATTCCTAATCAGGGCATATTGTAGGAGAATGTAAGGTCATCTGACCGACAACTGAGGGACAAAACAGACAGCCTTCAACAGAAGATTCTTGACCTCAGCCTGATTGAGATGCTTGAGTGTGTCCTCAAGAAAGCGATTTATACAAGACATTCCAAGAATATTGCTGAACCGAAACGGTTTAGTAAAAAGTAACTGCAAAATTGCTCCTGACATTTGTGCACGTTTCATCAACAATCGCAAGAAACATTTGATGGAGGTTATTGCTTCCAAACAAGGATCAACCTGTTATTAAATCTGATGGCTTGAATTACTTTTTCCACCCTGTGATGTGAACAGTGTGTTCAATAGACACAAATATATATCATTGCTTGTGTTATTTGTAGCAGAATGTGTTTGTCTATTGAATATAATTCCTATTTATGCAGAAATCCAGATAAATGTGAAAGGGTGCACATACTATATACCATTTAACATTGTATGACATCAAGTCTTCATCCTAAATAATAATAATAATAATAATAAGGTTTTAAACGTATACAAGTTAACTAATTCCCATCAAATACAGATACTGAACATCTGCACTTTAAAATGGAAATGGCTGCATTTCAACAAGTCAAGATGGCTCAATTCAGTCCTGTCTTCTGGTCAATACTGGTGGATGAGCAGTGAATGACGTATGTGTTCACATTAATCAAGTAAACAATGAATAATCTAAAAACTGGCTATTCATTATGAACAATCCATTAATGTTTCAATGCTGGTGGAGCTCTTATCTTCAGAGGGATAGAAATACTGCTTTTAAGTCCAAATAATTGGCTTGTTTTTCAGCAGTATGCCAATGCGATGAATGGACATCTGTCAGAAGCTGCCTAGTAGAGTAATGGCAACACAAGGGGTTCTTACCCAAAGTCTGGAAGGTTTCCACTAGGGAAGTTAACTATGAAAGAAACACTGATTATTTAATTGACGGGAAATCATGAAGGAACCCATTACAACAATAACATTGCTGAAAAGCAAATATGTTGAAAAAACTTGACCTGCTGGCTTGTTGCAATTACATGAAATTATATGGATGAAAACAAAATAATCAGCCATTCTAAAATGTTTCATTTTTGAAACAAACACTCCTCATCTGCCATTGGTCAGAACAAACAGATATCCCTGCCCCAAACTCACACCATTGGTTGACTCACTGTTGCCGTGTTGGGCTGGTTAGGATTCTTAAACAAACAAATCTATGTTTTGAAAGCACCACACAAACAGTGTTTATTCTTTGAAGAAATCTGTCTATGAATGGGCTTAGAGATTTCTCTGCATATAAATCTGGAATAGAAGGAAAAACTGAAAACAACTCGTGAACTTTTAAGGTAAATGAGGCACAGCATATACACTTTCAGAATGTCAAATAAGCAAAGAGTTCACCACCATCTTCAGAAATCTCTATATCAGCCATGATACACACCAAACACTTCAGGGACACACCTTCAATCCCTGCATTCTCGTTTAACACAGAAAAAAGACAGGTGCAAAGGCACCGAGTCCCACCTCTGCTTGTGTCACTAATCAGGAGCGCTTTCCCTCCTGAGAGCCGACTGTCTTGTTAAAGCAGTACCTGCCGGAAACACCTCTCCCATGAGAGCTTCTTTTAAAAAGAACAGCTCGGATACAAAGAGTCCAATCAATTAAATGGTAAATCACACATCAGAGGAAAAGAAGCGCCACAGCCCTGGGGCAGAAGTGTGTGCAACTGGGAGCATGAACATGCTCAAATACACAGGGCACATCAAACAGGTCCCGACAGCTTCACATCCAGGGTAAAATGATCACACAAGAAAGAGAGTGTAAATGTGACCTTAGGAAGACCTTAGTGTTAGTGTCAGATGTCTGCTGCCCGTACACTCACTGCCTGACAAATACTGCTTTAAAAACGGAAAGCACTTTCTTAAACTGGCAAGCTCTAATCTGATTGGCAGACTTGGCAAGAACTGTAACAGCACACAAGTTTTTTTTTTTTTTTTTATCATCAGTTTGCCTAAATAAAATAAAAAACAAAGTCATGTTTACAAGGCTTTTGAGGTTGAAACACTCACTGGATTTGCCAGAGGCTGCCAAGTTAGTGGAATGAAATCACTTAAAGATATGAACAGATTTTTGGGGGCATTTGGACATAAACACACTCCTAAATGGCACGTAAAACAAACCGAACAGTGGTTAGTTGTTTTAGTCTGGCTATACATGACTTAAAAGACCTGTGTAAGGTATATCATTATAAAGCAGTGCTGAAAAAGAGACCTGTTAAAGCTCACAGGAATAAAGGACATTTTAAATATATTAAGATTACAGATAAATATATTAAATTGCTTTTATTATGTATTTTTGATCAAATAAATGCAGCCTTGGTGAACATAAGTGAATAATTGTGTGTACACACACACACACCAAACTTATGAATGGTATTGAATAATTTATTAGGGAGTTAAATACTAAAAAATAAGATTTTTTTAACTAAATAAAAGTTAATATTACTGATGTAATATTTACATATAAGAAAACCCATAAAGGTATTTTGAAAACAAGAAAACCTTTAAAGTTTTCTTAATATTAATTCATGCATTTGGTATCCTAAACTAACAAGAAACAATACTTTCACAGAATTTATTAATCTAGGGTAATGCAACTTTCTGCATATACTAAAATTTTTTTTTCAAATTTCAAGCAGTATAAATTTACATTAGTTACAGTATGCATTATGGACGTTGATTAAATGAAAAAAATAGTGCATGTATTTTAAAAAATTAAAATATTAGATTAATAAATGCTGTAAAAAAAAAAAAAAATACAGAAAAATTGTTTTATATACAGTATATCTCACCATAGACACCAGGTTGAAAACCCTCACGCCAAGCACAAAACCTGCTCTTCAAAAGGGAAAAGGCAGCAATGATGAAAATAAAAAAAATTGGAATCTTAAAATAAAAACAAGCACATTAATAAGGGAGGTGGGAACTGGTCTGGTTTCTATTTCAGCCATAGTGAGATGTGCAGTGAGTATTGTTCTTTCTTAAACAGTGACAGTTTGTGGTTGATTCAAACGGCACGCACAGACTTAACACAAACACTAAATCAAAAGTGAAGGTCAACAATGTGGTCATATTGTCACATCTGCTATTCTTCTCTTTTAAAAAGAATGGAAAGATGCAGCATCCTATAAGCGCCTCCATTCCTGTGTGTTCCATTTAATAATGAAAGGTCAATAATAAGAAACAGGATTAAAGTAAAAGCCATAGCAATAAAGCAGTCAGTCTTAGACTGATGACACAAGGGTCGCTGCTGGAGAGTTGGCAGTCCACCATGAACAATTTACGGTGCATTCGTCAAAGAAAGAGGGCAGAACGACCAGCTGGCACAAAGATTTTCTGCAGGCACATTTCCTAATTAATCCGAATACACTCAAGGTGAAAAATATGGCTTTAATGATTACATGCCGCCTGTTTGTTTAGCACCCAGAATAATTCTCGATAACATACTGAGTGAAAACCTGAGACGCATCTAAATTTTCCTGTCCGGCGAGCCAGGAGGTGGAAACGCCAAAAATATGCCATTTTGAAGACTGCATAGCAAATATATATTTTTCCAGATAAACACATACAGAAGCATTGACACATGCAAACACAAACGCAGATATTGATATTGCTGTCAGAGCCTTAAGAGCTCAGTGTTAAAATGCCAGCACACCAGGGACTGACGCAACCTCTCCTAACCTTCCTTTGACATCATCTGCACATGCACACTTTGAACCTGTCACTAAAACATACAAGAATGGGAATGACTTGCTTTCTTCAGTGGAAAGATATTTAGCAGAATGCCTGAGCTGCTCTTTCCCCATAATGAAAGTGGATGGGGACCAAAGGTGCCAAAAAAAAAGTAATGCGAAAGTATCATAAAAGTAGTCCATGTGATGCGACTATAGCGCTATGTGATTTCCAACAGAAGGAAATTTAAGTTGTTGCTCTTTGAAATTCTTACCTTGAAAAGCAGCCATGGTCACCATTCACCTTCATTCTATGGAACCAGTTTCATTGAACAGTTCTTAAAAGAACCTTTTTTCCCCGCCATTTTAAAATATGCAAAAACATTTTAATCTAACTTTTATCAACTATAAAGAACCTTTTGGAAAGGTTCCACGAATGTTAAAGACTTTTTATGGAATCATTGATGCCAATGAAGAACCATTATTTTTAGGAGTGTATAACTTTTTTTTTTTGAGTCAAATGTTTAAAAAAAATGACACGAGGGGGTGTAAATGATGACAGGCTTTTCATTTATGGGTGAAGTATGCCTTTAAAAATAAGTTTCTCTATTTTGAATGACATTTGGGATTTGAGACAAATGATCCACTGGTGAAAACAAGGTCTTTGTTGAGGTAAAAAATTATTTTCGCTGAGAGCTAATCCATAGCCAATTTACTCCATTTAGGTCAGGATAAAAGTTATAGTGGGCTCTTAAATCTTTGCCATGGATTTATGTATAAACTAATTAGAGCAAGCACAGGCACAGTTGCAGAGAGCCTCGACAGTTTCAGTTTGCCTCATTTCCTCTGGGTCTATCGATTCCATTCCCCTTTTTAATTCTGTCTTGTGAATATGAGGAGGGAAAAAAGGATGGCTACAGTAAAATATTTCCTTTAACTGAAAACATGCCCTCCATTTCATAGTAGGTTTTTAATTCCGTCACTGTTTAGTCGTAAGCCTATATTAATGGTTGACTTCTCAAAAGCGTCATATAATAAAAAATAAAAAACTTTTTGGTGCAATTGTCTTTTTAAACTGCAGTGCAATCAGGGTTATCATTATTATTTTTTAAATTATTATTATTTAATTTCAGACTCAAACCAACATGACTACACAAGCTGGACGTGTCACAGGCAATGGGCCCATTTCACGTTTTCAGGGTTCTCAGAAGCAAGAGTCTTCACAGTTGGGTAAACATCTATAGTGCTGAATAGAAACTACAACAATTATAATTTTTGTGTTACTATTTGCTCCAATAGCAAAAGAAGAATCCACAATAGCATTAATATGACTTTCCAAGAAAGGAAAAAATAGAGCGATTGATTATAGTAGTCAGAAGAAAGAAAGATGTCACTCCATTAGAAACTCCCACACAGCAGCGTTACCTAGTTTAGTTGTGAAATGTAATCCCAATGTGATATAACACAAAGTATCATGCTATAGATGTACATTAAAGTTATGTATATATTAGGGCTGCCCCCCCTAATAGTAGACCATCAGTTGGTCAACGAGGAGAGGCTTAAATTGACCAAAATTGGTATTAGTCGGTTAGTCGCAGGAAAGGAAAAACCTCCACAGGAAGTGGCGAAATCACAGTCTGTGACGGACAGATCGTTAACGGCAGGAAATCCAAACATTCGCATTTCATTCATCGACCTCAAATATGGCTCATCATATGAAACATGTTAGTACTAGCAACTTTACAAGTCCGCTCGCTCTAACTGTAACCTAGATAATTAGGTTCTTATTTGGCGCATATCCAAGTGTTTGTGTGGAGAGCGCACTTACTGCGTGACATGGAGGCGCCGGTGCGATCACTTGCATTTAACTTAAAATACTCCATCATTTTTGGTCATACAGATAAGAATAATCCAACATTCGAAACTGTAAATGGTTTGCTTTTATTTGTGTGCGCTCACAATATAACAAAACGTTGTACTTTTGTAAAGTAATGAAAAGAATCAGGATGCGCTTTCTGCCATCTCGGTCTCAAGTGAACTTGAGCGAGTCACAAAAACTAACCAAAACTTTGTATATACTTGCCTTGCAGACATGAGAATTATACCTATGGAAAGCTGGAAATTTCTACTTTTTTTCCAAATCTAAAACAAATATTCTATGATTATGTAATCTGTATGAAACTTCCATATAGGCGTATCCACTACTGCGGAGATGATGAGTCAAAATCGTCAACTTCATCTCTGCAGCCGAAAACACACAAACACATATCAATAAATTATTAAAATGTTCAGTCTCCTTCTGTTTTTTTACACCACATTCATAACCATTACATTTGCCGGTGTGCTGCTGCAAGCTTTATGTGTGCGTTTGAGCGCTGATTAGGCTATGTATTGTATATAGGAAATTAAAGGCTCATTATTATGATTTACATGGTTTATTAATATAAACGTGAGATTAGTTGAGTAATTGCTTAAATGAACGACTACTAGTTGACTAGAAAAATCTTTAGTCGAGGGCCCTAATATATATAAAACTTGTAGAAACGCATCACAGTCTGTGAAAAGAGTCCATGGGTGAACCACTAAGCCACGGTCCAACAGCAATCATAGCTATTTAAACTAGATTTCCAATTAATCAAATCGGTCTTACGGCAACTGTCCACTTTAGAAGAAAACCAGACAGCTGTGATAAAGGTTTAGTCGGTTCTAGTCAGAATAGTGGTCTTTTTAACTGTAATCTGTCTGAGCCCATCAATCAATGCTAAGCTAACGTATGGTTATGGGTGTTAAGTAGGGGATTACACTGCGGAGCAAACTATTTGTTTAAAGGAAAAGAACACAGAGCCGTGAGGTTGCACACGGACACTACATAGAGCAACTAGAGGATAAGCTGTCCTGATACCCCTCTCATAGTGACAGACAGATCCATAAGCACAAATCCAATATGGCTCTGTCTTGTGCTCAATTGGCTGCTTTGTTTTGCCAGTAAAACATGCCAATGTCTGACACTGAAACAGTGGTCAGAGGACACTTACTCCAAACCATATGTTGGCAGGCCGGCATTCCTGAAGCTGTACTGCTACTGGCAGAACATCCAATGGCAATGAAGCATAGAAAAGCATTGCACTGATTTAGCAGTTTTTCCAAAGTGCTAATTTGGAGTATTTTGTTTTTGTCTGGAGGGAAAAACCCAAACGGATTGTTTTTTTGAACTACACTACACAGAGACTGTTGCAATAGAATTACAAAAATAATGGCAGAACATCCAATGGTTCTGTTCATTTGGGGCTCACATTTGTCCGCTACGTGGTCATACATGACCAAATAGCATGTATGCAGTTATATTTTTGTTTCATAATATTTTTTCATTAATATTTAGTATTTTATGGCATTGGTTTTTAAGTAATAAAAATTATTTTTAATTATTTATAATTTAGGGCATTTCATAGTACTAATTTTTTTTTTTTTTTGTGGGACAAAAGTTGGCAAGTTTTGTACCATTCAGATGGAGTAAAAAAAATAAGCTGAAGAAAGAAGGACATGGACATCTTGGATGACATGGGGGTGAATAAATTATTAGGAAATTTCAATTTGAAAGTGGACTAATCCTTTAAAGCCAATTCCGTTTAAACTTCTGATATATGGTTTACTGAACGCACACATCTGAAGCACGCGCACAGAAAGCTGGATGTCAGACGGCGCGTCCTGTAAGTGCTAAACTAATTTCTCTTACAGGTCTTTTTGCACTTAAACTGTCAAATACACACAAGGTTGTCAAAAACACACAAAGTTCACAAAAACAGTTATGTCTGTGAATGTAAACAGTAGGGAAAGAAATCGTGTATAATATGTGTATATTAGATATGTGTATTAAAGTGACAGCACTTATTGTAATACTGCATATTAGCACGTAATATGCACTTACTGCTGTATGTGTTGTTAATATGAACCAAACAACAAAAGAAAAACAGAAAATCACTCATTGTCTTGACTGAATAACTTTTGTAACTTTAATAAGAATACATTTCTTACTTGAATGCTGCTGTTAAATGCTCTAGCGAGGAGAACATGGTGGACAGTATAGCTCACTCAAGGGAGGAGCTAAGCTAATAGGGCAGATTCCCTCGCCAGTCATGGGTGGGGCTTCCCGCTACTCTTATGTAAGACAGGAGGGAAATATGGAACCGCTCCTTTGGAGAAACTGTGGGTGGATTTTTATCATTATAGGCTAGTTGTTTACACACACTGTGGGAGCATCTGTGTTAAAACACCTTATAAAAGTGAATTTTGCATAATAGGTCCCCTTTAAGCCTAGTCCCAGACCAAAATGCATGTTCGAGCTCTTTTAACTGAAAGGTACTTGCACTGACATATCTTAAAATATGTCAGTGCCTTTGTTTTGTCTCAAGATGCACACAGTAATGTTTTTTATTTATAGGGCACGTTTATAAAAGCTACTTAAACTGTCATAATTGAACTAAGGCCTAATCCTGGCTTAATCTAAGCCCTGTCTCTGAAACCAGGCCTTAATAAATTGCAATGAAGTTAATCAAATAAAATAACTAAAAAAATAATTAAAATGTAAATTTTCAAACCCTTAGGCTACACATACTCACAAAAAATGCATGAAAAACCATTTCTTGTTGCACAGAAGGTACATTTCTGTAATACTGCAAATAGCAGCTGAGCAAAGCAGACAGTGACAAAGGCGCTCTTCTTTATCTAGTGTTTTTTCAAGCCCTCTTCCGAGACTTGCCATGTTCTTTCTACAATGCTTCCTGAAGATGCAAGCTGACTCACAGGTTCTGTCTTTAGTCCCATTTTAGATCTTAAACACAGTATTGCTTAAGTTAATATCATAATTCTTTCATGAAGGCAGTGCTTGAAGGCGGCCTCCCGACTCAACATGGGTCTCAAACTCTAGTTGCCTAGAAAAACATGTTTAGTAGACTAACGACACTTGAGATTTATTCCTTGAGAAATCCCTTTTTTCCCTTGCATATCAGCCACTACATGGAATTCACTATATAGCAAATTGTAAACAAGCAAACAAGCGAGAGATTGCGGACACAGCAACTGTCAGCGCACAAACAAATCCAAACTTTTTTGACAGTTTCAAGCATGTAGGCTTGTCGTCACCTAGCCTAGCATTGTTTATTTTTATTTTTTAGGCCTATGAGGAAAATATATATATATATATATATTAAGCTACAGTATACAGCACAACATTTAAAGCCAAAGCAAACTGCAGAAAGTGAAAAATTAATTTGTTGGCTGAATTTATTAAAAAATATTAACAAATCCCTGTTTTTAAATAATACATAAACCACTATTTTATTTTATTTCTCATCATGCTTGTCTACACAACATTCCATGTCTGAATTCTGTGGTTAAAGAATAGCATTTTGGATAGGGACTAACCCAAAAAGAAAAAAAAGAAAGAAAAAAGGTTCCTGAATATTGAATACTAGTTCCCATTTTCGAAAAGTGGTCTGTCATTTTCATTCAGCTGTACAGAAGCTAAAACATTATCTATCACTTCACTCAAGCAGATGTAAACAACACAGCAGACTATTTGACAAAACCGATGCCATCAGGAGAAAACTGTTTCAAATCACAGCGTGTCTGAAGCCTTGAACAAAATAACACAATGATCATGAACAAACATGAATATTGACTTTCATCACAACATTATGGTGGTCACAGCAAAAAAAAAAGATGCATGCTGAGCTTGAGGCGCTCACGAACGAAATGCATGTTTGAATGTCTTGATCTTATTTCCTCTCAATCTCCCATCCCAATTCAAAAAAGACTTTGGCTGCTTTGTTCTCATATTTGCGGCTCGTAATTTTTGTAATCAATTGCAAAAAAAAAATAAAAAATACTGAAACTGGACAATTGTATCCCTGTATCAGCTTTTATTGATTCAGATACACATATTTTCACTAAATCCTGCCAAAGCTTTAGACAGACTGTGCTTTAGCAGATGTTCTTTGTCCATTATTTAAGCTTAGCTAATTTATTTATTTTGAATTAATCGATTTTAGCTTCCTTTTTGTATTATACTTGCTTACTTTCTGATGTAGTGTATTAAATTTATTTTTATTACTCAAAAACCAATTTTATTTATTTTTAATTAAAGAACTAATAGGAGTACAGAAAAGGTATAAAGTAAATAAAAATAAAAGTACTAATTTATTTATTATTCTAATTAAAATAAAAATAATAATTAAAAAGTAATTAATAATAATAAAAATAAATTTATTATTTATCTAGCTTATTCATTTTTAATTAATATTATATTCCATTATGTATGATAATAAATAAATTTAAAACAAAATTAAGTAATTTTCAGTTTGAAATCCTGTCTCATAATATTCATAATGAGGGGGAAAGGCAAAAAAAGTTTAAATTAATTAAATTAATAAATAAAAATAAAATAAAAATGGGAATAAACAGATGAAATAAAATATTAAAATAAATTTAAATGCTGAATTTATAATATAAAAATAAAACAAAAATGAAACAGAATGAGCTGAATAATTAAAAAAAAAAAAAAAAACACAAAACCATTGAGGCAATATGGAAGAAGTTGCTGATGGAAGCAGAGAGAGACTTCACTAGGCTTCGCTGCAGTGTGCCACCTGGCTGCACAGATGACTGTCCACATTTCCTGTTTCAAACTTGGCATTTTCTGAGAGAGACCTGCCGAACAGCATTTAGTGTGACGAAAGGTTGTAGCTAAACATCAAACAATTAGCAGGGTCTTATTTCCACTTTAAAGCGCTCCTGTCAGTCACAACAAATCTAACCTTCTAAGCCCTGTGACAGCAGTGCAGATCAAGGCTATTTTATTTTCTCTGTTTTCTGTGATCTTGTGGCATAGCCACGTTTCTCTGCAAACAAGAGATGAACTACTACAAATACGAGCTCTGCCAGAAACACTCTACGCCATCTCCAGAAGAAACAGAAAACTCTCATTGAACAAACAGGGCTGCAGTCACAGCCGGCTGTGATGAAACAAAGCGGCTATTGGTTCATCTCGGCGAAAATGTATGACCACAAAAGCCTCTGTACAGTTATCTGCAAATGTAGCTATTTTCAGTTATTAAAAGAATCTATAGACATTGTAGCACGTCCTTGGTTTGGTAAAAGCTAGGAAACATGACCTGATGCATGCTGAATTGGCTAGATTTGATTTCTGTTGCCATAGCAATCAGTAAAGCGCCGAAGGCTGTGTATCTGGATGGTGAGAGCTGCAAACACAGAGGGAGCTCTGTGCATTCTGAATATGTCTCTCAGTTTTGTCGTTTTCTCATCTAAGAGACCTGCGGAAAGATCCAGAAATGAATTAGGGTCCTACAAAACTGGTTTATAATTTGCATAACATACTTATTTTCAAAATCGACTACTCAGTGAAATGTAACTAGTCAACTAATCAATCTTAAAGTGTCACTAAAAGCACTCATAAATTTAATCAAGAAGAAAAATGGGTCCCCCCCCATTCATTACATATACAAGCACTACAGTCTCTGAACAAACGACACATGTCAGTTTAACACAGAAAGAATAAAAGAATAGTTACTTTTTTGTCCACTGTTCTTTGAATTTTCGGTCTACATCAGAATATATGTATTAGAATAGTTCCTCATTTCATCGCGTTTATGATCAGATGTGCGGCTGTATCAGTGTCCTTATTTGCACATATAATTCATTTAAAGAAGATGCGATTAGATATATGCACATACATGGTGCTGTTTCATGTTTAGAGCACTAGAGTATGTGAAATATGTCCATAAAAACCTGAAACACACTTACTCCAGTCCGTATATGACCTTTGATCCGCGTTGCGAGAGTTGTTAACCTCATTGCAGCATTCCGCGCAGAAACCGCTCTCATTCGCAGTTCTGCATGTTGTTACGTTGCTTGAATTATCTGCTATAATGCGATCTCATGCGTAATACAGTGCAGTGATTGGGTTAAAAGAGTTTGTTCTGATGAATAAATGCAGAGAAGTGCTCAGAACTGGATAACGTAGAATCGTGCTTCCCCAGCCCCAGCAGCCAATCACACACTCCGGATGCGCGTTTCTATGTCAGATTCCGTGACGTAGCTTCAACTTTGCTTTTTACCCCGGAAGAACGAAATTGCTCAGAAAAACACAAAAAAAAACAACATCAAAAATTCCACTTCATTATTAAATTTATGAGTGCTTTTAGTGTTTTCAGAGATGTGCAAGTTCACATCTCAAAAAATGTGTTTTGGGGTTTCATGACCCTTTAAGGAAGCTGGTTCCAGTTCACGTTCACGATGTGACGTTTCATAAGGAGTGTTCAAGTCCTTGTGTCCAAAAACAGATGGATAGCATACATCACAGTGAAACTAAAGCATTACTAAACTAAAGCATTACTAAAGAAAAAAAAAGGGTTTTAGATTTGTACATTTGTAAAATGTTTAAAATATCAAATGCATTTAATGTTTTTAAATGAATTTAATATAATTATTTAAAATTTAATACATTTAATTAATTAAAAATTAATTAAAAATAAATAGTTGTTGGAGCCTAAATATTATTTTAATGGCAGTCCAATTGAAAATATATATATATATATATATATATATATATATATATATATATATATATATATATATATATATATATATATATATATATATAGTTAATGAAGTTGAATAGTTTTTCCAAACAAAGGCTAATTTAAAACAAGTATTTTTAATTTTCAACCCAGTGTGCCCAGAATTTTCTGTTTCGGCCAAGAAGCTTCACTTCAGTGCATCACTACTTCTAAAAGAAAAAAAAGGTAAAGGAAGCTAAGATCAATGCTGGCAATTGGCTCCATCAGAGATCACAGCTGGTATTAAGCTTAAATCATTACCACTACTGAGTCACCAAAAAAAGATGGAAAGAGATAATGGTGAGGTGATGCTGAGGATGATACAGCAGTTATGAGCGATGACCAATCGCACCTATTTGCATTGAAGATGCAGCAAAAATCTTTGGAGGAATAAAGTGGGTTCAACAGAGTCCAGTCAGCAGATAAAGGCAGAAAACATCCATATTTAGAGGCAGGCAAATAAGCCTGAATAAACATAAGTCAGGCCTTTAGGACAATATCAACACACTAATAAACAAATCACGGCTCTTGGACCTCAAGAATTTAGACAGGAACAACATTACACCCTGCTCGAACCGAGAACGATGCATGCAAGCAAATTGTGGCACAATCACAGCCAATCAGAATATATTTGATGTTTAATGTACAGTTGTGAGGAGCAGGAGTTTAGCCCAATGATATTTTGAAGTGGGTGGGGCTACCAGGGAAAAAAAGCGATTAACGCAGGATTGGTTCACACTTTTTTTTCGAAAGCTGATTTTCTAGACCAAGTGATCATACAGCAAAAAAAAAAAATTCAGACAGACATTATGAGAATTTTTTTTTTTACAAAATATAAAACACATTTCATGTGTTGTTTTCTTGTTTAGACTGCAAAAAACTAAACAGAATCAGACAGATTTAGGACAAAGATTCAGACAAAAAACATGGACACAGCTAGTTAAGACAAAAACTTATTTAGATGCGAGAGAAAGTTTTTAGCACGTCACTTTCTTGCATCGTGCCTGAGTAGCCAGACTGTCTGTGTTTCTTTCCTGCGGGTGAATGTCAGAACTGCCGTAAGCTATTCAAAGGTGCATCTAAAATCAGGCATTGGGTAAAGTAATAAGTTGGAAACTAAATAAGGTGTCTCACTCAAGTAATTGGGTGTCTAAGAATAAGAAGAAGGGACATTCATAATGGATTAGATGGTTGGGAACCTACGAGCAGTGTTGTGTATATGTGAGCGAGAAACTCAGGTAAAAGCCCAGAGGAAGCAGTCCTGCATCCACCAGCTGCTTCTTCTGATTTCACGCTTCATTGGCCTCATTAATGTGGAGCTGAACCGCACGCCTGTGGAGACAATCGGTGAGATTAGTCTTTCCCGTACTCCTACTCCTACTCTCTCACTTTTCCTAACGGCGTCTCTCACACATCTGCCTTTCTCGTTCTCTCTCCGTGGACGCAACGGTGCAAACTTTCTGGAGAAGAAACTGTGTTTGCAGCCCGCAGAGAAGATCAGGGGAAATATGAGCTGCACACAGGCAGCGCTGGCCATTATAGCGAGAGCTGGAGAAAGATCATGGTTACGAACTCAAAAACACCTGCTGAGAAACCACTCAAAAAAAAAAAGAGACACCGTACATAATATTAAGCCATAGAGAAACACAGCCACAGTGTAAAATCCCAACTAACTGTGTCCTTAAAGGAATCACCCAAAAACTGAAATCTCTTCATTAAGTTTTTACAACCCCCCTCTCAATGGAAAATGACATTCAGGAATCAGGGCTGACACAAGATAAACATATAAACAAAAGTACAAAAGAAATTTTTCCTGAGAGACACCAGTTTTGTCTGCAATAATAATTAGGAACTCCTCCTTTCGCAAGCCCATGAAAATACAATAGGGACAGATAAAATTAACAACATATATATATATACTTCCTAATTTCATCTCATTTGGTCTGTCAGCACGTAAAGTCACATTTGACCCCCAGAGAATGGGGGAAAACCGCTTGTCAGGAATCATTTTGCAGTAATGAGCATTTTCCCAAGACTCTTGACGGATCAATAAACTATGTTGCTTTTCTTTACAGGGGACTTCACTAAACAAACCGTGAGGAAACCAGAACAGCGTTATCGAGCAGGAGTCCTGACAGGATGCTGACCAATGAAATAAAAACACTAAAATCTTCAACCGTGATGGCACGGTGGATGATTCTGAAGTGCAGAGCAAAAACTGAATTTTTTGTCAGGGCAAGCATGTCAAGCAATGCAATGAAAGCGAAAACGAAGAGTGGGCAGCTTTTTTTAAGCGTAAGCACTCCAGTTGGCAAGAAAGTTGTTCTTCGTGGTTAAATTGCACTTGTTTAAAAGCCAAAAGTCAATGGCAACATGGTAGATGTAGTATGTATTACACATTAGGGATGTGCGGGACTATTCCACTAGTCAACTAAAAGATAATGCTGCTGCTATTCAACATTGGAAATACTAGTCATTTAAAAAAAAAAAAAAAAAAAAAAAAATATATATATATATATATATATATATATACCAACGAGGTTTGTTCTCACACTTCAAACAAGATTGGTTGATCAATGTTCATATGTGAATAAAAGCCTAAATTCAATCTGTTCATCATATAAAGCAATCCAGGCTCTTCAGAAATGTTGGACTAAACTGCTCAATTCATATAGATTAGTTTTACGATCTATTTATGAACTTTTTGAAGCGAGAGTTGTGTGGACTGTAAATGGAGGCACACAAATCTCTCAGATATCATTTAAAATATCTTCATTTGTAAGTCTTACAGGTTTCGAATAACATGAGGATAAGTAACTGATGACAAATATATTCACTTTTGGGTGAACTAACCCTTTAAATAACGTATAGATGTTTTTAAACAAGAGAGCCGCGTTCAAACAAGAGGTGGCTGTGGTAACAAACAACATCTTGATTTGCGGACTTATTTTGGATAACTTTTATTTGAGGAATTCTGTTTATGATACTGAGTTTGTACTTACTGATCCTCCACTGCTTGTTGATTCACTTGATTTTAATAAATATGCCTATACTGGCTAACAGTGATTAAAAGAACGCTTAAGTGTAATGTACAATGATCATAATGCAAGACAAGCACAAGTGCATGTACACAACCTATTTTTCAGTGGCATTCAGTATGGGATTTGACTGTTTAATTCATAGATTAATTAGTCTATTTTAAAAGGATCGTTTATACAGACTATGTTCTGGGGGTTTGTTAGACTAGTTGGTTAAAAAAAAAATCTGTTTAAATGTTAATGAAATTAGTCATGCCGCAAATCCCAACTACACATTTGAACATACTTCTAATTCAGTGCATATTGCAGTGTAGTGCAGGAATTCAGAGGCAGTCTAGGTATATTTGGTGGTAGATGGTCAATTCTGGGAAACACACACACAAACAAACAAACCTCAGATGCAGCAGCGGTTTCCTCTGTACGCTTGGCCTCAGCCTCCGGCCCTCGCAGATTTTGCAGGAATAGGGCGGCTTTCCTCTTGCGCTCAGCCTGAAGCTGCCTCTCTTTTGACTCTTTGGAGGCCTGGGCCAGTTTCTCTCTCGCTGCTGCTGCTAACCGGTCCTCCAGCTTCTGTTTGGCTGGAAAAGAAAAGGGAAGAGAGGTCAGACACACACACACACATTTGTCTTGATACACACCATATGCTCTAAAAGCTAAAAGCATGGGCAAATGAGCTTGCGTGCAAAGGCAGAGTGAGTTTTTGCTATTAAGCAAATGCAAAATATTTCCAGATAAGATCACACGTGACTTACCTGGTTTTTGTAAGCCAGCGGGCCTCATAAAAACTGCATAGAGCTTAAAAAGCTACAAGATAACGGTGCGTCACATTTTAATGTTTCGCATCTACCACAATAAAAATATCCCTACTGACATTCACTCTCTGGTTAGGTGTTAAAGGCTGCCTGGCTAGGGATTGTATAATAGTGTCTCAATTTAGCTAGTTCGAGCAGGCAGTGTACTCATGTATAATTTTTCAGGTTTTGTTCATGGGAACAGAGATAACAAAAGAAAAAGGGAAAAAAACAAGTCATTATATTATACAAGAACAAGAAGAGGGCCCTGTCAGCATCCGCACTAAAAATAGGCCCCCTGCCACGAACAATCACATACAACTCCGGAACAAACACAACTGGAGAGAGAGCAGAGGCTTCTCCTTCATTACGTCATCGCAAGGAAATAATATTAAGCGTTACAGCGAGAGAAATCAACAGAGTTGGGAAGGAAACTTGAGAGAGATGTCCCTTAATCAGTGAAGCCAATTCCTGTGTTTCAGCAATCACAAGTTATTCGCACAGCCCTGAAACAGAAACAATATTGTAGCCTTGACGTCCTGTTACGATTTAACGTAATCTTCTATTAGTGCACGGCACTGTGCCCTCGCCTTAACGAGGGAGCTTAGAGACAAACCGCAATTAAATGATGAGCAGATGTTTTTAAACCATTTCAGATGTGTTCTGGAAAGCAAATGAAAGTACTGTACATATTACTTATATAGTTTTTAACTGACTCAGTGAGAACCAGAAAAGAACAATTAATGAACGAATCATTTAAATCGTTTTTTGTTAGCTGAACCAACCGATTCAATGAAAAGATCTGACATGACATGTTCACAAATTGGACACTGACACTTCTGTCTTTCTTGAGATCTAGGGCAGATGTTCACATTTTACTGAAAAATAACTTCAATAATTTCAATATTTTTTTTTTTTGAAAAACTAATATTTTTGTATATATATACACGGACACGAACAGTGTCCGTGCGTCTCCTATCTATGACATCATACCCGCGTTACCCTTGATTTTATTTTGTAGAAACCATGGAAACACCAAAGATGCTTTAATATATTGTGTGTTTTATTAGACAGGTGAGCAACTGAAAGCTGAATTATTATTATATAGCTCAACACAGTAAGTCTTATTGTTCAAATCTTGTTTTCTTGATGTACCGCAAGTACCATGTTTTACCATGCCTAATATCGATCTAGCTTACTGCAGTGTACAACAAGTGTCTCATAGTAGTCGCCGAGCGAACGCACAGAGTAGCATTATAACAACTTTCAACACACCAATGTATCTAATATGATAAAACAGTGCTGCGTTACTCCACTTATTACTTATGACCGGAAGAAGCGTAAGCGGTCGTCTGCGGCATAATAAAAGTTCTGCTGCTCTCGAGCCGTGTGTTGCGCTCGTTCAGCTCCAACAGCTTTTTTAGCCACACCCTGCTTCATACTATAGTAATGTTAATACATCTTTAATACATTAGCTCTTCCATTAATATAATTTCTGCCCGAGCCCTGTCGGATTCTTTTCCACCGGCTGTAGTCGTAAAGACAACACCTCCCATGATTCCGCGAAATCAAGGCGTCATCAAGCAACGCCTTTGTTCTGAATAAGCAACCTCTAGCGGCGAAAAACTACATATTAGGCCTTAAAGTAAATAATGACTTTTTCCTTCAGAGGTGATCTATCACCTAAATTTACAGAATTAAAAATGAGCCATTTTGGAACATTTACATATTATGTATTACAAGACTTGGTTATAAGAATTGCTCTGAAATGCATTGAAGATGCAAACAAATCATCCCTTGTTTTTATATTACTGATAATTGCTGTCTTTTCTAAGCGCTTGTGCTCATCCCTAGACAAAGGACTGCAATAACATTATACATGTGTGACAAGCCTTTTCAATGCAACCCACAGCACTTAACACCTGTGATTTACTTGTGGCATTTCTCAAAGCAATGACTCTAGTAATTTTCTGCTTTTTCCTGCAAATTTCCCCTTCTCTTGCATAATTTCTCATCTACACACTTCAGAAGTCAATGTGCAATTGAGGCTTCAAATAACATTGACAAAATCCAATAAGGCTTTTGAAATTACAATTTGTAAAATAAACAGGTAAGCTCTGAGGAAAACACAAGGGGTGTAAATACTTGCCTCTCAGCTTTCACAATACACAACCACAAGAGACAGCAGAGCTTCGACCCAATAAAACTCTCACTCATGATCACACAAACTCACTCCATTCAGTAAATACACTAAAGGTAATAGAAAACATGAAAACAGACCGAGTGCTTGCTGAATTGTGCATCTGTGATTCTTTAACAGCTCATCAATACAGATTATGTTCCTCCGTATGGATCGATAGTCATGCAATCTAAGCTAGTTTGCCACTGAGTGAGGCCTTCTTTGCTGCAGTGCCATTTATTTCACTTCCCCATGAAGTAAACTTCCTTTCGGGCATCTGGTCTTATTACTGTTATTACCCCTGTGCATTACTGCTCAGTACTTGGCTGAAGCGCCTGCCGTGTGCCGTCCAGTGTCATTGATAAGGTTTAAATAAATTAGTTTTTAATGAGGAACAAGAAAATCAATGCAAAGCCTACGTTATAATGAAATATGTATCTCTCGTTAAAGGAATAGTTGACATGAAAATGAAAATCTGTCATCATTTACTCACCCTTCATGTCATTCCAAACTCATATGACTTTGTCTTCCATGGAATATAAAATATTGAACATCCTGACTCAGCCCTTTTCCACATAATAAAAGTAAATGAGGATTGGAGCTGTCGAGCTCAAACATGCTTAAAAAAGGTATAATAACTGTAATTCATACGATATCTGTTATTGTTACATATACTTATTCTTTCCTATAGCTGTACCAGGTAGGAACCCACCAGGTTGGGACAGGTCCATGACGTTTGGTCATGTCACATTAACGTCAAATGTGTTTTACATATAAAAGTTGTCATATTTGAATAGATATGGATGGCAAAGGGCAAGATTTTCTATGGATTCTGACTTAAATTTGAGTCTTATCCAAAATTATATCATAATATCAAATCAGATGCTCAATGATTTTAAGTCATACTGGAGACTAATCTCTTTTGACTTTCATTATATATTGAAAACTGGTCAAAAATTCTCCTTTTCTGTTACAAGGAAAGAAAAGTCATATGGGTTTGGAACGGCATGAGGGTGAGTAAATGATGCAGAGCTTTCATTTTTGGGTGAACTATTCCTTTAAATACACTATATCATAATAAAATATGATATTTACACTACCACCCAAAAGTCAATTAAAAAAAAAAAAAAAAAAAAACACTAAAATAATATTTTTATTCAACAAGAACATATTTAAATGATTAATAGTGATAGTAAAGACTTGGCTACAGAAAATTCAAATTTGCCAATCAATGACATTTTAAAAGTGTTATTTTAAACTGTAATAACATTTCACAATATTATTGTTTTTAATGTATTTTGATCAAATAAATTAAACTTTGGCGGGCATGAGAGACTTGACTGAATACACGTGTATTCTGTTTTTAGCCCAAAAAAAAAAAAAAAAAAAAACCTGCAATCTCACATGCAAACCTGCATGTCTTATTTCCAGTGAAGACACTGTTGGTATTTTTGATTGAGAGGTGTCCTTCTTGTTTTAACTGTGTGAAACACTCCCTCTAAATTATGGGAGACAGTTACTGCCGCTGGTGAGCATGGTCCATATGGACAGATCTATTACATTACGGCCCTGGCCCTCGCAGGAGTAATTTAATGTGCTGCCAGTCATTGTGATGTGACAGCGATCAGATCATCCCACTATTTAAAGTCTTTGAGGGTCAAAAGAACAAAGTAGTCCTAGAAGTGCAGTGAAATCCGGTAACTCTTGGCTTAATGTGATCATGATACACTACTGTTTGTTTCGCAATGTTTCTTATCTTGTTACAGTAAAAGATGTCTGGCTTCTAAGCTACTGGCCAGTGAGAAATTACGTTTGGGCTGCAACAATTACAGTGAAGGAAATCAGCATGAGTAATTTGCGTAATACTCTACAAACTGACTCATCTCTTCTGTATGAACAATTTTTCTAAACATTACAAAAGAACTGCCTTGAAAACAGCAAACAATGAATTATTTCAATTAGGACACACTTATGAAACTTAACTTCTGAACTCTCCAGACAGGGATTCAAAGCTAAAATATGTTATAATACCTGGCATTTAAAAAGATGGACAATGGTCCAGAAAAGAGTCTGCCAAAAATGAACAATTCATTTAATGTTCTTCCAAACGCCTTTGACTTAATCATTTGAAAAATAATCTGGCCAATCTTTTCCATTCAATGAAAGGATACTTTAAGCTCAAAAATGTCAAAAAGAGCCCTTCCTTCCTGCCTGCCTTTATTCCTTGTCTTTCTTGTCTTCCTTTCTTGTTTCTTTTCACTTCTTTCCCACTTTTTATTCTTCATTTTCTTTCTTCCTTCCTACTTTTCCTTTTTCCTGTTGTTTGTTTCTTAACCCTTCTTCCTGTCCTTCATTTCTTCTTCCTTCCAACATTCCTTCCCTCTTCCTGTTCTTCATTATTTCTTTTTCCCAACTTCCTTCCCTTTTCCTGTTCTTCATTCTTTCTTCCCGCCTACCTTACTTCCATCTTCTAGTTCTTTGTTTCTTGATCCTTACCACCTTCTTCCTGTCCTTCATTTATCCATCCTTTCCATTCCTACTGTCTTACCTTTCTTTCCTTTGTTCTTCCTTCCAACTTTCCTTCCCTCTTCCCATTTTACATTTTATCTTCCTTCATACCTCACTTCCCTGTTTCTGACCTTTGTTTTTCCTTCCTACCTAACTTCCCTGATCCCAACCTTTGTTTTTCCTTCCTTGCTTACTTTCCTGATCCCAACCTTTGTTTTTCCTTCCTTGCTTACTTCCCTGTTCCCGACCTCAGTCCTTCCTTCCTTCCTTCCTTCCCTCCCTGTTCCCAACCTGTCCTTCCTTCCTTTCTTCCTCCCGACCTCTGTCCTTCCTTCCTTTCTTCTAAATCTTAGCTAATTTGTCATTTAAATCTATCATATGGCTTAACTTTAAAGATCGACCGATATATCGATTTACCGATATTTTCCCAGATATTTTCACCATAATCGGATATCGGTTTTATAATATCTAAGAAATAGAGACAAGCTCATGGAGTCACGTAAGATAATCCGTCAAGATGTAACTTTGCATGAATTAAATAATACAGCCATGAATGAGCACATGTTGGTAATAAAAGCGCTTAATTTAATTCTCTCTCTCTTGTCTATGCTCATCATTAGTCTCGTGAAGTCGTCTACATTTTGCTGTTCACTCAGTGGGTTGATCCTCAGCCACCGCATGTAACTTTTAACAAGATTCACTTGTACACCGTAATTATATAAACATTTACTATATAACCATTAATTCGCTAATAAACATCCAAGTAAACAACTCTATGGAAATTAATTATTTATTAACTCCGCGAGCGATCGCAGTTTGAGTATAGTTCTGTGTAAATGTATAGATAAACAGCGCTTTGTCAGCTGATATTTCATAATCTAGAGCGACAAAAACATTATTAATACATTATTAATAATTCTGATATGAGAAATACAATAATATACAATGTTTTGTTTGTTATATTCCAATATTCCAGAGAATATTATTCAGTTATTTAACATTATCCAGCGAATTATTCTTCACTCTTTAGCCTATTAAACAGCTTATAAATCTACTAAAACTGTAGTTTAAAATTAAGTATTACATTTCTGCAAAGTTGATATGACTCCTGTCTTTAATTTATTTTCTCCATTTGAAAACATTAGACATTCTACATTTATTTTGCTTATTGTTAACATTAGTGTTGCTGCTGATGCTTTTTATAAATAAAATTATTTTCGTAATATGAAGATTAAAATTAACATGTAAGACTACTAATTTTCAACACTTTTTTTTAAAGATGACTGAAAGATTACACTGTTAGAATTACTTTTATGTGCTTTATTTATTTTACCTGTTTTTTTGTTTTGTTTTGTTTTTTTTACCTCATTTTTTAAACAAAACCAGTTTAGTAACAGTGCACTTTTATTTTTTGCACTTTCAGACTCCTCTATTTATTGGTGTATAAATAAGATTTGTTTTGTTTTCTATGCAAGGAGGGAGTGATTGTTATAAATAAAATGGTTTGTTCAATTCAGTGGTGTTGTAATCGTGTCAGAAACAGAAGTATAACAGTAAATAAATATCGGTTCTGCATATCGGTTATTGGGCACGTAAACACAAATTATTAGCATTGGTTCTAAAAAAAAAAAAATCAATATCGGTCGATTACTACTTACCTTTAGTGCACAACTCATATGGCACTTTTTGCTCAAATATGCTCTTTAATAGTTAGGAGTTTGGATCAACATGCGGATAAGTAAATGCTGACAGAATGTTCATTTTAGGCAAATTATTCCTTTAATAAAAATCTTGACATACCTTGTTTGGCTTCTTGCTCTTCCTGGGACAGTACTGGTTTCTTCTCCTCAGTCAATGGAGGCTGAGGAGGCTCTTTGGCTGCCTCAACCAATCCTATCGCCAACTCTACTCCCTCTTGCACCTCCCCCTTCATCCCATCCTCATCAGAGTCATCATCCAGCCGCACACGATTCTTCTCCAGAGGCAAAAGGTCATTTTCTTTTGACTTTATGGCGAAGCAGATAGGTGCAAAAGACGCTGGGAAGTGGGAGATAATTGATATGTTTTATTTGGTAACTCATTAACCATCCTCAGCACAAATCTACTGCACAGTTACTGTCATAACAGTCAAAGACATGATCATTAGTCCAATAGCTCATCTGAATTAACATCAGTGGAGACAGAGGGGTCTATTCACCATGCTAGGTGAAACACCCTGAGCACAACAAAATTAATTAAAACATAGAGAGACGTGACAGTGTTGCAACGTGGGTGCATGAGGACATTCTGAAATATCAATGTGGATGATAAGAATGTTCTGAGGTCAGGTGGTGGGGGTGCAGTGCTGCCTTACCTTTAAGGAGCTTGCCCTCATTCTGCTGCTTGCCAGAAGAGCAATCTGCTGCGCTGTCGCCCCCACTGTTGTAAAGCAAGGAACCCTGTGAGGACAGGACGGCAGGAACAGAGAGACAGGGAAGAGAGACAAAAAATTACTTTACTTGGCAGACACGGGTAAGGATGAAAATCCTGAGCTCTCCGTTTTTAGACAAAGGTTCTCTTTCAAGAGCTTGACAGTATTTTAAAGGACTTTCTTTGTACAGAATATGTGGTTATTCTGAGCCAGTAATTCCTTAATATACCATTTCACAGGTGAAGATGGGGATGCCCAGGGGGAAACAGAAAGAGTTTAGGCTACAGGAAGAGTCTGAGGGAGAATCCATCTCATCCTATAAAGGGTATATGTGTAATATTTTGATGTTAAAGTCCTTCATATGTGCATTCTTTCTCTTTCTTCCTTCCATTTTAGCCTTCTTTTCTTTTCTTTTTTCCCTTTCTTCCATTTTTCCTTCCTTCCATTTTACCCTTCCTTCCTTTGTTCCTTCCATTCTTTCTTTCTTTCTTTCATCCTCTCTTTCCTTCCTTTGTTCCTTTCTTTCTTTTTTCCTTCCTTCCATTTTTTCCTTCCATCCATTTTCCCCTTCCTTCCATTTTTTCCTTCCATTTTCTCCTTCCTTCCTTCCTTCCTTCGTTCCATTTTTCCTTCCTTTCTTCCCTTCTTCCTTTCTTTCCTTCCATCCATTTTTCTTCCTTCCTTCCATCCATTTTTTCTTCCTTCCTTCCATCCATTTTTTCCTTCCTTCCATCCATTTTTTTCTTCCTTCCATCAATTTTTCCATTCCTTTCTTCCTTTAATTTTTTTCCATTCCTTCCTTCCTTCCCTTCCATTTTTTTCCATTCATTCCTTCCTTTCATTTTCCATTCCTTCCTTTCATTTTCCATTCCTTCCATTAATTTTCCCATTCATTCCTTCCTTTCATTTTCCCATTCATTCCTTCCATTTTCCCTTCCTTCCTTCATTCAATTTTTTCCCTTCCTTCCTTCCTTCCATTTTTTCCATTCATTCCTTCCTTTCATTTTCCATTCCTTCCATTTTTCCCTTCCTTCCTTTCTTCCTCCCTTCCATTTTACCCTTTCTTCCTTCCGTCCATTTTACTCTTCCTTTCTTCCTTCAATAACTGTATTATGCCACCTTTAAACAACAAAGAAACAAAAGAAGAGCATTTCCCACTTGCTATATGGATTTTGGCCTGAGCTCTATTAGGATGAAATGCAGGGTTTGAGCATCACTCTGGGAACAACGCTGATGGGCGAGTATAATCTCAGGAACGTTCTGCAGCAGAGAAAAGCATGACAAGCTCCTTCATGGTCATGTGGAGTAAGAGCAATGCAAGCCTGATGTTCTCATTTATCAACAATCTGCCAGCGGATTGCATGCTCAAAATGTCTAATTCCACCTTAATACACAAGAAAGTCTGGACTCCACACTGTGGTATGGTGAAAAACTTCACACTTTAATGAGGTACAGTGTTTCCACACTAATGAGATGTTGTTTTCCTTACACTGACCCAAATCTTTGTTTTATTCTTTTGTTTGAGTCAGCGCAAGAGTACAAATTAATATTCTAACTGCTGTACACTAATGGATATTGCCACTAATAATAAAGAGAACCAAACATGCTGTAATAATCCCATGTAATCTCACTGCCAGGTTTTTTATGAAGAAAGAAAAAAAACATAAGAGTGAGAGGTCGAAAGAGAGATTATAAAAGTTTAGTATCCCTAATGGAAGTTTTCAATATTTTACAGCTCTATTAAGAAATGTCTGTAGATCCTCACTGTAGCCCTGGGTAAGACGAAGGGTCAGGGGGACATTAAACCCAGTTAAGAATCTCTCACCCAAAGATGGAAGACAAGATGAAGGAATTAAAGCGGGAGATTGGATCTGTGACCAGACACTTGATAAAAAAAAAAATGAAGAGAGACACTGCATGGGAACGAGAGACACTGTGTGGGGAAGAAAGACACTGTGGGAAGAATAATGTTTCAGAGTAGCCTGTCCTCCAACTTAGTGTTGAGAATCATGGACCGGTTTCAAGAACCTTAGTCAGATATGAATGAATGAATGAAAACTCCAGTACACAAAATAATGACTCTTTCAAGCAATTCTTTTTAAATGAATCCATCGCAAAAACAAGATGAAAATAAATTAGCCTCAAACCTCACTGCTTTCTGATAAATAATAATTTTAACAAATAAAAATAATATAATTTATTATTCAAAATAAGAATAATAATAAAACAACAATGTATGTATATAATAATAATAATAATAATTAATACATGTATACAGAATAAAGTGGGCTATATATGGTTTGATAAGTGGCCTAAGTGAAATTGGAAGCAAAATCATACAATCCCTTACAATTCCCATCACTACTCCTACCTAGAGGAAAAAACTGCTCTGAATTACAAGCACTCTCCTGGGCAGTGTATTTGTTTCCGCCTGTTTGCTCTGCTCAAAAAAACTGAGAACCTCAGTGTGCTTTGGTTTACAGAGAATCCTTCATTAAAGACCTCTGTTGTCAACTTACATCACCAAATTAATATCAAATGAACATTAATAACAAATTAAGGGCTGTTCTAAAGGCTCCCCCTCTGAGCGACATTTCTTCTTCAGCCTTGGGTTTCCTTAAACACGTTCTCTCCTGTAGAGATGGTGCCATACTGAATGTCTTCATCCTCTCATATAAAGGCAGTAATCCTGTAATCCTGTTTATGGGTAAAGTCAACAGAAGAAACGCATGCTGATGGACCATGACATGTGGAAGTAGCTCTATAATAGCAAAACACGGATGAGCAATTTGACTACTGGAGAGTTAGAATGCATTAATTTCAAGTAAGATGGTAGGTGTCTCTCATGAAGGATTACGAAGAGATTGTGACCAGTGTTGGGTGTAACGCGTTACTGTAATTAAATTACTTATCCACTGAAAAAGTAAAGTAAGGGATTACTGTTAATTTTTAGGTAATTTAATTAGTTACTTATAATGTACTTGTGTTACATACTGTAAATTAGTTCAACAGTTCTGTATAAAAATCTAAATTTGTCGTCTAAAGGTAAAAGTGAACGCTGCCTCTTTAAAATCGTTAGCTGTAGTGCAGTTGCGCATGAGTTCGCAACTTCGCACCAGTTGGCTGTGTAGTCGCTGTCTGAAGATGTCGGCAGAAGCGAGTGGCTGTTTTGCAGAATGGAAATATTCCAGTTACTTCACTTTTGACAAAGGTAGGCAAGAACATTATGGTAAAATGTAAGAAAAAACTACTCACGCACTCTCTGAGAGACGGTCTTCAGCCGCCTCTCACGAGTGTCAGATTTTCGCGGTTTATTAGACATAAACTTTCAAATACACACAGTTATGTCCAAATGACCGTCTTGGCATATATTCGCGTTGGCGAATATTGGCGTATATTATGTGAATGTGAACAGCATGTGTAACAGCATATTGTCTTTAAAACATGTTACTGTCTACTATTGGCTGTCTGTATTATACATGATAATCAAACAACAAAAGAAAAGCTTTAATAAGGATTAATATATATTTAACTTATACAGTTATGAATTATTTTATATTTGATTATTCAATTTCTGTGGTATTTTTACTTACTACTATTAGACCTACCTGAAAAAATATATAGCATTGTTTTATTTGTATCTTTAAATATTTTTACCGTGGTATCGACTTTGGTATCAAGTATTGTGCACTTTTGGTGGTATCGGCACCGACTACTAGACTTTTGGTATCGTGACATCCCTATTTGTTACTAAAAATTTTTAAGTATTATAGTAAGTTTTAATAAAGCTAAAATGTTTTAAAAAGCTATAAAAGGCTCCATGTTTGATTCATATTTAAATTATTAGAAGAGTTTCTTTTCTATTGTCTATCCGGTCAAGCTCTATAGGTATTTTAATAAGTAATAAGTAATGAGTTTAATTACTTATTGAGTAATTAAATTACTTTTCAGACAGAGTAATTAGAAAAGTATTTTAAATACAACATTGATGATGTAATTAGTAATTAATTACTTTTTTGAAGTAACTTACCCAACACTGATTGTGACGCTATGGGAAATATAACTCTGCCGTCATCTCTAAGAAAATATGATGTACACATAATCAAATACACTCTTTAGTTGATCTTGTTAAATCAGACTATTCACTAACAAATTTCCTCACATAACACAATGTACTAAATCTCAGAATATTTTAAAATTTCTGAGTTCACATTTCAGCCCCAATCCCCTTACACCACACTGTATTAATTGGTTCCGAACAGCGGTATGGTTGCGCCATCAACACAGTTCCACCATGAATACTAGTGACAGCTGTTTAGCTCTGTTGCTAAGTAACAACTTGGGAGGAGAAATAAAAACTGGAATATTTTGTTCGCTTGACTTTTTTTACTCATGTTTTTGTCTATTTGATGCAGGACTGAATCCTACGTATGCTATATTGAAGTAAAAATCTGAACCAAAAAAAAGGAGCTGAAGGAAGACATGTAATTTGATTGTTTAACATTCTCAAAGTTTGTGTTAAACAACAGGTTTTTTTTTTTTTTTTTTTTTTTTTTTTTTTTTTTTTACACAGTGATAAGTGAACAAACTAAACTAAAAGACTCTTAATGAAAAAAAACTTTAAAGCAAGAAGGTGAAGGCTTTTCATTAGTAGGTGTTTTTTTTAAGTCACTTGTCAGTGCAAAAAAAAAAACCTTACAAAGAACATTTTTTGTTAACCTTACAAAGAACATTTTAAAGAAAAGGTGACACTTTAAACAAGGCATAAAAATGTAAATTACTTTAAACAACAAGCAAGTATAAAAACAACAAAAGATAAAAAAACACCAAAAATGCCACTTAACACCTTGTAACATTAGGTATATGCCGCCATTCAAAACATCAACTGTTAAATGTTTGAGCAACAGTTCTCCAATATTTCAACTGACTGCATTACATTTCAATTCATATCTTAAGCTGAAAAATGAGACCAAACATGATTGTGTGTTAAAACATAAAAGTTATGCCAATTTACATGTTGTAAGAAAATTTGTCTTGCAAAAGTAAATGATTGTGACTTGCCTAGATGCTTATTGCATTTGTATTGCGTCCAAGATGCAAAGAATACAAGCTGCTAACCTAAGGCATTTTCTTCAGAGACGAGCTGCAACAAGAAAAGGCTTTGGTGCTTTGGGACTGATTCCCCACAAGTGCATTCGTCACCAGTACGTCATAAATCACAGTTCGCTTGGGCAAATTAAACCAGATTTTTTTCAGAGACATATCTTCAAGCAGACTTTCTCAGTGTGGTTTCTCATATCCTAACTCAGAAAGTAACTTTCATGCAAACCGAACTAAACTTTGACATCAAACAAACTGAAAGCTCCAGCATAAAAATCTCTTACTGCAAGTGCAATGTTTACAGACTTTTTTTTCTGAGCAGTGGCAAAACTTCATTCGTAACAACATGTAAGAATTTTCTAAAAGTTCAGGTGGCAGAGAACGCAGAAATTGACAACAAAAACAGTTTTTAGACAACAAAAGTAGGTTTCTTATCCGAAAAGTCAAAAGTAGAACCAAAGTGCTCTCCAAATAGAGGAAGACAACAAGACTGAGAAGAACATCAACAGTGATATTCTGCTTTAAAGAAGCTGGTGACTCTTTTACAGATGCTGCCCCTGTTCTCTTAATTAATCAGTCGAAATGAGCTGCTGGAGGTCTTCTGTAGAGTTTGATTATTTCCACTAATCAAGCCATCAATGCAGTGGCCCGAGGACAGCTGGGTTATCTGACGAATCCACTGCTGTCCTGACACAGCAGGGCATTACAACACTGGATAAAAAAGGACACCAAACAAATTGGAATAAAAAGGGATGGCAGGGTGAGGTGAGGGAGGAGGGGTGCAATCGAGGTTCACTTGCCAAGAGGAAAACACAATGAAAGGAAGCAAACAAAGAAAGCAGGGTGACTGGTTGTTTCACCTCTTCAAAGGCGAGCTGAAGTACTGCAGACCGAGCAAATAAAAACTGGCACAAATCGAGAACAATGGCTTCCAAGCTGCAACAACAGAGCTAACTAGGCTATAAAGGTAGATACGTTAAGGATGACAATGAAAAGGAGGGCTAGTAGCTCAGGGGAGCGAGAGGTAAGGGACAGAAGGAGAAAGAGAGAGGAAGAGAAAGATATCTCTCAATTTGTATGTAAAATCAAACAAAAAACATGTCTACAGCCATGCATTTACAGTAGACCTCCATGGGACAAGGCATTTTCAATGGAGGTCTATGGACCAGACATAAGGCAGAAATTTTTGTTATAAAAGACCTGGTAAAAGAAATGAACTCGGTTTTCCAAAGTCAACGAATTTGCGACAGCTGAAATGTAACATTTTTGACAAGCCAAGCATGTCAGTCTCTGAGTAACACCCAATTTATTTAAGTCAAGAAATAAAATTTCCATAAAATAACTTCTCAAAACTGCAAAAAAAGCTTTTCGAACATCTCCAGCACATTTTGTAATTACTCAAAAAAACATAGTCAAACCAAAATTTATTCAGACACCTTGAACATTTCATTCTTTAATACAGTTTATTCACTATAGTTTAAAAAAAGAATGGTAATAAAATGACAAGATCTCAGAGTTAAAACTGTGTCAGAAAAAAATTTATCTTAATTATGTCAGATAACACTGAAGCAAAAAATGGTCAGGTCGAAGTGTCTGAATAATTTTTGGTTCCAAATTTTTATCAATTTTACTGGTAGTCCATTGTATGAAGAATTTTTGGGTATAATATGTCACAGTTTTCTTTATTTTCTATCCTCACTTATATAAATTAACTACAGTGTCCTGCACCCACTAGCAAAAATATATCAAAAATGTCTGAATAATTTTTGGTTTGACTGTAATTCACCCCTCACGCACGTTATCACGTCTGTCAAAAACTGTCAGTTGCAATATGAGAACTAGAAACATCGACATAACACAATCATGGGCATCAATCACTTCACTGAATAATTGCTGGCTAAGAAATAAATAATTATTACCTTACCATCCATCTGTTTTCAAATTCACATAATTTGAATATAACATCAAGGTCTGTCAAAAAAATAACATGCACAATACACAGTAGTATTTATGAGAAGCAAGTACACACATTTCCTGGAAAACCCACACTACTGAATGTGAATGTGTCATTGCTTTCCGAGAAGACAGAGAAAATGGCAGCCTGAGCAGCTTCAACATGCTGTCTGTCAGAGACGATAACGTGCATAATACATAACGCACCTGAGTATAAATTTCTTCTTCACTTGCAGAAATTGAATTGGAATGATCAGGGAACTAAGTGAAATACTTTACACTGCGTGCTAAAGCGAATAAACGCCAATCCAACTGAAAAACTTCGCAGGGTTAAAACTTTCTTCAACGTGTTCGTTTTGACAGACATTTTTTTATGCGCAAACTAAGCATTCTGATTCTGACATTCCTGATATTGATGAAAATGAAAATATTTTCAATAATTTTCTATTCTTGACTGATCTCGCCCCCAATTGACCACCATAGTAGGAAAAAAAAATACTATGTTAGTCGATGGGGGGACAAGATCTGCTTGGTTACAAACATTCTTCCAAATATCTCCCTTTGTGTTCAGCAGAACAAAGAAATGTATACAGGTTTGAAACAATTTGAGGGGGAGTAAATGATGACAGTGTTTTCATTTTGGGGTGAACTATCCCTTTAACATTAACCTAGATTAATAAATGCTGTATAAAAATAAAATAAAAAATAAAATAAAGAAAGTGTTTTAAGCACACATTTACACAAGTATAAAGTGTTTTTAAAAAGCTAGTTATCCATTGTCACCCATCTCTAATTTTTAAAAAACAGAGATTAGACAAAATAATTCTTTTGAAATAATGGTATGTTCATACTGTAAGACTGTAATCACCAAGGCTTCGATTAAATACATTGGATACATTTTTCTTTACAACTAGAAGAGACATAATAATCAAGGTTACTGTGTACAAATGCTAGGATTGACGAAGAGACTCTAATTACAGATATAATCTATAATTGATGAGGCACTGAGACTCAGCTCATAGGCTTAAAACAGAGGTTTGGGTTTGCAAATATGCCTGCTTAATCACCACAGAAGAGAACAGGAAGAGCTACTGTTTGTTCTTGCACCAGCGCTAATGGCCTGTGAGTTGCAGTAATTACAGACTGTGCTATTAAAATAGGTACGAGAGAGAATACGGGAGTTTTAGGAATTGACAGAAAGCAGATACCCAGGCACCTTGGTTAGTCCTTAACTGAACTTATGTGAGAGCCAGAGTCAGGATTGGAGGAGAGATCACACTGTATATGAGAGTCCATCGAACTATGCATTTTATCACATATTTGTGTTAGCATGTGCACAAGAAATGTTCACATTCATTACGATGTCCAACTGACAGCAAAGGACCCCCTGTCAGAGATGGTGCAAGACCTGTTTCATATAAGCTGCACGCAAGATGAACTGCAGTGTTTTCTGGGATTATAGTGTGAAATTCATGGTTAAAAAAAGTCTTAGTACTGACAATCTACTTGCAGTTATGCTTCTGCTACATTTCAGCTATTGCTGCTCATGCTGGCAGTGTCAATGCTATAAATTGTTAATATTTCAAAAGTGACAGTAAAGACATTAATAATGTTACAAAAGATTTCTATATCAAATAAACGATAATGTTTGAACTATCTATTCATCAATGAATCCTGAGAGAAAAAAATGTATCTATAAAAGAACAACATCCTTTCCTACACCCACTATATTGAGCACAGCAATTTCTCTGACCTCTTTTCTATGAGTGGTCAGTCTCCTCCTCTTCATACTGTCTTTAGTCTATATTCAAGAGCCTGTGGATTTCATTCACTTCTTCATGCATTGTAAGTCACCAAACACTGAACAGAAGCAGTAACCTTGGATGTACATAAAAAAAGAGAGAGGGACACGCGATCAAAAATGGTTTAGCTGTGGAAAAAGTGCCCCAGAGGGGGCTGTAAAATGGCATGCTGCTAAAAATGTGCAGACAGCCTTTAAGCGTCGCTGTCGTAGCTGAGATACTGGCGCTCAGAGGCATTTCTCAAAGTCACTGACATGAGTAGCACATATCCGTCTGCCAAAATAAAACGAAGATATTATTACAGCCACCTTCTTTTAACCACCTCAAGGTCTTAGTAACACCCATAATCATTGAAATATATATTTTGTTTGATTAAACAAAAAACAAGTCTAATTCAAAATGATTTTTATATTAACGCAATTTTCAGCATGATATATTTGGCAGATATTTTGAAATACGTACGCAAGACATGCAAATGTCTTTCCCTTACTACCGCCCTCAAAAGCCACAACAAAGATAATTTCTGTCTTTCACTTTTCATGTTTTTAAAGCAGTCTGCTGGATATGAAAGAGAATGCAGAAACCATGCCAGAGGGCAAATAAACACTTCTAAAAATGAGAGCTTTAATTTACTAAGTTTAAGGAAAAAAACATGAAATATTTGTAGAGGCAAAAACTGGGAGAAAGAGAGCAAAGAGGGGAAAAAAACATCTGTATTATTTATGTAAAAAACATTAATGTCAAATTGTATCTTTGCATCCCAATGCAAAGTGAAACGGTCTTGTAAGACCTTAAAGGGGGTTTACTTGGTGATAATGATAGTTCATTATTCTTGTTCATTACATGGCTATGTACAAATAAATAATAACCAAATAAATAAATAAAAAGAACATGAAATATTGACCTAAGTTTAAATTATTTTAACATAAAAAAAACACGAGAGCTGAAACTAGCTATCTAGGAAATTGGCTGCCAGGGACAACATTCAAATATATACTGTAGTTCAGTGGACATTATACAAAAAAATAAAATAAATAAATTCTGACAGCAGAATGCTGTCACCGACCAATCAGAATCCAGTACTCTAGAGAGCAGTGTAATAAGCAAAGCAATGCTCTATTGCATTCTAGAAGAAAGCTCTGTGTAGTTCAGAAATCCTTGTAATGTATAAAAATAGGGTGGAAATGTAGTATTGTGGAGAGAAAAGAAGAACGTTTTGATCAATTTTTTAATAATATGTTGCAATGTTTGTGGGGAAAAGGAAATGAATATATATATAGTTGTTGGTGGCATAGATGTACTTTTATGACAAATTAAATATCAACCCGGTCCTTGCCATTCTGTGCAATAAAAACGGTGGTGGGTTTGACATCAAATGAAAGCTCAGTTACACAGAGGCCTGAAACTGCAGAGAAATGTTTCCGCTTTTCATTAAAAGCAGCTAAGAGGCTGACCATTTCATTTAAACATGAGAGCGTGCCAAAACCTCAGAGCTGGAACCGTTGGCGGTGCAGCATTTATGCTTTATGGAGAAATTTAAAAGCTGCAGCACAAAAACATTATTGATGATTTATGAAGTTGAGGGACCAGCCAAAAGCCTTGATTATTACACAGGGAAATATTAACAAGGACCTCACCAAAGCGAGCAAAAATAGAAATCCCACTTAGGTTCCTAGAATGCCACACAAGAACAAAACTTAGTCGATTTAAATTCAAATTAACTGAAGGAGGAAAAACTTGGGTAGTAATGGCTAAGACTGAACAATCAGACCATTAATAAAACCAGACAAAACAACATCTTTATGCTATCATTGATCTGGCACTCACCCAGACCCAGTTTAGAGCCATACTAGACTTGTTTTAATGGAACTGACATGTAAATCTTGTCTGAGAAAGGTCTGATAAGGAGAAATGAAAAAAAGGACAATGGACCCTGAGACAACCATTACCATGTTTTAAAAGACCTTATTATACAAGAGTGCATGTTCTTTAAAGAGAACACTTCAAGAACTGTGATGATGGCTAAAGCAGACAGTTTTAAATATGAGACTGGGTTGCAATTACAAGAATCAGGACTTTCAAAACCTGCCAGCTTTAAGGTCAGACCCCTCACCTGACCTTAAATTTAATTCAAAGCACCTAAACCATCCAGGACAATACATTATGCTCTAAAAGTCAAGCCACAGCAGTCTCTGAGAGTCTCCAGACACAATTCTGACTTGTAAAAGCTTTTTGCAGCACAAGTTCCCTCAAAAAAAACAAACAAAAAAAACACATGAAATGTGGTTAAATTTAGCTGACTTAAAGCAGTCAAACTTTGCTGAGATGAAGAAATCTGAACCAAATGTCATTTGCTTTGAAGAAAATCCCAGAACATCAAGTTTAAATGCTGGCTGAGACCGACAAATTTACAGGGAGGCTGAACTTTGCGAATCACACCAAACGTCCTCTGTGGATGCTGAATTAGTAAAGAAGAACAAAGGAACATCATGTAAAGCAAAAAACTTTCAGATTACATATCAGATTGTGGTTCTTCTGTGCGAGCGTTTGGATAAAATTTAGTTTGTGATTGCTTGTGGTAGTCTGCCCTTTTTATTGATTTGATACAACTTTTATTCACCCATGAGAAGAAAAAAGGCTTTCAGGCACTTGGTGGGACACGGGTTTTAATGAGGCAGCAGGTGTTAGAGAAATATGGCCGTCCACATAAACTACATTTGTGTAGTGTGATGCTCACAGCAATAGGTTGTGGGATGGTGTCCTTGAGGTATGCGCACAAGTTACAAGGATAAATAGATTTTCATGGGCTTGGGGCTTCCTCTGTCCTTCCTCTGAACCTCCGGATTTCTATCCTGACTGTGCAAATAAAAATCCTCCAAACTGACTTGAATAAATGAGCAGTTAAGTGTGCATGAACGCAGATGCACTGCAAACTCACTTCATCTAACAATGCTTAGACATGGTTCAGTTTATCTATCCGTTTGCTCTAGTGACGTGATAAAACATGTAATTTATGATGATGTTAAATTACTCGTGCAGAAAGAAAAATAAACAATTCAGTGTGCAAAACTTTTCGTGACACCAGCCTCAATTTGAGAACATTTACTGTCCACAAAAATTACCAGCATGAAACTGTATTTTGCTGTCATTGCATTACATAACAAAACATATCAAATACACAACTTGAGTTGATACATTGTTATCTAATGATTTAGACATTTTAAGAGTGATTTAAAATGATGGTTTAGCTTATTATGACAAAACTTTCATTTTTAAGCATCCAAAAACTTTTTGAGGCCACTGTATAACTTGATCGCTCTTTCAGACAATGCTTAGAAGCAGTCCAAAAGTGAGCTCAAGGGATCTCCACAACTCTCTACCCAGTTAATTTGGGGAATGCATGGTGAATTTTGTGCACCCAAAGCAAAGCCAAAGCTTTAAGAGGTTGGGAAGTGTTCAGCACATCCGGCAGTTGGAATGATTGCCACCCAGCTGGAAGTACAATTAAGAGTGGAAGACATTCAAAATGAATAAACAAAAAAAAAAAAAAAAATTTGCACAGCTTACAATACAAAAAGTTCAAAAAAGTGAGGAAATTAGCTAAAGCTGTAGCCTAGCTCTGTCTCTGGAGACAATATTATTGGCAGGGCAAGCAAATAACAGCAGATCCTACTCTGAGTACAGCATTGTTGAGTTGATTGCGACAATGGAACATTTCATCTAATTTTCCCACTACACTTTCTTCCTCTGTTGTCCTCAATGTTATAAGCTCCTATTTCCTTTCATTACTTATTATTTCCTAACTCTATCTTTCAGAGATGTAGGCTGTATATCTAACATCTCTTCTGATACAGTGATGGCGCACTCTTAAAAACAAAGGTCCTTTTGGGCATTGATGGTTTCATAAAGAACCTTTAAAATCCATGGAAAATTTCCATTGATTAAAAAGATTGTGAAAAAAAGCTTCTTCTAATTATTAAAATATTGTTCACACTAAGAAAAAAGGGTTCTTTTAAGAACTGTTCATAAAAAGAATCTTCATATTTAAGAGTGTAGCAGCTATGTTAACTCTACAGGAAACAATTCAGGAATATTAGCATCGATATTGCGAGTGCACATCCGCGATAATCACATCCCAGGATGTGCGATGTCAAGTATAGGGATCATAGTAGATACATGCTCCATATGGACCAGGTAATAGGTTAAAACGCACGTGATTCTTGGATTAATTGCAAGGTGTAACCATCATAGAGTGAAATTTATCATTTGCATGTGTTTAGGTCCTGTCAGATTAAACATTTAAGTGATTGTAAACCATTTAAGTGCAAGAAGACGCAAAAGAGAACTCAATTCAGAACTCGAGTGCTGTTTTCTGTGCGCACACACAGAGCTAACACCGAATTCTGTTCTCTTTCCATCTATTTGTGCTTGAACGGACACATGCACACAAAATTACTGTATGTCAAAATGCCCATCTCTGCGAATATCCTTGTAAACACAGTTGCTTATGGCTTACGTGAATGTAAACAAATGAGAAAGAAAATGGATGTGTACCATTATATTGGATTCATGCATTAGCTCTTAAAATCACTTTTACAAAGATTAATTATATTTAATTAATACAGTGAAGACTATGCAGTGTTATTTTACAATTGATTATTCAATTTATGTACCTAAATCCTGTTTCACTTAGCTGAAAAACATATGCTGAAGCACTGTTTATTTCATTTGTATCTTTGTATTTATATACGCTTGTAACTTGTTTATTTCCTATGCAAATTCACTCTCCAACAAAATCACCCCAATCATTCTAGAATAATTAAATCTTTCCAAATAGATATTCATTTGGTGAAACTGTATTTATAGCGCAATATATATCACAGAAAAACAAAATATCGCAATGTCAGTTTTTTCCAATATTGTGCAGCCTCTTCAAGGCTACACTTCAAACGAAGTTCTTTTTCGTTCTTCGTTTAGGGGTAAAACGTAGTTCGAAATGCGTGACCATTGATATACTATAATCGAACATCTGACGCCGCCCACACTGCTGAGAGCAGCGTTTAGATGAATATGTAAATATGTGCCATGCACTTTCATCTCAGTAACAAAATAAACACAACAAAAATGAGAAAAAAGCAAGCATTTTTATAGAAAGCATAAGAAAAGCGTCTGATCATAACAACATGGGTATTTTAGCACGAGCTCTGCAAATTAGCACTCAGTCACATCACGTTTATTTATATAGCACTTTACTCAATACATTGCTTAAAAGCAAGCAGCTTTACAGTATTAAACATGAAAAACAGTGTCAGTGCCTCATTTCATCAGAAGCATTACTTCATTTTACTATACATACTATAAAGCGGCTATCCAGTGTGTTCATGTTTTCACCTGCAGAGATCTTACGAACTCAAGCACACGAAATGAGTCAAAGAAGCGTTCCACACAAGTGAAGGCGGAGCCTCGGCGCACACCTCCTATTACGTTATCGTCACTGACCAATGGTGGCATGAAGGTGTTTTGCAGCTGAAGCAAACTTTACCTGAAAGTTCGCTTTGGCAAGCCGTTTCAAACTTCCAAAAAGAACACAAAACGAACTTCGTTTTGGCCTGATTTTGTTCGAAATGACGTCACATCAGTTCGTTCTTCGATTTCATTTGAAGTATATCGGGGCCTTAATAGACAACCAATAAAACTGGTTTGAAGACTGGTTAGAACAAGGGCTGTCAAACTATTTTTTTTTTTTTTTAATGTGATTAATTACATATGCCTGATTAATTTATCAAATTAAATCAGGCTTTAATTGAACCAAAGGTAGAAAAACATTAATAATCAATTTAAGTACGGATCAAGGGATTTGATTAATAGTGTAAATTTTTTAAAAATGTTACTTAATAATCAATCATACTAAATTAACAAGTTCCATTGATATCCCTAGCAAGAATTAAAAGACCTCTACCAATGAGTGAATTCACCAAACTAGAAGATATACCCTCAAAAACACAATGAGGTATCAAACAGTCCAAATTTGCAGGGATGACTATGACATGGCACCTGGATAAGGAATTGATTTCATCTGAGCTCCCGTAGTCTCTGCTTAGCCCTGGATGAAAGCAGTGCAGCACACACAAAACCACACATCAGAGCCTGATCCTCACTTTTCTGACCTAAACGCATACCGACAGAAGCACACAGCCAAAGCTTGCAGTCGACGGTCTCATTAAGGGAAGGAGGATCTTCAGTCAAACCGTTCATCATAATCACACACTGTGGAAAAACAGCAGCTACAGACTCAACTCAATGTGTGTAAACTTGTGAGAGTGGCATCTAAAAAACAAATCAACACTTATGAACTTGTATAAAACCATCAGAATAAAAACTCCTTAACCTACGCAAATTACATTCCACACTGTGATTGGCAGTTTTTTTCACTACATTCCACCTTATAAACAGAGACAACATGTAAAAGTTTGCTAATATGCAGTATATGCAAGTATGTCTTACATTCCATCCATTTTTCTATTCCATTGTGTCATGCTTCATCTAGCTGTTTCTAAACACATAACCTTATGTATGTACGCCAAATGAATTCAAGGTATAACGAATATTAATTAGATCATGCAGAAGTTGCTTGGCAACCTTCCATGAGCGTCCAGTGAAGTAACTTAATAAATATTCATGAACGACACCTTTACAACAAAACGATTCCTTAATTCTTCAGTTGATTAGCATTTAAAGTAGCTACTGATACTGAAATCAGCTCAAAGAAACACACCCCTCCCTGCATTCCTTCGCCCCCAAAATGCATGGACACGCAATGCAAGAGTGGATGTATCTTTATCATAGCTAAAGCAAAGCAAAATAATCCTTCTCAAAAAATAAAGCAAAGATGATGAACTACAAAGAAGAACTAAAAATGAACATACCGTACATACAGTACACAAGAGTATATAAAAGCAACAGTTTGTTGTTAGTCGGACACCAGCACACAAGCTCCAAACAAACAATGACACTCAAAACTGTCCTGTTATTGTAGCTAACATTACAACGACAGCATATTTTGGTCCTGTGAAACATAGCAAAACCAATATTATTCACATATGGAGCAGAAACAACGCAACCTCAGCACCCGTTTTCAGGCCTTCCCGCGTAGGTCTCTCCAGCGCTAGAAAGCTTTTCTAATATTAACATGGGTCCTAAAGCTCTTGCCTGATCATAACCCTTCTTTTTCCAGTGATATTCCTTTTATCTTTTAAAATGCCTCTTAGCCATCTCTCTTTCTACAGTCTTTCTTCAAATCTCCCTACTGCTCACTCTCTCTCCTCCCCCATCATGAGGGAATACGCCCCCTACTGCTGATTGGCTGCAAGCGTGTTACGGTGCTCAGTTCGATCAGAAATCACTTACTGCACTTTTAGGCCCTGTTTACACTATTGTGTTTTCGTTTTAAAACGCATAAGTTTTGCTACGGTTACCCCTGTCATTTACACTACACTGGAGTTTTCGAACCTTCACAACAGAGACTTTCGAAAACGCTGCAGATCCCGTTTTAGTTTGAAAACGGTTGTGTTTTAGTGTAAACGGACCAAAACTGAGACTTGAAAATGATGGCGTGGCTGCCCACATTCGCTCTGCGTATCCTTGACGACCGTGTAAACAATAACATGGAGACTGAACTGCAATCTTTGCTGGCTTTGGGGGCCGTTCACATATCACATCTTGTGCTTGCGCAAGTTCGTTATTTCAAATGTAGGCATGGCAAGTGCGCTCAGAAGCGACGTGACGTTTCTAAATGCACTAGTGTAAATGGGGCCTTTAATGTCTTCCTTTTAGCCAGACATTTTGTCCCCTTGGGCAAACTTCACATTACACCAGGGCTCGTCAACTGGCGGCCCGCGGGCCAAATCCACGGGCACCCCAACCTCCCTCCTCCTTTTTTCCTGGCGGTGCGGCTAAATTTGGTTAGATACGTGGCCACAGTGGTGCCTGCAGCTGTATGGCTATATACGCACTGTTCATACCATGCAGGCTCCTGAGAAACGCGTGTCCCATATTTCTGTCGACTTTCTTTTCCGTGAATTGGCCAAACGCGCTTGCATAACGATCTGAAACGATTTGGATTCGTTCGGACCGCTCTGTCACTGAATCATCTGAAGTTGTTTCTCGGTCAGTAACAACAAATCGCGCTGTTTTCTTGTGTTTCACTAGTTTACTCTGAACTTTATCAAACAGCGTTGTGACATCCAGTGCATTTTAATTCGACACACACCTCTCAGTTACAAACTACAAATCACTCAATGATTAAACTAGTTTTAAATCGGATGAAACAGCCTCAACATTCCCAACAAGACTGATGAGGAAAAAAGGAGAAACATTGTGCGACGATTGAAGTTAGAAGACTTTTAAATACCAAAATCTCCACCTTTACAAACATTTACCATGAGTGAACTGTAGTAATCTACCATGGTTTGTGGAAATGTGGAATATTTATATTGAAAACTATGTTATAGCCATTTATATTGCAATATATTTATTAGGTGGGTAGGGGAATATATAATTCATGTCTTTGTGAAGGTGTAGTTTTTACCTGTTTAGGCATTTTTATAGGCCTATATAACATATCATAATATAATATCATAGTGGTAGTGAGTGAGTAGCCATGTATGGTTTTACCTGTGGTTACCAAGTCTTACAGTGAGAATATTTTCATTTAAGCCTAATAATTAATAAAATAATTCTTACCAATAAGACAACACCCACCTGCCCACCTCAACTTTTTTATTTGATAATCCAGCCCTCGAATGAAACTACTTGAAGAGCCCTGCATTACACATTAACATTATGGTCTTTAAAAAATTGATTGTGCTCCTTACATTTACATTTATGCATTTGGCAGACAGTTTTATCTAAAGCGACTAACAATGCATTCAAGGTTCACATTTCATTAGTTCCATGCTTTCTTTGGAAATCTAAACCTCAGTCATGCTCTACTGTTTGACTTACAGAGCACAAGTGCTTCTGAACAAAAAATAAATCCCTATTACTACAACTACTGAAAACAGACTATTATTATTTAGGAGATATAATGGGAATTTAGATCACTTCAATGTTAAACAGCACAAATGCAATGTCAATTTAAAGCAGAGAATTGGAGCATTAGCAAAAGATTCACTTGCGGAGACCAGAGGTCAACGATCCCTTAAAGCTTGCAGCGTTCCATTCAATAACATGAAGAATCCCGCCTCCTTTCTATAATAAACATTATGCCAGTCTATCACTTGTTTTCAAAATTTGTATTAGCCAGTGCCATACGTGGGAGAATTACTGAGAGGCCACTCTGAGCACTTACAGGCAGATGTATCCATAAAAACCCTCTTATTCTAATTCAATTCACTGGAACGTTGCTTATATTTTATAATGCGCAGCTGCACAGTTAAGTCTGTCTTGCCTCTCAATGCATTAAGAATGACCAGCGAGTTAATTATCAGTAATGACAGGGAAAACAACAAGTAGTCTTGGCATAATGGATTTACAGCATCGCACACACCGAGGCAGAATACACATGACAACAAATAGTAAAAAAATAAAAGAAAATATGCCAATTTTTTTTTTTTTTTTAATGAAAGCCTGAATTACGAGCCCTAATTATTCCTGTCCTTCTTGACATCTTTTTCAAACCGCCATGACTAATTGACTGGTAAATATATCAAGATGTCATTTTCTGGCAATCGGCGGTCAAGACTAGCGTCATTTGCTGTTCACAGACTGAGACCCCTCGCTAATAATCTTGGATTTGCCTGAAGACCGACAGGGATGTAAAAGCTGAAGTGCGTAATTTCTGTGGTAAATGGATTTGCAAAAAAGTAATTTAAATAATTTTCCAACAAACAAATAGTCCTGCCCCAAAATAATACCACTGGTTGAGTGTGTAGTTTAGTTGGTTGTCTCTGCACATGAAACAGGGATAGGAGAGATTATTTTAAAATTTAATTTTAATGATAAATTGATGATTGATTCAATGTTAATAATTTAATTGATTAAGCATCAAGTTTTATTGGATAAACAATTAAACAAAAAGTTATGAATTATGAGGAAAATGCTAATAAATTAAGTATTGTTATTTAAATTCTAGTTAAAAATTAACAACTAACCATTCATTTTAATGATAATCAACTATGAAAATGTTTGAAAATTCAGCCAAATTAAATATACATGGATAGTATAAACTATTTTAATAGTGAAATAATTACACACCTCAGCTTTAATGAATAATGAATGATTAATTTAATGTTTAACTGATTAAGATTAAGTTTTATTAGCTTTAAACAATTATGAACAGCAAAAAAAAAAAATAGTATTAAATCAAATGTTCAATGAAAATGTTATACAATATTTGGAAAATACTGATACATTCTTAAGTATTTTTATTTAAATTATAGTTAAAAATGGACAACTAATTATTAAATTGTTAAAAGTGCCCCATTATGCTTTTTTGAATATTACCTTTAATTCAGTGTGTAATATAGCTGTTTGTTAAGTGAAATGTCTGCAAAGTTTTAAAAATCAATGTGCATGAAGGAAAAAAAAATCTGTTGAAACGAGTCATCAGCAATTCAAGCAGTAGCGGCTCCTGACTGTAAATTTAGGTAGGGCGGACTCTGAGTCTTACCGCTAGTTTATGATAAATATTTCAGCAAGCTTTACATTCTAATCGCTAAACACACGCAGAACACTTTTGGCAGAGGTTGTGTTATTCAGCCTGAGGGTGGTACTATAATGTTGATTGACAGGCTTTAAGTACACATGATACATGCATAGAATTGCCTTAATGTAGCACTTATTGCCTCAGAATGTTGTTTTTAAAATATTACAAGTTGTGGAGGAATTCCAGTGAGGAAAAGAAAGTCATGTCTATTCTCATAACAAACAAAATTTAAATATGGTAATAGGTAGGGGTGTGACGAGACAGCTCACAAGACGAGACAAGACATGAGACTGAGTTCACGAGAACGAGACAAGATTTTTAAGAAATCCTCAATGACGAAATACATGACCAGAAATGCCAGTGCATTTGAAATGTTTTAACTAATCATCTTGTAATGAATGTCATTTCAGTTCTACTTTCTAAATATGAATTATCATATGCAGTAAAAGGCAACAACACTCAAGCACTGTAAAAGGTTTTACCACAAACTCAACTGACTGGCTTCTCTCCTGTATGATTTCATATGAGTCTCTTCAGACCTTAGAACTGTACCTAATTTATGAGCTTCTACAACTTTTTACCTCCTAACTGATCCTAACTCACAAATTGATCATAGAAATAAAAACAGTATAAATAAAAATAAATAACACAGTTCTTTCTTAGTCTTATTAAGTGAAAAGAATAAGTGCAACCATGATCAAAGTACTCTTTCAATATTTAAAGTGCACTGCAAATAGACAAATTTTTTCTTCAAGCATGATACAGAGCTAAGAGATGGTTACAACTACACAGCCTAGCCTAAGATAGCTTTTATAATGGGAGATATCTGCATGCATCAGGGAGCCACTCTGAAAATGCGGGATAATGAAATCACGTTTGAATGTGTGCTCGCGTTTTACTTTCGCTTTCGATTTCGCAATCGCGCATACTCCGTGAATACTTGGAGCGGAGGTGGTGTGCACGAATTCTAAAATACAAGACATTTGTCAGAATATATATAGGCATATTCTATCCTAATTTCACCCTCACACTCTGTCATGGCAATATCGCGAGACAGCTTTTCACCACGATGAGAAATGTCATCACATTTTAATATTGCAAGATCTCGTGGCATGAGATCTTACCACAACCCTAGTAATAGGTATTTTGTTTCCAACACTCACTGTAAGTGGTAGGCCAATCAACAGACTGGGCCATCTGACCAATCAGGACAGAGTAGGCTCACGGTAAGGAGTGGTTAGAGTGACTGAATCTTTGAACAAACCGTTTTCAGACTCTGAGTTGTTGCAATATTTTAATGTATATTATGAGAAAATTAAAGTGTTTTTGACCTTGGATGCATGTAAATCTATTGTAGGAGACTCCAAAACAAAATTAGGAATCTTTAAAGTAGCATAATAGGGGTACTTTAATGATAACTGCCCATGAAAATTATAGAAAATCAAGTCAAATTAAACACATTCAGCTAAATGAATTTTCTTCAACGAATGATTAGCAACCTTTAATATATCTGCTCTGAAAAACAACTGCTAAATCTCCTTCCACAGTACACCATTGTTTAACTAGAGCAAGGATCAAAGTAAACTGCTTCTGTATTGACTGCATGAAAATCTCTACTGTTCACTAATTGGCCTTATATTACACCCTTTACACTGTCCTGAATGGCCTTATTGAATTACCATTACATTGAATTGAATTATTGTTTCTACATTACTAAAGAGGACCATAAGATGCTAATCTACCTACTGCACTGACTTATAATTTGTCTGCATTAAGCTGAGGTTTTTCTTGAAAAATGATATTTTGGGCATCTATATTACAATTGTTTTATCGTACAGGTACACAGAAAAATCAGTCACAGAAGTTAGCATCTTGAACGGTTGATAAAACACTGCATTTCTCTAAAAATCCATACACTGCATTTTTGCATACTAATGTTTTTGAATATTTCAACTGATGTCAGTCATGTAGCAATGTCAAATCAAGGCTCTCTCTCTCTGAAAATATGCTAAATTAATTAACAGAAATATACAGGGGTGAATAAGCAATCCAGAATTTGCAGAAATGGCCTTGGAGAAGAGCCACGAAGTATTAAAAAGCTTGAAGGTTATGAAACATGATTATTTAAGTTGGTAATCATCAATTTCTGAAGCCAAATGAGTAGTTAATGAGAAGCTAAATATGCCATACTGTGCTATTAGCATCGTATATACATGGAAAACAGTTTGTCAGTATCAAAAAGACAAGGCTCTGTTCACACTTAGAGGCCGTTCACGCAGGACAAGGGGCTGTTCATGTAATAAATGTACTTTAAGTCACCTTAGATAACAACATCTGCTAAACAAATATATTTAATTGCAATTAATGAGTAATGAATTTAAAAGAGATAAAACTAGCATGCAAGAGAGAAAAGGAAAGAAAAATCAAAAAGAAAGATGAAACTACCTCCTGCACACTCAGGCCTTCTTTCTGCATGAAGTAGTGCTTTTTAAACTCATAATAGGAGTTGTACTGGTGCCAGGACTGCAGGAAGTCAAACCTTTAGGGTGTAGAAGACACACACACACACACAGAGAGAGAGTGTGGTTTATAGTTATTACATATTACAGTGATCTAATAGGTGCAGTGAGACCACCGCATCTGAAGGATGACTGTAACGAGCAGGAGTGTAATTGCTTACCGCGGGTCATTCTTGGCACGCACGCTGGTCTCGAATTTCACTCCGTTTCTGGCCACATATTCAGCTAGTTTGTCAATGACAGGCTGGATGTCAGGAGGCGGAGGGATGATGGCTGCGACAGGAGCGGCAGGGGCTGCCACCGTCGAGGCGACGGTGGTTTGAGGAGGGCGAGAACTGATGGATGAAAAGAAAAATAAAGACGCATATAGGATTTTTGAAATACTGTAATCTCTACAGAAAGCAAAGTCAGATGCACACCTGGAAGTTGGAGGGGCAGCAGGAGCAGAATGGGAGAGCGGAGCAGACGCAGGAGCTGACACCGTGACTGGACCTGAAACAGGGGCTGATGGGATTGCAGCTGCAGGATCCAACAAAGGTGTGGTGCCAGGGGGAGGAGGAGGACCAGATGCAGGAGGTGCTGACAACATGGCAGCGGGCAGCGAGGTGTAATAGGCGCTGGCGTCAATCCCAGGTGGCGGCGGAGCAAGGCAATATGTACCATCAGGCAACATACAGTAGCCATAGTACATTGCTGCCACATTTGCTGTGTGAAATACATACACACACACACACACACACACACACACACACAAACACACACACAAACAAACAAACACCACACAGAATTCCTTAATATGATGCACGAAAAAAATAAGCGTTTTCTAATTGAATAAGTTTAAAAATGTAATTCATTCCTGTAATGACAAAGCAGAATTTTCAGCAGTCATTACTCTAGTCTTCAGTGTCACATGATGCTTCAGAAAAAGTGGTCAGAAAACACTATTATGCTGATTTGGTGTTTGAGAAACATTTCTTACATCAATGCTAAAAACAGCTGTGCTATTATTTTTGTGGAAAGCACAATATTTTTTCACAATATTTCACAATATTACACATTTTTTCCAGTGTTCTAAAGTTCAAAAAGCATTTATTTGAAATAGAAATTATGTTTAATGTCTCTTTTGAACTATTTATTGCATCCTTGCTGAAAAAAAAAAAAGGATTTACTGACCCCAAAACTTTGAACAGTAGCTCACAGTAGCTCCACAATTTTTATATTTAATTATAATATCTCTGCCTCATTTTCTCTGCCCCAATTTTAACGTAAAGACGGAGCTTCATTTTGGTGATATTTGTCGAGCCCTGCATTAAACATTAGTCATTAATAGTATTTCTGCTTTGGTTATACTGCCAGGAAAGTACACTGAGAGAACTGCTGATGCAAATTAAGAATTAAAATAATCTACGTTTGGATCACTGTCCGCATAATTAAATTTTCTTTTCAAGTAGAAGATAAAAAGCGAACAGAAGAGAAAAAAACATTCGTTTGTTCTGCTCTACCACAAATAATTAGGATCAAACTGTCCTCATGTTGAGATGGCAAGTATGTAAAGACATACAGTTCTCGAAAAACACTTAATAAAGCCTAATTACAGTCAACCGCTGCTCCTTTCCTTCAGTCAACAGTTATGGTGGCAGAAAAGAACCATTAAACAAAGCAGTTTAATAAAAACCCAATGCAAACAGAGCCGCGAGTTCAAGCTCTGTTCAGATCTACACAACTGAATCAGTGCTTTTAGGCAAATACAGAACATATCTGCTATGTGCACATTTTTTTTTTAGAGGCTTAAAGGTTTAGTTCACCAAAGAATAAAAATTGTGTCATCATTTACTCACCCTCATACAGGTTTAGAACAACATGAGGGTAAGTAAATGACAAAATTTACATTTTCAAGTGAATTATTCCTTTAAGTGAGCACAGAGGTGTTTAGACTTCACAAAGGTAAAGACATGGACCTGCAGAACTCTGACAATGATGAAACACTACAAAAGAAAAAATAAAAACATTTTAAAGCAAAAAGAATTAAAGCAACGCCATCCCCTGGGTACTCTTGAAGTCAGGGCTGTTAAGGACCTAGAAGAGACCAAGAGTCCTGCTCAATTGGGTGAGTTTAGCATTCTGTCTGACTACAGCCACACATCAAAGAGAGTTGAAAGAGGAAGGGGAGAGGGAGGAGAGGGGCGCTGGGAATCTGGACACAACTACATTTACTTCATGACTGACTGTGAATGTGTGAATGTGCACGGGAGTGTGGGGGGAAAAAAGAGAGAGAAACTGAGCGCAAGAGCCAAACAAAAATGAGCAGAAAGACCAAGGGAAAGAAAAAAAGAGAGACCAGCAAAGAGATTCGTGGGGAAGAGAAGAGAAAGGAGAGAGCGAGAGATGTGTGTAGCAAGTGTATCTCCAAAATTCTATTTGAGATGTGGCAGAACTAGGACTGAAATTTTGAATGAAACAACTTTAAGATTAATATTACGAAACAATATTATGCAACAATATTTCATCTACATTTATTTATATGCTAGACTGTAGTAAGTGGGATGATGCACAGTCAGCACTCATTATTGCAAAATAAACCCCTTGAGCACACAGTATGGTAAAAAAAAAAATTAATAATCAGAACAGAAAATGTAAATAAAATATAAAGCTAATGTAAATAAAACTGAAAAATAATCGCATGCATTAAAGCATGAATTTTGACAGCCCATATACATAAATGTATATATATATATGTATAGTGTGTGTGTGTGTGTGCATATATATATATATATATATATATATATATATATATATATATATATATATATATATATATATATATATATATATATATATATATATATATATATATATATATATATATATACATATATACATACACACACACACACACATAATTTATGCATTTTTATATATATATATATATATATATATATATATAAATAAATGCATGCGGTTATTTTTCTGTTTAACGTGTTAAAAATATTTTTTCTGTCATCCAGACTCATCCTTTTGACAGCAGTAATATATCAAATATATAGTAATATACTGAATAACTTTAGCACACACACATTCAAATGATTCAAATAATTTTTATATATTACTATAATATTTCCTTAAATATGCTAATATATAAAACATTTACATTTTTAAAATAAAAATCATTTTTAATGCAATGTGTTTAGAACTGGAAGTCACAGTTTGATCAAATATCTGCATTTAAATCAAATAATCAAAACAGATGATTATGTAATCATTTTGACAGGCCTATTTCCATCAGAGAACATCATAACCATATTACTGTATGACATCACTGCCCCATAAAAACCACAGCAGAATTCACACATCTCATAACTAATAGGTCCATCTCGAGCTTAGCAGGCTTCATTTTCAATGATGGGATCTAATCGTTTAGGACGTCTCCCTGTGGAAATGAAGAGGTAGAGAGCTGTGGAAGATCCAGAGTCGAGCATTTGCTGCTGGATTTGACTCGAGCGCCATTTGAGAAAGATTAGCCTAAAGAATCAACAGATAATCCTCAATGCCTGAGGGAACACGTCTCAAACGCAAACAAATTTATGCTTACTCTGGCAAATAAGTCTGTGAGTGAGTTCTCTTCAATGAATTCTTTTCTGAATCTCACCCCAGCTGGCTAAGAGAGGCTGTAACACGGAATAATCCTAAGACTTGAACTGAGCATGAAGTGTAATACAGAGGTTAACGGACAAGTCCTAATGGGATGAGATGGGATTTGCAAAGAATGAACCGATTCTGACTCTTGATTTTAAAGCTGCAGTCCGTAACTCTTTTTGGTTAAAAATGATCCCAAAACAATTTTTGAACAAGTACATAACCAGCCAGTGTTCAAAACTATCTCCTTACCTTAGCCCGATTTTACAATGGTAAGCTTGTAATAATGTTTTCTAATTCGAGTGGTACTGGTAGGTTTCCGCGGGAAATTCGAGCATGTCACTGTTATGTCTTTACTTTACGAGCAGCCGTGCCGATGCACAACCCACGTAAAGATTATAATTTTGCAAATAACTGCAATTGCAGGTTTCAGACAAAGAGGCAAAACTTACGGAATGCAGCTTTAATGAGGGAATTAAAAAAAAAAAAAAGTTTTCAACATTTATAATAATAAGAAATGTTTCTTGAGCACCAAATCAATAAGCATATTAGAAAGATGTCTGAAGGATCACGTGACACTGGACTGGAGTAATGATGCTGAAAATTCAGCTTTGCCATCACAGGAATAAATTTATATTTACATGACATTTTATATATATTCATCTAGGAAACAAAATTACTGTTCTGTTTTTACTGTATTTTTTTTTTTTTTTTTAAATAAACTTTATAAAAAATCTTACAGACTCCAAAGTTTTTGAACAGTACTGCATATAAACAGCATGACTTCATTCAAAAACCATTTAAACTGATTCAATGAGAGAGTAATCCGTTTTAGACCAGTGAGTTCATCTATGACTCATTTCTGAGTGGTTTAATTCATTTAAAAAAACTGACTCAGAAAAATCATTCGACTGTAAGATCACAACCCAGGTAAAACAATTCCTTTGCTGTACATGTAATACTATCAGAGTAGTTTACTATGGTGTTCTATACCAAGACTATATTAACCTATTTATGCAGTGCCAAGATCTAACGACAATGGTTATCACTGTAAAACCACAAAGAAAAGTACTCTGAACACTAAAAAGACTCATTTTACAACACATCATGACTCATTATATAAAAATAGACAACTTATTCTGCTGGGATTGCAGTTTTGGCAGCAGCTTAGTCCAGTAACTGATCAGTTCAAAAGGTCACACCTCCCCACTGTCAACATACTTAATAAACTGCATTAATCATGCGAGCTGAATGGATGTGGATCACCAAGGTCTACTGAACCCTGGGAAAATGAGAGCGTAATTGTTCTATTGGTGTGAAACAGACAGAATGGCCTGCTATTTTCAGCAGAAGAGCGATGTCTTACTGAAGTAATGGGGAGGGTGAAGCTGGCACGGTGTGTGGTGTGGTGCCAGGGTGACTCACGGGCAATGAGCAGAGCATTCTGGGACAAACGAGCAGAACGGCGCGCGTAACGTAATAAATCTGGAGTCTGCCTAAGCTATGGCCGCTGGCCGTAAACAAGGATTTCCAATAAGGCTTGAGGTCACCCAGCCGTGTACGTCTCTCAATCCCGCTGAGTGCACACTTCCATGAGCCTCATGACATCCCACCACCAGTTAACCAAAGGAATCTGTTTTTATAAAACGTTTTCTGCTTTTGTTGTACCACATGGTTGGAACTTGATAGCAACCGGTTTAAAATATATATCAGGCAGAGGAACTAATTCAAACTTGATTTGGGCATGGAGGGAACAATGTTTAAACAAACTTCAAATTTACTGCCAAGCACCCCTCAAAGACAAATACACAGCAAACCTCTGATACAGGCCAGAGCCTTGGAAAAATAACCCTCATATTTGGACAAAGATTATAGGATGACTGTGGTTAAGCCCACAGAACCTCTTTGTAATGCTGTTAATCCTAGAAAATACACATTTGCAGTCAAAGTAGCTTTTCTTTTGAGAAACTAGCCCACTGAAGCGCCTTCGGGCACTGTAATCCTGTGGCACTTCCCTCAAGAAACCAGTAGTGCTCTTTCAGTCAAGCTAATTGAGACAAATCAGCAGTCCCAGCTTGAGTGTTTCACCAGCTGAGCGCTAAATTCTCTATTTCCAATAAAAGGCGAATTGCTCGTTCCCCACAGTACCTTAAAACCTTGCGAGTTAAAGCAAAAGAACCAGCTAACGGCAAATGGAAGATTAAACGCCATGGGACTCTGGAGGACAAAAACCTTCTGTTATTCTCTTTGGTCAGAATAAATCTACTGGTGCTTGCCGTCATAATTTGTCTTGGCAGTTCCAAAGGGAAATTTTTTTTTTTTTTTTTTTAAGTATGACCAGGTGAGAGGATAAAACTCTGAGTATGTAGTGTAGGGAAATCAAAAAATTAATAATTATGATTTTGATCATAATTGACCATTCGCCAGGAGTTTGATTGACAAGCGATCTAACCAATCATAATGCCGAATCCACCATTTTGTCCGACAAAGCAGTTAGAAGATTAACCTCGGCGGACTTGAACTTAAAAAATTGTGTGTACTGACGTCTTTCCGCGTTTGAAACAACATTCCTTCTCATGTTCATTCATGTTTATTTGATGCTTTAAATTAACTAGTAGGAAGAGATGATCGGTTCACGAGCCGCTTGAGCTGAGGCACTACAGCGATCTGTCAAGACTTATTAAAGAGCCACAAAATGTTTTTTATTGTCCGAATTTCTTAAAAAAAATTTCACAATTTGAAAGCAGGGACTTTGTTTAATATCATAAGTAACCTGCTCTGTCTTGTCTGTCGACGTGTTGTCAGTGTCCTCTTTGTCCTTCGCGATGTATTTTTCACTCTGTGTGGTGTGACAGTGCCATGGCTTGTCGGATAAAGCAACTAAGGGGGGTGGGTATTTGCGAAGGGTCAGTTGTCCTACTAACTATAATTAGTTGCCCAGCCAAATTATGAAGACAAGCAGCAGCTTTATTCTACCAAATAGCATTATACAAGCTATTGTAAGCATAATTATGCCTGATTCAGTGTTGCTACTGTTAAATAAACCTTCATTAAAACTTAAATTTAAATAAAATTCAGAAATGATGACTAATAAAATAAGTTTAGGTCCTAAAATAACTAAAGAAATAATCTAAAATAAAAATAATTAAAAATAGAAAAATTAAAAAAACTGATAAAAATGACAAAAGCACATAAAATTACTAAACTTACTTTAAAAATCTAAAAATGAAAATCTAAAAATAAAAGCAAATTCAAAATATTAATAATACTTGTAAAATTATTAATAATAATTAATATGAATAATTAATAAAAATGACAAAAGCACAAAATTACTAAAACTAAAAACCTGAAAATAAAAACCTAAAAATAAAAGCTAATTTAAAATATTAATAAACACTACGATATATAGTACTAAAATATGTATACAATATGTAGTACTAAAATAATACTATAAATAATAATAAAATACTATGAATAATTCTAAAATAACATTATACTTAACTAGTGATGGGCACATTCACAAGTTGAGAAAGGTGTTTGCTAAATGAAATCATTAACGTTTTATCAGTAAATCAAAACTTCAACTTCACATCTGTCCTCTTGGCAGCAGCAAAAAAGTTATTTATTTTTTAATGCATTGACACAAAAGCAGATGCAACAAAAAATGTTCTTTTCCCATTATAATTAGCAAATCTATACACATCGCACAAATCTCTTATTTGTGTCTATGCGCTGTTAATTATTACATTAGGAAGTTATAGTTTTGGCATGTTGCTCGTTTGCCACATTTCAGTTACTAAACCTCAAGCAAGTGCTGCAATATCAAGCAAATCCAATATTATTCCAAATTACCACTGATTACTTTTTGCTTCGCTTCTAAAGCTGCTTTTTGAGCATCAGGTGCACTCATTTTGGCAACACGAACAGAAAGCACGCATCTGTGGATCAGACTGCTTGAAACTCACTCATTAGAAGCAGATGCTATTACTGACAGACTTATAGACTAATTTGAGCGCCTTTGATTCGCCACTGTATACACACGCACAACGGACATGTCTGTGATTGGTTTTGGTGCTCAACAGCTGCAAAAATCTGAGGATGTAATGAGAATCAATTTAAGTGTTGAAAGAAAAACTGCATTTAAAGTTGTAAAGTTGTGGAATGAGAACTGACTAAAGATAAGGAGGGCAGTCTGCCCGCTTTAGTACTTAATTTAATGAACTTTGCTCGCACTGAAGGGTCAGCTTCATTGCCATGTTCACTCAAGGATGCCCTGAAAATCAATCATTCTAAAAATAATTCAAGATGTTAATGATTTGCCACAATCTTTAAAGAGCTGGCATTGTAGTCCTCACCCACTTCCATTAAAGGCTCTTCTCAAGAGGTAATGTGTCTTTGTTCATCAGCATGAGACAACTGACCACATCCAATACAGACAAACAGAACTCTATCATGCTGCAGTTTCAGTTTGTGTCAAGCTTTATGGAGCATTTTAAGTCTAAGCACACCGCAAATGTCAAGCCCATTTATGTTCACCATATGTTAAAGCACAAATCTGTTCAAGTACAGCAACCAAAATGACTAACAGTATAAGTGCAGAGAAATATTTTTATATAGCACACCATAAAATATGCATACAGAAATTTCCACGACTATGTTAACCAAAGTAATTTTGGCATGCATACTGTAACTTAACCTGAAATTGTTTCTTTGGGTCCACTTCAGTTGTTCATATTTATTTATTTATTTTTATTTTTTGGAACCCAGTCATGTTAATTATTGTCATGTAATGCTGAATAATTAATAATGATGATGATAATAATAATAATAATAATAATAATAATAATAATATTGATAATAATTATTAGTATTACTACAAAATAAATTACAACAATACTACTAATACTACTACTAAATACTACTAATAATAGTGATAATAATAACAATAAACAATAATACACAATGGGCTGAACAACTGATGAAAATAAAATCAAAATCAAGATATGCATGCTAGTGGAATTATTAAACTGCATTATAATTAAGATTAATAATTATAATGATGATAATAAAAATTATGATAATAATGATAATGAGGATAATGATGATGATGATATTATTTTCATCAGTTATTCAGCCCAATGTGTAGGGCCCTATGACAACGCGGACGGAATCGCGGAACCCATTCATGAAAACGGAATTTACTATATAACGCAAAATGTCATGGAATTTGTCACATTTTTGATGAATGAATAAAAAGCAGGTCAGTACACTTAAATTAAATCGCGATATAGACTAGTGTCTGTGAATATTAAACCGCAAAAAGACTATTTAAATATGAATCCTGCTTGTCTGTATGTCTCTGAAATTAATGGCACAGAAGCACGGTTTCATTTAACTCACACACACACACACACACACACACACACACACAGAGAAGCACATGTGACGCTCGCTGTGTTTTCATCCTCTGTCGCCTTACTATATGAGGACATGAACGCACAAAATTCATCTCCAGCGCTGCTCTGAGTCACTTCATCAGCATTTTACCGCTTTGTTTGAGAAAATCTATCGTCATACCATAAACACACAGAAACTCAAAGCTCTTGGCAACCCGTCAAAATAAAAGTTTGATTTAACTTGACAGAAACATTACTGTTGTACAGTAGAATTGAGATACGTTTCAATGTAATAATAATACTAATACTAATAGACTTAAAAATAATAATAAATTATTAAAACTATATTTTTAAGGAACAATCTCAGTTTTTTTTCCATGTTTTAATTTTAACAGTAAAGCTCTGTTGTGCAGCACTTTGTTTGATAAAAAAAAAGTTTAATTTCATAATTAAAAGATAAATTAAAATAATGTTATCCATTCATTTGATTGCCAGAAAAATTAAAATACGCAAAAATTTCATAAAATAAATTTTTAATTAATAATTAATTAATTAATTAAATTAGACATTCTTTTTGATTATTAAAATTTAATTTAACCATTAAAATCGAGCCCAAAATATTAAAATGGAAAAAAAACAGATTCCAGAAAAATTAAAACTGAAAAAATGGAATTTGAAAAAAATAAAACGGATTTCATAGGGCCCTGAATGTGTATTATTATTATTATTATTATTATTATATTAATAATAATAATAATAGAGCTGAACCTTTAATGAAATAAAGTCAAAATAATGATATGCATGCTAGTCGAATTATTCAACTGCATTATAATTAAGATTAAAAATAACAACAATGATAATAATAATGATTATTATTATTATTATTATTATTACTACTATAAATAAATTACAATAATAATAATAATAATAATATGCATAGGGCTGAACAATTAAGGCAAATAAAATCAAAATCATGATTATAATTAAGATTAACAATGATGACGATAATAATAATAATAATAATAATAATATGCATAGAGCTGAACAATTAAGGAAAATAAAATCAAAATCATGATTAGAATTAAGATTAATAATGATGATAAAATTATGATGATGATGATGAGCATGCTAGTGGAATTATTCAACTGCATTATAATTAAGATTAACAATAAACATTGATGATAATAATAATAATAATAATCATAATTATTATTATTACAAATAAATAACAACAACAACAACAACAACAACAATAATAATAATAATAATAATAATAATATGCATAGGGCTCAACAACTGAGAAAAATAAAATCAAAATCATGATATGTATGCTAGTGGAATTATTGAACTGCATTATAATTAAGATTAATAATAATAATAATAATAATAATATTCACAGGACTCAAAATCATTAATCATAATATACATGTTAATTAATAAACTACATTATTATAATATAATGATGATAATAATGTTAATAATGAGCATAGGTCTGCAAAACTAATGCAAATAAAATCAAAATCCTAATATGCATTCATGATTTTGATTTTATTTTTTTCATTAATTGTGAAGCCCAAAACTCTTCAAACTTTTAAAAAGCTGTTCCATGACCTTTTGTTCAACCATATAGATGATTTGGTATCATACTTACGGTCAGAGCTGTATTCCACCTGTGTGGTTACTGCCACCGGCTGATGCTCTTCCTCTGCTTTGGGTGCCATCGCCACAGCACCATTATTCTCCTGTTGGGCTTTTCGAACGAGCGCTGCCAACGGGTGATCTGGGTCAATGACCTGCAGAGGCTATGACACATGAAAACATATCGTCAATGGGCTGTGCACTACTTTCCTCAGTATATATATATCCCATCCAGAAAATGTGTGTAAAGCTGTTTAAACAAAACAGAAAAGATTTATTTGCATGTAACCATACAACGGAGTTAAGTCAATAAATCAGGTTTTAAACCTAGCCAGTATTTTGTGTTCCCCTTGGAGAATCAATTCACTGGAGCACATTGATTTGTAGTTATTTCAGCTGGCTCTGTGGCAGATCCTTCCAAAATTTTTGCAAAGTTTGGCTGCATTTAGTTCTTTTCCTTGCCCATGTGAGACACCGCTCCAATTGTGTATAAGGTAGCCAGTCAAACAATGTAAGAAAAAGACGTCTAACATACTGGGATGTCCCTACGAACCAAAGATTTCAAGTCTGCACTCGTCTCTCCTCAGTACTTCCTGCCACTGGATGTCACTCCATGCTTTATAGACTTTTGCACGGTGTCATCACTTCTGCTTGTTGCCGTCCTGCATGAACAGATTCTTTCCCTACCCTGCGAGACCACTTCTTTTTAGAAAACAGGCTGAACACGCACTTTACTGGAATCCCTTCTGTCCTCTAAGGAGGTGACCTTTTAAGTACTGTTCACTAGATGCAGACAGCTTTTTTGTCTTCCAGTGCATTTTCTGTCTAGTCTCTCTAAATGTCTACACCGTATTATGACACCACGTCTTAAAAATCCATTTTGCTTGCCTGTTGCTCACTGAATAACAAACATATAGTTTAAGAAACAACATGATGGTGAGGAAACAACAACAGAATTTTCATTTTTGTCTGACCTATTCCTTCATCAGAAGCTTATTCAGCTGTAGTACTACTTTTCACCACTAGAGGTGATATCTTACAAGTATGAGCTCTTGAATATTCATCACATGGCAGAAATTATTCCTCAAAGGCTCATACTTCAAGCTTTTAATGAATGAGCTCTCTGGGTAAAAGGTTCTATCTTGTGTGTACGAAACTGTCTCCATTTTTAATATTTCCAAACATACAGACAAAAGAAAATGTAAGAGAAAGGACAAAAGTATATTATCTATAAGGCAAAGCTACTTATCACAAAGGCAAAAGTTTGTTAATCTTGTGTTTTAATGACTTAAAAAAACTAAACATCTGGGTTTCTGTGATGGATTGAACATTCCTGGTGCAAACTGGGATGATTTAAATATGTCAAGGAAGTCATTTAGCTGGCTAACATAAATGAGGTCCTGTGGAAATTGTGTGAATGATTTGTGATAGTCCTTGATACAGAATTTAAAATGAGGTGAAAATTATAAACAAACCACCATATGCCATAATTTTTCCAGCAAGTCTGTTTATGAATGTATAGCTGTCATGGAATTTCATTAGAGCTGCATAATTTCTTGCCAATTAAAAACATTATAAACCTAATAAATGTAGGGCCTGATTTCACAGACAGGGCTTAGCCTAAGCCAGGATTAGGCCTTAGTTCAATTAGGATATTTAAGTAACTTTTATAAGCATACACTAGAAAAACACATTACTGGTGAGACAAAACAATGGCACTGACATATTTTAAGATATGTCAGAGCAAGTTGCTTTCAGTTAAAACAGCTCAAACATGTATTTTAGTCTAGGACGCCAAAACCGCACTTCTGTATTCTTCAAAAATGTCCTACGCCTTCCCTATTCAACTTACAGAAAAAAATGGAACTGGCGCCGCGTTCGTTCCATAAGTAGAATAGGGAAGGCGTAGGACATTCAGCGTAAGCTTTTTGAAGAATACGAAAGTATGGTTTTGGCGGAACCACTTGGAAGGCGATCATTTGTTTATATAAAGCATTTACATTTAAATTTTTTTTGAAAATGACCGATCGTTTCGCTAGATAAGACCCTTATTCCTCGTCTGGTATCGTTTAAAGCCCTTTGAAGCTGCACTGAAACTGTAATTTTGACCTTCAACCGTTTGGAGGCCACTGAAGTCCACTATAAGGAGAATAATCCTGGAATGTTTTCATCAAAAACCTTAATTTCTTTTCGACTGAAGAAAGAAAGACGAACATCTTGGATGACATGGGGGTGAGTAAATTATCAGGAAATTTTTATTTGAAAGTGAACTAATCCTTTAAAACGCTGTACTATGCTGACAGGCCACTAGTTGGCAATGTCACATTGTAAAGAAACACCACGCACCTATTAGTCTCAGCCTCAGACGTCATGCACACGGACTGTTGGTTGAACGTCTGATGCATTTGGCATGCTTAAAAACTACTACTACTACTACTTCGTGCATATTCAATGTAGTGACGATGCAAGCTGAATCTAAAAACATGAACGATTTAGAAGAACAACACCATAGCGACGAAACGCGCTCTGTCCGTTTAGGGCTGCTGTAGAAACATGCCGGCGCATAATGGCGCCTTGATATGGAGGGGGGACCCAGTGTATGAGATAGAAATGACTCATTCTAAGGTAATAAAACATAACAGTTCATTATTTAAGGTCTTTATACACCATTGAAAACATAGTTATGTATATTATATTGCATTTCTGTCAATAGATCCTCCCAAATTTTACACATTGCACCTTTAACTGGAAACACTTCAGGAGTTTCGAAGTTGTCATCTGGTTGGTTGAATTCTACAGGATGTCTGGGAGACGCATGTGTCGCGTTCTTTAACGGTCCGCCTCGAAACAAATGCCGTGACGCCAAACCCCCTAAACGCTGGATTTTCAAAAGTATGTAACATTCGTGGCTCCATTGTTGCAGTTTTTAAATGAATAATTTATTAGATGCACACCGGTCTGTTATTGTAGGGACACTAACTTTATATTTCACAACCCCAAACACGACGCGGAACAAAGCGAACTGCGATTGGTTGCGTTACATGTCAGTCAAACATCCTCTTAGGCAGTCCTTGGCCAATGAATGCTGCGAAAGAGTCCAGACCTTCTGCTGTTAGTCTGAAGGTCTGGCTACGCGAGACTACACGCCTATAGACACCTAATACGCATGTGCATGACGTCACCATTTTCACAAATTTGCGCTTTTATAGTTTACACGGAGATGATAACGATGTTGTTTTCAAAAACTTGCACTTTGAATCCCGTTTTCAAAAGTTTGCGCTTTCAGGCCCCCAAAATGCCATTATCATGTAAACGAACAGCCAAATTCCTAAAAAGTTTTCCATTTTTAGTTGAAAACAATGTAGTGTAACCGGTCCCCATGAATGCATGACTGGTTACTTGAGCTGCTATTAAGTTATCAATCCACATAACATGTGGGTGGCATTAATCCCGATTCTGGAAGAACCAGAACACACAGGTTGACTAAGCCACAGAAAAACATGACACGCACAGGGATCTCAAGCATAAGACCTGAGATGAATGTTCAACAGTCACTCTTCCTTAAGCATCAGAAAACTTAGTTTAATAATTTCTGAAAAGTCTGGCAGTATTTGACTGTAATAACCATGAGTTATAGCTCCTTTAAATAAATTAGACTAGTATTGCAAAAGTTCAAGCTCATGATTGAAAAGCCAACTTATACCGTCAAGTCGAGAGCTGAAGACTTCTATTAGGAAACCAAATCAGACAACATTAGTTTATTTTACAAGCTTTTATCTCCAATGTCTCTCTGTGCCACTCTCTAAAAATGACGGAGCATCTCAGATTAAACATACAGAATATTAGATGAAGAAATCAAAGCTATAACATTCTGATGAGATATCCTTATTTTAACAAATATATAAAAAGGGAACACTTTGATGTCAGATGCTTTCATATCAGGCCCAGTTCTGCCAAGAAATAGAACAACTTAAGAGCAATTTTGAAATGTATGGCTTTCAACACATCAATTTAATTAGAAAATAATGGTAACTGCCTATTTAACCGGTTTAACTGAGTGCAAATAAATGCATGTTTAAGCACAGTGTGCACAGCAGGGGGTTAAATTGGACGTCATTGCTGTTTTAGTTATGAACAGGCATGATACAACATTTGATACAGGGTACAAGGTACATAATCACAGTCTGAAAACTGTCAAAAGCATGTATTAATATTCCTAAGCAGCATGGGGTATGTTTAAAGCCATACCTTCATTATTTCCTCCAGACGAGAACTCTTCTTGGATGCAAACAAACTCGGGTGCAGGTAGTTTCCATCGCCATCATCATCGTCATCAGAATCGTCTGATTTTGATTCTGTTTAAAAAAGGGCCAATTTTTTGGGTTGTTAACTGACTTCAGAAATGTCACATTTGTTCAGATCTGTTCATTATTTTAAAAACAACTGACTCAATTCAACTCTTGTTAAATTTTTGACATATACTACAAAATGAGTGCAAACATAATTAGTGCACCCAGAGAAATTAAATTAAAGTCAACATCAAACTGCATTCTCAACCCATTTCACTTGAATAATGGTGATATATACTAAAATTTTTTAAATGCTCTTAAAAAGATACTTTTTTTAATGTTTAAGGTTGGTAAGGTTCTTTAATATTTCTGAATGAAGTCTCCTATGCTCACCAAGGCTGCAATTATTTAATCAAAAATACAGTAAAATTTTAAATTGAAATAATATTTCAGTTAACTGTTTACATTTTAATACATTTTAAAATGTAATTTATTCCTGTGATGGTAAAGCTGAATTTCCAGCATCATTACTCCTGTCTTCGGTGTCACATGATCCTTCAGAAATCATTCTAATATGCTGATTTGCTACTCAAGAAACTATTCTTATTATTATTAAATTTGAAAACAGTTGTGCTGTTTAATATTTTGGAAAACGTGACAATTTTTTCAGGATACGTCGATGAATAGAAAGTTCAAAAGAACAGCATTAATTAGAATTTTTTTGTAAAAACATAAAAAACCCCCTAACTGAATTGTAGTTTTTTTTTAAGGCAAAACCGTATGGCAGGACTGTATTTTATCTTGTGATTGAGTCATGAAAAGTGGTTGAAGAGAGCAAACACAACGACAAACTATTATGAAGACATTTATCTGCATTTAAATTTGACTAAAATCAAACCAAAGAACATCTTTTATGATTTTCTACAATAACGTTCCGTCCAAAATCTACCTCTTCATACCTTTTTTTGTTGTCGTTTAAAATGACACATACCAAATGAATAGTGAGGAAAAAAGGAAAATGTGTATAAATAAAAAGGCGTCAAATTCTTGTTGACTTCAACAAATGCTTAAAAAACAAAAAACAAAAGGACAACATAATAAACTGTAACACATGAAAAACACACCCGTTTGCTGGTCCTGCTTGCCCTCTGAGGCTGGTGTGTATCTCCCCTCCTTCATAGCTCGCAAAATGTGTTTGTAGTAAGGGTTCAGGTAGTGGTCGAACCTCAGGAAATCAAACTGGGAGTTCCCAGCCTGCTTTGCCTTTAGCACAATTTCAAATTGGGCTCCCTGCTTGCATACAAAGTTGGCGGTGCGCTCAATAATAGCATGCGTCTTGGTGGTCGCAGGCTGAAATAAATGGCAAAGAAATGGGGTAAACAAGACTTTAAAAAGCTTAAAAGAGAATATATGCCATTGTAAAAAAAAATAAAATAAAGATTAATTAGAAAATTTGTACAGGAAAAAAACCTGGTGAACAGCATTTATTATCAATGCCTTCAGGCGCAGGATTTTCTACTGCAGATCAACACACAAACAATTTATGTGTGAGTGTGAGCTGGCGCTTCATGAATCTAACCAGGGACGTCATTAATTCATTTCTAGCTACACAAGCAGATTTAAAATAGTCACAAATCTTTCAAGATGCAGACAAAATCATATTCATGTGCTGAACTGATTTATGGTGATGCCATATTTTAAATGACAAATGGTTCCAATAGTGTCACAGCTGTGAAAATGACACATATCCTTCATTAGAGGAAAGTATGAATATTGCATGAGAACTTTTCAAAGGCCTGCACTTTGGCTTCAATGTCCAGGTAAACAGAGAATCTGCTGCTTTCAAAGCCCCAGAGACCAAGAGAGTCAAACAATGTCTTGCTAATCTGAATATAAACAACTCAACGTTTGTCTTTAAAATCGGATTCTTTTGTTGCTTCAAGCTATGTACTGTACAATAAGCAAGGTAATCAGAGCAGCTGAAGATTAATAATTCACAAGGCTCCTTCAAAGAACCTCACAGACTTGAAACTAATTGGGGTTTTCAAGCCTGAGAAACTGAGGGTTTCCACTAATATTCCAACCTTGAGATGAATATCAATCCCACCAACAAAGAAAGAGCAGGTTAGAATACGTTGTTACAACAAGTGGCTTTCTGGATGGATAAGTATTTATGTTGCTATGTTTCCAGTAGGCCTTGGTGGGAAAGTGCTGTCAAATCTCTGGTTTAAGAGGATAAAGGAGGGGCATTGAGACTCCTGAGCTTTTAGAAAAGAATAATTTGGTGGGATCAACTTGCTTTCAGCTACGCACACTGTAAAATAAAAATCATCAGTGATTATGTGTGGCTCTGAAAGAGGGATCCTGCAGAGATAAAAGCCCATGTCGGGTTTGTACAGACTGACGTTAGCATCCCACCGTGTGCACAGGTTATACAAAAGAAGATCTTTATAGCTCTCAATCAAATCAGAATCTTCTGAATAGAAAAGAACAAAGAATAGAGTCTTTATTTGCCACATAGTCATAAATAGACAGACTGTTGAATATCTCTTATCAGACATCCAACGACAGAAAACCAAATCAAGTAAATATTTAATGAAAGTAGGTTATGTAGGTAATGGTGATTATAAGTAGGAATGCACAATATATTGGTTCCATATTGATTATCTGCAAATAGTAGAGACTTTAATTTTATTTTATTTATTTGCATCGTCGATATTTAATTTTATTGTTTTAATTATAAATAATTATGTAAATAATTTTAATATTTTATAAATTTGATTGAGTATTTCATTAAATATTTCCCCAATTTTTAATGTTAAAAAATTAATAATTTACTAAAACTGGTATATGTAACATTTATGCCTAAAATCACTTGTATTATTTAAAATGACTGATTTTACATAAAGGCCCTTTCACACTGAACGCGAAATTCAGCGCAAAGATCTTTACAGCTCTTGAATCTAAACAATATATTCCTATGGAGCCTTTCACACTGGACGCGAACAGTCGCGGCGCGAAAAAGCGAAGTTTTTTTTTTTTTTTCAACCTGTGTCGTTTTTTTCCCCTGTTGCTCCGCAATGAAACGGGCCGTCCAATTAGAGCTGCGACTTAGATCACGTGCCCGCAGCTGCTGTTGCACTGAAGGGCGAGAGTGGTGGCGCTCCGCTGTTTTGAAAACTAGTGTAAACAAACACCGAAGAAGACTATCCAGGTATCCGAGAACAGATTTATTCTCACGTTCTTTACACATTTCTAGTATTTTCCACTGAATTATGTGTTCACTGTCCGTTTTCTTCCATGTGCGCGAGTTTGGATCTGTCAATCATCATGTAATCTCCTGCTCTTCTGTATATAAAAAATTAGAGAAACATTTTCTACAGATGAAATATGAAGGCAAATAGATATGATTATGACAACAACATTTTCTGTTGTGTTTTTTATGCAGCTCATGGTATTTTTTTTATAACAATAATGGATGTTTATGACAAATGATAAGCAGATTTAGCGATCAATCCATTATAAAACATACAAAGAATGCATGACTGCCCATTATCGTATCAAAACCCACTTTAAATCATAATCAGAGGTTATTACAATAACTCGATGAAGTGCGTTTTGAGCAAAGACATTAATAATCATATCAATTTTGAAATGTAGTTTGATGCTAATTGTACCTCTAATTATATTTTAAGATGTATTCTTGTAAGCATTAGATAGTTTGTGTTTCTGTACTACCAAACTTTATTTATCTTAATTTAACGCTGTATATTATGCAGTGGACGATGTTAAAGCCATATACGAGACACATACATGAGGACAAATGCATTGTTGGTCGGCGCCACCTAGCGTGCAGGTGTGAATTAGCAGAAGATGATTCGTTTCGCGTTCGGTGTGAAAGGTTCGTTCTTCCGCGATTCGCCTCGCTTTTTCGCATTGCATTCAGTGTGAAAGGGCCTTAAAGTTAATCTTTAAAAACATTTATAATTTAACAATAATGCTATGTAATCTTTAGAAAAACTCCAAATTTATATCCATTTTCATGCTGTACATTATAACTTTGTGATGCCAAAATTCAGCATTTAAAAATGATTTATTTTAGTTTTTAGTGTTGTATTTCTGTATTTGAATGTATTTTTAGACATAATAGTACAGAAGCCATAAGCCATTTATCTATTAAAAAAGGCCAAGTGTCCAATCACTGCAATTTTTTTTCCACATGACTAAAGATTGAGCCCGTACACATCTGTACCGAGTTTGGTGAAAATATCTCATTTCGTTCTCGAGTTATTGCCATTTTAGTAAAAGTGGCTCCACCCATAAACATTTTTATGCCCCTTAGCGACCGTGAATCAAAATTTCAACTTTTTTTGATAATTATTGTTATTCAGACTCCAGAGAATCTTTCTGCACTGGTTTGGTTCCAATTGGGTGGAAAACCTAGTAAGTTTTTGGACAAAATTCAAAATCGTGAAAAAATGTTCATGACAAATGAATTTGGAAGAAAATAAATACTATATTATTAGTCTCTGCCAGAATTTTAATATTGGTGAATCCCCAATTAAAATGGGTATATTTCATAATCTGCTTACCAGCTCTACATCCGGAGGGATGAGGAGGCCAGGGGGCGCCACAAATGGCTCCTCACTCTCTTCCTCCGGCTGCTCTTGATCTGAGAGAAGGGCAAAGGTGAGGGGAAAACAGAATGAATAGACAAATTCGGCAATGGCATAAGAAGCACAAAAGAATCAGAGGTGCAAGAGGGGGAGAAGAAAAAACACACATACAGATGCAACTATATATCTTCTTTAACTAAGGGCACATTAAAAGAACCGAAGGCACTTTAAGTTTCATTTTGAGTTACTCCAACTTTTAGAGAGACCACAAGCCCCGTCAGCTCTGTTTACCACTTTTGCCTCGATGAACTCTTCAACCCTTAGCTTCCATAAATTGGTCAGGACAGGTAAAAACCAAATTAAAATTTTATGCTGAATTCAATGTGAAGGGAAATAGAGGCTCGAGATGGAAATACATTACTGGTGCAATAAATGTGCAACAGCCAAAGATATTGCGGGAGATAATCGAATCTAGTAGTTAGCGGCACATGAGTTACTCTTACAAATCAAAAAGCCCTTCTAAACCTATCCAACAAATAGTCAGTTGTCATGTGAGCTTAATTTTTGTTCATTTCACATTGTCTCACAAAGCTAGATCTTGGGAATAAACATCATCTGGTCAGCAGTGCAGATTATTTTGGCCGAGAGCCACCCGCACAATAAGACCATCAGAACAACATGTAAATGACTGGCCACAATTTCTATTGTTTTTATGTTTAGATTATACCACAATTATAGTCCGACATTAAAACAAGGCATTTTTGTACAGAAAACACTGGAGAACTCGCTGAAAATTGATTTCCAAAATAGAATTTCTTGCAACTAGGCACTGGTACCTTGTAAACATGACTTTATTTCTAAGTGAACTGAATCCTGTGTGCCCTGATTTTTGAAAGTTTGAAAGTTTTGAAAGTGTAAACCCAGCCAATCAGGTAACAGCTAGCCACATTAAAAAAGTACTTTCCAATTTTGTGGGCAATATCAGTCAGTGAAAGGACTGTGGGTCGTGTGAGGCTGATGATCATGAATGATCTTCCTCTGATGGGGGGGGATGCTGTCTGGCTTCCAGTTCAGCTTCTATAAAATGTATGACTTCATCACAGTCACAGTGAGAAAAAGACATCAATAACACTAGTGGACTGTATGTGTGTGGGATAAGGACTGTGCGCACCATAGGCCAAGTGTCTTGTTCTCTGCAGAGTGCCCGTGCAAGCAGGTGTGAATGAGAAGTACAAAAGCATCAAGGGTGATTACTGTTTGTTTTAGAATCTCATTTGTCACAGAATTTCCGCTCGAGACGAGCTTTGAGGACTCAAACTAATTCTAGGCTTCAGTGTTTATAAAGCAATCAGCCATGGAGTGTGATGTTTTTGCTAAAACCCTTTAGTGCTGAACCATTGGACCTTGCTGGTCATTAACAGTCTCTGCATATCCACTGCTTGCCTCACTCACTCTTTAAAAAAAACTTTGAGCTTTTCAGTGCCTTGAGGCTCAAAACGATACTTATTTGACCTAAGGGAAATGGCCTCGTTTCATCCCGGAGCATTTTGAAATTCGTAGGCTAAAGTATGTCTGAGAAGAACAGAAACTTGTCTCAGAAACTGAACCTCCTCAGGCAGACTCAAGCAGCAGTTCAAAGTAAGTATGTGGTTTTTGAAGTTGTGTAGTTTCTAGTCTTGTACGGATCCCACCTGCTTCTTTGTTGGCCTCCTCTTCCTCAGTGGGCTGGGAGGGGTCGTAGTAGTCCGCACTGTAACGGAAGGCCACTGCGTTGTAGGTGCCTTCATCGGCCAAAGCTTCGCTCAGCCTTTTATACTCCTCCTCTGCAAATCAAAAAAAGGATTCTCATGAAAAAACTTGAATTGAATGCAATGTTCAGGGTCCTCAAACATTCTCTTTCTGTTGTTCTCCACAATTTTATGGCTGATTCACATTGCCCCAAAGTTGAAATGTTCTAAGGTTGGGGCTAAAACACTGATCCACCAAATCATTATTTGACTAGCCTTAATTCAGATAGAAATGCTTAACTTATTTTAAAACATTTTTTAGTTTACATACACTGTTCAAAGGTTGGGTAAGATTTTTTAAAGCTTTTGAAGGAAGTCGCTTATGTTCACCAAGGATAGAAACCAACTGTCTTCTATAAAAATAATATATTTTAAAAATGTCATTTATGTCATGTGATTGCAAAGCTGATTTTTTTCAGCAGCCATTACTTCAGTCTTCAGTGTCACGTGATTTTTCAGAAATTATTCTAATATGCAATTTTGTTGCTCAAGAAACATTTCTTATCTTCTGAAGAATAGAGGAAAAAAAAAAAAAAACAGCATTTATTTAAAACAGAAATCTTCCATAACAAATGTCTTTACTGCGATTTTCCAACTGCAATTTAATGCATCCTGGCTAAAATCAAAGCATTAATTTCTTTCAAAAAAAAACCCTAACTTTTCAGTAGTGTTAACTTAAATAAAATAAATAAATGTACTTAAATATTTTAATCTTTTTAAAGAAAATTGTAATGAGTTTTACCTTAACCCTTTAAAAAAAAATAATAAAAAAAAATTAAAATATACCTGACAGCAAAGCCATCACTATAATATTTAGGGGGAGTTTACACTACATCATTTTCAACTAAAAATGGAAAACTTATGCATTTTGGATGTTCATTTACATGACAACGATGTTTTGGGGGCCTGAAAATGCAAACTTTTGTAAACTGGTTTCAAAAGTGCAAGTTTTTGAAAACGATACTGTTATCGTTTTTTTTAAACTACAAGTGTGAATCTGTAAAAAAACGGTGACGCCATGCACATGTGTATTACGTGTTCAGTCTATAGGCACGTAGTGTTTCTTTACAAAGTGACATTGCCAACTCCTAGCCTAGCAGCATAATACAGCATTTTTAGTCGTTTTTCCAGATCCATGTGTACGATCCTTCAACATACAAAAAAGCTGATGAGTTGATTCAGGTTATTTATATAGTGAAACATCTAAATCATTCTGGTAGGCGTGTCCTCTTTCCTGGAGTTGAGAACAACTGATCTATAGCCAACTTTATACTGTAAATGCCGCACAGAAACCGTACTGATTCTACTGCATAGTTGAAAGAAAACAAGGTGTGTGCTGATGACAGTGAAAGCAACTCTGTTGAAGTATTTAAATTATTCTTAATCACAACCAAAGCCTAAAATAGACACTCACCTAAACACAGTTAACCTGAAAATAACCTTTTGTCAAAACCACAAGAGCAGACATATATTCATATATTCATTCCAATCTGCACATCCAAACATCCACAGTGTGTCCTCATCTTTAACAAGCTCACTACAGAATCACAACTACAAAACTGCAATTAAGCACAAGGACAGACAGACCAATAATAAACAATCAAAATGCTTTATTAAGGTTTATAGGATGTTAATGTAGACAGATTGATAAAAGTTTAATGAGATTGGGTCTCCCCCGAAGGGCGAATCCAGAAATAATGACTATGGCATTCTGACACTATCAGCAAATAAAAATACCAGCAATGTTTAAAAATTGTTAAACTGATAATTGAGCAAAGGAGCATCACTTTTGACTTTTGAACCTGGTCATGCATATACTGAGGTATAATAATGTGCTATATTTAATTAGCTCCATTTGATTCATCAGCATAGCCCGAAGAAAGACTATTTATGAAACAACATTCTGAAAAGGATTATAAACGTTCCAACTAAAGTGATAAAAAAATAAATAAAAAAACAGATAGTTCCGGCTCTAAAAAGAGATTTGGATGAGCACTTGTAAAATAGAGTTTTATGACATTTTGGGATGATATTTCAGTGCATCTGAAGCAATATATAGCTTATTGCTTTCTTACAACACATATTTGATGACGTAAGCAGCAACCTGTTAATCAGGTAAGGTGTTACATAAATGCGCTTCACTGAATAAACTTATTTGCTGGGTGTAGTCCGTCAAGTGACAAAATTGATGTTTTGAACAACATTCCAGAACAAGCTTTAATCAACACATAAAAACATCATCTGACATAGCAACCAGGAGCCGGTCTGGTGACCTAGTTTAACCCGACAAGAACACTTTCACATTCTACAACTCGACTTATTTGATTTATTCTAACAAACAAACTCAGCCATTTCAGTTTTACGCTCTTCACACAAACAAGCACAAGCACCTTTTACTATTCTTGAAACGTAATACAATCAAAAAGATATTAGAGGAATGCACTTAAAGTCTGACTGCACAAGTCGATAACCATGAAAAGCATGGTTTACTGAAGAGCGCTGCTTGTCCACCTAGACAAAACAAGCCAGATTAATTATTTTCTGTTGTTTTTTTTTTCTTTAAAAAAAGTGCTGTTATAAAATTGTCTCTTCATGCTTTTCCACATATTTTCTATATATATGCGTCCCAATGATAAAAACTCACAGGGACAAGACGTGTAAGTCGTGGTTTCAAAACATGCATAGTTAACACAAAGTTTATAGTTAGAGTTTATAAAAAAGCCAACAACAAAAAAAAAAAAAATTACAAACTTTAAATGGTTAAAATGGGGTCTCAAGAAGCTTTGAACCTTTGTAATTTTAACTTTGTAATTAGGGCCAAAGCCCTGTAAAGGGCAAAGGCCCTATTGTTTTCTTTAGGATTATTATTATTTTATTTTATTTTTTTCCCGACTATTCGGGCACTTTTGTGGCCCTTACCATGCTCGAAAACTCATGAAACTTTGCACATACATCAGAACCCGCGGCCATCAGGGCCGGGCAGAAGCTGGTACCCCGGCGTACCAGGGGGGTTCGACAGCACCCCCTTGAATGGGCTTCAAAAACTTGGTCCATATATCAAACATGCTTGCACGCATTAGTATGAAACTGGCTACACATAAGACCTCATTGGGCCTAACAACTTTCGTGCTCTAAGTTATACGCCAGCTCAACAGGAAGTCAGTTATTATGGGTTGTTTGAAAAACGCATACTCTGGAATTTGATATACTTCTCCTAGGCGATTAATCCGATCACCACCAAACTCGGTCAGCATGAAGTCAAGACACTGATGATGAAAAATTGCCAGCAAATTTTTGGTATCTTGAACGGTTTGGCCGTGGCAAGGCAACGAATTTATGGCGAGAAAAGGGAAACGCGAAATGGGTTACAACGTCTGCATACATTGATTGATTTTTATAAAACTTCAGGTGTGTGTTCGTTGTAGGAGCCCGATCACATGGAGGTGACTATTGTGAGTCAAAGTTATAGCGCCACCAACTGGCAGCAGGAAGTGTGTCACTTTCAAAATGCTTTGAGATCACCCTCTTACTTTCACCTGATTTGCTTCAAACTTCATCAGAATAATGTCAAAACATGGCAGATGTAGACCTGTGAATGTATGTGTGATATCTTAAATATTGTTGCCATGGCAACAAGTCAAACTTTAATAATATTTTTGGGTATTTTTGAGGCTCTTAACATGCTTCAAATTGCATGAAACTCGACACATACATCAATATTGTCATCCAGTAGACATGGGCAAAGCCTTAGAAACGGGTGGGGAGCAGGGGCTCTACAGCGCCACCTTTTGACAAAGGTCAACTGAAGGTTAAACTTTGTTAATTTAACCTACAGTTACCAAACTCAGTACACATATTGTTCTCATTAAGCCGGACAACTTTCTGATTTACAGTCATTAGCTCTGACCAACAGGAAATCAGCTATTTTGGTTTGAATGTGGAATTTTTGAATAAACAAGCTCTGAAATTTTAACTACTCCTCTTAGGGGATTCATGCAATCGCCACCAAACTTTCTGAACATGATGACAAGACACTGAAGATGCTAAAATGCAAACGATTATAGGATATCTTGAATGGTGTTGCCATGGCAACGGTTTAAAATAACAAGGTAAACAGGAAAAGACTTATATTTACTAACCACGGAATTATACATCCTTTATTTCAATATAAAATAATACAAATATTATAAATAAGCACATTTTAATTCAATTTTTCATTTCAATAAGTATGTGTAAGTTAAAATTAGGCAGATAACTGCTCTTTGGTTAAAATAATTCAAACAATATTCAAATATCATATATAGAATAAGCACTAGAGGGCAACAAATACCTATTTTTAAACATGGTTGAGAAAACAGTTTTTACAAAACTTTGTTTTTAAACACTGTTTAAAAGGTATAATTATATTCAGTGGGTACTTTGTTTGGATGCATATATTTAGACATTATCATATATTTGGACTTAGATTAACATAGACTCAGAAAATTTTGAGCTGCAAAAGAAAACTTTGCACTCATTTCAAAGCGACCTATGACATTCTATGACATAAAATTCATCTAATTTTAAATGATTTCATGGACGTGGCTGTTGTGGTTTTTCGATCATAGGAGCATCAGCTGCTGCAGTAAATGTGGTGTGAATTTGACATAGTCCTTTTATGTTTAACTGTTTTTTAAATGCCCATTGCCCGCCGTGCACAGCTTTAGCCCGTCATCGCTGCTTGCAGCTATATTTTTTTTTTGTTGTTGTTCCTTTTTTATAAACTTTTTTATGAACATCATTCATTTTAAACAGAAATCTTTACTCTCATTTTGATACATGTAATGCATCCTGGCTAAATATAAATAGATATGTCTTTCAAAAACAAAACATACTGACCGTAAGACTTGGTTTCACAGACAGGGCTTAGCCTAAGCTAGGATTAGGCCTTAGTTCAATTAGTATATTTAAGTAGCTTTTATAAACGTTCACTAGAGAAAAAAAAAAACATTACTGGTGTGCATCTTGACACAAAACAATGGCAGTGACATATTTTAAGATATGTCAGTGCAAGTTGCTTTCAGTTAAAACAGCTCAAACATGCATTTTAGCCTAGGACTAGCTTAAGCCTTGTCTGTGAAACCGGGGGTAAATGTTTGAACAGTAGTGTACACTACCTTTTCTGTACTATTATATCTAGTCTATTTAACAACAAATGTGTCAGCTAAAATGCTTGTAAAATAAATGTAGTCAAACTTTTCTAATTCTGGGTCACTGAGAATAAAAATGCTGCTTAAAATTGTTTACTGGCTCTAGTTTTCAAGATATGCTACTGCGTCAGTAAGTAGGACCCTTGACTTGGGAATCTCAGTTTAACCCAGAAATGACTAAAATACATCTATGACTGACTGGATCTATAAATAAATCTATGACTGGGTTTGGACAGTACTTGCTTTTTAGGCAAAACAATGAACAATGTAATCTGAAGCCGGTATTTGAATTGAATCATGTTTTTCCTAGAAATCACAGATGATGCAATCATAACAAAACTTACATCACCCTGCTGAACAAACTGCCCTATATCATCTCTAGAAATCATACAGCAGGGGTGCAAAATCTGACTTCTGACATGTGATGAAGCCAGAATCATAATCACACAGTGTTCGTTCATTGGCCAGAGGAGAACTGGCCCCCTGACTGAGCCTGGTTTCTCCCAAGGTGTTTTCTCCATTTTTCTGTCACCTGGTGGAGTTTGGGTTCCTTGCCATTAACGCCTCTGGCTTGCTTAGTTGGGGACACTCAATGTTCAACAATATTATTGATTTGATTGCACTGACACTATTGAATGAGAACTGAATTGAACCAAGCCCTAACCTTAACCAACGATGACAGAACTGCATCATTGAATCATTTTCCAGTTTTCTCTGTAAAGATGCTTCGAAACAATCTGTATTGTATAAAGTGCTATATAAATAACTTGACTGGACTTGACTTGCAAAACTCAATTCCTGAAAGGCCACGGCCCTGCAGAGTTTAGTTTCAACCCTGCAGTTTTCAAACAGACCTGAAGGACTTGATTTGAGCTGGATCAGGTGTGTTTAGTTATGGTTGAAGTTAAACTCTGCAGGGCTGTTCACTCCAGGAAGAGATTTGCATCCCTGTCATAAGCCCTGTTCAGACGGTAATTGTTTCTCACATGAACGTCTGTAAAAATAAATTTGCATGGCACCTCAGTGATAAAACTCATGCATTCAGATGGCGATTTATTCACGGTGGAGGAGAGAGTTTAGTGATCCTGCGAATCCGGGAAGGCGCTGCTCACGTGGTCGCATGATTGTCTGCTGTGAATAAAATGCCATATGGTTGGAATAATACGAATATATTTCATTTAATAATAGGAAAACAATATCCTATTTACTATGTGGCTATTTAAATCTCCTGTTTAAAAATAGGAAGATAGACAGACAATTGAATCAGTGTATATATAATTTATACAGTGATGTCTATGTAGAGTTTTTTTTTTTTTTTTTTTTTTTACATTTGTTTATTCAATTTCTTATTACTGTTAAAGGGGTCATGAATTGAGAAATCAACTTTTCCTTGAGCTTTTGATATATAAGAGGTCATCGTACTATAAGAATAGAATATCCTGTAAGTTTCAGAACTGAAAACTTCCTTGTTAGTCCAATAAAAGCTTTTATTGACACCAGGCCCATTGAACGAATGATGCTGGAATGTGCCTGTGTCATAGATAGGAGAAACGCCACCTCCGCAGAAGAAATCAACACCTACCTTCATCATTGCAACGTTAGCCCTGCCCATTGCCGTGTTACTGAGATGAGGAGGAGAGAAGAGCGATACAACAGGACAAAAATAACATTACCTTTCAAAGGATCCTTATGCTAGGAATATGGTTATTTATTTTCAACAATGTGAATGTCTCAGTTGAGCTTTATTCATTAGTATTCGGTATTTCACTGTGGATGCTTTGGTAAATCAATTGCATTTCGGAGCAGGCTTTGCAAACAGACTTTTACAATATGGACTCAACGCAGTTCATGACCCCTTTAAATACACCTGCTGTGAGAAAAGCGCAGTTTATTTCATTTATAAAATATATTGTATTTGTTATGTGCATCTTTGTTCTTATTTTTAATAACAAAAGATAAAATAATGAAATCAAGATTTTCATCTTCGCCAACCCCTACTTTTGGTCTGTCATTTGTTTTTCTTTTATATTTTATTACCTTGTAAGGCTAAATTTTTAAAATAGGGAAATTAATTTGGCTGTGCTGCTCAGTCCCTTGCAAAATAGCAAAAAAAAATAGTGAATCTGGATTTTCCAAAAAAAAAAAAATTGTGATATATTTTTGCAATATCGCCTACCTTAGTTTGAATTATACATAAAAAATGATTAGGCTCATAGATCACTGGGCATTTACCTTGTCTGGCCTCCTCTTCCAGTAGATCAGTGTGCATAGCCAGGTACCTCTCCTCATCACACAGAGCCTCTATCCTGGCCTCCTCCTCGGACAGCTGGTAGTCGTGATTCCACGAGCCTGCGTCATATTCCGAAAGATCATGTAAATGACCGCGGCCATCGTACCTGCAATATGAATCATGTGGTTAAAGGTGAGAGGAAATTAACATTGGATTACATTCAACAAATACTCACCACACTGGAGAACCCTAAAAGTAAAGCCTTTTGTTTGTATATTCACATATATGGTTTTCTTTCAAAATTCTACTTCGCTTACAAGGTTTGCATGAGGAGATGCCTGGGTGGCAAAAGGCAGACGGCCTATATGATGCACTCCAGAGGGTATACGGGTTCAACAGATGAGTGCACTTGCATGATAAACTTACTAAATCCATCTAATTCTTCACTAAAACCATAAAAAGACGCAAGAGGCGAATAAATAAAAATAAAACGCAAACAACAACGCTCTTCTTACCTTACATCGTTCAACAAACCATTCCAACTTGTACCCTTGTCAGACAACTGAGACTTATTGAGACAACTGCCATCATCATTTTCTACATTTACTGCAAAAGAAGTACATCCACACAAGCCCGAGTACATAAATACCTATCCGTAAGAACCCATATGGAGGAAATTTTCCTGCGCTCGCTCCTGTATTCCACTTCTCAGTTCCAGTTTCTTCGGCAAAAGAGAGAAGTGGGCGATGAGGTGGCAATCGGGGCCTGGCGGGACCCCTTAGCCTTAATTGCTGAGGAAATAAGTTCTGTATTACGTGATAGAGAGACACACACATACACATTGGAAACAAGAAACAGATCCATGCAGATTAAGGTGGCTCAATGCAACCCGCTGCGTTTGAAAACACTCCTGGCTTGATATCAATTTTCACATTTTCAAAAGGTCTGCAGCTGAACTGGAAAAAGCGTTGAGGAAGAGAGAAAACAGATAAAGAACACAATATTTGACTGACTACTTGTCAAAAGTGCTTCCTGCAAAAGAACAATGTTAGACTGCAGAATTCATATAATGGAATTCAATTCATGGATCACATATGTGAGAACCACCTTAATGCACGGACTAATTTACAGTAGCAGGCTAATCTAATGTGAATTTGCTATGGTTTGCATTTAATCATATGAATGTGATATAAATGTGACCACAGCAAAATCACCAAGTGTTAAGAAGCAGAGGCCTCACATGACATGACCAGTACATAAGGTTCATATCATGATTAATATTAATTTATTCTATCCAATATATTAACTAGCCAATGTGACTAGTTAAATTAATTTTAAATTATATAAGTGAGGGCCAGGCGAGCAAGGACTCTGCTTCAGATTTAAAACATTCCCTAACCCTGCATAGAAAAAAGAAAATAAACATCTTAAACCAGCCTAAGCTGGTTAGCTGGTCACTCTGATGGTTTTAAAAGGCATCTGGGTACTTTTTAGCTTTCGGGCTGAGCACCAGCTTGGCCAGAAGACCAGCTAATGACCATCTTGGTCAAGCTTGGAGACCAGCTTAAACCAGCAAAACATCTTAGGCTGGTTTAAACTTCTTGTTGAAACCATTTGACAGTTCTGACAGCTCATTGAGCTTACAAAAAAATCACAATCCAAGTTATCTTAGATCTGTCATTGTCAAGTTTCTTTTATTCATGTTTGGCCATGTAAACATCGCACAAATGCCATCAGCTCCTCCTGTGCTGCAAAACAACACAATACATCCAACGTCCCTTTGGAAGACATTAAGTTGGTTAAGTAATGAATCCCATTAGGTTTGTTTAACCGACCTATCGATCATGATGTTCTTGTCCCCCATCCATGGGATAAGGTGTTTGCCCTGATCGTGGTAGCTGGCCCTCTCATCGTCCCGGAACAGCTTACAGGCGTAGCCGAACACCAGCAGCTCCGCATACTTGCTACTGTCGCTCTGCTCCTTAGCCGCTTTATTATGCTCCTTCTTGCTCCCCCCGCGCCGGTACATTCCAGATAATATCCGCTAGACACGCACAATAAGCGATAGACTTTTATAAATGAGTAACCATTTCTTTACAAGAAAGAGAAATGGAATAATAAATGTCAGCTAACAATTGCTCCAGCACATATCAACACACTGCTGAAACAAATATGGCGGGTTGAAGAAGATTGCGTTTCAGATTCGCAGATTCGTTACACTGTATTTCGTTAAACAGAATACAGTGCTGCCGTTTTAGTTTGTAAAGATATTTGTATATGATATGTGAGCCTTTTATAATATTTAAACATTTTTGGTATGCGCTTAGATAGGAAAGATGATATTATTCCCAATACGAAAATGTCAACGTTAAAGTGAAAATGAAGGCGCAGATTTGACCCACGCTGTAAACTTGTACAAGTCCTTGTACTCAACACAGAAGCAAGTCAATACCTAGGTAACTGTTTTTGAGTTGTTTACTATAATGAGTGTATTTTGTTCATGCGCACTGTTTCCATTCCAGGAATGGGGTGAAAAATAGGGGCGTTTTTTCTTTTTAAATAATTATTGTTCTTTTTAATCTGGTACTGTAGATAATTAATGGTTTCTTATCTGTCTCTGGAGCACCAATAAAACACTTATTAATTTCACTTTATGCCTTTTGTGTCACTTTAGGGCTCTGAGAATTTTCTGATGTGTGTGTCTCAGTGTTATTAGTAATATTTATATACTATTCAACTTATCAATATTTTGAATTATTTTTTTCATATTTTAGTTTAATAAATTTTATTTTAAATTTTAGTAATTTTGTTATGTACTTATGTACTCCATTTAAAAAAAACTAATTAGGTTTAATTTATATTTATTTAGTTTTAGTTCAGTTTTTATTTATTTTCCATTAGTAATTTTAGTGTTTCTATTTAAACTTATTTCAGTGCAGGTCACAAGGCAACATTTTTAATTTTCAGTTTTTCATCTAATATTTATACATAGTTCAGACATGAAACTGTAACCGAGCAATTACTGGTTCTTCAGATGAAGGTATCTCAGGAGACAGGAAGTGAAGCCAATGTTGGATTCGGACAATGCTTGATGCCGTCCTCTCTTTCAATGCATCGTCTGAATGCAGCATTTTTAAGATTTCAGACATAGTCATCAATACAACGTTCAAAGAACATTGATTTATAAAGTTCCAAGAGCATTAAATGTCCAGTTTTTTAAACGTTAGCAAAACGTTATTTTAAAGTTAGCATAACGTTCCTGCAACGTTCTATCCACCTAAATTTTATTATCAATACAACGTTCAAACATTGATTTGTAACGTTCAAAGAATGTTAAAATGGCCAGGTTTTTTAATGTTAGCAAAACATTCCTGCAACATTATTTCCACCTACATTTTATTAACAACACAACAGTCAAAGAATGTTTATCTGGAACATTCCAAGAACGTTAAAATGTCCACTTTCTTTAATGTTAAAATGTTATGTTAAGGTTAGAATAATGTCCCTGAACCATTCTTTCAACGTGAATTACAAAAGGTAATTATATAACTGCACACTTAAAAAAACTCATTCATTTATAAATTAAGCTCAACCAGTAAGAATGTGGAGTGGGGTGGGGGCGGGTTTGCCAAACTAGCAGGTCCAGTCTCTTCATGCTCCGTCTGTAAAGTGAACAGATTGACTGATGTTACTAATGGTTATTTATTACTTCACAAGCATTTAATAATAACATTCATTCATTCACTTTATTTATAGAGCACTTTACAACTGCACCTGCAGACCAAAGTGCTGTACAATCAAGAAACACTTCATTAAAACAACACACATCCTACTAAACAACAAAGACTAGCCCACCCTCTCAAAGGCTAAAGACAGTGTGTAACAGTGTGGCTACTCCATAAAAGTTAACCCTTAAGTTATTTAGGGCACTTAAGTACTATAAATATTAAATCACACAAAAATCAAAGGTAGCTTCTAAATGTTATACAATGTAAAAGTTCATAACACATTGTAAAGGATTGCACTTGAGGTAAAGTGAGGTAATATGCATATGTACATATACAAATAAAAAAAATGTAACAATACTTTTAAATTAAACTGCCAGTAGGGGGTGGCTAATGACTGTCATAATGAGTGAATCAGTAGGTTCGACTTGAAGCAGTGCTGTGCAATACAATTGGTGATTAAAATATTAATATGAAGCAGATGTACAGAATGTCACATTTTATTATTGGCTGTTTTAACACAATTTTTTTTACCAACTTAAGGCTGATTTATACTTCTGCGTCAAGTGTACGCCGTAGCTATGGAGTAGGCTATGTGTACCACACGTAGCCTACAATGCAGCTTGAAGTGCACCTCGTCAAAAATGTAACAACGCGTCAATTCTACACGGACCGCAAGCCCTGTGATTGGTCTGCTAGAACCCCTCCCTCAGGTTAAACTGGCACGGAGTATTCGGAGAAGAGCGAGCGTTTTCAACTTCCATAGGAATGAAAAAATGCTCTGTTTTAGGGGACACATGCAGTCATACTGCAACAAAAGTCATTACCTATTTGCTGTATCTCTGCCGCTTCTGTTTGTAAGCATCTCTGACAACGTACATGACAAGCTGCTTCTTCTTTGGCTTTTGCCTTGATACTCAACATGATCGCAGACACTGCCTACTAGTGGTCTGCATGCACGTCGATGCGGACAACGACGCAGAAGTATAAATCAGCCTTAAGAACAGCACTTTTACAGTTTCATCCCTCTGCCTAATGTGAGCTTAAGTATTGGGACAGTTTAACTTAAAGTAAATGTAAAAGTGTAAAAGCTAATATTTAGTTGTAAATCCCTTGCAAGCAATCACAGGAGTGAGTCTGTGACCCATAGACATCACCAGACTCTTGTACAGGAAAAATTTCATTAAATGTCAAGCCCTGTATACATGATAAAATCCAAGGTAACTGACTCGTTCATGGACAGCAATGCAATCAATACTTTCAAGGACCGGAAGGGTACTAAAGACATTTGAAACAGTCGACGTGACTGCAGTGTTTCAACATTAATGTTATGAAGTGACGAGAATACTTTTTGTGCGCAAAAACAAAACACAAAACACAAAATGACTTTATTCAACAATCTCTTCCCTGTCATTATCCTTACGCAGTAAGCACAGTGAAGGCTTCCATGTTTAAGTCCGTATTGGCCGACACTGATCATGTGATCAGCACAACACATGCGTGTGATGCTGATGCAGGAGCCGGCCAATAATGAGTTGGCGTTCTGACATAGAACCTGGAAGCGCTGGATGTAAACAACGTATGAGAATGGCACAGAAGAGAAGAGATTGTTGAATAAAGTCGTTATTTTTGTTTTGTTTTTGCACACAAAAAGTATTCTCGTCTCTCCATAACATTAAGGTTGAACCACTGCAGTCACGTCGACACGCCACAGCAGGCTAACATCAGTGAGATATCAATAGGGGTCTATCATCCTCTACCATGTCCTTTCTCATCCGGTGGAAACTGCCACTTGTGGTTCAAAGGGTTCCCATCACCACAGTCCTTCAGATGACTGGTTGGAGCTGGAAATGAAGGATCCTGTGACCAAACAAATAAAAACATTTTCTTTAAATACATTACAGTTCTCATTGTTTAAGCACAGTTTAGAATGATGCAACATGACATGTCATAGTACAATGTAATGATAATGCAAAACAATTTTGTTAGACAGCAATAATAATGAAAAAAGTCAAAACAAGTAAAAGTGCTTTCATGTTGTTTCAGTAGCTGAATGAATGGTATTCAAACAAAAGATTTCCAGTGTGCAAGTTACCTGATTGATGACAGTGTTCTTTGAAGAGCAACAGTATTAGAGAAGAATATCAGCATTTACCACCTGGCCTAAAAACAGTCTATATATATATATATATATATATATATATATATATATATATATATACACACACACACAGTGAGAGAGAAATTACATTATAATATAACAAAGTAAATTGTAGATTTCTACAGTTAAACAAGAACAACAGGAGTGAAAAATTACACTTTAACAAATATGATAGATTTTATTGTAAGTATGTTGGTAAAACACCTTTTCTGTCCTTGTCTGCCTGGCAAGAATCAACTCAGCTGCAGCTCTTCCTTCAGTGCTGTATTTGAAGCATCTGTGGACAGTTGAGAGGAAAGTGTCTGCTGATTTGTCAAAGAGAGAAATAAGATAACAACTCAAGCACACTAGCTAGACTAGCATTGATTAATAAACGTGAATATTTTACTAATAGCTAACTTCTTATAAATGTATGTGGCAGTTGCTAAGTACCAGTTAGCAGTTACCAAACTAGCTAATTTTAGCTAGACTAATTTTACAACATACACACGCTCAATTTATACCAACAACCGTGATCATATGTTTTGGTAACAACTCTATTTAAAATTGTTTTATGAATTTGCACTTATCGCTTCGTCTGATATAATTCCTGAAAATACAGGACGTTGTCAGCGCGCGCAATAACTGAAAGGCAGCGGCCTAGAAAATGCGGTTCACAAAAAAATTATATAACACAGAAAAACCTTTGATGTTGTGTTATGTAAACATGTTATTTACAATTATTTTGTGAATTCACACTTACCTTATTATGATGTAAAATCTCTCTATGGTGAAAATACCGGACCCTGTCAGCGCGCGCAAGATTTGAATGGAGCAGGAGCGGGAACGAACGGCTCGCAACGTCAGGCTAAAAAATAAACAGTTTGGAAAAACAAAAAAAGATACAACATTGAAATTCTGATGTTATGTTCTGGCATATATGTTATTTAAAATAGTATTATGAATTCACGCTTACCATTTACGTTTTCTCAGCCTCAGAAAATAACGGACGCTCTCTACTGCTGCGCGCGCAAGAGAAGAGCTGCAGTGAGGGAGGGGAAAGAACAGACTCGAGAGTCAAGACAGTAAACGATTCCAAAAAGATTCGATTCAGTGGCGTCAGGAATTGAGAGTCTCGTGATTCAGCTCAAAATGCGAGGCCTGAAATGTCCGTGCGTGATATATTATGAAAACAAAAATACTAATAACATTATATGGACGTTCTGAGTATGTTGTTCTAAGAACGTTTTCTATCAACATTATGAGAACGTTCATCAAGTACAAATAACGTCCTAAAGATGTTCCAAGAACGTTGTTCTAAGAACGTTTTATGATAACATTATGAAAACATTCAGAAAATACTAATAACATTATAAGGACGTTCTGGGAATGTTGTTCTAAGAACGTTTTCTATCAACATTATGCGAATGTTCATCAAATACAAATAACGTCCTAAAGATGTTCCAAGAACGTTGTTCTAAGAACGTTAATAACGTTCTAAGAACGTTCCAAAAACATTATTTTAATATCGTTTTGTACTAACATTTACACAACTTTTAAAGAACGTTAGTGAATGTTCTGGGAACGTTCCCTATTAGCTGGGGAGGACTCTGTGTTTGGTATGTATAATCTGTATTACTGCATTTACAATGCTTATACTCATTTTTGATTTAATTATTATTATTTTAAAATGTGAAAGAACAGCAACCAATATGATAAACTATTATTTGACCAAAAAAAAATGTCAAAACTATACGTTTGGGATATGGCAAGGCTACTTGCACACTGCACAGCTGTCTGCAAGTATGCAAACTTGAATAGAATTGCCATTTCAGTAAATCTACATTTTGATATTGTGAAATGGGTATTATTACAGTGCAAAAACTGTGTATAAACAGTAATTTATTTGTTTTAGTTTCTGTTGAAGATTAGTTCACACAGCTGGCATCACATCTCGAGGAGGCAGACGGGTGATGCTGAGGTGATGCTCAACACAGGTGACAAAAAATGATGCACATGTAAGGAATTATACAAATCTGGAGGATGCTCTAGATTGTAATAGAGTCTTGAGTCTCCTGAAAGAAAAAAACTGATCAAAATCATAAAACGCCTCTTTTGTTTGTTTGTTTGTTTGTTTATTATAGCACAGACAAAATATACTATAATATATCACTTTCAGCAGTGTTTTATGTATTTTCAAAGGGTTTTCTGTAAAATAACGCTGCGATATTAGATTTATATGTAAATGGTATGGAGATACTTTTTATTTAGGTATACTATATACAATATATACTATAATTTTAATTTTTTTATCACTTTTAGGAGTGTTTTATGTAACTTCAAAGGGCTTCCTGTAAAATGACACCAAGATTTTGTTTTTAGAGCACTGTATGTGGGTATGGGAAGCTTTTGGGAAGCTGGATTTGGGTATGCCAAATCCAGGCGGAAATCCCCAAAATGGTCCCAGTGCTTAGGAGGTTTATGATTAGGCAAGTTTAATATATGATGGTGGTCCGATGGTGAGCCTGAAGTGGTGGTCTGATATCTGGAAATCTGATCTTACTATCTGGGCTTTTGCTTACAATTTGGTCCCCCCCCACTTTGAAAATGTCTCCTCCGCCCTGAGCCTGAGCCTAAGCCATGCCAGCGCTCTCGTTCAGCAAGACACCATCCTTTTTTCCGAAGCGCCAGGGACCCCGGCCTAAGATAACGTTGGACCCTCTGCCTCAGAAGCCTCTGTTAGACCTCCCACCACCCCGTTCAGTTCCGGGTGTCAGAGGCGACATGTTTGTTGTAAATGTTGGGCCCTCAAATGTTCTAGCGCCCACACAACCTGTTGCTGTTATAGCAAACACAATAAAAAACAAACATACTCAACAAGAGAGCAAATTTCCTCTTCCACTTATCACGGACGCCAGGCCCCTACAGAGCGGCTTGACATCTGATGTAATACAACCCCTTGGCCTGGCAGGCCATCCCCGGAGTGTCAAGCTGGGTATTGGGGATAATAAAACGAGGTTACTCACTCCAGTTCGTTCGCAGACCCCACGTTTTGGAGGTGTAGTTCCAAACTCAGTCAGAGCAATGGATGCCCACATCCTGCGTTCCGAGATGATGTCTCTGCTGGCAAAAGGAGCCATAGAAATGGTTCCCCCGGCTCAGAGCGAGTCAGGCTTTTATAGCCGTTAGTTCCTCGTACCCAAAAAGGATGGCGGCTTCAGGCCCATCCTAGATCTCAGACATCTGAACTGTTCCCTCATGAGACGGAAGTTCAGAATGACTACACTGAAACAGATCCTCACGCAAATATGCCCAAGGGACTGGTTTTTCTCGCTGGATCTGAAAGATGCATACTTTTACATCCAGATAGCCCCCCATCACAGGCCATTCTTGAGATTCGCCTTCGGGGGAGTGGCGTATCAATATATGGTCCTTCCATTCGGGCTGTCCCTGGCTCCTCGCATTTTTACAAAGTGCATGTACACGGCTCTCTCCCCTCTGAGACAGATGGGGATCCGCATCCTGAATTACTTTGACGACTGGCTCGTGCTGGCCCAGTCGGAGGAAGAGCTACTATCTCACAGATCTGTGCTCCTCAGCCACCTAGCATGCCTGGGACTTAGAGTATTGGCTGAAACCTCAGGTTCCACCTCACGCCTGGTGACACGGTCGCCTGCGTATCAGGGTGAGCCAGGCCTGCGTGACGGCCCTGGCTCCCTGGAAGGACCCACTATGGTTCAAGCGAGGTGTGCCACTAGGAATGGTTTCCAGAAGGAAGGTTGTCTCGACAGATGCGTCCAACACAGGTTGGGGAGCTCTGTGCGAGGGGAAACCGGTCTTCAGCTCCTGGTTGAGGGAGGAAAGTCGGCTACACATAAACTGCCTAGAGATGCTAGCGGTTTTTCGAGCTTTTCAGACTTTCCTTTTGGACCTGAAGGGTCACCACGTCCCACTCCGATCGGACAGCATGACCGTGGTGTCTTACATAAATCGCACGATTTAGTAAATCGAGGGAACGAATTAGTAAATCGTGCGCACGATTTAGCCTACTGTTTTTTTCCTGCATGTCATGTCCGGGGCTCCGTAGGATATGACAACTTTAGCACATTTGTCAGCTAAACATTCATTCAGCGTTTCCCATTAATTACCCTATGCCGCCATTGTTTCACAATGAACCGAAAATTTAAAACATACATAGCCTAAATGGTCTCTAATGTTGTATTTTGCCAACAAACTAAAATCTAAACTGTGATATGGCTTTGTGCCTTTATAAAACAGCAAAAGACAGCGATTAAGTATATATACAGTCTGTTTTTGCTGCGTGTTTTAAAGAGAACTGTGCACATTTGCTCACGTGATCAGCTGGTGATCTGGTGATCAAAATGAAAGCGCAAGGGTTTATCTCTTGCAACTTGCATTTCCCTATACTGTATTGTAAAGTAACTAATAAAATTTGTATTTATTTTACAGTGCATTTGTTACAATATATGAATATTACTGTCACATGAATAATTATAAAGGCCTAAATCATATTATAATGTTATTGTAGGCCTAATAATTGTTTGGCATCCTAAAACACCAGTGTCAATGCCTCCAGACCCCCCTAGAGGAGGTACACCCAAAATAGTTTTACAAATTTCTGTAGGAAACAATGTACATTTTAAGAACTTTACTCCTGCATTCAACTACAAAGTTCCTTTCATGACAGTAAAGCTGTTAACGGAAATTTAAATTGTCATTGGACAAAAAGATTTGGGCTAAGCCCCGAAAGTTTACAATGTCTGGCTCCGCCCCTGGTTTGTACTCATTTCTACCAATAAATTTCCATGACTTTTGAGGCAAATATTCATAATGTTCCATGAAACGTCTGTGTATACCGTTCTCATCAATCTGCGTATAAATAACACGACTTTACACTTTCCAATTGCGTGCAATACATACGCCAAAGTCCAATTTTGCGTGCATATAATACGCCAATCCTTCCCATTCATTTCGGTGGAGAGCAGATGCGTCCAAATACCACGCAACATCTTCAACGGCAATGACGTCACCAGCGATGCTCAGTTCGCCCAGCCCAGTTCACCTGATCCGCGTACATCTTCAAACAGGTAAGTAAGGGCAATCTTAAAAAACGGTATTAATAGATTAAAGTTTTTAATCATGTGACATGGGTCTTCAGCTTTTAGACACGGCTGATGACAGCACTACAAATCAGCAGAATGAATTACTAGCTAACTTTAACTTTTTTAGCTAAAGTGGTAACATTAGCCTACAGGACCCCCAGGGGTCAATAATGTGGACTAATCGGTGCCAGGGGCGGAGCCAGACATTGTAAACATTAGGGGCTTAGCCCAAATCTATTTTGTCCAATGACATTTTAATTTTCTGTTAACAGCTTTACTGACATGAAAGGAGCTTTATTGTAGTATTCTTGAGTAAAGTTCATAAAATGTACATAATTTCACACTGGAATTTGTAAAACTATGTTGGCTGTACCTCCTCTAGGGGGGTCCAGGGGGGATGCCCGAGTCATGGCCACCCCCACCCCCAGTAAGAATTTTTTTTTGTACATTTTAAGGTTAAATGCATCAATCTGGTGCACTTTGGAAGCTCAAAATTAAGAGCTTCAACCCACGTACAGTGTGCAAATTGACCAAAGAAACAGCATTGTACCTGGACATGAAAGAGGGTTCAAACATCTTTTCAGTTGTGATATAGAGTCTCAGTCTACATTGTGTTTTAGGATGCCAAACAATTATTACAATAAAATAATAATATAATAATGTTTTAGGCCTATATAATTATTCATATGACAGTAATATCCATATAGGCTTATTGTAACAAATGCACTCTAAAATAAATGACAATTTTTATTAGTTACTTTACACAACAGTATAGGGAAATTACAATACTTCTGTACTAATTTCTAAGATAAATCCTTGAGCTTTTATTTTGATCACCAGATCACCAGCTGATCGCGTGAGTAAAGCGCACACTTCTATTTAAAACACGCAGCACAGACAGACTACTTAATCACTGTCTTTTGTTGTTTTATAAAGGCACAAAGCCATTTCACGGTTTCAATTTTAGTTCGTTGGCAAAATACAAAGACCATTTAGCTATGTATGTTTTAAAATTTCAGTTCATTATGAAACGGTGGAGGCGGGTCAGGGTCATTAATGGGAAACACTGAATGAATGTTTAGCTGACAAATGTGCTAAAGTTGTCATATCAGCTGAAATATCAAAACAAAAACCCTTCAACTGGACCGAAAGAGAGTATCGAGGCCTCTGAGTGAGTGACAGGAGGCGTGGCTCTGTAGAACTGCGTGCGTGAACGCGCTGTCGGAGAGAAGAGAGAGAAAGGATACTGTAGAAAAGCGGTATTGAACTGTTTTATGTTTTGAACATATTTTAATAGAGAGATATGTTTAGAAAAATTATATTTTGACAGCACTGTTAAGAAACCTCAAACCCGAAAGATTCGGGGCTTTTGAAAAAACATTCGGGGCTCCAGCCCCTTAGCCCACCCCTAGCGCCACCCCTGATCGGTGCGCATGGACTCCTACACTGAAATTATTCCCAAATTGTGGGCAACAGGACAGCCTTTTTACTGTCTATAAATCGTGCTTGCAGAAAAGGCATGTTAATGCATGCTGCATTTATAAATGTTTTAGGCCTGTGCAACTTGCGGACCGCTGTGGTGTCCCTGTTATCGGTGTAAACCCAGCTAACAGAATTTTGTTATAAGAACGTTCTCTAAATATTCAGTGTTGGTTCTGGGAACGTAAAAAACTTCCAGTTTTCTTGACGTTAGAGGAACGTTTTTATAAGGTATAATGTTCCTCAAACGTTCTTTCAACTTAATTTTGATCTAAAATTCAACATTGTAGGAACGTTGATTTGTAACATTCCAAGAACTTAAAATGTACAGTTTCCTTAATGTTAGTAGAATGTTATTTGAAGGTTTGTATGATGTTCCTGAAACATTATTTCAATCATTCAAACAACTGCTGTGAACAAATACTGAAAGAAAGAGAAATAAGAACACAAACTACAACTTTCTTCAGTCTTAGATGAACTGAAGATAAAAGACATTAAATCTCTGAAGATCTGATTAAACAACTCCACAAACAGCATTACCAGCTTCACTTATTACTAATCAGATTGACTTTATTTCTGTCACAAGTCTACAGAAGTTCTTATTGAGAATAAACAGAAGTTTTAGATGTTTCGTTTGAGGTCACCATCATGGAGGTTGGTGGTTGCTTTAGTTGAGCTCTTGACCCTTGACTATTATAGAGTTGCTTCTTTATCAACAATTGCAGGTGTTTTCAGAAAACATTTCTGCATTGATGAAGACAGACAATCAACTGCTTTTTTTTTTGTAGTTTTCTTTACTTTTGGTATTGAAGTGTTATGTGAAAAGGAAATAATGAACTCAAAAATGTGATAAAAATCATTTTTAACATTGAAGTGATTTGTGTAATATTGTCCAAAACTATTTAGAAGTTAAAAACGACACACTTAGACATCAGCACTCAACAATGGTGAAAATCAAAAAAATTCAGCTGCATAATTTATTCATGTCGCAATGCATGCTGGGAACAATGAAAGTGTTTTGGCATGAAGCATGTCACCATTGTTGTGTTTCATATGCCAAATGTTGATGTCTGTGAGTGTATAAATGACACAAGACAATGTTTTAAACAAAGAGTTAACAATGGCAGTGTTGGAAATTATATTTTTTCACATTGGTTGGGATTGATACAGCATTTCAATTTCTTAAGTTAGTGATTACAGAAAAAAAAAAACTTATTAAAACAGACATGTTGATCTAATTTAACAATGCAGAAATGTTTTCTGAAAACATACAATTGCTGATAAAGAAGCAACTCTAATAGTCAATGGTCAAGAGCTCAACTAAAGCAACCACCAACCTCCATGATGGTGACCTCAAACGAAACATCTAAACCTCTGTTAATTCTCAATAAGAACTTCTGTAGACATCTGACATCTTTTACTGTGTACTGTTTGTAGTTAAAGCACAGTAAACACAACACTTGCCATGCGTTAAATACTTTTTTGTAATGTAATTGTAATTCAATATTGTTACTGTTTTGCAGTTACTTCAGATCACACAACACCCTTTAATCCAACAGCTCTTTTAAGAAGCCATCTCTCACAAAAGCTCTCTCACTATCTTTCTCTCTCTCTCTCAGCTTTCTTGCCTATTTTTCTGAACTGTAATCTGTAATTCATTTACACATAGTTTTGCTCTCTTTTTTCTGTTATTCATCATGGCATATTTTTAAAACTCAGAATCAAATGTTGACTAATTCTGTCAGAAAGCTGAACTTGAACTCAAAGTTCCCAATGCTGATCTTGAAGAAGCTACCGGGGAGGCTGAACAAGTCTTTCAGAGGTTCAGTCCTTCACAGGTAATGTTGGACACATTTAGTTATAACTGATTTGCTTTAATGGATGTATCCATATTTTATGTGTTATTAACTTTCCTTAAAGTCCTTCCTCTCATACAATTTGGTCACAGATCAAGATTTTTAACACACTGTCTCATCATGTATATATTCCTCTTTGTTTCAGTGTGTTTCCTCCAGGTACTCCAGTTTCCACCACAGTTCAAAGACATGCAGCAGAGCTAAATTAGCGATACTCCAGTATCTGTGTGTAAGCCCGGTGATGGACTGGCCATCCGTTTTCGGTGTTTTTAACATTCAGAAAACATTCAAAAATAACGTTTTAATAACATTTTCAAAATGACAGAATGGAATGTTCTTCTGATGTTCACATAATCCAAGAAAGAAACGTTCTTAATACGTTAAAAAAACCTGATAATTTGAATGTTCTGAAAGTATTCCAAAATAACGTTTTCATAACATTTCCAAAATGATAGAATGGAATGTTCCTCTAACATTCACATAAACCAAGAAAAAACGTTCTTGATACATTAAAATAGAGATAATCAAAGGTTTTCTATATGGTTCTGTTATGTGCTCCTTGCCTTCAGTTTTCATACAATAGCCAATTAAATGTAAACTCAAGTTACCAGACGGTTTTTTTAAACCGTCTGGTAACTTGATCGTCTGGTTCTGCATTATGTAAATACAGACGGCTGCTTTCTCTTTTAAAAAACATTTAACCACAATGATCATTTATCATGTATCATTGTTCAGTACAATCACCATTAAATATTTACCGACCAGTCAGAAAATTGAAATTGAAAAGCATTTATAGAAACAGTATTTCAAGTACCTGTTGAGAGAGTGTTGGATAATGAGGTGGCTTTGAAAGGATTTTTTACAGTTACAAATAAAAATTTACCATAAAAAGGTTCTTTAGGACAGTATAGTTCTAAATAGAACTTACTATGCGTAAAGTAAAAAATCACCTTTTTAAAGCTGAATTTAAATCATCATAAAAAATCATAATTTTTTTGTATATAAAGCTAGTGTATAAATTGAATGGAAAGCTGCTGAACAGAAAAATTCATTCATATTCTTCAGTTTACAGCATGTCTCTAACATTTAACCTTTAATAATAAGTTAGTCCAACTGGTTCATTGATGTTAAGTTGTGTATATTTCCTATCTATATTTTGCACATTTCTGTTAAACAAAGCCATACTGGTAGCTTATTTAGGCCACCTAGCAAGTTTAGTGATTTAAAAGAAAATAGTCACACCCACGTTTTGGATTTTGCTGTATATATAAAGAGAGCTGCAATAAAACCAAACAAACTGGCGAGCAAGACACACGACTTGAAGTCTTGAGATACTGTAAACTACGGTACGGTAAACTAAATGTTTGACAAAACTGGCACTTAATTACTTTTAACAAATGTATAAATGATTTTTTCAATTACACATGCATATTTTTTTCTCCACAGCCATGTTTTCACTGGTACTATTCTCAGGTATGGAACTTTTTAATTATTTTTATCCTCATTTTGGTTATTTTAAAATATATGTGAGAGGAGGGGGTCCAAAAGTCAACCACTGCAAAACTTTTTTGGGTTGCACTTTATTTTACAGTACGTGTACTTACATGTACTTACAGTGTACTTGCCTATTAAAATACTGAGTAAAGGTAACTACAGGGGTTAAGGTTAGGCTTAGGTGTAGGTTCAGGGTTAGTACCTAGTTATTACCCAGTTATTATAATTTCTGTAATAAGTACATAGTATGTACATGGGGAATTGTATAAGGATTGTAAAATAAAGTGCTACCCTTTTTTGTTTAAATTTCATATCACATCATCTTAACTAATTAATGACAAGCTATGTGGTTTATTACAAAATAAACATTCATTTGAATAATGCTGACACACCAGTAAGATGGTTAGATAAAATGTGTCTGACCTTCAGAACTCCACTGTGGTGCAACGGATTAACAATGTGAGGCATCAGTGTTAAATATGTAAATAAAAGTGTCCAGTAACACCTACAGTAACTTTATACGGTGTCAGAAATTAACTTTTCCATTAAGGGGCCCCTTGCAATTAATTTCCAGGGGCATTTTTTTTTACCTTTGTAGCATCTGCAGTGGATCAAAATCATCAACACAACTATAAATTAAAGAAAGCTTTTAACATTTGACCTCCTTCGGATAACTCATAGACCATGGCTCCGGCAGGTCTAGATGAAATGAAATGGCATCTTTGTTGCCTCCATTGAAGAGAAGCAGGAGGCCTTCTCACCAGCTCCGGGGACTTCAAAGAGTCACCCGTGCTTGACCCCACATGGCGCTAAGGGCCATGTGGCATATCCGAGACACTGTGAAAACCCAATACACATCACACACACACACATATAGAGACACAAACACACATGGCCTGTGTGTGAGAGGAGACTGTATCTACACAGGAGACTGTATCTACATTTAGCCTCAAAATATGACTATGCCAAAGTGTACCCGTTGCTGTATTCAAGTGAACGTGCATGTATCCATATTATATAAGATTAGTTATGACTGTAGCGGTGTTAGTTTTACTCTAAACGGTATATTCAAGTATAAACTGTATCTCTCACTTTTATGTCTTTGACATCCGACAAGTTTGGTCTCATTGTAAAGCTCTCTTTATGCCCTAATTGACAATGTATGTTACATTACTGTAAAATGCATTTTCCTATTTTTAATAGTACTTAGAAGAAAATGTACTCAGATCTGACACTTAATAAACTATGCAAATTAGGGTCGTAAATGGAGACAAAGAAAAAGTTTGCCTGCCAAACTTTCACCCTCGCCATTGGCTGGCACATCCAAGGAGGCGTTTTTGGCTTGTTTGTCCTTAAAAAGACAACCACACGCACGTTTCTTTTGTCTCTCAATTGTCTTTCGATTGTCCCTTGCCATCTCACGCACGTCTCTCCCGGATGTCTCGGCGACCGCGCTACCGTCACGCGCTCCTCTGCTTCTTCGGGACGACCATCTTTTTGGCACAAGTTTTCTTTTGTCAAGCCTTCGTCATCCTCCATCACCTAGGAGAAGGACTCTCTCTTCTTTATTTTCCGGTTATCTTACTCTTAAGTTAAAACCTTGTTTGAAAATCCCGCAGAGAACCCTGCCTCGGAAAAGGACCAATTGCTTCAGATTGCACGCAACTGAAACTCCTGCAGAAAGACAAGCAACCTCAGCACCTAAACCTACCCAGCTAACAGAATTTTGTTATAAGAACGTTCTCTAAATATTCAGTGTTGGTTCTGGGAACGTGAAAAACGTCCAGTTTTCTTGACGTTAGAGGAACGTTTTTATAAGGTATAATGTTCCTCAAACGTTCTTTCAACTTAATTTTAATCTAAAATTCAACATTCTAAGAACGTTGATTTGTAACATTCCAAGAACGTAGAAATGTTCAGTTTCCTTAATGTTAGTAGAATGTTATTTGAAGGTTAGTATGATGTTCCTGAAACATTCTTTCAACCTAATTTTGATCTAAAATTCAACATTGTAGGAACATTGATTTATGACATTCCAAGAACGTAGAAATGGTATTGAAGTGTTATGTGAAAAGGAAATAATAAACTCAAAAATGTGATAAAAGTTATTTTTAACATTGAAGTGATTTGTGTAAGATTGTCCAGAACTATTAAGAGGTTTAAATAAAAGATACATTTAGACATCAGCACTCATCATACAAACCTCAACAACGGTGACAATCAAAAAAAAAAAAAAAAATCAGCTATATAATTTATTCATGTCACAATGCATGCTGGGAACCATGAATGTGTTTTGTATGCTGGCATGAAGCATGTCACCATTGTTGTGTTTCATATGCCAAATGTTGATGTCTGTGATAAATGACACAAAACAATGTTTTAAAAACTTAACAATGGCAGTGTTGCAAATTCTTAAGCTGCAATTACAGAAACAAAAAGTTGTTCAAACCACTTTAAGCAGTCATTTGTCTGTTATTAAAACAGACTTGTTGATCTTCTTTTTCAACGCAGAAACATTTTCTGAAAACATGCAATTGCAGATCAAAAAGCAACTCTCTAATAGTCAAGGGTCAAGAGCTCAACTAAAGCAACCACCAACCTCCATGATGGTGACCTCAAACAAAACATCTAAAACTTCTGTTAATTCTCAATAAGAACTTCTGTAGACGTGTGACAGAAATAAAGTCAGTCTGGTTAGTAATAAGTGAAGCTGGTAATGCTGTTTGTGGAGTTGTTTAATCAGATCTTCAGAGATTTAATGTCTTTTATCTTCAGTTCATCTAAGGCTGTGGCTGAAGAAAGTTAGTTTATGTTCTTATTTCTCTTTCAGTGTTTGTTCACAGCAGGTGTTTGAATGATTGAAAGAATGTTTCAGGAACATCATACTAACCTTCAAATAACATTCTACTAACATTAAGGAAACTGAACATTTTCATGTTCTTGGAATGTTACAAATCAACGTTCCTACAATATTGAATTTTAGATCAAAATTAAGTTAAAAGAACATTTGAGGAACATTATACCTTATAAAAACGTTCCTCTAACGTCAAGAAAACTGGACGGTTTTTACGTTTCCAGAACCAACACTGAATATTTAGAGAATGTTCTTATTACAAAATTGTTAGCTGTGTGTGTTGTTGCAACACTTCAACGCACCGTTCCGCCATCTCCACTGTCCAACGGACCCATACAGCAGCTGGTTTCGTGGTCGCAATTTCAAAAGCGCTCTCATTCACTTCTCTCATTGGCTGTTGCTAAAGAACTGACGTAATCTTCCCGATTTTGTTTGACATGATCGGGGTGGCCCCGATTTGTGTGAGAGCAGATCTGGAGGTGCAAGATTCGATCTGTGAACGCCTCACATTACCAGATAATCTGCGCCGAACATCGGAGCCGATCGAGGTCCTCGACAAGATTTTTCTCCGATTCTCGGGAGGGGAAAATCGGGTATAAATCGGCCTAAAACTCCTGTAGTGTGAGCCAGGCATAAGCAGTAGCGGCTCCAGAGATTGTATTATTATAGGGAAATGAGAGGGTCTGTATCTCTTATCATTGGAGAAAGCGTAACAGCTAACTTAATCACGTGCAGCACCTTTTAAAGCCCCGGGTATACTTCACTCTGTCCGCGTGCAGCCCAAATTTCGAGACCACGTGGACGTTGCGCATGCAACAGCGCATGTGCAAGCAGGACAGAAGAGTCCACTAGGTGGAAATACGCACAGTACTGAGCACCATGTGCAGTCGTCGAAGAAGAGTGTGTAAAGAGCGATTCAAAAACAAGACGAGTCAACTCGGTAAAGACTAGAAGGGATACAGCTACGGCCACTGGACATTTTAATATTTATTTATTTAATTTACTGTATTTGCAGTATTGTAAGGGTAGGTTTAGGGTTGGGGGTAGGTGTAGTCGTTAATAAAATACAATCTGATAAGTAGCAAATTAATTTACTGTTATTTTATTATGACTATTATCACTTCTGGCCTTTGCTGTATCCCTTCTAAACACAACAAGTAAACTCAGAAGCATGCATTCTCCATTGTTTTTAATTCCTGTTCTCTTGGTGTATCTTCTGAACTGTGTTGCAATGGTGGATGCACTTCTCCAATCCTGCCCAGCGAATGTCCCGTTGAAGACACAATGTCTGGTAAAGAGTATAGAATTAATTGTACTGCGCATGTGTCAAACTCAGTCATCCGCGCGCATCCGTGGTTAGTATACTTTGAAAGATTCACAGACGCAACTTCCGGAAATTGAAGTATACCCGGGGCTTAAGCCTAAAGTGTAACGGCAGTGACGTCAGTGCCCCCCGTTCAAAGTTCTTTCCCTGCCTACAGCCAGAGCCGGAGCGTTAGCATTAGCTATTACACTTTTTTGGCTAAAGGTTCCAGGCTTGCCTTCCAGCGGCTTTGGCAGCTCCTGGCCATAAATTTAGGTAGGGCAGATTGGAGAGGGCACATGCTAAAACACATTGGTTTCTAGATAATCTACACCATAGAGTGGATGTGGTTGATTACCAGCCTGCAGTCCAGATCTGTCTCTTATTGAAAATGTATGGCCCATAATGAAAAGAAAAAGCAGACAACGATGACCACAGACTGTTGAGCAGATGTCTTGTATCAGGCGATATTGTGCAAGAATTCCACATACAAAAACTGCAACAATTAGTATCCTCAATTCCCAAACATTTTAAAAGTGTAATTAAAAGGAAAGGTGATGTGACAGTGATAAACATGCCTCTGCCCCAACGTTAATATATACACATTAAAAAACTGTCAGGTATTTGCCTCCTCATTTCAGAACACCACTACACGCCACTGTCTTTAAGCGGATAAATATTTTCCGTTTATGGTGCACTTTCAATCTTTTACTTACACCTATCAGTATAATTTTTACTTCATTAAAGGTCAGTTATTCATGCTATTAGAAGTTGACCCATTATGCATGACAGTGTCTGCAGTGCCCCACAAGTATCATGTGATCTCAACTTAACTTTTGTGTTTTCAACAGGTTTCTTTACCCTCACACTGTGTGTCCCTCATTATGTCTTTGTGAATGAATCCAAGACTTGGCCAGAAGCTCAGAGATACTGTAGAGATAAATACACTGATCTGGCCACCACTGAGAATAACCAACAGACAGATCAGTTATTGGACACAGTGAATGATGATTCTAATGATTTGGCCTGGATTGGACTCTATGATGATCTAAGCATTTGGAAATGGACTCTAGAGGACAGTGATTTCTTCAACGTGGGAAAGAAAGAGTTCAGGAACTGGTATAACTCAGGACCAGGCAATTCTGCAGCACGAAATGTGTGTGTGTTTATGTACGGTGGGATATGGTATACAAGATACTGCTCCAATACATTTTATCCTACTGTCTGCTATGATGGTAAGCTGTACATTTAAAATGTCTAAGACAATAAACAAAAAATTAAAAACAACCAAACCAAATTTTCACTCAATTTAATATGATATTAATATCTTTCAGGAAGACAAAATGCCAGTGCTACTTATGTTTTCATTTACCAGTACAAAAACTGGACTGAAGCTCAGAGTTACTGCAGAGAACATCACACAGACCTCGTCAGTATCAGGAATGAGATTGAAAACCAGAAGATCCAGTATTTATTACGGAATTATTATTATTACAGTGTTTGGATTGGACTGTACAAAACCAGCTCTTGGTCAGATCGGAGCAACTCTTCATTTACTTACTGGAGCACAGGACAGCCAGATACTGCAGGATCCTGTACTGTAGTTTCATTCAGTAACTCTGGGAAATGGGCAGATGAAAACTGCAATTATGCATTTCCTTTCTTTTGTCACAATGGTGAGTAGATCTTAAAGAGATAAGTTCTTCCAAATTAAATATTCTGTCATAATTGACTTACCCTTGTATCATTCCAAAGCTGTATGCATTTCTTTCTTCTGCGGAAGATAAAATAATTTTTTTTAAAGAATGTTGGTAACTAAAGAGTTTTGGTGCCTACCCAGCTAACAGAATTTTGTTATAAGAACGTTCTCTAAATATTCAGTGTTGGTTCTGGGAATGTAAAAAACGTCCAGTTTTCTTGACGTTAGAGGAACGTTTTTATAAGGTATAATGTTCCTCAAACGTTCTTTCAACTTAATTTTGATCTAAAATTTAACATTCCAAGAACATGAAAATGTTCAGTTTCCTTAATGTTAGTAGAATGTTATTTGAAGGTTAGTATGATGTTCCTGAAACATTCTTTCAATCATTCAAACACCTGCTGTGAACAAACACTGAAAGAAAGAGAAATAAGAACACAAACTACAACTTTCTTCAGCCACAGCCTTAGATGAACTGAAGATAAAAGACATTAAATCTCTGAAAATCTGATTAAACAACTCCACAAACAGCATTACCAGCTTCATTTATTACTAACCAGACTGACTTTATTTTTGTCACATGTTTACAGAAGTTCTTATTGAGAATAAACAGAAGTTTAGATGTTTCGTTTGAGGTCACCATATGAAACATATGAAACACAACAATGGTGACATGCTTCATGCCAGCATACAAAACACGTTCATGGTTCCCAGCATGCATTGCAACATGAATAAATTATGCAGCTGAATTTTTTTTTTTGATTTTCACCATTGTTGAGTGCTGATGTCTAAGTGTGTTGTTTTTAACTTCTAAATAGTTTTGGACAACATTACACAAATCACTTCAATGTTAAAAATGACTTTTATCACATTTTTGAGTGCATCATTTCTTTTTCACATAACACTTCAATACCAAAAGTAAAGAAAACTACAAAAAAAAAAAAAAAACTGTTGATTGTCTGTAAAGAAACAACTCCATAATAGTCAAGGGTCAAGAGCTCAACTAAAGCAACCACCAACCTCCATGATGGTGACCTCAAACGAAACATCTAAACTTCTGTTTATTCTCAATAAGAACTTCTGTAGACGCGTGACAGAAATAAAGTCAGTCTGGTTAGTAATAAATGAAGCTGGTAATGCTGTTTGTGGAGTTGTTTAATCAGATCTTCAGAGATTGAATGTCTTTTATCTTCAGTTCATCTAAGACTGTGGCTGAAGAAAGTTAGTTTGTGTTCTTTTTTCTCTTTCAGTGTTTGTTCACAGCAGGTGTTTGAATGATTGAAAGAATGTTTCAGGAACATCATACTAACCTTTAAATAACATTCTACTAACATTAAGGAAACTGAACATTTTCATGTTCTTGGAATGTTACAAATCAACGTTCCTAGAATGTTGAATTTTAGATCAAAATTAAGTTGAAAGAACGTTTGAGGAACATTATACCTTATAAAAACGTTTCTCTAACGTCAAGAAAACTGGACGTTTTTTACGTTCCCAGAACCAACACTGAATATTTAGAGAATGTTCTTATAACAAAATTCTGTTAGCTGGGTATTGACTTCTATTGCATGGACATGGAAAAAAAACAAAAAAAAACAACACTAGACATTTCTCAATCTTTGTGTGTGTGTGTGTGTGTTCCACAGAAGAAAGAATGCTATACAGTTTTAGAATGACATGAGGGTCAGTAAATCATGACAAAATATTTTATTTTTGAAGTATCCTTTTAACACCTTTTCTAGCTTGGGTAGTAATCCATGCAATCTATCATGTGCTATAGACCTTATGCGCCAGAGAAACAAGCGCGCCGCCATCTTTATAATATTGTCTTTGAACTTCTGTTTTTTCGGTAGCTCTGTACATTTCTATGGCATTGCTGCTGAAGAATAATTAGCTGGTGAAGTGGATACTTGTTGTAGAGGTAATTAAAGTTATTGTGAGCATTGTAATGTTTAAAGCAGATGTCCTAACAAATGTCAGTAGACCCAGAAGATTTTAAAACGAGCAGTTCATTCATAAATACCTAAGATCGCTGTGGAAATACAAACCGGAAGTCAAAAGACAACGAGCGCAGCACTGAAAAGGGGCGGGGCTACATAAGGTCTATAGAAATAAAATTGCCTTGCCTTGCCTATTGAAACACATGCTTTTTTGCATCATCTCAGATTGTTTATTTTGTGTAAAAATATATATATATATATATTTTGAGAAGTTCATTAAGTTTGAATGCTGCTGTCATTAAAGCAAAATCAAGACAAAACAAATACTAGATATCCTGAAATACACGCTCATTTTTCAATTAAATTTAAAATCATTTGTTTCCTCTTATTGCATTAGCATCATCTCACCAGTATCATTTTGTGAATGAATCCAAGACCTGGACTGAAGCTCAGAGATACTGCAGACAGAATTACACTGATCTGGCCACCATTGATAACATGGAGGAAATGAACAGACTGATCAACACAGTTAATGGGAGTTACAATGGTTCAGCCTGGATTGGACAGTATGATGATGTGAACAGCTGGAGATGGTCTTTGGAGGATAATGATTTTTATCAGGATGGTGAGAGAGATTTTAGGAACTGGAATCATGAACCGAACAATGATGGGGGGAACCAGCTGTGTACTTACATGAGTTATGATGGAAAATGGTATGATATCTCATGTGACAACACGCTGACATTCGTTTGCTATGATGGTAAGAACATTTTGTTTTAGATATTAATTTAAATTATTTTTTTTTTTTTTGTCAGTAAGAGCTAATGTGCAAATATTTCTTGTAATCTCAGGTAGAGCGAATGCCACACAGAGTTACATCAGAATATATTACGGGAAAACCTGGTCAGAGGCTGTTAGATACTGCAGAGAGCATTACACAGATCTTGCCAATGTGAGAAATCAGACTGAGAACCAGATGATCTTTCAGGTATCAGGTGGACAAGTCTGGATCGGACTGTACAGAAACAGGGTTTGGTCAAACAATAAGACTACCAGTTATCAAAACTGGAGGCCGCAAATTCCTGGGTCACAGGCACAACCAGATAATGGAAATAATCAAGTTGAATATGGATATCAGCACTGCACTGCAGTATCATTCAGATATTCAGGTCGATGGACAGATGAGGTCTGTTTATCCAGCATGCCTTTCTTCTGCTACAGCAGTAAGTTCATTCACTTTGTTGGATGCCATTATTTGGTAGGAATGAGAAAGGATGTGGATTCAAATAACATTGTGAAATTTATTGTTGAAAACTCTAATCACTAAAAACCCTTAAAATGTTAATGGTTAAATAATAATAAAGAGATAAAAGAAACTTCACGAAAGTGACTAATCACCTTAATGGTGGCCTTAAACAGAACAACCTTTTTTTTTTTATTAAAACATCACCAAATACTATAAATAGAGATAAACCTACTGTTGCGGGTCCAAGCACAGATTTTCTTCTTCTTCAATCTCCTAGGTCATACATCCATTTCACACAAAATTCTGTGTGTATTATTCTGCCACAAATGGCTTCCACAGGACTCAGAATCAATGATAAAGTTCACCAAAAAATTAAAATTATTCTATGATTTACTCACCCTCAAGCCTTCCTAGTTGTATATCTTCTTTCAGACGAACACAATTGGAGATATATTTAAAAATATCCCTAGTCCTCCAAGGTTTATAATGGTTCCCAGATAGCATCAATGATCGAAAAAATGTTGAATCAGTGTTAATGTGTCAACGTTAACTGCATTGAATCAATATCACTTTTGCACCCTCAATTAATGTTGAAACAATGTTGAAATTTCAACAAAAAAAATCAATGGTAATGGCATTGAATCAGTTATAATGTGACGTTAGTTCAACATCATGCTTACACTCTCAGAAAATGAAACAACTACAACTGACTTAAAGCCCCACAGCCTGAAATCAACTGAAGATAAAAGAAGACAATAAATCTCTCAAGATCTCAGCAGAAGTTCTTTTTGAGAATTAACAGAGGTTTGGATGTTGATGTTTTATTGAAAATGTTTGGTCACCATTTTGGTGGTCAGCGATTCCTTTAGTTGTGCAGTTTGACTCTTAGCTTTTTGTGTGAGTTTGTGGTCTTTATAATAGTGTTTTACCAAAACACATCATTTGTTGCAAAGAAAACCAGAAACAAAATGGTCAAGTGATATAGTTTTCATTATCATAAGGCAAAGTAATTTGTTAATTGTTCTCCTGAGCAAAAGTGTATATTTGTTTTTAATAGGTTACATTCACCAACAATACTTTCATGCTACAGATCAGACATTCTGAATCCTGACTTTTAAAATGCAAATTTAAAAAAAATTCTTTAGACACACAGACATCAAGAATCAGCATATGAATCTCAACAATGGTGACATTCTTCATGCCGCAATGCATGCTATGAGTCATGAGTTGTATACTATGGTGGCTCCCAGCATGCATTGCGGCATGAAGGATGTCAGCATTGTTGAGATTCATATACTGATTCTTGATGTCTGTGTGTCTAAAGTTTTTAAGAATTTGCACTTTAAAAGTCAAGATTCAGAATGTCTGATCTGTAGCAAGAAAGTATTGTTGGTGAATGTAACCTATTAAAAACAAATATGCACTTTTGCTCAGGAGAACAATTGGTAAATGACTCTGCTTTATAATGAAAACTATATCACTTGATCTTTTTGTTTCTGGTTTTCATTGCAACAAATGAAGTGTTTCGGTAAACACTGTTACAAAGACCACAAATTCACACAAAAAGCCAAGAGTCAAACTGCACAACTAAAGGAACCACTGACCACCAAAATGGTGACCAAACATTTTCAATAAAACATCAACATCTAAAACTCTGTTAATTCTCAAAAAGAACTTTTGCTGAGATCTTGAGAGATTTATTGTCTTCTTTTATCTTCAGTTGATTTCAGGCTGTGTAGCTTTAAGTCAGTTGTAGTTGTGTTTCATTTTCTGAGAGTGTAAGCATGATGTTGAACCAACACATTGTAACCCTGATTCAATGCCATTACCATTGATTTTTTGTTGAAATTTCAACATTGTTTCAACATTAATTGAGGGTGCAAAAGTGATATTGAATCAATGCAGTTAACGTTGACACATTAACATTGATTCAACATTATTTCGGGGGGAGAGATTTTGTAGCAAAAAAATGCATCCATCCATAATAAAAGTAATCCATACGGCTCCAGAGGGTGATTAAAAGCCTTCTGAAGCAAAGCGATGCATTTCTATAAGAAAAATATCCATATTTAAAACATCTGGCAGACGACTGTACGCATACTGCACAAGTTGACTTGCGCCAAATGAGTAACCCTTCACGCAATGTATATGATGCAGGTTGTAGGAGTATCATAAGCCTCTCGCGGTTTAGACAAATAGGGCTGTGCAACAAACTGAAGCTCCTCTTCTCTTATATCGAAATCCTCTGACATTTCTCTTTAAAAATTATTGTTTTAGACTTTTAGACTAATTCGTGACCGGTGTTTTGTTTTGCTCTGTCCTCTGCACTTCCATGTTTGTCATTGCGTCATGCAAGTAATAATTTTTTTCTGTGCTGTAAAACAATTCACAGGAACCTGCACACAATCTTCATGCACCCGTCAGTATCACTTTTTGAATGTATCCAAGACCTGGACTGAAGCTCAGAGATACTGCAGACAGAATTACACTGATCTGGCCACCATTGATAACATGGAGGAAATGAACAGACTGATCAACACAGTTAATGGGAGTTACAGTGGTTCAGCCTGGTTTGGACAGTATGATGATGTGAACAGCTGGAGATGGTCACTGGAAAACAATGATTTCTATCAGGAAGAAGAGAGAGATTTCAGGAACTGGTATCATGAACCAAACAACATTGTTGGGAATGAACTGTGTGTTTCCATGGATAATAATGGAAACTGGTTTGATTCACCATGTGACAACTATTACACATTTGTCTGCTATGATGGTAAGACATTCCAATTGATGAACATTTCTTTTTTAAATGTAGGCTACATATTTAGTTTTCTTTCAGTGAAAGTCAGTATTGCAGTAAGATCTGGAACATGTATTAAGCCCTGGATACACTGCACGATTGTAGCAATCCTATAAGATCATTACTTTATCACACTGTGCGACATGGATCTACTAAACTTGGGTACGACATGCATGTAGACTGTACGATGATGACACCTATTGACTCGTAGTCGCTTTGATTTCATATCGCATTTTTGTTGGCTGGTTAGTATGTGAGTCGTGGCAGCAAACACACTGTCCGTTGATCATGCTGAATTTCTGACACTGTCAGAAAACTATCGTAGGCTATCTTTGGTTGCGAGACCAGGAAAATGTCCGTCTTTGAACCTCTCTCACTGTATGACATAGAACCACTGATTAAGAGCCACGATCACAGAAATCGTCACGATTGTTTCACGATGACAATCTTTCGTCTGGGATAGACAAAAATCATGTAGTGTATCTTCACAGCAAAATCCCCAGTGTTAAATTAACACCCCAAAGTGTACATATGTGTCCACACTACAGGGTGTTAAAAGTAACACTGAAGCAGTGTTAAAGTTAATGAGATAATTGAGTGATGATTGAGTGATGATTGACACCTGATGTTAATAAGCAAAATCAGTGAAGGAAAAAAAAAAAACAATGGGTGTGTCTCAATCAGCTCCCGGTCTTGTGAATCAGTATATTGTGTACACGAATTCGGGCACTGGTAGGGACAGTAAAGGATGCTGGTTCACTACACAACACTGACAACACAGACAACACAGCAACAGCTTCTGATTCAGATAGTTTTATTTCGCTCTCATTAGAAGCAACGAAAAAAATCTTACCACAAATACACGCTGCAAATTACTATAACATGCAACACAATATACACATGGTATTTGCTATAATTTAATACACAAATAAATGCGCAGCCATTCGCATTTTGTTCTGCATCGAATATGAACACGCTGTTGCATCTTTGATACTTTTGATACTTTTTTTATAAGCCGTTTGATCGGTTAAAGGGTCATGAAACCTTAAACAAAATATTCTGAGATTTTAACAGAGGTATGTGTGTTGAACATCATTGAATACAATGTTAGTATTTGTTAGATTTAATTGTAGGAAGAAAGTGGTTAATTTTAAAAAAATTTCCATTATTTTCGTCTTCCGGGTTTAAAATCTACACCGTGTCCACGTCACAGGCGGTGACGTAGCGGTGCACTCTTAATACTTAGATGACGCGCCGGTGTCTTATAATTATTAATGAGACTGAGTTTTCTTATCCTATGAGAAGACACCGTCTCTTAATTATTCAGGACACGACGTGGTTCTTTCAAATGACAGACATGTCAAACTGTTAGATCGCACAGTAGATGAGAGAGCCGTTCATGGGTCGCAAGTGTTTGTTTTCGTGGTATAAAAGCTCGGGTGTGTTGCATGGCTTTCCCCGCAATACTGCCAGGGCTAGACTGTCTCAAAAGTATCAAAGATGCAACAGTGTGTTCGTATTCGATCAAAGACTATAGAATAACACAAGACATGTCACTCGTATTGTTTTGAATGGGAGAAAGTGCAACACGCAATATGGCGGAATAAGTCCCGCCTTCTAAATAAGAGCCAATCGCTGATTGGTAAAGTCATCGCGTCACTGCAGCGGCCGTTAGAAGCACCGGTTTCTATAGAAACAGTCAGACGTGCGCCTCTGAAATGAGGCACAAGAGACGCGCATTTAAGTCTGCGCATGCACATTAGCTCGATCCTGCCTAAAAAATAGTTTTTTTGTCATGATTTGAGCGTTTGGAAAAAAATTTATGACACAGTTGTTGTCAGATTTCATTGGTGATTACAAATATAAAATTTAATTGAAAGCTTGGCAAACAGCTTTAGAGAATTTGATGTTTCCCCATTCAAAGAGATAGGAGTTGTACTTGCATGCCCGAGAGGCGTTTCAAAGATGGCCGCCGAGTGAAATGACTTGTCTTAAAAGGACTTTGATTCGATGCAGAGAACAAAATGTGAATGGCTGCGCATTTATTTGTGTATTAAATTATAGCAAATACCATGTGTATATTGTGTTGCTTCACATGCATGTAATAGTAATTTGCAGTGTGTATTTGTGATAAGATTTTTTTCCATGCTTTTAATGAGAGCGAAATAAAACTGTCTGAATCAGAAGCCATTGCTGTGTTGTCAGTCTCTCCTCATCCCCCTCCACTCCGCAGCTTAACGACGGCCACTTTTGTAGCATTTTTAAAAACTGTGGTGAGAACTGACTGCTGCTGAAACAAGGGGTTTCATGACCCTTTAAAGAGCCATAAAGACCAGTTACACTCACAGTGTGGGTGAACCGCGTGTGTGCCAGAGACACAAATATTGAAGAGAACTTTGCGACGCAGAAACTCTTACAAAGCAAAAACAAACACTCGTTTTTGATCCATTAATGCAGGGGTTCTCAACCTTTTGCAAGCTGGGCCCCCCCATTGCAGTTGGGGCCCCAGTGTATATATATATAAAACTAAATACGACCTCACGTTTTATACGTTTGCAGCCTCTGAAACTTCCGTCCGTCATAAAAATTAATTCGGATGGTTCGATTTTCTGCATTTTTAGCATCCGTAGCAAATATTTTGAGGGGTGTTTTTGACAATTGAGAGCCACCAAATGACGAATATGAAAAAAACTAATACGACAGTTTTGGACTCAGTCAGGGTGCAAGGACCTTAAACTTTTGAGGCTTGCGCAGCTTCTCGAGGAGAAATCAAACAAATGAGCGCCGTTTTCTAAAGTCTATGAGCGCAGCACACACAAATAAACTAAATTGACATACTGCAGTTAAATTTCAAAATGTGGTGTTTTTATATTTATAACATTTGAATACAGTTCAGCAACATACATCACACGACCTGTCGACCAAGAGAGCTGACAATTGACCATCACTTAATTTACCATCACCTCGCGATTGAAAATGTGACATTGATATGACAGTTCAACAAACAAGTTAATAATATTAAGTCACTTACATTTTAGACGAAATAATGACTGTTTTGGTCTATTTTAGCAGCGAAAATAGATCCGATGAATCCAAACAAAGATCACAACATAGCGCATCTCACAGCAACACTCAATCGTGTTTTGAATGATTCAGTGTTTTGAACAAATCGTTTGAGTCAAAGATTCAATGACCCATTCACAAACATCTGTCTCATTCTTGATGAATCGGCCGTTTGAACGAATCGTGAATGAACGACTCAATGACTCGCTTAATAAAACCGCTTATCACCTGCATTTGCGCCCACTATCGACAAACCAATCAAATTTGTTCAAAACTTTTTTTTTTAAATCAGTCCAAACACATTTTAATTTTATTCAGGAGTTATGTATATACAAAACTATAACTTTTTATGACAGTAGTTTAGTGATAAAAAAAAATTGCAGGTTTTTTTTCCTCCCATCCTGTAGCCTACTCGCGCCCCCCCGGGAGAGTGTCCGCGCCCCACCGGTTGAGAACCACTGCATTAATGCATCTCTCACTTACTGTATGTGTTCTAACTGTTTGATTCAAACTTATGCGACACAGAAACTCTTAAAAAGCAAAACCAAACACTCGTTTTTGATCAATTAATGCATCTCTAGCTTATTGTATGTGATCTCACTGTTTGAAGCGCCTGTCAGAGAATGAACAGGCCGAAGTCCACCTTTCTCCAGTTCTCATAGCTAAAAATGCTTGCTGCACAGTTTTGATGTGTTGGTAGTTGATGGCCAACCAACTGCCCACAGCCAGTCTAACCCTGGCAGCATCACGGGGAAAGCCATCCAACACACCCGAGCTTTTATACCACGAAAACAATCACTTGTGACCCATGAACGCCTCTCTCATCTACTGTGCGATCTAACAGTTTGACATGTCTGTTATTTGAAAGAACCACGTCGTGTCCTGAATAATTAAGAGACGGTGTCTTCTCATAGGATAAGAAAACTCAGTCTCATTAATAATTATAAGACACAGACGCGTCATCTAAGTATTAAGAGTGCACCGCTTCGTCACCGCCTGTGACATGGACACGGTGTAGATTTTAAACCCAGAAGACGAAAATAGCTGGAAAAAATCTCAAAATTAACCACTTTGTCCCTACAATTAAATCTAACAGATACTAACATTGTATTCAATGATGTTCAATACACATACCTCTGTTAAAATCTCAGAAAATTTTGTTTAGGGTTTCATGACCCTTTAAAATGGCTGACTCCCTAGTCAGTGCCCTGACTACTGAACTAGGGATCTGATTGAGACACATAAACAAAAAGTTCTTACTAAGAATTAACAGATGTTTAGATGTTAATGTTTTAATGAAAGTTTAGTTTGAAGTCACCATGATGGTGAAAAGCATTTTCTTTAGTTGGGCTTTAGTTTTTCTTTAGTTGCTTTTGTGGCTGCTCCAACATGTTTTAAATTTATTATGGCCAGAAAAAACATGAACACCTGCTATTGCTGATAAAGAAGCAACTTAACAGAAGTCAAGAACTCAGCTAAAGCAAACACTGATCTCCACAATGGTGACCTCCAACCAAACATTTTCAATAAGACATCAACATCTAAACCTTTGTTAATTCTCAATAAGAACTTCTGTAGATGTGTGACAGAAATAAAGTCAGTCTGGTTAGTAATAAGTGAAGCTGGTAATGCTATTTGTGAAGTTGTTTAATCAGATCTTCAGAGATTTAATGTCTTCATTTAACTTCAGTTGACTTTATCTAAAGCTGTGGCTGAAGTCGTAGTTCTTGTGTTTTTCTTTTCTTCAGTGATTCTGCTTGTTAACAGCACATGTTCATCATTAAAGCTTAATCATCCCTTAATTAATCACTTAATTACATCATTAACTGTCAGGGTTGGAGCTAAACTCTGCAGGAATGTGGATCTCGAGGTCCGGATTTGAGGACCCCTGCTTTAGCCAAAAAAGCATAACAGCTAATGCCAACTGGTGGTACGGGTGGTACGCATTGGCGGTACGCAGGGAGGAGTTTTGAACGGCGACACGATAGGCTGAGAGGTGCCGCACGTGATTAAGTTAGCCGTTACGCTTTCTCCAGTGGTAAGACATACAGACCCTCTTATCTCCCTATAATAATACGATCTCTGGCGCAGCTCCGTTGTTTTATCTATTAAGCACAAACAAAAGCCTGATGACACTAAATGTGTTTAGTTTTTTGATAATATAATTCACATATTAAAACGTGGCAATAAATGTAACAAAAAAAAAAAAATAATAATTATAATAATACTAATACTGAGTTTGAGGCAAGTAAATTGTGCTGTTATTTTATTGTTTTTATAGGCTAGCTACTATTTATATGACAGAACATATGATAATGTAATATAGACTACAGGCTTATATATTTAAAATGTTTGTAAATAGACTTGAATTTCCATATACCTGTAGAGTAGTGGTCTGAGTTCAAACATTCCGACACACAAAGTGAAACATTGATGCGACTAGAAAGGCTTCATTTTTCGTTAATCACATTTCTCTAAAAACAATATGCACATCTCAGGACAAAGCCACCCAGATATAACGCAAATAACAAAAAAAAAAAAACACACGAAGCATCTATTAGTTACGTGCATAAAATTTTCTAAGTGCATGAACTGGAAAAAGGAGGGGGATTGGTAGTTCTGTGCATACCCTGAGATAAAATCCTGCAGGCTCCCATCATGCACTGCAACTAAAAAAAATGCTTTTCACCATCATGGTGACTTGAAACAAAACTTTCATTAAAACATTAACATCTAAACATCTGTTAATTCTCAATAAGAACTTTTGTTGATGTATGACAGAAATAAAATCAAATTGTTTAATAATAAGTGTAATAATGTTTAATGGCTGGAAGTCAGTTGTAGTTGTTGTGTCTCTCTTTCTCTTCTTGTTGTTTCTCTTTCCTTCAGTGATTTTGCTTATTAGCATCAGGTGTCACTACTAATTGTCAATCATCACTTAATTATCTAATTAACTTTAACACTGCTTCAGTGTTACTTTTAACACTCTGTAGAGTGGACACATATGTACACTGTGGGGTGTTAATTTAACACTGGGGATTTTGTGTACCTTAGTTGGATCATATACCATAAGTTGGAAGTATACCATATTCTAATATAAAAATTCTATATGTAAATGGCTTGTAGATATAACTGTGTGCATTTAAAATATGGTTGACAATGTAACAAATGAACAGACTTAATTTTACATTTATATATATATATATTTTTAATCTTAGGTAGAGAAAACGCCTCTCAGAAGTATATCTTGGTAAGTACTGGAAAGACCTGGACTGAAGCTCAGAGATACTGCAGAGAGAAGTACACAGACCTGGCCAGTGTGAGAAATGAGACGGAGCGTCAGCAGATACTGAGCCTCACACGTTATTATAATTATGGTTATACTGTATGGATTGGTCTGCACAGAAACAGACTGTGGTCAGATCAGAGCAGCTCTTCCTTCACATATTGGCTGCCATATACTCAAGGTGATTTTGCACAACCAGATAATGGTGCATATGTCCCAGGACAGCAGGGAGCTCAACATTGCACAGCTGTGTCTTTAAAATACCTTGGCCAGTGGACAGATGAGAGCTGCTTTGCCAGTTTGCCTTTCTTCTGTTACAGTGGTGAGCAAATATACCTTCTGTAATGAAATAAAAGAATAAACATCAGGCTATTGCACACAAAAACAAGAAAATGTGGATGTAAATTCTGTAAAATAAAAAGAATAGAAAGTCTGTTTCAAAAGTGTAACATGCTAATGCTAGTCTTCTGTTTGCTTTTTGGTGAACCTGATGACCATCATATCAACACCTTTTCAGATGAGTATGGTATGTTTGTGTAGTTAATGATCAGTTTTTTTCTGTTATCAGTAATTCAAAACATAAAATGTAACTTTTTTAAACTGTAGTCTATAAGTGAATGAATTATGACACCTGACCGAATTATTTATTTTATTATTGATCAGTGATGGGAATGCGAATAGAAGTTACAAGTCTAGAAAATTTGTCAGAGTCTCAGATTGAAGAGCGTGTGATTTTAAAGGTAAGTAACTCAACAGTCACAATCATTCATTTACACACAGCAATGAAAACTGATAATTTTACATAAACATTGTATTTTATACTTCATTTAATTGATTGGTACATAACTTCCTATATACACCTCCCATAAAAATAAATATAAATGAATGATAATTAAATGATATGACTGAATAGCATATCAGCACATGAGGTTTGTCATAAAGCTCATATATTTTCAGTTGCAAGAGGAGCTGATCAGACTCGGACTTCCCAGCAACGCCACCATGCATTTGAGAGACTATCGTAAGATCAAACCCTGACATAGGAAGACAGCGTTTTGCAGTTTCCAATAAATACACTTGTGGGCTCAATACTTAATCAAGCAGAAAATTATACAATAATCTCTTGACTTTTATAAATCAATGATCCAGATTGTTTTTCTGTGTTGTTTAATGGACCTATTAAATCAGTGAAGGGGTTTATAAAATACTAACACTGACTATAGCTTGATTTTCAGTGTCAGAATGATGGAAAATTATAACGTACAGTACAATATACTCGTTACACTAATTTTTGACTTGAATGTGATATTTTGATCTGAATATGATTGATAAATGTAAAATGATGATTTTGTTTTATTTGAAATTTTGCATAACAATGGTACTAAATGTTGTATCAATAAAGTTGGTTAAAGTTTGAAACTTTGAAAGGTAAGCTGTGTTTTTTTTGATGGGTCTTAAGGATAGTAGTAGAACCAAAAGAATTAAAACATTAAAATAGTGATCTGACATCTTCTTTTCCTCATTTTTACCTATTTAAACAAATCTTTTCTTGTTAATAGTTTGACCTAATTCCTCTGCTTTCCACATAGCTATCTTCAGACTCAGAATTCAGATTCAGTATCAGAATCAAATAGGCCTACACTTTTTTCATAGCTGGATAATCAAACATTAGGCAAAACCCATCGATTTGTCAAAAAGCATCATTATCAATCAATGATAATGTCATTGAATCAACGTTTTTCAAAATCACTTTTGCACCTGCAATTAATGTTGAAACAATGGAAAGATTTCAAAAAAAAAATCAATGGTGATGCCATTAAATCAGCATTGCACTATATTACCGTCCGAATAGGGCTTTAGTTGAAACAAACTAAAGTATATCACCCAGAAATATCATTTTGGGTGTTGAAGCAAACACTTGTGGCATATTAAACAAAAAATTATTTAGGCCTATATTTATAAAATACTCTATTCATAAAATTATGTAAATAATGAATTTATAAATGCATTAATTTAAAAGATGATGGACAGATAATAGAACAAACTCTCAGACGTTTGTTCTGGTAAGTGAGAGTAAGTCCTGGACTGAAGCTCAGAGCTACTGCAGATGGAAACATACAGACATGGCCAGTGTGAGAGATGAGACAGAGCTTCAACAGATACTGAGTGTTACAGGTTCTGGAAATTTTGGTTATGATGGATATGTGGATTGTTCTAAACAGAAACAGACTGTGGTCAGATCAGAGCAACTCTTCCTTCACATATTGGCAGCCATGGACTCGACATATTTTTCCACAACCAGATAATGATTTAAGTTAGAAGTAAAATCGAGAAGCCAGTTCTCTAAACATCATACATCACATACAAAAATAACTAAATAAACTGCATAAAAAGGACTTGATCACAAACCTTTCTTGTTTTACCTAATTCCTCTGCTTTGCACATGGCTATTTTCAGACTGGTTTATAGCTACCCAAGCACAACCGAAATGTCACGGTTAGGCAGAGGTGTGGTGTAGGTAGAGGTGTGGTGTAGGTAGAGGGCAGACATAGTAACAAACTAGTGACAAACTAGAACATAATGAGTAACGTGGAAGACAAACAAGTGGTGGGTCACTGTGAATAATGGAGACAAGGAACTGATGCAAACTAAAAGTCCAAAACACAACAGAACCATGACATAACACCCTCGACCTCGCGCTGTAACGGGAGGGAGGGAGGGAGGGAGGGTGGGGGCTTTGGAGGTCGACGAGGAGTAGGCAAAGGGCTGGTGAGAAGGGTAATTTTTGTAGGAAACCCCCCATCGGCCCAAAAATGGAATTCGACGGCCTGGGCGAAGGTTTAACACGTGTATGCCTTTCAGTGCCCCTGTGAAGTTCACTTAATTTCACTCGTTTAATCTGACTCCAATTTCAAATGTTTATTACTCTTGTGTTTCCAATTAGAAATTAATCATTGGTTATGTATTAATTTAGATATTTGATTATTCTGGGTATCCAATACTTTCAATTATTCGTTCATTAAGGACTCATATCGCTTAGAGTCACACGCCCCGGGTTTGCACGGATCTCACGACACAAATTCGCCAGTTTCTGATTCTTAGTCAGAGCGTGCAGAGTTTACTAATGCATTTGAGTCGAACTGCCACATGCTTGTTCAGACAAAAACACAGTTTTCTTAGTCACGATACTGCAACTTGCTAAGCCAGTTCCCAGCTAACAGAATTTTGTTATAAGAACGTTCTCTAAATATTCAGTGTTGGTTCTGGGAACGTAAAAAACGCCCAGTTTTCTTGACGTTAGAGGAACGTTTTTATAAGGTATAATGTTCCTCAAACATTCTTTCAACTTTTTCAGCAGTTGCAGTTTTCAGAAAACATTTCTGCATTGCTAAAGACAGATAAACAACTGCATTAAAACGGGTTAACCAACTGCTTTCTTGTAATTTTTATTACTTTTGGCATTGAAGTGTTATGCGAAAAGGAAACAAACTCAAAAATGTGACAAAATTCTCATTTTTAACTTTGAAGTGATTTGTGTAACATTGTCCAAAACTATTTAGAAATTAAAAATGACACACTTAGACATCAGCACTCATCATACAAACCTCAACAACGGTGACAATCAAAAAAAAATTTCAGCTGGGAACCATGAATGTGTTTTGTATGCTGGCATGAAGCATGTCACCATTGTTGTGTTTCATATGCCAAATGTTGATGTCTGTGATAAATGACAAAAAACAGCGTTTTAAAAAGTTAACGATGACGGCGTCGGAAATTATATTTTTCATATTGGTTGGGTTTGATACAGCATTTCACTTAAGTTAGTAATTACAGAAATAATGATGGTGACAAATGAAACATCTAAACTTCTGTTTATTCTCAATAAGAACTTCTGTAGACGTGTGACAGAAATAAAGTCAGTCTGGTTAGTAATAAGTGAAGCTGGTAATGCTGTTTGTGGAGTTGTTTAATCAGATCTTCAGAGATTTAATGTCTTTTATCTTCAGTTCATCTAAGGCTGTGGTTGAAGAAAGTTGTAGTTTGTGTTCTTATTTCTCTTTCTTTCAGTGTTTGTTCACAGCAGGTGTTTGAATGATTGAAAGAATGTTTCAGGAACATCATACTAACCTTCAAATAACATTCTACTAACATTAAGGAAACTGTACATTTTCATGTTCTTGGAATGTTACAAATCAACGTTCCTAGAATGTTGAATTTTAGATCAAAATTAAGTTGAAAGAACGTTTGAGGAACATTATACCTTATAAAAACGTTCCTCTAACGTCAAGAAAACTGGACGTTTTTTACGTTCCCAGAACCAACACTGAATATTTAGAGAACGTTCTTATAACAAAATTCTGTTAGCTGGGGTGATAGACAGAAATCCAAAGGTCTTACATGATGTGCAACATGCTCCTTTCATTGAGTCTCCAGTTTGACCTATCCTGACGCAGATTTGTGGAAATATGGACTCCAATAATCTACTGGTCATAATGATTTCAGAAGAATCCAGAGTAAATCAAATATAACATTTTATTTGTCAAGTAAAAATGTATCATGCCAATTACATAGTTGGACAATTAGAAGCCAATTCAGAAATCATAAATACATACCATCAATTGCTCAAAGATGACTCTAAGAGTAAGAAATGCACATACACACAGTGGTGTGTGATATAGGGCAAGGTGTTGTCCTATGCTATTTCTTTGAGATCTTCTCTCCAGATGAGTTTTATTGCTTTATTGCAGGGCGCTTGATCTCAGTTTTTGTCTTAGCAGGAAAATCAAGTCTTACAGTTCCTCCCCTGGCCCCTTGGGGCAAATCCAGATCAGTCCTGAGGGGGCCACTTTTGGACATTTCCTGCTTCCATATATTGGGTGTTGTTTTCAAAGTGTTCATAGGTTGGCACCTAGCAGCACCAGTCGATGGGTTCAGGAGTCAAGTTGTCACCTGCACTTGGCTGTGGTGGTGTTCTGTCTGTTGAATGACTGGTTGTACCAAGTCTGTTGTGTTGGTCAGCATGAGCAGAAAGTGCCAGGAAAGTCTCATTACACTTTACGGAAACATCTGTGTCCGCCCCAGGTTTAATTGATCCTGTGAGAAGTCCTCGGTTACCTTCAAGTAGAAGGTTTGGTTTGCCGGGCAGGTCAAATCTCCATAGGTGAAGGATTCATTTCACTGATGATGCTCCATAGCGTGCAGGACACCTGAACAACTTCTGAGTGACCATTCAATACTTGAACACTAATGAATTTGATGTTATTGTAAGATGAGAAAAAGGGTAGTTGGATAAACGGAAGAACACAAAATAACAACACACGATGAATGCATGGCAAAGGTGCGAGTGGTAAAAAAGGTCCTATCTTTAGTGAGCAGGTCTCATTTAATCACCTGATTCTTCACTATCACTGTGACATGGTAGTGGAATTTAGACTTGGTCTGGATGAATTAAAGAAAAGGTAGCAAAGAGTCAAAATAACTAGTATATTTACCAGTAGTATACATAATTAAATATATCACATACTTAAACATAGAAATACATAATTTCATAATTACAATTATAAAACTGTCTATAATAGTTGTTTTAACTGCAAATCCTTCATGCAAAACTAAGGTTTCAATCAAGTCAATTAGAGAATGGAATTTACAGAAACAGAGATTTAAAATCACTAGTTTAGCTTTTACAACCATTATCTGTGCATTTGATGTACAGGCTAAGTCACACTCAAGAATACAGGTCTGGGAATTGAGTAACTGATTTACAGAAATGCCTGCATTTTAGTTCTGTTTAGATAAATTTGCCATTAGTCATATGTTGGAAACTAGGGGCCCTCCTAGTTTGCAACAATGCCAAGGACTAGAACATAATAAACATTTTGTCCAAAGAGACCAGTTGTATTAGGTCTCATTTAGATTTGGAATTTGAATGATCAGAACTTCTATTAATTGATGTGTGACTAAAGCCATGCACATGTCCTGCATATTACAGTGTTTCCATAACACCTCAAAATTGTCTGACACAATTAAAAAAGGAAAAGAAATTATGGCAATAATTTCCCTTGTCCTATATGTATGAAGGTGAATGATGTATGCTAGATTTGCATGATGTGAATAATTTTAGCCTGAATAGTCCATAGATGATCTATGCCAGGTAGAGATGTTGTGAGTTTGTAGTAGGGTGTGTGTTCTGTATGCTTGTGTAGAAGATGGGTGGTGTCTCTCCTACCATAATTTGTGTTGCATAATTTAGTTCCAGTTCTACACTGGGAGGCCATGTATCTATGAGTGTTATGAGGTGTGGATGGCCTCTTGAAGTTTCTACACACCCATCTTCTGCATGTCAAGTTGTGTATCATGGCTCAATGCAGGTGGGACCAGACACCTAGTGGAATCTGGCCCTAAAAATGGCAGCAGTCAGTCCTGAAAGGGAAACAGACACACAGAGAAACACAGTTGAATCTTGAACCTTTAAACAAATCGCATTAAGATAGATGGTGCTATCTTAATTTTTTTATACTGGTCTTATCCAGACAGATGGCTTTAATCTGTTAAAATTTTATGCCATTAGAAGAAAATTTGTTTTAGTTTACAGAGACATAGATCATTATTACGATTATGTTTCTGCAAAGAAAAAGGCCAGATAAACTGAATGTTAGTGGTCAGATCTGACTGCTGATGTTTAAGCATTGTCAGAGAATCTTGCACCTTAAGTTGCTATTGCAGCTGTGCTTCCACAGTCTGTTGTGTTGTGAACATTATGACACCCAGGTCTCCTGGGGGAATCTCATACTAGCCAGATCTGTGATTAGGGCACCAGATCACCATTTGTGGTGTTGTGCTGTTTGTTTAGCAATTGGTATTTATGGTGTCATTCAAATACTTGACCATTTGGACCTCTGTGGTCTGTAAAGACAGTAGAGTTTCTGCCTGATATTAACTTTTCACACAACTTTAATTACATGTCCAGTAAAATAACTTCCCTGATCAGATCCCATATGATCTAGCGCTCCCAGAGAGGAGTTTGCTAACACTTGTCCACTTTGTTTGTGGTAAAATCAAAACTTGAAATAAGTTAATTCATCCTGTTATTTACATGATATCATAAAGCTGCTTGGTTTATATTTTTAATGTATATAATCGTATATAATACATTTTAAAATTGTATTGCTGTAACAGCCCATTTCAAATGTTTAAAGGGTTCACCCCAAAATGAAAATTCTGTCTTAATTACTCACCCTCATGTCGTTATAAACCTGTAAGACTTTCATTCATCTTTGGAACACAAATGAAGATCTTTTTGATGAAATCTGAGAGCTTTCTGTCCCTGCATTGACTGCCTTTGCAACTACCACTTTGAAGCTTCAGAAAGTTCATAAAGAGATCGTAAAACCAATCCATATAAGCAGAAGCTCAACCAAACCTGAATAACGCACAAGAACAAGCCTGTCTTAAACGGTCAAATACACACAAGTTTTACATAAAAACAGTCGGTTGTGTATATTTTCTTGGGAGAAAACCAGTTGCGTTTCACAAAATGTTCAGGGCTGGAGTGCCTCCAGGACAGGTTTGAAAACCACTGCTCTAACTTCAAGAAAACGGGACGTTTTTATGAGTGAGTCATCGAGTCATTCATTCAGTAACGAAGCAAGTGGCTGTGAATGAATCATTGAATCATTGACTCTCACGATCCGTTCAAAGCCGCAGAATTGTTCTCGAAACACAGACATGTGTTGTAGTTCTGCTGTGGTTTTCGTTAGAACTATTATTTCATTGCAAAATAGAGTAAATACTGACAGTACTGTGTTTAAAATGTACGTTCTGTTTTTTGACCTGTTGTATAATAATGTCACATTTGCAGTGGATATTTGGGAACAATTGCATTCTTGCTCGTTATCATCATTAAATACAAGAACTCACACAAGGTATGTTTTTGTATCGGAGAAAGTTTGAGTCTTAAATCGAAATTAATCCATTATCTGTGTCTATATTTGTTCTTCATGCGAGTAGGCTAAGTGCTAAATCCCCACTTTTACAAAGGTGCATTTTCGAGAACGACAGTAATTTAGCGCGATTTAAGGCAGCAGACTGCACGCAATCTATCATGTGCATGCTGCTTCTGTGGATACAGTCATTTTTGACTGCAAAAGATGAGGTAATTTGATTAAATGTACTGGATTTACAGCATTTTGGCCGTTAAAAATACATGCTCGGTTTTAAAGGTGCTCTATGTAGGAATGACACCCAGTGGTCGAAATAGGTACTGCAGTCCAAATTCAAAATATTGTTTGCCCCGCCCCCTCATTCAAAGACGCTGGTGGCCAGCGTGAGGACAATCAACAAGAGGGAGCGCAATTCACAATGAAAGCTGAGGAGACTTACACACTGTAAGCTGATGAGTTGATTTATCTGTGTTTTAATATGCTGTCGTTCATAGAGATTTTTAGATGGATGCTGAGGCTTTTTAGGTCAGGTAGAATCTGCGATTTTCTGACCCAGTTTGTTTGCTGGTTTCCATGGCTGCAATACGCGGTGTTTTCCGCCAACTGGCAACCTGTGATGTCGAAATACTATTGGATAAACTGGCAGCACACGGTTTCGCAAAGACCAAAACAAAGACAGACATTCCGACATGGAATGCACATTTCAAAGTAGAATATCTGGCTGTAGCATTGTTTTTCTGAGAAACAAGTAGGCCTAGGTGAACTTAGCATGTCTCCTAAATATCTGCAAACATATTTGGGTATTTTTATGCTTTATTAAAGTGAAAATCTTACATATAGCCCCTTTAATATTATTTTAAGGTAGAATTAAATGAACTACTCAGCATTTTGTTCGCGTACTCCCTTTTGTCACCTCACGTAGGCTACCCCAGTTTGGGAACCACTGATCTAGAGAGTCCAGAGAATTGCCCTGCACTGGTTTGGTTCCGATTGGGTGAAAAACCTAGGACTGGTTTGCAAAAGTAGGTTTTTCACATATTCACGAATAAATAATTGGTTTTTGAGGAAAAGCTGTTCAGAATGAGGAGATCTATCAAATGATATGTATATTGTGTGGATCTGTGAAACACCATGTGATTACTGAGGCGTAAAACTCGTTAGCGCCAACTAGTGGCTGATTTCTTTCAAAATTCTTACAGACCTCTAGGACCATGAAAGGAACATGCCCACCGAGTTTCGTTCCGCTCCGTTAACCTTGTGTAATAGGTGCTCAAAATTCATTGGCCAATGGTGGCCATGTTTTTTGAGATACACCAATGTCCTCATGGACTATCATGCCCCCTTGGACCAAGACACTGCATGCCAAATTTCAAGTCGCTCGGACTAACGGTTGCATAGTTACAGCTGTTTTCATGTTTTTTTCAAGTTATAGCGCCACCAAGTGTCACCAAGCGATTTTTTTATTGTGACCAAAGATTGAGCGCCTACATATGTGTACCGAGTTTGGTGCAAATATTTCATTTCGTTCTTGAGTTAAAGCCATATTGGTAAAAGTGGTTCTGCCCTCATCGTACGTTTTGGCGCCCCTTAGCGACCATGAATCAAAATTTCTACTTTTTTTTGATAATTATTGATATTCAGACTTCAGAGAACATTTCTGCACTGGTTTGGTTAAGCCAGCTTGGGCATTTCTGGTGAACTGTTAGCTGATCATTCTGTACTCGTTGTACATCGACACAAAACCATCAATGGATGACTTTTCAATGTTGTATATTTTTATGCAGTTTTATTGATTGCAATATAACCAGTTTTATTGATTGCAATATAGATGAAGGTAATGGGAACGTCTGAATAAGAAACGCCATGTCTGTAACACGCACACGCAACATTTTTCCAGCACTTCAAATGTTATTTTTAATGTGTTGACCACAAACATTATTTGTTCATCCTTCTGAGATTGTCCCCATTTATAAAACCGAAATCCAACATTTGATAGAAAACACTTTTATTTAAAAATAAAAAAGACATTAATTACCACTATAACCAGCAGATGGCGGCAGAGTAGCATTTATTTGCGTATATATTAGCCATTTCCTGTATCTAATTGTTTTTCACTGTTTTGCTTTTAAATAAATATTAAACATTATAAAATCGCTAGGTTTAAAAATACATTTTGTCAAGGTGAAGTATGAAGTACTCACAAAATCTCATGAAAAACAATAACTTTTCTTGTAAATGAATTACACAGAAAGCGAGCACCGTGCTCCCTTTGTAATCACAGAAGCTGTCTGTCAGTGCGGCGCAAGCTCTATGATTTTGGCACACTTGGGAGAACTCACATTTTATTCAATTAATCTAACTAAAGTGCACAATAAATGTGTTGACACTTTTTTTCACACGAAAGTGTGAAAACTGATGGTCGAATTGAATTTAGCCGAGGAGGAACACTGAGGTCTGTCTTTCTTTCTTTCTTTCTTTCTTTCTTTCTTTATGTTGTCTTACGTTTGAATAACTAAATTAATGCTAGGCTAGGCCTGACTATTTAAGTGCGTATATTCTGATTATAAACTAAGTATTGATGTTCAACCATAGACTGTAAAAAAATAGTGCTCAACACACCAACAAGTGACATTTCACTGGAAGTTTTCCAGCTGGCTTATATTATTGCGGAAGTTCTTAAGAACGCTCCTTGCATATAGTCCATTGAAAAGAATTTATAGATGTTTCAAGTACCTGTTGAGAGAGTGTTGGATAATGAATTGGCTTTGGAAGGATTTTTTGACAGTTAAAGATTAAAAAATAAATAAATAAAAAATCAAAAACATTTGACCAAAACGTTCTTTAGGACGATATGGTTCTAAATAGAACGTACTATGTATAAAGTAACTTTATGTTTTTAAAGCTTAAATTCATTCATGTATTCTTCAGTTTACAGCATGTCTCTCACATTTAACTTTTAATAAGGTATTCCAACTGGTGTGTTGATGATAAATTGTTTTTACATTCTTACATACTTCCTCTCTATATTTTGTACATTTCTGTTAAACAAAGCCATACTGGTAGCTTATTTAGGCCACCTATCAGGTTTCGTGATTTGAGAGAAAATAGTCACACCCATGTTTTGGATTTTGCTGTAGGCCTATATATAAAGAGAGCTGCAATAAAATCAAACAGAAATTGGCAAGCAAGACACAGTCATGTTTTCACTGGTACTGTTCTCAGGTATGGAACTTTTTCATTATTTTTATCCTCATTTTGGTTAGTTTAAAATATATGAGAGGAGGGGGTCCAAAAGTCAACCACTGCAAAACAATTTTTTTCTTTTTTTATTTTGTTGCATTTTTTCTAAATTATTTTCTTCAATAGTAGCAAGAATCTGACCTTACTCGTGTCACAAATGTGCTTATTTGATTATGGATCTAGAAGTAGTGCAGAATCTTGAACTTTCCTTATTTAGTCATTTTCTTTGTCTAAAATATTTAGAATTTGATTTCCAGTTAAATTATATTTTGAGTCACGACATTTGGACCCCACTGTCTATGCTGTATGGGGTGAACTTATATCAGGGTTCGTACACATTTCTACTAATAAATTTCCATGACTTTTGAGGCAAATATTCATAATGTTCCATGAAACATCTGTGTATATACACATGTAAAAGAAGCATAAAAATCCATGTTTAAATTTCAAATCACAGCATATCTTAACTAATTAATGACAAGCTATGTGGTTTATTACAAAATAAACATTCATTTTTTATTCATTTGCTGATAAAATACTGTGACTTTAGAACTCCACTGTGTAGCAACAGATTAACATACATCAATGTGAGGCATCAATGTTAAATAAGTAAATAAAAGTGTCTAGTAGCACTGATAGTAACTTTATAAGGTGTCAGAAATGAACTTTTCCACAAAGGGGCCCTTTGCAATTAATTTCCAGGGGCATTTTTTTTTTTTTTTTACCTCCATAAGTGCAATTTTTAAGATTACCTTTGTTGTCTTTTATGTAAAATACTTAAATTTAACCAATTACTTAAATCAATCAGAACACTATATAGACTGTTACCAATAACATTTTGTCATTTTCAAATTTTCAAATTGATTCAAAATTTATTTGAATCAATCCATTTTCTATGATCTATGCATGTTTCATGAAATTATAAGCGAAAATGCCACGTGAAAGCTACATCTGATTTTAGTTAGTGTCTGTGGGGTTTTATGTGTTGTAACTCCATGAGGAATATCTTGTGATCGACGCATTGAATTATGTTTATGGATATGGATTATGTTGGATTATTTTGTACTCATTTTAATCGTGAGAATCTGCTGTAAATAATGATATGCCATTTTCCACAATCTGAGCATGTTTCTTTCATGAAGTTACGAGCGAAAATGTGAACATCATATAGGCCTATTATTTACACATGGGTTTTGCGGGGCTTCACGTACAAAAACTCACTCAAGTTTAGTCAAAGCCCAAAACAATTTTGCTTGTTGTATTCCGTGAGACCTTTCAAATGGCATATGACACATGACTATCTGAGCTGTATGATGTTTTTGACACATTGCAGCACAAAAAGTAAATTTTTATTTATCAACAAATAACTCAGCACTACTTAGGAGTTAATCAAATTCATTGTAAAGTTCAGACTCTTAAGCTATCAAATGACATCTATTTTGTGTTGATCAGGACAGTATTTTTGAAAAATATGATTATTCATTTATTTATTATTTTTATAGCTAGGGCGGTACACTCCGGTTTAGAGGGACTACTCAGCACTCGTTTAGAGTTGAAAATAGTTGGATGCATTAAAAAGCTAAGTTTCTAAGCTTTAAAATGAGACCTATTTTGTGTTATCCTTATCAGTGGTTGCTTAGTAATTTGATTATGAATTTTTTCGTGGAGGGTGGTGTACCGCCGGCAGTACACTTCGGGCTTAAAGGGTTAATGCTGCAGAGCTAAAAGGACAAACAAATTTGCGCTTTTAAAAATATCAACAAAATGGAAAAGCGCACAGGGTATTGAGACATTTTTTAAAAAAAAGCTGAACATGACATGGCCTTTTAAAATGTTTTAAAAGCGAGAAACTGAAAAAGCAAACAAGGCGCAACAGTCTTTAATGTGTCAGGAGTTACTAAGCAAAGAAACACACGAGACAGGAGTAGCGAACTTCATCCATCGCATTTACTCCTTCACTTTTGTTATCACACACAAAACGTCATTCCAGAAAACTTCTTTACAACACTCTTTAAAAATTGTAGTCCCAGCACAATTCACTTATGAACACAACAGCTAGGACAGGGTTCTCCAATCCTGGAGAACCAGCTAATCTAGGCCTTACAAGGCATACTAGAAACTTCCATGCAGGAGTTGGAGATAAACTCTGTAGCACGGTGGCCCTCCAGGACTGAGTTTAAACTGTTAAAAGGATTTGATGATCACTAGTGATAGTATTTTATTCTGTTTTTCATCATTCAGGTTGGATTTTAGCTTTAATGTATGTTTTTTTTTAACAAAGCAGCTGATATTGCCTGAGCTACAGCCTTATTTTTAATGAAAGTGACACGTAGAGTAAAAAAACAGGAATATCATTGGCGTGGCTGCCAGTGCTATGCAGCAAGCCCTACCCTACACTCTTAGAAGTGAAAGCCAATAGAAAGTTTCATTGCAACACCAGCGCCCAGTAGCAGCCCTACGCTTCCGCCATTTTGGGGTCAAAATGACTCGGCAGTCCACTAGTTTCTATGGCAATATCAGTTGCTTTGTTAAAAAAACATACATTAAAGCTAAAATCCAACCTGAATGATGACAACACAGAATAAAATACTATCACTAGTGATCATCAAATCCTTTTAACAGTTTATTTTACAGACTTTGTGTTTAAGTCTTCCACTTTTTTCACAAAACCTTTGCTCTCTAGAAACCCAGTCAGTTTGGGAATGTTAGACAATAAATAACAGAATATAACAACTTGACAGTAAACTGTTTTTGCAGTGTTGTCTTATATTAATGTCCGTTAAAGCAAGACTTTAATGTAAAATGTAAAAAAAAAAAAATAAACATTAACATGTTCTATAAGGTCATTATGTTTGTAGCATGATCCAGAGGATTAAAACATATATTTCAGACCTAGTGGACTAATTTAGCTATTATTACTCCACTAGGTCTGAAATATATTGTATGTTTTAATCCCCTGGATCACGCTACAAACATGATAATCTTAACTTTATTAATTATTAATTTATTAATAGTAAATATGTAAAGTTGCATAAAATGGAAATACTCGATAAAGTAGGCTAACTACGTTACCTCATATGTGTACGTTAATGGTTGGATTCCACAACTGATAACATAAAACATATATAGGCTAAGACAATACAACATTTACTGTACGTGTCATAAAATGTACTGAATTTAAGAAATTTTCCATTGCGTTTCTGATTTGGCTGTGAGATTCGCCGATTTTGGGTGCGCAAGATGTGATGGATTCTATTGTCCAGTTGGCATTTTCACCCCAAAACGGCTGCCGCAGTACTAATGGTTGTTACTTAAAAAGCATCAGAGTTTCACCTCTTGGGTTCTATACTCTTTGCTCCCAATCAAACACACCTGAACCAGCTAATCAAGGTGTTCAGGGTTGCTTGATAATTACAGACAGGTGTGTTGGAGCAGGGTTGGAACTGAAGTCTGCAGGACGGTAGCTCTCCAGGAGCAAGGTTGGAAACCAGTTACTTTTCTTAAATGAGAAAGACTTCATGACATATGCCGCCTTTAAATGCAACCTCCGGAGAACGCAGCCCCTCAATTGGGACACAGACTCTGGAAACATGAGGGTTATATATACACAGACGGATGACCTAACAAGACATACCTGAAAGCAATGAACACAATGAACCAAATGAGAAAGTGACACATGACCAAAACATGAACATGACACATTCATAAGGAGAGCACATAGTAGAATAACATGAGGAGCAAGGGAAGTACATGAAAAACAGGAAGCATGACTGTGAGAAATTACAAACTAAAAGACATGAAATTATAAAAGTGAACTAAACCCAAAACAGACGTGACAGTCAGATTTATAGACAAAACCAAGGGAGCCAAGGGAGGAATTTAAAAAACTGAGGAGTTTTGACCTCATATCTGGATGTTTTCATATGTTAAATTATATGAAAAAGATTTACTTTTGATTTTTTTTGATTTTTTTATCTGTCTATACACTGTATTGAGTGACCTTTTGTTCTTTTGAATGTATAGCCTACATGATGTTTTGAGAGTCACAGTGGCGTAACTATCAGCATAGGAGCGTTTTCTCTGAGGAAGCAAGGGAGGCAGTGCCTCCTTAAAAAAACTGGATGAGAAAATCATCCATATTACAAAAATAAAACAATGCAAATATTACAAAATGTGACATTAAAAAGTGTATAAATCAATTGTTTTTCGAATGTAACACTGTCCAACAGTGACACCAGCAGGAAAAGTTAAATTTACAGTAATTACTTTTAGTATGTTTCACCAGTCTTTCTCACTCACCATCTGTAAAGAAAAATAAGATAAAAAAGAAAAAATAAATACATTAGTATAACATAATTAATATATTTAAATCAATATATTAAAACAAGTACATAAGCCTGATATTGTAAATCAACACTACACACATTCTGTGTTTCTACCACCAAAGACATAAAGTACAGTAGCATGAATGCTATGTGAAGAAAACATACTAGAAAACTAATTTAGAAAACTAAATTGAAAATGAAGACTACTTTATCAGGCTATTTTTAGACATATAATACTTAATAATATACGTAATAGTAATACATCTTTTAACACCACTTATACCTGAAGTGTGTTTTGGGCAAAGGCTGTTGTTGTAAAGAGAGAGCAGAGAGGGAAATAACTGAAATAACGAAAATATCTGTATTTAAATAGCTGCCAGTCACATTTTAGTAATACACCAAGAGGAGATGGAAAAAAAGAAAGCAACCAATAGCCTTGTTGAATAGGCTGAGGTGTGAACTGCCACAAACCTGCTGCAGTGCACATGACTATAACAGGTTACATGTGTTTTTCCAAGCATGTACAAATTTTAACCATGTAATGGTGTTTAACCATGGTGTGCCATAGCCAAGCCATGAGCCACGATTCTTAGTTGTGTACTGTCATCTGGGCCATATACGTCAGTACAAATGGTGATCCAAAAGAAAATTCCCTTCAATTCTAAAGCCATGGTGTAAATTGGAAAAGGTACAACACTCACTCTTGAAGAAATCCAACTTTAATGATTAAAAAATGTGTAATGTTTCAGCCATTATCAAGGCCTTCATCAGACATCATGTGTGAAGGTACCATTGATGTGGAGACGTATACTGGCATTGTACAGAGAATTATACTGCCATCAAAACGACATCTTTGCTGGGAAGCAAGACAATGCAGGCCTCATTCTGCACATGCTAAAACAGAGTGGTTTCTAGACACTCTACACCATAGAGTGGATGTGCTTGACTGCCTGCCTGCAGTCCAGATCTGTCTCTTATTGAAAATGTATGGCCCATCACGAAAAGTAGAAGCAGACAACGATGACCACAGACTATTGAGCAGATGTCTTGTATCAGGCGAGATTGGGCAAGAATTTCTCATACAAAACCTGCAACAATTAGTATCCTCAATTCCCAAACATTTTAAAATTGTAATTAAAAGGAAAGGTGATGTGACAGTGATAAACATGCCTCTGCCCCAACTTTAATATATACACATTAAAAAACGGTGAGGACTCATTTCAGAACACCACTACACGCCACTGTCTTTAAACAGATAAATATTTTTCGTTTATGGTGCACTTTCAACCTTATACTTACACCTATCAGTATAATGTTTACTTCAATAAAGGTCAATTATCAATGCCATTAGAAGTTGACCAATTATGCATGACAGTGTCTGCAGTGCCCCGCAAGTATCATGTGATCTCAACTTAACTTTCAACAGGTTTCTTTACCCTCACACTGTGTGTCCCTCAGTATGTCTTTGTGAATGAATCCAAGACTTGGGCAGAAGCTCAGAGATACTGTAGAGATAAATACACGGATCTGGCCACCACTGAAAGTGAACAACAGACGGTTCAGTTGATTGACACAGTGAATGATGATTCCATTGATTTGGCCTGGATTGGACTCTATGATGATCTGAACAGTTGGAAATGGACTCTAGAGGACAGTGATTTCTTCAACGTGGGAGGGAAAGACTTTAGGAACTGGTATAACTCAGGACCAGATGATTCTGCAGCAGAAAGTCTGTGTGTGTTTATGTACAGTGGGATATGGTATACAGCAGACTGCTCCAATGCATTTTATCCTACTGTCTGCTATGATGGTAAGCTGTACATTTAAAATGTCTAAGACAATGAACAAAAAATTAAAAACAACCAAACCCAAATTTTCTCACAACTTAACATGATAATATTTTGCAGGAAGACAAAATGCCAGTGCTTCTTATGTATTTATTTACCAGTACAAAACCTGGACTGAAGCTCAGAGTTACTGCAGAGAACATCACACAGACCTCGTCAGTATCAGGAATGAGATTGAAAACCAGGAGATCCAGTATTTATTACGGAATTATAATGTTTGGATTGGATTGTACAGATCCAGATCTTGGTCAGATCAGAGCAACTCTTCATTTACTTACTGGAGCACATGGCAGCCAGATACTGCAGGATCCTGTACTGTAGTCTCATTCAGTGACTCTGGGAAATGGGCAGATGAAAACTGCAATTATGCATTTCCTTTCTTTTGTCACAATGGTGAGTAGATCTTAAAGAGATAAGTTCTTCCATGAATATTCTGTCATAATTTACTTACCCTTGTGTCATTCCAAAGTTGTATGCATTTCTTTCTTCTGCGAAAAACAAAAGAAGATATTTTAAGGAATGCTGGTAACTAAAGAGATCTAGTGCCTACTGACTTCTATTGCATGGACAATAACACAGACATTTCTTGATCTTTTTTTTGGTGTTCCACAGAAGAAAGAATGCTATACAGTTTTGGAATGACACAAGGGTCAGTAAATCATGACAGAATATTTCATTTTTGAAGTATCCTTTTAACACCTTTTCTAGTATGGATAGTAATCCATAAAATCTATCATATTTTATCAGTGCATTCAAATAAAGCACAGACATACAGTTCTTCAGATGGTTCTTTTATTGAAACATGCTTTCTGTATCATCTCAAATTGTTTATTTTGTAAAAAAAAAACAAAAAAAACATGAGAAGTTCATTAAAGGGATAGTTCACCCAAAAATGAAAATTATCTCAAGATTTACTCACCCTCAAGCCATCCTAGGTGTATATGACAGTGATCTTCTTTCAGACAAGCACAATCAGAGATATATTTAAAAATATCCTTACTCCTCCAAGGTTTGCAATGGTTGTGAATGGGGGGCTGTGTTTTGAAGTAAAAAAATAATGCATCCATCCATAAAAAAAAAAAAAAAAAAATCCATATGACTCCAGGGGGTTAATAAAGGCCTTCTGAAGTGAATCGTTGCGTTTTTGTAAGAAAAATATCCATATTTAAAACTTTATAAATTCAAATCACTAGCTTTCGGTGGACGACCGTACGCAGAATGCACAAGTCGACTTGTGCCAAATGAGTAATCCTCTGACGCGATGTATGACGCAGGATGTAGGAGTATTGTAGGATTAAATGCCTCTCGTGGTCTAAACAAATAGGGCTGTGCAACAAATTTAAGCTCCTCTTCTCTTATATTGAAATCCTTCAAAATTTCTCTTTAAAAATGATCGTTTTAGACTTGTAATCCGTGACCGGTGATTTGTTTTGCTCTATCCTTTGCGCCTCCGTGTTCCTCATTACGTTGTGCGTCAGGTCAAAGGATACTCTTCTGCCACTGGAGCCATATGGATTACTTTTTTTATGGATTGGAGGACTAAGGATATGTTTAAATATATCTTTAATTGTGTGTTCATCTGAAAGAAGATAATCATATACACCTAGGATGGCTTGAGGGTGAGTAAATCATGGGATAATTTTCATTTTTGGGTGAACCATCCCTTTAAGTTTGAGAGCTGCTGTCATTAAAGCAAAATGAAGACAAAACAGATATCCTGAAATACATGCTCATTTTTCAGTTAAATTAATCATTTGTTTCCTCTATTGCATTAGCATCATCTCACCAGTATCATTTTGTGAATGAATCCAAGACCTGGACTGAAGCTCAGAGATACTGCAGACAGAATTACACTGATCTGGCCACCATTGATAACATGGAGGAAATGAACAGTCTGATAAACACAGTTAATGGGAGTTACAATGGTTCAGCCTGGATTGGACAGTATGATGATGTGAACAACTGGAGATGGTCATTGGAGGACAATGATTTTTATCAGGATGGTGAGAGAGATTTCAGGAACTGGTATCATGAACCGAACAATGATGGGGGGAACCAGCTGTGTACTTACATGAGTAATGATGGAAAATGGTATGATATGTCATGTGACAACATGCTGACATTCGTTTGCTATGATGGTAAGGACATTAAGTTTTAGATATTAATTTAAATTAGATTTTTTTTCAGTAAGAGCTAATGTGCAAATATTTCTTGTAATCTCAGGTAGAGCGAATGCCACACAGAGTTACATCAGAATATATTACGGGCAAACCTGGTCAGAGGCTGTTAGATACTGCAGAGAGCATTACACAGATCTCGCCAATGTGAGAAATCAGACTGAGAACCAGATGATCTTTCAGGTATCAGGTGGACAAGTCTGGATCGGACTGTACAGAAACAGGGTTTGGTCAAACAATCAGACTACCAGTTATCAAAACTGGAGGCCGCAAATTTCTGGGTCACAGGCACAACCAGATAATGGAAATAATCAAGCTAATGAAAATGGATATCAGCACTGCACTGCAGTATCATTCAGATATTCAGGTCGATGGACAGATGAGGTCTGTTTATCCAGCATGCCTTTCTTCTGCTACAGCAGTAAGTTCATTCACTTTTTTGGATGCCATTTCTTTGGTAAGAGTGAAAAAGGGTTTAGGCCAGTGGTCGAGAACCTATGGCTCGTGAGCCACACCTGGCTCTTTGACAAAAATCATGTGGCTCGCCAGGTCTCTCACCCTTTCCCAACAAATGATCGATAACAAATTCGACATCACTAGAAATCAGCAATTCCTGTGTTGTAGAGCCCACCGAAGTTTATTAAAAGTTTACAATAATAATATATTTAAAGTTTTACCGGCCAAAGTGTGTGTTCAGTGATGTTCGCGACATCGCCAATGTCACGACAGCAATTGACAACAAACCACTTAGGTTTCTATGGTAACCAAGAGCTCCTGCTCTCAGATTCAAGTGGCTATGCAGCTTTTTCGTGGTAACCACGAAAAGAAAACATTTTTGAACAGCAGCGAAAATCGAAAAGTATGTAAAATAGTGACTGGACTGAAAAATATCCTTTTATTGAAACTGGTGCTCTGCTGTGCCAAGAGACATTTCGAAACATTTCACCGGTTACTTTCGCTTTTGCCGCATAGATCTTTATGTCCTATAAATAAATGTGTCGTATTTATATCTATGATAATCCGCGCAGCTTTCAGTGGGCGCGACTGTTGGCGTTATTAATAAAGAAACAAGAATGAATGAGAAAGTAAAGAGCGGGACGTTCTTGATATTAAAAGGGAAACACAAAGCTGCGAAAGAGAACTGAATCCGCTGCTGACAGGAAGTTTCTGTGCGCTCGCTCCGAGTGGAACATGCACAAGCATAATAAAGTTTAAGCTTAATAAAGTTACTATTATTAAAACGTTATTGAAAAAAAAAAAAAAAACTTAAAATAAAATTATATTACACAACATTATTTTCCTACTTTGGCTCTTTTAGAAAAAATTATTAACAAAAAAATGAAAAATTGGCTCTTTGGTCAAAAAAGGTTCCCGACCCCTGGTTTAGGCTAAAAGCACCAGGCCTATAAATATGTGGATTCAAATTACATTTTAAAATGTATTGTTGAAAACTCTAATAACTAAAACCCTTAACATGTTAATGTTTAAATAATAACTATAGAAAAGAGATAAAAGAAATGTCACGAAAGTGACTAATCACCTTAATTATGGCCTTTCTATTTTTATTAAAACATCACCAAATACAATAAATAGAGATACTGTTGCACAGATTTTCTTCTTCTTCAGTCTCCTAGGTCATATGTCGATTTCACACAAAATTCTGTGTGTATTATTCTGCCACAAATGGCTTCCACAGGACTCTCAGGAATCAATGATAAAACTAATCAGCCTGTCAGTTCTACCATCACCACCAAACCTGACTTTTTATGTTTTTCTTTTTTTTTTTTTTTAAGTTGCTCATAATAAATTACCTTGAGTTCAACTTTATCTATGTTTTTATGTTTTGGTTTTTAAATAATCTATTTAAAATCTATTCAATTTGGGATGCAATCTTGACAGGAAAATAATTTAGCTGTAGTATTTAAAGGGATAGTTCACCCAAGAAGAAAAATGATCCCATGATTTACTCAACCTCAAGCCTTCCTATGTGTATATGACTTTCTTCTTTCAGGCGAACACAATCGGAGATATATTTAAAAATATCCTTGCTCCTCCAAGCTTTATAATGGTTGTGAATGGGGTATTTTGAAGCAAGCAAACAAACAAACAAACAAAAAGCATCCATAATTAAATACAGCTCCAAGGGAGTTAATAAAAGCCTTCTGAAGCAAAGTAATGCATTTTTTGTAAGAAAAATATCCATATTTAAAACTAGTCAACTTGCACCAAATGAGTAAACCTTGACGCAATGTGTAACATAGGTGTCACAGTCACAAGCTCAGTACCTGTCAGCACTACATTTCCCAGCATCCCTCTTGGTCCCCACCTGTACTCAGTCAGCCATCGCCACACCTGCTGCAGATCATCACCTGCACACCCTCATCAAGTCACCCTTTATCTACCACCCATCCCTGTGATGGGTGGTACCCATCGTCTTTTGTCTGCTGCCCTCCGTTCATCATCGTCAGCCTGGATCTTCTGTTCACCTTTATCACCTGCCTCTCGCACCATTCCTTCACCTGCACCGGTGTTTTGTTTTGCTCTATCCTCTGCGCTTCCGCTTTGTCATTGCGTCATGCGGCGGATCATAGGATACTCTTCCGCCGCAAATCGATGCGTACGGCCTTTTAAGCTAGTTCTTATCCATATTTAAAACTTAATTAATTATATTTTTCTTACAAAAACCCTACGCTTGCTTCAGAAGGCCTTTATTAACCCCCTGGAACCATATGGATTACTTTTATTATGGATGGAAGCATTTTTTTTGCTACAAAATCTCTCCCCCATTCACAACCATTATAAATATAATTTAAATATATCTCAGATTGTGTTCGTCTGGAAGAAGAAAGTCAAATACTCCTAGGATGCCTTGAGGGTGAGTATCATGGGATAATATTCATTTTTGGGTGAACCAACCCTTTAATTCAGAGCTAGCTTCTTAAAGCAGTTTACAACACTCATTTTTAAAATTATGAAATATCCAATAATTCCATCAAAAGCTGGTTTTATATTCTTACCTGCTGCCAAGCAAGTGTGACTTAAAGGGTTAGTTCACCCAAAAATGAAAATTCTGTCATTTATTACTCACCCTCATGCCATTCTACACCCGTAAGACCTTCGTTAATCTTCGGAACACAAATGGAAATATTTTTGTTGAAATCTGATGGCTCCGTGAGGCCTGCATAGGGAGCGATGACATTTTCTCTCTCAAGATCCATAAAGGTACTAAAGACATATTTAAATCAGTTCATGTGAGTACAGTGGTTCAATATTAATATTATAATGCGACGAGAATATTTTTGGTGCGGCAAAAAAAAAAATAAAATAAATAAATAACGACTTATATAGTGATGGCCGATTTCAAAACACTGCTTCAGGAAGCTTCGGAAGCTTTTGGCGCACCAAAAATATTCTCGTCGCTTTATAATATTAATATTGAACCACTGTACTCACATGATTTAAATATGTTTTTAGTACATTAATGGATCTTGAGAGAGGAAATGTCATTGCTGGCTATGGAGGCCTCACTGAGTCATCGGATTTCAACAAAAAATATCTCAAGTTTGCATTCCGAAGATTAACGAAGGTCTTACGGGTGGGGAACGGCATGAGGGTGAGTAATAAGTTACATTATTTTTATTTTTGGGTGAACTAACCCTTTAATTGACACTGAACACTATAACAGCAGTTAACAGCTATTAGTATAATGACAATTTTTTCACAATACCATTGTTTATTGATGTATCAGTGACCAGCTGATGGCAAGTAATTTTTTTTTTTTCTGTGCCGTATAACAATTTACAGGAACCTGCACACAATCTTCATGCACCCGTCAGTATCACTTTTTGAATGAATCCAAGACCTGGACTGAAGCTCAGAGATACTGCAGACAGAATTACACTGATCTTGCCACCATTGATAACATGGAGGAAATGAACAGGCTCTTTAAAACAGTTCGTGGCTCTTACTATGACAAAGCTTGGATTGGACTGTATGATGATCTGAACAGCTGGAGATGGTCTCTGGAGAATGCTGCGTTAGAGAAAGGATTTAAAAGCTGGTATGTCCAGACACCAGTGAACTCAGGTGGACAGAGTCTGTGTTTGTATATGTCATATTACCGGGGAACATGGAGTGAAATCTCTTGCTCCTATACATTTCCCTTTGTTTGCTATGATGGTGAGAACTGCTGATGGACTTTCTAACAAGTAATTAGAACAAAATATTTATGATCCCATGAAATATCACATATTTAAACTGTTTCCCCACAGGAAGAGCGAATGCTAGTACAAGTTATGTATTGGTTTACCAGTCCAAAAACTGGACTGAAGCTCAGAGTTACTGCAGAGAACATCACACAGACCTCGTCAGCATCAGGAATGAGAATGAAAACTACAGGGTTCTGTCAATAATTCCATATTATTACACTGTTTGGATTGGATTGTACAGAACCAGATCTTGGTCAGATCAGAGCAACTCTTCTTTCAGTAACTGGAGGACAGGACAGCCAGATAATGCTGGAAACAGTGAATACTGCACTACAGTGTTATTCAGTGACTCTGGGAGCTGGACAGATGAAAACTGTAATACTGCATTACCTTTCATTTGCTACAGTGGTGAGTAGATCTCTAATAACAATAATAACCCTTTTTAAACACAGAGACAAGGTAACAAATGAAAATAAGATACATTAGAACAAATATATATACACTACCAGTCAAAAGTTTGGAATCGGTAAGATTTTTAATGTTTTCAAAAGAAGTTTCGTCTGCTCACCAAGGCTGCATTTATTTAATTAAAAATACAGTAAAAAAAAGTAATATTGTGAAATATTATTACAATTTAAAATAACTTTTTTCTGTTTGAATATATTTTATAAAGTAATTTGTTCCTGTGATCAAAGCTGAATTTTCAGCATCATTACTCCAGTCTTCAGTGTCACATGATCCTTCAGAAATCATTCTAATATGCTGATCTGCTGCTCAAGAAACATTTATGATTATTATCAATGTTGAAAACAGTTGTGTACTTTTTTTTTTTTCGGGATTCCTTGATGAATAGAAAGTTCAAAAGAACAGCATTTATCTGAAATACAAAGCTTTTGTAACATTATACACTACCGTTCAAAAGTTTGGGGTCAGCAAGAATTTTCATTTAAATTTTTTTGAAAAGAAATTAATACTTTTATTCAGCAAGGATGCATTAAATTGATCAAAAGTGACAGTAAAGACATTTATAATGTTACAAAAGATTATATTTTAAATAAATGCTGTTCTTTTGAACTTTCTATTCATCAAAGAATCCTGAGGGAAAAAAAAAAAAAAAAATTATATATATATATATATATATATATATATATATATATATATATATATATATATATTGTACACAAATGTTTCTTGAGCAGTAGATCCTCATATTAGAATGATTTCTGAAGGATCATGTGACACTGGAGACTGGAGTTATGATGCTGAAAATTCAGCTTTGATCACAGGAATAAGTTATTTTATAAAATATATTCAAACAGAAAACAGTTATTTTAAATTGTAATATTTCACAATATTACTGTTTTTACTGTATTTTTAATTAAATAAATGCAGCCTTGGTGAGCAGACGAAACTTCAGAAATTCTTTTGAAAACATTAAAAATCTTACCGATTCCAAACTTTTGATTGGAGATATATATTATAATAATAATAATAAAAATAAAAAAATATATATATATAATTTTTTTTTTTTTTTTTTTTTTTTCAAAAATGTAATGTCTAAAACTGTGACTTGATCAAATATGTTTGTTTTGTATCTTTACTTTTCCCCACATTGACAGCATTAGCATCATCTCACCAGTATCATTTTGTGAATGAATCCAAGACCTGGACTGAAGCTCAGAGATACTGCAGACAGAATTACACTGATCTGGCCACCATTGATAACATGGAGGAAATGAACAGTCTGATCAACACAGTTAATGGGAGTTACAATGGTTCAGCCTGGATTGGACTGTATGATGATGTGAACAGCTGGAGATGGTCATTGGAAGACAATGATTTCTATCAGGAAGGAGAGAGAGATTTCAGGAACTGGTATCATCAACCAGACAATGATGGGGGAATGAACTGTGTGTTGTCATGGATCCCAGTGGAAACTGGTATGATTTATCATGTGACAATACTTTGACATTTGTTTGCTATGATGGTAAGACATTACAATTTGAACATTTCTTTTTTAAATGTACATATTTAGTTTTCTTTTGGTGAGAGTATTGTGGTAAGATCTCTGGAACATGTCTTGGCTTAGTTGGATCAAAACCCAAGTATACCATATTTATATATAAAACTCTATATGTAAATGGATTGTAGATATAAATGTATGCATTTAAAATATGGTTGACAATGTAATAAATGACTTAATTTTACATTTTTATTTTAGGTAGAGAAAATGCTTCTCAGAACTATGTTTTGATATATACGAGTAAGACCTGGACTGAAGCTCAGAGCTACTGCAGAGAGATGTACACAGACCTGGCCAGTGCACGAAATGAGACGGAGCGTCAACAGATACTGAGCCTCACACGTTATTATTATTATTATGGTTATTATGGATATACTGTATGGATTGGTCTGCACAGAAACAGACTGTGGTCAGATCAGAGCAGCTCTTCCTTCACATATTGGCTGCCATATACTCAAGGTGATGCTGCACAACCAGATAATGGTGCAAATGTCCCAGGAGAGTGGGGAGCTCAGCACTGCACAACTGTGTCTATAAAATACTTTGGCCAGTGGACAGATGAGAGCTGCTTTGCCAGTTTGCCTTTCTTCTGTTACAGTGGTGAGCAAATATACCTTCTGTAATGAAATAAAATAATAAACATCAGGCTATTACACACAAAAACAAGAAAATGTGGATGTAAATTCTGTAAAATATAAAGAATAGAAAGTCTGTTTCGAAAGTGCAACATACTAATGCTAGTCTTCTGTTTGCTTTTTGATGAACCTGATGACCATCATATCGACACCTTTTCAGATGAGTATGGTATGTTTGTGTAGATAATGATCAGTTTTTTTTTTTTCTGTTATCAATAATTCAAAACATAAAATGTAACTTGTTAAACTGTAGTCTATAAGTGAATGAATTATGACACCTGACCGTTTTATTTATTTTATTATTGATCAGTGATGGGAATGCGAATAGAAGTTACAAGTCTAGAAAATTTGTCAGAGTCTCAGATTGAAGAGCGTGTGATTTTACAGGTAAGTAACTCAACAGTCACAATCATTCATTAAACTACAGCAATGAAAACTGATATTTATTTATTTTTACATAAACATTGTATTTTATACTTCATTTAATTGATTGGTACATATAACTTTCTATAGGATCTTCCAATAAAAATAAATATAAATGAATGATAATTAAATGATATGACTGAATAGCATATCAGCACATGAAAGGTTTGTCATAAAGCTCATATATTTTCAGTTGCAAGAGGAGCTGATCAGACTCGGACTTCCCAGCAACGCCACCATGCATTTGAGAGACTATCGTAAGATCAAACCCTGACGTAGGAGGACAACGCTTTGCAGTTTCCAAGTTGTGGGCTCAATACTTAATCAAGCATGAAATTATACAATAATCTCTTGACTTTTATAAATCAATGATCCAGATTGTTTTTCCGTGTTGTTTAATGGACCTATTAAATCAGTGAAGGGGTTTATAAAATACTAATAATGCCTATAGCTTGATTATCAGTGTCAGAATGATGGAAAATTATAACGTACAGTACAATATACTCGTTATACTAATTTTTGACATGAATATGATATTTAGATCTGAATATGATTGATAAATGATGATTTTGTTTTTTATTTGAAGTTTTGCATAACAATGGTACTAAATGTTGTGTCAATAAAGTTGGTTAAAGTTTGAAACTTTGAAAGGGAAGCTGTGTTTTTTTTGATGGGTCTTAAGGATAGTAGTAGAACCAAAAGAATTAAAACATTAAAATAGTGATCTGACATAATCTTTTCCTCGTTTTTACCTATTTAAACGAACCTTTCCTGTTAATAGTTTGACCTAATTCCTCTGCTTTCCACATGGTATCTTAAGACTCAGAATTCAGATTCAGTATCAGAATCAAATAGGCCTACGCTTTTTTCATAGCTAGATAATCAAACATTAGGCAAAACCCATCGATTTGTCAAAAAGCATCATTATCAATCAATGATAATGTCATTGAATCAACGTTATGAAGAGATGTTGGTTCAAAATCACTTTTGCACCTGCAATTAATGTTGAAACAATGAAAAGATTTAAAAAAAAAAAATCAATGGTAATGCCATTGAATCAGCATTGCACTATATTACCGTCTAAAAAGGGCTTTAGTTGAAACAAAACCAAAGTATATCACCCAGAAACATCATTTTGGGTGTTGAAGCACACACTTATGGCATATTAAACAAAAAATGATTTAGGCCTATATTTATAAAATAATATTCATAAAATTATGTAAATATAAATGGATTGAATTTATAAATGCATTAATTTAAATGATGGTGGGTGGATAATAGAACAAACTCTCAGACGTTTGTTCTGGTAAGTGAGAGTAAGACTTGGACTGAAGCTCAGAGCTACTGCAGATGGAAACATACAGACATGGCCAGTGTGAGAGATGAGACAGAGCTTCAACACATACTGAGTGTTACAGGTTCTGGAAATTTTGGTTATGATATGTGGATTGGTCTGCACAGAAACAGACTGTGGTCAGATCAGAGCAACTCTTACTTCACATATTGGCAGCCATGGACTCGACATATTTTTCCACAACCAGATAATGGTTTAAGTGAGAAGTAAAATCGAGAAGCCAGTTCTCTAAACATAATGCATCACATACAAAAATAACTAAATAAACTGCATAAAAAGGACTTGATCACAAACCTTTCTTGTTTGAAGTATATACTATTCTATAAATATATTTATAAAGACTCATTAAGACCTATACTGCATTATAATAACATTATAGTTATATTTATATTTTATTAACTTAAGTCATGCATTTACTTTTTCAATGCATATGCTCACAATTCATTATACACTGATTTATAAATGATCATGCTTAGTAGTTTGAAATTATACTTTAATAATATTGTTGCAGTGTTTTGCTAGTATGTAACATTAAAAAATGGGTTTTTTTTATGTTTTTAAATGTTTTATTCAGCTCATATTTTTATTGACACGTATCTTGGTTCAATTTTCCCCACAGACATCCATTGTAAGTGCGTTACTGTAATAAAAGGTGAGTAAACATTATATTAAAACTGATGTGTGATGAGACTTTGGTGTAGATTAAATGAGAGATTAATGACAGCTAGACAAGTTTTGTGTTTAATTCTGAATCTGAATTATAGGTCTGAAAATAGCTTTGTGTAAAGCAGAGGAATTAGGTCAAACTATTAACAGGAAGGGTTTGTGAATATTTCTACATCTTATGCTTGTTGTGATTTATTCAGTGACATGTTAATGTGTCGTATCACTTATAATTAGGTAATTATATATAAACAATATTTAGAATACAAATGAAATGTCTTACCATCATAGCAAACAAATGTAAAAGTATTGTCACATGTTGAATCAAACCAATTTTCATAATAATCAATGGAAACACACAGTTCATTGTTGTCCGGTTCATGATACCAGTTCCTGAAATCTCTCTCTTCTTCCTGATAGAAATCATTGTCTTCCAATGACCATCTCCAGCTGTTCAGATCATCATACAGTCCAATTCAGGCTGAATCATTGTAACTCATTAACTGTGTTGATCAGACTGTTAATTTCCTCCATGTTATCAATGGTGGCCAGATCAGTGTAATTCTGTCTGCAGTATCTCTGAGCTTCAGTCCAGGTCTTTGACTTGTTCACAAAGTGATACAGAATGATGCTAATACTGTCATGGTGAGGAAAAATGGAAAGATAGAAAAGTGATCAATGATCTGAGAGTAATGAATGGGCAGTTTGTGAACTAAACAAGACAGAATCAAAACATGAACAGATGTTCGACATGGTTTTTAATTCAAGAAAAAAAATTCTAACCACAAAAAAGGCAGATTTGGTTACCAACATTACTGTGTTAAGTGTTCAGTATTACACACCGCTGATACGGATCATTTAGTCTAAAAGTTACTGTTAATAAAATTTATATAATTGTGTTTTTTGTTTGTTTTTACAAACTAAGGGAGGATTCCAGATTATTATCTATGATAATCGTAATGCATGCCACAGATGGATAATCTCAGTGAGCTGCACACTGTAAAAAATTTACCTGTAAATTTACAGTAAATTACTGGCAGCTGTGGTTCCAGCCATTTACTGTAATTCAACAGTACCAATACTGTTGTTCATTTTACAGCTTTACTGTAATTTTAAAGTACAGTACTGGCAGCTGTGGTTCCAGCCATTTACCGTAATTCTACCATTTTAATACTGTTTTACTTGCAGCAATAGTTACAGCTATAATTCTACAAAAAAAAAAAAAAAGGTTTTCCTTAAAACCAGAAAACAGCCATGCTTAATCAAAGTACTCGTGTTATTAGACGAGAATGGAGGAGAGCCGAGAGGCAATGGAAAAAAGATAAACTTCAAGTATCTTATGAGATTGTTAAAGATTGTATGATTAATTATCAGTGTGAAATTAAGGTAGCTAAAGCGCGGTATTTTTCAGATTTAATTAATAGGTATTCTCATAATCCAAAAGTTTTGTTTAGTACAATAAACTCTGTATTAAATCCATTAACACATACTTATCCTGATCCTACTAAAAAAGCTTGTGATAATTTCTTACAATTTTTTACTAGTAAGATCAAGAAAATTCTTTAGTTTCCTCTTTGAGATCTGTATTCTTCTCTGACTTTGAGCCAATTTCACTTTCTTATTTAGTAAACTTAGTCCAGCATTTAAAACTTACATATTGTGCTTCAGATGTCCTTCCTTCTTGTCTTTTTCTACAAGTTTTAGATGTTGTAGGCCCAAACATTGTTAGTATTATTAATAGCAGTCTAGTAAATGGTATAGTTCCATCTTACCTACAGGTGCTGGTCATATAATTAGAATATCATCAAAAAGTTGATTTATTTCACTAATTCCATTCAAAAAGTGAAACTTGTATATTATATTCATTGATTACACACAGACTGATATATTTCAAATGTTTATTTCTTTTCATTTTGATGATTATAACTGACAACTAAGGAAAATCCCAAATTCAGTATCTCAGAAAATTAGAATATTGTGAAAAGGTTCAATATTGAAGACACCTGGTGCCACACTCTAATAAGCTAATTAACTCAAGAAAAACACCTGCAAAGGCCTTTAAATGTTCTCTCAGTCTAGTTCTGTAGGCTACACAATCATGGGGAAGACTGCTGACTTGACAGTTGTCCAAAAGACGACCATTGACACCTTGCACAAGGAGGGCAAGACACAAAAGGTCATTGCAAAAGAGGCTGGCTGTTCACAGAGCTCTATGTCCAAGCACATTAATAGAGAGGCGAAGGGAAGGAAAAGATGTGGTAGAAAAAAGCGTACAAGCAATAGGGATAACCGCACCCTGGAGAGGATTGTGAAACAAAACCCATTCAAAAATGTGGGGGAGATGCACAAAGAGTGGACTGCAGCTGGAGTCAGTGCTTCAAGAACCACTACGCACAGACGTATGCAAGACATGGGTTTCAGCTGTCGCATTCCTTGTGTCAAGCCACTCTTGAACAACAGACAGCTTCAGAAGCGTCTCGCCTGGGCTAAAGACAAAAAGGACCGGACTGCTGCTGAGTGGTCCAAAGTTATGTTCTCCGATGAAAGTAAATTTTGCATTTCCTTTGGAAATCAGTCTGGAGGAAGAGAGGAGAGGCACACAATCCACGTTGCTTGAGGTCCAGTGTAAAGTTTCCACAGTCAGTGATGGTTTGGGGTGCCATGTCATCTGCTGGTGTTGGTCCACTGTGTTTTCTGAGGTCCAAGGTCAATGCAGCCGTATACCAGGAAGTTTTAGAGCACTTCATGCTTCCTGCTGCTGACCAACTTTATGGAGATGCAGATTTCATTTTCCAACAGGACTTGACACCTGCACACAGTGCCAAAGCTACCAGTACGTTTAAGGACCATGGTATCCCTGTTCTTAATTGGCCAGCAAACTCGCCTGACCTTAACCCCATAGAAAATCTATGGGGTATTGTGAAGAGGAAGATGCAATATGCCAGACCCAACAATGCAGAAGAGCTGAAGGCCACTATCAGAGCAACCTGGGCTCTTATAACACCTGAGCAGTGCCTCAGACTGATCGACTCAATGCCACGCCGCATTGCTGCAGTAATTCAGGCAAAAGGAGCCCCAACTAAGTATTGAGTGCTGTACATGCTCATACTTTTCATGTTCATACTTTTCAGTTGGCCAAGATTTCTAAAAATCCTTTCTTTGTATTGGTCTTAAGTAATATTCTAATTTTCTGAGATACTGAATTTGGGATTTTCCTTAGTTGTCAGTTATAATCATCAAAATTAAAAGAAATAAACATTTGAAATATATCAGTCTGTGTGTAATGAATGAATATAATATACAAGTTTCAGTTTTTGAATGGAATTAGTGAAATAAATCAACTTTTTGATGATATTCTAATTATATGACCAGCACCTGTATATGCTACACTGTAAAAAAAAAAAAAAAAAATCCTAATTTTATGGAAAATGGTCATTTTCTTTTATTTTAAATTATACTCAAAACTCTGTAAAATTACAAACAATGTATGCAAATTATATAAATGATATAAATTAACAGTAATTCACATTTTTTTTTACAGAAAAGTTACTGTATTTTTTATACAGTATTTTTTTCTGTTTCCTTAAATTACAAACAAATGTATGTAAAATTACAAAAATAATCAGTAATTAAACAGTAACAAAACGGTCAAATGAATGGCAGCCATTCATTTAAATAAATTTAAATAAACTGAAAAACACTGTTATTTTACAGGTATTTCCTGAATTATTACCTTCACTTTAAAAAAAAAAAAAAAAATACGGTCAATGACTGGCAGCTACGGCTGCCAAACAAAAACCATAAAATTAAAGTAAAATATTCAAATTTAAATAAAGTGCAAAAAACTTTAACAAAATTTTTTTCTTTACAGGTATTTCCTGATTTGATTCAAATGACTGGCAAAAACAGAACACAAAACACTAACAGATCTCTCAAGATCTCAGCATCTTCACTTATTACAGTCTAGACTTTATTTCTTTTATACAAAGGTTCTTATTGAGAATTAACAAAGATTTAGATGTTGATGTTTCATTGAAAAAAAAAAAGTTTGATGTCACCGTTATGGAGGTAAGAGTTTGCTTTAGTTGGGCTCTTGACCCTTGACTTTTTCCATGTGAGTTTCTGATGCATGTTTGTTATGGCAAAAAGTGCAGGAGAAACTCTGATCAGATGATATAATTATCATGAAGTGGCCTGATTCACTGGTATCACATAGTGTCAAATTTCTGAGTATGTTAACTGTTAATTTCATATGATTTAAAGTAAATGTGTGATATTGTGGAACCATATTATGATAACCTGGTATTCAGATTTTTAAGTCATTATACAGAAAGTGTTTTCAGCCATTTATTTATTTATTTATTATTTTTTTGGGAGCACAGAGACATCAATTATCAACATATGAATCTCAACAATGGTGACAATCAACAAAGCTTTTTTTGTGTTTTTGATTACGCTGATTCTTGATGTCTGTGTGATTCTGCATGACCTTGACACAACATTTTCTGCATAATGATTTAATATCATTTTTATAGTATCACAGCACTGGAGTAGTATTGGCATGTTAGGGATAGTACACCCGAAAATGAAAATTTCATGTTTGTCTGCTTTAAAAAAAAATCCCTTTATGATGACTACACCATCATTTAAAATTTTTCTTATAAATATGTGTATCAGAAACACACAGTTAAAGCAGCCAAAAAAATGCTAATGTGAAAGAGTCAGGGGTCAAGAGCCCAACTAAAGCAAACACTGACCACCAGAATGGTGACTTCAACCTTTATTATTTTATTCAATAAAACATCAACATATAAACCTCTGTTAATTCTCATTAAGAACTTTAATATGAAATAAAGTCTAGATTGTAATAAATGAAGAATTAATGTTCTGTTGGGATTTAAAGGGTTTCTGTATCGTCTGTTTTGTGGTTCACCATTGTGCTGGAGAGTAGAGCCTGTGCTTCAGTCCAGGATCAGCCAAAAGACATTGGTGTTATGTTGCATATTGTTTTATTTCAGAGGCAGTAACATATAGTTGCATTAATTCATTCGCGTGTGTCCTTTCTAGTTAAATACAAAAGATTCACTTTTTACAGTGAATGTGTTTTGTTAGTAATATTTTAGAATATACGTGTAAAACAACACTTTTTTTTTCTGTAAGAGTGTTTTGCACTTTATTTAAATTAGGTTATTTTACGTTTTGTTTTACAGACTTTGATTGGCAGCCGTTGCTGAAAGTCATTTGAATGTTTTTTTTTTTTTTAAGATTGTTTTGCAGTGAAGGTGTTGTATTGTAATAATTCAGGGAATACCTGTAAGTGAAAAATTTTAATGAAAATTTCTGGTAAAGTTTTTTACACTTTTTTAAAATGAGAATATTTTACTTTAATTTTAAGGTTTTTGTTTGGCAGCCGAAGCTGACAGTCATTGACCATTTTTTTAAAGTGAAGTATTTATGCATTATTTCATTTAACAAAAATGTTTTTAATAGTTTTAGTTAATTATAATAACCCTACTGTGTCTTTATGTAACAGTTTGGTATGCAGCACGCACAACAAGACGGAGTAGGAACTCAGAATAGTCTTTATTCAAATTTTTTGACATACAGGAACACACAGAGAACCACTAAACATATACGAGAACCAACAAAGAACTGAACATAACAGGCAGTATAAATACAAGGCAAACATAATGACAGAGAGGTGCAGATAATATTTTACCATAGGAACAAATGAGGACATAATCAGAAACGAAGGAAACCAAAACTAAACAGAGCAGGAATACAGGAACTAAGGGAAACAGAATTTCAAAATAAGAGTACATAATTGTGACACTTTACATGTTTTTGTAAATGGTAGTCTAATTTTATTCAGGTCAAGTTAATATATTCATGTTCCTTCAAGTAGGTAAGTGTTCCAATGTGAGTTTCAGTCACACTGCTAAAAGGATGATTTGCACAAATCAAATTAACAATGGAAGAATTAAATAATTGGAGAGCTTTAACAAAGACTATAGAATAACACAAGACAAGTCACTCGTATTATTATGAATGGGAGAAATTGCAACACGCAGTATGGCGGAATAAGTCCCGCCTTCTAAATAAGAGCCAATCGCCGATTGGTAAAGTCATTGCGTCACTGCAGCGGCCGTTAGAAGCACCGGTTTCGATAGAAACAGTCTGACGCGCATTTAGGACTGCGCATGCGCATTAGCTAGATCCAGCCTGAAAAATACAGTTTTTTGTCATGATTCGAGCGTTTAGAAACAAAATTTATGAGACAATTGTTGTCAGATTTCATTGGTGATTTCAAATATGACATTTAATTGAAAGCTTGGCAAACAGCTTTAGAGAATCTGATGTTTCCCCATTCAAAGAGATAGGAGCTGCACTTAGATGTCCGAGAGGCGTTTCAAAGATGGCCGCCGAGTGAAATGACTTGTTTTAAAGGGACTTTGGCTTTAAAAATACAAGCTGCACAGTTTTTAAACCTTCCATAATGCATATTTTCCATTGTGACCATTTCTTGACTTCTGTTTGTTTTTAAAACTGAGAGGTATGTCAGGTTTGTCAGATATATCTGTGACAATCGTCACTCATGCTTACTCAACTTGTTTTTGAAACGGCAACATTCCCTTAACATCATGATGTTTGTACACGATATTTTATCTACATTTCAACAGAAATGACACCTGTGAACATGTTTACCTGGACAGACCTTAATAAAGAAAATAATAAAATAAAATAATAAAAAATGTTGTGTGACAAGCAGGACTTGACATTAACTTTTTTTGCTCACCAGCCACTGTGGCTAGTGGTTTTCCAAAGCATTTTCAATGGCCATAATTTTGACATTATTACCACAGTGAAAAACTGCCATATAGATATTTTTAATATTACCTCATAATTTGGCAGCAGGTAGGCAGGTACACGTTTTCTTTTTCAACTGTTTACGTTCGCTTAAAACATAACTGACTGTGTTTATGTGAATACTTGCCAAGACCAGCATTTTGACATAATTTTGTGTGTTTTTGACTGTTTAAATGCAATAAGCATCGAAAAAGAGCTCAATTTAGTACAGAGAGGCAGCTTTATGTGTGTGCACTTTGGGTGTGAGCACAAAATCTCTGGGAATGAGTAAAATTATGGCCAATACGTGCAATCCCACGCCGAAATTCAAGCCCTGTAACACCAACAGTATTCATCCGGAGCAAATGAAATGAGTGAGTGAGGGGAGGCAGGTTTGTGTGTCAGTTCACTGTCGATGAGATGAGAAAGCAAGAAAGCACAGCAGCTGGTATTGTGTATCTGTTCTGCGTAAAATGGTTATTTTCAGATATTTCAGTATTGATATGTAAAGAAAATTGTTATTTTGACAACACTACATGGCACTTAGTTTTTAATTTCAGATGCCTTTTTAAAAGACTACAACTGAAAAATGTATAGCCTATAAATTCAACCCGCCAAAGTGACTAGTAGGAGTGACTGTCTGCGTTACACACCACTGCTGACATCCACCCGCATTTGACCTGTGTTAATGTCAAGCCCTGGTGTCAAGTATGTTTAATGATGCACTTATTATCTCAGAGTTCTTGTAACGTCTTTATGATGGTATTTGTACTTGACTGATGTTCTCATAATGTTGAGAGAAAACGTTCTTACGATAACATTCTCAAAACATCCTTTTACTGTTATTATTATTTGCTGAATGTTTTCATAATGTTATCATAAAACGTTCTGAGTACAACGTTCATGAAATGTCCTTACAATGTACTTTGTACTTAATGAATGTTCTCGTAATACAGAGAGAAAACGTTGTGAGAACAAAATACATGGAACGTCCTTACAATGTTATTTTTACTTGATGAACATTCTCATAACATTGAAAGAAAATTAATACTTGTTTGATCATTAAAGAGAATTGAAGAGAACATGAAGTCGCAAGACACATGCATAAGGAACAATCCGTTTACGGTGTTTTGAACATTCAGAAAACATTCAAAAATAACGTTTTAATAACTTTTTCAAAATGACAGAATGGAATGTTCTTCTAACATTCACATAAACCAAGAAAAAAATACATTAAAAAACTGGACGTGTTCAATGTTTAAAAAACATTCAGAAATAACGTTTTCATAACTTAATGAGAATGTCAGCAAAACATTCTAAGAACATATATTTGTTAGCTGGGGAGACAAATGTTGTGCAGGTGGTTTTGATCATCAACAGAGATAATCAAAGGTTTTCTATATGGTTCTGTTATGTGCTCCTCACTTTCAGTTTTCATACAATAGCCAATAAAATGTGAACACACAAGATTTTTTTAAACCATTTGGTAACCTGTTCGTCTGGTTCTGCTTTATGTAAATACAGACGGCTGTTTTCTCTTTTAAAAAACATTTAACCACAATGATCATTTATCATGTATCATTGTTCAGTACAATCACCATTAAATATTTACCGACCAGTCAGAAAATTGAAATTGAAAAGCATTTATAGATACAGCATTTCAAGTACCTGTTTTTACTTTACTATGTGTAAAGTAAAAATCATCTTTTAAAGTTGAATTTAAATCATCATAAAAATCATCAATTTTTTTTTTTTTGTATATAAAGCTAGTGTATAAATTGAATGGAAAGCTGCTGAACAGAAAAATTCATTCACATTCTTCAGTTTACAGCATGTCTCTAACATTTAACCTTTAATAATAAGTTAGTCCAACTGGTTTGTTGATGTTAGGTTGTGTATACTGTAAATATATGTAAATATCTATATTTGGTACATTTCTGTTAAACAAAGCCATACTGGTAGCTTATTTAGGCCACCTATCAGGTTTAGTGATTTAAAAGAAAATAGTCACACCCACGTTTTGGATTTTGCTGTATATATAAAGAAAAGCTGCAATAAAATCAAACAGAAACTGGCGAGCAAGACACGCGACTTGAAGTCTTGAGATACTGTAAACTACGGTACGGTAAACTAAATGTTTGACAAAACTGGCACTTAATTACTAACAAATGTATAAATTATTTTTTTCAATTGCACATGCATATTTTTTTCTCCACAGCCATGTTTTCACTGGTACTATTCTCAGGTATGGAACTTTTTAATTATTTTTATCCTCATTTTGGTTATTTTAAAATATACTCTCTAAAAAATGCTGGGTTAAAAACAACCCAAGTTGGGTTAAATATGGACAAACCCAGCAGGTTGGGTTAAAGGGCACCTATTATGCCCTCTTTCACAAGATGTAATATAAGTCTCTGGTCTGGTCAAGTTTCAGCTTAAAATACCCCACTATTTGGGGGTGAGCAAAAACATGCCTTTTACTATATTAATATATTGCTGGCTAAAAAAATAAATCCAAAATTGGTTGAAAAAAATGGCTGGGTGAAAACAACCCAATCCCTGGGTTTGTCCATATTTAACCCAGCATTTTTTAGAGTGTATGTGAGAGGAGGGGATCCAAAAGTCAACCACTGCAAAACTTTCTTGGGTTGCACTCTATTTTACAGTACATGTACTTACAGTGTACTTACCTATTAAAATACTGAGTAATACAAGGTAACTACAGGCAACTATCAGCGTTAAATATGTAAATAAAAGTGTCCAGTAACACTGACAGTAACTTTATAAGGTGTCAGAAATTAACTTTTCCATTAAGGGGCCCCTTGCAATTAATTTCCAGGGGCATTTTTTTTACCTTCATAAGTGTAATTTTTATGATTACCTTTGTTGCCTTTAACCAATTACTTAAATCAGTCAGAATACTATATAGATTGTTACCAATAACATTTTATTATTCAAAAAAGCCATCTTTACAATGCAAAGGTGGAACAGAAGCTGCATCTATAGCATGAATGTTTATTTACACAGACTGTTTAATGTTACTCAAATTATAAAATTAACAAGACCTCATTAAAGGGTCATTATTGTCAATTCTAGGAGGAGCCAGTTTGTTATTTTGTGAACAAGAATAACCAAAATTGTTTTGTTGACCTTACTGAATTATTTGTCTAAAACATGTCCAAATGTTGTCCTAACTCGAGAAGTTAAACTTGACAAGGCATTCTAAAAGCGAGAAAACTGAAAAAAGCAAATGAGGCGCAACCGTCTTTAATTTGTCAGGAGTTATGCTGCCTTCATGTGCTGTCGGAACTACCGTAAATACGAGTTTCCTTATGCTGGGTACTGTTACGGAACACAGACTCACAACAATGTCAAAGTGAATATGAAGCTTTATTGGTCAAGGCAGGTATGACAAACAAGCAGGTGAGTAATGTAGAATGAGCAGACGAACGAACGAACTAGACCAGACCAAGTGCTGTGGTGAAATGTGTGCTTAAATACTGCTGTGCTGATGAGGTGATGAAGATCAGGTGCAGGTGATTGCTGAGTGTGAGCAGGTGAGTGACAGGAGGGATGATGGGAAATAGAGTCCAGGGAAGGTGAGATAGATGGGGACCTTGACAGTACTCACCACCACTCCCAACCCCAACCCCAACCACCAACCCAGAATTGGGCAGTGTAGGAAAACAGATCGTGGCTGGATTGAGCTGCCGCCACGATCTGTCCCGCGAAGTCCCACACTTCCTTTTCATAGCTGCTCATCTTCTTTTTAGTAGGTCTGGTCTTCTGTTACGGAACACAGACTCACAACAATGTCAAAGTGAAGCTTTATTGGTTGAGGCAGGTATGACAAACAAGCAGGTGAGTAATGTAGAATGAGCAGGATGGTAATATTGAATGGGTATACTGACAGTTCTTTGTCTTGCAGATGGATGGAGGAGATCGTGGAACTGAGCAGCCGTGCACACACTTAGGTGGAGATGGTGGAGTGTGGAAGGAGTCCGGGGAATGAAGACATTGGAGAACAGGAGACGATGGAGACATGAAGGAGTGGGAGAGACGAAGAAGCGCTGGAACATACAGGTAAGTGCTGACAGGTAAGTGACTCCATGTACCAACGAACAAACGAACGAGACCAGACCAAGTGCTGTGGTGAAATGTGTGCTTAAATACTGCTGTGCTGATGAGGTGATGGAGATCAGGTGCAGGTGATTGCTGAGTGTGAGCAGGTGAGTGACAGGAGGGATGATGGGAAATGGAGTCCGGGGAAGGTGCCATAGGTGGTGACCGTGACAGGTACACACCTGGTTTTTGAAAACTTATAATATAAAGAACTATACTGAACATAGGTAGGTGAATGCTCATCCACTACGGGGCCGGTAAGAAGCGTGACAGGAGACATGGAACTGTTCAACTCCTTATATTTGTTTACATACTTGGCATCATTCAGCTGTACAGATTTTCTATTATGTGCACAAGGTATTGAATGTGGTCTTTATTCAATCACGCACATTAACACCTGAAGAAATGGCGGAGCAAACGGCTGGTGAAAGTGAAAGTAAAACACAATGGCGGAATAGCGGAAACTAGCGCCACCCAGCGGAATACACTATAAGCTGTTTCATGATAAAAGTCCTTCCCGTATACTCATACAGGGAATTTAGAACAGCGCCCCAGATTAGCATAGCTAATATGTGTAAAAATAAATTCCTAGTCCTTGTGGTCAGCGTCACCTCCATCCGGAAGTGCTGGAAGTCTGACGAGTTTGGCCACAGGTCGTATGTATAAGCGATCACTGACCTTGATTTGAGCTGACCTAATGTGTCCATCAGAACTGGGTATCAACTTGACAACCCGACCAGCTGGCCAATGGGCTCTGGGAAGCTGCGGATCCATAATCATCACCACCATGTTCTCAGTTAAATCTTGGGTTTCGCTGCCACTTCTGGCGAGTCTGAAGGCTTGGGAGGTAATGTCGGGTGTAGTATGACCAGAAGTGATCCACAATGGTTTGAGAGTGGCGCCAGCGGCGCTTGGATAACGGTTCGGGAGTGTAGATTACCTGGGGGAGTGAGGCGTCTCGCCGCCCATGAGCAGCATGTTAGGGGTAACCGGGTCTATGTCTGCCACATCGGATGAGACATATCCCAATGGCTTGCTGTTAAGGATGCCCTCAACTTCAATCAGTACTGTGCGTAGTACTTCCTCTGGAACCGACTGGCTACCAACAACTACCTGCAGGGCAGACTTTACTGATCTGATCTCCTCTCCCATGCGCCTCTGAAGTGTGGTGCGGCGGGAGGATTCATCCTAAAGTTGATCTGGTAGCTAGCCAACAACTCTTGCAGTTTAGGCTCCATTACTTTGAAGGCTTCCTTAGTTCAGTCGCAGCTCCTCGGAAATTGGTCCCCTGATCCGAAAAGATTTCTAATGGGGTTCCTCTGCGGGCTATAAATCGTCTAAGCGCCAACAAAAATGCATCCGTATCAATGCTATTGAGAAGGTCAAGGTGAATGCATCTGGTCGTCAAGCACTTGAAGATGACTCCATCGCCAGTGCGACGGCCAATCTTCACAATGAAGGGCCCAAAGCAGTCAACTCCAGTTAAGAAAAAGGCGGTTGGTACAGTCGCAGACGAGCTAAAGGTAAGTCAGCCATGATAGGCACAGTCGGCTTGGCTCTCCACTTCTGGCATTCCACACACTCTCTCTGGTGTTGCCTTACTGCTTGTCTGCCTCTCAGGATCCAGTAGTGGCGACGGAGTTCAGCAAAACCCTGTCAGGTCCTGGGTGGAGAAGGCGTTCATCAAAGTGCTTTATAAGAAGTTGAGTTACTTAATGGTGCGGGTCTAAAACCACTGGGTGGATCTCAATTTGACTTAAGCCATCTAGTTTTACGCAGTCTTCCTCCCACACGGATCAGTCTCAATGTGGAATCCAACCCTGGTGCAAGTGTGCTCAGACGGCTGGAAACAGGCACAGGTTTCGCTGCCTTCAGGGCTCTAAGCTCCTCTGGGAAGGTCTCCTCCTGACATCGACTTAATATGAGTGCTTCCGCACTCTGGTAGTCAGGGTGTTGTGTGCTCATGGTTTGGGTAGCCGCCGTGAAGAAACTGGTAAGTAGCATCAACCAAGTCTCTCCAGGAAGTATACTGGGATGCATCAGGAATACCAGAACTTTGATCATCCCCATTCCCAACCAGACCACAAAGACAACTTTCCTTTTCTCCGATATGTCATCTTGGGCCTCTATCAAGGGCGTGACTGGCCAGCGATCTGGTGGTTCATGAAGGAATTTTGGACCCTGACTCCATCTACCTGGGTTTGCCAGCTCTGTAAGTTTCCGCCCTCTAGTAATATCATCTGCCGGGTTATTGGAGGAATCCACATACCTCCATGAGTGAAGCTCGGTCAACTCTTGGATTTCCGCCACTCTTGTCCCAACAAAAACTTTATACCTACAAGACTCTGACTGTATCCATGTCAGGACAGTAGTAGAGTCAGTCCATAATGTCACCTTCTCTATGGCGATGGTCAGTTCCTGGCTGAGGAAATTGGCAAGCTGGGCACTGGTCAGGGCCGCGCATAGTTCGAGACCTGGCATTGACAAGTGCCGTTTAGGTGCTACCCTAGAGCGGCCATGACAAAGGAGGTATGGATCTCTCCATGCTGCTCAACAAGGAGGTAAGCCACTGATCCATAGGCCACTTCCGATGCATCACTGAACACGTGCAAGCTAAATTTTGATGTCTCCACATCAAAGTTGGAAGGGATGTAGCATCTGGGAAGCTTGATCTTGCCAAGGTTGGGCAACTCCTCCTCCCACTTATTCCATTTCTCTAGCAAGTCTGTGGGAAGGTTTGGATCATCCCAATTCCTTGGTTTGGCCCAGAGCTTCTGGACAAGAATCTTGGCCCGTGTGGTAAAGGGAATGATAAACCCTAGGGGTCAGACAGACGCCAGGACCTTATAAATGTGTCTCATTGTTGGGGGTACTTTACCATTGCACGATGCCGGTAACCCAAATGGTCTTCAAGACAGTGCCACATCAAGCCCAGAGCTGGTTCCAGAGGATCTGAATTATACTGCTGCAACCACAGTTCAATGCTCTCTGAACGAGCTGTGGAAGGTAAGTGCTGGATGACTGAAGGTACATTAGAAGCCCACTGTCTTATTTCAAAACCCCTGAGGCTAGTAGAGGTCTCATCTTGTCGATCATGTAGCGTCTGGGGTGGATCAAAAATCATCAATACAACTATAAATTAAAGAAAGCTTTTAACGTTTGACCTCCTTCAGATAACCCATAGACCATGGCTCCGGCAGGTCTGGGATGAAATTACCCTGGTGGCATCTTTTGTTACCTTCAGTGAGGAGAAGCAGGAGGCTTTCTCCCCAGCTCTGGGGACTTCAAAGAGTCACCCATGCTCCCCCCCACATGGCACTAAGGGCCATGTGGCATACCCAAGACGCTGTGAAAACTCAATACACATCACACACACACATACAGAGACTCAAACGCACATTTATAGTCAAAATATGACTATACTCAAAGTGTACCCGTTGCTGTATTCAAGTGAACGTGCATGTATCCCTAGTATATAAGATTAGTTATGATTGTAGTAGTGTTAGTTTTATTCTAAGCGGTATATTCAAGTATAAACTGTATCCCTCACTTTTATGTCTTTGACATTTGACAAGTTTGGTCTCATTGTAAAGCTCTCTTTATGCCCTAATTGACAATGTATGTCACATCACTGTAAAATGCATTGTTTTATTTTTCATGGTACTTTGAAGAAAATGTACTCCAGGTCTGACACTTCATAAACCATGCAAATGAGGCCATAAATGGAGACAAAGAAAAGTTTGCCCGCCAAAGTTGCACCGCATCATTGGCTGACGCACCGAGGAGGCGCGGCTTGTTTGTCCTTAAAAGACATTCACACGCATATTTCCTTTGTCTCTCGATTGTCTCTCGATCCTCTTCGATTGTCCGTCGCCACCTCACGCACGCCTCTCCGGACGTCTCGGCGACCGCGCTTCCATCACGCGCTCCTCTGCATCTTCGGACGACCATCTGTTTGGCACAAGTTCGCTTCTGTCAAGCCTCCGTCATCCTCCATCACCTCGGAGACGGACTCTCTCTCTTCTTTATTTTCCGGTTATCTTACTCTCAAGTTAAAACCTTGTTTGAAAACCCCGCCGAGAACCCAGTCTCGGAAAGGACCAATCGCCCAGCCGCACGCATTGAAACTCCTCTAGAAAGACACGCAACTCCAGCACCTAAAACCTATGCAAGTATAGAACTATTCTTTTCAAGCGTTTTAAGCTCCATGCATAAGCTGAGTTTCCTTGCTGGCTCTCAAAGGTTTAACTGTTTGTAATTTGCCACTTTCTTTGATCACCTCTGTTTTCCTGCCTTTACTTTCGCTTTATATATATGTGTATTCCTTTGTGTATATCTAGTCATATAATGTTAGCCCATGTAGTTGTAGTTTCGTATATTAAATACATTATATTCACGCTTGATTGCCTCTGTTGCTCATTCACGAACCAGGTCCCTTCTACGCTTGATTCTGCAAAACTGCTTTACGCTTTAATGCTATAATAGGAAGTTATTCTCGTGGCCAGAGACCAACTTCCTTTTATAAATAGTTTATGAGAAAACTGATGGTTTGCTGGACAAACTAGGATAGTCTTTCTCAAATCACTATTGAACTAGACCTAATCATATATGTAATTGATTATAATCCGTTGTAATTAATTCACAATATATGTGCATAATTCCTCTTTGGTCGATCTATATTATAATTAATCATAGCATATGACTTAATTATATATATATTTCACCCATAATTTGAGCTAATTGATTAAATACATGTAGATTCGCTACAATCAATTGCTTAGCTTCCATAGCAGTGGCAAGACTCTGCAGACAATTGTCTACGTAAAAACTCCTCTCTATGGACTGTAGCACCTCTTCATTTCCGGGCTGCTGGCTGCTTTGCACATGTCTCTGTAGAGCAAAGGTGGCGCAGCACGGACTGCAGGTCGTCCCAAAGGGCAAGACTTGCCACTTGTAGATGTCAGCGGATCCTCCCTACGCATGTTCCTCCAAATGAACCTCAACAGGGGTTTGTCTTCAGGTAGAGTCTTACCTGGTGAAACATACCTTGTATGTCACTACTAATGGCAACCGTGATACTGCCGAAACCGAAGGAGAACTCCCAACAATGAGGCACCAAGGCTCACCAGGAAGCAGCTGCTGATTAAGGGAGACACCCAGATGCACAAAGGAGCAGTTAAAAACCAGCCGATCTTTTGCCATTGTGGTGTACAAGGTGATGTGGTATGAACCATGACTCCTCATTGGGCTGCAGATTCTCTGGTGGTACCTTGACAACATACCCTGAATCGAGGAGTTTCTGTATCTCAGCTTCATACACTTCAGTCTTTTCTGTGTCTTTGCTGAGATGCCTCTCAGTGTTCCTGAGGCTGGACAAGACTGACTCTTTGGTTCCTCTCAAAGGTGGGGCATCCCGTGCACGTAAGGAGTGGAGTAGCGTAACGCCAGATGCCATTAACTTCAACACGCTGTGTTCTGGTCTCTAGCATATTCACAGCCGCTTGATCCTGTTTTGATCGTGTTACCAGCTTTTCACTGCGGTATGGGAGGACATCCAGTTGCCACAGTCGTTCAACATGTTGGTAAACAGGATCGTGAATTGGGGTAAGGGTAGTGAATAAGCACTGTGGTGAAGGTACCTGATGTGGCAGAAGTCCATCTGGTCCCTGGAGAACCCAACCGAGCTGCGTGACGCACAGCTGTCGGTCCACCAGCTGGCCCTAGTCTGATGGGCTCCTTGGCTGTGATCAGGTTTGGGTAGTCAGACCCAATTAGGAGAAGGGGCTGCACCTTATCAAAGGTTGGAAGAGGAATCCTCTGAGGTGGTAATAGCATTGCTGGAGTCTCTGGATGGGATAAGTTTGCTCAGTTAACATAAGGAGAGGAGCAGTAAACACATTTGTGAGGCTGTACTTCTCCTTTGGACTTGATTGTGTGGAAAGTAGCAGATCGATCGACTGTCCCTTCAACTCAGTGACATCGTGTCGGATGGTGCGAAGGGCCATATGCTCTTCCCTACCCACAAGTCCTAGCTGCTGAACTGCTGCTGGAAGAACAATACTCTGCTGGGCCCCATCATCCAGGATAGCATATGTTGGTACAGATCTTTTGCCTTTCCACAGCAGCACTGGGACGACTTTCAGGTAAACACGCCCTGTTGAGCTAGGGGAAGTCAGATATGCTCGATCTCCAGACGTCGTAAGTAGCACAAGGTTGGGACCATCTTTGGCGATGGAATGCAGGACACTGAGGTGTATATTACCACATTCTCTGCAAGGTTTCTTTAACGTGCATTCCTCACATTTATGACTCGTACGTCCACATTTCAACATCTCTTGCTGTCCTTTATCCACTTCAGAATCTGTTCAGGTGAGCGCTCAGTGATATCACTACACTGTGACAAATAGTGCTCTTGACTTTTACAGAACAGACACAGACGTTTCAGTTTCTTAACTGATTATGGAGCATGAGCAGGCTCTGTTTGGGCATAATGTACTGTACTGACCTCTTTGGGTTGGTCGCTGCCATGATAAACTGCAGTGAGTCGAGTTTGGGGCTTCGAATGGGTTGACGTTCTCTATGTGGGACTTGAACCTCTCAGTCTGGTAGCGCTGTACCATTTTAGATGACAGACGCTGAGCCTCGGCTTTCACTTTCAACCAGTCAGCAAGATCATGGAGGTTATACGGGTTGAGGCTGTCAGTGCTCAGTCGCCCTCGTGAACTGGAAGTGCTCAATAAAACTATCTCTGTAGTGCTTGGGTAGCTTACTGAGTAGTCTGTCAACATGCCCGTGCAAGTGAGTTCTCATCCCTGTGGCCCCTCAAGTGACATCAGCATGCCTACTAACAAGTCAACATTGAGTGCAAAACTCTGGAAAGCCTTTGCATCCCCAGCCCTAATATCAGGCGAATTCAACAAGGATGCAATTTCACTTTGTGCCAGCTGATGAGGTTGGCCATACTGACGTTGTAATGCTGTCATAGCTGCTGCATAGGGCGCATGATGATGCCGGCATGCTTGGGCGATAAGCCTTGCTTCCTCCAGGACTAACTGTTCCATTAACACCCTGTATTTATAATGTTCAGTGAGCTCAGTGTGAGGATTGAGGAGATTATCCAAAGCCATCTTCAGATCTGTAAACTCTCTCTCACTATCATTCACAAGCTTAGGTAATGTTGGGATTGGAACTGGCTGGAGTGGAAGCGCTGCAGGTATTGGCTAGTAAACAGGGGTTGGAGGTGGTGGCGGGTACATTGTTGGAGAGCCATACCAGGTCTGTCCTGGAATATGAGTAGACGGCTGAGTGACATAATACCCTGAGACCGATGGTGGAGGTCGATAAGGGTCTGGCGGTAATGACTGCCGTTGTGGTTGACATGGAACAGTAGTCTGTAACTGATAGACAGGTGGCACATGAGTTGTGTGGGCTGTTGTAACTAAAGGCAGCTTCACTGATGTAACAGTACGTGGCAATGATGAGGTAAGTTGACATGAAGGATGAAAATCTAGTGTACTGGATAAAATTTGCTGATGCAGCGTTGCATGTGGAGCAGATGAAGGTGAGACACCAAGATATGGCGGAGTCGTCACTTACCATATGCGGCATTAGGCATCGTTTGTGTCATGTGCCATGGAGCTGACTGTTGAGAAATGTCTCTGGTGGCTACAGCAGCATGGAATTGCTGACCTGAATGCAGGAGTGGGATAGATGGCGCCGCAGTAGCTTTCAGTCTGACCGCAGGTGCTGAGATGGCTCTAGCCTGTTCTTCATCATGGAGTGAAGGTGAAACAGCACCACTGCTGAGAGACTCACATTCGGATTGACTGTGATATTCTCGTCGAACTACAGGTCATCTAGAATGACTAAAGGATCTCTCATCATCTAGCTGTCTTGCAAAAACACCAGATCCATTATCAACACTGCTCAAATGACCTGTAGCTTGACCTGCTCCATACTGCACCAGAGATAACTCACTCATAGGAAGCTGCTCCACAGTCGAGACTGGCTCGGCCTGTCCACTGAGGTTTAGCTATGTTGCTGGGTGATTCATCCTTGGCTGGTGGTATGAACTGTCGTACAGCGCAGGGTCTGGTATGAGAGATTTAGGTAATGTTATGTCATAAGCTTGCAGACGTGTTGAGAGCTGACGTGCTCTGGCCTGTGGTCGAACAGGATGTGTGGTATCAGGAGAGTAATGTTGGCTCCATTGCTCCATATCACCGTAATGAGTGTAGCATCCGGCTCGAAGGACCAAATATAAAGAACTATACTGAACATAGGTAGGTGAATGCTCATCCACTACGGGCTCCGGTAAGAAGCGTGACAGGAGACATGGAACTGTTCAACTCCTTATATTTGTTTACATACTTGGCATCATTCAGCTGTACAGATTTTCTATTATGTGCACAAGGTATTGAATGTGGTCTTTATTCAATCACGCACATTAACACCTGAAGAAATGGCGGAGCAAACGGCTGGTGAAAGTGGAAAGTAAAACACAATGGCGGAATAGCGGAAACTAGCGCCACCCAGCGGAATACACTATAAGCTGTTTCATGATAAAAGTCCTTCCCGTATACTCATACAGGAATTTAGAACATATAAGATTTGTGAAGTGTGAGAGACGACAAACAAGAGGACAAAAAAATCCTAGATTTAACCGTTTTGCTCCTATAGTGTGTGGTGTGCCATGATGTGACAGCACACCACACATGAATAGATTTTCAACCAGAGTCCCGACTGTGAACACAGGAAATCTCGCAAACTATCTTGAGACTTCAGAATAAACATGACGGACAATAGGCAGGAAGAAATTGCGTTGATAGTGTTTGGAATGATTTTGGTATGTTTTACAGCACACGTTGTATAAACACTTGTGCTGTTGCCACAAAACGACAAGCTGATCCTCCATCTCTGCTGTCCAAAATATACATTTGCTAGCAGCTTTCTACACTCATCTGGTATATATTCAAAACCATAGCGATTTCTCCTCAGCTTTTCTCTTTGTCCGTGCGGTTGTGTCATGTTTTGAAGACGCATTATTCAAGGAGTTGTGTTGTTGCAACACTTCAACGCACCGCTCTGCCATCTCCACTGACCAACGGACCCATACAACAGCTGGTTTCATGGTCGCAATTTCAAAAGCGCTCTCACTTCTCTCATTGGCTGTTGTTAAAGAACTGACGTAATCTTCCCGATTTAAAATCCTAAATATCAAACATGTTTGACATGATCGGGGCAGCCCCGATTTGTGTGAGAGCAGATCTGGAGGTGCAAGATTCGATCTGTGAACGCCTCACATTACCAGATAATCTGCGCCGAACATCGGAGCCGATCGAGGTCCTCGACAAGATTTTTTCTCCGATTCTCGGGAGGGGAAAATCGGGCATAAATTGGCCTAAAACTCCTGTAGTGTGAGCCAGGCATAAGCAGTAGCGGCTCCAGAGATTGTATTATTATAGGGAGATGAGAGGGTCTGTATCTCTTATCATTGGAGAAAGCGTAACAGCTAACTTAATTACGTGCAGCACCTCTAAAGTCCCGGGTATACTTCACCCGTCTGCATGCAGCCCAAATTTCCAGACCACATGGACGGTGCGCGTGCAACAGCCCATGCGCAAGCAGGACAGAAGAGTCCACTAGGTGGAAATATCGCACAGTACTGAGCACAATGTGCAGTCGAAGAAGAGTGTGTAAAGTGCGATTCAAAACAAGACGAGTAAACTCAGAAGCATGCATTCTCCATCGCTTTTAATTCCTGTTCCCTTGGTGTATCTTCTGTACTGTGTTGCGATGGTGAATGCCTTATTTTTCTTCTCCAATCCTCACCAGCGAATGTCCTGTTGAAGACACGATGTCTGGTAAAGAGTATAGAATAAATTGTACTCATTGTACTTTGACATGTGTCAAATTCAGTCATCCAGCGCATCCGTGGTGTCTTGTATCAGGCGATATTGTGCAAGAATTCCACATACAAAACTGCAACAATTAGTATCCTCAATTCCCAAACATTTTAAAAGTGTAATTAAAAGGAAAGGTGATGTGACAGTGGTAAACATGCCTCTGCCCCAACTTTAATATATACACATTAAAAAACTGTGAGGTATTTGCCTCTCATTTCAGTACACCACTACACGCCACTGTCTTTAAGCAGATAAATATTTTTCGCTTATGGTGCACTTTCAATCTTTACTTACACCTATCAGTATAATGTTTACTTCATTAAAGGTCAATTATCAATGCTATTAGAAGTTGACCCATTATGCATGACAGTGTCTGCAGTGCCCGCAAGTATCATGTGATCTCAACTTAACTTTTGCATTTTCAACAGGTTTCTTTACCCTCACACTGTGTGTCCCTCATTATATCTTTGTGAATGAATCCAAGACTTGGCCAGAAGCTCAGAGATACTGTAGAGATAAATACACGGATCTGGCCACCACTGAGAATAACCAACAGATGAATCAGTTATTGGACACAGTGAATGATGATTCCATTGATTTGGCCTGGATTGGACTCTATGATGATCTGAACAGTTGGAAATGGACTCTAGAGGACAGTGATTTCTTCAACGTGGGAGACAAAGAGTTCAGGAACTGGTATAACCGAGGACCAGACAATTATGGAGGACAAAGTCTGTGTGTGTATATGTACAATGGGATATGGTATACAACAACCTGCTCCAATACATTTTATCCTACTGTCTGCTATGATGGTAAGCTGTACATTTAAAATGTCTAAGACAATGAACAAAAAATTAAAAATAACCAAACCAAATTTTCTCTTAATTTAATATGATGTTAATATCTTTCAGGAAGACAAAATGCCAGTGCTACTTATGTTTTAATTTACCAGTACAAAACCTGGACTGAAGCTCAGAGTTACTGCAGAGAACATCACACAGACCTCGTCAGTATCAGGAATGAGACTGAAAACCAGAAGATCCAGTATTTATTACGGAATTATTATTATTACAATGTTTGGATTGGACTGTACAAAACCAGATCTTGGTCAGATCGGAGCAACTCTTCATTTACTTACTGGAGGACAGGACAGCCAGATACTGCAGGATCCTGTACTGTAGTCTCATTCAGTAACTCTGGGAAATGGACAGATGAATACTGCAATTATGCATTTCCTTTCTTTTGTCACAATGGTGAGCAGATCTCATAATTTACTTATCATAGACATTTCTCAATCTTGTGTGTGTGTGTGTGTTCCACAGAAGAAAGAATGCTATACAGTTTTGGAATGACATGAGGGTCAGTAAATCATGACAAAATATTTTATTTTTGAAATATCCTTTTAACACCTTTTCTAGCTTGGGTAGTAATCCATGAAATCTATTATGTGCTATAGACCTTATGCGCCAGAGAAACAAGTGCGCCGCCATCTTTATAATATTGTCTTTGAACTTCCGTTTTTGCGGTAGCTCTGTACGTTTCTATGGCATCGCTGCTGAAGAATAATTAGCTGGTGAAGTGGATACTTACTTGTTGTAGAGGTAATTAAAGTTATTGTGAGCATTGTAATGTTTAAAGCAGATGTCCTAACAAATGTCAGTAGACCCAGAAGATTTTAAAATGAGCAGTTCATTCATAAATACCTAAGATCGCTGTGGAAATACAAACCAGAAGTCAAAAGACAACAAGCGCAGCGCTGAAAAGGGGCGGGGCTACATAAGGTCTATACAAATAAAATTGCCTTGCCTTACCTTGCCTATTAAAACACATGCTTTTTTGCATCATCTCAGATTGTTTATTTTGTAAAATAAATATATATATATATCATATATATATATATATATATATTATGAGAAGTTCATTAAGTTTGAATGCTGCTATCATTAAAGCAGAATCAAGACAAAATATCCTGAAATACATGCTCATTTTCCAATTAAATTTAAAATCATTTGTTTCCTCTATTGACATTAGCATCATCTCACCAGTATCATTTTGTGAATGAATCCAAGACCTGGACTGAAGCTCAGAGATACTGCAGACAGAATTACACTGATCTGGCCACCATTGATAACATGGAGGAAATGAACAGACTGATCAACACAGTTAATGGGAGTTACAATGGTTCAGCCTGGATTGGACAGTATGATGATGTGAACAACTGGAGATGGTCTTTGGAGGACAATGATTTTTATCAGGATGGTGAGAGAGATTTCAGGAACTGGTATCATGAACCGAACAATGATGGGGGGAACCAGCTGTGTACTTACATGAGTTATGATGGAAAATGGTATGATATGTCATGTGACAACACGCTGACATTTGTTTGCTATGATGGTAAGGACATTTAGTTTTAGATATTAATAAAATTTATTTTTTTTTTTGTCAGTAAGAGCTAATGTGCAAATATTTCTTGTAATCTCAGGTAGAGCGAATGCCACACAGAGTTACATCAGAATATATTACGGGAAAACCTGGTCAGAGGCTCGTAGATACTGCAGAGATCATTACACAGATCTCGCCAATGTGAGAAATCAGACTGAGAACCAGATGATCTTTCAGGTATCAGGTGGACAAGTCTGGATCGGACTGTACAGAAACAGGGTTTGGTCAAACAATCAGACTACCAGTTATCAAAACTGGAGGCCGCAAATTGCTTGGTCACAGGCACAACCAGATAATGGAAATAATCAAGTTTATGAATATGGATATCAGCACTGCACTGCAGTATCATTCAGATATTCAGGTCGATGGACAGATGAGCTCTGTTTATCCAGCATGCCTTTCTTCTGCTACAGCAGTAAGTTCATTCGCTTTGTTGGATGCCATTATTTGGTAGGAATGAGAAAGGATGTGGATTCAAATAACATTGTGAAATTTATTGTTGAAAACTCGGTAACACTTTACAATACGGGTGCACTGATATGCATTAATTCATGCTTAACTAATGCACAGATAATCATGTTTTAATGTATGACTCATGAAGAACTAAACCATTAATTAATGATTACTGCATCAGCAACTAATGAAGTTTCTATATGATTAATAGATTAAGTAATATATGAATTGTTATTAATTAAATGTGTCATAATGTATTAATTCCTTAATAACATATTTTATTAACTAAAAGTGTAAGTTAATGTGTTAACTACCACAATGGGTTGAAGCCATGTTCCTCAATTTTCAGTTGTCTGCTTTAATTAATCATTAACTAATGATTTGAAAATGACATTACTTGTTGAGGCACATGACTATTAACTAATTGTTAGCTAATATGTAATTAATGGGTTTTGACAGTTGCACATGCAGTGAGTGTCATAGTCGCCGATTTATGTTTCTGCCGTGGGTGCCCAGTGGTGCCCTCGGCAAGAGCGCAGTTTTTTCAAATAAATGACGGTTGTTAACAGCAACGCAAAGAATTGTTGGCTATCTGCAGAAGCAAAGGATACATCTCATGCATCCTCGGAATTCCTGTGAAAGAAGGACGATTCGAAGGTTGCATTCGGAGTGTCCTACTTACTTTTCTGAAATGATACAGCCTCAGTGAAGTATGCAACCTTCAGATGCGACCTCCGGAGTACACAACCTTCGAAATGAGACACAGCAAATGAAACGGGCAAGTACACACACTCAAAAAAATATTTCAGTCTAAACTTAAGTTTTATGTAATTGAATTACATTCAAATTTTCCATCCATTTGGATTATAAGTTTTTACATAAACAAACTAATAAACTTAATGTTTTAACATTAAATCTTTCACGATCTGATTAAACAACTCCACAATCTCTACAAAACATTACCAGCTTCAATCATTACTAACTAGACTGATTTATTTCTGTCATACGTCTACATAAGTTCTTGTGTGAATTAACAGAGGTTTAGATGTTGATGATTTATTGAGATTCATTTGAAGTTACCATCTTTGAGGTCAGTGTTGGCTTTAATTGTGCTCTTGATTTTATTGTGTCAGTTGTTCTTTGTCTGCTGTACCTGGGTGTTTATTAAACACTTTTCTTATGGCATAAATGTCAAGGGAACGTGTGATCAGGTGCTGATGGTAAAAGCTGTAGTATTTAGTGAGCTGATTTATTGATCTTATTCAGAGTTTGGTCTCTGATGAAGTGGGTGTTGAATTATTAGCTCCACAGCAGTGTTGTGATGAACAGATAATATGAAAAATTTTAAAACCAGTTTGTGCATAAAAGATTTGGTCTATGGCATCATTCCGACTCATACAGATATGAAGAATCAACGTATGAATCACAACAACGGTAACAGTTAAAAACAAAACAAAAACAAAAAAACACTTCATGCTGCAGTGCATGCTGGGTACTAACTTAGTACAAACTTCATCCATGGCTCCCAGTATGCATTGTAGCATGAAGCATTTTATTTTTTTAAACTGTCACCATTGTTGTGATTCATACATTGATTCTTGATGTCTGTATGAGTCTAAACGATGAGGAACAATTCATATTACTGGTTTACTGATTGTCACAACACTGCTGTATCTCGTGTCTTAGAATCACAGTCCTAATGTAACAAACAGCACAAAGCTAATAATACATCACACATGTCATCATAGATTAAACCCCAAATAAGATCAGTACATCTGGTCACTAATTGACAACCATCAGCAGATCACACATTCTCTTGACAAAGAAACAAAGGTGTTTCATAAACACTCAGTTACAGCAGCCAGAGAGTTCTTGAAGCAATAAAATCAAGAGCTCACTTAAAGCCAACACTGACCTCAAAGATGGTAACATCAAATGAATCTCAATAAATCATCAACATCTAAACCTCTGTTAATTCTCATAAGAACTTCTACAGACGTATGACAGAAATAAAGTCAATCTAGTTAGTAATAAGTGAAGCTGGTGATGTTTTGTAGAGTTTGTAGAGTTGTTTAATCAGATCTCGAGAGATTAAATGTCTTTTATCTTCAGTTGATTTCATTGAAGGCTGTGACTGAAGTCAGTTGTTTCTCTTTCCTTCAGTGATTCTTCTTGTTAACAGCAGGTGTTCATCATTAATGTTCAATCATCACTTAATTATCTCATTAAATCTGACACTGCTTCAATGGTACTTTAACTCAGTAGTGCGCACACACGAACACTAAGCAGTGTTATATAACCCGGGCATTTTTCTGCATACTATTACATAAATCTTACCTATTTCATTTACATATGACTTACAAATATGGATCACATTAAGTTTATTAGTTTGTTTATGTAAAAACTATGTAATCCAAATGGATGGAAAATTTGAATGTAATTCAATTACATAAAACTTAAGTTTAGACTGAAATTTTTTTGAGTGTAGTAAAATTCATAAATATTACACAATTTAAACATTGTTTAAAGTACATACAGAGTGACTGAATCTTTGTCATAGAATACACTTGTTTGTGCACATTGAGTTGACAGTTTAAATGTTCTTGTGCCCATTTATTTATTTTCAAGATCTGAGGTGAATTGACCCTTCGCGGGAGTTTGATTGACAAGCGATCTAACCAATCAGAACGCTGAATCCACCATTTGTCCGACAAAGCAGTCTGGAGTTAGTAGATTAACCTTGGTGGACTTAAACTTAAAAATGATGTGTACTGACGTCTTTCCGCTTTTTGAAACAACATATTTGATTTTCAAACTCACATTAGATGCTTTTAACATTAAATAAAGCACATAAACAGTACCTGATATTATCATTGCCATACTTTGTGTTGCTGTTTCAGTCGCGGAGAAACCGTTTCTAAAATAGAATATTCGTGTGTCGCCGTCGCGGCTGGTTAGGACAAAAACTCCGATTAACATGGAAAAGATACCTTTTATCGCTTGTCGCGGCGTTGCGTCGCGTCTGGTTAGTACACAGTGTTTAAACTGGACGCGACCATTATCGAGTCATACCACAACAGTTGTTTACACTGGACATGACAGACCATTGCAAGTCCATTTGTCCTTCATAACAGAAGTGACGTGTTGTTGTGTTGCGGTGTGCCGCATCCAGTGTAGTATCACTATCACTGAATATAATGGGTTCTGTTCTCTTTGTCCGGTCTTGACACAGTGTTGCGAAATAGCAGTGTCCAGCAACATGTTCTCAGTGTTCCACTTTTGAATCCTAGTCCTCAAGCTTAACCTGACACATTCCTGTGCAATGAACAACAAGATTCTGGATGCAGCAGTTAATCTGGTGCAGTGGAATCACGGTTGTAGATAGTTGGAAATTGAAATCCAATTCTTACTGTAGATGTCAAAACCATAAAGACATATTAGCTAACAATTAGTTAATAGTCATGTGCCTCAACAAGTAAAGTCATAACATAATGATACATTTGCAAATCATTAGTTAATGATTAATTAAAGCAGACAACTGGAAGTTGAAGTATATGGCTTCAACTCATTGTGGTAGTTAACACATTAACTTACACTATTAGTTATAAAATATGTTATTAAGGAATTAATACATTATGACACATTTAATTAATAACAATTCATATATTACTTAATCATATAGAAACTTTATTAGTTGCTGATGCAGTAATCATTAATTAATGGTTTAGTTCTTCATGAGTCATACATTAAAACATGATTATCTGTGCATTAGTTAAGCATGAACTAATGCATATTAGTGCACCCGTATTGTAAAGTGTTACCGAAAACTCTAATCACTAAAAACCCTTAACATGTTAATGGTTAAATAATAATAATAATAAAGAGATAAAAGAAACTTCATGAAAGCAACTAATCACCTTAATGGTGGCCTCAAACAGAATAACCTTTTTTTATTAAAACATCACCAAATGCTATAAATAGAGATAAACCTACTGTTGGGGGTCCAAGCACAGATTTTCTTCTTCTTCAATCTCTTAGGTCATACGTCCATTTCACACAAAATTGTGAGGCAATTGTGTATTATTAATAATTGTGTATTATTCTGCCACAAATGGCTTCCACAGGACTCAGAATCAATGATAAAACTAATCAGCCTGTCAGTTCTACCATCACCACCAAACCTGACTTTTGTATGTTTTTTTTTAAGTTGCTCATACTAAATTATGAGCAACATAACAAATATATTTAAAAATATCCTTAGTCCTCCAAGGTTTATGATGGTTGTGAATGGGGAGAGATTTTGTAGCAAAAAAATGCATCCATCCATAATAAAAGTAATCCATACAGCTCCAGAGGGTGATTATAAGCCTTCTGAAGCAAAGCGATGCATTTCTGTAAGAAAAATATCCATATTTAAAACATCCGGCAGACGACCGTACGCATACTGCACAAGTTGACTTGCACCAAATGAGTAACCCTTCACGCAATGTATATGATGAGGGTTGTAGGAGTATCATAAGCTTAGACGCCTCTCGCGGTTTAGACAAATAGGGCTGTGCAACAAACTGGAGCTCCTCTTCTATCGAAATCCTCTGACATTTCTCTGTAAAAATGATCGTTTTAGACTAATAGACTAATTTGCTCTGTCCTCTGCACTTCAACGTTCGTCATTGCGTCATGCAAGTAATCATTTTTTTCTGTGCTGTAAAACAATTCACAGGAACCTGCACACAATCTTCATGCACCCGCCAGTATCACTTTGTGTCTGAGTCTAAGACCTGGATTGAAGCTCAAAGATACTGCAGAGAGAATTACACTGATCTGGCCACCATTGATAACATGGAGGAAATGAAGAGGCTCATTAGAACAGTTCGTGGCTCTTACTATGGCAAAGCTTGGATTGGTCTCTATGAAGATCTGAACAGCTGGAGATGGTCTCTGGAGAATGCAGCTTTAGAGAAAGGATTTAAAAGCTGGTATGTCCAGACACCAGTGAACTCAGGTGGACAGAGTCTGTGTGCGTACATGCGTTCATATAATTGGGGAACATGGAGTGAAATCTCTTGCTCTTATACATTTCCCTTTGTTTGCTATGATGGTGAGAACTGCTGATGGACTTTCTAACAAGAAATTAGAACAAAATATTTATGATCCCATGAAATATCACATATTTAAATTGTTTCCCCACAGGAAGAGCGAATGCTAGTACAAGTTATGTGTTTGTTTACCAGTACAAAAACTGGACTGAAGCTCAGAGTTACTGCAGAGAACATCACACAGACCTCGTCAGCATCAGGAATGAGATTGAAAACTACAGGGTTCAGTCAATAATTCCATATTATCAGACTGTTTGGATTGGATTGTACAGAACCAGATCTTGGTCAGATCAGAGCAACTCTTCTTTCAGTAACTGGAGGACAGGACAGCCAGATAATGCTGGAAACAGTGAATACTGCACTACAGTGTCATTCAGTGACTCTGGGAACTGGACAGATGAAAACTGTAATACTGCATTACCTTTCATTTGCTACAGTGGTGAGTAGATCTCTAATAACAATAATAACCCTTTTTAAACACAGAGACAAAGTAACAAATAAAAATAAGATATATTATAACATCACAAAATAAAGGGACTTTTTCCCCCACAAAAAATGTAATTTCTAAAACTGTGACTTGATCAAATATGTTTGTTTTGTATCTTTACGTTTTCCCCACCTTACACCATTAGCATTATCCTGGGAGTATCACTTTGTAAATGAATCAAAGACCTGGACTGAAGCTCAGAGATACTGCAGACAGAATTACACTGATCTGGCCACCATTGATAACATGGAGGAAATGAACAGTCTGATCAACACAGTTAATGGGAGTTACAATGGTTCAGCCTGGATTGGACTGTATGATGATGTGAACAGCTGGAGATGGTCATTGGAAGACAATGATTTCTATCAGGAAGAAGAGAGAGATTTCAGGAACTGGTATCATGAACCAAACAACAACGCTGGGAATGAACTGTGTGTTTACATGGATAATAATGGAAACTGGGTTGATTCATCATGTGACAACTATTACACATTTGTCTGCTATGATGGTAAGACATTACAATTGAACATTTCTTTTTTAAATGTATATATTTAGTTTTCTTTCAGTGAAAGTCAGTATTAGGTAAGATCTCTGGAACATTTCTTACACAGCAAAATCCCCAGTGTTAAATTAACACCTAAAGTGTACATATGTGTCCACACTACAGGGTGTTAAAGTTAATGAGATAATTAAGTGATGATTGAGTGATGATTAACCATTAGTAGTGACACCTGATGTTAATAAGCAAAATCATTGAAAGAAAGCGAAAACAAACAAACAAACAAACAAACAAAAAAAACAAAAAACAAAACAAAACAATGGGTGTGTGTCAATCAGCTCCCGAGCTCGTGAATCAGTATATCGTGTACATGAATTCGGGCACTGGTAAGAACAGTAAAGGATGCTGGTTCACTACACATTGGGACACTTATGACTATTTCCGGCGACGTGACAATGTCCTCATCGTACAACATCACTACTGGTATTTATGAACAACAGCAGAGCTGATATTTTCTGACATTACTTGTAATGTTATTTAAAGTACATTATGATAAATTATTTGCTTGGTACATATACGTGCAACATTTCAGCCGTAAATAAATTATAAATGTTAGCTAGATTATGTTCATTACCTGTCTAGTGATGTATGTTTATGCTTAGATATAATAAAATAATGGTTTGTATTTTTAAAAACATCTATCGCGCGTCGTTAAGTGTAGTGAGTTGGCTCACATGATTCAAGTTTCGCGCTTCAGAACTTCCGTTAAGGGAGCATAGTGAACATCGATGCTCCCTGGTTTTCATGGTGCATTCTGGGACTTTTTAGGGAGCGAACGTTTCAGTGCCCTGGAAGGATTCTGCGATTGAGACAGCCCTTAAAATGGCCGACTCCCTGGTCAGTGCCCTGATGACTGAACTAGGGAGCTGATTGAGACACACCCAATAAGAGAAAAAGAGAGAGACACAACAACTACAACTGACTTCCAGCCATTAAACATTATTACACTTATTATTAACCAGTTTGATTTTATTTCTGTCATACATCAACAAAAGTTCTTATTGATAATTAACAGATGTTTAGATGTTAATGTTTTAATGAAAGTTTAGTTTGAAGTCACCATGATGGTGAAAAGCATTTTCTTTAGTTGTGCTCTTGACCCTTTAATCTTTGTTGTTAGTTTTAATCTGGCTGCTCCAACTTTGTGTTTTTAAAGCACATTTGTTATGGCCAGAGAAAATATGAGTTTTGACTGGTGGCGCCTACAGCTGTGTGCACTGTGTGTACCATAAGAGGGTGTTAAATAATGCAGTTTAATTTTTTTTTACATAATTTTTAAATTAATTGTTAAAATATATCTGCATACACTTATGACATATTAAAAAGAAAAAGAGAATGGGAATAAATAAAGGTGTGGTTTTGTGTGTTAAAGTCAAATGTGTGTATGTGCATGCATAGGTGGGCTTGAGGGATATGGGTGAAAAGAAATCTGATTGGCTAGTTTAGTTTTGTCGCTTTTTCACACATGAAAATGACATTGCAGATATTACAGGCTCAAAATTAGTAAAGGCTTTCTAAAACAGCTAAATAAAATTGAAACATTTACAAAAAGTCCTAAAACTATTGAGTAGGGATGGAGAAATGAAGCTTCTTAAATCTTTAAAGCTTTTCTCTAAATGTTTCGGAAATAGTTTCAAAGCATCAAGAGTGTTGAAAACAGTGCCATCTTATGGCAGGTAAAATTTACAGCAGCCATAAACCTGAGTGCGCAGCCAAAGCCACTGGAAGGCAAGCCTGCAACCTTTAGCCAAAAAAGCGTAATGGCTAATGCTAACTGGTGGTACAGGTTGTACGCATTGGCGGTACGCATTGGCGGTACGCAGGGAGGAGTTTTGAACGGCAACACGATAGGCTGAGAAGTGCCGCATGTGATTAAGTTAGCTGTTACACTTTCTCCAGTGGTAAGACATACAGACCCTCTTATCTCCCTATAATAATACGATCTCTGGTGCAGCTTCGTTGTTTTATCCATTAAGCACAAACAAAAGCCTGACGACGCTAAATGTGTTTAGTTTTCTGATAATATAATTCACATATTAAAACATGGCAATAAATTAAATGTAACAAAAAATAATTATAATACTGAGTTTGAGGCAAGTAAATTGTGCTATTTTATTGTTTTTATAGGTACTATTTATATGACAGAACATATGATAATGTAATATAGGCTACAGGCTTATATATTTAAAATATTTGTAAATATTGCTAGTTCTGTGCGTATTCTGAGATAAAATCCTGCAGGCGTCCCTGGCTCCCATCATGCACTGCAACTTGAAGCATTTAGTTTGATTGTCACCATTGTTGAGGTTCATATGCTGATTCTTGATGTCTGTGTGTGTGTGTTTTTAAAAAAACTTCAGGTTATATAAGCTCTGCTGGATCTCAAACTGTAACGTCAGAGATTTACTGTAATGAAAAGAAAAAAAAAAAGAAAACTTGACATAACCAGTAAAGGACATTTCACAATGATAAAAGCTTCATCAAAACACAACCATTGTGACTGGGACTGCACTTCCCAAAGGATTATACGCATAAGTTAATTACCAAATAGGTCATAGTTTTTCTGGCCATAACAAACGTGCTTTACAGACACAAAGTTGGAGCAGACAGACAGAAACTAATAACAAAGGTTAAAGGGTCAAGAGCCCAACTAAAAAAAAATGCTTCACCATCATGGTGACTTGAAACTAAACTTTCATTAAAACATTAACATCTAAACATATGTTAATTCTCAATAAGAACTTTTGTTGACATATGACAGAAGTAAAATCAAACTGGTTAATAATAAGTGTAATAATGTTTAATGGCTGGAAGTCAGTTGTAGTTGTTGTGTCTCTCTTTCTCTTCTTGTTTATCTTTCCTTCAATGATTTTGCTTATTACCATCAGGTCACTACTAATGGTCAATCATCACTCAATCATCACTTAATTATCTAATTAACTTTAACACTGTTTCAGTGTTACTTTTAACACTCTGTAGGGTGGACACATATGTACACTTTGGGGTGTTAATTTAACACTGGGGATTTTGCTGTGTACCTTAGTTGGATCAAAACCCAAGTATACCATATTCTAATATAAAAATTCTATATGGAAATGGCTTGTAGATATAAATGTATGCATTTAAAATATGGTTGACAGTGTAACAAATAAACAGACTTAATTTTACATTTATATATATATTTCTTTATCTTAGGTAGAGAAAACGCCTCTCAGAAGTATATCTGGGTAGGTACTGGAAGGACCTGGACTGGAGCTCAGAGCTACTGCAGAGAGAAGTACACTGATCTGGCCAGTGTGAGAAATGAGACGGAGCGTCAGCAGATACTGAGCCTCACACGTTCTTCTTATTATTATTACTATTATTATTATGGTTATAATGTATGGATTGGTCTGTACAGAAACAGACTGTGGTCAGATCAGAGCAGCTCTTCCTTCACATATTGGCTGCCATATACTCAAGGTGATGCTGCACAACCAGATAATGGTGCAAATGTCCCAGGACAGCAGGGAGCTCAGCACTGCACAGCTGTGTCTTTAAAATACTTTGGCCAGTGGACAGATGAGAGCTGCTTTGCCAGTTTGCCTTTCTTCTGTTACAGTGGTGAGCAAATATACCTTCTGTAATGAAATAAAAGAATAAACATCAGGCTATTACACACAAAAACAAGAAAATGTGGATGTAAATTCTGTAAAATAAAAAGAATAGAAAGTCTGTTTCAAAAGTGTAACATACTAATGCTAGTCTTCTGTTTGCTTTTTGGTGAACCTGATGACCATCATATCGACACCTTTTCAGATGAGTATGGTATGTTTGTGTAAATAATGATCAGTTTTTTTCTGTTATCAATAATTCAAAACATAAAATGTAACTTGTTAAACTGTAGTCTATAAGTGAATGAATTATGACACCTGACCGTTTTATTTATTTTATTATTGATCAGTGATGGGAATGCGAATAGAAGTTACAAGTCTAGAAAATTTGTCAGAGTCTCAGATTGAAGAGCGTGTGATTTTACAGGTAAGTAACTCAACAGTCACAATCATTCATTAAACTACAGCAATGAAAACTGATATTTATTTATTTTTACATAAAAATTGTATTTTATACTTCATTTAATTGATTGGTACATAACTTCCTATATACACTTCCTATAAAAATAAATATAAATGCATGATAATTAAATGATATGACTGAATAGCATATCAGCACATGAAAGGTTTGTCATAAAGCTCATATATTTTCAGTTGCAAGAGGAGCTGATCAGACTCGGACTTCCCAGCAACGCCACCATGCATTTGAGGGACTATCGTAAGATCAAACCCTGACGTAGGAGGACAGCGCTTTGCAGTTTCCAATAAATACAGTTGTGTGCTCAATATTTAATCGAGCATGAAATTAATTCTTTTTTAAATCAATGATCCAGATTGTTTTTCCGTGTTGTTTAATGGACCTATTAAATCAGTGAAGGGGTTTATAATATACTAACAATGACTATAGCTTGATTATCAGTGTCAGAATGATGGAAAATTATAACGTACAGTACAATATACTCGTTATACTAATTTTTGACATGAATATGATATTTTAATCTGAATATGATTGATAAATGTAAGATGATGATTTTGTTTTATTTGAAGTTTTGCATAACAATGGTACTAAATGTTGTGTCAATAAAGTTGGTTAAAGTTTGAAACTTTGAAAGGGAAGCTGTGTTTTTTTTGATGGGTCTTAAGGATAGTAGTAGAACCAAAAGAATTAAAACATTAAAATAGTGATCTGACATCTTCCTTTCCTCATTTTTACCTATTTAAACAAACCTTTCCTGTTAATAGTTTGACCTTATTCCTCTGCTTTGCACATAGCTATCTTCAGACTCAGAATTCAGATTCAGAATCAAATAGGCCTACACTTTTTTCATAGCTAGATAATCAAACATTAGGCAAAACCCATCGATTTGTCAAAAAGCATCATTATCAATCAATGATAATGTCATTGAATCAACTTTATGAAGAGATATTGGTTCAAAATGACTTTTGCACCTGCAATTAATGTTGAAACAATGGTAAGATTTAAAAAAAAAAAAAAAAATCAATGGTAATGCCATTAAATCAGCATTACACTATATTACCGTCCGAATAGGGCTTTAGCTGAAACAAAACCAAAGTATATCACCCAGAAATATCATTTTGGGTGTTGAAGCACATACTTATGGCATATTAAACAAAAAATGATTTAGGCCTATATTTATAAAATAATATTCATAAAATTATGTAAATATAAATAGATTGAATTTATAAATGCATTAATTTAAAAGATGGTGGGTGGATAATAGAACAAACTCTCAGACGTTTGTTCTGGTGAGAGTAAGACCTGGACTGAAGCTCAGAGCTACTGCAGATGGAAACATACAGACATGGCCAGTGTGAGAGATGAGACCGAGCTTCAACAGATACTGAGTGTTACACGTTCTGGAAATTTTGGTTATGATGGATATGTGGATTGGTCTAAACAGAAACAGACTGTGGTCAGATCAGAGCAACTCTTACTTCACATATTGGCAGCCATGGACTCGACATATTTTTCCACAACCAGATAATGGTTTAAGTGAGAAGTAAAATCGAGAAGCCAGTTCTCTAAACTCAATACATCACATACAAAAATAACTAAATGAACTGCATAAAATGGACTTAATCACAAACCTTTCTTGTTTTACCTAATTCCTCTGCTTTGCACATGGCTATTTTCAGACTGCCCATTAGAAGCCCATGCTTCTAATGAATTATAGCTTCATTTATACTTATTTAGAATTAAGTATTACTATTCTATAAATATATTTATAAAGACTCATATACTGCATTATAAGAACAGTTATAGTTATATTTATATGTTATTAATTTACTAACTTAAGTCATGCATTTCCTTTTTCAATGCGTATGCTCACAATTCATTATACACTGATTTATAAATGATCAAATATAAAATAGTTGAGAGACACTGGTTTGCTGTACCAATTAGATATCAATTATGTCTTTGATGGCTAATGTTTGCATTAGAGGTCATGAATGGTAATTTTAATTTGTTAAAATACCTCCTCAGCCATATGGTATTGCTTAGTAGTTTGAATCTAAAAATGAATCTAACTCAGCATCATATAGGCAGAGTTCTTTCATTTTGTTTATTAATTAAGTCAAATGTATTTAGCATATTTATTCATTTTAGACTATGATTTTATTTAAACAAATTTTATTTTTATTTTATTTTTAATATAGGCTTACGCAATCTACATCATGTCAACCCATTTTATTTAAGTCTTGTGACACAGGGTTTGAAAACCTGTGATATAAAGAATACATATAAACTTTGATGCACTTCTGATATGTGGGAAATGGTTTTCTGAAACTTAAGTGTGCAAGTCGCATGCTTTATGCTATATCTTGAAGTGAACTTGTCATGATGGAGACTTCAGAGAGAGCTATTTGTGTTGTTGTTCATCGCTTTATTAAAATGCTGTGAAGAGACGCAGAAGAACTGATGAAATATGGTTGATTAAATGCTTATGTACATACACCGGCAGCCTCCACATGAACGCAGCGTTCGCACACAAAATGAGTTTAAACATCTGAATTCTATGTTGAGGGCTGTGTTGGTCAGACTTTGTTGGGCCTAATGCATAATGCCATAGTGATTTAGTGATTTACAAGGCAAACATAATGACAGACAGGTGCAGATAATATTTTACCATAGGAACAAATGAGGACATAATCAGAAACGAAGGAAACCAAAACTAAACAGAGCAGGAATACAGGAACTAAGGGAAACAAAACAGAATGTCAAAATAAGAGTCCATAATCATGACACATGTTTTTGTAGACGGTCTAATTTTATTCAGGTCAAGTTAATATATTTATGTTCCTTCAAGTATGTAAGTGTTCCAATGAGAGTTTCAGTCACACTGCTAAACAATGATGTGCACAAATCAAATAAACAATGGAAGAATGAAATAATTGGAGACCTTTAATAAAAATACAAGTTGCACATTTGTGTTTTTAAACCTTCCGTAATGCATAATTTCCATTGTGACCAGAGGTATCTTAGCTTCTGTTTGTTTTTAAAACTGAGAGGTACAGTATGTCAGGTTTGTCAGATATATCTGACAACCGAAACTATGTCACACATGCTTACTCAACTTGTTTTGAAACGGCAACATTCCCTTAACATCATGATGTTTGTAGATGATATGTTATCTACATTTCAATAGAAACAACACCTGTGAACATGTTTACGAGTGCAGAGCTTAATAAATAAAATAATAAAATAAAATAATAAAAAACGTTGTGTGACAAGCAGGACTTGACATTAACTTTTTTTGCTCACCAGCCACTGTGGCTAGTGGTTTTTCCAAAGTTACTAACCACTCAGCATTTTCACTGGCCACAATTTTGACATTGATACCACAGGGAAAAACTGCCATATAGACATTTTAAATATTATCTCATAATTTGGAAGCAGGTATATTAGGCTGCTGTCGCTTAAGATCTGGAAGCACGGATCCATTATACTGTTACACATGTGTTTTCTTTCTCAACTGTTGTTCAATGTTCAACATAACTGACTGTGTTTACGTGAATACTCGCCAAGACCGGCATTTTGACATAATTTTGTGTGTTTTTGACTGTTTAAACGCAATAAGCAGCGAAAAAGAACTCATTTTAGTACTGAGAGGCAGCTTTATGCATGTGCACTTTGGGTGTGAGCACAAAATCTGCGGGAATGAGTAAAATTATGCCCAATACGTGCAATCCCATGCCGAAATTCAAACCCTGTAACACCAACAGTATTCATCTGGAGCAAATGAAACGAGTGAGTGAGGGAGGCAGGTTTGTGTGTCAGTTCACTGTCGATGAGATTAGAAAGTGCAGCTGGGTTTGTGTATCTGATCTGCATAAAATGAGTATTGGAAGCTTTTCAGATATTTCAGTATCGATATGTATGTAAAATTGATATTTTGACAACACTACATTGCACTTAGTTTTTAATTTCAGAAGCCTTTTTAAAAGACTACAACTGAAAAATGTATAGCCTATAAATTCAACCCGCCAAAGTGTCTAGTAGGAGTGACTGTCATGCGTTACACACCACTGCTGACATCCACCCGCATTTGACCTGTGTTAATGTCAAGCCCTGGTGTCAAGTATGTTTAATGATGCACTTATTATCTTAGAGCATCAGCTAAGATATTTCATCTATTTATTTTGTTAGTAAACTTGCAATGACAACTAACACCTCAAAAATATGGTTGTCCCACTGTATATATGAGTGTGTAGCTACATAAATTGATTCATAAAACACAGGCTAGCCACTTGGCAATGTAAGTTAGTCATCCATTATTGAAACGGAGAGAGGAAACTTCCATTCAAATCACAGTATTGTGAACATAATTAGATTTTTTTTTTTTTTTTTTTTAGAATAAAACATATATGCACATTAATGATTTGTCTTTTAGATTCAGACTGAGGAAGTTTTCCTTCCTCATTCAGGTGGTTTTGATGATCAACAGAGATAATCAAAGGTTTTCTATATGCTTCAGTTATGTGCTCCTTGCTTTCAGTTTTCATACAATAGCCAGTAAAATGTGAACACACAAGATTTTTGCTTAAACTTTCGGGTAATTGGTAATTGGTTCTGCATTATGTAACCATATAAAACATTTAGCCACAATGATCATTTATCATGTATCCCTGTTCAGTACAATCACCATTAAGTATTTACCGACCAATCAGAAAATATCTTTGAAAACAAATGCAAGGAAAGTGGTGGGTAAGACAGCAATGTTTTGTTTAACAGAAAGTTCAATATGTAAAACAAACACAAAAGCTTTATTAATATTAATGGACCAGATATTGCAAATAATAATAATGATTACACAACAAACTCTTTAAATGCTGATGTGTTTGTGCATGCAGGTTAGATAAACTTTGCCACTAAGTTCAAGAACACTGCAGGGCACATTCTGAAACAGTTTGTTTCTTTTATTAAACTGTTCAAACATTAGAAGAGTCCAAATTCCAGCCATTGTCTGTCACATTTCTTTCTTTATTTAGATAACCATGACACACAGACTGATATTAAATTTCATCTTAATTGAGCAAACCAGTTACAACTTAAAAGCATTTATAGATATTTCATGTACCTGTTGAGAGAATGTTGGATAATGATGTGGGTTCAAAAGGATTTTTGACAGTTACAGATAAAAAAAGAACCCTTTAGGGACAATATGGTTCTAAATAGAACTTACTATGTAAAAAGTCATGTTTTTAAAGTTGAATTTAAATCTAAAAAAAAAAAAATTGTATATAAAGCTAGTGTAGAAATTGAATGGGAAGCTGCTGAACAGAAAAATTCATTCATGTATTCTTCAGTTTACGGCATGTCTCTCACATTTAACTTTTAATAGTTCAACATGCTTGTTGATGTTAAGTTGTGTATACTTCCTATGTATATATTTTGTACATTTCTTTTAAACAAAGCCATACTGGTACCTTTTTAGGCCACCTAGCAGGTTTAGTGATTTAAAAGAAAATATTCACACCTATATTTTGGATTTTGCTATATATATAAAGAGAGCTGCAATAAAATCAAACAGAAACGGGCGAGCAAGACATGGTATCTGGAAGTCTTGAGATACTAACGGGAAACTAAATGTTTGACAAAACTGGTGCTTACTTTTTTTGACAAATGTATAAATTATTTTTTCACTTACACATGCAAAAAAATTTCTCCACAGCCATGTTGTCACTGGTACTATTCTCAGGTATGGAACATTTTTACTTATTTTTATCCTCATTTTATTTATTTAAAATGTGTCGGAGGAGGGGTCCAGAAATCAACCGTGCAAAAAAAAAAAAAAAAAAAGAAGATTATTAGATTCATCATGATTTTATTTTTGTAGCCAGAATCTGACAATAGGTGCTGATCCTGTTAATTTTAAGAATAATAGAAATAGAAATGATGCTCTTTAGGTGTTGTTAACACGCCAGCGTTTTCAACTAAAAACTTTATGCTTTTGGTCCTTCATTTACGCAACAATGTTGCTTTTGAAAATGCAAACTTTTGAAAACATGTTTCAAAGTGCAAGTTTTTGAAAACAATACCATTATTGTCTCTGTGTAAACTACAAAGACGCAAATTTGTGGAAATGGTGAATCATGTGCATGCATATTACAGTATGTGTTCAGTCTATAGGGCGCAGTGTTTCTTTACAAAGTGACATCGCCAACTACTGGCCTGGCAGCAGAATACAGCGTTTTTAAACTTAGAATTAAACTTTAAACAAGAATATTCAAGTGATCAAGATCTTAGAGTGTTCCAATTAAAATGAGGGAAGGGCATACGGAAGACTGTTCTTGTCGCCTTAAGCGTGACAGATGCCGTTGGAATCTTTATTTTATTTTATTTTATTTTTCATTTAACAACAATATAATACAATATTTATAATTAAATTATTCATTTTCTCTTTATCCATTAAAATGCATTATATCAGCATCATAGTGCATGGCAGTCATAGTCATTCAAGTCTTATTATAATTGGTAAATCCTGAAAGCCAAAGAAGGAAAACATCGATATTGTTTATTTTCTTTAGACAATATATCACTCAATATTACACAATACATATTATTACTACAACACATACTGGTGGTAATGCCTTAAATGAATTGCAACATGACTTACTCTGCTTTCTCTTAAAAATAACATTTTTATCAAGGTAAAATCTACATATAGTTCCCACAAAAATATTGTATAGAGTAAAACATGTTGAAGATTAGTGAACAGACTGTTGATTCATTAAATGATAAACTATTTCCTCACAAAAGCTGTTTATTCAGCATAGTGAAGCCTCTCTTTCTCCATTGTTATCCATTCAAAGAAAGCTGAGTTTCATAGGCTATGTGTTAAGAACTTACTCAAGACCATGGTTTTGGAACCTGCATACCTCCTTGAGTAAAGCCGGGTTCACACTGTGTGATTTTGGCCACGATTTGGTCATCTGAGACAAATTTTGAGAAAATTTTGAGGCAATTCTGCAGCACAAAGTCTGTGTGTGACTATGTACTATGGGATATGGTATACAGCATACTGCTCCAGTAAATTTCATCCTACTGTCTGCTATGATGGTAAGCTGTTCTTTTAAAATGTCTAAGACAATAAACAAAATGAAAACAACCAAACCAATCTCTCTTTAAACTTAATACAATATTAATATCTTTCAGGAAGAGAAAATGCCAGTGTTACTTATGTTTTAATTTACCAGTCCAAAACTGGACTGAAGCTCAGAGTTACTGCAGAGAACATCAGCATCAGGAATGAGACTGAAAACCAGAAGATCCAGTATTTATTATGGGATTATTATTATTATAACAGTGTTTGATTGGCCTGTACAGAACCAGATCTTGGTCAGATCGGAGCAACTCTTCATTTAGTTACTGGAGCACAGGACAGCCAGATACTGCAGGATCCTGTACTGTAGTCTCATTCAGTGACTCTGGGAAATGGGCTGATGAAAATTATGCATTTCCTTTCTTTTGCCACAGTGGTGAGTAGATCTATTATACAAAAATGCACTTTTACATGTCATTAGAAATGAGAGGATACAGCTATCAGTGAATTATTGGGTTAATTTACAAGGCCATCCAAGAGCATCCAACACTAGATACTTTAAAGCCATGTTGGGAAAAAGAGAGGAGGAAAATTAAAAGTTTTGGATGGACAGTGATACAGAAAGCAACAGAACTTAAAGTTAACCAGTTAAATGTTAATCCAACTGTACTGCTACCAGTAATAAAACCTTGGTTACTTTCAGATGCTACAGTAGATTTTACATTGTTAGAACAGGAAAAACAAGGGTAAGGAGTGTAATTTATATAATGTGCAGACATATATTAATGAGTACAACAGCTATATTCAGATCTACACAGATGCATCAAAGAGTTTAGACAATAGGATAGGAGTAGTGTTTACTGTCCCAGAGTTTCATATATCAGTAAGGAAAAGAACCAGTGATGAGTTATTTGTTTATACAGGGGAAATGATTGCACTATTATTAGCAATACAGTGGATAGAAGAGATAAGACCTTTGAAATCAGTTATTTGTTCAGATTCTTGTTCATCATAGTAGACCAGACATTTTAATGGAAATTATGCAAACGTTTTTTAAAAAATTAAAATGCAATTTATACTGAGAGATATTTTACAAAATAACTCGAGAAATGAATGCTATAGTTTTATTTTTCAGTACCTTAAAATAACAGATTTATGGGAGAGAATATAAAAATAAAATAAAAATATGAAAGGGAAGGGAGTAAGTCATTTTGATCCACACTCCATACCAGTTGGTGGTGGAAATACACAATTTTGTTGTTTGTCAACCGCCAAAAAAATTTCAAGAAGAAGAAGGAGCTCGTGTTAGCACTTAGCAGAGCCTCACATTACCTCACGCAGACTAACTGAAAATGTGAGAAACTGTTCAGGCTTTTATGTTCAAAATAGAGTCGGACAATGATGGAGAGACTCAAGAAGAAGTGACAACATGTAGAATGCAACAGGATGTTTCTGAACGGTTAGTTGATGAATTTATGTAGCTGATGTGGAGTTAACTATCTTAAAGTCATTGATTAGCATATTCTATCATGATAATCTATAAATCGCTTGTGTGGGAACTGTTGTAAGATCCTATAGAGCCAGAGAATATATGCTGCATGAAGATAGAACACGGTTTAGTTTCATTACGGTTATAACATAGTGAGGCATGCCCCTGTGTTGCATGTTCTCGGGGGCAGGGTTTATGTAAATTTTAGGGTTAGTGATGTCACCAACCCGGAAGAAGCTCGTTGTAGTCCCTACCAGCTGTTTGTTGTAGTCCCTAAACAAAGATCTCTTTAAAACACAATACCTCCGCTTGCATTGAACTTTCAGCGCTGTAACTTTGCAGATACTGTTTATGCTCAAGCAGCAACATTACACACTAACTAAAGATAAAAAGTGAAATCGCAATGAACCACCCCTTTAAATTCTTTTAAACTTATGTTTTTCATATGAGTGTGCATTTATCTATATAGAAATGGAATTGATGAATATGTTTACCTGGACATAGCTTAATCAAGGTCATGCACAGGTATATGGAACATTGGGCATTAATGTTTTTATATGTTTTGTTGTCTACATTTGTTTTAAAAACACATTTCAGTGTGAACTGATTTTTTTTTTTTTCTTGTAGTGCTACCATGCAGGAGAAAATGTCAAAAATGTTTTGTGTCAAAACATTTTCAGCTGGTTAAACTTAGAAATGAAAGTTCACCTGCTGCCTTAAAAATGTGAGTTAACTCAACTAAACATAAATTTACTCAACTTGAGGATAAACTTTGTTTCAACTCACAAATAGTCAAGACAATGGATTACTTAAAGTTTATCTTCAAGTTGGGTTAACTTATGTTTAGCCAGTTTAACCAGCTGAAAATGTTTTACAGTGAGATGACACAATTATTATCTCAAAGCATCAAGCCAATCACATTTACATTATGAATATAATCTGTAAGGATAATTTAATACATTAATATTTATTAGGACAACAATCTTCAGACAGTTCTGACAACCAAGGGATTTTCAAACGTGTTCTCTGTTTAGAACAAATGTTTTCTACAAATGAGTGTGTTCAAATTATGATTCACATGCTTTAAAGACATGTTAATAGAACAGTCATCCATTCTTCAACTCAAATCACAATATCCAGAACATATTTGGACTCTTTTTAAATTATTGTCTGTTAGATTCAGGTGGAGGAGGCAAATGTCATGCAGATGGTTTTGATTAAGGAATGACTGAAATAATCAAAGGTTTTCTATATGGTTCTATTATGTGGTCCTCGCTTTCAGTTTTTATACAATAGCCAGTAAAATATGAACTCGCAGGATTTGTTTAAACCTTTTGGCAACTTGTTTGGCTGGTTCTGTAAGTACAGATGGCTGCTTTCTCTTTTAAAACACAATGATCACATCTGTTCAGTAGAATCACCATTAATGCATTAAGAATTTAGGCACATAATGACTATGGCACATAAGAATGGTGATGGAATTCTATATGATAAGTAACTGCAAAGGCAAAAGCTTCAATAACATTTGTGATTGAGATTTAAATGTTTTTTTATTTATTTATTTTATACATATTTTAACATTATAGAAAAGCATGATTTAACATAACAACTGTTTTAGAAATTAGGCATGTTGTTCATCAGCTTCTAAGCTGATAATTTTTCAAAATGTCCACATTTACCAGAAAGTATTTATTCTCTCAGTAGCGTGGCACCATCTAGGCCTGCTGGGAACCGTCTCCTCCTGGGCACGAGGAGCCCAAGCGCTGCCTCCAGCCTCAGAGTGTTACGAGCTGCCTCAATCCGTCGCCTCTGGCTCCTGCACCTGCGCTCCTGGACCATCGGCCATTCAGCCTCGCTGCTGTTTTCCCGCCACAATCAGGACACTGCACTAATCATCACAGCTGTCTGTCATTTGAGTTAACCTTCTGTGTATATAAGTTCCTGTCTTTCCTCAGTTCGGTGTTTGGTCTCGTATTTTACAAGTGTTGTGTTGTGCTCCTGCCTTCATCTGTGTTTGCCTGTTGGATCATCTAGTAAAGACTTATTAAGATTTATATTCTTCATCGTGTGAGTTCCTACACAGCCACCACGTTACAGACCCATTCCGGTATTCAAATTATGCAATCTAACTGGTCTTCTGTTGCCAAAAGTGCAACTAAAAAAATTACACCCACATTTTTTAGGTTGCTGTTAGTATAAAGTGCCCCACACAAACAACAAACAGAAACTGGAGAGCAAGAGAGGAGACGAAGTCTTGAAGGTATGTAAAAATTAAAGTGGTGGTCACACATTTTACTAACATTTATAGGCCTAGTTTAAAACTTATTATCAACCTTAAATCAAGCTTTTTTTTCCTTCACAGCCATGTTTCTGCTGGTTCTATTCTCAGGTATTGTCCTTTTAAATATATTTCTTTAAATTTGGGTTATTTTAAAAAAAAAATCCCCTTTTTTCATATAAATCAGTTAATACAACTTTTACACAGTATAAAAAGTTCCAAGTTCACAGTATAACAGTTTGGGTGTAAAGTGTTTTTTTTTTTTTTTAACACTTTACAAGGATCATTGTTGTACTTTTTATATGTTAATATTGATATGTATATAATTAATAAATGTTTATACATTCTTGAAAATGTTTGGTTACAGTCTGACATGTTTTAATAAGAGTAAAATAACTTAGAATTAATAAATATGACGACAAAATATTTACTAAATTTTAAGGTCATTTTTGTCAAAAGACAAAAGCTGACTAAAACAAGAGCTTGTGGGGAAAAAATAGCACAGCTGTTTAGACAATTATTTCTAAATCTTTGCATCCATAAGACAGAAATGTCTTCTAAATTATACTCTGCAATCTCTCCTGGCAATAGAATCACCATTGGTTAAACAGGTTTCATTACCCTAACACTGTGTGCCCTCAGTATGTCTTTGTGAATGAGTCCAAGTCCAAGACTTGGACAGAAGCTCAGAGATACTGTAAAGATAAATACACTGATCTCGCTGAAAAACTAAACTTGTAACAGGTTTTCTCACCTTCACCTTGAGTGTCCTCGTCAGTACATCTTTGTGAATGAATCCAAGACTTGGGCAGAAGCTCAGAGATACTGTAGAGATAAATACACTGATCTGGCCACCATTGAGAATGAACAAGAGACGATCCAGTTATTGGACACAGTGAATGATGATTCCATTGATTTGGCCTGGATTGGACTCTATGATGATCTGAACAGCTGGAAATGGACTCTAGAAGACAGTGATTTCTTCAAGGAGGGACAGAAAGACTTCAGGAACTGGTATAACGAAGATCCAGACAATTATAGAGGACATCTTTTGTGTGTGTATATGTACTCTGGGGGTTGGTTGACAACAGGCTGCTCTGGTTCATTCCATCCTACTATCTGCTATGATGGTAAGCTGTTCCATTAAAATGTTTATGACAGTGAACAAGACTGGAAAACAAAGAGCCTGTTACTAAGCTTAATATGACATTCATTTCTTTCAGAAAGAGAAAACGCCAGTGCTACTTACGTTTTCATTCCCCAGTCCCAAACCTGGACTGAAGCTCAGAGTTACTGCAGAGAACATCACACAGACATTGTCAGTATCAGGAATGAGACTGAAAACCAGAAGATCCAATATTTCTTACTCAAGTATCAATATTATGAAACTTGGATTGGACTGTACAAAACCAGATCTTGGTCAGATCGGAGTAACTCTTCATTTAGTTACTGGAGCACATGGCAGCCAGATACTGCAGGATCCTGCACTGTAGTCTCATTCAGTGACTCTGGGAAATGGGCAGATGAAAACTGCAATACTGCATTTCCTTTCATTTGCTACAGTGGTAAGTAAATCTTAACATCTTTACAAGTTTGGATAGTAATCCATGACAATTATTACCTTTTACCTCAGTGTAATGACTTCTAATGCTGATAAGTAAATGCATTTATACAAAATTCTTATTTCATTGAAAATGAAGATGAAAATTATATACAAGCTGTTTTAATATAAAAGCTAAATTTAATTTCTTCCTTTTATTTGGATTGACTTGGAACAATAACATGACTTTATTGTGGCACTAACTAGCTTCACTTGGAAAATTCCTTTATTTAAAAGTGTGCTGTCATGACGCAGCTTCTCTTGGGTGCTTTTCCCAAAAGCATTGTTAGCCAACTAACATTGCAAGTTCTGTCATTACTAACATAGTTCAATGATTTGGTGTTTCCTAAACCATAGTTCAAACAAACATTCGCAAACTACATTGCAGACTTGTGTGGTTTGAAAGATAGCTCTCGAGCATGTGGTTAGAAGCAGTTTTTTTTTTTATGACATGTGGACTTAATAAATCGTTGTCTTGAGCAGAATAAGCAAGCTGACATTAAGTGCAATGTATACGTATTATTTCAAATATATACAAATGTCATTTACTTATTTTAGCTCACAAGAGATTTTAAGCACCGCTTTTGAAGAGTGCGCATATGCATACGTGCTCTAGTATATAAGAATGAGCCTATGATTGAATCTGGAAATAAAGCAAAATAACTGAGAAAATAAGAATTAGTCCTCAGATGCCATGTCCATAATTTATAGCAAAAAATCTAGCATGAATTTGATCTCAGACGGATTCATTTAAAGAAGTTATTACTCCACCACTCTGCGTGACATCATTCACCAACATGGCTGAACGACAGGTTTGCTACAATACGGTTTTGGGAAGCAGTCGTGACTAGCTATTTTGATTTGTTCAAAGATGCATCACTATGGTAGTGAAGCAGTGAGTTACATCGTTGTACGGGAAATGCAACCCTGTTCTTTTGATTAGACACATCTATTGTGAAATATGCCCAAAACAGCTCTGCAGATGGATTAGCAAAGCTGCAGGAACTAGGGGTGCTGCAATTTAACTGCACTGGAACTTAAGTTGACACAACTTTTGTTTTTCAACTTAATTTTTTAACTTTGTTTTTCATTTTTATATTCATAAATTATTTTAAAGGTTATTTAATTTCAAGGTTATTTTATGTCTATATGTTGTTGAATGTGGTTTGTGACTGTGAGGAATAAATATATTTCAAAAGCAGATCGCCTCCTGGTAGTTAATGACCTATGCAAACTGTATCATCTGTATTATAGGGAGCAGCGGTTATACTGCCAAACAATTTGATAATAATTGATCAAATAAATTTTGTAATGTAACAACAGAACAGAAACTGAATTGCTAAATAATAAAGAGTAACTTCTCACACTACTTACTACTAATTAGCCTAATTAATTTATGACATCAAATCTACTACTCGACACTACTCATGATGCTGTGACATTGAAAGGACTTCAAAAAGACAACCTAAAGCTGCAACTTCAGAAAATTTTGCAGTGTTTGGTTCAAGGGTTGTCTGTCGACAATACAAAGTCTGTGTTTGCGAAATGCATGATGCCAAATGTTTGGAAAATATTCTTAATTAAAAATAGAACAATTATATTCAGATGGATGCAACTGAGAAATGCAGCATGAGTTCACCAATTCTCAAATTATGCTGGAGAACATGATTATCAGGTTTTACACAAACTTGTGGAGTTCATTCAACTCCAGTGCTGCTGTCAAGATTTGAAATTCATGTTCATTTTTCAATTCAAATATTCACTCAATTATTTAAGTTGATAATATAATTCATCATCCTAAAGTTTAATTTAAATAGGGGAAAAATTGCTTGCGGTCACAGATTTTTGGACTCCACTATTTTATTATAAATATTTCTGTTTGCAAGAAAGAAACAACAAACTTTATTTGTTTCCTCCACTGACAGAACTGTTATCATCCCGTCAGTATCATTTTGTGAATGAGTCAAAGACCTGGACTGAAGCTCAGAGATACTGCAGACAGAATTACACTGATCTGGCCACCATTGATAACATGGAGGAAATGAACAGACTGATCAACACAGTTAATGGGAGTTACACTGGTTCAGCCTGGATTGGACAGTATGATGATGTGAACAGCTGGAGATGGTCACTGGACGACAATGATTTCTATCAGGAAGGAGAGAGAGATTTCAGGAACTGGATTCATGAACCAGACAACACTGGGGAATGATCTGTGTGTTTACATGGATTATTATGGGAAGTGGTTTGATTACCCTTGTATGGTTAGACAATATTTTATTTGCTATGATGGTAAGTGACATTTCAATTGTTTAGAAACTGATTTTTTCCCACCCGTCATAGCTAATACGTGATATTTTTTATCTCAGGTAGAGAGAATGCCACCCAGAGTTACATCAAAAGCAGTGATGGGAAAACCTGGTCAGAGGCTCGCAGATACTGCAGAGAGCATTACACAGATCTTGCCAATGTGAGAAATCAGACTGAGAACCAGATGATCCTGAGAACAGGTGGAGGAGTCTGGATCGGACTGTACAGAAACAGGGTTTGGTCAAACAATCAGACTACCAGTTATCAAAACTGGAAGCCGCAAATTGTTGAATCTGGGGCACAACCAGATAATGGTGATTATTATGCTTCTGGCGCACTTGTGGCAGAACGTGGTTTTCAGCATTGTACTGCTGTTTTATTCAGCCATTCAGGCCAATGGACAGATGAGAAATGCATATCCAGCATGCCTTTCTTCTGCTATAGCAGTAAGTTCACTCCCTTCCTTTTTTGCAGGAGTTAAAAATCCACTAGCAACTATTTTATATCCATTTTAATTATAAAAAAATGTGTTTTTATCATGTTTAATTTCAGCTAAAGACATTAAGCTAAATTTGTCACTACAAAACATCATCATCATCAAAAAAAAAAAAACTAAATAAGAGTTCTATAATCATCTATTAATTTTAAACAACAATTATGTACACAGTCTCCCAAGTCTTAATTCTTTCAACTGAATATGTATACATTAATTATTCAAGCAAGCGCTTATGAGTATTCTAAATATCTCTAAATGACCACTGGGAGATCACTGATGATCACTTCATTAATAGAGGGTAAGTTATTATAAAGATTGAAGAAGCTCCGGAAGGATGAAAAGAGGATTACTGATGAACACCTGCTGTTAACAAGCAGATTCACTGAAGGAAAAGAAACAACAAGAACAGAAAAAGACAAGCAGAAACGCAAGAATTACAACTGACTTCCAGTCACAGCCTTAGATGAAATTAACTGAAGATAAAAGACATTAAATCTCTCAAGATCTCAGCAGAGGAGGGTTAAACAACAAAAACAGCATTACCAACTTCACTTATTACTAACCAGTAATGACTTTATTTCTGTCAGATGTCAAGTTCTTATTGAGAATTAACAGAACTTCAGATGTCTCACCCTGAACTGATCACATTTTTTTCTTTGGCTTTTTCACCACAACAAATGTGTTTTAAAAACACAGTTACAGCAGCCAAAGAAAAACTAGTGTTCAAAATCAAGGGTCAAGAGCCCAACTAAAGCAAACACTGATCTCCAGCATGGTAACATCAAATGAAACAATAAAACAACATCTAAACCTCTCTTAGTTCTCAATAAGAACTTCTGTAGACATATGACAGAAAAAGTCAAACTGGTTAGTAATAAGTGAAGCTGGTAATGTTTGTGGAGTTGTTTAATCAGATCTTGAGAGATTTAATGTCTTCTTTAATCTTCAGTTGATTTAATCTTTTTCTGTTCTTGTTGTTTCTCTTTCTTTCAGTGATTTTGCTTGTTTCACAGCAAGTGTTCATCAGTGTCTGAATTTAAGTCAAGTCAAGTCACCTTTATTTATATAGCGCTTTTACGAGCTGTAGTTTGTTTATCAAGCGAGCAGGGCAACCACTCAGTAGAGCATTACAGTAATCTAGCCTTGAGGTCATGAACGCATGAACTAACTGTTCTGCATTTGTCATTGAGAGCACATGTTGTAGTTTAGATATATTTTTAAGATGGAAGAATGTGGTTTTACAAATGCTAGAAATGTGGCTTTCAAATGAAAGATTGGTATCAAAGAGCGCACCCAGGTTCCTAACTGATGACGAAGACTTAACAGAGCAGCCATCAAGTGTTAGACAGTATATTCTAGGTTATTACATGCAGAGGTTTTTGGTCCAATAATTAGAATCTCTGTTTTTTCTGAATTTAGTAGTCGGAAATTACTGGTCATCCAATTTCACACACATTTCACACACATGTTTTCATTCACTCTCTCAAGTGGACTATATTAGTGAACTAATGTAGGGCATAGTGAATGAGGGTACAGGGTGTGATTTAGAACACAGCCTCTGAATGTCGGCTTTGATCTATGTTAATTCACAGGATACTGCTGTAGCCTACTTTCTAAAAATGTCAAATAGTACCCAGAATGCATTGTTTTGTATGGTATAATACTGTTTTAATGGAAAACAGCATGTTACTGTTGAAATTTAGCCGTTTTCTTACAGCAATTTTTTACAATGTGGGTGTGTGCTAAATTGTTCTTTTGGTGTGATTTACTTGTCATGATTCTCTGCTCAGGGAGATTTCTTTGCAGAAATGTGGGTAATGTAGTCTTCCACCATGAATTCCACTGTTGAACACAAAAATAAGCTGAAATAATGTGAGCTGATGGATTTAACTGAAGCATATACCATCAATTAACAACCTCATAGCTCACTGTATGTCAGTTTTTAAGGTTTACTGTTCAAAATCAATTCCCTACTTCTGGAACCTAAACATGTCACTCTATACTGTGGGCCTGTCCCAATACTCACACATGTGGTCTGGGCCACTTGAGAGTGGGAGATTGCAAGACTTCAAGGAAACTTTTACAGTGTTTAATTAGATATTATTGTACATAGCCTATAATTTGATAGTAAAACTTAAAGTGCTGTACATTGTATTGGTGCAGAGATGAGTGTCTATTTTGTAAAATGCTTGCAACTGCTTTTTATCACTTAATTAGAAGCACCACAATTACTAAATTTTGTCGTCTGATACATAGGGACTACTGAATGGATATTTTGAAGTTTATTTCAAAGTGTTGAAAATCAAAATGTGTAAAGAAGGCATTGTAAAACCTTATTTGCATTTTTACAACATGTTTTATTTGGATAATCAAAAGATTTCCACACTTCAAGTTCAAACCCACTTGACCACTTCTAAATACAAATACCGTAAGTGTGGTTATTGGGACAGGCCCTTTGAAAAGTGGAAACATTCTTCTTATTCAGTCTTTGAGAAACACCCTAAAGGCCTGTTCACACCAAGGGGGATAACTATAAAGATAACTAGCATTCACACCAATGCACAATATCATTCTGTTTATTCTAAGCACGTGCTGAAGTTATGTCATCTGCTGCTTTAAATGCACAATCACTAAAGCAGAATGGATTCTGAGTGGCTGCCAATGTTTTTATCGTTCATCAGCTAGAAAAAACGTTCTGAGAGTGATTCCAACAATATCATTTTTCTGTGCCGTTATCATTGTAGTTGTGGTGTGGACTCTGCTATTCTTTTATATTTATAATGATTTTTAGAACTATATCTTTAACATCATAGTTGTCATCCATTGTGTGAATGGGCTTTAAGAGTAAATGGTTCAAAATATCATGGTTTTTAGTACATTGCTGACCAGCTGAGGGCAACCTTTTTATATGCTTTGCAATTCTCACTCACAGGAAACTGCACACAACCTTTATGTACACGTCAGTATCACTTTGTATCTGAGTCTAAGACCTGGACTGAAGCTCAGAGATATTGCAGACAGAATTACACTGATCTGGCCACCATTGATAACATGGAGGAAATGAAGAGGCTCATTAAAACAGTACGTGGTACTTACTATGGCTCAGCTTGGATTGGACTGTATGATGATCTGAACAGCTGGAGATGGTCTCTGGATAATACAGCATTAGAGGGAGGTTTTAAAGCTGGTATTTCAGTCAGCCACTGAATCCAGGTGGACAGCGTTTATGTACTTTCTTTTCAAATATCCAGGAATATGGATGGAAATATCTTGCTCGGATAGACTTCGATTTGTTTGCTATGATGGTGAGTAGAATGTCTCGGATTACTTAACTGTAACCCCGCTTTCTTGAAAAAGCAGGACCGAGATGCTGTGCTTGATTCAGCGCTATGGGAACACCTTTTGGAGTGACCAGCTGTGAATATGTGTGCAACACGTCAATGAAATTGACTGAGAGCTTTTATATCCTCGGCAGTGAGGTCATTGAAATGAGCATGCATCAGAGACTATGATCAGGTGTGCCACAGGTGCATCAGCAGGATATTTTGTCTGAAGAGCAGTCCTGGGACATCTTCAGTGCTGCAATGAAGCGCAGCATCTCCTTCCCGCTTTTTGAGGGAACAGGGTTACAGTCAAGTAACCAGATACTTTCCCTTTCAAAAACTACACTTAATGCTGTGCTGTGCGCTATGGGAACGAGAATACCCACACCACCACACTGAAGGTGTCTGGACCCCTTACGGTTGTATAGTGTGAGCTCACAAGAACGCAAAGTTCTCAGACATGAGCTTGTGATGTTGACTCAAGGACGTGAGAGAGAATGTGTGCATGCTTGAGAGAATGCTTGAGTGGTATGAACATCCAAACTCTAAAATCTTATGAATGTGTATAGAGAGGACCAACTTGCCGCATCACAAACATGCTGCAGAGGGGCACCTTCACCAAAGCTCTAGAAGAGTCACGCCCCTGGTAGAATGATCCCTGATACCTACTGGCGAAGCTTGACAGCGTGCCTCATAGGCAAGTGGCAATAGCATCCTCACCCAATGTGACATTGTCTGTCACATTGGGTGAGAGTCACATTTTGGCCCCCATGACAAACGAATAGTTGCACTGATTTATGACACTGGCTGGTGCGGTGGACATAGACCTGAAGAGCACCGACTGAACACAGTCTGTGAAGTCTCTCCTGATCTGGCGTCATAAAGGGTGGAGGATAGAAGGCTTCAAGGGTAACTGGATGTACGGTCGAGAAAGGAACTTCAGGCAGGTAGTCAGGATGAGGATGCAAAATTGCTTTCACCATTCCTGGGGCAAAGTCTAAGCAGGATGGCGAGATGGACAGAGTCTGCAAATCCCCAATTCTTTTCAAAGAAGTGATAGCCATAAGAAAAAACATTTTTAGAGTTAGAAGCTTGTCAGGAGCTGACTCTAGCAGTTCAAAGGGGTCTCAACCAGACCCTCAAGGACTATAGCTAAGTTCCATGAAGGGATCTTGGTTCTAACGGCGGCCTCAGTCATCTGGCCCCAGGAATGAAGCAAGTGAGCAGAGGATGCTTCCTTAGTGGCACCCCATCAAACAAGGCATGGCAAGCCGATAAAGCGGCCACATAAACCCTGAGAGTGGCGGGTCATGTGCCTGCTGATAATTTTAGACCATTTAAGACCGCTGCCCAACCCGACAGGGGAGGCATTTGTTGTTAGCAATCTGCGGCGACAAGGCGCACCTAGTGGGACCCAAGGCAAGGAACCGGGGTCTGAGCCACATAGAGAGGGTATGTAGCCCGCGCGCTACCTTTATCTGCCTTGGGGATTGGCCCTTGGATGAAATCCTGGCTTTGAGCCACAATTGAAATGGTCTCATATGCAAAAGGCCCATAGGGATCACCGAGGACGCAGATGCCATGAGACCTAACATTTTTTGATATTGAAGAACCTGCCTTGACTTTGCTCAGGGTAGTCTGAATGGTCTCGATTCGAGCGGGAGACTACTGTGCCCGCATCATGATCGAATCCCATACGATCCCCAAGTATGTCTTTCTCTGGATAGGAGAGAGAACACTTTTCTTGTTGTTGAGTCTCAACCCCAGAGAAAGTTGATGAACTAACACAATATCCCTGTGTTGTAGCACCAGTCATGATTGTCGAATTATTAGCCAAACGTCTATGTAATTCAAAATACGAATGCCCTGGAGTCACAATGGAGCCAATGCTGCATCCATGCATTTTGTTAATGTGCGGGGATAAGGCTAGGCTGAATGGAAGAACCTGATATTGATTAGCTTCACCCCTAAAGCAAACCTCAGAAACTTCCTGTTGTGGCAGTATTTCTATGTGAAAATATGCGCCCTGAGATCGATTGTGATGAACCAATTATGCGGTGTTGAATTTGTGACACGATCATCTTGACAGTTAACATCTTGAACTTGAGTGCTTTAACTGAACGGTTCAAACCTCGAAGATTGGACGCAACCCTCCATCATTCTTGGGAACCAGGAAGTATCTGCTGTAATAACCTGCTGTAATTTTGTAACCTTTTTGTACTATCTTTAGAACCCACATAGAAATGCCTGGTAGTAGCTTCCACGCTGCCAAGTTCTCTGAAATGGGTACCAATTTTGATACTTCCCACTGAGGGGATGTCGGGTGTTTCGTGTCCTGGGCGACAACAGGAAGCAACAGAACACCCAACATTTCGTTGATACCGCTGCCTCCCCAAAACACCGGAGGTGGTGGGGATGGAGAGGTTCTGTGGGGATGTCGGGAAGGGTGGGTAGATGTTTTATGCGTGCCTCGTCCCGAGGGGGCTACCTACAGAGCGCAAGAACATCAGAACTTTCTCTTTTGAAATAATGGTCCTGAGGTCTTGCCTTGGAGGCTGCTGGGGTGGCGAGCCAGTCCCCAATCTTTACAAGGGAGAGCATGACTTGCTACACTTTGTTTCTGAGCATCCCTTTTTGAAGGACCGGGTGAGGCTGGATGGCCGACAGCCCCGCCCCTCAGCACAGCGAGAAAGGAATTGCACAAACGCTTCCTCAGTTTTCTTCACCTCCTGAAACCTGGTGATGACTGTGTTGACTGTGTCGCCAAACAGGCCAGAGTGAAACCGGGGCATCAAGTAGGAATACTCTATCCTTATCCTTGATGCCCATTAGGTTCAGCCACAGATGCCTCTCCATGCTGACCAAAGCAGCCATTGAACGGCCGATAGCGCAAGCTGTCTGCTTGGTTGCACGGAGGGATAAATCTGTGGGTCGACGGCTCCGTGAATGCCTCTGTCGATCGTACTACCTGCACTCAGGTCCTTTAATAGGTCAGCCTGGTATGCCTGTAACACTGCCATAGTGTGCAGCACAGCACCAGCCTGACCTGCAGCTTGAAAGCTTTCCCCACAAGCGCTGAGGTGGCTCTACACGGCTTTGTGGGGAGAGCTGGTCTTTTAAGGATGATGCCGAACCAGGCAAAAGATAGAGAGAGATCGACGTTGAAAGCACAAAGACAGTATATAGTATATAGTATAAGGTTAAAGTATATAGTATAAGGTTTCTTCCATGAACGAGTTAATTCGTCATGGAGGTCCTCAAAGAAGAGGAGAGACTGATGTTGTGGTCCCTCCCACTGGCCACTAGACAGAAATCTGTCCCTGAGCATTTAGGGGTTCTTGTTCACGTGGCCAGTCTAGCTGTAATCTGGCCACCGCACAAGTAACCACCTTGAGTAATTCCTTAACTGCTTTGTCATCGCCTGAGGAAGGGTCAGAGGTAGGCAACTTGAAATCCAGAGATTCATCGCTCCTCATGAATCGAAGAGGCGCCGGAGCGCACTTCAAGATCACACAAAGGGACACATGGATCTAGGGAGAGAGCGAGCGATAGGGACATACCCATTTCTCGCTCCTCAGTCAGATCCATACGTGAGCCCCACGATGGAATAGTGGGTGCTGGCCCTTGGAAGTAAGCAAAACGACAGCACAGCATCTTGTGTGTGTGCTGTCGATGACAGCGCACAGCATCTTCACTGTGAACGGTTCACAATGCTCACACTCGCCCTGTTCCAACGCAAGAGCAGCATGCTCTTCCCCAAACAAACAAAACAATACTAGTGTGTGTCCGATTCTGCGATGGGAAGTGAACACGGAGGAACACATCTTTTGTTTTGTTGATTGCTCATTTTCTTTCTTTCTCTTTGTCTTTCTTTTCACTTGTGTGACAGAGATGAAAGAAAATGTTTCTGTGCACTGCCTAACAAAACAAACTCCTAACAGTAAAGAGAGAGATTGAACAGAGCTGAAGAGTCACACACACAATCACAGTATGGTCTGAAGACAAAGACCTGCTGATGCACCTGTGGCACATCTAATTATAGCCTCTGACGTGTGCGCATTCCGATGACATCACTGTATAAAAGCTCTGTCAATTTCATTGGTTTTGTTGCACACATATTCACAGCTGGTCACTCTAAAAGGTGTTCAATATAGCGCTGAATGAAGCGCAGCATTAAGTGTAGCTTTTGAAAAGGAACAACATGCAAATGATATGCAATATTAGCATGTTGTACTAGTTCATCTTTTAAATGTCTTATAAAATATTTCCCTACAGGAAGAGTGAATGCTAGTACAAGTTATGTATTTGTTGACCAGACTGCAACCTGGACAGAAGCTCAGAGTTACTGCAGAGAACATCACACAGACCTCGTCAGTATCAGGAATGAGATTGAAAACTACAGGGTTCAGTCATCAGTTCCATATAATTATTACTATTTCTGGATTGGACTGTACAGAACCAGATCTTGGTCAGATAAGAGCAACTCTTCATTCAGTAACTGGAGGACAGGACAGCCAGATAATGCTGGAAACAGTGAATACTGCACTGCAGTGTCATTCAGTGACTCTGGGAACTGGACAGATGAAAACTGCAATAATGCATTACCTTTCATTTGCTACAGTGGTGAGTAGATCTCTAGCCTGAAAATAATAATAACCAATGGCAACTTTATCACTTTAGACAATTTGTTTGTACTTAGTCTGAGGAATAAGAAACTTAAGAACATCAAAAAAAAAAAAAAAAAAAAAAAGGGATAGCGTGAAGGACAGTATGAATTGCTCACATGTTTCATTTGTATCTTTAATTTTTTCCCACCTTGACAGCATTAGCATCATCCCGCCAGTATCACTTTGTGAATGAGAATAAGACCTGGACTGAAGCTCAGAGATACTGCAGACAGAATTACACTGATCTGGCAACCATTGATAACATGGAGGAAATGAACAGTCTGATCAACACAGTTAATGGAAGTTACAATGGTTCAGCTTGGATTGGACTGTATGATGATGTGAACAGCTGGAGATGGTCACTGGACGACAATGATTTCTATCAGGAAGGAGAGAGAGATTTCAGGAACTGGATTCATGAACCGAACAATGATGGGGAATGAACTGTGTGTTGTCATGGAATCTGAAGGAAAATGGGTTGATGTACCATGTAACAGTTATTTTACATTTGTCTGCTATGATGGTAAGACATTACAATATATATATTTTTATTTTATGTAGGCTATTATTATTATAGCAATATAATTTATGTTTAAATAGATGTATTGAATGATTAAAATTCTTTAAATTATGTTTTATCTTAGGTAGAGTAAACGCCTCTCAGAAGTATGTTTTGGTATATGAGAGTAAGACCTGGACTGGAGCTCAGAGCTACTGCAGAGAGAAGTACACAGACCTGGCCAGTGTGAGAGATGAGACAGAACATCAGCAGATACTGAGCATCACACGTTTTTACATGAATGGTGAAATGCATGGTCGTAATGTATGGATTGGATTGCACAGAAACAGAGTGTGGTCAGATCAGAGCAGCTCTTCCTTCACATATTGGCTGCCATATACTAAAGGTGTTGCTGCACAACCAGATAATGGTCTTAGTCTCCAAGGACAGTCTGGTACTCAACACTGTACAGCTGTGTCTTTAAAAACCTTGGCCAGTGGACAGATGAGAGATGCTTTGACAGTTTGCCTTTCTTCTGCTACAGTGGTGAGCTAATGTATTATAAAAACAAAACAAAACATCAAGCTGTTATAAAAACAAGTAAATGCCGATTTTGTAAATAACAAACAAACAAACAAACAAACAAAGTGTTTTTGCTAATGCTATAATCTTCTGTTTCCTTTTGTGTGAACCTGATGACCAGCATTTCAACCAAAGTTTTCTGATGAGTATGGTATGTTTAAATAGATGTGTGATCTATTTCCTTCCGCTATTTTCAGTTCATAATGAGTGTTATTCACTACATACATTCTATAAAAGTGTTATATTTTAGTATTAAAACCTTGTATCTGACCTGTTTTTTCTTTATTTCTTTACTGATCAGTCATGGGAATGCAAGTGAAAGTTACAAGTATGGAAAATTTGTCAGAGTCTCAGGTTAAAGAGCTGGTGATTATACAGGTAAGTAACTTTTGAAATCAATATAAATCATTTAACTGCAGAAATGAAAATTTAGCATACTTTTACATTAACATTGTATTTGATATATATATATATATGTATATATTAGGGGTGTAAGTGTAACGATATTCAAACCGAAATGAAAAACCATGGTACGTACCTTGATAACTCTCATGGCGAACCAAACACCCCACCCCCTGCTGCCCGGCCCATTGTTGAGGTTGACCTCACTTTACCTTATGTAACAAAACTAAATTCTTCCTTGACATTTGATTAAATAGCAATTAGGGGTGTAATGGTACACATCTGTACACATAAGACAGTATGTTTTTGTAACAAAGTGTCATCTTTCGAATTCTGTCCATTTTATAATGAAAAAAAATGACAGACCACTGTATTGGCGCCTCAGTTCATGCGGCAGCTCGGATATAGAGCACGAGTGAACGTGATCATCTCTTCTTCTTTACTACTAGTTACAGAACAAACATGAATGAACATCTGAAGGTATGTTGAAAGATACAGTACAACTTACTGAAACGTATCATATCTCGTGTAATCCCTCAAGCAGTGTTTCTACGCCAGAAAGACATCAATATAACAGCTTGTAAACAATATGTGACATAGCGTTTACCTCAGAAAAGCCATTCAGTGTCCACAGCTTGTTAGTTTGCCCGAGAAACTCTTTCGCTTAATATATGCAGTATATTAGCCTATATATTAATTATATTTTACTTAACCTGTTATTGATGTCTTGATTATTTAATGTATGTTTTAATAAATCTGTCATGAAAATGACAGCCACTGTGTAAATGATTATAATTGAACAACAAACTGGAGTAAAACAAAATTTCATAATTAGATTTAGAAGTTAATGCAAAAACTGCCATATGTAGTTTTCAAGTTCGCATACAATTTGTTGAGTGTTGATTATTATATCTAAAAATAAATAGCAACTGAATTTAGGCTAATAGTTTGGGCTCTGTTGTTAACCTTTAATATTATAGTAATGCGCAGGGCTCCCTATATAGTCTACAGGATTTAGCAGAGATCTTTTTTTTTTTTATCTAAGAAATGTTTAATTATTATTGAATTTATTTAAAGACAGAGACACAATTCGTTCAGTAAAACCACTGTTTAATAAAAAATAAAAACGAATTTTTTTATTTAGTTTTCTCCCCTGCTGTACTGAACTGTGACTTTAAAACCGAGGTAGGTACTGAACTGTCGGTTTTGTGTATCGTTACACCCCTATATATATATATATATGTAGCAAGTGGCTGGTTTGTAGTGACTACGCCACCCGAAATAACGGGAAATAACCAAAGAATCAAAACATGCAAATACGTTCCACTTAGAAGAGGCAAGAGGCGTGAGTTTCCATTTAAACAAATCTTTTATTAAAGTGAAAATAGTTTACAAACAAATTTAAAACCCCAAAAAATCAACAGCATTAAATTGTCTTGGTCGAATGAAAAAAAGAAAAGAAAGAAATTAATCGATGCAGGGGCTGAGGCATCCTTCATGAGAAGCAATCTAGTATGGTGCACCCAGTGCACAAAAGAAAATCCCGCCAATCAGAATCACATCCACAAAAATCACTGCAAATAATGACCAGAAATAGTGACACAGCAATAATGACAACCCTTATTGAAGTGAAGCCTGTGCAACCCAGAACCAGCCTGCTTCCAAGAAACACAGTGAGGTTTTTGTGTGCACAAGGACAACAGCCGGTATGCTCCACACGGAGATCCCACCATCATTGAGTCCATCTGGAATTACATGAAGAAACGGAGACAGACTAAATCCAGAAGAACTGTGGCAACTATGGCAAACCTACCTGCAAATCTACCTGAAAAACTATGTGCAAGTGTACCTAGGACAAAAGCTGTTTTAAATTAAAAGAGTGGTCATACCAAATATTGATTTGATTTAATTTATAGAAGTTAATTGATTAATAAAATATATTTATGACATTATTTTTGAAAGCATCCTCATTTTACAGCATTTTTACACAAATGCCTAAAACTTTTCAGAATACTGTAGCTCTAGAAGTACGTTACTTCAAGCATCTTAGAGACATTGCCGCAGTTCTTCTGGATTTAGTCTGTCTCAGTTTTTTCTGTTTCTTCATGTAATCACAGACTCAGCTGGTGAAATCAGATCTCCGTGTGGAGCTGCTGTCAGACTTCTTGTGCGTTCAAAAATCTCATTGGATTATTAACTATTAATGGCAAAAGGAATGTTTGGAAATGTAAACTGCTATTTCCTACCGACACACTACATCTAAAGATATAAATAACTGGCTTAAAACCATTTTTTAGGTGAAAATACTAACGTCCCTAAGACTTTTGCACAGTACTGTATATAATGTTCCTTATACTTTTTTATTTTCAACCAAAACAATTCTAGACAACAGTACAGTAAATACTTTTAAATTAAATAAATTCATGATAATTATATATGACTGAATGATATCAGCACATGATAGGTTTGTCATAAAGCTCATATATTTTCAGGTGCAAGAGGAGCTGATCAGACGTGGACTTCCGAATAACGTCACCATGCATTTGAGAGACTATCGTAAGATCAGTCCTTGATGAAGGAGGACAGCACTTTGTATTTTCCAATAGTTTTGAGCTGATTACTTACTTAAGCATGAAACAATATAATCTCTTTTACAAATTGAAAATAAATGAGTAACAAACAAATATACAGTAGGCCCACACAGCTCTATACAGCTGTACATAGCTCGATCTATTCATTTTACATGTAAAGGCAAATCAGGATAAACAATTAAATACTCATTATAACAATGAATTTTGACATGAATATGAGATTTTGATCTGAATATGAAATCTGAAAAATATAAATGTAAGATGATGATTTTGTTTTATTTCAAGTAATGCATAACAATATGAATGATGTGTCAATAAAGTTTGGAACTTTGAAAAAGAAGCTGTGGGTTGTTAGCGTTCTTGTTAACACACCTGCCTCCCATACCAGAGACACTGGTTTTGAGTCCCGCTTAGAGGGGGTTACGTTAGTGCTGTGACCCAGATGGGAATGAGGCTTAAGGGGCTGAGTGTAACAGAGGCAAGCTAGTAAGTGCTGTGCAAGTATAATGTTGGCAAGGTTTTTACATCAAATGTCATAATTTAAAAATAAATGGCCAGCTTCTAACCAGTCAAACTCTCTGGTTTGAACACTCTGTTTAAAAGGGCATGTCTCATTTAAGGTTCAATGTAAATGCCCACTGCTTTGATTAAATATCTTCTTTACATATGAAATAAGCTTGGAGGAAATTAACAGTCTGATCAACACAGTTAATGGGAGTTACAATGGTTCAGCCTGGATTGGACAGTATGATGATGTGAACAGCTGGAGATGGTCATTGGAAGACAATGATTTCTATCAGGAAGAAGAGAGAGATTTCAGGAACTGGATTCATGAACCGACAACAATGCTGGGAATGAACTGTGTGTTTCCATTGATTATTATGGAAACTGGTTTGATTAATCATGTGACAATACTTTTACATTTGTTTGCTATGGTAAGACATTTCATCTATATTTTAAATATTATTTTTATAAATCCATCCCATCGTTTTACTATAAGGGTGCACTAATATGCAATAATTAATTCTTAATTAATGCACAGATAATCTTGAGATAATGTATGCTTGCTATGTATGTATGTATGTATGCAGGGCTTGACATTAACACCCGCCACCCCGCCAAATGCGGGTAGATTTCAGCTGTGGCGGGTAAGACAGCCACTCCCACTAGCCACTTTGGCGGGTTGAATTTAATTTCAGCTTACAGCCAAATGATCGTCGTATCACAAAATTACAATTCAATTACAATTCTTTATCGATTAACTTGCTGTTAGTGAAGGCGGGATAGGCGGGATCGCGCTGAATGACACACAGCAGAAGTGCTCTCTGGCGTCGCGCGCACTCTCTCAGTCGCGCGCGATCAGTTCTCCTTGCGCCTGAATAGTCAATATACGCACACACAGATGTCAAAATGCCCATCGTGTGGAGTATCTCGCCATTTATGGCTTAAGTGGACGTAAACAGGTGGGTAATAACTGGATATATGTCAGTATATTACGTCCATGCATTCAGCAGCCCAATTAAATACCTCTCTGTCATTAATATTAATCAAACTACAAAAGATGTTAAATAAATGTATACATGTTAAACGTGTAAATGTAGCCTATCTGAAAAAAGATTTTTTTTAAAATTTACTATTGTTTTTGTAATTTGCTTCTTTGTTCTTTTATATAGCCTAACAAAAATAACTTATACAATTTCTCATATTAGCCTATGCTCATATTGCCCACCCTTGCCCACCTGTACATACCAGCTGATATACAATGTAGTCTTGATTTGGGTGGTCAATCTACATTTGAAAGTTTGAAAGGGTTTTAAATCTTCTAAATCAAGTAAAATGACTCAAAATCAAGTAATTTAAGCATGCCAACTTTAATCATATAAAATGTAATTTCCCAAAAGCAAAATTGTGGCCAGTGAAAATGCTGGAGTGGCTAGTAACTTTGGAAAAAACTAGCCACAGTGACTGGTGAGCAAAAAGTTGATGTCAAGCCCTGTATGTATGTATGTATGTATGTATGTATATATATATATATATATATATATATATACAGTCAAACCAAAATTTATTCAGACACCTTGAACATTTCATTCATTAATACAGTTTATTCACTATAGTTTAAAAAAAAATGGTAATAAAATATGACAAGATCTCAGAGTTAAACTGTGTCAGAAAAAATGAATCTTAATTATGTCAGATAACACTTAAGCAAAACATGGTCAGGTCAAAGTGCCTGAATAATTTTTGGTTCCAAATTTTTATAAATTTGACTGGTAGTCCACTGTATGAAGAATTTTTGGGTATAATATGTCACAGTTTACTTTATTTTGCTATCCTCACTTATATAAATGAACTACAGAGTCCTGCAACCACTAGTAAAAATATATCAAATGTCTGAATAATTTTTGGTTTGACTATATATATATATATATATATATATATATATATATATATATATAAGTGATAAGACACATTAACATGTCACTGAATAAATCACATACAAGCATAAGATACAAAATGTAGAAATAAACACAATCCTTTTCTGTTAATAGTTTGACCTAATTCCTCTGCTTTACACAAAGCTATTTTCAGACCTATAATTCAGATTCAGAATTAAATACAAAACTTGTCTAGCTGTCATTAATCTCTCATTTAATCTACACCAAAGTCTCATCACACATCAGCTTCAATATAATGTTTATTCACCTTTTATTACAGTAACGCACTTGTAAGATTGAAAATATCCAAAGATATTTTAAAATGAACAAAGACATTTGCATTTTCAACCCCTCTCTCTTGCTACAAGGGCCATTTGGAAGGCACAAAGGTGTTGATAGTGATGAAGACCTGTAGGCCAAGATGTATGTACATTGGGGGTCTACAAATTGTCACATCTTTAGTACAGTGGGGGAAGTTTTAATCTTCTGATTGGTCAGTTTGAATGTCTCACATTTGGGTTTCAGTCACATGGTCAAGGAAGGGATAAAAGAATATTGTAACTGTTGTTCTGTCTCATTTATTCTCTGCTCTTTTTCTTGGGCTGCCTTCTCCTTGCTTTGCCTCTTCTCTTGGGTCCTCTCTGGCCCTCTCTCTCTCTGTCTTTCTCTTTCACTCTCTCTCGTTCTATCCTCAGGCAACATTTAACATATATGCTGGGTATGATTAATGGTATATGATTTTATCATCTCATACAGCTCTTTGTAACTATTTTAAGTGTAACCATAATCAGATAATGTCATTAAAACCTTTCAATTACAAATGATGTGCTAACTAGTTTTGATTCTGTAATAACTTTGAAGTGCTACCAATTGCAATACAGTATCGTCACACTATAGCAACGCTCTCCCACATATTTTGCTATTATAACTGCGCTTTATTTCTGTCGTTGGTATAAGTAGCAGTGGGTGGTAATAGACAAGAAATGTACAGTTTTCTACCATCTTGCTGTTAATGTTTCTTTAGTCATTCGCAACCCTGCAGCCTGAGCCCCTGTAGGTGAACCAGCCTTACAACCATTTCTTGACTTCTGTTTGTTTTTAAAACTGAGAGGTATGTCAGGTTTGTCAGATATATCTGTGACAATCGAAACTATGTCACATATGCTTACTCAACTTGTTTTGAAGCGGCAACATTCCTTTAATGGATGTTTGATGATGTTCAGTAAATGATATGTTATCTACATTTAAATAGAAACGACACCTGTGAACATGTTTACCTGGACAGACCTTAATCAAGAAAATAATAAAATAAAGTAATAAAAATGTTGTGTGACAAGCAGGGCTTGACATAACTTTTTTTGCTCACCAGTCATTGTGGCTAGTGGTTTTCCAAAGTTCCTAAACACTTAGCATTTTTACTGGCCACAATTTTTACATTGATACCACAAGGAAAAACTGCTATATAGATTTTTTTTTTTTTTTAAATATTATCTCAGAATTTGGAAGCAGGTATATTAGGCTGCTGTCACTTTAAGACCTGACGACGGATCCATTATACTGTTACACGTGCATGTTTACGCTCACTTAAAACTGACTGTGTTTACATGAATACTCACTAAGACCAGCATTTTGACATTATTTTGTGTGTATTTGACTGTTTAAGCACAATAAGCAGCGAAAAAGAGCTGCGTACACTTTGGGTGTGAGCATAAAATCTGGAATGACTAAAATTATGCCTAATACATGCAATTCCACGCCAAAATTCAAGCCCTGTAACACCAACAATATTCATTCGGAGCAAATGAAACGAGTGAGTGAGGGGAGGCAGGTTTGTGTGTCAGTTCACTGTCGATGAGATGAAAAAGCGAGAAAGTGCAGCTGGGTTTGTGTATCTGTTCTGGCGTAAAATGAGTATTGGAAGCTCTTCAGATATTTCAGTATGGATATGTATCGAAAATTGATATTTTGACAACACTACATTGCACTTAGTTTTTTTTTTTTTTTCAGATGCCTTTTAAAATACTACAACTGAAAAATGTATAGCCTATAAATTCAACCCGCCAAAGTGTCTAGTAGGAGTGACTGTCTGCATTACACACCACTGACATTCACCTGCATTTCAAGCCCTGGTGACAAGTATGTTTGATGATGCACTTATTATCTTAGAGCATCAGCTAAGATATTTCATCTTTTTATTTTGTTGTCAGAGCAGTCTGAAGTTTACTAACACCTCAAAAACTATGGTTGTCCTACTGTACATATGAGTGTGTAGCTACATAAATTGATTCATAAAAACACAGGCTAGCCACTTGGAAATGTAGAAGTAAGTCATCCATTACTGAAACGGAGAGGAAACTTCCTTTCAAATCACAATATTGTGATACATTTTTTTTTTTTTTTGTTTTTAGATTAATGTGCCCCTATTTTGGATTTTTGAAAATTACCTTTCATGTAGTGTGTAACATAGCTCTAAGTGAATGAAAACATCCTGCAAAGTTTTAAATCTGAAAGTGCACTGTATATAAAGTTATTGTCTCTCAAAAGTAAGAGTTGACTAAGAGTTGACTAGTCAATTAAATGAATCATTTGTAAAACGAATCCCAAGCTGTTTCGTTTGTTACATCGTTAGAGTTGACTAGTCAATTAAAGCGAGTCGCTTGTAAACGAATCCCAAGCCGTTTCATTGTGACGTCACAACAAAACATTAGCATATTGCCCGCCCACTTATTGTGTGCGCAGACGCCAGGGAAAATTAATTTTTTCAACAATACCACAGCAGTACAGTCTTCTGTTGTGTTCCCATCATTTTACTGACGCCTGCTTCTCAAACCTCGGGAGTTTAATGTAGGATTCACAAAATGCTTGGTCTTAAAATATGGATCAATGCCCAGTTTATTTGGATCAGCTTGTTCCTCAACCTGTAAGTATGATTAATAATTTATGTTTATAGTTTCTAGCGATCGTTCAAAATTCATAGTTTTGTATTAGGGCTGTGAATCTTTGGGTAGACACCGAATCAACTCGATTCACGATTCATAGGTGTTCGATTCGATTCAAGAACGATTTTTGAAAATTCAGAACGATTCGATTTGAAACGATTCACATTAAAATTCGATGCAATTCGATTAATTCGATTCGAATCTGCATTTTTATATGCATTCAAGGGGTTATTGAAATGCTTTCCCCAATGTGTCTTAGTCAGGGTGCAAATTACACAGCGCCTTCAGGAGGTCAGAGAATAAGGGCAAAAACAACCTTTTGTCCATTGTTAATGTTAGTTCATGTTAGTTATAATAATGCTACATAACTTTATTTTAATAGCCTAAAAATTGGCATTTGTAGAAATTTACATAAGCCAAAATTTTAAAAGGCTTTAAAGGTATTGTTAGTTCATGTTAACTATAGTGCAGGACAGTGTTAATGGCTACACAACCTTTTTCAAGTGTTCCAGGTACATTAAACATACTAATGCTTACATGGAGAGATTACCTTAGAATATCATGCACTTTCCCAACTAATCCTAAACTAACTTTTCTTCACGGAATAGTTACAAAAGTCCTCTTTGTTCTCTTTATACTGATCATTTTCCTTACGATGATTCTGAAAGAAAACGCGCTGGGTTTCTACTGTTGCTATAGTAACGAACACAACTTTAATGCGCATCTGATTGGTAGATAAAATGCGCTCTTATTTCAGTGTTGTTAATGTTGTAGTTACTTCAGCAGTTTCCTTCGCACATTCAGTTTAACAACATTAAGTTAAATTTCATTTATCATTCACTTAAGGTTTTAAGAACAAGTTGAGGGCCAGGGACTAGAGCTTAAAAAGAAAAAAAGAAGCGGATAATCAGACCACACCACTTGTAGGTGAATCACTGCACTTCACTGTGTACACGCGACGCGCACGCTGCACACACACGCACACACACGCGCACGGTGAGGTGGTCACTGCACACTCGTGAGGAATATACCACCACCTAAAAACCAGTCCTCTGCCCCTGGTGCTCAGGCCCTGCCGAGACAAAAATGATTTACATTAAGTACACAGTCACTTTGGAAACTGGGTCGTTCAACTCAACCAGTCAAAGAACAAAAAAAAATAAATAAATTGAATTTTTACAACCAATAAATGAACTAATAAATGGTTGCTTGAAACAAATCACAATTTCAACAAAATACAAATAAGTATAAAAAATGAAAAGAAAACAGAATAGACTTTATAAACAAATTATATATTTGTATGTTAAGTTGTGTAACGGCTTCACACTATAGTCTGTCTCCTGCTAACCGGCTAACTCACGTTTCTGTAGTTGTACTATTCAGATGTGGGTCCAAAATTGTCTAAAAATGTGTTGATTATTGCAGCTTGTCTGTCTTATTACTTGGAGTAATGATCAAGGATGGAGCACGACTTTTGTTTACAAAGTGTAATGCATTATCAGCTATTTACTTTGGCTCGCTAACGTGGGAGTTTACAACATACAAAACAAACTGTTTTTTTCCTCTGCGTTTTTATTATTACAGTAGAGTGGAGCTCTATGTGTATTGTAATAGGATGTTAAGATGTTAGTCCGCGCTAACTAGTTGAAGAAGTATTCTCTCTGTAAACAGTAAACACTCAGTATAACAGTGACGCTGCTATCATGTCTTATAAGTAACGCAAACTAAGGTGACACTTACCATAGAGAAACATCCTACTCCAGTTGTGATTGTGAATCAGTTTCTGGTTGATCTGGTTTCATCGTCGGACTCTGGCTCGAATTGATACGGTAAAATCGATGCTATCTTTTCTGTCCAAACATTGTATGCAATGTCTTGCGAACTGATAGCTGTCATTCAGTTATGGTAATGGGTGCGCGGTGCGCGCAGTAGACCATTCATAAATGATTGGGCCATCTGACCAATCAGAGAAGTGTAGGCTCACGGAAAGGAGGGGTTTAGAGAGATTGATTCTCTGAACTGCTTCTAACGAATCGTTTATGAAACGTGACAGAACGTGAAATGTATATTATGAGAAAACGAAAGTGTTTTTGACATTGCATGCATGCAAACCTGTTGTAGGAGACTCCCAAAACAATATTAGGAACCTTAAAAAGGCATAATAGGGGCACTTTAAACGTAGATAAGAAAAAATGATGAGGAAGTTGAAGATCTTGATGAAGAAGTTTACTGCAGCAGTGACAAAGTACACATAGCACCTTGGGGTCATCGGAGTCGGAATGAACCCAGAACATCCAAATCTCAAACCTTTTATCCTGTTACAGTTTACCACTCTTCATGTAAATGTAGTTGCTCATGTATTAACAGCTGTGGTCTGTATGTTAATGAAGTTGTGACACACCCGACATTCATAAAAATAATTTTTTGATGTTGTTCACATTATTTATACAACTTATTTTGATTCAACACCATTGTATTAGGTTTCTGGTTCAAATTTAATTGCTTCATGTTAAATTGACTTGAAACGATTACTTTTTGACTTAACTTGATGTTTTCATATTAAAATACCATGTTTCAATCAAGTAAACTCAACCAGGACTCAATCAAACAGGACTTTCACTTCCCATCATGCTTTGCAAAGGAGCTGAACTGGGAGAGTAAATGTTGAAATAAAGTGTTATTTTAAGCAGTTTTTAGACAGATGAGAAAATGGAGAGACTTTTTAATGTTTACTTTCTATTATGTTGGTATTTAAAAGTTCCTGTTAATAGTTTTGGGGTTACCATTGTGGTGAAGTGTTGAGCTTGTGTTGAGGACCTGCTAACAAAAATTCATTTTTTCTTTAATAACAAGGTGTTCACTATGGTAGTGCTCTGGATTGCGTCTCCCAAAAGCATCTTAAGTCTGAGTTGATCAACTTAGGCTTACCATGCATTTGGGAAATGCTGCCCTGGATGAAACCAGTATCACTTCTAGGCTGCCAACACAGAACATCACATCATAAAAGTTATGTTAATCACAAGACTAAACAAGAAGCATTAATTGTAGGATTATTTGAGTAATTCAATTAATATGAAAATTAAACCATTCATTCAAGTTAAATGAACACAATTGATTCTAGTTAGTTTAACATGGTTGATTCTATTGGGTTTTACTTGCTTCAATCATGTGAAACCACTGTCCATGATTGAATTGAGGTGGTTGGACATAACTATTTTACATAGATTCTTCCTTAGTCAGTTGTGTTGTCACAACACAAGGATATTGCATAGATTACAAATAAACCTTTTAATGTTGATAAAAACTAAGTTGGTTGTGTGGAACCACTGTCCATAATTGACTAGAGTTAGTTTAAAGTATCATTTTTTTTTGTCTGAGATGGTTCCCACTGTCCCACACCTATTCCCATTCTACAACTGATGACCATTTGGCCAGCATGTGATCAACCCAAATGGTGCCAAAACAACATAACTGTTGACGTTCTTCTCTGTGATAATTAAGCCATTTTGGGGATGAGCTCATTCTAAAATATACTTTGGAGTGGAATCTGGGTCGAGGCAGACTACAATTTCTTACACGTATTGTATACACATTATTGATTTGTCTTTTAGATTCATACTGAGGAGGCAAATGTCATGCAGGTGGTTTTGATCATCAACAGAGATAATCAAAGGTTTTCTATATGGTTCTGTTATGTGCTCCTCACTTTCAGTTTTCATACAATAGCCAGTAAAATGTGAACACACAAGATTTTTTTTTAAACCCTCTGGTAACTTGATCGTCTGGTTCTGCAATATGTAAATACAGATGGCTGCTTTCTCTTTTAAAAAACAGTTAACCACAATGATCATTTATCATGTATCATTGTGCAGTACAATCACCTATTAAGTATTTACTGACCAGTCAGAAAACTGAAATTGAAAAGCATTTACAGATACAGTATTTCAAGTACCTGTTGAGAGAATGTTGGATAATGAGGTGGCGGTAACACTTTACAATAAGGTTCATTAGTTAACATTAGTTAACATGAACTAATAATGAACTGCACTTACACAGAATGTATTAATCTTTGTTAATGTTAATTTCAACTAATACATTTTAATTTACTAATACATTATTAAAATCTTGTTAACATTAGTTAATGCACTGTGAACTAATATGAACAAACAATGAACAACTGTATTTTCATTAACTAATGTTAACGAAGATTAGTAAATACAGTAACAACAAATGTATTGCTCATGGTTAGTTCATGCTAGTTAATACATTAACTATTGTTTAACTAATGAACCTTATTGTAAAGTGTTACCGAGGTAGCTTTGAAAGGATTTTTGACAGTTACAGATAAAAATACAAAACAAAACAAAACAAAAAACATAAAAAGGTTCTATAGGACAGTATGGTTCTAAATAGAACTTACCATGTGTAAGTAAAAAGTCATGTTTTTAAAGTTGAATTTAAATCATCATTAAAAATCATCAAAAATGTTTTTTGTATGTGTAGAAATTGAATGGAAAGCTGCTGAACAGAAAAATTCATTCATATTCTTCAGTTTACAGCATGTCTTTCACATTTAACCTTTAATAATAAGGTAGTCCAACTGGTTCATTGATGATAAGTTGTGTTAACATGTCCTTCTTATCTATATTTTGTACATTTCTGTTAAACAAAGCCATACTGGTAGCTTATTTAGGCCACCTATCAGGTTTAGTGATTTAAAAGAAAATAGTCACACCCACGTTTTGGATTTTGCTGTATATATAAAGAAAGCTGCAATAAAATCAAACAGAAACTGGCGAGCAAGACACGCGACTTGAAGTCTTGAGATACTGTAAACTACGGAACGGTAAACTAAATGTTTGACAAAACTGGCACTTAATTACTAACAAATGTATAAATGATTTTTTCAATTACACTTGCATATTTTTTCTCCACAGCCATGTTTTCACTGGTACTATTCTCAGGTATGGAACTTTTAATTTTTTAATTTTTTTAATTTTTTATCCTCATTTTGGTTATTTTAAAATATATGTGAGAGGAGGGGGTCCAAAAGTCAACCACTGCAAAAATGTATTATTATTTTTTTATTACTATATTCTTCAATAATAGCAAGAATCTGACCTTTTCACATACTCGTTTCATAAATGTGCTCATTTGATTATGGGTCTAGAAATTGTGCAGAATCTTGAAATTTCCTTATTTAATAATTTTCTTTGTTTAAAAAATTTAGAATTTGATTTCCAGTTTAAATTATATTTTGAATCCTGACATTTGGACCCCACTGTCTATGCTGTATGGATTGAAGTTATATCAGGGTTCGTACACATTTCACTTTTCCATGACTTTTAGGCAAATATCAGTGGTGGAAAGAGTACTAAAAATTTGTACTTAAGTACAAGAACTGTTACATTGCTGAAATAATAATCAATTACAAGTAAAAGTACTAGGGTCAAAAAGTACTCGAATAAAAGTACAAATTACTCTTCTCAAAACTACTCAAAGTACTAAAATTACTAATTACTTTTTAGCTGGCGATATTTAATAAATTATCAAAATATATTCAATCAAATCATAGATCTAAGTAGAAAATAGCTACTTTAAACAAAGCACTTTCACCTTATTGACGAAGTGCATGAATTAGTGGTCACAATACTGGAATTTCTAACTTCAATACAATACTTTGAAAATGATCAATATTCAGTATCATTTTAAATACCATGGGGAAAACCACCACATACTGTATACCGTAGATATTTTAATATCTAACTTTTTTGTCCATCCATTTTGTTAAGGCAATCATTATTTTCAAGCTTCAAAAAGCACAAGACTCGTAACAGTAATCAATTTAAATGGAGCGGTTTAATTCAAGTCTTCTGAAGAGACACGTCCACTTTATACGATGAACAGATTTTAATTTAGGCTTTTATTTGCATATTTAAACATTGATCAATTACCATTACAATAATCTTAAATATTTGCTCACTCTGTGTATTTGTGTCTTTACAATAGAATAACTTTGTTGCAGTAGCTCACATGCAGCACAAGAAAGCTTGATTTCAAACTGAATTAAATTTACAAAAATACAAGTAAACAGTCAGTAATAAAATAAGAACAAAAAAAAAAATTACCTAAAATCAGTTGAGGTATTCAAATATGACAACACTGAATTTTTATATGCTGTGTATCTTAAAGGGTTAGTTCACCGAAAAATGAAAATTCTGTCATTAATTATTACTCACCCTCATGTTGTTCCAAACTCGTAAGACCTTTGTTCATCTTCAGAACACAAATTAAGATATTTTTGATGAAATCCAAGAGCTTTCTGACCCTCCATAGACAGCAACATTATTACCACATTCAAGGTCCAGAAAGGTAGTAAAGACATTGTTAAAATAGTCCATGTGACTACAGTGGTTCAACCTTAATGTTATGAAACGACGAGAATACTTTTGTACGCAAAAATAAAATAAAATAAATAACAACTTTATTCAACAATTTCTTTTCTTCCATGTCAGTCTCTGACATTGTTGACGTAGTAAACATAGTGCAGCTGGATTTTGCATCAGCATCACACGCATGTGTCGTGGTGCTCACATGAACAGCATCAGACAGTGACACGGAGAGAGAAAAATTGTTGAATGAAGTTGTTATTTTTGTTTTTGCACAGAAAAAGTATTCTCCTCACTTCATAACATTAAGGTTGAACCATTGTATAGTCACATGGGCTATTTTAACGATGTCTTTACTATCTTTCTGGGCCTTGAAAGTTGCGATTACGTTGCAGTATGGGGTGAGAAAGCTCTCGTGATTTCATCAAAAATATCTTAATTTGTGTTCTGAAGATGAGCGAAGGTCTTACGGGTTTGGAATGACATGAGGGTAAGTAATTAATGACAGAATTTTCATTTTTGGGTGAACTAACCCTTTAAGAGCCATATAATATGTTGTTTATTTAGATAAAACGAACATCAGAGGGATTTGACCTGTAATGTCTGTACAATATAGTGATGCAGTTAGACAGACTAGGTTATTTTTATGTACAAATCAAACAAATGCCCCATTCTGAAACATATATTTACATTGTAAAGAAATTAAAGATTCACCTTTGATTGTTGAGAGACTTTCTGGTGCATTTCACTTATAGCCAATAACATTTCCTGTAGCATTTTCATTGGTCAGGCATGGAGGTCTATTCTGACTGATAACTTTTGACAACGTTTAATTTAAGAGCACGGAGAGATTCACGATTGCACACTACACAGTCTGACGGCGCGCACTCAATATCTGAGTGAGGCAGTTTACTTGTATATTTGAGAGCTCGCGTCGATTTCTGCGCGTTGCAATAATGCGCTCTAGACATTAAAATACGCCATAGAAACCTGCGATTAAAATTATGCGCAATACCTGCAATCTCGCGCTGACATTCAGGCTCTGTAACTAAAACGCGTGAGTGACAGGAGGAGGCGGTGTGTGTCGAACTTGCTGTCGGGGAAATGAGAGAATGAGAACACGACGCTGGTAAAATATCAGGGTTTTCATTGGTCCGTTTATGATCGGATTTCTTTATTGGATACCAAGGTTTAAATATTCAAATTGTTGGCGTACTCAGTAACGGAATGTGATTTTTACAAGTAGCGAAGTAGATTACTTGGCTTAATTTGTATACATAAAAAAAAAAAAAAAAATCAAATGTAAGTATTTTTCTATAACATGAAAACATCCATATATGAGGTCCCTTGGTTTTGTCTATAAATCTGACTGCAGGCCCGGCGCCAGGATGGCATAACTGGGGGCATTTTAATCCCAGAGGGGCACCACTACATAGGCTATTTTAGTTATGAAAAATATAATATATAAACGTAAAGCCAAAACGAATTCATTCAAAGCTAAACTGAAACAACCCAGCGTTATAACCTACCTCTCTAATCACACGAAAATGCGTATCAGTAATACGAGTGTGTAATCTCGTGGAATGTATACGCCAAAATGAGTTTTGGCGTGCATAAGATAGGCAGTTTTCCGCGTGCATATGATAGGCACTTTATGGCGTATTATACGCACGAACCCCACACCACTAATCCTACCCAAGACTACCGAGCGTGTTATATAGACGCCATAAAGTGCGTATGCACGCCAAAACTCATTTTGGCATATATATTCTACGAGATCACACACGCGTACTGTTGATAGGCATTCTGCTTTCATATTCACGATGTATTTGGATGCTAAACTGTATTTATTTTTTAAACGCTTTGATTGTACACAGACTACTTAAAATGAGCAGTGTAACTTTTTATATTTGGTTGACTGTATGTTATTTTGACAATAAACAGGCGATGTCAAGTTACTAAAACTGTTATGTTGTGTGCGCGTGAGGCACCGCGCGATCACTTGAATTTTCTCATAAAAGCGGAAACAACTTAAAATAGGCTACTCAGACATTTATGGTCACATTCGAACATCATTCGAATCTGTGAAGGGTTAAATAGGTCTATTATTTTTGGACATTCATAATAAAAACAAAACATTGCTTGTACTAAAGAAAACAAAAATAATTTTCTGCCGTCTGTTTCCTTTCCATGAAGTTGCTTCTCAAAAATGAACCGAAACTCAGCATATAGGCTAGATATAGCCGTCTATTACTTGTCGCATTTTTTCCTTTCATTTGTTAATATGTTAATTATTTAAGTGAAATAAATTTCGGGTAGAGACATAGGCTATTTATTCCTTTTATATGATTTTACCCTGTTTTTTTTTCTCTGTTCACAGAAGCCCTACAGGTGCATGATGATGATGAATCCTCATGTTCTGTTTATGCTGCTATTTGTGCATGTAGGCTAAAACTAAACCCCTGGGATTTTTTAAATGGGTCACAGACACTTATCCATTCTAATTTCGTTTAATTCTAATTTAGCCTAATATAACCTTTGTCGGTTAATGAAAAGATAATGATCGCGTCAGATGAAAGTCAGGACAAAACCCGAAATGATAGCCTATTGACAAGACAACATTTCTAATTTTCGTTTAGTTTACGTTTTTCAACTAATACTTTTTCTTATATTTCAGGTTTATTTCGATTAGCATAAATGTTTTAATAGTTTTAGTTTTTGTTAGTTAACGATAATAACCCTGCCTGGCAAACATCCACAGAACTACATTACAGTCAATTTTCCAGCTGTTTAAGCCACGAATATTTACAAATATTCACGAATTATTTCATTCTGTCTGGGACACAATCTCAGGCCGGGAGTCATAGCCTAATTTATATTACTTTTAAGAATAATAAATGTTGGAAAAGTGTGCCTCTTTTGAGGTATTGTCTCCACTTTCATTTATCAGTTTTGTTTTGATAAATAGGCCTATGACAATATGATGCATCTTTGTGTGGAAAAAAAACGAATGTTTTTTTAGAATAATGTTTAGCTTATTATTCAGGTTACCATTATTTACTGATATTTATTTCATAATTTTACAGGCTGTAGTGTGTCGTTTCACTGAACGAATAGCTAAAATAAACACGCACGTGTTTTTGTTTGATTTCGTGAAAATAGTTTCAAACAAAGACACACCAGAACTGTTGAGCATCTCCAAGCAACGGTGATTTTGAATGAATCTGCGTTTTGAAAGACTGAATGAATGACTTTCGTGACATTAAGATTTACCGCCACCTACTGGCTGTTTTATTTTCATATTTACATTTATTTTCATATTTACACTTTACATAGACTGTTTTTACTTAAAATGTTAAACTTTTAAAGATTCATTTTTTTTTTTTTTTTTTTTTTTTTTTACATATTTCTAAATTCAAAATGATATTTAAAAACATTCGTACAACATTATTTACCAATGAGCTGCATGAAGCAGTCTATGTAAATTTGTCTAAAAACCAAAAAGAAAAATGTTACTGTAGGGCCCTGAAATATATTTAATATGTTTTTAAAATAAACTAGTTAAATAAAATAGTAAAATAGTTCCAACAGATTTTCCTGTGGTACCGAAATTGGTACCGACTACCGAGAACCGTAAAATTTTACTGGTATTGGTACCGACTACTGGAATTTTGATACCATGACAACACTAGTCTCTTGTTGAAAATGTATGGCCCATCATGAAAAGTAGAAGCAGACAACGACAACCACAGACTGTTGAGCAGCAAAAACTGCAACAATTAGTATCCTCAATTCCTAAACATTTTAAAATTGTAATTAAAAGGAAAGGTGATGTGACAGTGATAAACATGCCTCTGCCCCAACTTTAATATATACACATTAAAAAACGGTGAGGACTCATTTCAGAACACCACTACACGCCACTGTCTTTAAACAGATAAATATTTTTCGTTTATGGTGCACTTTCAACCTTATACTTACACCTATCAGTATAATGTTTACTTCAATAAAGGTCAATTATCAATGCCATTAGAAGTTGACCAATTATGCATGACAGTGTCTGCAGTGCCCCGCAAGTATCATGTGATCTCAACTTAACTTTTGTGTTTTCAACAGGTTTCTTTACCCTCACACTGTGTGTCCCTCAGTATGTCTTTGTGAATGAATCCAAGACTTGGCCAGAAGCTCAGAGATACTGTAGAGATAAATACACTGATCTGGCCACCACTGAGAATAACCAACAGACGGTTCAGTTATTGGACACAGTGAATGATGATTCCATTGATTTGGTCTGGATTGGACTCTATGATGATCTGAACAGTTGGAAATGGACTCTAGAGGACAGTGATTTCTTCAACGTGGGAGGGAAAGCGTTCAGGAACTGGTATAACTCAGGACCAGGCAATTCTGCAGCACAAAGTCTGTGTGTGTATATGTACAATGGGATATGGTATACAACAACCTGCTCCAATACATTTTATCCTACTGTCTGCTATGATGGTAAGCTGTACATTTAAAATGTCTAAGACAATGAACAAAAAATTAAAAACAACCAAACCAAATTTTCTCTCAATTTAATATGATATTAATATCTTTCAGGAAGACAAAATGCCAGTGCTACTTATGTTTTAATTTACCAGTACAAAACCTGGACTGAAGCTCAGAGTTACTGCAGAGAACATCACACAGACCTCGTCAGTATCAGGAATGAGGCTGAAAACCAAAAGATCCAGTATTTGTTACGGAATTATTATTATTATTATGGTGTATGGATTGGACTGTACAAAACCAGATCTTGGTCAGATCGGAGCAACTCTTCATTTACTTACTGGAGGACAGGACAGCCAGATATTGCAGGATCCTGTACTGTAGTCTCATTCAGTGACTCTGGGAAATGGACTGATGAATACTGCAATTATGCATTTCCTTTCTTTTGTCACAATGGTGAGTAGATCTTAAAGAGATAAGAGATATGTATGCATTTCATTTCGTTTTCTGCTGGAAGACAAAATAAGATATTTTGAAGAATGCTGGTAACTAAAGAGTTTTGGTGCCTATTGACTTCTATTGCATGGACATGGAGAAAAAACAAAACACAAAAACAACAACAACACTAGACACATTTCTTGATCTTTTTTTTTTGTGTGTGTGTGTGTGTGTTTTGTTTTTGTGAAGAAAGAATGCTATACAGTTTTGGAATGACATGAGGGTCAGTAAATCATGACAGAATATTTAATTTTTGAAGTATCCTTTTAACAACTTTTCTAGCTTGGATAGTAATCCATGAAATCTATCACGTTTTCTCAGTGCATTCAAACCAATTGCAAGAAAGCACAGGCATACAGTTTGTCAGATGTTCTTTTATTGAAACATGCTTTCTGCATCATCTCAAATTGTTTATTTTGTAAAAAAAAAAAGAAGTTAATTAAGTTTGAGTGCTTCTGTCATTAAAGCAAAATGACAAAACAAATAGTAGATATCCTGAAATACATGATCATTTTTCAATTAAATTTAAAATCATTTGTTTATTCTATTGACATTAGCATCATCTCACCAGTATCATTTTGTGAATGAATCCAAGACCTGGACTGAAGCTCAGAGATACTGCAGACAGAATTACACTGATCTGGCCACCATTGATAACATGGAGGAAATGAACAGACTGATAAACACAGTTAATGGGAGTTACACTGGTTCAGCCTGGATTGGACAGTATGATGATGTGAACAGCTGGAGATGGTCTTTGGAGGACAATGATTTTTATCAGGATGGTGAGAGAGATTTCAGGAACTGGTATCATGAACCGAACAATGATGGGGAACCAGCTGTGTACTTACATGAGTTATGATGGAAAATGGTATGATATATCATGTGACAACATGCTGACATTCGTTGCTATGATGGTAAGGACATTTCATTTGTTTTAGATATTAATTTAAATTAGATTTTTTTTTTTTTCAGTAAGAGCTAATGTGCAAATATTTCTTGTAATCTCAGGTAGAGAGACTGCCACACAGAGTTACATCAGAATATATTACGGAAAACCTGGTCAGAGGCTCGTAGATACTGCAGAGAGCATTACACAGATCTCGCCAATGTGAGAAATCAGACTGAGAACCAGATGATCTTTCAGGTATCAGGTGGACAAGTCTGGATCGGACTGTACAGAAACAGGGTTTGGTCAAACAATAAGACTACCAGTTATCAAAACTGGAGGCCGCAAATTCCTGGGTCACAGGCACAACCAGATAATGGAAATAATCAAGCTTACGAATATGGATATCAGCACTGCACTGCAGTATCATTCCAGTATTCAGGCCGATGGACGGATGAGCTCTGTTTATCCAGCATGCCTTTCTTCTGCTACAGCAGTAAGTTCATTCACTTTGTTGGATGCCATTATTTGGTAGGAGTGAGAAAGGGTTTAGGCTTAAAGTGCCCCTATTATGCTTTTTAAGGTTCCTAATATTGTTTTGGGAGTCTCCTACAACAGGTTTACTTGCATGCAAGGTCAAAAACACTTTCGTTTTCTCATAATATACATTTAATTTCACCTCAGTTCATCAAAGATTGGTAAACAATTCATTTGAAACATTTCAATGAATCAGTCTGTCTAAACCCTCTTTTCCGTGAGCCTACACTGCTCTGATTGGTCAGATGGCCCAATCCTTTGTGATTTGTCTACTGCGCCAGCACCGCGCACTCCATTGCCATAACTGAATGACAGCTATCATTTCACAAGACATTGTATACAATGTATGGACAGAAAAGATAGCATCGGTTTTACCGTATCAATTCGAGCCTGAGTCCGACAATGAAACATCTGAAGTAGTCGATTAACCAGAAACTGATTCGCAATTACGACTGGAGTAGGATGTTTCTCCATGGTTAGTTGACACCTTAGTTTGCTTATTTATAAGACGTGATAGCAGCGTCACTGTTATACTTTATGTATATGCACCTGTTGGAACTGTATCAGAATGCCAAGCTGAAAACCTCTAACATAAGATAAACATTATGCCAGATGTGTACAGACTTTTTCGTCATAACTATTAACAAATAAAAATGGCTAACGTTATATCATTTTTTGACATTACAATGGGCGTTTACTGTTTACAGAGAGAATTGAACTTGAACTTGAACTAGTTAGCATGGACTAGCATCTTAACATCCTATTACAATACAAATAGAGCTCCATACTACTGTAATAATAAAAATGCAGAAGGAAAAAAACATTTTGTTTTGCATGTTGTAAAATCCCGTTAGCCGAGCACAAACGTGAATAGCTGATAATGCATTACACCCCAGCCAGCACAGCTATGTGGGGCCCAGATTGGTGTCACCTGGGCTGTCTAACTGGGGCCTAGCCGGTTTTGACTTTATTTCTGACATACATCTACAAAAATTGTTATTGAGAATTACCAGAGGTTTAGATGTTGATGATTTGTTGAAAATAGTTTGGTTTGATGTCACCATGGTCGAGGTCAGTGTTTGCTTCAGTTAGGCAGTTTGACTTTGCTATTTTAGCATTGGTTTTTCACTGGCTGCTCTAGCTGTTTGTTATGGCAAGAAAGGCAAAAGAAAATGTATTTAGCTGTTGTCAGCTGTTTGATGATAAGATTATAATTGTTGTCATGTAGTGGCTTTATATGGGAACAAATATTATTAACTTTGTGCGGAACACAACAAAAGATTGTACTGTGGTATTGTTGAAAAATGAATTTTCCTTGGCATCTGCGTGCGTAATAAGTGTATGTGTTTTGTTTTGACGTCACAACAAAATGGCTTGGGATTCGTTTACAAACAACTCATTTAATTGACTCAGAGTCGACTCTTACTTTTGAGGCACAATAACTTTATATACAATGCTCTTTCAGATTTAAAACTTTGCAGGATGTATCATTCACTTAGAGCTATGTTACACACTACATGAAAGGTAATTTTCAAAAATCTATAATAGGGGCACTTTAAGACACCAGGCCTATAAATATGTGGATTCAAATTACATTGTGAAATTTATTGTTGAAAACTCTAATCACTAAATCCCACAACATGTTAATGTTTAAATAATAATAATAATAATAATTATAAAGAGAGACTTCACAAAAGTGACTAATTACCTTAATGTTGGCCTCAAACAGAACAACTTTTTTTTTTTTTTTCACTAAATACATCACTAAATACAATAAATAGAGATAAAGCAACTGTTGGGGGTCCAAGCACAGATTTTCTTCTTCTTCAAACTCCTCCTAGGTCATACGTCCATATCACACAAAATTCTGTGTGTATTATTCTGCCACAAATGGCTTCCACAGGACTCAGAATCAATGATAAAACTAATCAGCCTATCAGTTCTATCATCACCACCAAACTTAACTTTGTATATTCTTGCTTTTTTTTTTTTTTTTTTTAAGTAAGTTGCTCATACTAAATTACCTTGAGTTCAACTTTATCTATCTTTTTATGTTTTTAAATAATTTAAAATCTATTCTATTTGGTATGCAATCTTGACAGGAATAATAATCAGTTTAGCTGTAGTATTTTAAGGGTTAGTTCACCCAAAAATGAAAATTTCCCAATGATTTACTCACCCTCAAGCCTTCCTAGGCGTATATCTTCTTTCAGACAGAACACAATCGGAGATATATTTAAAAATATCCTCGCTCCTCCAAGCTTTATAATGGTTGTGAATGGGGAGAGATTTTGAAGCAAAAGAAAAATGCATCCATCCATAATAAAAGTAATCCATATGGCTCCAGAGAGTGAATAAAAGCCTTCTGAGGCAAAGTGATGCGTTTTTGTAAGCAAAATATTTACATTTACATTTACATTTATTCATTTGGCAGACGCTTATCCAAAGCGACTTACAAGTGAGGAATACAGTAAGCGAGTCATCATGACGAGGCAAATAGGGACAAGAAGTGCTCACAATACAAGTTTTAGGCAGTGCTCAGAGTATCATAAGCTACAATAGAGAGAGATTAAAGGAAGTGAAGGAAGCAAAGAAAGGTAGGATAGAAAGGTATAGTTTTTTTTTTTTTTTTTTTTTTTAAGATGAGGATAAGTGCTCACGAAGAGATGAGTTTTCAGCTGTCTTTTGAATATTGCCAGGGATTCTGCATTGCGGATGAAGGCAGGAAGATCATTCCACCAGCGAGGACAGTGAACGAGAATGTCCTGGAGAGTGATTTCGTGCCTCTTTGTGATGGTACCACGAGCCTTCGCTCCTTTAGTGAGCGTGAGGCTTCTGGTCGGAGTGTAGACTCGTAAGAGTGAGTGGAAGTAGGAGGTGCTGAGCCTGTGGTAGATCTGTAAGCAAGCGTCAGCGCCTTGAATTTGATGTGAGCAGCAAGTGGTAGCCAGTGCAGAGAGATGAAGAGAGGCGTGACGTGGGCTCTTTTGGGCTCGTTAAAGGCGAGACGTGCTGCAGCGTTCTGAATCATTTGAAGAGGCTTGATTGTGCATGATGGCAGTCCAGCCAGAAGAGCATTGCAGTAATCAAGCCTAGAGATGACCAGGGCCTGGACAAGGAGTTGTGTTGCATGTTCTGTTAGAAAGGGCCTGATTTTCCTGATGTTGTATAGTGCAAATCTGCATGACCGAGCTGTCTTTGCAATGTGGTCTTTGAAGGTCAGTTGGTCATCAAGGATTACTCCAAGATTTCTGGCCGAATTTGATGGGGTAATTGAGGATGTACCTAGCTGGATACTGAAATCATGGTTTAGAGTCGAATTGGCAGGGAAGACGAGAAGCTCAGTCTTAGCCAGGTTGAGCTGCAGATGATGTTCTTTCATCCATGCCGAGATGTCCGCCAGACAGCTTGAGATTCGTGTAGGTACTGTGGGATCATCTGGTTGGAATGAAAGGAAGAGTTGTGTGTCATCAGCATAGCAATGGTAGGAGAAACCATGTGCCTGTATGATGGGACCAAGTGATGTAGTGTAAATGGAGAAGAGGAGGGGTCCAAGAACTGAACCCTGAGGAACCCCGTGGTCAGTTGATGAGCTTGGGATACCTCCCTCTCCAGGCAACCCTGAAAGACCTTCCTGTGAGATAGGATTCAAACCATTGAAGCGGAGTACCTGTGATGCCCAGTGATGAGAGGGTGGACAGGAGGATCTGATGATTCACCGTGTCAAAGGCAGCAGATAGATCGAGCAGAATATCCATCTTTAAAACTCCCGGCGGATCTAATCGTATACATACTGCACAAGCCCACGTCAAAGGCGACATTCTCGTGACCTTTCGCAACATTCCCTAAAAGTTTTCTAAAGGTGACGAAAATTCCAAACCTTTTCATGTCCCCAACCCTTAAAAGAACTCCACATCGTGATCGTCTCTGAACGTTCTGGGAACGTTATCAGGTGACAGGTTAGACGTTGGTGTTTTATAGAAAATAATAAAGTTTGAAGTTACCGTAATGGAGGTGAGCGTTTGCTTTAGATGGGCTCTTGTTTCGTGATGCCTGAGCTTTAGTTTTTCTATGCTGCTTTATCTGTGTTTCAAAACATGCTTGTTACAGCAAAAACCGTTTTAATGATGGTGATTTGATCATCATGGAGTGTCCTGATTCTCTCCAGAGACTATTCTCTGAGTGTATTAACTGCCAGTTTTGCATTAACTGGTAGTTGTGCTTTTTTTTTTTTTTTTTTTAAATTATACAGACAGAGCTTTGAGCAGTGTCTTTTAGATTCACACAGACATCATGAACCTCACTACTGTAGCATGTCACTGTAGTGTGAATCTCAAACAATGGTGACAATAAACAAAAATCTTTTTGTGACTTTAGTAGCTTGTTTTGTGAAGCTCAGAGTTAATCTGTTTATCTGAAAATTTTGTCACCATTGTTGAGGTTCATATGCTAAATCTTGTTGTCTAATTTCTGCATATCGAGTTAAAAACTTTCAAAGTATCAGAAGACCAGGCTTTATGCCATTTTATAGTGACCACTGTTGATGATATCATCAATAAGTAACCGAAATACACAGTTACAACAATTGCACTTATCTCCATAACGGTGACTTCAAACTTTTTTATTTTCAATAAAACATCAACACCTCATTAAGAAGTTTTGAATGAAAGAAATAAAGTCAGAGTGGTTTGTAATAAGTGAAAATGCAGAGATCTAGAGAGATCTGTTAGTGTTTAATATTCTGTTTCTGTTATCTGAGTTTTGTGGGTTACCATTGTGCTGAAGAGTAGAGCCTGTGCTTCAGTCGGTGATGAGCTGAGAAACGTTGATGTTATGCTGCATGTTGCTTTATTTAAAGGCTGCAGTAACTGTGTAGTTGCTGATGCAGTGATACAGTAGTTACAATAGACCATGGGTGTGCTGTTGTCAGTTAATGACTTACTACAAAAGATTTGCATTTTACAGAAATGGTTTCATAATAATCCAGGAAATACCTATAGAGTGCATTTTTTATAAGACATTAAAGAAAAATGAGTTTTTGTTTGAACAGCCTTTTTGTTAATCAATTAAGTTCCAAATTTCAATTCAATTTTTGACAAGGGCAGCAGGGACGTTCTGAGAACATTTCAAAATAAAAGTTCCTCTTCTCTTATATCGAAATCCTCAGACATTCCTCTTTAAAAATGATTTAGACTTTTAGACTAATTCAGACCCGTGTTTTGTTTTGCTCTATCCTGTGCTTCCACATTCGTCATCGTGTCTTGCATCAGGTCAGAGGATACTCTTCCACCACAGATCGATGTGTATGGCCATCTGCCGAAAGCTAGTTATTATAGTTAATAAAGTTTTAAATTTGGATATTTTTCTTACAAATATGCATCGCTTCGCTTCAAAAGGCCTTTATTAACCCCTGGAGCCGTATGGATTACTTTTATTATGGATGGATGCATTTTTTTTTGCTTCAAATGTACCCCCTCTCACAACAATTATAAAGCTTGGAGGACTAAGGATATTTTTAAATATATCTCTGAATTGTGTTTGTCTGAAAGAAGATACACAGCTAGGTACAGCTAGATACAGCTAGGATGCCTTGAGGGTGAGTAAATCATGGGATAATTTTTGGATGAACTAACCCTTTAATTCAGAGCTAGTTTCTTAAAGCAGTTTACAACACTAATTTTTTAAACTAATCCAATCATAAGTGAAATATCCAAAAATTTCATCAAAAGCTGGTTTTATATTCTTACCTGCTGCCAAGCAAGTGTGACTTAATTGACACTGAACACTATAACAGCAGTTAACAGCTATGAAGCTAGTATAATGACAATTTTTAAGAATACCATGGTTTATTGGTACATCAGTGACCAGCTTATGGCAAGTAATAATTTTTTCTGTGCTGTAAAACAATTCACAGGAACCTGCACACAATCTTCTTGCATCCGTCAGTATTACTTTGTGAATGAGAATAAGACCTGGACTGAAGCTCAGAGATACTGCAGACAGAATTACACTGATCTGGCCACCATTAATAACATGGAGGAAATGAAGAGGCTCATTAGAACAGTTCGTAGGATTTATTATGGCTCAGCTTGGATTGGTCTCTATGATGATCTGAACAGCTGGAGATGGTCTCTGGATGATGCAGCGTTAGAGGAAGGATTTAAAAGCTGGTATGTCCAGACACCAGTGAACTCAGGTGGACAGAGTCTGTGTGCGTACATGCGTTCATATAATTGGGGAACATGGAATGAAATCTCTTGCTCTTATACATTTCCCTTTGTTTGCTATGATGGTGAGAACTGTTGTTGGCTTTCAAACAATTAATTAGAACAACATATTTATGATACCATGATATATCACATATTTAAATTGTTTGTCCACAGGAACAGTGAATGCTAGTGCAAGTTATGTGTTTATTGACCAGTACAAAACCTGGACTGAAGCTCAGAGTTACTGCAGAGAACATCACACAGACCTCGTCAGCATCAGGAATGAGATTGAAAACTACAGGGTTCAGTCAATAATTCCATATTATTACACTGTTTGGATTGGACTGTACAGAACCAGATCTTGGTCAGATCACAGCAACTCTTCTTTCAGTAACTGGAGGACAGGACAGCCAGATAATGCTGGAAACAGTGAATACTGCACTACAGTGTCATTCAGTGACTCTGGGAGCTGGACAGATGAAAACTGTAATACTGCATTACCTTTCATTTGCTACAGTGGTGAGTAGATCTCTAATAACAATAATAACCCTTTTTAAACACAGAGACAAAGTAACAAATAAAAATAAGATAACATCACAAAATAAAGGGACTTTTTTTCCAAACATGAAATTTCTAAAAGTGTGACTTGATCAAATATGTGTGTGTTGTACCTTTCCCTCTTCCTCACCTTGACAGCATTAGCATCATCTCACCAGTATCACTTTTTGAATGAATCAAAAACCTGGACTGAAGCTCAGAGATACTGCAGACAGAATTACACTGATCTGGCCACCATTGATAACATGGAGGAAATGAACAGACTGATCAACACAGTTAATGGGAGTTACAATGGTTCAGCCTGGATTGGACTGTATGATGATGTGAACAGCTGGAGATGGTCACTGGACGACAATGATTTCTATCAGGAAGGAGAGCGAGATTTCAGGAACTGGTATCATGAACCAAACAACAACGGTGGGAATGAACTGTGTGTTTCCATGGATCCTAATGGAAACTGGTATGATTTGTCATGTGACAACTATTACACATTTGTCTGCTATGATGGTAAGACATTCCATTTGAACTTTTCTTTTTATATGTACATATTTAGTTTTTTTTTTTCTTCACTGAAAGTCAGTATTGTGGTAAGATCTCTAGAACATGTCTTGTCTTAGTTGGATCAAAACCCAAGTATAGATATTCTAATATAAAAATTATATATGTAAATGGATGTTAGATATAACTGTGTGGATTTAAAATATGGTTGACAAAGTAACAAATGAACAGACTTAATTTTAATTTTATATTTTTATCTTAGGTAGAGAAAATGCTTCTCAGAAGTATGTTTTGATATATACAAGTAAGACCTGGGCTGGAGCTCAGAGCTACTGCAGAGAGAAGTACACAGACCTGGCCAGTGTGAGAAATGAGACGGAGCGTCAACAGATACTGAGCATTACACGTTATTATTCTGGTTATGGCTATTATTATTATGGTTATAATGTATGGATTGGTCTGTACAGAAACAGACTGTGGTCAGATCAGAGCAACTCTTCCTTCACATATTGGCTGCCATATACTCAAGGTGATGTTGCACAACCAGATAATGGCGCAAATGTCCCAAGACAGCAGAGAGCTCAGCACTGCACAGCTGTGTCTTTAAAATACTTTGGCCAGTGGACAGATGAGAGCTGCTTTGCCAGTTTGCCTTTCTTCTGTTACAGTGGTGAGCAAATATACCTTCTGTAATGAAATAAAAGAATAAAAATCAGGCTATTGCACACAAAAACAAGAAAATGTGGATGTAAATTCTATAAAATATAAAGAATAGAAAGTCTGTTTCAAAAGTGTAACATACTAATGCTAGTCTTCTGTTTGCTTTTGGTGAACCTGATGACCATCATATCAACACCTTTTCAGATGAGTATGGTATGTTTGTGTAGATAATGATCAGTTTTTCTGTTATCAATAATTCAAAACATAAAATGTAACTTGTTAAACTGTAGTCTATAAGTGAATGAATTATAACACCTGACCGCTTTTATTTTTTTTTATTGATCAGTGATGGGAATGCGAATAGAAGTTACAAGTCTAGAAAATTTGTCAGAGTCTCAGATTGAAGAGCTTGTGATTTTACAGGTAAGTAACTCAACAGTCACAATCATTCATTAAACTACAGCAATGAAAACTGATATTTATTTATTTTTACATAAACATTGTATTTTATACTTCATTTAATTGATTGGTACATATAACTTCCTATAGAAACTTCCAATAAAAATAAATATAAATGCATGATAATTAAATGATATGACTGAATAGCATATCAGCACATGAAAGGTTTGTCATAAAGCTCATATATTTTCAGTTGCAAGAGGAGCTGATCAGACTCGGACTTCCCAGCAACGCCACCATGCATTTGAGAGACTATCGTAAGATCAAACCCTGACATAGGAGGACAGCGCTTTGCAGTTTCCAATAAATACACTCAATACTTAATCAAGCAGGAAATTATACAATAATCTTTTGACTTTTGTAAATTGATGATCCGGATTGTTTTTCTGTGTTGTTTAATGGACCTATTAAATCAGTGAAGGGGTTTATAAAATACTAAAAATGACTATAGCTTGATTTTCAGTGTCAGAATGATGGAAAATTATAACGTACAGTACAGTACAATATACTCGTTATACTAATTTTTGACATGAATGTGATATTTTGATCTGAATATGATTGATACATGATTTTGTTTTATTTGAAGTTTTGCATAACAATGGTACTACATGTTGTCAATAAAGTTGATTTAAGTTTGAAACTCTGAAAGGGAAGCTGTGGTTGTTTGATTGGTCTTAAGGATTAGTAGTAGAACCAAATTATTAAAACATTAATATTCTAGATTTTTTACAACATTATTCTTAGCAAAAGATGCATGATTTTTCCTGTTTTATTTACTTAGCCATAAAAATAATTTTTACAGTGTATGTTTTGGTACGTGTTAATAAGACCTGGATTGAAGCTCAGAGCTACTGCAGAGAGAATTACACAGACCTGGCCAGTGTGAGAAATGAGACAGAGCGTCAACAGATACTGAGTGTCTCACTTGGACATACTGTATGGATTGGTCTGTACAGAAACAGACTGTGGTCAGATCAGAGCAACTCTTCTTTTACATATTGGAGACAAACAGTCCTTGGTGAAGCTGCACAGCCTGATAATGGTTTTACACACCAGGACAGACCGGTACTCAACACTGCACAGCTATGTCTTTAAAACAATTTGGTCAGTGGACAGATGAACAATGCTTCAACAGTTTCGATATATATATCAATATTGAAATCTGTAGCATGATATGCAACATCAGGCATGAATGCTTTCATTTGTTTTTATGTCATTTTTAAAGACACATTTAAATATAAATTGAAAAAAAAATTTAAAAAGATGATGCATGTATACACTTGTTGATCAATTTTGTCAAAATGTTATGTCAATAGCATGTGTTTTGCACTATTTAATGGACCTATTAATTCTGGGAAAGGGTTTGTTTATCAAAATGCTTAGAGTGAATGTACACAGCAAAATCCCCAGTTAAATCAACTCTGCTTAGAGTACATACAGTCTGTCTCTAAATAGTGTTAAAGTAACACTGAAGCAGAGTTAAAGTTAACGAGATAATTATGCAATTAATTAAGTGATGACTGAACATTAGTGATAAACACCTGCTGTTAACAAGCAGAATCACTGAAGAAAAGAGAAAAACAAAAACTACAACTGTATAAGCAGAGTTGATTTAACTCTAGGGATTTTGCTGTGTAGCTTGAATTTAATGTCAAAATGTTTGAAAATTATGCTTGCGCCATACAGCACAGCTGATCAATAAAGTTTATCATTCAAAGCAGGTGAAACAATAACAAAATTACACTTGTTGTACCAGAGATTCTTGAATATGAATACATGATATTTTGATTTGTATATGAAATGTGAAAATTGAATGAAAGATGATGATTTATTTGAAGTATTCTTAGCCTTTTTGGATACAGTTGCTCATTATTAAATGCACAAACATAGTAAATCTAACTAATTAAATCACAAACAAAAATAATAATAATAAGGTAAATAATAATAAGGAAATAACGTCAGAGCTTTTCTTTTATTTGTTTGGCCTGTTTCCTTTGCATGGTTCATTGCTATATTTAGACTGGTTTATGCACAACCAAAAAACATTTACCAGGATTTCATCAAACAGCAAAAGATGGCTGTAACGCAGTTCGTTGATGAGGGAAAAAGATGGCGGGAACCAGCGAACATTCAATCACTTTAATAATCGTAAAATAAACAAACACAAAACGAAAGTAAAGCAGCAGAAAAACATAAACAAAACAAAACAAAACACCACAGAATGTAAAGTCCAGGCCTGGTCCTCTCTCATCCTTCACTGTCGTCACTCCTCCTTTTATGTTGCATTTGAGTGTCAACACTTAGTGTTATATGTTATTATAGTTATTATTAATATTAATGAAGTATGGATTGGTTTGCATAGATACAGACTGTGGTCAGGGTATACTGTACCAAAGGTGATGATGCACAACTAGATAATGTTTTCATTCTACCAGAACAGCAGGGAGCTCAACACCTCACGGTTGTGTTTTTAAGAAAATATCTTACAGACAACAAATCACAATTAATCTCCAGAAAGAATTTTTAAGGTGAGGACTTACCAGAAACTTCACAATGCTTCTCATAAAACCGGTCCATAAGCGAGGTGGATAGCATTTTTTGATGACTGTTTTTGTAATACATTGTTCTAGGTTTTTTTTTACTATCACTGAACTGTTCAGTGTTGTTGACAAAATGTGTCAAGTGAATGTAATGTGTGTTGCATGTTGTCCGGTCTACTGTTTGGTGAATAGGCTTACTTTGAATTTGGACATAGGCCAACTTTTTTTCACCTACTGTGAAGTACACATATTGTAATGCAGCCTATGTTTGAATTCATCAGAAATAATTATACTGGCTATGTTAACTATAATCACTGCACTATAGTTATTTACAGTTTTTTCAACTACTTACACACATTATTAAAACGTTGCCTCTTTTTTTCAAAACTTAAAACACAAATCCAAGAACTGCACACACAAAATGCGAAATGCCTCACATCTCTTGCAAAATGAAGCACTGCATTCAAAATATCACAAACACATCTCAAAAGCAAACATTTGTCTTATGTTGCAAACACCTTTGTCATAATATTCTATTTTTGGATATATCATATACACACAGTTATTCAAAACCTAAAGCTTTTCTTTCATGAGCTCCCATGTACATTTCTTTACAAGATTGGAAGTAATTGGTAGAGAGATATTGAAAAATTCACGAGTAAACACAAAAGCAAGATTGAAACTAAACTATTTATTTTTTACTGTAAGCATTGCCAGATAGCAACATTGTGTCGGCCCAGATCCGGCCCACATCTGGCACATGTGGCATGATGATCTGGCCCACATGCTGCACTGAATTACGGTCCTTGTGTGGGCCGCTTCTGTTTGCCAGATCTGAGCCACAAGCAGGCCACAGCAATGCCACATATCAGCCAAGAGCAAAGAAATAAACCTAAACTGGACCTTATCTGAACCACAAAATCTGTGTATATTAAATATAGAGTCATCTTAGATGAAATCAATGAAAGACATTAAATCTCTCAAGATCTCAGCAGAGGATGATTAAACAACTCCACAAACAGCATTACCAGCTTCACTTATTACTAACCAGATTGACATTGTTAGACATCTACAAAACTAATTAAACTCATTTGAAGTCACCATAATGGTGATTAGTTGTTCCATTAGTTGGGCTCTTAACTCTTATTATGCATTTGTTTTTTCTGGCTCTTGTGAAAGTGGATTTGTTAAACACGTTTGCAGTAGCGAAGAAAGTTAAAACAGAAGCATATAAGGAGATGATGGTTGTCTGTTGATTGTTTTGTTGTCATCATGAAATAGCCTGGTGTCATTTGAATCTAACAGTTTTCTTGTCATTGATACATTTACACTACAAACCTTGTATTGCTAAAGCATGAGATCCTGCAGTCATCGGATAGAAGATTTTAACAGACATGAGCACTAAAAGTTAATCTATGGTGACACACACAGACATCAAAGATTCAGCGTATGGATCTCAACAATGCTGACAATTAACGTACCATGCTGCAATGCATGCTGGGTACCAGCATAGTACAAAACACCCAGCATGCATTGCAGCATGAATAAATTACGCAGCTGAACTGTACTATTATTTTGTTTAACTGTAAATATTTGCTTTTATTTTTACTGTTGTTTTTCTTGTGACATTTAGTAGCTTTTTGTGATGTCCAGAGTTGATCTGATTATCTGAATATTTTGTTGATTGTCACCATTGTTGAGCATGTGGACCAGATCATCATGCCACATGTGCCAGATGTGGGCCGGATCTGGGCCGACACAATGTTGCTATCTGGGGATCTGGCCCATATGCTGCACTGAATTACGTGTGTGGGCCGTTTCTGTTTGCCAGATCTGAGCCACAAGCAGGCCACAGCAATGCCACATGTCAGCCAAGAGCAAAGAAATAAACCTAAACTGGACCTTATCTGAGCCACAAAGTCTGTGCATATTAAATATTGAGTTATCTATATTTTATTAATAAGAAAGTTATCAAGCAGAATCACTGAAGGAAAGAAGAGAACAGAAAAAGAGACGAGCAGAAACACAAGAACTGACTTCAGCCACAGCCTAAGATGAAATCAACTGAAGATAAAAGACATTAAATCTCTCAAGATCTCAGCAGAGGATGATTAAACAACTCCACAAACAACATTACCAGCTTCACTTATTACTAACCAGATTGACTTATATTTTTGTCTGACGTTTACAGCTCTTTCTGAGAATTAACAGAGGTTTAACTCTAATGTGTTTCATTTGAAGTCACCATAGCAGTGATTAGTGTTTCCATTAATCAGCCTCTTAACTCTTATTGCATGTTTGTCTTTTTGGCTACTTTGAAAGTGTGTTTATTGTTCCTTTGTAGTAGCAAAGGAAGCTAATGCAAATTAACATCAGGAGGTGATGATTTTGTCTGAATTTTACAATTGTGTTGTGCTACTGTGCTACTACAGCATGAGATCCTGCAGCAATCAGAAAAGTTTAACACACAAAAGTTTGTCTCAAATGACACATACAGACATCAAGAATCAGCACATGAATCTCAACAATGGTGACAATCAACAAAATTAATTAAAATTAATTGTCACCATTGTTGAGATCCATACGCTGAATCTTTGATGTCTGTGTGTGTCACCATAGATTAACTTTTAGTGCTCATGTCTGTTAAAATCTTCTATCCGATGGCTGCAGGATCTCATGCTGTAGTAATGCAGGGTTTGTAGTGTAAATGTATCAATGACACAAGAAAATTGTTAGATTCAAAAGACATCAGGTTATTTCATGATGACAACCAACAGACAACCATCATCTCCTGATATAATTTCGCTGTAGCTTTCTTTGCGACTGCAAACGTGTTTAACAAACACACTTTCACAAGAGCCAGAAAAAACAAATAAATAATAAGAGTTAAGAGCCCAACTAATGGAACAACTAATCACTATTATGGTGACTTCAAATGAGTTTAATTAGTTTTGTAGATGTCTAACATAAAGTCAATCTGGTTAGTAATAATTGAAGCTGGAAATGCTGTTTGTGGAGTTGTTTAATCATCCTCTGCTGAGATCTTGAGAGATTTAATGTCTTTTATCTTCAGTTGATTTTATCTAAGATGACTCTATTCTCAATATAAACAGATTTTGTGGTTCAGATAAGGTCCAGTTTATGTTTATTTCTTTGCTCTTGGCTGACATGTGGCATTGCTGTGGCCTGCTTGTGGCTCAGATCTGGCAAACAGAAGTGGCCCACACAAGGACCGTAATTCAGTGCAGCATGTGGGCCAGATCATCATGCCACATGTGCCAGATGTGGGCCGGATCTGGGCCGACACAATGTTGCTATCTGGGTTTGTGGTTGTGAATACAGTACGAAAGAAAAGAAATACATCAACTATGTGTGGTTTGACAGAAACAATGGTTGCAGTTGTTTGAAAAAGGAATTCAAGATATTTCCTGTTAGATTTTCATGTGTTACATAGAGAATTGTGTGTTGTGTTTTGCAAAAAAGTGTTTTATGAAATTGAAAACTGACTCAAAGGCCAAGAATTAGTGTATGGTTTTGCAGATTTGGTGTGTGGTTCTGGTGTTTGAATGTCAGGTTTCAGAAATTGTGTGACAAGTAAGGATTTTGTATGTAAGAAGTGTTATATGGTAGCTATGTGACAAGTTTCATCAATCAAAGACTATTTTATGAACTACTCCATTGTTGTGTTACGGCCACCATCCAACTCTTACAGTATGTTCAGTACTGATCAACTGTTTGAGTGACAGGGCTTATAAGATGAAACTTACAAGCATGGACAATCTAATAACTAAATAGATAAAATAATTAATTAAAACACTCAGCTGTTGGGTTTCTAGTTTTTATTGTTTTATATACAGTATCCCTTCCCTATCCAATAAATAAAAATAACTTTGAGAACAACAGCAGCAATATTATTTACCGATCTTGCCATAATATTTATCTCAGAAATATCTCAACAATTCATCTCAAGGAAGAAATTATCAGATAAAGACTTAACAGCAACTGCACCATGCATTTGAGAAACTATAGTTAAACTGGTTGATGATAAGTTAGGACAGCATTCCTGCATGTTGTTTTTATGTTTTGTGTTTTAAGCTATCACTATCACTATCACTTATCAAGCTGTCAGTTCAGAAAGTTGGAACAAGGGTTGTTAAAACACAGAATGTGAACGTTTCTCACGGAGTACATTAAATACCACAGCTCTGTGACCCAACAGGTTTCTTGATGTCAGATGTGTTTATAAAAATGATCCCACCCATATTTAGTAAATGCTATAAATATTAAGACAGTCAGGTAAATCCAAAACAAAAGTAACAAGAACGAGAAAAGACAAGGCTTTAAACCAAAAGGTAAACTGTCATCCTGTTATTTAAAACATTAAAGTAATAAATAGTGAAAACAGATCCAATCATTTGATTGACTGTTTTAATTATTACAGGTTTTACATGTGCTTAATATTTTTCCACAACTATGTTTCCATTGCTTTTGTTATCAGGTAAGACAAAGATTTCTATAAAATATTTTATCATCAAAATCATAAATTGACATTTTGCATAAGTGTGTGATGTAACATTTGTGTGGCCACTGATATTACAGTAATTTGTTTTTATTATTTTGGGAATACAGTGATTAATGACCCATTTGTTCCTTGTTTTCTCATTTAAAAACTAAACTTGTCTTTAACAGGTTTTATTCCCCTCACGTTCTGTGCTCCTCAGTATGTCTTTGTGAATGAATCCAAGACTTGGGCAGAAGCTCAGAGATACTGTAGAGATAAATACACTGACCTGGCCACCATTGAAAATGTACAACAGACTGTTCAGTTATTGGACACAGTGAATGATGATTCCATTGATTTGGCCTGGATTGGACTCTTTGATGATCTGAACAGTTGGAAATGGACTCTAGAGGACAGTGATTTCTTCAAGGTGGGAGAAAAAGAATTCAGGAACTGGTATTACCAAGGACCAGACAATTCTGGAGGAGGACAAAGTCTGTGTGTGTATATGTACAGAGGGATATGGTATACAAGATACTGCTCCAATACACTTCCTTTTATCTGCTATGATGGTGAGCAGTTTCATTAATACTATGTATAAAGGACAATGAAAAAACAAGCGATTATGTTTCATCATTCTGAAATAATCAGCTCTCACTAATGCTCTTTAATGTATTTAAATATTTTAGGAAGACAGAATGCCAATGCTAGTTATGTCTGGGTTTACCAGTACAAAAACTGGACTGAAGCTCAGAGTTACTGCAAAGAACATCACACAGACCTCATCAGTATCAGGAATGAGATTGAAAACCAGAAGATCTGTTTTTATTCCAGAATTATTATTATTATTATTATGATGTTTGGATTGGACTCTACAGAACCAGATCTTGGTCAAATCAGAGCAACTCTTCATTTACTCACTGGAGCACATGGCAACCAGATTCAGCAGGATCCTGTACTGTAGTCTCATTCAGTGACTCTGGGAAATGGACTGATGAATACTGCAATTATGCATTTCCTTTCATTTGTTACAGCTGTGAGTATAAGTCTGTCTTAATGGCCAGGACTGGTAAATATTTTAAATGCTAAATTTGACACTTTCTCCACAGTGTCATCTTTGACATCATCCCATCAGTTTCACTTTGTCTTTGAGAATAAGACCTGGACTGAAGCTCAGAGATACTGCAGACAGAATTACACTGATCTGGCCACCATTGATAACATGGAGGAAATGAACAGTCTGATCAACACAGTTAATGGGAGTTACAATGGTTCAGCCTGGATTGGACTGTATGATGATGTGAACAGCTGGAGATGGTCACTGGACGACAATGATTTCTATCAGGAAGGAGAGCGAGATTTCAGGAACTGGTATCATGAACCCCACAATGGAGCGAATGAACTGTGTGTTTACATGGATTCGAATGGAAACTGGTTTGATTCATCATGTGACAATTATTACACATTTGTTTGCTACAATGGTAAGATATTACAAGTAAAAATATATCTTTTGTTTTAAAATTTGTCAAAGCAGGGATTTTCAGTCCTGATAGATCCTGAAGTGTTCTGTATCTTTCTTCCACATTTAAACCCCAAATTCTTTAGGAGAAAAAGGAAAGACTGTTTTTCATGCTTTGATTTATTAGTAATGTTTTTCTGTTTTCAAAATATCTTATTATATAGCTATAAATTTGATAGACAAATTATAAATAAATTGACATTACATCTACTAAACTGTTTTATTTTAGGTAGTGGTCAGATCAGAGCAACTCTTCCTTCACATATTGGCTGCCATATACTCAAGGTGATGCTGCACAACCAGATAATGGCGCAAATGTCCCAGGACAGCAGGGAACTCAGCACTGCACAGCTGTGTCTTTAAAATACTTTGGCCAGTGGACAGATGAGAGCTGCTTTGCCAGTTTGCCTTTCTTCTGTTACAGTGGTGAGCAAATATACCTTCTGTAGTGAAATTAAAATATATATATATATATACATATATATATATATATATATATATATATATATATATATATATATTTGCTTGTTTGTTTTGTCATATATATATATATATATATATATATATATATATATTAAAAATAAGGACAAAACAAAACAAGCAAATTTGTGAGAGTGGAACTTACAAGTGTGGAAAATCTTTCAGAGTCTCAGATTGAAGAGCTGGTGATTATACAGGTGAGAAATCTATCAAAACACTCATAATGGTTTTAGTTTTTGTTGTACAATAAGACATAAAAAAAAAAAAAACATGCAAAAATTTAGAACAACATAACAACAGCATTATTATTTTTATTATTTTTTATATTATTATTTACAGATCTTTGTAATATTTAGCTCAAAAATATCTCACAGAAAACAAATCACATATTTCAGGTACAGGAAGAATTTATCAGACGAGGACTTCCCAGCAACTTCACAATGCATTTGAGAAACTATCGTAAAATCAGACCGTGAGAGATAATGACAGCATTTCTGCACACAAGCACATGGTTTTAGGGTTCATGTTCCTGCATTTCGCATGTTCTTTGTCCTACTGATAATAGAAATTTTGAATGTCACATATATATTATATATTAACATTTTTAACAAATATAAGACATATTTTTACCAAATAATGATTAACATTCAGTAGGTTGCTTGTACTTAAACTACCAGAATTTTTTTTTTTTTTTTTTGAATAATCAAACTGATCAAACATTTTGTGTAATTTTGTGTTGCAATGATTTGTTAATTTGGCCCAGGACACTGGGATAGGCTCAACTAAATCAACTTTTTTTGGGACTTCAGGGGTACAGTTGTGTTTGTGTCTGTTGTCAGCACAATACAGTACAGTGGAATGATACAATGCAACAACATATAGTGGAAAAACCACATGAAGACGGACATCTGACTTGACTTAGATATCATATATGACAACATTTTGCATATGTTTTTTCTGATTACGTGTGTTATTCTATATGATACTACACTCAAAAAAATGATACTTTAAACTAACTCAAGTCAATTATGGACAGTGGTTCCACACAACCAACTTAGTTTTTATTAACATTAAAGGTTTATTTTTAATCTATGCAAAATCCTTGTGTTGTGACAACACAACTGACTAAGGAAGAATCTATGTAAAATAGTTATGTCCAACCAACTCAATTCAGTCATGGACAGTGGTTTCACATGATTGAAACAAGTAAAACCCAATAGAATCAACCATGTTAAACTAACTAGAATCAATTGTGTTCATTTAACTTGAATGAATGGTTTTAGTTTAAATAAAATAAATAGTTTTTTCATATAAATTGATTTTTACAAATAATCCTAAAATTAATGCTTCTTATTTAGTCTGATGATTTACATAACTTTTGTGATGTTCTGTGTTGGCAGTCTAGAAGTGTTACTGGTTTCACCCAAGGTAGCACTTCCCAAAAACATAATAAGCCTAAATTGATCATAGCTCCATTGGTTTTACAAACAACATAGGCTTTCAATGCTTTTGGGAAACACAGCCCAGAACACCACCATAGTAAACGCTTATTAAAGTAATTGGAAAATTTGCTGGCAAGTCCTCAACCCAAGCACAATTGCAACACTTCACCACAATGGTAACCCCAAAACTATTAACGTAACAGAAACTTTTAAAAAGTCTCTCCATTTTCTCATCTTGCTAAAAACTGCTTAAAATAACACTTCATTTCAACATTTACTCTCCCAGTTCAGCCCCTTTGCAAAGCATGATGGGAAGTGAAAGTCCTGTTTGATTGAGTCCTGGTTGAGTTTACTTAATTGAAACATGTTATTTTAATATGAAAACATCAAGTTAAGTCAAAAAGTAATTGTTTCAAGTCAATTTAACATGAAGCATAAATTTGAACCAGAAACCTAATACAATGGTGTTGAATCAAAATAAGTTGTTTAAATAAAGTGAACAGCATCAAAAAATCATTTTTTTTTTTTGAGTGTATTTGCAGGTTTATCATATATTACAATAAATAATCACAAAAGCAAGTGGTTTCTTTCTTTAGTTCTGGACCTATAAAGACCACTGGGGTTGATCAAGCAATAGTTTACTGTAGTTGAAAGTAAAAAAATCTTGTCAGTGACAATATCATCAGTCAGGATTACAATTTTGTGATTGACACCTGTGACCAACCAAATGGAGAGTTAGATATTATCTTGTAATGCCAACACACACACACGCAATTATACTGTATACATTATTTCTGATAATGATTTGTGATTCTGTAAAAAAAATTGAAACTGTTTAATCCAAGTAATGAAATATATGATTACCATTGTAAATGAGTTATTGAATCATTTACTTAACCAATTTATTCAAAAACATGAAATCATTAAGTAGGATCTGGTGCATGTATTTCTGGACTTCCATGTGCATTTGTGGATCTGTTAAAGTTATGGTACTGTTTTCACTATGAATGTGAGCTCTCTGACTAGATATTAAATCAGGATCATTACATATAATTGCAGCTATATCTTTGTCAAAATCTTTGGTATTGAGTATTTACAGCTGAAATTTTAGTGCCTCCTTAAGACTGTTAACTTATATCGATTAGCACTCACTCTAAAAAATAACTGTAAAAAATTAAACAAATTTACACAGTAAAATACCGTTTTCTATCGAAACAGTAATACCGTAAATTCGGGGTAATATCATTAGTTGTTTTCGAGAAAGTAACCTTGGCTACTTTCTCGAAAATTACAAATATTACCAAGAATGCATTGTTTTTATGGTATATTACTGTTTCAATGGAAAATGGTATTTTACTGTGTAAATTTGTTTTTTTACAGTCATTTTTTAGAGCGCTGATGGAGACTTATTTATTATCTGCCATTTATTGATCATTGTCTGCTATTCGGCCATCTAAGAAGGTCAATATTGTGCAACCACAGAAGTTTCCAATACATTTATGTGTGTAAATCACATAGTTTGACGTAGGAAACTGCATGGATAAAAATAGAAATCGTTTTCATTGCTGTATAAAATATAACCAGTTTGAACTAGAACAGTACATCCACTAAGCCTCTTTAACCATTATTACTGTAGACTCACTATGTTCTCACAGAGTTCATTTGATAGGGCAGCTATGTGATCCAAGTTTCATGATGTCAGAAGGGTTTAAAGAAATGATCCACCCCTACTTTGCAAACCATTATAAATATTGAATCTGAAAATGGCCAAGAAACCAAAAAAAAAATCAAAAGGTAAGCTAAGCAAAATATAATTCATTTGATTATTATATAAAATAGCAATAACATTAAAGAATATTTATTATTATTGTTGTACTTGTATCCATCAACTAGATGCATTATACAAACCTACCTACAAATGAGGAATGATATGAAAAAGTATTTTGTACTCATTTGTATATATTTTTTCACAGCTATGTTTCCACTGATTATATTATCTGGTAAGCCAAATATTTTCATAAAGCATTTGATCATCACCTAGGTTGCCACTCTCTAAATGCATGATTTGGCTTTTGTTGTGTGTCTGGTGGTAAAATTATTTAATTATGTTGTCTGAAAAACAGTCTAACACAGATTCATTATGTTCTTGTGATCTAATTAAAAATTAAATGTGGCTCTTAAACAGGTTTTATCACCATCACCTTAAGCATCCCACATCAGTATGTCTTTGTGAATGAATCCAAGACTTGGGCAAAATTAAGATTATTAACCTTCCCAATGCTAATAGTCATTTTCGCGGATCCATGTGAATGGTATGGAAGCTTGTTTCTGCCTCAGAATAATAAAAAAAAAAATAATTGCAATTTTTTATCTCACAATTCTTCTGACTTTTTTCTCAGAATTGCGAGATATAAACTCGCAAGAAATGGAAAAGGACCCAGAAAAGGACCTTGTTTTTTTCTTGCAAAAGTCAGAATTATGAGGGGAAAAAGAGTCAAAATTGCGAGATAACTCACAATTGTGAGAAAAAAGTCTTGTAATTCTGACTTTATTTCTCAGAATTGCGAGAAAAAAAAGGACAAAGGTCCTTTTCTGGGTCAAAACAGACCCAAATGCATTAATTAGGCCCCGAGCACCGATGGTGTGAGGACCCTATCGGAATTGCTCCGTTTATTAAATATTTTTGTCACAGTTATGTTCAGTTTGTTTTAGTTTTCATTAGTCACGTGTTTCTTTGTTTTTGTTTCCCTTTGTTAACCATTATATAATGAATTCTACAACATACAGTAGGCCAATTAAAAGTATAATCTCAGAAAAATAAGGTACAAAATCTGTCACTGGTGGCAGTACCCTTTCAAAGGGTATAACAGTGTCATTTAGATACTAATATGTACACTTTAGGTAATGTATTTTATGTACTTTTAAGGTGCTAATATGCCCCCCTTAGGGGTAAATAAGGTACAAGGTGTACCTTTTGAAAAGGTATAGTACCGCTCTGACAGCTTTTGTACCTTTTTTTTCTGCATTGTTCCTGACAACTTATAAAAACCTGTGTTTCTGTTCTGTGAGGTGAGAGAATGCTATTAAACTTCACATTAATTTACTTGTGAAAAGCAAAGTCTTTTGTGGGTCACTTTATGTGAGCACACTAACAGATGACAAATACACATACCTTGTACAATCTGTCTGCGTTTTTTTAGCTGGAATACATATCCATCACAATCATCATTTATATTGGAAAACAGAACACACAGAGAAACACATGGGGAGAATTTCTTTGATCCAGAGGCATTTGTCCAAGCTTGAACCACAGGCTAATACACTTTTAAAAAAGTCTGCATTTTTTGTGATCACCAACTGAGATGATTGGGGAGAGCAGGGCAGATGCAGATATTATAAGAACAGAAAACAGTAAAACAATTTTGGTTTCCCCTTCTCTTTTTTTAATCCACCGATCTGCCCTTTCTTTGTGCTATCGATCAACTTATAAAGTGTCAAATCCAATGCACTTTATCATGCCTGCCTGCTTGTTTTCCAGGCGTCATCTTGAGCAATGGAGGCAAAGTCCTTCCTGTAGTTTATTTCAGCTAACTAATTTCACCCGTGCTGTTTTTATTTGCCACGTACATGATGACTGATTGACTTATTGTGAATGGTTGAGACGTTCAAAAAGACTGTGTTTGCTTCAGGCTGTGTTGACAAGAGAGAAACAAATTGATTGATTGACTGGTTGGTCAACGTGATCTCATGAGAAAACGTGTGTATTTTTACGTAAATTGTGGTTCTACCACACGTACATTTACTTACGTTTTCATACACACAAAAACGTACAACATTGACGTATTTATAGCACTAAAACGTAAAAATACTTACGTATTAACAGCAAAAAAACGTAAATCATGTAACGTAAAGTGTGAATGTATATGAATTCCCATGTATTAATATTAAAATCGTGGCTTTAATGATTTAACGATGTTTTTAGTCGAATTTATTGAAAGCAGTTTCAGCTCTTTATCCATCGATCTTCATCTTCATTCTCAGCAACAGCGCCCATCACAGTCAAAGCTCGCGCTCGTTATGATTCAAATTTGAAAGTAGCGCCACCCTCGAGAAGCGTTACGACATGGTTTACGGCACTGATATCGAACGCTCATTGGTTCTCACCTGCTTCGTCACAGATTGCGACATGCCGTGTTTCAGTGGATTGACATTTGAAATGAGTGCGCGCCTTCACGGAGAGAAGCCGGATTTATCATATTTTCATGGATTAATAAATTAAATTCTGCTCTGTACCCTATAAAAAAACTATTACCGCCAGAGAGGACTGTGACTGGAACTCATCATCATTTGAACTACTTTTGCTACCACATTTGACATTTTCGCAAAAAAATAAATTATTGTGATTACGCTTGTTTGTCTGTCATTCTTTTATTTATAACAGTAGGTAGTTTAAAGAAATGGTTATGGGTAGGTTTAGGAGTAGGTGTAGGATTAGTGGCTCAAAATATCGTTTTAATGTTATATTTTTACTAAAATTGTCATTTTCCTACACATTTCTGTTCTTTAGCCTATGTTTTATTCTTTTAACATTCTGTATAAAATGGGTATGTTTAGGTTCGGGATGGGGTTTAGGGATCTTACATTTATCTACAAAACGGTAAAATGGAAATTATACATATATCTTTATGACATGAAAGATTCGTAAATATTTTTACGTTTTTTCGCTGTAAAAACGTAAGTATTTTTACGTTTTAGTGCCATAATTACGTCAATATTGTACGTTTTAGCACCTTTCTAAACGTACAAAAATGTACGTTTTGTGTCTTTGAAAGTTACGTATTAATACCTACGTATTAACAATGAGACCAGGCTGGGTTGGTTGATTGATTGATGATTGATTCTGAATGAGTGGGTTTATCTCCAAATCTATCTATACTCTAAAATGCTGGGTTGTTTCAACCCAAATTTGGGTCAAATATGGACAAACCCAACCGTTGGGTTAAAATTTTTATTTAAAAATTTAACCCAATAGCTGGGTTTTGTCTATATTTGTCCCAAACTTAGGGCTGAAACAATCCTGCAGTTTTTAGAGTGTAGATAGGAGATAAACCCACTCACTCTCACAAAGATTATATTTCACATCTGTTGCCATCAGTAGGGTATAATGAAGTACATGATGAGATGAAATGCAGAAGAGAAACATGTGACAAGCCAGTTGGTGACATTATTTAGACTGACAAAGAGTATTTGCACAACAGATTGGGCGACCCAAAGCAATGTCAAACCTTGACTGTGTCAGATGAGAAATTAAAAATGACAGACTCCAATATGCTGCACAGAAGGATGGCAACAAATACAAAGCTTTGAGAGAATATGACAGAGGCTCTGTAAAGGAAGCATGGAGCCTCTGTGACAGCATCTTAAAACTCAATACCACCACACAAAGACCATGGGAAGCATTGCATTATTAAACCTCTAATCACATTCTAAAGCAGCCCTTTGTGCGGGTGAGATTCATGCTGTCAGATTCAAATCACATACTAATGTGAAAAACAAGCTATTTTTATGAACTGAAATAATTTACACTATATTGAACCAAATATGCAAGTCTGTCAATATAAAAAAGTTGGCTGTCTAAGAACTTTAATAATATGCTGTAGCCTATAAAATGTTATCCAAATATAACAACTGTGACAGTACTGACCTTTTCTTAAACATGCATTGGGTTGCTTGTGTAAAAAGACACACTGACCGAGCCTTAAATGAAGCCAATTGAGATTTGCAATGATATTCTTACACAAAACATTAAATCTTTAATCATGTACACTATCATTTTGGAACTACACTAAATTTTCACTCGGAAAGTACTAGTAAATTTCACAAATGATTACAAAAAACGACAAGTAACACACTGAATTAAACATAAAATTTTGGAGTAGAAAAACTGAAATAGCAACATGCAAAAGCAAGTTACTTATTCGCATGTCTGTAAACTTTCTAAAGTGTCTACACAAACTTTAAATAAGTAATGTGTGCTACACTATACTTTCCAAAACTTTATACTGTTTAAAGATTCTTTTCACTATTTCTTTGGAATCCCTGACTCTTTTTAAATCAAAAGTCATATAAGTAGTCCGCTGTCTGGCTGTATTACTTCTGCTTTGTGGTCTCTGAGGACCTCATTCCCTTTCTCAGACCCCCGCTGATTGAATTTGACTTTGAAATATGTTAAGAACTAATGGAAACAAATGGAAGAGCAGGCAGTACTGTGAATAATGATATTCATTTCCATAGGTTTTTGCTATGGCTGAATGCCAAAGAGAGCCAGCAGTATGGCTTTTATGTTATTAAAGTAACCAGGTTAATGAGGATGGGCCAAATGGCCCTCATTACTGCACAGATCTCAGGCTTCATCTACTTTACTTATGAAGTGGTCGATCAACTTAACACAACACATGATGACTAGCACCACGAGAAAGTGCGCTGGGGAATGATCTCTCTGAAAAACGACTCTGCTACTGTACTGTATTGGGTCAAATACTAACAATTTCTTAAATCTTTCTGTTGTGTGGGATTAATATAAATAATAAGTGCTTCTGACTTATTTTGCATGTTAGATGGTTCAACAAAACATACACATGTGCCCCACATGTTTATATGGACTTTCCATAGACATAATGATTGTTATACTGTACAAATAGTATATTCTATCCCCTAACACTCCCCCAATACAAAACATCATTTATTGTGATTCATAAGCTGTTTTCCTCATGGAGACCAAAGAATATTACCATCCTTGTGAGGACATTTTGTCCCCACAACAATTTTAGTCATTTGAAAGCCTTCCCCATCTTCTACAGCTTTTTTGGTGCTCCTGGTGGACTTGGAACACATTAGCTGGTGAAACAAACATACCAGTATATGCATATGGAAAGTTTTAATGTTTTTTTTTTTTTTTTCGTTTCATAACCTTCATGCTTTAAAATTCATACCATCGCACGGCAACTGATTAAAATGAAATGAAACTCCATAAGGTTTGAAATGCCACAACCGGTCCCTCCATTTGACTTCTGGGTGGATGGTGTTGCGTGTTTTATTAGACCTGTCCAGCTTGGTGAGTTTGTTTACCTATAATGTCCTTCTGCTGGTGTGGAATCTCTATTAGAGCTTTAAAGGTCAGAAAGAAAAGGCCACAAAAAAATTTTCATTGATTACTTAAAGTTCATTTAGAGACGTCAAGACAGGTTTCTAAAGGATTTCCGAAAAAACAAAGTATGTTATTACATACAAACCCCATAGTCTTTAATCTCTGCTGTCATTATATACAGAATAGCATCACAAACTTTCATTTTAAGGATTGTCTAAAACATTTAACACACATTTAATTTATTGATTAATAATATTGATTCTGTTTCAACAGCTGTTTACATGTAGCCACCATGTTAGACAGCTAAAATAGGTGTGAAAACATACATTTCTTTAAATGGACAAACTCTAAACATTCATGCATTTCTCACTTTTGATTAACCCACACCAACAGGGTTGGATTTATATAATACCCAGGAGACCTATAAGTTGCCTTCTCATCATTACCACTGGAAAAATATGTAAAACTTTGTGCTAGCCATTGCATATTATGTGAATCATATTATACTGTATGTATGCCTGCCTTTGCATAAACATCAGACTTTGCACAGCCAGTATTCCTCAGTGAATACCTGAAAACTCATTGGTTTTGATATGTAAGGGAAATATAATATGTCCAACTGTCCATTAGTCATTTATTATCCATGACCACTAATCTAATTTCATGTTTTATAATGGATGTTATGCATTTTTAAGAGGCTTTTGCATATATTTAACTTGGTGTTTCTTCCTCTTACAGGGATGTTATATGCATGGACTGAATATGTAAATCATTCTCTTCTTTTGTATCATGTTTTGGCATTTTTTAACATATATTTGACCATCTGTTAAGTTTGTCTTTCTGTGTTTTGAGCTATCTTATTATTTATGAATTCCTTAATAATATATACTATAAATTTGTTATACATGCCACCTTCTGAAACAAATAAAACAGTCTAAATAAAGCATAACACAAATACAAACAGTCCAAATGCATTTGAAAACTTTTTTTTTTCTTTTTTCTCATCTGTCTCAGCAAAGCCATTGAATACAGAGTGGAAGGACGTTTAGGATTCAAAGATTTTGGATTATTCACAGCAAAGCATTTTCATTCAATGAGACATTTTAATCCTCTCAAAAACTATTCAACATGAGAGCCTGCACAATACTTCAAACTTTGATGTGTTCCCTAAACAGTCTGGTGCTTTAATTTAAAATTACAATAGCAAAATAACACTTCGTATTCTAGAGCCACAACATTTGTTTTCCTTTAAAAAAAAGGCTAGTTGCTGGACCATTGGGTATTTTTATTATATTTATTTATTATTGATGTTGGAATATGATTTTTTCTGGCCAGTTTGACTTATTTATTTAAACCAAATACATACATTTTGAGGTGCTTTTAAAAACCAAATGAATTGTCAGAGATATCGAGAAGTGAGAACATCTAATGTGTTCATGTAAAAGCTTTTTTATTTTCATTCTCGTGGCACTTTGAAAGCAAACCCCTCACTGATTCTCCTGAGGCTTATTGTACAGATCATGCTCTCTGGGCTACTACTGATCTCAAGTCTTTGATTGTAGGGTGAACATGTAAGCTCAGATGATAACGTTTTTGATGTAAAAAAAAAAATAAAAATACTGAACGAATTTAGTCCTAATATGGTATTCTCAGTAATACCTTGAGCATGTCTTTACAGAACAGAACATCTGTATGTGTTGAGATAGTGTGATCCTCATGCCTACCAAGATTTTTTATTTTTTTTTTGCAAAGAAACGTCTCGGGTTACGAATGTAACCATGGTTCCCTGAGAAGAGGAATGAGACACTGCGTCCTATGATGCTAATTGGGAATGCCTCCAGCATGACCGGTGTCTGAAGCATGTGTCAAAACACAACAATGACATTGGCCGGCGACAGCCCATGATGTCACTACCGGTGCAACCAGAGGATAAATAAGGTGCCTCCATACACATCATCCGCTTCTTGTCTGAAGGAGACATGGGCAGACAAGCCTGAAGAATGGCAACAGTACGCAGTGTGTGAATAATGCAGCAGAGAGCAAACAACAAATCCTCCATGAATACAGGTTCGACCCTGCTAATAAAACCCTCTAAACTGGTGTTCAGCTGGTCTAGTCAGTTTGTTTTTGTTTTTTTTTAATCCAGCACACAGGGCTCTGAAGAACTATACACTGTAAAATAAATAACTAAATAAATAAATAAAAATCTATATTTCCCAAAATACAACACAATGCAATACATAATTCAAAATAGTGGTAAAACGCCTGTGAAAAAATCAATAGAGAAAATTCCTTCATATCAAAACAGTACATTGGGCCCTGTTTTAATAGACTTTTCTAGAGTGTAGATATGAAATGTAGGATTTCAGTTATAACCGTCACTGATTATGTGTAATAGAATAAGATAAGAAGGAAAGAGAAAAGACATCTCATTGAAGCAAAGGCAATTTTACCCCTTTCATAACATAAATTTTGCTGCTCCTGGACAGAACCTTATCGAAACAGCCAAGAAATAATTTGGAGTCGATTGGGTTGATTGTCCAAATCACATTACTCTCTGGAGGCTGAGCTTGATGAGCGTTTTTTCTTTCTTCCAATTGAGCAAGGAACAAAATCTCATTAATACAGAAGAAGTGAAGAGTAGATGCCTCAGGGCTTTGCATTATAGCTAATATCTGATTTACACCATAAGTATGGTAATTTCAACTTAGTGATTGGTTCCTCATACTACAGAAGGTGATCGGTCTCTCCATCTCTCTCCATTTTTCTTGTATTTCTGACCTTGCAGTGATGCCTCAATGTGTTTAACATTAGGCTTACTTTTTTCTTTTTTTTTTTTCTGGTGTTGTTTGAAAGACATTTGCCTTCATCACTGCCAGGGTGGAATTAATTTTGTATTTTTATTTGTAGCCTTTTCATGCATAAATTACAGTGAGTTTTTCTTGCATTCATGAGATGCGTTATTATAGCCTTATATTATACCTTTTTTTCTCAGAATGGCTCCGTCGTCAATAAGCATAATTTCAGAATACAGAAGCACTTAAAAGCAAAATCTATCTCATGAAAACAGGTGTTTCATCCCACATTCATCTTCTCTAAAGCAATAATGTTTTACACAAAGCATTCTACCCACTGCAAAGTGACCTTTTGAAAGGAAGCCACCTGTGGATTTGCATGAAATCCATTAAGGAATGGAGACTTTCATAATGAGGACTCTCCATTGAATTCTATTGTTTTTATTCTGAGCTAATCCTAAACCTAGTCATGGCGCTAACCTTTTGGCACTTTTTGAATTTCTTTAAGACATCATTTAGTATCGTTTTAAGGTCATTATCAGTTGGCTGCACTGTAAAAAGTAATACGCTCTATTTACTCAATAAAATTAATTAAATTCAACATATAAAAATTGAGTTAGAATTAATCAAATTAATTCCTTAAAAATCAATCATTTAAAATGTGTAAAATTAGCAAACACCATTACAAAAACCCACAAACTGGCATAAAAAGCAAAGAGTCAAACTGCCCAACTAAATGAAACACTGATCACCATAATGGTGACCAAACATTTTCAATAAAATCAACATCAACATCTAAACCTCTGTTAATTCTTGTGTTTCTCTTTGCTTCAGTGATTCTACTTGTTATCATCAGGTGTCTTCAATGTTGGCAATTTTTAAGCTTTCTATTGTCATCATTGTTGCTGCTGAAGCCAGTTTAAAATGACTGCAATATTTCCTGATAATATAAGTATGTGTAATTTAAGTATTTGTGTTAAAAAGTCTCTCCTGGGGTATTAAATCAAGCGTTGGAAATTTAAATGTGTCCTGGAGTCACCAATTGCTTGTAGATATATAGCCACTTTCACGTGTTTAGCAAATAGATGGTTTAAGATAATTTCCTTCACAGCTTGATTAATTCAGTTAATAAGTTCAGTTTTGTGAGCTGCCACAATTATTACAGGCCAAACAGAGATGGTAATGAGCTATTGTATTGAGATTCATCCTGAAATATCTTCTTACCTTCAGCTTCCCAAGATATAAGCCCATATGAAAGAGCAGCTGTATATTACTCACTCTTAAAAATAAAGGTTCTTTATTGGCATTTATGGTTTACAACCAGGGCTTACAACCAGGGTTAGGTGCTTCTACACCAGTGTTATTTACCTATCATTTCCCTCTGATTTTAGGGATAACTTATGGGTATGGTTAGGTATAGGGTTAGGACTACATTTTCAGACAGGAATGTTGTTCCAGGATCAACAAAATATGTTGATCAAGGAACAAGTCTTACTTGGCAAAATCAAGTTGACCGGCAAGATTGAAAATTAGTGTATGCCATATCTCAGACGTCTATTCTCTTCTCCTTCATCTATCCTAGTCTTCATTTGTCCCACTGATTGGGTGATTTGACAGTCTATACCCATAAGGCCCTGCTGTTTTTGACATTATTCATTAGTAAGCTGACTGCCCACTCTTCATCTTGATGGTATCGGTCTCTGCTGCTCAGTTTTGACATTTAGGCTGTTTTTATGTCCCTGTGAAACACGTTCAGTCCATCAATATTATTCTGATGGAAAAAAGAAAATATGAGAGGTCTGACATTGAGATTCATATCCTGCTCAAGAGTGTTTATCTTAATTTCAAATTCATATTTTATATGAATTGTCGTTATTATTCCGTTTTGCATATTGTGTAACATCAGTAAAAAAAATATATATATATACTTTTATTAACTTCATGATAATATTGAACTAAAAAAAATGTGTACTTTGAGAAAGTGACTCAAAATCAGCAATCCTTCAAAAGCATTACAGATAATGGATCTCTTTCTACAGAAGCAGGTTGAGTATATCAGTGCATTGGCTTTTCATCTCTTCACTTTGATTCTTATCTATTAAATATTCTGGGAATTTGAAAACTACCCAACTTTATGGTTTTATTTATGCATAATACTATAAAATCTGAATACCAAAACAGACCATATCATCAGCATAGGCCAAGAGGACAAAGCAGCACTGCAACATTACATAGTCCTCAAATAGAAAAAGGCTATTATATTCTGTGTCTCAAGTGAGCTGTGGTTCACAACTGCTCAGCGAGTCCATTTCATATTAAAATATTCCCTCTTTCTGTCTTCCAACCGCACACTGAGTTCCACACATCTGGTTTTTGGCCTCCACAGAATCCCTCTATGTACTATGTCATATAGGAGGGAAACTTTCTGAGCCTTCAAGAATATTGGCGGCTCTCCCGGTTCCAACAACAGCCTCAGATGGACCTGAGTTGTGGGATTCTCATAGCCCATTGATTTCTTCTATAACACCAAAGAAATTGTTTGAAACTTAGATGAGGCCGTGTTTAGACTGCTAACATGACTAACATGACTGATTCAACCCAGCCAGCACAGCTATGTGGGGCCCAGATGGGTGTCACCTGGGCTGTCTAACTGGGGCCCACCCGGTTTTGTCCACAGTTTCCATATAGGCCCCACATGGGTTAGCCCAGATGAAATGAACACTGCTCAGTGTGCACACTACAGGCTGTTAAATATAACACAGAAACATGCTGGAGTTAATGAGATAATTAGGTGATAAAGAGCAGAATCACCGAAGGACAGAGGAACAACAAGAACTACGACTTCAACTTAGATGAAATCAACTGAAGATAAAAGACATTAAATCTCTCAAGATCTGATTAAACATCTCCACAAACAGCATTACCAGCTTCACTTATTACTAACCAGATTGACTTTATTTCCGACATACATCTACAAAAGCTGTTATTGAGAATTACCAGAGGTTTAAATGTTAATGATTTGTTGAAAATAAGTTTGGTTTGATGTCACCATGATCAAGGTCAGTGCTTACTTCACTTTTTTTTTAAGCAGTGTTTTTTCTTTGGCTGTTCAAGCTGTTTGTTATGGCACAAAAGCAAGAGAAAGTGTTTTTAGCTATAATTGTCATCATGTAGTGGCTTTAATCACTGATCTAATGACTGAGCTTTATATGAAATAAGTGCTATTAACTTCTAGAATAACAACAAAACAGTTGAATTATCAGATCAAAATAATAAATCTGAAAAACACAATGTACACTAAACACTTTAAAACATCTGCAAGATTTATTCACACACAGACATCAAGAATCAGCGTATGTATCTCAACAATGTTGACATGCTTCATGCCGCAATGCATTCTGGGTGCCTCATACATAACTCATCCATGGCTCCCAGAATGCATTTCGGCATGAAGCATGTCACCATTGTTGAGATTCATACACTGATTCTTGATGTTTGTGTGTAAGTAAATCTTGCAGGAGGTTTGAAGGGTTTAGTGAACAATGCGTTTTTCAAATTTTCTTATTAATTTAAATTTTCTAGAAGAGATCCAGCACAAAACTAATCACTTTTTGCTCATAAAAAGCTCAGTCGTTAGATCAGTGAATTAAGCTGCTAAATGATGATTATTATATTTTTATCATCTAGCAGCTGACCACATTGTGTTTTGTTTCTCTTGCCATAACAAACAGCTATAGCAACCAAAGAAACACTAACACTAAAACAGTCAAGAGTAAAACTGCCTAACTGAAGCAAGCACTGACCTCAATCATGGTGACATCAAACCAAACTTATTTTCAACAAATCATCAACATCTAAACCTCTGGTAATTCTCAATAACAGCTTTTGTAGATGTATGTCAGAAATAAAGTCAGTCTGGTTAGTAATAAGTGAAGCTGGTAATGCTGTTTGTGGAGTCGTTTGATCAGATCTTGAGAGATTTAATGTCTTTTATCTTCAGTTGATTTCATCTAAGGCTGTGGCTGAAGTTGTAGTTCTTGTTGTTTCTCTGTCCTTCGGTGATTCTGCTCATTATTACCTAATTATCTCATTAACTCCAGCATGTTTCTGTGTTATATTTAACAGCCTGTAGTGTGCACACTAAGCAGTGTTCATTTCATCTGGGCTAACCCATGTGGGGCCTATATGGAAACTGTGGACAAAACCGGCTGGGCCCCAGTTAGACAGCCCAGGTGACACCCATCTGGGCCCCACATAGCTGTGCTGGCTTGGAAGCTGAGCTAGATCACTATTGTCTGAAATAAAGAAACCACAACAGGCTTCAACAGCAGGTCATGTTATCACACTTTATAGAGTAAGTGCACATAACCTGTCACACAACTGTATATGCACAGGTCAGGTATAACATTATGACCACTGACAGGTGAAGTGAATAACACTGACTATCTCTTTATCACAGCACCTGTTAGTGGGTGGGATATATTAGGCAGCAAGTGAACATTTTGTCCTCAAAGTTGATATGTTAGAAGCAGGAAAAATGGGCAAGTGTAAGGATTTGACCGGGTTTGACAAGGGCCAAATTGTGATGGCTAGACGACTGGGTCAGTGCATCTCCAAAACTGCAGCTCTTGTGGGGTGTTCCCGGTCTGCAGTGGTCAGTATCTATCAACAGTGGTCCAAGGAAGGAACAGTGGTGAACTGGCAACAGGGTCATGAACCGCCAAGGCTCATTGATGCACGTGGGGAATGAAGGCTGGCCCATGTGGTCCGATCCAATAGACAAGCTACTGTAGCTCAAATTGCTCAAGAAGTTAATGTCCATCGCCGAAAGCGCCAACAGTGAGCATCAGAACTGGACCACGGAGCAATGGAAGAAGGTGGCCTGGTCTGTTGAATCATGTTTTCTTTTACATCATGTGGATGGACGGGTGCGTGTGTGTCGCTTGCCTGGGGAACACATGGCACTAGAATGCACTATGGGAAGAAGGCAAGCTGGCAGAGGCAGTGTGATGCTTTGGGCAATGTTCTGCTGGGAGACCTTGGGTCCTGCCATTCATGTGGATGTTACTTTGACATGTACCGCCTACCTAAGCATTGTTGCAGACCATGTACACCCTTTCAGTATTCCCTGGTGGCTGTGGCCTCTTTCAGCAGGATAATGCGCCCTGCCACAAAGCAAAAATGGTTCAGGAATGGTTTGAGGAGTACAACAACGAGTTTGAGGTGTTGACATGGCCTCCAAATTCAACAGAACTCAATCCAATCGAGCATCTGTGGGATGTGTTGAACAAACAAGTCTGATCCATGGAGGCCCCACCTTGCAACTTACAGGACTTAAAGGATCTGCTGCTAACATCTTGGTGCCAAATACTACAGCACCTTCAGGGGTCTAGTGGAGTCCATGCCTCGACGGGTCACGGCTGTTTTGGCAGCAAAAGGGGGGACCAACACAATATTAGGAAGGTGGTCATAATGTTATGTCTGATCTGTGTATATATGTATATATAGACGGACGGAGGGATGTGACACATACCACCAACGCAACAGTTCATGATCAAGCATATAATTGATTCTCCTAATAGTTAAATTGTTGTTATTTAGTGTTCACAGTGATGTCAGGAACATTTGTGTCCTTGAGTGACTAACTGGTAATGACATTAAATGCCAATCCATCCACACATTGTGAGATTTTGACTGCTGCAGACTCCTGACTTATTCACCCACACAGTCAATTTGAGCTTTGTTAGGGTCAAAAAAATATTACTGCCTCAGGAACGAAAAGCGTTGAGTGAGGAAAGATAAATTTAATAAGTCCCACCTCTTCGCAATTACTTTGTTGCTAAATGCTGTCATTGTTGCACATGAAGAACAGCAGGCAATTATTTATCTTAATTTAATGGGATTCCACTGCAGCAGGTTTTCAATTTGGGCCTGAGCGGCCGTACATAACATTTTAATCTTGCCTCGAAATTGTCCACGAGAAACAGTGACGTCCAGGCACAGAGGTGTAATGATGGAAATTCAGTTTTAGCTGACAAAAAAGGTAAGTAAAAATATCAATAAACTTTGAGGACTAATATAGGCAAAGATACATACACATGTAGACATAAATATCCAAACAGTGATGAAGATCTTTTCAAAGTCTGGGGTCTTATGTGGTTGTTGTGGTGATGTATAATTTTTCTTAGTTGAGATGCCTATGAAAATAGTGGTAGAAGAAAAATAATGAGCTGACATGTAACAAGCCACTACATGCCACCTATTGTAAGCATGACGAAAAGAAACTGAAAGAGAAGCCAGGAAGTTTCATCCATGTATACTGTAACCAGCAGGATATTCATTAAAACTTTTGTCATAAATGAGAAAAAGTAACCAACTGTGAGCGCCCTGCTTTCATTTCACACACAGTAACTGAGAGGGCAAGTATTCATTAAGTGACAGTAAGAAATAGACTACTAGATCAAAAATAAAGAATGGTTTTACAGAATTTCTGCAAATAAGTAACAGTATATATTTTATTTATATTTGTTCTTTGGTGTGAAATGAGAACATCATTAATGTTACATAAGAGTCAGCTGTCACACTTCGTACTCCAGCGAATATCACTCAGGGTGGGTTTATTTTTGCAGTCAGTATAGATACATACCTTAAAGTCATGGCTACAAAGAAAAAAAATCCATAATTTCCATCATTATTACCCAAGAAAAAAACAATCACGTAATCATTTAACACACTTTTTGAGACAACATGCCCCAATTGTGGGTCATGTTATGTCATCACACTGTATAGGGTAAGTTCCCATAAAACAAATCTTTTTAATATATATATATGTCATTAAACAGTGAGTGTAAAATGCAGTAATTGTAATTAATAAATTGTATAAAATAAAAAAGTGACAACTTACCCCAACCTAAAATACCCTTTTCATTTTAGTTAAAAAAAAAAAAATATATATATATATATATATATTAATACATTTAATAAACATATTCATTATTTAAAACAAAGCATTTTTATGATTTATTTTAATATTTATAATTATATAATTTTACGTAATTTATATACTTTGCAATTAAATATAATTTTAAGCTTTTCAGGCAAATTTAAACAATAAAATAATTATGAAACACACAAAAAAAAAAAAAAAAATCATAAAATTTGAAACTGTTAATTAAAAAATATAAAATTAAATTACAACATAAAAACATCTGACCCAACCTGATATTTATGATATAATTTCAGTAGTAAAATAATTATGAAACACAAAACAATTCAACTGAAAACTGAAATGTGAAACTGTAAATAAAAAACTAAAATAGAAAAAAAAAATGCAAAAGAAAATTACAATATATATACAAAGTTCTGCCATGAAACTCTAGATGGCGCAAGCAATAATATTTCAGTAATAATGTTACAGTTACCATCCATAAAACAGCTCATTACTTAGTTACTTTTGATGACCCTTTCGTTGACCCTACTGATTTGAAATCCAATAATTCCTAGATTTATTTTCATAATTTTCATACTCACGCAGGCACATTATGTCACCATTGCAGCAGGCAAGCTTGGAATAAGGAAATTTTGCTATTACATTGATTTTGTCAGGAGAAAAGATGATCTGAACACTATTTTGGGCATGCCATTATTTGGCAATACATGGCATGCCCACCCACATATGTGTGATCCCGATATAAATTATATTACTATATTTTAAAATCTTTTTGGAAAACAAAACATTTTTCTTACAATCTTATGTGATTTCTTTTGATAAAATACATCATGAAATATAATCGTATATGGGTAACAGAGAATGCTACAATTAGCTTCAAGCTACACATGACAATTAATGAGATTAATACAACATTTTTACTTAAAAGTCAGTATCACTCACCATTGAGTGTTTGTAATAACTGCGATCTAATGTGGATTTTAGTCAAATGATGATACAAAAATATGTTGTTAGTAACATTTTAGAAGAATTTTAGCCAGAAAGTAATAAGTAATAATATTACTTTTGAAAGGAGTAACAAGTAACGAGTAATAAATTACATTTTTTGAGTAAAGAGTCCAACACATATAGGACACAGCTGGTTTCAGGATGTATCAGTAGCCAATGAGCTTGCATGCTCAACCTTCAAATACATCTAGCATTTGCCTTAGCAGTGCAGAATGCTTTCAGAAACCCTCCACCTTCCCCAGCTCCACCTGTATAGATCTGTAATTCATGTATGCTATATTGTACAGCAGCAGCATGTCTTACTTGCTCACAGCAGCGTGTTGTATTTGTATTGGCAGTAGCAAGTCCTGTACTTACTCTGCAGTAGCAGCGTAGCAGATTTATTCCACCAAGACCAAACATATCAACATTGTCATAAATCATTACCATGCCAAACACTCTGAGACTTGTCACGACAGAAATATATTTCTTTATATAGAAAATTCTAACTGAAAGGGCAAGGGTATTTGTTTCTGTGAGATATAAGAAAAGTAATAAATTAAGCTTAGAGGACAGTTGAATAATTGATGAGCAAATATTAATCTGAGGATGCTTTTCCAGCTGTATCCAATATTCTTTATTGGATCAGTGTAAAAAAAAATTGCTTTGCATTATAATAGTTTGAAATGTACATATAATATATATTATTACAATAATCTTACCCATTGGTAATGAGTTCTATTAAAACAAAATTTGCCCTGAATTCATTAAGCTTTGTGGGGATCCCTCTAAAACCACTTAGAGCTAATGCACATTACTGAGTCTTCTGTAGTACAGCAGTGTCTATACCAGTTCACATTTTATTATTGAGGGAGTCTATTCATCAGATGCACAGTGACTTGCACTTAAAATAGGCAATTTTCGGTCTATTATAAAGCATTATTGATAAAACGACAGTGCACCAGTGCCTCCAGAGAACATGTAGGGCTGGGAGAGGCAGTCTCAGTAAAAGAACATTAGTCTTTATCTCCGCTACATCTCTTCCCTTCTGTCACTGGGCTGAATACAAATCAAGACAGAAAGAAGTGTCCTGTCAAAGCGTGTGGTTAAATTTAGTTGACAGCAATGGTTTGAGATGATGTGCTGACGGTGCTAACTGAAGTAGACTGTCAATGTTTAGGTGAAGCCAAATGAGCTGGAGAATTCAATAGAAGAGAAAGTTGAGGAAGGGCAAAATGTAAAGACTTGCCTACTATTTAGACTGAAAGAAGTAAATCATTATGAAATCATTATTATAGATGGAATTTGAGCTGAATGAATTGCAATTTAATACAGTCACACATTTTAACAACAACAAAAAAAGTATAAACAGCATTTTTTTCTTATTTGTTTAGACATTGGATATTCTTTTAAATATCAATTAGTGTAAACATATCAAATATCAATATTGGTTATTTGTTAACAAGTTAATTTATATGCATATTATTTGTCTGTGTTTACGACAAATGACTCTTTCTCCAGGATACATCGTTACACCACTAGGTGGCACCAAGGAAGAGTCTTTATGAATGAGTCATTTAATTGTTAATTTAAACAAATCGTTGAATGCTGTTTCAGTCCAGAATGAAAGATGCGACAGTTTCCTCCAGAATGGTTCACGTTCTGGAGCCGGGGCCTGTTCTCAGCCAGGAGCCTGTCGCAAACCGGCCGCATGTTTTCACAGACTTGAGGAACAAACGGTCACGTAAATCTGGTACTTGTTGTTTACCTGACTATAACCAGTTTAAACCTTTTCCCAGTGTTTGGTGGAAAAGGGTGAGTCACTGAATCATTCTCTCAAGGATTTGCTCAAAAACATGAAAATGTATGTCTGCCAAATCAAAGCCATGCTTGCTCATGACATTGCTTAACCCTTAAAACCCTTAACCAAAAAAAAAAAAAAAAAAGGTGTCCTTTTAATGAAATAATTAAAATAATTGACGATACACAAATGTATTTAATATAGGTACATTTTAGTTTGTCTAAATAAAAAAAAACAAGTTAATAAAACTCAAAACAATGCAACAATTCAGATTACTTAAAATGTTTCATGAACTCAAAAGATAAGGAAAGTTTTAAATACTCATGAAAGTTAATTTGATTGAACTAATTTGTTTAATTTGAGTTTGCCCTACACAAACCAATTAATTATTTTGAGCATTAGGGTTTACAGTGTACAAAAAGTAAGTATAAAGAGCGTTATTTACCTGTATTCTAATGGTGCGTTCACACCAGACGCGAATGAAGCGTTAAGCGTGAGTGATTTACATGTTAAGTCAATGCAAAGACACGATAGACATCCTGCGGCGCGATTCGAGTGAACGACGTGGCGCAAATTGAGCGTTTCGGGCATTTGACGTGCGTAACGCGTGATTCCCACGAGTTGAAAAATCGGAACTTTGGCGAATATTCGCGCCGCATTAACCAATCAGGAGTTTGCTCTAGTAGTGACGTGATTACGACGTAGCGAGCGGAGGCAGAAATCCAAAACAACAATGGAGGACAAAATCATCGTCGCTGTATGTGGATACCCGGAACTATATGATACATCTTCGTACTTTTATAGAAACAGGAATAAAAAGGATCTTGCTTGGAAGAAAGTGAGTGAAGAGGTCGGACAATCTGGTAAGTTGTAAAAAATGCTCTTTACTCAATTTGAGCTATATATAAATACATATTGAGACTACAAGCTAGCTAAGGCCGGCAAATTGAGCTTATTCGCCGTATTTTACAACTACTTTCCCGCTGACGAGTTGATGTGTTTATTCAGAGGAAGTGTGCAGAAAGAAGTGGAAGAGTCTGAGGGACACATATTTAAAGGAGAGCCCCTCCCATGACGCGAATTCGCGTCTGTTGTGAAGTGAATTTCACGGGCGAATGAAGCGAATTTCACGCGGGAATGAAGCGAGTAAACTCAAAATGTTCAAGTGTCCAACTACCGCGAATAGCGCGATTTATTTGCGCAAGTCGCGTCTGTTGTGAACGCACAGTAAGTGTAAATAGTGATAGATGTTATTTACACTAAGTGAAAATAGCAATATTTTCTTTGCAGTAAGTGTGAATAGTTGTTAAATGCTATTTATACTTAGTGCAAATAGTGGCAGATGCTATTTGCACCTCAGTGTACTGTATAAAATAATAACAACATATTCAGTGTATATAATTATATTTATTAAAATGATAAATATATGCTGCCTTACTGGGACATTACTTTATCTAAAAAGCCCCTCTTACCCCTAACCCTACCCGATAAACACTTCATTCCCACTATTCCATACCTGTTAGGCACTTTATATCCACTTTTCAAATAGTTTTATTTTTATTTTATTTAAATTCAAATGGCAATTCTAGATACTGTTTGCTACCTCAATTCAAAATTAATTCTCTGAATTCTGAATGGCACACAGGTGAGGATGGGAGAGGACAGGTGGGAGAGGACATCTCTCACCCTAGGGGAGTCTCTGTGATTCAGGGGACCAAAAAATAAGCAATTGCTTATCAGGTACTGAAGGGAGCGAGGCCAGAGTCAAAGAAGGCTATTAACAAATGGATCTGATATAAAAGCAATTTTCAGTTCATTTGGACAGAAAACATGATAAAGACCCAAATCAATTGGCAAATAACAAAGTTTTCATTTCTAATCTTTTTTTTTTCTTTTTTGCAGAAAGTTTAAAAAGATCTTTTCCCCTTTATGCCTTTCATTCTCTTTGAATGATGTGAGTGAATAGGAGTCCCCAAATTTAGGCTTATTTTTTTTCCAATGGATGGAGCTCTTTTTCACTTTCCCAGGGAATCGGTTAGTCATTAATAAAACATGAGACAAGATAAGATTATAAGCATAGAATTACAATTTGCCAAAATGACTGAAACCTGATAAAACATTAAAACGAAGCACTTTATATTAGCATTATTTATGATTGCATTAGCATATGTCCTGAACAAAAATTCAATATCAAGGGTCAATCAGGTCATAGCAAGCAAATTGAAAGTTTTGGGGTCTTTTTGAGTACAGTGTTTCAGTTTTTATTAACATCCTTTGTGCTAACAGGCATTTGTCCAGCTTTATAATTATTTTTTAACCATTACTCCTAGAACTTTTATCCTCCCCAGGACGAACATGGGCATTTGCAGCATGTAGCAATTTATTACTTAAGACAAAGACTGGCCTGAAGTCTTTTATACTGATGGATGAATGCAAAAATGAATCTATGTAAAAATCTTTTGAACATGTATTCAGTATAGCTGACAACAATAGCTACATCATATTGTAAACAAATATATTTACAATTTACATCTAATTCATTTTATAACAAATCAGAATGATGCAATTCCTGCAAAAGTTTGGCAAAAATGAATCAGATTAAAAATCTCATTATTATGAGAGCACCAAAGCAGCAAGAAGGAAAAGATCATAATGATGTTATTATGAGAACTGTAGTGCCAGATCATAGCACAATTTACACCAAAGTACAGGGACTATAGAGACTGAACCCACAGTTCCTAATCAAAACACTTATTAACACAACAGCATTGCTTCGCAGATGGTCACATAAACACACTCTCAGATAAAAAAATATGCTATTTTCCCCAATAATATTTTTTCTTCATTGCTGTTATTTTTTTTAGAAATATATTTTCTATTTATTGAAATCATATTCTGTTAGACAAAAGATGCTGTACAGTAGTTTAAACAAGCCAAGATAACTTATATAACATCTTCATATCTTTTTTATACTTCTCAACATAATGTAAGACTTCGCCAGAAGCCATCTAGTTAAAATGAGTCAATTAGATTCGAGAACCAGAAAGAACTGTTGTATAAAAATGTATAATTGTTACTTTGTTTAAAGATGTCATATTATGATCTTTTACAGGATTTTGTTTTTTGGGTCTACTAAAATAGGTTTTCTTGCTTGCCTTGAATGTTCAAAAAATACATTATTTGTAAGTTTGCAGGCCCTTTTCATCCTCAAACAGCAGCATCTCACACTGAAGAAAATTGAAAAAGCATAATAGGTCCACTTTAAATTAAAAACTGTGCAAAATAAAAGTTGTGAAATATAATGCTCTGGAGGATTTAACAAAGCATGACGGCAAAGATAAAGCAATAGTTTCTGTCTCTAGCCTGCAGGTGTTTTTTTTTTTTTTTTTTTTTAATATAATGCACTTTTAATGGCATTCTCATAAGGGAAATGTTTCTGTAGTGACTTTTATCCTCATACCACCAAAAAGTTGCTCTCTTGAATTTCTCACCTCAGTTTCCCAGACTACTTTTTTGTAGAAAACCTTGGGAATAATTAGATTTGAATGACACAAATTATGGAAGTGAGATCATATTATATATTACATATTGACTAACCCTAACTCCGCCCTTAATCTTAACAAGGCGGATAAATATGGAAGCTTGTTTCCACCACAGAATTATATATATATATATATATATATATATATATATAAAACTGTGACAATTCTGACTTTGTTTCTTCTGACTTTTTCGTTACTTTTTCTGACATTTTTTTCTCTTGCAATTGTGAGATATATCTCACAATCTGACTTTTATTCTCAGAATTGGGACTTGTTTGTATCTTGCAGTTCTGAGAAATAAATTCAGAATTGCAGGATATAAATCTCAATTGTGAGAAAAAACAATCAGAATTGCAAATTTATATCTTGCAATTCTTACTTTTTTTTCTTAGGATTGTGAGATATAAACTTAGAATTGCAAGAAAAAAAGTCAGAATTATGACATAGAAACTAAATTCAGTTTGAGTGACAGACGACCGGATCAATCATAACGCTGAATCTGACATTTTGTCCGACAACAAGCAAACCAGACAGAAGGTTCAGAAACGTCAGTAGACTTGAAAAATAGTGTGCATTAAAACAACATACCTTCTGATGTTCATTCATGTTTATTTCATGCTATAACTAGTAGTAAAGAGAAAGAGATGATCGGTTCAGGTGCCGCTTAAATTTAGAAAACGGAGACTTTGTTTACATATACTCCCATTCTAAGAACAAAAAAATGTTTTCGCACAATTTGAGACTGAAATGACAAACAAACATACATACAAACAAACAATAAATAAATCTATATATCTTCTGAAGCTATTTGATAGCTTTGGGTGTCAGAATACAAGTGAACATTATGTCAATTAAAATCATTTAAAAACAAATACACATTTTGTGTTCCACAGAAGACAGAAAACTGTAACCTAATGGAACCCTTTAAAATGAGCTTAATCTGACACCGGTGTATGATTTGTTGGTAAAGAATGTCCCCTCATGAGTGTGTGTTGGCACACAGTGATTTAAGTGATCCTTGAAGAAATGCTTGACATTCAAACAAACACAGAGAGCAAAGAGAGAAGAGATACTGTGAGAGGTGGAATACAGAATACATTTGTGAAAACCTTGGGCCTTCTTATGGTAATACACACTGAGATACCTTGATCTGTGTGGTGTGTTTGTAATAATGGGCTTCGGTGAAGAGAGTGCTTCTCAAAGGGCCTTGTCCTCTACACAAGGGTCTGTGTTCTCCTCATGCAATACTTACAATTTAATCATGAGCTGATGCTACCACTATGATCCTCGCTAATGAGAACACTGATTATTCAAACAAAATTCAGAAAAAAGAGAAAAAAACACAGATGCAGCACACAGAGCCTTAATGAATACAAACACAAGCTGTTAATTCTGTCTCCTACCCGTGTTTGACTAACAATGTTCAGATCTATGAGACAGATGGAGAAATGTGGGGGTCAGAGTACTGTCTGTTTGATAAACCCCTCAGCTTGTAAAAAAAAAAAAAAAAAAAAATCACAAGAAGCTTTTGAAAACTGGTTGAAATGCACGCTTCGACAAGATTTTTGATCTCTTAAGCTTACATTTAAAAATGTTAGTGCTGTTTCAAGTAAGCTAGTAAGCTGCCTTGCTCCCTACATAGGCAGCTGCATTCAGTGGCAACTACTGAAATGGATCCTCATTAGTGACTTTGAACGCTCTACACGGGCAGCAACTCAATTATTATATTATGCACTCAGAATGTGACTCAGGGGAATAGGCATAAATATACTGTACATAGCGTGCATGAATTTTTGGTAAAATAATCTAGTTTTAAAACTAATTTTATCACTACTTTTTTGCATTCGATGGAGCATATTATCTATAACAATAATATATACAATTAACATTTCTTTTTTTGTTATCACAGTGTATAATGGCATATCAAAATATCTTCTTTTGAAATAATACTATGAGGGTGAATAAATAATGATAGAATTTGAAGTTGCCTGCCTTTTGAAACAGACAAAAGGTGAAATAAAGCATCAAAGATAAGCCAAACATTCCAGGAAAGCACATGCATCGTCTGTCATATTATCTATTAAGGCAGTTCTTTCCTCAGACAGAATCAAATGGATGTTAGAGACCATGGAGCATTGTAATACATTATTATATTTCACTGATGCATTCATGCTTATAAAGGTGTCTCTCTGGGGTTTAAAGTGCATTCTTTTAAAAGATGCATTTTCTGTATTTTGCTGAGTTTAAGAACAGTCTTATATCACTAATAAAGGCTGTGCTTCATGATCTGACATTGTTTTAGAATGTGTTGTTTGACTAAGAATAATACGTACATATTACAGAGGTTTTTACTATTGAATTTGTCACATAACAGCATAATATTTCTATAGCTTGGGTGTTCAAAATCTAACAAATGCCTTTACTGTTTGTGTTTTCAGGTCTGGAAGGGAAAGGAAAGGAAAGGAAAGGAAAGAGGGAAAGGACGAAAGGACAGGAAAGAGGGAAAGGACGAAAGGACAGGAAAGAGGGAAAGGATGAAAGGACAGGAAAGAGGGAAAGGACGAAAGGACAGGAAAGAGGGAAAGGATGAAAGGACAGGAAAGGAAAGGAAAGGAAAGAGGGAAAGGACGACAGGACAGGAAAGGAAAGGAAAGAGGGAAAGGACAGGAAAAGAAAAAAGAAAAGAAAAGAAAAGAAAAGAAAAGAAAAGAAAAGAAAAGAAAAGAAAAGAAAAGAAAAGGCAGGAAAGGAAAGGAAAGGAAAGGACAGGACAGGAAAGGACAGGAAAAGAAAAAAGAAAAGAAAAGAAAAGAAAAGAAAAGAAAAGAAAAGAAAAGAAAAGGCAGGACAAGACAGGACAGGAAAGGAAAGGAAAGGAAAGGACAGGACAGGACAGGACATGGCAGGGTTGGAAAGGAAAGGAAAGGAAAGTGGGAAAGAAAAGAAAAGAAAAGAAAAGAAAAGGAAAGGAAAGGAAAGGAAAGGAAAGGAAAGGAAAGGACAGGAAAGGAAAGGAAAGGACAGGACAGGAAAGGAAAGGAAAGGACATGGAAAGGAAAGGAAAGGAAAGGAAAGGAAAAAACAAAGAAATTAAATTACAGCCTAAATTCATTAAATTAAGCCTAAAATCTAATGGTTTATTAAGAGCTTCCCATATGGTGCATTAGTATACTAAGAGCTCTGAAATCACTCAGCATGGACTACTGATATATTATGTTGGCTTCATTAAATTCAATATTCCCAGATTTATTCAAGTGTACATCCACATTTTACACATTAATATTTCCCAGGCTGCAGCAGCAATCAATTATTAGAAGATTAGCACAGATATTTCAGTGTCTTTATTTTCTGCCAACTGTTGTTTACCATGGAAATGTCAGTCTTATCATATCTGCATAAGTCCCAGGTGTAAATATGTAAGCTTCACACCTGGGTTGAAAATCAAAATAGCGTTAGTAAATAAGCAGCAATGATAATTAATCTTTTCGCCTTGGCATTCTCAACCATCCAAACTGCATCAGATCAGAGCAAGGGCCCAGTATCGCCACACTCAAGGAGATTTTCCAGAACATTCTGGTTATTATTGGACATGGAGATAATGGTAGAATGATCTAAATCATGCAGGCAAACAAATTATGAGTGCTCAGGAAACAGCAGGATTTTAAATGGTGCTAATTTTGATGAATTATGAACGCGGTGTGCCTTTAAATGGGCCAGCTGTAAGAGCGAGGAACAGATGGCTTGTGACAAACTAAATGCCCGAGTTTGGACCATTAGTGGTGAGGAACTCAGATAAATGTGCTGCATGTGAAACCCCTCAACCTTTCAAATGCTATTTAGAAACCCGTGAGCTTGTCGTATTAGTGTCAGGAATGTAGGAATCATTTTTAATAAACCTAGTCTGACAAAGTTTGGATCGATTGAATACCGGGGATCTCATTTGTTGGGTCCCAAATAAGCCTATTCTGATTAGAAACATCAAAGTAGATTTCTGAAGGATCATTTGACAATGAAAACTGGAGTAATGATGCTGAAAATTCAGCTTTTCCATCACAGAAATAAATTACATTTTAAAAGATATTAAAATAGAAAACAGTTCTTTTAAATTGTAATAATATTTCACAATGTTACTGTTTTTACTGGATTTTTGATTAAATAAGTGCAGTCTTGGTGAGCATAAGTTCTTTCAAAAGCATTTAAAAAATATTCTATACTTTTAGTGTATAGCTTTTAAAAAGAAGGACATTGAAAAAATGTTTTACTGTCACATTAGATAAAAGCATCTGCTTAATGATGTAATGAACAAACCATGCAAGATAGAAAATATTAACACAAAAAGGAAATATGGTCCATACCATTGAATTGTGCATTGAATTGATGCCTGATGACAGCAAGAAACCATTAAAATTGAAGGACATTTTTTTGTGTGTGTTTGTTTACTTTTGATGTCGTGTTGAGTCACCACATGATTTCCAATGTAAAACATAGCTATTTCTTAAATTGTATTCTGGGAAGCACAGAACATGTCTGACACATCGTTTATATAGATCTACAGAATAGAGGTGATTTACCTGTTGTGGCTTTTAAATCATGTACGTGTATATCTTGAGGGTTCCTGCCATTTCAAACTGTGAAACACTAATTTTCCTTCTCCTTTCTGCCAGAGGAACGTAGCATGAGGTCAACCTTCAGTATCCTTACTTCTTATCAATATCTTCTTCCTGCTATACTTAATTTGCAAAAATATACACAGATTTAATTTGCATTTCTTGTCCACATTTGAAGCAGGAGTGAAACGCCTTTTCTTATTTATAGATCACAACAGTGTTATAGTTGTATTGAGAAATCAGTCTCCACCTAGTGCCATATGACCTACAGTAACTTGCAAATTGTCCATCTATACTAATTGTATTTCTAACCCAACCAAATATGATTGTCCTATATGCAAGATTCCTATATGCAACTGTGCAGAAAAATCAACATCAGCTTTAAATGAATAAAGTACCACTCTTTAACCATTTGACATTTACATTTAATTATTTAGCAGATGCTTTTGTCCAAAGCGACTTACAAATGAGGAGAACAATGCTGTGACTAATGAATATTTAAGATTATCAATGACACAGTAATCTAATAAAACATTACTAGGCATTTAAGATTGATGTACAATATAAGCAATCTTTAGAACAGCATACTCATACTACTCTATAGAGAATGTAGCATCTATACTGTGCAGAGTATGCAAATTATCTTTATAATACACTGTAAAGAGATTGCTGTAAATTTTACTGTAACTTAATGGTAGCTGAATGTACAGTTTCTGTACTTGCATTTACAGTATTATTATCGTAATGTCATTTACAGTATTAGTACTGTTGAGTTTATTTTCATTTATTTAAAAAACTGAGTTGGACCAACACAATTACATTGGCCCAAATTGAGTTGGACCAACTGAATTAAATTGAGTTGGTCCAACTCAGTTTGGGCCATTTAAATTGAGCTGGACCAATTCAGTTTTGGCTAATTTTATTGAGTTGGCCCAACTCAATTTGGGCCAGTGTTATTAAGTTGATCTAACTCAATTTGGGCCAATTAATCGACATGTAGTTGCAAAGTTACTTATAGTTAGTAGAATGTCTAAAGTGGACCATCAAAATAAAGTGTAACAGTACAGAGTAGGCTACTTTTGCATTTTTTGATCTGCATATCTGTGCATATCTTCCCTTTTTAAATTCTGTGCCATTCTCTTGGCCATTTGGGCATTTTACAACCTCTTGCTTCCATTTTAAAAGATTTCACAGTTTGTAATTTCACAGCCTCTCTGCTCTATTCATTTATTTGAATAACCTGTTTGCTCATAATTCTGGAATCTCATAAAACTGAAGTGGTGTAGTCAGGCCGTACCACATATTTGCCTGATAAACCGAATCGCTGCATGTGAGTTCATTATAAGTTCCAGTATGAAACATATAGACAAAGTCACTGTAAATTGTCTAAATAGTGTCTGATTTTATAAACATACGATTAATGTGGCAGAAATCAGCCTATTCAGATTGGGCTTCCCTTAAATATTCAGTCCTAAGGATTTTACTATCTGAGTGGTGTAAAACTTTTACTTTAGAAATGTGTAGAGAATTAAAAATTCATGTGGATGTCACAAACACATCTGACCCAACAGATTTCTCAGCTCCTCCCACTCATTCCCAGTCTTCAGAATTCTAATCACCTGTCACAACTTATCATGGATTACTATAAATCCTGATCCCACTATCACATTGTTGTCTGGTCTTGTCACAAACTACAGTGAATGACTTACCTGACTCACTTACCTGTGTTCCTGTTGACAAGTTGTTGTTATCTTCAGACTTTCTATAATTTCTCTCTATAATTCAAATCATGTAAACTGTTAGGCTGCATAGATTAGGTCAGCCGGAACTGGGAACACTTCCCATAACACCTGATGTACTCGCTACATCATAAGAAGAATGGCGTCTAAGCTAATATTAGTCTCTCTCTGTTTATCCCGAGGTTTGCCGCAGCCTGCCAGATCCAGGCCTACCCAGATGAGATGAAGGACCTGCATCTAGACATGATGATAACGCAGCCCTGACGTTTCAACAAATCAATCCCATGTGAAGGCCCATTTCTCTTTTCTTTCCCTATGTACAGATAAAACGTTGTCAAAATTATTCCAGTTCACATAGATCTGTGGACACAACTAATTTTTCTGTACTATGCGGACCAGTAAAGTAATTTGGCAAATATCACTTAAAAAAAAAAAAAAAAGACCAAGCTTCTGCCACATACACACTCAAACACGCAAACCTATAGTCTAAACACATAAATGAACGGCAAGAATGCATTAAAGCTATTCGGTTTTCAGTAGGAAAGGTGTCATTTAAGCAGCCCCTAAAGTAATAACTAACAATTTTTACAACGGAAGTGATTCAATCAAAAACCAACTTTAGCTCGATAAGAATTTTCCTATTGTCACTGTGAAGCTGCTTTGAAACAATATGTATTGTGAAAAGCGCTATATAAATGAAGATGACTTGACTTGACTTGACTTTCTTCCTCTTCATTCCCGAAACCTGCAAGGAAATCAAAGATTATTATTATAATACTATTATAACATGCTAAGTTAACCTGTTGAATTTCACACTTTGCCTTACATTCCTTTGTATATTGTTCCTAAAGATATCTTCAATAAAGTCCATTTCCGATTCATTCCTTGTGCCTGTTCTCCCCTAGGAAAGCATACCTCCAAGACTGAACCTTTTTTCAAAGTCATATTTTGTATGACCTTTGGTTATGAATCAGTGTATTAGTGTAAATAGAACTGAATTCCATTTGTATTACAATGTTTTACAGCAGAGAACGTTGTTTACATCATTAACATATACATGCAGAGTCGATTTATTTTTATAAAAGGTTTGTGAATAGAGGGCTATTGCAAAATGGCTATTTTAAAAGTATAATTTAACAATATCACATTCAGAATAAGATGTTTCACCTTTTGTTTCATATAGTATGCCATTAGGCTGTATGGTAATACATAACATAGCGATACCAAATATAAATGGGTGTAATAAAATATAAAAATATTAATAGTAATACATTTCTACAAGTTCTTGGATGTATGAGGAAGGAGAAATGGGATTTGCCAACACTTGTCTTGGCACTTTAATCATGGTTTTATTTACAGTGGGTCACATCATATAGTATATAAGATCAGATTTATAACCATTATGTGGTGACACATTTATGTGGCCCAGTGTAAATGAAGTGTGCATTCCCTATCGGATAGCAACCTGTTAAAATAAAACACACAAAGTGACCAAGTTTAAATACCCCACACACTACAAGATTATCGGGCCAATTTTGGGTCCAGTTCTCCTCTTCCAACAATCCTAGGTAAAGTCCTGATTATCTTGATGAAGATTATTTCCTGTGGTGTAAGGTATGTTAAGAATACTCAAATCTGCTTGGAAGAATGTCAGAGCCACAACAATATCAAATCCAAAATGTTGAATATTTACGATCAGAAATCCTCTAGAAATATATCTCTGATTGTGTTCATCTGAAAGAAAATAATCATATACACCTAGGATGGCTTGGAGGTGAGGGAGAATTTCCCTCATTTAATCATGGGATAACTTTCATTTTTGGGTGAACTATCCTTTTAAGGTAACCAAGAAAAACTGCATAGAGGAATCACACTTTTTGAGAATGACTGGTACTGACCTAAGTTATGAAAGATGCTGCTGGCAAGATGTTTTACAGTGTTGCATCAGCTAAACAATTAACATCCAAATTAAAAAATATTACATTCCAATGAGAAGACTGTATGCATGTCCTTCCACTGACAGATAAATGAATAAATATGGCATCACCCTGACTAAGGTTTATGAAGCTTCCTTCTCCATGCTCTTAATTCGCTCCTCATCAGTCAGTCTGATTTGTCCCTGAGGCCTGGTAGAATTGGGCGAATAAGTCACCGGAGCAGCCTGTAATGCATTCTATTAATTACTAAGATTCATGAATTGGGAAAACAAGAAAAGGGGGGATTGCTAGTCCTTTTTCAATTAGATTGTTTCTCTACTCTGGAAAATTGAGTGCTTGATTTACACAAATGAAAGCCAACAAACAAATTATTAGATTTTTCCCTCTCCTTTCAGTGTGTGAGCTGCATAATCTAAGACGGGTTCCATTACAAGTAATAGAAGGCATTTGTAATGGAATCTCATTTTAGAAACAAAACAAAAGGTAAAGTTGGTAATAAAATCAACAAATACTGTTTGTTTTACAAACAAAGAATAATCATATTTTCCACCTCTTTCATGGGAAATGTCACTTTATGTACGTAGTAAGACATTATTCTAACTCATGGGTCAAGGGTCAGAGTCTCCATCTGAGTTTAGGGTCCAATTATTAGCATGCATATTACTAGGATATTGGCTGTTTAAGGTCTACAGAGGCATCAAAGTGATTTTAGTAAAGGAAAAACCTCATTGACCCACACTTTTTTAAAAGTTTAACGTTAAGAGCAAAACATTCTGAACTCATTTGTTCAATGGCTTTTCCCAGTGGAGGAATCTTTTCTTACGCTTTAAGCCTAATATTAAAAACATCCATGTCCTACATTAATAGGCACTGTAGGTCATCCCCATTTATCAGGTTTATGGTAATGGTATTCAATGGCATGTCTGCCAGCGTTGTAATTCAGAAGTTCAGACTCTGAAGCACACATTAAATCAGATTGTTGAATGTAACCCTCTATTATTATTAAAACATGGGCTTTAGGCATTGAAGGCTATACTGCAGTTTTGCTTTAAACACTGTAGTCCTCAAGTAAGGAGGTCTATTTGTTTCCATGACACCAAACAGTCTAAATTCACTTCCATTGTTGTTTGTTCAATCCAAAAAGGTTCAAAAGCCTCAATATACCTATTTGCATAGTGATGACTGTTGCCTTTCATAAGTGGCATGTTCTAGTTTTCTCTACCTGGTGTAGGTCTGTTGTGACCATATCATTTTTACTCAAAAAAAAAAAAAAAAAAAAAAAAAAAAATCAAAGTCTGAAGGACAAACTTGTCATTGATTGTTCAGCCACATGCAGTTGCTGTTCTGAGGGAGGAAAGATGTTCTATGGTGAGTTACATAATACCAAACTTTATTTCAAAACACTTTAATAAAATTACACAATCTGAGCTGACAGCTTTTTCTTCACAGTAGACAGAATCTAATTTTAGAGAGACAGATGGGATATTAGCTAACAGTAAACAGAAGCTAGGAGGATGTTTCATAAAGAGGTAATAAACGTGTGTCATAACCAAAGATAAACAGGTCATATACTGCATTGCTGATGAAGCAAATATGAACATCACCATGCAAGCTGAAAGCAATTCAAAATGCAATTCATGATTTATGATAGACTGGAATGGTTGCATAACAACACTATGACAAAGCCAAGAGACACTAAAACCAACCAGATCAACCAGGTCATGTGACATGCGTTTCCAGTCGTGTAGTGTAGATGGAGATCGTTTCTGAAACTCTGTGGAAATGCCAGTGTAGATGAGGAACTTTTCATTTTAAAATGCCATTTTAAAACGGAAACACACTAGTGTAAATGGGGCTTTATAGAATAAACATCCGAATAGTCACAGTTCCGACAACAGTGACATCTTTTCCCATGTATTTTTCTCATTCGTTTTCTCTACAGGTACTTCAATTCAAAATTCTTCAGTAAAGAATTTTAGGCCAAGAAACAACCAAAATACATACACTTCTGAATAACTTTTTTGTTTGTTTTTTAAAGGTTGTTGAAAGAAGTCTTTAATGCTCACCAAGGTAGCATTTGAAAAAAAAAAAAAAAAAGTTAAAAAAGAAATACTGTGAAATTTTAATTTAAAAGAACTGTTTTCCATTTTAATATATTTTATAAAGTAATTGATTCCTGTGATCAAAACTGAATTTTCAGCATCATTACTCCAGTCTTCAGTGTCACATGATCCTTCAGAAATCATTCTAATACGCTGATCTGCTGCACAGAGACATCAATAATCAACATATGAATCTCAACAATGGTGACAATCAACAAAGCTTTTTTGTAACATTGTGAGTTGATCTGATTTTTTTTTTTTTTTTTTTTGTCGTCACCATTGTTGAGATTCATACGCTGATTCTTGATGTCTGTGTGAGCCTGCATGACCTTGACACAACATTTTCTGTATAATGATTTAATAAAATTGTTTGTAGTATCACAGCACTGCAGTAGTATTGGTATGTGAAATTACAACAAATATTAAACAATTCAGTCAGAGACCAGACTCTGGTATCAGTGAATCAGGCCACATTACGATGACTAAACCATCACTTAAAAAGTGACCGACATCATCTGATCTGAGTTTTTTTTTTTTTTTTTTTTTTTTTGTTTGCTATAACAAACGTGTATCAGAAACAAACAGTTAAAGCAGTCAGAGAAATGCTAATGTTAAAGAGTCAAGGGTCAAGAGCCCAACTAAAGCAAACACTGACCACCAGAATGGTGACTTAAAACTTTATTATTTTATTCATATATCATATATCAAATAAAACATCAACATCTAAACCTCTGTTAATTCTCAATAAGAACTTTAATATGAAATAAACATTGGTGTTGTACTGCGTGTTGCTTTAATTCAGAGGCAGTAACATATAGTTACATTAATTCATTCATGTGTGCTCTTTCTGGTTAAATACAAGAGATTCATATTTTACAGTGAATGTGTTTTGTTAGCAACAATTCAGGATATGTGTGTAAAACAACAGTGTTTTTCTGTAGAAAAATTGTAATGAAAATTTCTGTTAAAGTTTTTTACACTTTATTTAAATTAGAATATTTTACTTTAATTTTAAGGTTTTTGTTTGGCAGCGTAGCTGACAGTCATTGACTATTTTTTTACAATTTAGTTTTTTACAGTGTAGAATTGTAAATTACAATTCCTTTTCTCTTATGGCTTGAACAGAAGCATATACCATCAATTATGAGAACACCGAGTTGCTGTTTAAGTTTCAGTAATCAATAATGATTCTAGTTGTTAATTAATCCCTACTCTCACTAAAATATCATGGAGATGTCGACCTACTGATGTCATGAAGTATAAAGTATAAAGCTTGATTGTAAAGATAACTATGAGGTCTCTCAGCTCCCTCTAGCCCTCCTGTATTTTGAACACAGCATATAGAAAGAAAATTTCAAGGTTTCTTGGAAAAGAAATGTGATTCAAGGTTGAGATATTCATGTTTCATGATTTTGTTCACGTTTTGTGTGGAGCTGGATCACACAAACTATTTCTGATTCTCAATAATCCTCTGCTCTAATCTTTCTTGAAAAAGAGATGCATTTAGGTCTGTAAGAAGGAGCACGGCCCTGATAAGACATTCAAATTCAAATAAGCCTCATGAGCAGGTAGAGACGGAGGGTTTCACAGGAATACATAGGCTGCTGATTCAAATCACATACAGAGCGGTATGCCAACAAATCTCTTTGGATGTCTTTGGGTGAACTTCTCAAAAAAATAAAGGTATAATTTAAAACAAGAAGCACTTTTCAAATCAAATCAAAATCCAGAAGGCCCTCAAGGGCCCAAAAGATGAGAAAATCAGCAATGGACATAATTGCTCAGGATTACAAAGATGTGAATTGAACCTAGTGATGTAGTAAACATTCCTCTAGGCATCATATGTCTCCTCTTCGTATGAGAATATTATAGAAACAGCCTAGGCATTTATTTAGCCATATATGGCAGTTTCAGTAACATAAACATGCAGTAATTTTTCTAGTGTAAACAAGTACAACGTTTTATTAAAAGGCCATGTTTGAATCTTGTTTATTGTATGTGTGCATGTCCCTGGGAAGTACATGGAAATAAATAGACAATTTCATTTTAGATGAAAAGTTCTTATCAGACATAAATGGCTCTCTATTATCAAAAGAGCCAGCCAATGACAAAGAAGAGTGCTGTGGGAAAAGTCTTTGAAATTCGCTCTCTGTTTTCAATAAACCATATGTAGTCTAAATTAGACACAAAATGATTTTTTGATATCTTTTTCAATGTATCTGGAAATATATCAATTTTCAGTCCCAGTTTCTCTCTCTCTCTCTCTTTCCCTCTGGAGACCCAGAGTAGAGAATAATCTGAAGAAGAAGAAATATCACAAATCAAAGAAAGGATGAGAAAAAAAGATGAAAATATGAGATATAGTCTTACTGTGTCTCAAGCTTGGCAGATAAGGTAAGGACGTGCTTTCTCCTCACTTCTCTTCCATCTTTTTATTCTGCTTGCATCATATTGATGTCTGATTGCTGACATTACTTCAGACGGATCTTCAGACGGTTGTACTCAAAGAGTGTAAGAAAGAAAATACAACAATAAAAATTTAAAAACAGTATGAAATGGCTTGGCAAGTGCAGTTTTGTTTCTTGTGATGTTTTTGGTGTATTTCTTACTGAAACAGGAAGTTTTGAAGGGAAATACAGTATCTAAAGGCCCCCCTTTTAAAATACACTGTAAAAAACCCAGTCATTTTACAGAAAATAAAACTGGTTGCTCTTTTCTGCTGAATTAACCATATAAGAGAGCGTATAAGAGAGCTGTTAACCAATTGACAGGTTTTTGCTGTTGCATTGTCAGCCTTTTATAGTTAAAAGTACAATCTTTTTTTTTTACAGTGTAGCCAACAGGCTTTAATTACATTACAGTCATTAATCATGATTTGCTACTTGGCTAGTCAATTGCATAGGTATTAAAGGAAGGGACATTCTTATTGTAGAGAGCATCTGATTGGACAAAAATCTGTGTAGTGCAGGATGAGTCATCAGTGTTTCTGTTTTGTATTTCTGGAAGATAAACGTTGAATTAAAATCTGTATATCAACTAAAAGTAGGGATGTAACGATGTAACTTTACAGGCGCGAGAGCAGCGAGCAAGTTGAAGTCAAGCGTCAAGCGTAGCAGCGCTAATGTTGAGGACGACCCATCCTCATTCAAATGGCAGGTTTGGCAGCATTTACAAAGACTAAAATTTAAAGCGTTGAGGTTCAGATACCGCAAGATGATGTTAATATACACTAATAGCACACTGATATCAGTCGGCGACGAATGTGAGAGCCACGGAGATCTGTGTTTTCGTGGCAAAAGGTAAGGTGGTTTTCCGTCGTAGGAAGTTAATTCCGATCTGCGTCATTTAACGTTAGAAAAAGGATGTATTCCACAGACTGAAGGAGAAAGCTGTGCTTGTGCAGGTATTGTATTTATTGTACTCTTTCTAAATGTGTACATAGAATTTTGGTAACACTTTACAATAAGGTTCATTAGTTAAATCAAAATTTAAGTTTTTTAGCTTTTAGTATGAATATGTTAGCCATAATGTTATGAATAAGCTGGTGTGTTCCAAAACAATGACAAAATTCGCATTTAGGAGATATAAGCATTCAAAACTTACAGTCTCTCACTTCCGCTAAAAATGGATTATGGATTTTCATGACATCACATCGCACTTCGGCTTCTCATCAAATCTTCTGTCCAATCAAATGCTCTCTAGAATCTGTAGTCCTGCCCCCTCCTACACTATCAACAGACACTTAAGCTGAGGCTGAAATCGGTCATTTGTTCACACATTTACTAGTTTCTACATGGTAAAGTGCACATAGTGCACTAGTGGATAGGGAACGATTCAGACAGCATAAATATGCTTTCCATAGACGCGAATGAAGTCCGCTTTTGCGTTAGTATAACGTGAACCGATACAGCGCGAGCAAAGTCTGCTATGGCCCAGGAAGTGAGAGCACAGAGCGGATCATATCCGCGAAAGTTGGCTCAGACCACGAAAGGTATTAATGCTTTATTTTAAAGTGATATAGAGGAGATTAGAAGGATAAACGGATAGATAGTAAAAGAAAACAGAGGTTTTACTGAGTTTAATGGCTCTGGCCGAGCTATAAACGGGAACGCTATTGGCTATTTTAAAAAGGGCGGGGCTGATTGATGTATCGCCCGGTCTTCCTGTTTCAGTTGAAATCACGTCAACACATTAGGCCTTTAACTACTTTAGCTAACATGAACTAAGGATGACCAATACTTTTACAGCAATTATTAGTCTTAGTAGCATTTACTAATACATTATTAAAATCAAAAGTTGCATTTGTTAACATTAGTTAACGCACTGTGAACTAACATGAACATTTGTATTTTTATTAACAAACATTAAGCAAAGATTAATAAATACTGCAGCAAATGTATAAATTTAAGAAATATATGCATGTATAAATAGAAATATATATTTATATATATTTTATATTACATATAAATATAAAAATTATAGCAAATATTAAAATATTGCCTTTATAACAATGTGGAACCTCTGTCACTGTTGTACTTAGAAATAATAAAAGACACTTTTTCATTTACAATTTGTCCTAAATTTCATTTTGTTAAAAACAGTATCATAAATCGTATAGAATTGTGAGTTGAGTGAATCATTACATCCCTAACTAACATTTAGGAGTACATAGCAGGGGTTTTCAAACTATGGTTTGGGAAAAGAGTGCTAACAATTCCTTAAATTCCTTAAATTCAAATTTAATTTGATTTCACATAGCACACAACCACAGTAAGTAGATCTTTATGTATAAGGTTTTTTAAGTAAATATTATTGGCTGAGAGCAGGCAAGACCAAACGATCAGGTCAGACCAACACATGCGTTCAGTAAGTCAGGGTAAGTGCTGGATGCTAGAGAGCACAGCATGACATTCAATCTGTTCTGTCTCCAGCTCCAGGGGAGTAACTGCCTCAGTAAATAAATGTCTGAACATTGCTTGAGTGCCACGACTTTCCAGCCACATGGGGACCACCAATGACTTCTCATTCTCCAAACCAGCATGAGAAATAGAATATTATTGCCATCTAAAAATACTTCTGTCCAGTGAAAATTAATTAAGAGATTCTGTCAACTGTTTTCTGCAGGAAGTGAGCTGTGCTGATATTTTCAAAGAGGTGTTAATGGTGTTGCACTTCATCTACTTTTAACCGACATGATGCTGCTGAGGTAATAAAAGTTAATTGCCCCCCCAAACAAATCTGAAATGGAAATTTTACTCAGGCAAACAGTTCTCATAACTTGTGCAGTAAAGTTATAAGGTACATTGGTGAAATTGTCTTGTCTGATGAATGTAAACGCAATGATGTGAGGCATGATAAAAAAAAGAAAATGTTTGTTCACATCCATTATTTATGTTTCAGAGTCCTTATGTTTGATGTAGTGTGGAAACTCACCATGTAAAGAAGATCTGGAAGATTCCCTGCTGAATAGACCAGCACAAACTCCCTTTGCAGAGTTAATTATCTTTTTAAGCCTCATTCCTTCTGTTTCACATTGTTTTATAGATAAGATAAATTACAACACTGTGTGGAAATGGCAAAAAAGTGCTATTAAATGAGTTGTGGTGAAATGTGTTCTATATCATTAAAAAATCTTCACGCCACCCCATATGCTCCGGATTACATCACCGTTTAAAGAGCACGTCCTCACATTCTTGGTCATTTACTCAACTCAGTGGTGCCTGTGGTTAAATGCCAGGTAAACAGATGGTGCACCAGAGAAATATGAGTGTCACACAGTTATGCCTTGACATGTGTTTGCCAAGATTAAATGTTTCTGAGAGAATCTTCACAATGCTAACAACAGCCTCAAAGCTTTACACAGCAACTAAAGAGGCGAAGCTCAATGCAATGTAAAGGAAACAATGCAACAATGCTGTGAGAACTGTGAAGCACTCACAATTTTCTTGCAATTGTGAGTTTCCTCGCAATTCTGACTTCACGAGTTCACATTTACAAATAATTAAATACAGTAAAAGTTATGCGTTTTTGGCATGCTGTCCGGGAGGAGGGCTCTGAGCTCAGAAATTTTGGCCCGAACCCAGAGTACTCCCCCCAGTTGTGGTAAAAGTAGATAAAACTGAAGTGAGGAGATGGGGTGGAGGAGGAATACTGATGAACCGTCAGACGAACAGAGAAAGTCTGCAGTATTTATACCTCTTGTCACTGGTTTGCGTTGATTAACTGAATGCTCTCCACCTGAGCTAATTAGGTTAATTATCTGAACCTGTTCCTCCCAAACTTTGTTAATAAAACATCATTCGTTTTCTCAGAATTGTGAGGTATAAACTTGCAATTCTGAGAAATGGTCATTATTGCGAGACAAACTGAGTTTATATCTCACAATTCTGACCTTATAACATGTAATTGTGAGTTTATTTCTCACAATTCTGAAAAGTCCGAATTTTAAACTCGAGTCGCAACTGCAAGAAAAAAAGTCAAAACTGCGAGAAAAAATTCAGAAATGTGAGTTAAATCGTAAATTTTTTTTAATTCTAAGGCAGAAACTTCCATACAGTTTCAGGACTTAGACACAAGTTTAACTTGTGACATGGTGCTCAGTTCGAAAACACAAGTTTGAGTCTTATCTCCTAAAATGAAGGATTTAGGAATCAAATGACTTTTTAGTTGAACAACATCAGAATTTCTTGATAAAATGGTGGATGTTTTCAAGTATTTAGCATAAAGTAGCTAATTTGATGACTGTATTTGCACCATATAAATATCACTGTTTTGAAGGAATATTTCTGCATAATTGAGAAAAAAATTAGTTGATTATGGTTCCAACGAACACAATTTCCTTTACAGCCCTTTTAAACTTAGAATTATAATTCAAATCCAAATAACCAATAATATTTTATGTTTTTAAAGTTTTTTTTTAAAGTTTTTTTTTTTAGAATAACATTATACAAAAAAATCATTTTATCAGTAAATGGACTAATATTAGACCCTTAATAAAAACCTAAAAACCTGATGTACTTAAATACTGCACATTAAAGTAGCAATTTCAGGTTAATTTTGAATTGGATATAACTGAAAATGACTTGCGGTTCACTGATTAAGTGTCTGGGTGTCTGAATCAAACTGCTAGTTCAATGCCGTTTTGAGAATCGTTTCAACTGACTCATTAAAAATAATTCATAAAAGTCATTTGTATGTGAATTGAACAGCACTGGCACTGACTCTGATGAGATGACATCTGATAAATCACATACTGACACACAAAAAGCTTTCCCGACATTCAGTGGTGACTAGATTTTAAATTATTGTTGAATATTTTTCATTTTTTGCCACATTTGTGACAACTTTAATTGCAGTCTGGAACCAAGTTCTTTCCTGTCACTGTTGACAGTATCTGTGTTCAAGAACACCAGTTGCTCATTCTGTTGCATGCAAACTAAATTTCAAATGGGTAATTAATACAAAGGTTTGTTGCTGACATATCTTTGGTGCTCTTTATCCAGTGCCTGGGGCTGAATAAAGTACTTCTGAAACCTGGAGATGCTGCTGGAACAACTGGACTGTCAGACCTAACTGGAGAAGATACGCATGTCCTATGAATAGAGTCGACGGAGGAGTGTTAGTATCAAAGGTATATTGACATGAAAAGGCAGCGATGAAAAATTAAACATGATAGGAACCAAAGAATTTAAGATGAAAGTATGCAATACAGGTCCATGCTGAGAAGTAAAAGCACCCCCAATGACTTCAGATGGCTGCTCCTCTGAATTGCAAGTGAAATAATTTATTTTTCGAATTTTACTTAAAACCTCTCCCAGCTTACAGGCCGTTAGTGGCCATCTTGAAGTCTGCCAAATAGTTTGAAATGATTAGATTTCTTTCTTCAAAAAGAATATATCATGAGTCTGTCTAACAGTTGTTTTGCTACTGTTACCTTTGCAGGGCAGATCTCAAAAGCCTTGATTATGTTTATTCAGCCGTGCATAGAAACAATGCTGCCAGAATGGCATTAGACATGTAAAATAAAGAAATTGCACACCCCACGTCTCAGCGAGCACTTCATTATCTTCCTGACTTCCTTCATTTTGTTTCAGTGGCCTTGCAATGCATTTCCTTTTATCCGCAGAATTTCTCATTGTGCTAACACTCCAACTGAAACACAATTAATAATGCATGAAATGCAGAAATTAACAAAAACATTATTTTTGAGTCTTTCAACAAAAATTATTTTTAATGTTTTATTGAAGTTTTCTCTTGAGTCGCTTTTACAGGGAGTCTAAAGGGAGTGTGCAATGCATCACTATATGGAGCATTGAACAACAACAAAAAAAAATCTATGGATTTCTTTGACAGCTTTTTTTTTTTTTTTTTCCACCCTCACATCCTACAACTGACTGCTGTGGATTCAAATTAAATCGAAGTGCCAATTTTTTAGGGAAATTAGAGTTGATATTATTCAGCCTCTGCATTTGACCCTATCTCAACGTTCTCTGTAGGAAAATATCATTTTATAAAAGGGAAGAGATGTCTGGCATGTAATTGGCATATAAATGCAATAGCTTCAGATAACAGGTATAGCAATTCAAGAATGTAATTCAAAAGAAAAGAATAAAGCATATAAGAGACAGAATAAAGTGGCAGTCATTTAAAAGGCGCAAAAAAAGAAACATTGTATGGTGGTGTATAAATACAATTGGTGCTGTATAAAAATTATTTAAAGGATATACACTACCGGTCAAAAGTTTGGAATCTGTAATATTTTTAATGTTTTTAAAAGAAGTTTCGTCTGCTCACCAAGGCTGCATTTATTTAATTAAAAATACAGTAAAAACAGTAATATTGTTTATTCCTGTGATCAAAGCTGAATTTTCAGCATCATTACTCCAGTCTTCAGTGTCACATGATCCTTCAGAAATCATTCTAATATGATGATTTGCTGCTCAAGAAACATTTATGATTATTATCAATGTTGAAAACAGTTGTGTACAAAAGTTTGGGGTCAGTAAGAATTTTTATTTTTATCTTTTTGAAAAGAAATTAAAGAAATTAATACTTTTATTCAGCAAGGATGCATTAAATCAATCAAAAGTGACAGTAAAGACATTTATAATGTTACAAAAGATTATATTTCAAATAAATGCTGTTCTTTTGAACTTTCTATTCATCAAAGAATCCTGAAAAAAAAATATTGTACACAAATATTTTGTACAATTGTACACAATAAATGTTTCTTGAGCAGCAGATCAGCATATAAGAAAGATTTCTGAAGAATCATGTGACACTGAAGACTGGAGTAATGATGCTGAAAATTCAGCTTTGATCACAGGAATAAATTACTTTACAAAATATATTCAAATAAAAAAAAGTTATTTTAAATTGAAATAACATTTCACAATGTTACAGTTTTACTGTATTTTTATTTAAATAAATGCAGCCTTGGTGAGCAGACGAAACTTCTTTTGAAAACATTAAAAATCTTACCGATTCCAAACTTTTGACCGGTAGTGTACATATATAATATTACAAATTATATCACAATTGCAACTGAGCTTTACAGTCAGTGATCACCTTTTTTTCATTTCATGGATAAGAGTAGCTTTGACATTTCATTTCACAGGAAAAAGTCATACAAGTGACATTAGGGTGACATAAGGGTGAGTTGATGATGAGAGAATGAGTCATTCTCTTGCTTTCTCTCTTCCTTTCCCATGAAAAATCTCCCTTTGCATTCCACATCTGTCCACACGACACCTTATATACTATTCACTTTCATTTTTCAGAGAGAAGTGTTTTCAGATTATCCCAGCATCCCAGAATGCAATAGGAAACCAAAGCTCTCTGTTTGATATTTATCAGATATAGACAATTCATTTGTGTGGTGTTGCTTGTGATATAAACAACACAGAGTGGAAACAACTGCTTATGGCTTTACATTTGTCTGTGCCAGACTAAGAGTGGTTCATTATTCCTGAATTTCTTAAAACTTTCACCGTACTCTAGATATGAATCTAGAGTGGTCCTATAGTTATGGTCCTATAGTTACCTAGCTGGGGACTACTTTCAGGCGCTGCGTAATATCATTGTGCCTGCTGCACCCATGGTATGGCAGCAAAGTTCCTTGATTATTATTCAATGATCTATGCTAAGCTGCAGCTAAAAGTGCTACCGCCAGACCCGGAGATCGGCTGAATGGATTTGAAAATGGTAAAACTCAACTGTTTAACTCTAGGGGAGTTGGGAAATGAGCCTGTTTTCAAAAATAGTGGCGTGTTCCTTTAAGAACATCTAAGTGTACTCAGCTGTGTGATATACTAATATACTATCTCTGTATTTAAAAAATTTATTTAGTTACCACATATAGTACACTTGAACCCATAGTGTACTACAAGTGATAACTAAATACATTTTTTGAATACAGAGATAGTTTATTAAAAACACATTTTAGTTCATATTTCATGGTGTCTCAAAATAGCACAGTTGAGTACACTTAGATGTACAAAATTAGTGCGCGAAAATAGAGCACTTTAAGTACATTTTAGAAGTGTACTCTTTTTTCACCTGGGCCTTCACTAAGTCCATACTAGAGGTATAATGCTGGCACATGAATGTCTTTGGACAATCTTTAAGAGTAGAGTCTGTTTGATAAATTAAAGTGCGTGGCAAGCTGTGACCTTTCTTGTGTGGCTGTATTTTGTTTTCTGTTTTCTTGTGACTGCAATTAAACCACCAAACATCTACAAGTGCAACAATCCAATTCAGACGCAACCTTTCAACAATCTGTTCCATTTCAATATTAATTGAGTTTAAAAGGTCATGTTGACTTCTCAGGGACATATTGTAAATCATTTTATTTCTAGTGGATCCACCTTGTACACTGTAAAAAAAAAAAAAATCCTAATTTTATGGAAAATAACTGATTTTTTTACGGTCATTTTCTTTTATTTTAAATTATCCTTACAACTCTGTAAAACTTACAACTCAAAAAATGTATGTAAATTAACAACTAAGCTGTTATTTTAAGTATTATAACTAATGAAAAATTATAGTAATTCACATAGTTTTTTACAGAAAATATACTGTATTTTTCTTAAATTACAAACAAATGTATGTAAAATTACAAAAATAATCAGTAATTAAACAGTTACAAAACAGTTAAATGATAAAACGGTCAAATGAATGGCAGCCAAAAGTAAAATATTCCAATTTAAATAAAGTGCAAAAAACGTTAACAGAAATTCTCTTTAAAGGTTAAAAAACACTTATTTTATTTCCTGATTTGATTCAAATGACTGGCAACAACAGAACATTAAACACTAACAGATCTCAGCATCTTCACATATTACAGTCTAGACTTTATTTATTTTATACAAAACTTCTTATTGAGAATTAACAGAGGTTTAGTTGTTGATGTCTTACTGAAAAAAAAAGTTTGATGTCACCGTTATGGAGGTGAGCGTTTGCTTTAGTTTGGCTCTTGACCCTTGACTTATTCTTGTTTCTCTGTCTGCTTAATTTTGGCTGCTTGTTGTTGATATAGTTATCATGAAGTGTCCTAATAGCACCTACTGTCAAATTTCTGACAATCTTAACTGTTAATTTCATATGACTCTCTGTAACCTGTAACTCTCTGAATTCTGATTTTTAAGTTATTACGCAGAAAATGTTTTAAGTTTTTTTTTTTTTTTTTTTGAGCACAGAGACATCAAGAATCAACATATGAATCTCAACAATGGTGACAATCAATGAAGCTTGTTTTGTGATGTTCAGAGGTAATCTGCAATTTTTTTTTTTTTTTTTTTTTTTGTCACCATTGTTGAGATTCATATGCTGATTCTTGATGTCTGTGTGAGTCTGCATGCCTTTGACACAACATTTTCTGCATAATGATTTAATAAAATTGTTTGTATTGTCACTGTACTGGCATGTGAAATTACAACTAATATTAAACAAGTTAATCAAACACCAGACTTTGGTATCAGTGAATCAGACTACTTTGTGATGATTATACTGTCACTTAAAAAGTAAAAAAGTCTTAATATAAAAAGTCTTACTATAACAAACATGTATCAGAAACACACAGTTAAAGCAGCCAGAGAAAAACTAATGTTAAAGAATCAAGGGTCAAGAGCCCAACTAAAGCAAACACTGACCACCAGAATGGCGACTTCAAATTTTCAAATATTTTATTCAATAAAATATCAACATATAAACCTCTGTTAATTCTCATTAAGAACTTTAGTATGAAATAAATAAAGTCTGGATTGTAATAAGTGAAGATGCTGAGATCTTGAGAGATCTGTTAGTGTTTCATGTTCTGTTGGGATTTAAAGGGTTTCTGTATTGTCTGTTTTGTGGGTCACCATTGTGCTGGAGAGTAGAGCCTGTGCTTCAGTCCAGGATGAGCCAGAAAACATTGATGTTATACTTCATGTTGTTTTATTTCAGAAACAGTCACTGTGTAGTTGCTGATTCAGTGACATATAATTAAATTAATTCATGCATGTGTGTTATTTCTGGTTAAATTCAAAAGATTCACATTTTACAATGAATGTGTTTTAATCATTCAAGATCTATCTGTGAAACAACAGTGTTTTTTTTTTTTTTTTCTGTAAAAGTTTTTTGCACTTTATTTAAATTAGAATATTTTACTTTAATTAGGTTTTTATTTGGCAGCCGTAGCTGACAGTCATTGACCGTTTTTTTACGATTTATTTTTTTACAGTGTAGGCTCTCCACAAAAAAATAAATAAATAAAGTGCAAGTATGACTTAAATCAAATAATCACAATAGTACAGAAATCCTATCTGCTGTGAAATTATTTGACAAGGCCAAGCTCCAATATAAGTTTTTATAAAATTTTGTTCTTGCAATTTTTTTTTTTTTTTTACAGGAAATGTGTGAAAAGCTCCTTCAAGTAAAGCTCTTGAGGGAACACTGGCGGAAATAACATATCGTAATTGTGTTTCCATTCGCCTGCATTCGTTGCCCAGTAATTGGACTGAACTTTGGAAGAGATGAGTAGCAATTCATAAGAGAAAACAGAGGGCCAAATGGGTGTATTCTCAACAGGCACTCATGCAGGTAGCTGTCTGTGTTTAAATGAGAGGGCCAGTCTGGGCCAGTGCACTAGGGAGAAAGGAAAACCAGTACAACAGGAGTTTAGGTACTGCAGCTGGTCCTGATAACGAAGCTTATGGTAAAACGGGGAGCCATTACAATTCCACCGAGACTGTGGTACCAGAGTAGTTTGTCAGTCTCAAGGTGGTGTTTTAGACTACTTCCACATTCCTGAACTGCTCTAGCCAAAAGATCGAAGCCTAATGCCTGTGGGATCCCACTATGAGTGACCTCTTGTTCCCATCCAACCCATTGTTCATACACACACACACACACACACACACACACACAGACAAACATATATATAAAGATGCCTACCTGAACTGCAGAATGTGCCTTGAGGTCAGAGGGGAAGTAATTAGTGGTGGAAAAGAAAGAGAATGCATTAAACCAAACCACCAGAGAGAACACCAGGAAAGGGTAGTTCATGGTGTGAACTAAATCAATAGTCGTATCGAATACCCAGACACCGCGGTGCCTGAATTCCTTCAGGCTAGACTTACAACCACATTTCTGATGCTACCATATGGCACAGTCAATGAATGAATAATGCTATCTTGGCTATAATATATTCCAAAGGAAGATGTTAGAGGCTTCTGTTGTGTGGAGACAAGTTGGATTATGATTTAATAATGCCAAAAAAAAAAAAAAACACCCTTAGACTCATCTATCTATCTATCTATCTATTCATACATACATACATCCAGATCAGGCATAACATTATGACCACCTTCCTAATTTTGTGTTGGTGCCCCTTTTGCTGCCAAAACAGCCCTGACCTGTCGAGGTGTGCTGTAGTATTTGGCACAAAGATGTTAGCAGCAGATCCTTTAAGTCCTGTAAGTTGCAAGGTGGGGCCTCTGTGGATTGGACTTGTTTGTTCAACACATCCCACAGATGCTCGATTGGATTGAGATCTGGGGAGTTTGGAGCCCAAATCAATACCTCAAACTCGCTGTTGTGCTTCTCAAACCATTCCTGAACCATTTTTGCTTTGTGGCAGCAATGTGGCAGCTTTGTAGCACATCCTGCTGAGACCACAGCCACCAGGGAATATCGTTTCCATGAAAGGGTGTACATGGTCTGCAACGATGCTTAGGTAGGTGGTACATGTCAAAGTAACATCCATATGGATGGCAGGACCCAAGGTTTCCCAGCAGAACATTGCCCAAAGCATCACACTGCTTCCGCCGGCTTGCCTTCTTCCCATAGAGCATCCTGGTGCCATGTGTTCCCCAGGTAAGGGATGCAAATGCACCAGGCCATCCATGTGATGTAAAAGAAAACGTGATTCATCAGACCAGGCCACCATCTTCCATTGCTCCGTGGTCCAGTTCTGATGCTCACTGTTGCCGCTTTTGGCGGTGGACAGGGGTCAGCATGGGCACCCTGACTGGTCTGCGGCTATGCAGCCCCATACGCAACAAACGGCGATGCACAGTGTATTCTGACACCTTTCTATCAGAACCAGCATTAACTTCTTGAGCAATTTGAGCTACAGTTGCTTGTCTGTTGGATCAGACCACACGGGCCAGCCTTCCCTCCCTACGTGCATCAATGAGCCTTGGCGGTTCCTGACCCTGTCACTGGTTCACCACTGTTCCTTCCTTGGACCACTGTTGATAGATACTGACCACTGCAGACCGGGAACACCCCACAAGAGCTGCAGTTTTGGAGATGCTCTAACCCAGTCTTCTAGCCATCACAATTTGGCACTTGTCAAACTCGCTCAAATCCTTACACTAGCCAATTCTTTCTGCTTCTAACACACCAACTTTGAGGACAAAATGTTCACTTGCTGCCTGATATATACCATCCACTAACAGGTGCCGTGATGAAGAGATAATCAGTGTTATTCACTTCACCTGTCAGTGGTCATAATGTTATGCCTGATCGGTATATATATATATTTTAAGGTATTTTACCAATACATAAAACAGTAAAGACACAAATAAGCACATCGAAAAACTACACAATGTTTTATAAACAATTCCCTTTAATAATTTAATCACTGTGACTTTTATCCTAACCTCGCTATAGAGGTTATCTTGATTATTTCACACCAAGAAAGATACTTCTGTCCTACAGTGGTGAAGTTAATGGCAGTGAAGTATGTCAGTGGCTCTCCTGAATAATTGAGCTATAATGAGAAGCATTTTTCTCTCAGACACAGTAGGAGGTGGAAAGAAGTGTGCAGCAAAGTGGACTTCAGCCATTACTCATTGAGAGCAGTTAAAAGGGGACAGCGGTTAAAGAATTACTGGCATACCGCACACCTACCACCACATGGGGTAGTGTCAAAACATTTGGGGGAAAAAAAGATGCTGCTAATTTTGGCATGGGCGATGGTTTCATTCAGTGTATTGGTTCTGCGCTTATTGACGTAGTTCACTATGGCTGCCTGGTGAGAAACTGACAGGTAAGTGAAGCCAGCTGACATCACTCTCAGTCAAGAGAGACACCAGCAGAGAACTATGGTTTATTAATGTGCTCATGTCCAGATGCATCGGGCATAAAAATGAACCTCTTTGTTCCTAGAAAGAAGAGAAAAACACAGCTGCCCATTCGTATGTAGTCATAGTTTGTGTGCTATACGGTTTAATCGCTTTGTGAATACATTTGTATGGAAAATTATGCAAAGCCGCTCACCGTGCATAACTAGGGCGAGTCTGAAGATCCTGAGGGAAGTCTATTTATAAAATGCAAAGCAATCTTTGATTATTTTCCTGGGTTGAGGTGGATTGATGAAGTGGAAGGTAATTGAATGCAATGGAAGTCACCTTGGGTAAGTGTCTGTGTGACCGTTAATGAGACCGGACTCTTCAGAACGAGAGCAGAGGATATCAACTGATAAACACCATTCATGCACTGATGAAAAACTCATATCTCAGGATATGACAACAAACTTAGTACACATTAACTTTAATTGTACTCCAGTCTATCTAAGATACAGAAGACAATATTTAGAAACAAACATTTATATGGGATTCCAGAGAATTGTGATTGATAATATTCTCATTACTTCTAAAGTGTTCTGATAATGGACTCATTACACATTATAAAATGTAACTGGCTTGCAGATATTTCAAACAGTGTATGCCGTGATATTTACAGACAAATGCAGATAACCATAAAAATGAGCTAATTTGGAAACCTATTTTAAAATATAGACATAGATGTATCTATTTTGCTCAAAATAAACACGGATCTGCTATGCTGTAAACAGCAATCCATCTGAAGTCCTGATAATTATATATTAAGATCCAGCTGCTAAGCTCTAATTGTGCACTTTGCCCCATGCAGACCAATGTAAGCCTGTTTGGATTTAAATTAAATGATGCGGCACAATCCTCAGTCTTTATAGAGCCACATGTCATGATCTTATGGCCTCTCTGGCCCACCCTCCAATTTATCCCATTTTAATTGGCAGTAAGAGAAGATGAAACATGCTTTTATGTTACCCTGACCAATTGTCCCCTTCATCTCCTGGGCTTTATTAAGTAAATATGGGAATGTTTCTGAAACAACCAGAGCCTGGAGAAGACAAAATTTGGTGCAGCAGAGAGAGACAGAGATAAAAAAACAAAACAAATATAGACTTTCAGTTGTTAAAAAAAGAATGATTTTTACGTGCCTAAGAAAAAGAATGAGAAAGAAAAATAAAAGGAAAGTTCTATCATTTGTAATGAATAAAGCTACTCAAGTCCTGGTGATTGTTTTTTAGACATTAGGATCTGATTGACATGAGCAACTATATCCTTTCTACGTGAGAAGATGGACGAGAGTCAACGGCACATATTAAATAAGCAAAATGCATAGTACTGGCTTTCTGACTCTTGAAGTCTGATATGCTTGTTGAAAATAATGTGCCACCTTGAAGTGATGAGACATTAGCTGATTACAGAGCTCTTTTTGCAGATGTTAACATGCCTTTTGTTGATTGTTTGTGTGTGTGTGAGAGAGAGAGACAGCAGTGGGATAAAGTATCTTGAGCAGCACAATTAGCATGTCCTTTACCTCCCTTAATTATCCTGATAAATCAGACCATGAGGCACCATTTCTGTATTCAGCCAGGGTTGGCAGCCATAAATATTCACATATTCACTATTATACCATGCAGAAGAGATTGCAGTTGATTGCATCTCTTGTTTACACTTCAGAAACGTTGTGAATAAAATTATTAACAAATATAAGCACAGATCATTTGAAGAAGCTTCTTTCACACACAGACACATGTATATATTTATTTTATATTTTGAATGTAAGTCAAAAAGTGATATTACTGTTAATAATAGTTTTCTATGGAAACACATTTTTTCCCTCAGAGTAATTGTAAGTTTAAAATAAGAAAATATTGTCACATTGTGAAAATATAAAGCCACAATTTAAGATATAAAGTCAACAAGAAACAAAGTCTCAATTGCAAAACACTGAGATATAGTCACAATTAAGAGAAATAAAGCTGTGGGATCTACAGTCACAATTACAAGAATTAATCACAACACTGTAAAAAAAAATATTTTCATGATTTATCACAACATTTTTTCTTTTGTCAAATCAACTCAGATAATTAATGTGGTTCAGATAACATAATATTTTGAGTTTCTGTTGATTAAACCAATCGCCTTCATTGTATTAACTTAATTTCAATGAACTCAAAATTTTAAGGCAACCAGGTAACTTAGTATTTTTAAGTTAAACCAACAATTGTTTTTTTTTTTACAGTGAAGAAGCAGAAACTGGTTTCCATAGATTTATATAGTTATAACATAGTTATATAAACCAAATATATATATATATATATATATATATATATATATATATATATATTCTAAATAACATTCTAAAAATGTTCTAATAAGCTGATGGTACTCAAGAAACATTTTTTATTCCAATTCTCCCTGTTCACCCCTATTTTGGCGTATTTGCCATTTACGTCTGAGAAAAGTCTCGAGAGTATCCGAGTCAGACACAAAAACAGTTTCTACCTACAGGCTGTTTGGCCCTTTTATCCGGCTCTCAATCCATAATTCCTGCCGATCATCTTTCACATGCTGTTTTTTAGTACAATCTTTCTTACATTTACATTTACATTTACATTTATGCATTTGGCAGACGCTTTTATCCAAAGCGACTTACATTGCATTATACTATACATTTGTATCTGAGTACAAGATGTTCCTTGCTAAATGGCATATCCAATTCTATGTATACTGTACATTGTTTTGTTTTTAGCTTATATTTTGCTAGACAAGATTTATTGTCTTGTGCAGTATACAGAGATAAATAATTTAGTTTCTTTCCCCAATTATCCAACTGCCTGACCATCCTTTGACATCCAATATTTCCAATTAATTAAATAAAATAATTGGAATTTTCTGAAAGCCAACTGATATTTTCTAGCATTTTAGAGAGTGAAATCTTTCCAGACCTTCCCAGCTGATGAATATTGATCATTTAACACTATGCAAAGTTAAAAAGCTGATATTTCCCTTTAAACATGCCAATTACATCACACTGCAACCTTACATAACTCAGCTCAGCCAAAACTTTTCAGATCTTTCCCTATTAATCCTGCAGAGATGTGATGATTAATTGATGCAGTGCTGTTTAATAAATCTCCGCATCTCCCACGATGTTGCAGAAAGCACAGAGCCATAAAATACACAACAGTCATATTGCTTGAACCTACATAATTTTAATCAATCATGCAAATTCCCCATTCACATAACCCTTTTTTTTTTATTTCTTAAACGTGCATCCCAACTGAGGGTTTTTCTTGTGTGATCACACTTGGAAGGTTTGGTTCGATTAAAATGAACTCTGGTGCGATAGCTCTGTTAGTGTGGTTCATTTGAATAAGTGCGTCTTAAAATACCACAAATGTTTTTTTTTTGTTGTTTGTTTGTTTTTTCTTTCCAGGGATTTAGCTTTGGATGCACAAATGGCAACATCAAAAGAACATTAGGATTCACACATCATGCACCTGCAATGCAGAGAAAAACAGAATATAGCCTACAAGGAATAAAAAAAATAGGACTACACAAAATATCACTAAAATAATTAACAGATTAACAATACAAAAGAGAAAAACTGTGCAGCAAGTAGGGCTGGTACAGGCTACGCTCATTTGACGCGTTGTATTCATTTTCTTTATTTTATTAAAATATTTATCTTTATTTTATTAAATTCAATTGATCGCGCAGGCACCTCAATCACACACGCAGACGCAACATATCAGTTCTAGCGTTGCTAACTTTACATTTCAGCCATTTATCAGCAAACTAGGCTAGTTCAGCAAGCAATAAATGTTACATCGTGAATACGGAAACGTTTGGATTCTTCCCGAATGACAGAGGTAGGCTAGGCTGTCAGCTCAATTCAGTTTTGCTTTAAATAAATTCATTTCTACTTTATAATGAATGCCACTATAGCCTAATTTGTGTTTCAATATATAGCTACTTATTTTTCATTCTTGATCTGTTATAAATAAAATAATTTTAAAGGATTTTCTGTGGAGTGAGGTACTAAAATAACCAAGTTTATATATATATATTAATAATGTTTGTAAGTATTTAGTTTTATTTACCGGTATTATTATTTAAATTATTTTTATTGTTTGAAATTACGAGGTTAAGGGGTGTTTTTAGAGTAAGATACATTTATTTTTCATGCGATTACTTCCTCTTCATGGCCGGGTTACGTTTCTCTGTGTCGTAAACTATAGTGCGAGGCTTCTAAAATTTGGGGCGTGATATTTAAATGACGACAGTTTTCAGCCGCCACATTTATCAACACTCATTCATTCGTGCGACGGAACAGGCCGCATACTAAAGTTTAATAAATCACACGTGAGCGTTGTCGTAAGCTGATTTTTCCATTTGAATGTAGGCCTACACTGGTTTCTATGTTCTTTTGATAAATGAGGGCATCTGTCTCTAGGCTATGAAAAAATAAAAATAAACAGTGGCTTCTGTGCTCAAAAAATTACTACAGTACTATGATTTTCAAAGCCTGTCATAGATAAAGTGCCATATGGCGGAAAAAAGATCTCATTTGTCTGCAAATGGAGAACAATCACAGATTATCTACTTCTTTGTAAATCACAATGTCAGCATCTTTGCAGAACGGATCATAAAATAAAATGCTAAAATGTTATGCATTGAACAGATACTCAGGGTATCGAGAAATTTCACAGTGCCAGGAAAAATACCATGTAATAGTGTGCCAGATAAAAGCAGAAATTATTTAAGCATGAAATTAATTGTAGAGCTTGATAAAAGACTTTTGTGTGACAGGGATAAATGGCTTTGATATATTTAATAAGGGTACCCGCTCTCATAATACTCCATAACACAGTAAGAGCTCTGCTACAGCTTATTGCTTCCCCGATCTAGAGATGAGCTTAGATCTACTCCAGTAACACACCATCTTGGTATGAAGACAGCAGGAGTAAAGAATAACTCATAACAGAGACACTTTTAATATATATCCCCTTTATATTACTGTGACTTCACAAATGAAACTGCAAACTGTATTGGCACTCAGAAACTTTTCCAAGTAAAGCTACACATTTTCAGAGTTTCAGTTTTCAACCAACCAACCAATCAATCAAATCATGTCTGAAAACAAGTTTTAATATCTTACACAGTTCTGCTCCTCTGGTAAATTTATCTTGTTTTAAGGATGTTTAGATATTTTAACTTTAATACAAGACAAAATACTGATTAAAAATTATAGACTGTAGACTTTTTTGTCTTATATTTTCAGCATAACACTTCAAAATGACTTGTATTAGCAATTTTTCATTTTAAATGTTCAAGTATTATATTATTCTGATGGCTAAATTGCATTTTAGCTCAATTCAGAGTATAGGTCATTACTTTTCAAGCGATTTACATTAGCAATGGCCTTTCTCGCCAATTTAAACTAAACTGACTTTGCAGCAATTTCATGCTAGCAATCCAGAGAATGGACCATGGCATTAAAATGTTCAGCCTGCTTAACCAGCAGGAATTAGATTATTGTAATTTCATGTTTTACTCTTGGCTATATGGGAGAGAAAAAAGAGACCTGAACAAATCACAAATATTTGTTTGAATCTTCTATTCATTTACAAACATTCAGAAAATTATCAATTTATTTTTTCCTAATTTTCCTTTTGCTTCCAACCTTGCATTAAAGTCTTATTATGATCATGATCTTGAGAGAATCTTAAAGGGAAGTGAAATGAAATTTAAAGGAGTTACATTTAGTTTTAATGCATTCAAGGCACCAGGGGCCATGCCAGATTTATTCTCATCCAATCACACTGAGTTTTTGATCCATGACCAGCCACGTCAGTGCCATTTTCAACCTCAACGATCCATCTTAGACTCATCTGCTGTCTAGCTTTCAGATTGCCAAAGGTTTCATCTGCTGCAGTTCTGTCCAAAAAATACACTTAAACCAAAAGAAGTGTCAGTGACTGCAAAACCATGCCATAAGTCCTGTTCATTTTCAAAAGGTCTTCAGGTGAGTGGTCTAGTCCAGTGGCTTCAAATGAATAATTATTCACCACTTTAAAGGTCACCAACTCTTGCCATGGTTAACATTTATATAACTCTCTTTATCCTGTCATTCTTACTGTATAAAGTTTTAATAAAGGTGACTCAACTTTCAGGTCATTTAGATTATTTCCTGACCTTTAATAACAGTGCTGAAGGAGAAGTGACCCTATATGCCACTGTTAACACTGGTAAAATTGAGAACGGATGATTTTTTCATATTGCTTTTTACATCACACTGATCATATTCCAATATTTATGAACCGAACAGGGAAATAGTAGTATAACTTGAATAATATGTTATATTCATTTTGAATTATACCTATTAGGTGCAATTTGTGCACCCCTAATGGCACCAAACGGAAATGCAATAATGAAATCAGAATAGTTTTGGAAAAGGTTTAAAACTCACTTCAAATATACTGGTATTTTAACCTCAACATTCACCCTTAACTATTAGAATAGGCAGAGCTGCTCAGTATTTCAGTGTGTTTTGTCATCCTCATGAACAGGAGAGTATAAGAACATGTAGCATGTGACTACATTAGATCCTAAAGGCATTCTGGCCTATAGGTCATCGGTGCTGCCAGTTTGTGAATGGCACAATTAATCTTGGCCAGCCCATTTCAGACATGCTTTCAGACAACAGATCCATTAACCAGTCCCAAGCTAATGCTGAAGAAAGACTACGATTATTCAGCATGGACAGTCCACATTTTAACAAGGAAGAAGGAAAGGAACACAGAGTGATTTATCAACTCTGCCGGACACATGGTGTGTGCATCCACATATGATACCCGTTCGAGCAGCGTGAGATAAGTCAACTGGTAATGGTTTTGCATCTTAAAGAATGATGGGGTGACCCTAAGAGCAAGACAAAATCATTAAATGGAATGATAAAATCAAAATCAAAATCAAAAGTGTACTTACAGCAAAGACACCATGGCTGACAGATGGAACTAAATGAAAAACAAAGAGTGATTGAGCTTTGTTTAAGCTGATCATAAAAGGAAGGATTTTCTGGTATGACGTAAAGAAGATTGTGTCTCATCTGTCTTCCATATGTTGGCAGAGTTTGATGCCCCATCAATGAATGGACCCCAATTAATCTCCAAGACTCATTATTTTGTGACAGATGCTATGGACCATTTACTAGATTTGAGACTTTTATCCTGATTAGATTCCTGAGCAAGAAAGTTTCTGCCTTTGTTCCATCTTTGATTTTTCTTCATCACCGTGTCTGTAGACCAGGCTGTGGGAACATTCTACATATTACATTAAGGACATTGCAGTTTATTGCTCTGGTCACATATACAGTCCTCATGCTCCCTGGAGCAGGCATGTTTGTCAGTCAATAGAAAGATCTCTTTAGTGTTTCTAAAGTCTATAAAAGTAAAAAGTTATACTAAAAAAGTATAACAATATGTGACCCTGGACCACAAAACCAGTCATAAGTCGCACTTGTATATTTGTAGCAATAGCCAACAAAACATTGTATGTGTCAAAATTATTGATTTTTCTTTTATGCCAAAAATCATCAGGGCTGGGTTTCCCAAAACCCTCTTAACTCTACGTCGTTCTTACATCATACCTTAAGCTGTACCTTAACGTTAATACGTGTTTCCTGAAACGTTCTCAATTAAGCATACCTTCTGTAAGTCATACTTTCGTAAGGTTGGCCTGGACCACTCTTAGCTATACTTTATCCCTGTTGACAGTCTATACGAATATAATTCTGAAGAAATAACCCTTTCAATTACATAATTTGAGGAAGTGTTTTATTTATATCAGATACACATTGTGTATGAAACAATAAAGTTTACTCTATTCTTCTCCTAGTTCACCGGCCACATAATTTTATGTATTTCAGGGAAAATTAAGTAAATCCGAAGCTCTAAATTGCGGTGCAAACTCATCGCGTGACAAAAATATATCATATATCGGATTATATCATAAAATTCATGGTATAGTTAACAAGTTTGAGAATATTTTGAATAAAAAATGAAAAACGATATAAACGCATTACATACATAGGCTATCTGCCAGCTGCATGACGTGTCTCCAAGGAATTAATACTTTCTAAAATTATGTTCTAAAATAACGGTCACCTTAAACTCATGCTGGAGGCTCAGCTAGAATATAGAGCCCCCAGACTATAGATTAATTACAATATAGATTTAGTTTGCAATTTGGATTATTTTTATAAGATCCCTGATAAATGCATTTTCTACTTCTGAAGTGCTTCTTTTATAAAGATCGCCGTTTCTCACATAACGCAGTGAAGCAGCCCCTACATAGAGTGAATTATCGATTCTCGAGGCATCGATGTCAACCAATTCAGCACCACCACCATGGACAGTACCTGGTAACAACACACATAAGAAGGTATACCTTAAGCAACCTCCTAAGGTATAGTTCAGGGAACACGCCTAGAAAAGGTATATCTTCAGTTAAGGTCTACCTTTAGAGTCTTCGTAGCACACTAAGAGACAACGTTATCGGGAAATCCAGCGCAGGATATTAAGTAAAGATCATGTTCCATGAAGATATTTTGTAAATTTCCTACCATAAATATATCAAAAAAGTATTTTTGTGAGTGGAGATGCATTGCTAAGGTTTTCATTTGGACAACTTTAAAAGGCAATTTTCTCAATATTTAGTTTTTTTTTTTGCATCCTGATTCCAGATATTTAAATTGTTGTATCTCGACCAAATATTGTCCTATCCTAACAAACCATACATCAATGGAAAGCTTTATTTATTCAACTTTCAGTTGATGTGAAATTGAAACCTTATAATGAACCTTAAAATTGACCCTTATGACTGGTTTTGTGGTCCAGGTTCACATATTAACATACACAGATGAGCCAAAACATTATGACCATCTGCCAAATATGCTGTTGGTCCTCTGTGTCCTGCCAAAGGACAGGGGAATGCACTCTACAAAAGACCACAATAGACTGGTTCGTTCAGTATATCCTACATATTCAATCAGATTGTGATCTGGGGAATTTGGATGCCAGGGCAACACCTTGAACTCATCATGTTCTTCAAATCATTCTGAACAATAGAAATTTCAAATGGTTTGAGGGGTGGGATAAACATTTTCTAATCCGTTCAATAGGACATGTAAACACTTAATCGGATTGTAAAGTTGTAAAGTTTTGCATGTCTGAAATGACGTAATGACGTATGATGCACGGAAAGAGCTGATGTTGTTGTTAAAGGTCCAGTGTGAAATGCAATATAATATACTGTACATAACTGTTTTCAGTGCTGTATAAAGACACATAATGAACTGTTATGTTTTTATTACCTTAGAATGAGCCATTTCTATCTAGATACACCGCTGGTCCCCTTACATCGAAGTCGCCATTTTGTCGCCATGTTTCTACAGTAGCCTTAAACAGACAAACTGCTCATTGCTTGACTGGCTAATCTCTACTGATGACAACATCTTTGTCCTGTGTTGGCCACCGTAGCTTCTCTATGTGCTTTGAAAGGGAGGGGTGAGCGGTGGACTGAGCTGTTGGTTGCAATTCGTAACCACACCTCTAGATGCCGCTAAAATTTACACACTGAACCTTTAAATATACATAAAAAAATGACTGTCGTGCCAATCTAAAAAAATGTGCTTGTCTCCTAATTAGGACCCAAAATACATAAATATTAAGTCTGCTTTTTAAAACAAAGAAAAGGAGGATGGTTACTATGCAACAACAGCAGGAAACTCTATATTCGTTCAGTGTGCGCATGTCAAAAGATTAAATCCGATTTGAAGCTTGTGACATGTAAATGTGCACTTCAACCTGATCGTTTTTTTTAACGTTCATGTAAACACTGTTCAGATTCATTAAATCATTTAGATTGAAACAAAAAGTGTCCATGTAAACATGGCCAATGTGTGCAGTGTGGCAGGCCGCAACATTCTGCTGAAGTAGGCCACTGCCATTTGGCAATATAATTGCAATGAAGGGGGTACCTGGTCTGCAGTGATGTTTAGGTAGGTGGCATGTGTCAAATTGATGTCCAAATGAATGGCTAGACCCAGGGTTTCCAAGCAGAGCATTGTCCACAGCATCACAGTCCCTCCACTGGCTTGTCATCTTCCCACAGTGCATCCTGGTGCCATTACTTCCCCAAGTAAATGGTGCAAACACACACAGCCATCCACGTGATGGAAAAGAAAATGGGACTCATCAAACCATTGCTCCATGGTCAGTTCTGATGTTTGTGAGCCTATTGTAGGGGCTTTCAGCTGTGAACAGGGGCACTCTGAATGTTCTACGGCTACACAGCCCCATATGCATAAGGGTGCAATGCACACCTGGTATATAATTTAGATTATTATTTTATTTTTATTTTTTTAAATATATGAATATGAAGTTGTTTGAAAACAATGTGATTGACATTTTGTGGTGCTGTATGGCTAAGTACTATATCCTAACCAGGCTTGAGACAGCAACATTTGCTTAACCAATAGCTTGAGTCTGAGGCAGGACTATCTGTTTGGTCGGTAAATGAAAGTGTTTTGAAAACTGCTAATATTATGGAGAAACTGCACATTTACCTTTAACATTCTGCTCTTTCATCATATGTTCATCTATGATATTTCTCACTAATATCAAACCTCACACAGTTCTCACACAAAGTCTCTAGGGCTCCTAGAGTTTACTTCTCTAGTAATAATTACTAGGGCTTCTTGAAAATCAGTTTGCATTAGCTATGAATCATAATGAGTCCCTCAGGGTAAAAGCACTCTACACTTTAACAAAGATTTCTCTTTCTAAGACATAGGTATACCTCTGGTATTTTATAATCTAAAATATTACTTACAGAGCCACAGGGAAGCATTTCAATGGCAGAAGAAGACAAAAACAAGTTTTGAACATTTTTTTAAAACGCTATAAATAAAAGTATGGTAACACTTTAGTATGGGGAACAATTCTCACTTTTAACTAGTTGCTTATTAGCTTGCATATTGGCTGTTTATTAGTACACTAAAAAAGAATTGTTGGTTTAACTTAAAGTAAGTTACCTGGTTTCCTTAAAATTTTTAGTTAATTGAAATTAAAAATTTGAGTTACAACCTGAATTCTGGAAATGTTGGGACGTTTTTTGTTTGTTTGTTTGTTTAAATTTGAATAAAATGAAAACTAAAAGACTTTCAAATCATATGAGCCAATATTTTATTCACAACAGAACATATATAACGTAAACTGAGAAATTTTACACTTTTATCCACAAAATGAGCTCATTTAAAATTTGATGCCTGCTACAGGTCTCAAAAAAGTTGGCATAGGGGCAACAAATGGCTGAAAAGCAAGAAAGTTTGAAAAGATTCAGCTGGGAGAACATCTAGCAACTAATTAAGTTAATTGATATCAGGTCTGTAACATGATTAGCTATAAAATGGATGTCTTAGAGAGGCAGAGTCCCTCAGAAGTAAAGATGGGCAGAGCTGTGAAAGAGTGTGTGAAAAGATTGTGGAATACTTTAAAAACAATGTTCCTCTGCGTCAAATTGCAAAGGCTTTGCAAATCTCATCATCTACAGTGCATAACATCATCAAAAGATTCAGAGAAACTGGAGAAATCTCTGTTCGTAAGGGACAAGGGATGCCCGTGGTCTTCGGGCCCTCAGACGACACTGCATCACTCATCGGCATGATTGTGTCAATGATATTACTAAATTGGCCCAGGAATACTTCCAGAAAGCACTGTCGGTAAACACAATCCGCCGTGCCATCTGCAGATGCCAACTAAAGCTCTATCATACAAAAAGGAAGCCATATGTGAACATGGTTCAGAAGCGCCGTCGTGTCCTGTGGGCCAAGGCTCATTTAAAATGGACTGTTTCAAAGTGGAAAAGTGTTCTATGGTCAGACGAGTTCAAATTTGACATTCTTGTTGGAAATCACGGACGCCATGTCCTCCAGGTTAAAGAGGAGGGAGACCTTCCAGCGTGTCATCAGCGCTCAGTTCAAAATCCAGCATCTCTGATGGTATGGGGGTGCATAAGTGAATACATTATGGGCAGCTTGCATGTTTTGGAAGGCACTATGAATGCTGAAAGGTATATAAAGGTTTTAGAGCAACATATGCTCCCCTCCAGATGACTTCACAAGGGAAGGCCTTGTGTATTTCAGCAGGACAATGCAAAACCACATACTGCAGCTATTACAACAGCATTGCTTCATTGTAGAAGAGTCCGGGTGCTGAACTGGCCTGCCTGAAGTCCAGATCTTTCACCTATAGAGAATATTTGGCGCATCATTAAACGAAAAATACGTCAAAGACGACCACATTCTCTTCAGCAGCTGGAAACCTATATCAGGCAAGAATGGGACCAAATTTCAACACCAAAACTCCAGAAACTCATAACCTCAATGCCCAGATGTCTTCACACTGTTTTGAAAAGAGGAGGAGATGCTACACCATGGTAAACATGCCCCCGTCCCAACTATTTTGAGACCTGTAGCAGGCATCAAATTTGAAATGAGCTCATTTTGTGCATAAAATTTCTCAGTTTAAACATTTATGTTATCTGTGTTCTATTGTGAATAAAATATTGGCTCATGTGATTTGAAAGTCTTTTAGTTTTCATTTCATTCAAATTTAAAAAAACATCCCAACATTTCCAGAATTCTGGTTGTAATACAATGAAGGCGATTGGTTTAATCAACAGAAACTCAACATATTATGTTATCTGAACCACATTAATTATTTAAGTTGATTTGACAAAAGAAAAAAAATGTTGTGATAACAAATCATGAAAATTATTTTTACAGTGTACTTATAAAACACACATTAATGACTTATTCTGCATGGCCATATTCTACATCCCTAAATCCTATCCCATACCTAAACTTAAACGCTACAACAACTACCTTACTAACTATTAACGAGCAGCAAATTAAGAGTTTATTGAGGCAAAAGTCGTAGTTAATAGTCAATGTGTTCCCCAGTGTTACCAAAAGTGTTGTCTGGGTTCTTCTGTTCTATAAAAGAGAAGGCCATTTGTCATATTCACACACATACGGTGTGTGTAATTTCTCAGAGACAGTCACTGGAAATCTCATACCCTGTACAGTGTATCCATCTTCCTAGCTGTTGTGTATTTTATGACAGATTTTAAAGCACATACATTTTTCATCAGCACATAAGAAGGTATATTGCAAAACCTGCCATGAAGTGTCTTCTAAAGCAGACCCGAAGGGAAAGATCTGGACTGTGAAGAAGGACTGAGGGAGAATATGAAATATGATGAATACATAAACTTACACCATTGAGGTGTGTAAATGATAAGCATAGAGACTGTCCCGTGACTCTAGCGTTCAGCATCGATATGCTTCAGGAACATGAATATCTGGTCTACTGTGATAAAATATTTACACCAGAACTTAGCACAGCGTCTGGAAGTGAATGACAAACCCTGTCAACCAGAGACACGCACTTCAACACAGAAGAGCATTTGCAATTCTGAGAGTGATAAATATATATGAGAGGGAGAGTGAGCTCAGCTTTCAGTCAAAATGTTTTCCTGCGGCTCTCCCCTCAGAGGAAATCACGCATCTTGAGTCATTAGCCGAGGTTCCTTTGGGGCACTGGCAAAACGTTCCTATTGCCTCAGCCGGAGAAAAAAAAATCCCAGCATCGCCGAAAGATTAGATACCGGATGCCTTCAGAACACAGAAACATCATTTTAAAATTTATGTAGATGTAATACATCACAGAGCTAATGGAGAGGAAAACATGCAAAAAACTAGATCAAAGGTGTCTGAGATGATTCAAGTAGATTGCACAGGAAATGGACACACTGCAGTTCTCTCTCTCCCTCACATATACGCACACACATACCTTCACTATAACCACAAAGCGGAAAATTCAGAGAGATATGGATGAAATGGTGTGATAAATGCAGTCATCCTGTCTTTTTTTCCTCCTTTTTTCCCTACAACTGACTAAAATGTCAGCACCCAAGGAGGTGGACAGCGCATCCAGATCTCACGTTCAGATAAACTACTAAAAAAAAAGGAAAAGAAAAGAAAAGAAAAGGTGAAAGACTGTCCCTCTATGGAAACTTCATCAAAGCAAATCCCCATATTAAATGGACTAGAATTAATGAATGTATTTAATTTAAAAGAGCCAAATAATGGAGTTTACTTAAGGTTTAAATAATAAGCTTTTTAAGCTAAAGTGAGCAATGTTACAGTACTTCAATACTTTAATTCTATTCAGCGCATAAATTTAATTTTTGTGCCTTTAAGGCCATGTTTATAGCTTATCTATATGCTAGTGTACTTCACTGTTGTTAATTTATTTTTATTTCAGTTATAGTAATTTTAGTGCTTAAACTTATTTCAGTTAGTTGCCAATGCAACATTTCTAAAAATTTGTTTAGGTTTAAGTTTTTCCACATAATATTTATACTTTATTTTATGTCATCTTATTATTTTACATAATTAAGCTAACATAGCAACTTTTTTTTTCCTTTTTTTTTTTTTTTTTTTTTTTACCATCAAACATTTTTTCATATATACCAAAATAAAGTCTATGATTGAGTTTTTTAATGTATAACCTATAATAAAATCTTGAAAAATAAAACTTAATTGGTTAAGTAATCAGATGTGCAGTGAAAATTTATCACCTTATTGCTACTCAAAGAACTGATTTAATATGAGCACAGTCTCTTTTGTCATTTATCTGTTTTCCTCCTTTTTTACCTGAAGTGCTTTCCTACTACAGTAATGGGAGTGTTAACTGCACTTGCAGACACTAGACCATTTATTAGACTCCTCAGTCTGTTAGGCTGACCCCAGTAGCAAATGCTATTATTCCCCCACTAAAGTCAGATAGTTTCTTTGTGCTCCCTGCTGAAAGTCTGACCACATCCATGACACTTCCAGCAGGGCACCTTTGTGACCCCATTTGAAGAAACAATTTGTTGATCTCACACTCTTTCACCTGGGAAAAAAATAGAAGGTTACCAACAACAGAGGAAAGTTGACAGAAGTACTGCATTATGCCTCTGAGGAGTTCTCTAAACATATAGACTAGCTAGTACATGCAAAATGTGTTAGCAGCCCATGTCTTCCCTTAAATCAAAGTATTACACTCTATTACACCATTATGACAGAGTTACTGTCATTCAGAACAGTTTGGTGAAGTTCACTTGAACATTAAAGCTGAAGTCTGTAGTTCCAGTATCACCAAACAAATTATTGTCAGAACACTCTTCCATTGGTTGGACAAACCGATAGTCCTGCCCCAAACTCACATGATTGGTTTACTTATAGTTGTCTCTGCATATTAAAGACATCAAAAAATAGCTTAACGAGTGCAGATTTCTTTCCTGTGTTGACACATCCTATTTTCAGCCAATAGGTTTGTCATAGCCATGCTTTGCTATGTATACTTGTAATGGTGTAGTTGGTGGGGCGGGATTTTCATTATTAGAGGCATTTGATTGGACAAAAATCTGTGTAGTTCAAGATGAGTCATCAACATTTCTTCTCCACTGTCCTGGAAGATAAAGACTGTACATTTGCATATATCTGCTACAGGTTAACTTTATACGGAAGCCCTGATCCGCATGGTAGAAAAAAAAAGAAAAGAAAACTTATGGTGGGAAGGAAAAAAAAAGAAAACTTAACTCATTATTTTGACATATTAAGTAGTTTTTTCGACATTTTCTTTAGCAGTTAGTTAATCTTATTTTTTTTTCTTTTTTAAATATTTTTATTTCGATGTAATTGATTTTATTTCAGTTTTAGTAGTTTTAGTACTTAAACAAAAATTAGAAATGTTAACTTGGCAACGAACTGAAATAAAATAATTTTAAGTTTGTTTTTCATCTAATATTTATATATTTCATTTTAGCTTTAAGTTAATTGTTCATCATTTAGTTTTAGTTTTAATTAAAGCTAAATAGAAATATAAAAAAAACTAATAAAAATGTCAAAAGCACATAACAAAACTATAAAAAATAAACTAAATTTAAAAAATGAAAACTAAAAATATAAAATGAAAGGTAAATCAATATTAATAAATACTATAATCATTTATAAATACTAAAACACAATGCATTTAAAAAAAAAAAAAAAGCTATTATGTATCCTTAACTACTAATAAAATGTTTAATAAAAATGTTTTAATATCATCCAAGCAGACAGAGAAGCTCCGCTAATTAAAACATTACCCACATACATAATATCCCCCCAAAAAAAAAACTCCCAATAACATCACCTGTGACAGCTTTACTAAAGCTATCTTAATTTGATTCCAGGGCGATAGAAATTAGATCAGGTGTGTAGAATTAATTTCTTCAGTTCTCATAGGACAATCCTTCTACATGATGGGAATTTATTGAGCACTATGCCCAATAATGCTGTTTGATTTGATGAAGAACTTGGCCCGATTTACTGGTGCCTTGATGTGACAGATGCATTTCTGAAGGCGTGCAGTCGAGGCACAAAGTAGAGAGAGAGAGGGGAAAGAGATAAAAGCAAGCAAGCGTTGTCTCCTCTCCTATGCACTTTAAGTCGTGCACACAGACAAGAGATTAATCCTTTGTGACTCATCAGGACTGCGTCGGATGTTTCTTCTCTCAGCTCACTTGCGCCCTGTTGCGTTTGACACACACCGCTTGTGTGCTTACACCGCTTTTAAAGGGTTAGTTCACCCAAAAATGAAATTTCTGTCATTAATTACTCACCCTCATGTCATTCAAAACAAGTAAAATGTTGATGTAGCAAACACAGTAACCCGCTGTTGATGTAGTAAACACAGTGCAGCGCTTCCATGTTCTACGTCAGAACGTCGGCTCATTATTGGCTGGCTCCTGCATCAGCATCACACGCATACGTCGTGCTGCTCATGTGAACAGCATCGGCCAATGCTGAGCCAGCGTTTTGACGTAGAACCCGGAAGCGATGCACTGTGTTTACTACATCAACAGCGTAGGAGAAGAGAAGAAATTGTTGAATAAAGTCATTATTTTTGTTTTGGCGCACAAAAAGTATTCTTGTCGCTTTATAACATTAAGGATGAACCACTGTAGTCACGTGGACTATTTTAATGATGTCTTTACAACCTTTCTGGTCCTTGAAAGTGGTAATAACATTGCAGTCTATAGGGAGGTCAGAAAGCTCTTGGATTTCATCAAAAATATTTGTGTTCCGAAGATGAACGAATGTCTTACAGGTTTGGAATGACATGAGGGTGGGTAATTAATGACAGAAATTTCATAACATTCAGAGTAAAGACTGAATATATATACATACACACACTTATTTTTTTATACTTTTATCTGTGACAACCACAATAAAATGTTTTATAGTGCTTGTTGCACTTGAAAACAATCATTTGCATTATAATCTAAAATTGCCTGAATATTTCATTACAGTTTCAGAAAGAGTGTCGGTAACACTTTATTTTAGGGCCTTTTAACTAGTTGCTTATTAGCATGCATATTACTAGTATATTGGCTATTTATTAGTACTTATTAAGCACATATTAATGCCTTATTCTGCATGACCTTATTCTACATTCTTAATCCTACCCAATACCTAAACTTAACAACTACCTTACTATTAATAACTATTAATAAGCAGTAAATTAGGAGTTTATTCAGGGAAAAGTTGTAGTTAATAGTTTATATGTGTTCCCTATACTAAAGTGTTACCAGAGTGTCTAATCATAACAGTCCATAACTTCAACTGATAATCATTTTATTTCAGACTTTTACAGATATGCAAAGCCCTGCTTCAAAACATCATCATATTCATTATATAACTCAAGCAACAATCACATTAATTTCTGATGAGAGATGAAGCAGGAGGGGTTTAAATTAGAATGAACTTTTCACCATCTGCACACACATTGCATTTAATAGTGTCAGACTTTTAGACTCATTCTGATTGATTGTATGATTCGATTTTTTTTTTTTTCAATCACTATTGTTTTAGAGCTTCTACCACTGAAAAACTGAGAATTGTCCATTAAAAATGTATAATATACTCTTAGGAGAGATTTCGAACAAACACATGTTTACAAAGCTTAACTAGCAACTTTTCAGTTGCAAAACACCAAAGCAATCGCCACAGAGATTTTTTTATAGACAAGGAACTTTTAACAACCCCATCATTTTGATTGACAGTTATGCTATAATCTAAAATAACTTCATATGTAGCAGTTAATAATACAACAGAACAGCCTGTGGCCTCAAGAAACCACTTTGGTTGGACTCTGAAAATTGACTTTTAACAGAAGGGCCAGATGTTTCGTTTTCTTTAGTAAAGAGTTAACATCTCACATTATTTATCTTTTTTCTTGAGAATAACCAATACTGCAAGCTTGATATGATCAATGTGAGTTTTATGCAAGGCTGCCTGTACCACAAGCTAAGAATATTAAAGAAATCAAAATATTTGGTATCTAAGGTAAAGACCACTGTAAATACTGTCCTTGAAAACGTCAACTTAGAGTCAATATTTTCAAACGTGCTGCATATACAGAATGGAGAATAACCAAATACAAACCACAGAAAACCATGTCAGTTGATGTTTCAATTGATGATCATGTACAAAGTTGTCAGTTATGAAAAAAAAAAAAACACCTCTCAAAACCTGGTCAGCTGTCTATATAAATAGGACATCTCACACAAACATAACTAACTTAGTTAATTCTTACTTTGGTATGCTAGCAGTTCTTAAGATTTTTTAATTTTAGTAAGCACAGAAAATACAGAACGCACACAAATACTGTTGAAATCAAATTTTTCAGTGAACATTTCTGCACATCATCATGCCAGTATGTGGCGACAAAAGACTCATTCATTAGTGAGTCATTCATTCATTCCACTGATCCATCCAGGAACAAAGTGTCTTCTTTATCAGCAATTCATAGAATCGTTCACTCAATCAGTTTGTTCAATCACAGTGATTCAATGAGAACAAAACACCACTTACAACCACGCTGTGGCTTTCTTTTACTTTTTATCTGGTGGTGATTCTGTTGCATTGAAAATGAATCATGAAGATATGACATGACCCCATCCAAAGAAGTGCAGTTAAAAACATAATACTAAAATAAAAATCAACCAAAAAAAAAAAAAAAAAAGTAGCTGGGAGCAGCAATTATCGGGGTTCAAGCACTTTAAGGCATTTAAGCACATGCGTAAAAAGGTATTATGTTTTAATTAGCAAGCCTATAACCATCTCCAATCATAGATGGGAAAAGACCATTCACAGCCAATACAGGCACTTTACCATAGGAAATATATGGTTTTTAAAGGTTTTTAACAGTTATCGAGTTTGAGCCAAAACCTAGGACTAGTTGGTTTTTGTTGAACGTTGTTTTTTGAAATAATCTCCAATATTAAACGAACGATTTGATGGGCAGTAGCAGTCCTAGAGGCAAAGTTGCTCAGAATGAAGAGTTCTACCAATGTCGTGGGTGTGGGAGAAAAATCATGTGATATACAATACTCTACGCAAGTGAAAAACACGAAGGCGCCCCGGTGGCCGTTTTCTTTCAGATTTCTTACAGGCCTCTAGGGCCATGAGTCAAACATGTTTTCTGAAATATGCAAATGTCCTCAAAGCCAATCATACTTAAGCCCGGAACACCGAACTAGTGGCGACGAAAGCAGACCACGGGGTTGGCTCACGTCGGCAGCATCTGGGTCCAAAGTTGCCCTGACACACCAAACCGACGCTCGACACCCGACGGCCAAGTAGCACGTCCGTTCTGTGCCTGCGTAAGAAGAAATGCCTTTCTGTACCAGCAGGTGGCAGTAGCTGAACAGCCAATCAGAATGATTAGATGGCCCGACTGACCGACGAGCTCCGACGCGGATTCAACATGTCAATATCCATGGATCACTTGGTCTTTGGTAAGTTGTAAGGAACACTATAAGCCTTTAGTTTAAACTGATAATAATTTATTTTACTCGCGTTTTTGCAGTTTCCCTTATTAAATCCAGTCATGCAGCAGGCTCTTTTGCCACCCGGTCCGGCTGAGGGGCGTGTTCAGGCGGGAATTTGACGTCAATGCATACCCTCATTATAAGTCACTTGAGTCTACGCCTAGAAGTTGGGTGTAGTTTTTTTCACCACTATAGTGCCCCCATCAGGCTACGCGTTTGAACCTTCATTAAATAAACAGACATACAGACATCACTAAGACATGTATTATGTGTCATTCCAATGCTAAAATTCTGGCTTTCAATGCAAAAGGTAGGGTTCAGAACCTATTTTTCATTTTATTGCATTTTGGGAAGGACACATGATTTTGCCTAAAATTATGGCCAAAATAAAACACTAATATGGAGAACTTCTACGGTGACTAAAAATACCATCTAGGTAGTATACTCACTAGAATTTGAGACACCGTATCGGACATCTACATTTAACATCCTTTTAACTGACACATTTCAGAGGCCTTTGATAGTTGGCAATTTAAGCAGACATTTGTGTTAGAGAAATGAAAGCAATCTGATATTTCACCTGTAAATTGTATAATAGTATAATTGCATAATGGCTTCTTGCCTACCTTTACTCAGCAGGATCAATTTTGCCGTTGGCATTGAATAACCTTGTTTTTCTCAAAGATAAGCACAGCCACCTTCATGTTTCACCTTGCACCCATACTCATTCATAGCTGCTTTTTCTTTTTCCCAAGTCACATCAGACCACTGCATGCTAATTGAATTTCTGATTAAATCTTTACATTCCATGACACCTGACCCCTGTGCCGACAGGGAAAATCTAATGTGCTCATAGCATCCTAATGTGCAGGTTCTCCTCATTATTCTGTGAATGCAGCACAAGCTGCATTCATATGACTCTCTGAAGAATGGCCATGTGCCATTATAGTAATTACTGACATACAGTACACTGGTACACAGTGTCATGGTGCTATGCTCTAAATCTGTGCTCAAACTGTGATGTGCCACTTATCATGCTGTGGAATGTACCTGCTTGCTCAAACGACAGGTATCATGCTGGAGGAAATGGGAGCAATTGCATCTACATGCAACAATTTTCCAGTGATGTATGACAGAATGGCAGAGTCAAGCTGTTGTTCCAATCTGCTCCTCCTCTTTATTCTAATACTGGACATAAATCTACTGCAGCATAGTTACTGTTTTTCCAAAACTTGTTTGTTCTATCTAACAGGACAAGGCAGGAGAAGTTAGGCTGTGCCCATTATGCACGTCACCATCAGTTCTAGAACCGTCTGTGCATATGCAAAAGCAACAAACTTTACCCATAATCTTTAATGAAACTTTAGAGAGAAAGGAATAGGGAGGGGGGAAAGAGGTAATGTGAGGTAAGGTGAAATGAGGAGAGATGGGTGAGCAGATGGTGAGAGACAGATCCTATCTGATACAAGTGATGGTGTTAACACCAAACAGAATGCAGATTATTTACAGCTCAGACTTTCTTGTATTGTTTCATCAATGGTGGAAAATCACTAAAAAGATATTTCCTTTTACTCTCTGAAGGATAAAATTAACTACTATTTAAAGGAAAATTACATAAAAACCTCTTAAAGCGAAAACATGGTTTCCTCTAGAGTATATATATATATATATATATATATATATATATATATATATGCAGTGTATTACAGTATATACACACTAATGTTAAAAAATGTAGGGGTCAGTAAGTTTCTTTAATACTTTTGAAAAAGTTTCATTCTCAATAAGGCTGCATTTATTTGTTCAAAATAGAGTAAAAACAGTAATATTATGAAAAAAAAATTACAATTTAAACTTTTAATATATGTATTAAAATGTAATTTATTCCTGTGATGGCAAAGCTGAATTTTCAGCATCATTAGTCCAGTCTTCAAATCATTTTAATATGATGATGATTTAGTGCTCAAGAAACATTTCTTATTATTATCATCAAGGTTTAAATCAGTTGTGCTGCATAATATTTTTGTAAACAGAAACTTTTTGTAACAATATCTTTACTCTCGCTTTTGATCACTGCAGTGAATGCATTTTTGCTGAATAATACCTAAAACATATGAATTAGTAAAACACATTAAAAAGTGTTTAAAAAATAATTTAAATTTACACTGTGTGTATGCACACACACACACACACAAGCACACAATAATATCAGCAAATGTGTCTCAAATAATTCATATTTCCTCAATTATTGTAACAAAAAGTGTACTGTACATACATTGATAAACTTTACATATGTCTACTGTGAACGCTAAGATTTGCTGAATAATGCTACACAGTGAAATATTTTGGTAAAAAGTGTTTCATTTGGTAACATCTAAATTAATTGACTTTTTCAGGTCAAAATAGTATTTAACACTGGAATAAAGTTGTGTCCCCCAGAGGGGTTTGACTTCTTTTAACAACCCTATCCCTCTCGTGTGTAAGCTTGAAGCTAGTTCACTGAAAACTCTGATAGGTTGCATGTGAATAATTAAATATATATAATTAAATATTATATATATATTATATAACTTACTTAAATGTTTGAAATTTTTAGAGACCAACCAGAAACAGAGAATGGCCAGGCTAACAAAGGAAATGTCACAGCAGCGCATACACAGTTCAAATGTCAAAAAACATTTATTCATCAGTTAATGAATCTGCATTTGAAATGCAAATTTAAAGTAACGTAGCCTCAGGGTTAAAGGGTTAGTTCACCCAAAAATGAAAATTATGTCATTAATAACTTACTCTCATGTTGTTCCACATCCGTAATACCTTTGTTTATCTTCGGCACACAAATTAAGATATTTTTGATAAAATCCGATGGCTCGGTGAGGCCTGCATTGCCAGAAAGACAATTAACACTTTCAATGCCCAGAAAGCTACTAAAGACATATTTAAAACAGTTCATTTGACTACAGTGGTTCAACCTTAATGTTATGAAGCGACAATACTTTTTGTGCACCAAAAAAACTAAATAACAACGTTATTCAACAATATCTAGTGACGGGCGATTTCAAAACACTGCTTCATGAAGCTTTAAAGCTTTACGAAACTTTTGTTTCGAATCAGTGGTTCGGAGCGTGTATCAAACTGCCAAAGGTAACGTTAAGGTTGAACCACTGTAGTCACATGAACTGTTTTAAATATGTCTTTAGTAGCTTTCTGGGCATTGAAAGTGTTAATTGTCTTGCTGGAAATGCAGGCCTCACCGAGCCATCGAACTTTATGAAAAATATCTTAATTTGTGTTCTGAAGATGAACGAAGGTCTTACGGGTGTGGAACGGCATGAGGGTGAGTACTTAATGACAGAAATTTCATTTTTGGGTGAACTAACCCTTTAAGATTAACTCTAAATCTAAAACTAGAATTAATATAATGACTTACAAATGACCCTGGCTGTTTAGTTAACAATTATGAAAATAGTTACTGTTGAATATGTATTTAGGGTCACTTTTCTATCGTGATATGAAATAATTTACAACCTGGTATGCACACAGTTTAAGAACCTCTGGGTTTCCTTAACGAGACCAGATTTATGGGTCAGGTCAGGTGGAAATTGCTCCTTAAGGAAACCACTGCACATTTTCACTTCTTACAGTGTGAATACTGCTTTTGAGGCTCAAGATGAAAAATTTCTCTCATATTAGGCATAATTATAAACATGGGGAAAGCGCTAAAGCGACTAGCAAGGGTGAATCATTATACAGCTCTGAGCTCTATAAATATGGAGATCGATCAAAAAAAAAAAAAAAAAAAAATTGCAACAATTTCCAGGGTGCTCCGAAACATAGCCATTGGGAATTACAGACTTTGTCATCTTTAAATGCATAACCTATTTTGGAGGTTTTGCCAGTCCTAGTCTCTTGCTGGTGAACAGTATGCAAGTCCTTAGGCTGTCCTTAAATAGTTCCTGGTTTTCTGATAATCAGTCAATACTTGAAGAATTTTGGACTGCACTTTGGAGGTCAGGAGATTGTTCAAGGAAGTAAATATCAAATGACATGTAAAAGATATGATTATATTGTATAATTTAAAGGAATAATTCACCCAAAAATGAACATCCTGAACATTTATTCAACATCGTTCCAAATCTATTTTACTTTCTTTCTTCTGTGAAACAGAAATAAAGAGAATTAGTATTATGTTCATGCTGCTCTTTTCTATACAATGAAGTAAATGGGGACAAAGGGCTATCAAGCTACAAAATGCACCATACACAGTCTATACCAGTGTTATTTTACTATTAATAATCTAGTATTATAGTATTTATTAATATATACTTTTAGGCTGCATCCAAAATCGCATACTCTCTTCTTTAAACACAATAACTATTAGCTGTTTAAAAAGTTACCTACATTTAGTTCTTGACCATTGTAAATTGGTAAAATTCAACAATCTGAACATGGAGCTGCTTTGAGATCCTTATATCTATGGGACTGAACTATATAGAGCCTAGATTTCAAAAGGAAAGTTTATTAAGAATGAGAATCTAGAAGAATTAAAATATCTTGAATACTTTTAGAGTAGAGGAATAATTATGGCGCACAGACAGGTATGTTCTATGTAACTGAGTTGACAGAAAAACTCGAGATATATTTCTAGTTTCAGCATTATTTGTTCTTCAGATATTCCTCTTTAAAAGAAAAAAGTATCAGTTGTATGCAAAGGGACCCACATTTGGTTTTTGACCACTGAAAATGCGTACAATTTAGCAATTTACTCATGAAGCCGCATTAAGATCTCTATAACCATCGAGGGCCTTTAAAATGAAGATACTAAAAGGAAAGTTTGTTAAAAACCAGACTCTAAAAGGATATTAAGATATCTTTTATACTTCTTGAGTTACAGGCATGCAAAAACACAAGAAAAACACACTTTTTGCCATTTTTGAACTGTCACTGTTGGCATATAATGAAACACAGATTGCTAAAGTCAACAGATTTAACTAATAGACCTACTAATCTTTGTGTAAAAATAAAATAATGATGCTGCCGTCTTTCTAAAGTCATTTTTACACCCCTGTAAACTGGCTCAGAATCTCAGGTGAAAATTTTCATTTTGACCCCCCTCTACAAAATATTGGATTACTCAATAAATATACATCTGTGGTATTTAATATTTTGGCTTTCATAACTGTTTGTCTTTTTTTACAGAAAAAAATATTAACAAAATAAAAAAATGTGAGCCGAGGAAGTTTCCGAAATTGTTGATTTGACAAGGAATAACCCTATTTCTGTCTATTTCTGTCTTTTCTCATTCAAAGAGATGTGAAATACACTTGCACAATGGAAAATTGCTGCCTGGAGCGGTTTCCAAGATGGCCATCGTGTGGAGTGAATTACTTTAAAGCTATCCAGTTCTCACCTCGTTTTTAGACACTCAACAAGGTCCAAATGCACAATTACTTAATATTGAGGTCCATAAACTAAAATTACAAATTGTAATGTCTAGGCTTTGGCCAGCTGTAAGACTTATGAGCAATAAATCAAAGCAACACAGCCACACATTGCAGTGCCTAAAAAAAAATCTAAATTTCCTCGAGATAAATCGTTCTGCCCTATGCAGACTCAAAAAAGTCACCCTCCAATATTCTGTTATTAGTAATGCAGATCTTGAGGGTGAGCATGTTTGAGAAATACCTGATGTTTTTCCACATTGTACATACTGAGAATTCATCTCATGCTCTTGGGGAAATAACCGTAAGGGAACGAAATACAAAATAAACAGCTCAGATATTTTATCAAGCTGAATAAATTAAACATATTTTTGATCTGTGAGTAATTACTTACAACCTGAGTGAACTAATAATCACATAATGATAATGAGGGTATTTAGATGACTGTTATTAATATGCATACTGAACTATTTGGATTGATCATAATTGCTGCAATCAGGCTGAAGGGCGGAGGGATTTAGCAAGGGGAACGCACATACACAAACATAATAGTCTCCATGGGAGTCTGTCTCTTCAGTGTACAAACACTGGACCTGAGAGAAAGCACCTGCATGCTTAGAAACTGAGTACAGTACGTACAGATCAATTCATTTATTCATTTACCACCTCATGCGACCTTCAATCTGTGATGCTGGCTTTCTATAATCATATTAGCAGACACACAAGGGGTGCAGTCATGTTGTATTACACAAATGACTCATGAAGGCTTATGAATTTCACACTGACATCTGATTAAGACTCGTTTGCAACACAACTGTGGTGCCTTAATAACTGAACCTGGGGCAGAATTGCAGCAAGAGCAACTGTGACCTCCATTAACACAAATGGTAAATTAATTGACATTCACAAAGTGTAAAACAACGAGAACATTAAAACAATGATCTATCCATCACTAAGCCATAGACCAGCAGTGTCTCATTTGGTTTCACCCCTAGCTGTCTTTCCCTGAGCTAAACTACTAAGAAAGATGGTTTGGCAGCACTGAAATTCAGACTCATTACTCATTCCAGCTACCAGGGGTTTGCAGCAAATAGAGGTTTGCTGTATGTGAATGAGCACTAGACAGCGAGAAACAGAGATTCTTGCTGATGTTAGTAGCAGGGCACAACCACTACAGGTAAACAACACAGGATAATTGGATTTATATCTCACAATACAAATGTATATTTCACAAATGCAAACTTCATATCTGGCAATATGAATTTATATCTCATAATAGCAACTTCATATCTCACAATATGACCTTATATCTCATAAATTCAACTTCATATAGTATCTGACAATGACTTTATGTCTAAAAATATGGCCTATATCTCACAATAACAGCTTCATATCTGACAATATGACCTTATTTCTCACAACTACAGCATTATATCACAAAATGGCTTAACTTTACTTTCATATCTCACAATATGAATTTCTATCTCAAAATTGTGATTTTATATCTCACAATAACCCTGTGCTGTAGCTCACAACCCTAGTGAAAAAATATACTACAAATACATTTACATGTTTATGTACTTAATAAAAATACCCTGCAATTGTGCTTTTGCTATACTAAACTGATATACTTAAAGTCTGCTAAATTGGAAAAACTAACTAATTTTGTATTTAATGCACTCACAACCTGAAAAAAAATATCCTAAAATGTATCTGAAAAACATTTATTTTGTGCTAAGTATACTATTAATACATTTACATATTTATGTGCTTAACAAAAATACCCTGCAATTGTACTTTTGGTATACTAAACTGGTATACTTAAAGTCTGCTAAATTGGAACAACTAATTTTGTACTTAATGCAATCACAACCTGAAAAATTTATACTAAAATGTATTTGAAATGCATTTATTTTGTGCTAAGTATAAATGCATTTACATATTTATGTACTTAATAAAAATACCCTGTAATTGTACTTTTGGTATACTAAACTTATATACTTAAAGTCTGCTAAATTGGAACAACTAATTGGAACAACTAATTGTACTTGATTTAGTACTTAATGCACTTTAATTGTGCGCAAGTAGTGCTGAGGTCCAACTAAAGGTATACATAAGTATATTTTATTGTTTTAAAATGGAACTATTGCAAGTAACTAATATTTTGCATTTAAAGATATTATACAGAGATCATACAGTAGTGATATTAAAACACATTTTAGGCATAAAATTAAGAAATGTGCAGTGTGCAACAAAAAATACTCCAAATAAAGTTTAAGTATATTTTTATATCAGTAAGTCTTCAGTGATACATCAGTAAATACGTTAATGGATTTGAAGTATAGTTAGTACAAAATAAATATATTTTTACTAGGCAATTGTAGCTTAATGGCTCATAATATGATTTTATATCTCACATTATGTTCTTATCTTTCAAATGTGACTAGGTCTCACAAAATTAATTTATATCTCACAACTACAATGGCAATATGACCTTATTGCTCACAACAGCAACTTCATATCTCACAAAATGACCTTATACTGTAGCTCTCAACTGCAAGCCACATAATCGCTCATAATTTATGATTTTATATAATTTTACTTCTCACAAAGTTATGTTTTTTATATTTCAGTTGTGACTTTATATCTCACAAGATGAATTTATCTCACATCTGCAATTTCATATCTGACAATATGATCTTACATCTCAAAAAAAAATTTATATCACATAGATAAGAAAATAATATTGAAAGATATAAAATCATATAGGCTATACTGTGGTAAGATAGATCTCACAATTGCAACTTTATAGCTCATAATATACTGTATGATTTCATATCTCACAATAATATTTTCTTATTTAATATATTTTGACTTTATATCTCACAAAATAACTTAAAATTTCAGACTTCGATTTAAACTATTTGTGCTAGAACAATTCATTGGGTACATAACAGTGCATGTAAACATGTTTTGGTAAATCCATTATATGATCCATTATATGAAAACAAGTTTCATGACTGAATGGTATTTAAATTTTCTATATTGTTCCCAGTCCCCATTGAAAATAGCCGAAGGACAAGCATTTAAATGATATTCTCTTCTTGAAGCAGACAACACTATTTAGAGAATATAAGTGAATTGTTCATGATAACAGCTCTTTTAGTTTACCAAATTTCAGCCCATTTTTGATGCAGACAGTTTAAGTTTTTAGTCCCAGGAAAGGTCAATTACATCACTTCTGAAACTTTTCCAAGGATATAAAGTTAAAATATGTCTACAATTATCTGTATCAAAGAGTTAAAAGCACCAGACACTCCACCAGGCACATTAGATTCAGTTATTTCATGCTATCTTCAATTCTAAGAATATTCTGTCTAAAAACTGTGTGGCTCATTAGCAATAAGAGATTTGGGACGCACTTCAAAGTTCTAGATGCTTTATAAGATGGACTTAATGGCATTCACTGAGCTATAGCGCTAATGAGAAAGTTACCCAGTTCTTACAGAATTATCTTTTGAGCTAATTAGTTTACAACATTTGAGAAACAACTGTAGCCCGATCCTCAATTAATAAGTTTTATGTGGTAAGCAAGGACTAATTGAGATAATAATCATATTAAACTGATTCACCACACAAAACTAATTTTCCCAAATGTAATTGCAAAACATTCATATTCAGCCTTAGCAATTAAATGGGCCAAGCTTACAAAATAAAGCACATATTACATCTTATGCTCTTGTCTGACTATCTTTTATCATCATAATAAAACTTAATTACATAACTTGAAATAATACAAAGAATGCATATTTGAGTCAATGTTGAACATCCCTTCCTTTCAGGCCTGATCAAGCAGACAGCCTTGTCGTAACAAAAGAAGAACGTTTGTCTCTGTCAGTAAATACAAAGACTATAGGGACTGTTGTATCTTCTCTTCGGTCTCTTAGAAGCAAAGCAGAAATGTCCTGTGAATGTGTCTCTGCTTTGCAACGAGCCAACATTGAGCTTTCATCAAAACTCCTCCGCAGCTATGCAGCAGTTGCATGAATTAAAGAGATGAAATGCTTGTATTCTGCACTGCATACCCAATGCCTATTGAAGTCTTCCTCACAAACACACAGTTGGACTCCTGAATGTATCTGTCTGTGAAGCATCTCTGTGAGCAATGGAATAGGCTGCTTTGTGCTCGGCAAACAGTGAGATCCTTCCCACTCCTGCATATCCATTTTTTCAGGTTTATCAGAACTGGCGTTCACATAAGGGCTTGCCATTTCACATTCGTAAGATTTAATGCACGTAAAATGTTCTATTATCCCTTCTATCAGATTCAGTTGTTTTTGTATGTATCAGTTTCCTCTCAGGGTTTCTATAAAGCAGAATAACCGTCAGGAGACATCTGTGAATTTAATAAATGATTCTTTGATTTAACTGATTTTGTAGCTCAGAGCATATTCACATAGAATAAGATAAATTCCCCTTGTAAAACAAAATAAAATTGCATTATTGTGCATTTATTTATATTCATTTAAATTAATTTAAATTAAATTAAATGAATAGGATTTGTTAATGTTATTCCAAATGTTTTTTTTGTTTTTTTTTTAATAAATATAAAAGAAAAAAGACAAAAATAATAAAATTAAATATTAAAAATAAATGGGATTTGTCAGGGCAATGTTATTCAAAAAGAATGGAAAATTAAATATAAATTCCCCAGGTAAAATAAAATAAAGTAATACAATAAACAGGATTTAGAAGTGTTATTTTAAAAGAACAGAAAACTAATAATTAAAATAAATATCTCTTAGCTTAGTAGGCTATGCCACTGTTAACGTGTTCAAAAACTTAATAGGGCTTTCCACCCTTGAAATAATTAACCCTGGGTCATTCTAAACCCGGGGTAAATGGAATCCTTGGTTATCTTTATTCACCTTTCACACTGCTCATACCCGGGGTTAACAGTTAATCCTGGGTATTTATAAACTGCCGTTTTACACTGCACATTCCTAAACCCTGGATTAAAGTACTTATTTGCATATTTGTGGTGTCAGTGTTACTGATTGGATGAACGCACCACGTGACCTTTTAACATGAAAGGCTCTAGCATTGCACGTCCTCATTGCTGACTGTAATATCAAGTTTTTTTCTGAATGAACTTTTCGAATTATAAAAGGTAATAACGACGGTCTCTTCTTCACTCAAATTGTCGCATTTTCCATCGCCGTTTGACGTTTTTCCTAACATATGCAGAAACGACTGTTTATATACATTATGTAGTGTTTGCATGAGTGCCCAAAGCACGTGAATATAAGGCACGCATTCTAATTGTAACATTCTAACACAGCATCGTTTCAAACCGTTCAAGTTTGGAACCACAATGCGGTGTTAATGCCGCAAAAGCGGTGCTAATCCTGTTCCGGAGTAAACCCCGGGTAAAAAGCAGTGCTAACCCCGCATCTAAATTACAAGTGTGAAACGTTCCTTTACCTGGGGTTAAAAGCGGTGTTTAGAACGCCGATAACCCAGGGTTAAGCGCAGTGTGAGAAACCCTAATGTGCGTCAGGGCTCGACAATAAGGACTGCCCGATCGCCCATGGGGCAGCATGAAAGACTCTCGGGACAATTGACGAAACTGTCACTTGCCTGATCGGTCCAGTGCTGCATCTTCACAGAAGTTGATCATTTGCACATTTATAACAGCTGTCTGAAATGACGTGATGATTAGTCAGATTATTTGAACGTTGCTCCTCCCGAATTTTGTTAATAAAACATCGTTTCAAGTCTTCCTGAGCTTGCACGAACATATTCACACAAAATTATGTCAATTTGCCGGCCGTGTCGAGTATCGTCGTAAACATGGTTATATCTTAAAGGTGCAATATGTAACAATTTTGCAGTAAAATATACAAAAACCACTAGGCCAGTGTTATATATTTTGTTCACTTGAGTACTTACAATATCCCAAATGTTTCCAACTATTTGTAAATCGTGAGAAAATTGCAATTTTAACCAAGGCTCCGGGACATGTGAGGAGTCGCCTGTCAATTGCGTCATACCCGCGTTACCCTCGGTGTCCGGTTTTATTTTGTAGAAACCATGGAAACACCAAAGACGCTTAAATATATTACATGTTTTATTAGACAATGGAACAACTGTTTTGATATATTTATAGACAGAAAACTAATTATTGTTATATAGCTCAAAATGTTTAGTCTTATTGTTTAAATCTAATTTTCTTGACTTTTTGCGAGTACCATGCTTTACCATGCCTCAGAAAAAAAACACTATTTTGTTAAGTAGCTAACATAGCATAATCAGATGCAGCTTTAGTTTTAGTAACAGTAATACAGCATTTTCTCCATCATACAATACGTTTTAAAATTAATTGCATACCATTTATCAACACAAGCCAACCAGCATTTAATATGATATTCTAAAATCGATCTAGCTTACTGCAGTGTGCAACAAGTGTCTCACAGCAGCCGCCGAGCGAACGCAGAGTAACGTTATAACATCATTTTCAGCACACTCAAATGTATCTAATATGATAAACAGAGCTGCGTTACCTCATACTCATGACCGGAAAAGCGGAAGCAGCGCCGGCGACTGTGTCATAATAAAAGTTCCGCTGCTCGTGAGGCGTGTGTTGCGCAGTCGCTCCAGCGGCCTCGTTCAGCTCCCACAACACTCGGTCCTGCTCTGCTTCATACTACAGTAACGTTAATAATCGCATCCATGAACATGATTTGTTGATCCCAATTCTTTTCCACTGACCATTGAGATGAAGACCACATGTCCCAAGATTCCGCGCTCAAACTTGGCGTCATCAATTTATTTATTACTTTTTGTGTGGTACTTTTTTTGTTCTTCCATGCTAAAACTTGTGACCATATATCCAATATACAATCAAGAGAATTGATTTCTGAAAAGAATAGCTAAAAAAAAAAAAAAAAAAAAAAAAACTAAAAAAAGCTTTTCAGCTGGTCTGGCTGGCCAGGTACACCATCTCAGACATCCCACCCTGCAAAAATGTTCGGGAGATGGCGCTCCCTGCGTAAGCTAACACAGGTTTGTTCATTCAATATTATCCGTGCGTCAAAAGGGAAAGTGATGTAGCCTAGCTGAGTGTGACAAAGAAAGAGGCGAGGGTCTCCACAAAATCTGAATGCAAGTGGTCACAGAAGACGCATTTAACATGTGATAATACCAGGTGTAATGGTAAAGTGTCTTGGCTGACCACTTGTGATTGGTTCACCAAAAACGTATCTTAATAGGCAGAAACAGGCTTTCTCTCTCACTCGCTCGGTTTCCGGGATATTGTAATTTGTGGGCGTCAGGGAGCCGCTATCAATATGCAGGAGACTCCAGGACCTTCCGGGAGAGGTGGGATATCTGACATCTTAGCCAGGGAAAGTCCTGCAACATCTGAGTAACTGTCATTTAGATGAACGACAATGCTAATGGCTAGCTTTTTACAGGTAATATAGACCTCCTTGGATCTAATTCAATTGATCAGTCACTCAAGATTCTGTTTTGTAATTCAGTCTGATGGATAAGCGTGGAGGACCAATGAACAATGTTTCAATGATAACCATGATTATTACTTTCAATTCATCAAGCTTTGCTCTGAAAAAAATAAATGCGCTTAGGCTCATTCCTCCATAATGAACATTATCTAGCACAAACATTCTTCATCTCTAGTTGAGCTCAGCTGGTAAAAGTGTCTTGATGGATAGCTAACGTTTCTGCTAACAGACCCGGGGCTGTTTGGACAGTATTGGGTTCTCTCAAATAACACCAGCGTGACATATAGTCTGCCTGAAGGCACGTACTGTACATCAAGCTGAAAATCTTCATTGCGTGATTCTACCATAAGGTCTGGCAAAGAATGTGCAAAGCTAAAGCCCTATGGGTGCTCATTCATAGTCTCACTTCCAACATGATCCTACTATCTCTTTAAAAAGTGTCTCTGTATTTGGTTGGCCTGCGACAAAGAATGTAGATTACATAGGAAACAAAGCACATTCTATTTCAGACTTCATTTGAAAGCTGTTATAAAAACTGTTTATACTGTTTCTCCCATTTCTTCCTTTTATCTGGTATTTTGCAATTTTATAAATGTTATTTTGCACTGCTGGATACACAAGGCACAACTGTTCTTAAAACATGTTTTTTGCATCACAAATGTCTTTGTCTTGTTTGCTGCCTTATAATTTTGTAAGGTATGACCACAGCTTTGCTTTTGGAAACATCTTTTTTTTTGAAAATGCTACATTATGCCATTTATTATGTTCTTCACAATTTAATTATACTATTTTTCATGCGAAAAGCATAACCATGTCAACCATTTCTCCTGAAGAAAGAAAAACTATTATGTAGCAGTAAGCAAAAGAAAAAAAAATTGAAACAAATTGCACATTGAATGACATGTGCAGCAAAACACTTTTACAAAATAAAAATAATAACAACCTCCCCTATGGTCCAAAAGAAGCAGAACATGAACGCAGTCAACAAAGAGGAGCAAACATCAATTACATTTGAAAAACAGAACAACATACCATTAAGTGCCAGAGTTTATTTCATCCTGTTTGCATTAAAATTAGCCTTTGAATAGTGTCTTTGAGTCAGGGGAAATACTGGATTTCAATATTTTATAGGACGTCTAAAAGGAGAGCTTGGGGAAAGGGCCTTTTGTGTGATTTGATGGTATAAATAATTCATAAAGTCTGTGGGAAGAATGACAGGTTAAACAGAGATATAATGACCGCAGGCTATGTAGGCAACACTGGGAAACCCTGTAAGAGGGATGAAATAATTCCAGGACATTTTATAGGACTATATATAGACTGTAGGTGTAATGTAACAGGGAATATTGAACTTTTATTCCAAGATAAGTTTATATACATGTACAGTAGTAGACCTATATAATATTTTGTATTTTTCACACACAGGATAAAAAGAAATCAACACTACCAGTCACAATCAGTCCCTAAACTGCCATCTTGGTGTGCTAAAATTGATCCATTCTAAAAGAATTTGTAAGCTGTTACTGGTCCAAAACACAGTGCTTTGGACAAGAACCGATTTGACTGTTGGGGACTTTTTTTGGTCGTATACACAGGGGGTCATTTGAAACAAAGCTGTCTTTATATAAAAGCAATGGCAAAGCCTATAGTTGTGACAGCATATAAATCACAGCATTCTTTACAGGTTGATCTGAGCTATGCAATTGAAATCTATAAATCAATCATAATTGTTATCTGTTTTCAAAAGAAGAGTACAAACACCACCGTTTTGGTTTGACATAGCATATTAAAAAAACAGTACTTCAGGGGGTCCACTAATTATGTACTGATCTCAACTAATTTTTTGTTTTTTGTGAAAAAGAGAGAAAATGTGCATTAATCAAAATAATAGAGTGCAAATAAAATAAAAATAAACTAAATTACACTAAATGGGTCATTGACAAATAAGGTTTTTAAAAGTGTAAAAAAAAAACATAATGGAGATATAATTAATTTTGAAATTTTATTAAGTGTTGAAATTATGTGTTTTTTATAATCATTTAGCATGGCTTTTGTCATTTTTTACAAGATGGATAAAATTTGTCACCAAAAAGTCATTCAGTTTAACTAAAATTTCGGTTTTACCGAATGACACTTTTGGTTATACCGAATGACGATATTTTCAAACAATGCTAACAGGCTGATATCTAGCTAGCAAAAGGACAACCAAACATTTTATATTTAGCACAAGTTTTTAAAATATTACAACATTTTCCATGTTTTATAGCGGTTGTACCGAATGACCTGATGTTTCGTGACATGCATATGAGCAAGTGAAAACCTGAATTTTTCAAATAGTTAAGAGAGAGTTAGCTACTTTGCTTCACAACCATGTGGTTCTTTGCAAGTGTCTGAATGATGTCACATCCTGTCACATGATATTGACGACATGACTTGATCCAAAATGGTCCCTTTATATTGGTTACTCCGGATGACATTAGTGAAATTGAATGAAATCTTTTTTCCGGACATTCTTTCTCATAACAAAGCAACGACTTTGACTACACATAATTGTAATACCATTTTGTACTATGTTGATATATGATGGTATAGAATCATGCCAGAATACAAAAATATATACATTTATTACATTTTAAAATATTTTAATCACAAATAGCTGTATTGGCCTTTGGATGGTTAAACCAAATGACCTTTTGACACTTCAAAATCTTTAAAATACCTTTATATGTAGCAAAATATAATTAAAACCTTTTGGATTTAATAAAAGAGATATAGTTGTACTGCCTTACATACTTTGGATGTCATATCTTTGTTTTATTATTATTATTATTATTAAGTTTTGGACAAAAATGACCCGTCAAGTCATTGACAGGTCATTTTTGTCCAAAGGCCTTAATAATAATAAAAACAACAATCGAAAAAATCTTTTGCACATATCAAATAGTACTTAAGATGAACAATCAGAACATGTTCTAGTCACATCACATTCCATCCCTCACAAATTAGAAAAGGAAGAGCCATTTTTATACCCTGGAGAACAAACGTGTCTTGTGTGATAAGCTTACAATCAGAAAGACTGAGGCAAACCGTATAATTTAGTTTACTTCACAGAAGATTGCAATTTGTAGGCCCATCAATGTACTGTTGTGAAGTTCAGTAAGCTCAAACTGACATCACTGTCTTAAGCTTATTTTTGGGAAGCTTTAACAGCTTGACCTCATATGGCAGCTATGATTAGATTCTTCAAAGTCTCTCTTGCTAAATAGAAGTTGGTTTCTTTTCAAAAGACAGAATGGTTTTAGTTAACATGCCAAAAGCTTATGGAAAATGATAATGAGAGTGAGTGTTACAATTATTGTTTTTTCTTAATAGATTTGCAGTTGAGAAACTATGTTTACACTACTACAATACAACTAATAATATCACCCATGATGAACAAATTTAATTTAGGCTTTTACTCGGATATAAACATTGATCAACGAACATCAGCAGAAGCTCAACCGAACCTGAATGATGCGTGAGAAAAAAAACTCTTGCAGAAGCTCAACACACAAGAATGAACCTCATTGGTTTTTGAACGTCGAGCAAACATGCTTGAGCCTCCGTTTACCATAACTGATGTGTGAGTTGATTAATGTTTATATGTGAATACAAGCCAAAATTCAATCAGTTCATCATATAAAGCGATCGTGTCTCTTAAGAAAATTTGGACTAAACCGTTCAATTCATATGGATTAGTTTTACAATCTCTTTATGAACTTTTTGAAGCATCAAAGATTCAATTGCGTAGTTGTCTATGGGGGAAGGGAAAGCTCTCAGATTTCATCAAAAATATCTTCATTTGTGTTCTGAAGATGATTGAAAGTCTTACGGGTGTGGAACGACATGAGGGTGAGTAATTAATGACAGAATTTTCATTTTTGAGTGAAAAATTAGTTTTTCAAAGATGAGTTTTAAGGGATAAAATTACTAACTACAGGGGGACTTTAAGTAAAAAATAATGTGAAATGGTACAGATGCAAGTAGTAAACATGCTTGAACAAGTTCCCGATCTCTCCAAGTTCACCATTCTCCTCTGTTATGTGAAAAAAGTGGCAAAAAAAACCCCAAATACACAATACAAAATCCTGGATGATAATAAATATTTATGCCGATTACATTTTCCCAATTTAACAGCCATTTGCAGGTGTAGCAACAAGTTTATTTGGACCCTGTATGAACCTCTCAGGCTGTGTTTATGAAATATTATTTAAATAGATAATTTGATTCATTTTCTAAATTGCCGCATGGGATTTACAGTTTAGATATAAATGACTAATTAAATGGAAAGACAAATCACAACAACCAGTTAATTTCACTAATTACATCAGTGGGAATGAGATGGCGTTCATTTGCACGGTTCCCGACCTATCCTAATGTGAGCAGATAGGACTCTCTCTATCGAGTCAACAGGGATTCCTACTCCAAATCCATTGATATTCAGCTCACTATGAAGTATAATTACTATTCAAATAAATCCAATCCAACATGCACGATTCAGAAATCAAGTTCTTTTAGAGATCCTCATACTCAGTTTTTCATTAATTTATTCATTGTTATAGTCAAGTCAGAGAGGGATTTCTCTGTCCCTTCTGAATCTAAAGTTGTGCCAGTCTTGCTGTCCATTGTGGCGTAATGGACAAATTACACACCCCCTCTTTCTCTGAAAACACGACACAGCAAACAGACTGCCACTCACTGGAATTAGTCTTGACAGCCGTGTCATAGGCCCTCTCAACATCTCTCCAGGGCGCATACAACTTCAGATGAAGTTAAGATTTGGAAATAATTCGGCAAAAAGCTTTTTAAAATTGGATGACATGGGTATAATATGGATCATCAACGTTTGGGGAAATACATAGCACCGAAAAAAAGTTTTTCTGTGATTCAGGTGACAACAAAATCATAAAGTATATAATAATTCCCAGTATAAATGAAAAAAGGCATTGATAAACACATAATAATGTAGTGCTGTTGTCATCTCTGCAATAACTTTTTTTACAAAAAAGTTAAGGCCTCATAACTGTGAGGCACAGCTATGTCAAATGCTACATTCTGTATTTGGGTCACTATTGTTGTCATATCTGATTTCATCTACACCTGTCCACCAGGATATTAAAACAAAGTAGGGGATAACCTTGCAACCTTGCAAATCAAATGGGAGGTCTCAAACCATTGTTTTAGCAGCAGTGAAATGATTGTTCTGTTCTTGCGCAGTCATGAGTCCTTTATGATTATATAATAATCCAGAGCCCTTGATATAATCTAACAACTAATAAACCCATTCATCATTTGATAGCATTCGCATCAATCTTTGCTGAGATGAATTAGCTGTTCCGTTGAGCAAGAAAGAAAATTACAGTTTTGGCAGCAATTTTTACACTTAATACAAGCCTGTAAACAAAAATGGACTTGTATTAAAAAAAGCACACGTTAACTCTTTCTTTCCTTGTTTTCAACCACTGAACTAATGTGATGGTATAATTGTAGCCTGGAAAATCAAGCTTAAATCTATGTAATTCAGAACGCAATGAGATTTGGATCCAGGTTTGTGAAGCCAACTGCAAGCTGTTAAAAAAAAAAAAAGAAAGAAAGAAAAACAGCAGAGTTTAAGGGAAATGAAGATAGAATAAAAGGAAAATACACAAAATGATCAGTCAGGCATGCCACGGTACCATTAGCTGGTCCTGTTTATTCAAACAGCAGAAGCTCCCTGCTGAATAGCCCAGCAGGCTATAGATGAACTGCCCTGGCCCATAATTCATTGGGGCCTTTGACAGCAAGCACCACCCATGAGCAGAATGCTGAGAAATACTTTACGGGTTAGCGTGAAGGATGCTTTCTTGTGTCATGTGGCCATTTAATGTGCAGATTAGCCTCAATTAAACTCTTAATGATGAAAAAGGCCCCAACTATGCTGTTACAGTCACACTGAGATGTATTGGGAGTTGATTATGTCCTGCTCAGCCATCTCACCATGAGCCTCTATTCGGTGATGAAAAATTATGGTCTAATATATAATCTGTGCATGTGCCAAACATTACATGGAAAATACAAATCAAATATTCAATGAAATCTGGACTATACAACTTTTAAAGGGTTAGTTCACCCAAAAATGAAATTTCTGTCATTAATTACTCACCCTCATGTCATTCCACACCCGTAAAACTTTCGTTCATCTTCGGAACACAAATTAAGATATTTTTGATGAAATCCGAGAGGATTTTTTTTTTTTTTTTTTTGTCTCCCATAGAAAGCAACATAAGAAAAGTAGTAAAGATATCATTAAAATAGTCAACGTGACTACAGTGGTTCAACCTTAATGTTATGAAGCAATGATAATTTTTTTGTGCGCAACAAAAAAATAACGAATTTATTCAAAAATTTCTTCTCTCCCCTGTCAGTCTCCAACACTGCTTACATTGTATATTGTATAACAGTCCAGAGCTTCCATGTTCTACATCAGAACGCCGGCTCATTATTGGCCGACTCCTGCGTCAGCATCACACGCATGCGTTGTGCTGTTCATGTGAACAGCGTCGGCCAATACTGAGCCGGCATTCTGACATAGAACCTGGAAGTGCTGCACTGTACAATGTAAGCAGCGTTGACAGGGGAGAGAAGAAATTGTTGAATAAATTCGTTATTTTTGTTTTGTTTTTGCGCACAAATGTATTCCCGTCGCTTCATAACATTAAGGTTTAACCACTAGTCACATTGTCTATTTTAACCATGTCTTTACTACAAAATATCTTTACTATAAAATACCTCTCAGATTACATCAGAAATATCTTAGTTTGTTTTCTAAAGATGAACAAAGGTCTTATGGGTGTGGAACGACGTGAGGGTGAGTACTTAATGACAGAAATTTCATTTTTGGGTGAACTAACCTTTTTATTTTGCAACTGTCAAGCACCTTTCAAACAACATAATAATCCTCTCACACATAATATCGCAGAGGCATTACTATTTTGAAAGATTAAAAAAAAAAAAAAAAACAGGAGAATGAGCAGGCAAACTATTTAGCTGTCAGTCAGCAACGTACAACTGCAGGAGGCCAAGCATAATCAAAGCAAATTATAAGACAACAATGTTCTACATTAGTATTACTTTTATTTAAACAAAATTTCTTTGATCCCTTTGGGTGCAAGAGAATAAACTTATTAGCAGCAATTAAGAAAAAAAAAAAGCATGCAGTTTCAAAGGCTCATTAGCACACATCCATATCAAATTCAAACCTCTAACAATAACACAATCAAAAACTCAATCATGGGTTTTGGGGCTATTAAATGCACTATTATAAAAGTAAATGTGGCTGGAAATTATAAAATTTACATTTTTAATTTAATATTAAGGTTAAATTAGACTTTCGACATAGAATTGCACAGTGTATATTACTGATTTTAATGATTTCAGAAGACTATTTAGCAAGGTACAAGAGTCCAAATACTGTAATTTTGTAATCAATGTTAAAAAGAGTTTAATATGAGATGCTGGTAAATGAAACATCGACCACCAGAGGGTTTCTGAGAATTTCCGAGTAATTCAGGCAATGAATTATTTATGATTTCTCTAAGTGTTAATAATGGTCAAGTGCAAGGTTTCTGAAATTAATAAACCAAATTAATAAATCAATAAGCCAGTCACACAAACATGTGCACTGCAGTGTTACAATGGTTGCATGTCAATAAACATCAGACTGAATTACGATATAGATGTGCTTTGTATAATAAACACTCACCAGCACTATATCTAACTAAATTATACTGCAAAAAAACTTCTCTTTTACTCATATGCAGTCTACTGTAAGGGTTTGATGTGTCCTCTCAACCTACATAATAACAAGCAATCAAGAGCAATAAGAATTGACCACAACGTCTGAATAAAAAGCCCATATTACAGCACATATTCTTAGAAGTGACCTATACAGAGAGCGCTAGCAGGCAGAAAATAAACAAAGCCTCATGTTCAATTGGTTCTGCATCTGAAGCAGACAATGCTCTGAAACAGACTTCAAACGGAATCCGCAAAACCCAACTGAATTCTCCCCAGGAGTTGCTTTCACTTGAATAGCAACTTGCCTTTAAAGCGACAGCCACTCTGAACGCTGACTGCTACGCGGCTCTGAAGTGCAGGTGGGCAGGAGGAGAGGTCTCCAACAACACTAGTGGGTCAACATCCTTACAAGGATGTTGAGTCTATCAGTGAGTGGTTTTGTAACTAGAACCACACTCTGTGCTCTGAAAGAGAAAGAAACTTTTCAAAGATCTTTTCAAAGACTTATTCAGCTTATCCCAGGCCAACTAGGAAGAAAACTGCAATTTAAGTAGACAGACACAAGACAGACAGACAAACAACAAAACGTTTGATGACAGACAGACAGACAGACAGATATATAGATAGATAGATGTTAGTTATGGTCAGTTTAAAAGTTTACACTACATATACTGTAACATACATATTATAAGCAACATAAATGATATCAGACTGCAGTACTTTATGGAATATTGCAGTATTTATTATAAATTATTTATCAGTGCACATCATTATTTTTTAAATTCATGTGCCCTCATAATCTTTAATCAAAATAATTTCTACTCCCACTTACAGCAACATCTCATCTCTGTTGATGTTTCTCTGTGCAAAGGCAGGACAACCTGTCAATCACATGAGATCACAGCAACAACAAACCACAACCATTCAATGATCCAATCAATTCCGGATGGAGGTATTTTCTGGTTCACTTTATCTGAACTGAGTTCATTTAAAATGTACTATATGTGGAAAAAACCCTATAACTATGAACACATGCAAAATAAATGATCCAAGGCCTCTGGTTAATGAGCCCAAGCAGCTTCGCCTAATGAGATGGACTGCGGAAAAGGATGATGGGACTTCAACGCTTGAAAATATATTATAAAGCTGGCTGTGGTGACCCAAATGCTTTGGAGGAAATACTTGAATTATAAAAGAAAAGAAAAAGAAAGTGAGTAAGGTAAAATAAATACATAAATGCATAAATAAACTTCTTACTATATAGCAGCTTCAGTGTATCAAGTTTACAACATTGATTAGATTGATTGTGGCACTACAACTTCCTTGCTCACTTTTTCTTAATAAAAGTTAATTTACTAGAGAAGTAAAATCACAACATATCTTATATTAAAGGGCACCTATTATGCCCCTTTTTACAAGATGTAAAATAAGTCTCTGATGTCCCTAGAGTGTGTATGTGATGTTTTAGCTTAAAATACCCCACAGATCATTTTTATAGCATGTTAAAATTGCCACTTTTTGGTGGTGAGTAAAAAACACGCCGTTTTTGTGTGTGTCCCTTTAAATGCAAATGAGCTGCTGCTCCCGGCAACAAACAAACAGGACAATCTCATGCACTAAAGTGTCCGAAAGTGTCGGCAGAGGTGTTTAGTTCGAACCGGAGTCGGACAATGATGCCTACAGACGAGAATATATGCTGCATGGAGACAGAACAGGTATAGTTTAGTTTAATTACGGTTATAAATTATGATGTCATTTTGCTTTTATACACTATTAGTACAAGCCTGTTGTAGTGGATCCCGTCCGAATGATGGCCAAAACTTTACTGATGAGTTTTATAAAGTTTATTGTACATCACACAAAAGATGAAGCGTCCGTTTTCACTCCAGAAAATCAGAGTAAGAGCTAAATAAAATGTAGTGTGCATTAAAATATTATCCATAAACTCTCTCTCCCTTGCATTTTCATCAATACACAACAAATTACACAAAAACACTCGTTACAACTAACAGTAAACAAATCTATACAGACCTTATGCCTTTTTGCGGGGTGCTTAATAAACTGGTAAACTTTTTATCCGTAAAACAAAACTCAGATGAACTATAATAAAGTGTGTGCTCTCCCTTTCATTAATGCCGTATCCAGTATCGCTCTGGAGACTGTAAGTTGGATCACGAACAGTTGGTACTGATCTATCCTTGAGTAACAATTTTTTAGCAAAACCTGTTTTCTATTGTCCCTTTGTATTGATCCTCGTTCACAAAGCAGTCTGGTGTAAAATGATTCGCGCAGACATAAACAAATTTAGGTATATGGGGGCACATTCCCTGTAAAAATTAAACTAATCCACTGCGTCTTCAGTTGCTTACAAGACATTCTTGTCGCTACAGCTGTTTCGGCCTAGAGAAAATGGAGGACAGTGTACAACTCGCTCAGGGTGGGGTCTATGCTAATACTACGGAGTCTGTCAGCAGTCGTGGGCGGGACTTGTGCAAAGTGACATCACTTTTCCCAGAATCTGCAAACGGCTTGCTCTGAGACACTGCTTATGATTTATGAGGATTTAAAATAAAATGAGGAATGGGTGGATTTTTATCATTATAGGGTGGTTGTGTTCACACACTGCCAACACACATTTATGTTCAAACACCATGTAAAAGAGAATTTTGCATAATATTTGTTTTCAGATAATATATCTTGAATTAAGTTCAATTTAATTTAGTTTTAGCATACACATCTAAGATTATTTAGTGGTGTTTATTCATAACACAAACAAAAAAAAAAATCCAATGGAAAAAACTAAAAATTAATTCATCAAATACTCCCCTCCCATGCATTTATTTTTAAGCATTATAATAAAATTTGCCTTGTGATACACAGCCACTGAGACATGTAATTTCATAAACTCAAACTCCTAATGGTTATCACTCCCTTGGAAAAGATGTTAAATTAGTTTTTTTAAAGAGTGTTGTAAAACTATTGACTCTCAGCTTGTGCCATAACATTATTTTTGGCCTAAGTGTAAATTTGAGCCTGTGCATGTCACACTATCTTATGATATTAACATCTTCATAAAAGGAATATAGGATGGGTCTAAAGCAGATTACATATATTCAGCATAATCCACTCTCATCCAGAGGATTTTAATTATGGGATAAACACTATCGGTGTCTGCACCTGCCAAAAGAAGCCTTCTTACCAATTCTCCCCTTATCACAAGAAAGGCTTTATTTATTTATGTCTATTTATTTATTTGACTATTTTTGTTTGCAGCAAGACATGCTGAGCTGTCACAGCTTATTAAAATAAAAAAATTTAAGTTATTCAAGCTCTTAATATTGAAAGAATTTAAGTAAGAGAATTTAAAACAATAATGTGTTTTGTATTTCAAAGCAACACAGCTTTCCTTTAAACTCCCTCTGAAATTTCTCAGATTTTATCACTGTGATTTTTTTTCATCAGATATGTTGCTTGCCCATTACAATTATTTCATCTCATCATTTTATCTAGTTTTATTCCAATCCAATTATAGATGTGTGGTTGTTTTTCACTTTCTTTCCAAAGCTGAGATGAATTGACTTTATAGCAGATCTCTGTATCTAATCACAAAAAAAAAAGAAAGTGTAATGCCTCTTGCAGTTCAAAACGCTTATGCTACGTCCTACGCCTTCCGTATTCAACTTAGATTGCAAAGTAAGAATGAAATTACAGTATTTTACACCTCACATGGATTAACAGTTAATTTTTTTACATCGGCTTGGTGTGTCATGCCTTCAAGGAGCCAGATAGACAGATAGACAACCAATTAGTTGCATTAAAAGAGACTCATAAATGGAATGAACGTGTAAACGGTAACCCTCTTCTGATTAGCGCCCATTTACCTGCCTTTCATTAAATCAGTTATGGTGAATGATATTTACTCATTCATATTCATGATTAATATTCATGCACTAAACTGCTAAGGTTTATAATGTGTCCATTCTAATTTTAATATTTATTTCCCTGCTGTAATCATGAACATTTTGGATGGTATACATTATGAACATGTTAGATCTTACACAAATGAGATTAAAGAAAACCACATCAGACAAGAAGGTCTTTAACAGCAAGTGCTCTGCTGTTCAACCTACTAGACTGACTTTTAATTAGTCAAGCCATTACAGGCACACATAGCCAGTACACGGCTTCCTTTATCAAACACAAAGTGATCAAAGCCCGTAATGAAGAAAAAGGAAGAGGTTATTCATTACCTTGTTTAGTCAATAAAACAAATCAGAACGCTGCCTTCTGATCCAAATGCTATTTAACGAGAGGGATGTTACATTTTATAGTCCTACTAAGTATGAAGCTAAGAATAAGAGGATGTAAAAAGGAGTTTTTATCTTCCCCAAGTTGTCTATTTTTCATCCAGATTATAGGGTGTACTGTAAAAGAAAATGATGATTGCTATTATAATACAAACTTACAAAAAAAAAAAAAATGCTAATGCTAATGCTTGCGACTGGTTGCATATCATTGACGAATGTACAATGCCATATTAGTCTTTGTGCAAATGCATGCTGTAATAAAACATTTATTTTACTTCTATTTAATTGTGCAAGTTTGTCCATGCATTCAATTCTCAAGCTAGTTATTTCTCTCTCTCTGTCCCATTTACTTTGAAATGGGCTTTTGTGATGTTCAAGTTTGCCTTGTGGCACTTTTTTCGCAACGTTTGTGCCCTATTACTTTTTATAGCATTAAAGGGAACAAAATCATACAGTGTTAGTTAAGAGTACAAAATTTAGCATGCAATTTTTTTAAAGGTTGATTTTAAACAGTCCCACCACAGGGTTTGTGACCTCCTTGAAAATCATGCAGAATCATGTAAACAATTATTTGAATATCAATTCAACAGTTAAAATCTATTTTCAGTTATTACCACATTTTCTCACAACCCTGATACTGCTTTATTTGTCCACATTACAAAACATGTCAAGCGAGATCATGTGGACCATTTCTACTGCACAGTATGAAAACGATTCCGTTTTCTCAATTTTTACAAATATTGTAGTGTTGACTGCATTCATCAAGATTAATCATACAACTGAAGATTTTCTTATCTGAAATATAAGTTTATCAATAACTGCAAACCAACAAACTAGCTATAGCTCCTGAGTGATAGCTCAATTTAAACTTAATATGCAACCTTGTATTGAAGTAATTCTTATTTATCTTTGTTTGTATTTTAAAATGTTATAATTTGTGTGTATTTATTTTGTATAGAAATGAATTTGGCATTTTTTTGCAAGAAAAAAAAACAGAAATCAAGGTACTGTAAACTACAGTCAGACATATTCCAAAAAAATGCAAAATAAAAAACTCATATTCCTAAAGCAGGAACATTAGGAAGTTCTTTTTACAGACCACTTGTTGAAGAAAAAAAAAAGGTCTTTATTTTCAAGAGTTTCAGGTGTAATTTTGTAATCTGTTTGTGAAGTACAAAAATATTTGTCAAGCCAAACCCATGCTTATTTAAAGCTGCAGTCCGTAAGTTTTACCTCTTTGTCGCCATCTCTGTTTGAAACCTGCAATTGCAGTTATTTGCGGAATTATCATCTTTATGTGGGTTGTGCATCGGCACGGCTCCTCAGCGCGGATGAATCTAATGTTTGCTGTCAGGATACTGTACTTCGGAATCACAGATTGTAGTCTTGGAAGTATGATCAAAATAAAAATTTTCACTGGAAAATGTCATCTGAACAAGTAAGTAACATGTCTGCCACTTTTGTTCTGACCAACTGAGGAAAAAAAAGCATTACAATAAATTGTGCTACCAATGGTGATTAAATCTAACGATCGCTTAGCTTGGATCACGTCAAACCGTGCAAATTATTATTATTGTTATACTTTGTTCTCAAATTGTTAATGGTAACAACATCAGAATTGCATGACTATGTGTATTTAGTGTGTATTAGCGTTACCTGTAGATTTCAATTTCTGTAGCCACTCCGCAGTCTGAAGTCTTTTGCTTTTGACTACGGCTGAATCTCCAGATGTCACTTATGATTGTCATTTGGACCTTTCTACAATCCGCCAACAAGATGATAAGTTTAATTATTGCAGCTGCTGTGAGAAAAGGCTATAAATGATCCTCCACCAGCAGCATCCTCACATGTCATATAGCCTATAGCTGGGACCCCTTCATTATGTAAACAGACGTGACGTAATGACAGCATGCTCGAATTTTCAGCGGAAACCCACCAGTATTTTTAAAAAAAATTTAACCAAAACAATTACGGACTGCAGCTTTAAATTTGCAGAGGGAGAACTTCAATGACAACACAAAGACTACAACACAGACATGTGAAGTTTGAACAACAGAAAGTGCATGAAGAACTACAATCAAAAAAAGTCAGAAAAAGAGCAGCAATACACAAGGACGAATACGGTCATCAATCTGTCTCTCTGTGTTTTGTGCTCTCTCATGACTCCATGGCAACAAGAAAAATAAAAATCAGAACAGCGAGGCCATAGAAGCCTCAAAAAGAGAAAGAAAAAGACATTTTTAACAGTCTCAGGTTTTGAAACAAAACGGGGCACTACAGGAGAAAAGACACTGACTGTAAGAGATAAACAATAGATAATAATAACAAATATGAAGGAAGCGAAAACAAGCATTTGAAATTGACGTTTTTCATTACCCACTCAGTGGAAAGATGCCACTGTAGAAAAGTGAAGTAAACAAATGATTCAGCCCCCATGAGATGGCCTGCCAAAAACAGGGAGCTGGCAGGAAGAGATATAGCCAAAGTATTCAGCTCTACACTCATTCCGCATCCATGAACGACAGTGATGTACTGCCCTCCTAAAGACGCATATAGGAAAAGATTCCTGCTAATTGACCAGAGTGGGAACGAAGATCTGTGAAATGTATAAGAATTCAAACAGAGGCTCGTATAAGTTTCTTCTAGAATGTGCTCACTCGTTGTAGGGATTCACACTCGCACACATGCATTAAGATAATCATTTACTGCTCTTTTCTGCTAGGCACAGAAAGATAAATGGATTTTGATTCCATACAAGCCGAAAAAGAAAGTAGCAGAGGAAGGAAAAAAGAACCTGGAGCCTCTCGCAGTTTATTATTCCTCAACTCTGAGCGAAAGTATGAATGCCAGATTGAAAACTTCTGCAGTTAATTTCCAAACATACAAATAGTCTACCAGAATTTGGTAATTAGAAATTTAATTTATTAATTATCTCTGCGGGTCTGCTGGGATGAAGCAGTGGGATTATTATAAAGTAATTGCTCACAGTTTAAGGTCTATTTCACAGCTGAGCAACCTGCTAAACCCACAAATGCAGCATCTAGAACTTTTTCCTGTTCATGGCAGAACTGCATATTGGGAGGGATTAGCTAGAGGTCACCAGTGATGCTCATTATGGCAAGCCAAACTGCCTGGGATTGATGATTAAAACACACACACACACACACACACACACACACAAACAGCTGAGAAGACACTGAAAATGAGCACTTACACTTCAGCTTTTTATTTCTGTCAGCAAATAAGTATTTGACAAAGATGATTTGGACCTATAATGGATAATCATTATCATGGTGCCGTCCACTCTTCTTGTTAGGTTTATAGTGTGGGTTGTTAAAATGGATGCTAAAATGGCACTGCTATTTATGTTACTCAAGTACTGCAGCACTCCATTGTTCATCAACTTTCATGAACAAATCTTATTAGAATTCTTAAAACATCAGTTCAAGTACATTTAAAGAGGAATATATAGCTGGGAGAAGCAATTAGCAGAGTGTCCTAAAAATCTCAGATTCATTGAATGAATGGTTCATGAGAAGACGACCTTTAAAGGTTTTTTGTAAGTGTAAAATACTGAAAACAAATTCATGGAAAATCTTTTGGGTCCATGAGGCAAATTGGTTCCCCATGAGGACTGGGACTCTCATATGAAGTCACCAATTCAAAGTAGTTGGCCTGAAGTTTTGAATATTGAAAATGTAAAAGCTAGTTGCTAGGCAACCATACGTACCATCCTACCCAAACATAAAATGCAATTAGGTGTAGACATTTCACATATACAAAGTTTAGTGAGTTTCCAGCATAAAGATAAAAAGTTATAGCTGTTCAAAATGAGAAAAAGTAATAATAAATACAGCTGCAATAAGCAATTATTGGAATCCAGCAAGCATATTAAGCTATAGCTAATATGGAATATTTATTTGGCATCCATTCTCATAATTGAAAAATTTACTATTTACACCAGATAAGGCTCAAGTATTTTGTGGAGTTGACTCAAATTTGTTAAAGGGGACCAATTATGCCCCTTTTCACAGGATGTAATATGGTGTCCCCAGAATATGTCTGTGAATTTTCAGCTCAAAATACCCCACAGATCATTTATTATAGCATGTCCAAATTGCCCCTATTTGGGTGTGAGCAAAAACACACAATTTTCGTGTGTGTACTTTTAAATGCAAATGAGCTACTGCTCCTCGCCCCCTTTCCAGAAGGGGGCAAAGCCTTTACAGCTCAAGCTTCGGATACTCCGGCAACAACAAAACTGGAGAATCTCACATAGCCAAAAGGTCAGAAATTGTCAGTAGCGGTGTTCAGCCTGATATGTTCGAACTGGAGTCGGACACAGATGAAGAGACTCAACCTTTGAATGCAACAGGATGTTTCTGAATTTATGTAGTTGTTGTGGAGTTAACTTTATTTAACTAATCGATTAGCATGTTCCGCTATGATTATCTATAAATTGCTCATGTGGGAACTGTAGTAGGATGCCAGAGAATATATGCTGCATGGAGATAGAAGAGGTATTGTTTTGTTTAATTACGGTTATAATTTATATAACCATCTTTAGCCACATTTGACATACAGCATGCTAACAAGCACATTCAGAAACATGATTTGGAAACATTCACAAAATATGAAGTGTGATACTTGCTTGTTCTGGATATGAAGTTTGAGCATGAACACTTGGTATCGACTTTTCATAATCAACTTTTGTGCAAATCCAACGTTGAACTGACCCTGGTTTGCGAAGCAGTCCGGCGTAAAATTATTTGCACAAACATATAAGACTTATCTAATTTCTTCAGCACATTTCCTTCATGAATTAAATTCATCTACGGTGTCCTTAGTGGCTCAGATGCCATCTTATGTTCATCCAAAAACAGAACATTTGTAATGTTTTTGCGGTGCAGATATTATATCAGTAGGTGCTTTAGCAAGGATATAAACAAGGCGGGATGTATGCTAATAGGGCAGATCGTCACCAGTCATGGGTAACGCTTGTCCCTACTGTGACGTCATAGTAGGGGGCAATCTGGAGCAGCATATTTTCAGACTGATTTATGGGGATTATGAAAAAAGGAGTGGGTGGATTTTTCAAAGCGTTAAATGATGCTTATTTTTAGACGTCAGCTGTCTGATTATGTCTGATACAAAACCATTCTGATACATCGACTTGTAGGCCACATTCACACAGTCAGTTTTTGGGATTGACAACCGCATTTACTTAACAGGTGTGAGTCTCGAAATGTCTCGTTCACACAGCAATTTACAGTAGCGTTTGGAACACTGTCTGTATGAACGTGCAGAGAGAGTCAAGCCTGTATTCTCTTAGTAGTCACCAACGACAGTGACCAAAGTAATATTAAAGATGGCGACGTCCATAAAACTGAAAAGTATTATCACTTTTCACATGACAAGAGACTAACTGAACCGCGAGTTCATCCATCAAAACTTCATTAACCAAGAGCAGCATGTAAACATGCGCTAGCCGGAGTGTTTAACCGCTGCAGTGCACACACGTCACGTCCTTTGCGACGTCTCACGCATGACAATGCATTTGAAAAGAAACACAAAACTGACATGAGCCGCTCCGGTGGAGAACAGTGACTGGATCTAACACCTTGATGACGCACAGCTCACATCTCTGTCTCAGTAAGTTACCGAAGCACACAAAACACCTTAGAAGAGCGGCTCTCTCGCACTGTATGACGTGACAGACAACTAGTTGTCCAGTCCTGTTCCGTTCACACAGCGCGAATATTCCGAGAATGCGGTTGTGAGTCCTAAAAATTTACAGGTGTGAGTTCGGTTATAGAATGTGGTTGTCACTCCCATAAATAACCGTACTGCGTGTGAACGTAACCGTATTAAGGACTCAAATACAGGACTGACAACTGTATTCTGCTGCTGTGTGAATGACGACCCTGTATAATTTGTATCAGTTTCTGGCTCAAACATGTATGGCTGAATTAAACCAGTATTTCCACTTGCCATCGTGTAGCGTTTACTACAGTAAAGTTGACCGAGTGGATCAGGTAGTCCGAGCTGGTGCGATTGAGTGGAGGCGGTTAAAAAACGTTTAAATATGTCATTTTGGTGATCAAAG